>OY756968.1:20522422-21940529 GCA_963580455.1 Euonymus europaeus | reverse complement strand
TTAGTTGGTCGAATAAGTGGGAAATTAGGTCAACACATGAAGGTAATAAATAATAATTAAAGTAGATCCTAATTAAAAATTGAGGGCTTTTGCACCATCGATTTTGGTGTTCACCTCTACACACGAGAGACAAATCAAAAACGTTTTTGAGTTGCGTCTCACTCTCTTGTATCTGATCATGTTATTCTTCTTGTTGGATTTCGTTTCTAATAATGTCATTCATCTTGTTGGATTTCGTTTCTAATAATGTTATCCAATAAGGTTTTAAAAATCTGACCGTTTAGTCGGATCGGTTCAACCAGTGACCATCCTCATATTTAGTCATATCCAATATATATAAATCGGTATTTTTTCGAACCGATTATTTTTGTGAGAACCGTGCAGTTATCGCTTGAACTCGACAGGGTGTCAATTTAATTCAAATAATATGTTTTCAACAAGTTTCAAACTCATGAAATCTCTTAAGAGAAGGAAAATTCTTACCACTAAAGCATGTCACATTTCATGTTTCAAAAGGAATGTTTATTAACTATTTACATTATTACAAAAGTGTCCACACACATTATAATAAAATATTCAAAATATTTTTGAACATTTTTTTATTTTGTACATTATCATAAATATGTATTTAATAATTATATTGGATCGATTTTATGAATTCAATAATATATTTTTTGTTTGGAAAAAAAAATTAAATGCAACCCCAAATGTGTATGAAATGTAATTTAATTTTTCAATTTTTTAAGAAAATGTCTTGTACCTCATATTTTATGTGCACATGAGAGAAAATCTGTATATATGTGTGTATAAATAAAGATATTTATTGGGTATTTGTGTCCAAAGAGCGTTAACTAATAGACCATTAGTGACATTGCTTTTGGCCACCCACAATATAATTTTTTTAATAAAAACTCTAAATGTTAGTTTTTGCACACTGTTAAGAAATTTACTGTTTCTCAAATAATACATTCACACATCAAACACTTTAGAATGTACTCCCTTCGTCCTTATTTGATAGTCTCACTTTCTATTTTTGATTTGTCCTTCATAATAACTCACTTCTTTATTGGCAATAAGTAAAAAATCACTAGTTTATTAATCTATCATCAGTTATTGTACATCTTTATTAACAAATGACATTAAGCTCTAGCAATAATAAAGTGTGAGTGAAGTACTTGAAGGGTATATATTAAGAAGAAAATCAATTAAATTTATTGTTTGAATGATATTAATTGAATTTTTTTAATCTGTGTGAAAAACAAATGAGTCTATCAAATAGGAACGGAGAGAGTATAAATCACACTCTAAATCATTTAAAAATTCTTTTGTACAACTATTTTTTTATTATTTTAAAGTAAGTATTTATAACTATTATTATAAGTCGAAATAAAAAGTACCATATTAAATAATAATCAATTGACATTAATAATAATAATAATTTTTTAAAATAATGGATAAATAGCATAAATTGATAAATAACTCCATTTTTTATAAAATAAAACGAACAATTTTCCAATATGTTTTTATTTACTTATTTAACCATATCAGCCCTTTTCTACTTGTTAACACATGATAATTACATTGATAAATAGCTCAATTATTTATTTAATAATTATTAATAAATATTCCCAAACAAAGATGGCCAAGGATCAAACCCATCATTCTTGCCAACTCATCATCATTCATTTTTATTGTTTGTGGAGAGAGAAATCAGTGAAAGAGATAGAATAAAAACTAATATAATAATACATCAATTTTAAATAATGCAACCGAACTGAGTTTTTTTTTTTAGGAGAATCGAGGATGGAGGGATTCGAATCCACTTCAATTTTAGGAAGATTGATCCATATATGCACAATGATTGTCATTCAAACGCAGGCTCACTTGCACTTTCATCATCCTCAGTTTAATCTTACACTTTCTGATGTGTGCAGTTTTTTCACCCAAAATAATTTTCTTGCTCTAAATAAATGTCAAGTAGAATTTGTATTTGCAGTTGTGGTCCTTGTGGAGCCTTCGAGTGATTAAAGCAAAATCCACCACTCGTTAAAGAGAGACAGTTTTTGTTCCTGGAATTATTCGGCAGGAGGCCCAAAGCATTTTAAATGGGAGTGCCCGAGCAGAGCCCGGTACGGTGTAGCTCAATTATGGAGTCAAAAATAATATCATTTTAATTTTAAAAATTATTTTTATATTTTATCGATTTTATAAATTTAATAATGTATTTTTTTATTTAGTCATGAAAATTCTGGATTATTAAATATAAATCGAAAGACATTGTATGTATAGCTTAATTTTTATTTTGAAATTTTTTTATTAAATTCATAAAATCTAACAAAATATAAATATAAATTTTAAATTAAACCAATTTTTTTCAACTTCAGAATTCAACTACAACGAGCCATTCCTTCCTAAGCAATGCAACATCCAACCAAAATATAACTCATTTTTATCTTATATCAGTGCAACATGTGTTTTAATCATTGATTATAAATATCATATATGATCCACTTGACATCCAACATTTCATATTAATTAAGGGTTTAATGGGAGAATTTCTTTTTTTTAAGGTCTCAAACATCGTCAATCATTTGGATGGAGTTCAACACCCAGGAAAAAAGACGAGTTTTTTTATCATTCCCTAATTAGGTTTACATAATCACTATTGGATTGAAGCTAAACCAACATACAAACACGCAACAAGAGAAGCTAATAATCTAGCTATCTACACAAAAGACACGGAAAAATAAGAACTTAAACTATAAACAAAACTTGCACACAAAGAAATGCGTCCACAAGTAACAAAGCAAAAACAAAAACAAAAGAGAAATCGAGAAAACCCAAGCAACAAATCCCAGCAGAACCTGACGGAAGAAAATGATCCCAAGAATAAGACAATCAGCAGAGTCAAGAAGCATATACCAAACCAACCCACGATTTTGATTGCCATAGATCTAGAAGGAGTTCTTATTGTTTTTGCCTTTTTCGCTGCTGTAGATGCTATCGAATCGGAGTTTCTTGGAGGGACTAATAGAGGAGTAGGTTCAATGATGCCGCAAATCCGATGTTAGCAAGAACTGGTACAAATGGCATTGATGCGTTGAATGCCCTTTTTGACAGGAAGAACATGAACAAAGGAGGCAGGTATAGGAGATGAGGAGGAAGAGGGGTTGCGCTAGGGTTTAAGCGGGCATCATTCAATTTCTGAAAAATTAGAATAATTACCGACGGAAATATTTCCGTCGGTAAATATGATTAAATCCGTCGATAATTTTTCATTTACTGATGGAATTTCCATCGATAATATATAGTAAAATCCCGCGCCACACTTGGCACCAAAAATTACCAGTGACAAAAATGATCAGCAAATATTTCGTCGGTAATACGTCAGCCATCAATTGGTATATAATAAAATGGGAGTTTCGTCAGTAATTGAGCATTTTCTTGTAGAAAACAAATGCACTGCATAACAACACCAAAAATAAAAGAGAAAACAGACAAACTAGAAAAGAAATATATACATAGGAAAATGTATGTCAACACCTTCCGACTAGATTTGCAGCAGAAACTACAAACCAGGTAAACCAGCTAGCAATTGCCTGGCCAAATGTGATGAGTAGATAATATGCAGAAAAGTGACTGTGATTAGTCCATTTAGGTGATTTTCTTTAATAGACAATCTTTTGCAAATTAAGCCACAATTAGAAAAGAATATCCAATTATCAATTGAAGGCAAAGCACTTCACATTCGATATCAGGATTCAAAGCTTTCTGTCGAAAGTTGATTTACGATTCTTTAGTTATGTAATTGTAATAAACAAAGATGGTTTTTGTAATGTAATTCTCGCTAAAAAAGTTATGTAAAGGAGTAGCCCACTCTTGTTAAACCCTAACCTAGACGACATTGATAATCTTCGTGAGATCGGATTCTTGTGCTGCCACCTTCGTGATGAATTTTTCAACAAAAAGAGAGGAGATAACAATTGCGAAGCAATAATAGCGCTTCTTTGTGAAGCAAAATAACCTTTTGCAATCAATGATACTGTAAATAGTGTAAAAGTGGAGCCCGTTTTGATAATTAGCAATAACAATTCTGTTAGTTTCCAACTGGTAATTTTAATATAAAAATATGTTCAACATGTTTAGATGTTAGTGGTGGGTCTCACACCACGTGAAATAATCATAGCCCTTAATTAAGACAGTTTTTGGTCCCGTAAAACGATCAGGCACGACCCACCAAAAGACTACTCTCGAAGTCTGTGCATAAAGCTAGCATTGATCTTGATCATCAATTTTTATATGGGAAATAAAAGGAGAGACAATTATTGGATCTCCATTGTATTAGTGGCTTACAGCAGTAGTAGCATTTTGAGATTATAAATTTTTTTTTTTTAAAAAAGCATAAATGTGTTATATTCAATCTAATAAATTGAATATAAAAAATAAACTGTTAAATATAAACTCACAATATATAATATCCATCGGTTGCAATAAATATGTGAATTGAGGGGCAGTTTACAGTGCTAATTTCAATTCAATATTCAAAGTTGTATGTGATACAAATAGCTTGGACCTAGTCCACTCACTCCGCACATATCACCCAACCAACACTCAATATGGGTTGGCTGTGCGAATATGTGGTTGAAAATCACATGCTCGATGATAAGATGTACAAGTGCCACAAGCTTGACACAACCGATGTGAGATGTAAAACCCAGACTTGGACACAGTTCTAACACCCCCGCACGTGTGTGGGTCGTGTCTCAGACTTGAGCTTCACACGCCACGCACATGTGGAGTTTTAACATCAAATTGAGCCTCCACCATGTGATTTGATATAAATAATTTGGGTCTAATATATAAGTGCCACAAACTTGACACAGTCCATGTGAGATGTAGAATCCAGACTCGGTCATAGTTCTAACAGTCTGTCTTCAAATTTTGAACAATCCATAAAGTTGTGACATAATAGTGGCATTAATTTGTTTCTTACTAAGAAAATTGTTATTTGTCATTAATAGTAAAGGTAATGCCACTTTCATTAGTGCATGCATATATATAATATCTGTAATCTCGTACCAGCAAATCTAATGCCACACGTCCATACAAACATAATTAATTACAGTCCCCACCAAAGCACTCGTTATATTTTTTAATGGAAACCACGTCACACAAATTTATCATTTTAGCAGTTAACATATATATATATATATATATATAAAATATATGTCTAAATTCGGACTCTCATATCTATGTATATAAAAGTTTTCAATCCGACCAGAAAATAAGTTGAGTCAAAATCAAACACGTACTCACAAGAGATATTATTTTCGGTAAGAATTGAAGTCATTAAGTACATGATCAACAACTAAGTACATGAACAACAACCATATAGAATTAAAATCATGAAAGAAATTCAATGGAACTATGATGGATTTTTTTTTACTGCTCACAGAGAACTGTAAATTCTGAGTTAGGCCCATAACTCATCATTCTCTCACGCATTCATTTTTAAAAAGTCCGGCGGCTCTCGAATCCATGATCTTTTGGTGATGAATAACCATTTAGACCACTAGCTTAACAAACTAGCCCATGTGTGGAGGAAACATTTTTAGCACATGGAATTTTAGGGCAACTGAGTGTTTTTACTTTCTACGCGGATTGCAGTCAAAGGTTTAGTTACATAGCACTTATTACACATCCCAAAGCAAACTAGTCATACCAGTCATGAATGGAAAGATCAATTGCTTTTAAATTATTATTATTATTTGTGTAATATAATTGCAATAATTGAGGATTAAGAGCCTCTCAAGTGCTATGTTCACTTAGCAGTTAATTGTATGAAAATAGTTATTAAATCCTCTCTAATTTTTACTTTTTTTACTAAAAAAATAGAAATCAATTCTTTTGATATTATATCATGTGCATTGCACGGGTTCGTCCCTAGTTTAATTAGTATTAATTAATTAAAATAACAATATGTGTCCCATCAAATGACGGCACAATCTGTAGAGATTGTCACATTATATTACTATTATTTGTAGTTAATAACATAAAAAAGAAGAAGGAAGCTTTGATACCAACACCTGGAGGATTCACAACAGTGTATTTTTATGGAGATTAGATAATATATGAGTGGGGATGAGAATATGTGTTTTTGTTGATATTATTATATTGGGAGATGTATTTTGTTAATATGATTGTATCGAAAAATGTGTTTTGATGATATAAATAAGTATGTGACAAGAATTTTTATAAAAGATGTGAGACTAAATATTGATTTTGCTATAATTTTGTTAAAAAATGGATGAGAGAATGAAATAGTAGATGTTTGATAAATATTGAGAGAGAAAAATGTATAAAAATTTAATTTTTTATTGATGTAATTGTATTAAAAGACGTATTTTTGCTCATGTGAACGAATATTTGGCTATTTTTTGTGTATAGAGATGTGACATATTTTAAATTTTAATAGGAATGAGATATTTGCACCATTATGGGTGCTCTTACCTAATAGAAAGCACTCCATTTTTCTTTAAAAAAAACACTAATAAAAGGCACTTATGCTTTGCCTATAAATAAACTAAGTTGATCACTCCTTTTTTCTTACACCCAAGAACTAAGAACTGTGAAGAGTGTGATGATGATGAAGGTGACTTCTCTCTTTCTCACCACTTCTTTTGTAATTCTTGCTCTTCTAGCCATTGTTGCTCAAGCAAGACCTTTACGAGGTACCTAAACTTGTTCATTTTTGCTCTCTTAATTCACTTTTTCATCTTCATAAGGTTTGATTTCAACAATATTAATCCATTGAGAATATATGAAATTTGTGTTCCGATGATTTTTAGGTGTTTCAAGTACTGACTTGAGCCTCGGAGTTATAATAATTTCCATCTATGGAAATCCTGACCAAACTGGAGAAATCACGATACCTGCATATATTCATGATACTTGTACTTCAGAGAAGCCATGCAAGCAAGAGATGATGAGTAGTAACTATGACAGGAGGCCGCCTAAAATTCCACCACCATCTCCAAAATCATCACCTCCAACCGAAGAAATAACTTTTTCATCATCAACGAGTTCCAATGGAAAGAGTCGACCACCCGCAGGTTCATCTACTCCTCCATCACCAAAGCCAAGCCCTTCCATTGGTCAACTAGGCCTTGCCTCAGAGAAGCCATGCAAGCAAGAGATGATAAGTAGTAACTATGAAATGAGGCCAACTAAAACTCCACCACCATCTCCAAAATCATCACCTCCATCCAGTCCCAGTGAAACAACGTTTTCATCATCAACGAGTTCCAATGGAAAGAGACGACCTCCTGCAGGTCCATCTACTCCTCCATCACCAAAGCCAAACCCTTCCCCTGGTCAACTAGGCCTTGCTGCTTCTTCCTCACCATCATCTGGTGACGATTGTGATCATGGAGGGAGTAGTACTACTAGTAGTACGCCATCCGATTATATATCCATGAGAACCCATAAAGATCTGACCACTGCAGACACTATCTAGCTAGTTCATATCGCTAGACATCCACTTTTTAATAAGAGTAATTTTTATGAGAAAAAGAGAGTATGTTTGTGAGAGTAACATAATTAGTGTTCAATTATCAATGTATTATGACATATATATATATATATATATATATAGATTATAGTGCTTAGAAGTAGGGTTTGGTTTAACTAGTAAAACCAGTAGTTTCTCTTTTGTGGGGAATATTAATGTAATCATATGTGCAATAAGGCCAAGAGTTGTGTGCAATTATCGATGATTGTAAAAGCATCTTTCTGAATTTAATTTTTCTGTTTTTTTCCAAAGAAGACATTGTAGATATGAATGGCCTACTTCTTCTTTTTTACTTGCTTTCAGGTCATCTTGATTTGTCTCTCCTTCAAATAGTTGCGAGTAACTTTTTTTTTGAAGGGCTTGGTAATAGGAAATTATTTGAATTAATATTGTATAGTAGTTCGGTTTGGGGTCGAGAAATCGAAACCCTTCTAACAGACCTAGGAATGACTGTCAAATGCAAGTCGCAAGATATGCAACCACACGATAGGGACCACCCGCTCCTTCAAAAGTGCTCGAATGTCTCTACGAGGGTTTGAACTCACAACCTCCAGTTCATCAATTAAAGCTTATGACAAGGTGGATATCGCTCGGCCGTATGCCCGGGCAATATTGTAGAGTAGTTAATTGGGGAGCTGCTGGCTAGCTAGCTTCATATATCCAGATGTCCTCCAAGCTAAAATTAAATATTTAAATATATATGGAGTGAGTCTTACATGCAGACGTCTGTATACGAATTTTGTGAGATAATGGCTTGAGTTTGCCATTGTTTTTGAAGCAACTGTCGGACACTTCATTAAGGTGTCCAGACAGTTTGTGCTTTGTCGCGAGGCAGTGTGAATCTCCTTCCCAACTGTTCGGACAGCCACTTAGATTGTCCGGACAGTTTGCAGAGATATGCTAATATAAAGTCGCGAATTGAAATCAATTAACGACTTTTGGCTTAGGGTTTTAGGCTGAGAGAGGGGAAAAGAAAGAGAAAAGAAAGAGAAATAGAGAGGGGTAGTCCTTAAGGTGCTGATCTTGTAATCGTGTACTTGTAAACTCTTGCAAAAATTATAGTGGACAATTGTTGGACGTAGGTTCTCGTATTGAGGCTGAGCCAGATTAATTTAGTGTGTTATTTACTTTTTCGGAAAATTCCTATTAATTCTTAATCGGGCTAGATTGATTGCTCTAGATAAATTGTATGCTCGTATTATTCTGCTTATTTCACTACAAATTGATATCGGAGTTTGGTTGGCCAGTATTGGGCCTTAGCTAGGATTGTTAATGTGCTGATTTGGAAAGGGTTTATGTAGTCTACAAATTGTGAATATTTGCTAGTGCACATTGTGTGTTTGAGAAAAGTCCTGTGAGATTGCTGCATTTACTTTTTGGATAGATATTGAGAAGTTTGATGGTATGAATGATTTTGGGTTATGGAAGATGAAGATTTTGGCTCACTTAGATAACTTAGATCTTAATGAGGCACTTGGCGGTGACTAAAAATTACCGGACACTCAAGATACTAAGAAGAAGGAGGAGGTGCTCAAAAGGGCATATAATACCTTGATTCTCAGTCTTAGTATTCAGGTGCTAAGAGAGGTTGCAAAGATGAAGTCGACGGCTGAGATATGGCTCAGACTCGAGTCTCTTTGCATGGTGAAAAATCTGTCAAATAAGTTGTATCTCAAGGCGAAGTTCTTTACATTTATTGCCTAAGTCCTATGAAACGTTTGTCCATTTTGAATCGCGGTAGGGATACAATTTCTCTTGAGGATGTTGTTGGAGCCTTGAAGTCCAAAAACCATCAACGGAGTAGTGAAATGCAAGTGCAAACTGGTGACAGTTTGATTGTTAGAGAAAGGTCGAGCCAGAAAGAATCTAAGGGAAAACATAAGAATAGAACTCGGAGAGTAAAGGTAGGACCTTCATGAGTTGATGAGAATAAGCATTCGAGTGACACAGACTCTGTCAATGCATCAGCGGGCGAAGGTAAAATTTCAATTGATTTTCCCAGTAATATATCTGACAACATGCAGGGTGGGACCATGTCAAGAGAAGGACTCTATTGGGCAGCTTCTTCACAATCTCCCTAGAATCGCTTCTCTGCCACAGTTTCTGTTCGTCATTACTGAAGAATCTATTACTGCAGAGGCACAGAACTTGAAGAGTAAAGGTAGGACTGTTCTTGATGCTCAAATTGATGAAATTAAAAATATAGAGCATCACAGAATCTGTTGATGCATAAGCTAGTGAAGGCGAAATTCCGGAGAATTTTTCTGCTAAAGGCAAGTCCAGTCATGTATCTGATGAGAACCTCATCTGTCGAGAAATGACTATGTTGGAGAGCTGCTTCACAATCTCCCTAGCATCACATTTCTGCCACATTTGCTATTATCCATTACCAAAGAGTCTGATGATCGAGAAAAATGGTGATTCAGTATGCCAATGTTATGTCATTGGTGCTTTCACAAGAAAGCCGGGAGGATCGACTGAAATAAACAAATCATTTGCATTGAATTCTATGCAATAAGTATTTCATAATTACAAATTATGGCAGCACGCACAGACCAAACTACAATGCAGAACACTGGTATGTATATATATAAGAAAACCTGGTTCGTAATAGTGACAGAGATATATGTATCATTCATGCTTCTGTTCCTCCCGGAGTCTACTTACAAATGAAGAACAAGAGCATATCTAAGGTTCCTCAGGGCCTTCATCCTCCACTGGTTCATTTTCCTGCAGCATGTTCATCAACATGGAGATCTGGTCTTGCAGCAAAGCATTTTCCCTTTCTACTCCAGTTCGTTTGCTCCTTTCATCCAGAAGCTGTAGCTGCAGATGTTCTAGGCATCGTGCATCCTCTTCTAGCTGCTCGTTGAGGCCATTAATTTCTCGATCCTGGAAGAACTTAAATATTGATGATTCAATCTGCACATTTAATGTACATGGATGTGAAAAGGCGACCAGAAAAAAAAATTACCTTTCTGTTCATCTCCTGAATGGCGATCCTCCGCATGCTCTCAACTACATCCACATTAACAAGCTTACGTTTCTTTCCAACCAGCCAGCCTCGAGGATAAATTGCAGTATCAAAGTCCGGAGGTGGGAGTAAAGACTCATTTGGTGGTTTTGGAGCATCCATTGGTTCCAATGGCTCGAAAAGAGCCTTCCGACGCTCAGAAAGTTCAACTGAATTGGGAGTTAGCTCCTCCATCATTTCGTCATTCGGTGTTGTTTCCTGTTTGCTGGGTGTTAAATGAGCTATTTCTTCAGTCACATCCTTCACCATCCTCCCGCTAGCTATTGGAAAGAAGTAACCATTTTAGTTTCAAGAAGTTTTAGACAGAATGTAAATATAGACTAGGTATACACACTGCTACATTGTACACTATATACCACTCCTTTGTACAATGTAGCACTCTTTTTGTAATTCCACAACTAACTCATTACTAAATCCTCTCTCTTGAGAGATATACAGCATCAAGCCAATGAATCTTCATGTCATCTGCAGACATTTTATGACATCCCCTTTGTCATTTTTAAGCATTTTTTTGTTTAGCAAACCATGAAAAGAAAAGGATGGAAAGACTTGTCCAAGATTGCGCTCTGGCAACAACAGAATGGACATGGTAGGTAAGATGTTCAATCATGAATAACACCAAAACTCAGACATGCATATTTCATTTCTTAATTACAAGTATTCACATTTTTTTCCCCAAACATTGTGGATTAGAGAGAGAGAGACCCAATTACTCATACAAAGCCAATCATACATTTTCTTTAATTAATATAAGCCACTTGTCATTGGTCAAAATAATACTCCCTCCGTCCCAATTTAATTATCCCCTTCCCTTTTTCACACAGTTTAAGAAAATATTTAATTCTCTTTCAATTTGACGTTTATACCCCTATTTATAATGACAAATACTTTGACACTATAATTAATGCGCAAGTTATTGAGTTTTTCAAGTTAATGGTAAATAAGGAAAAAATTAGAAAAAATAGTTTTTATTAATTGAAATGAACATGTATTTTGGGACATCCGAAAAAGGAATAAGTGACAATTAAAATGGGATGGAGGGAGTGTTAAACTGTTTCAAGTCAAGCCTACCAAACTACCTGCCTTAAATCAAGATGGAAATTTAGTATACAAACTACATAAATTTTTTACCAATGAGATTAAAACAACATATAGTGAAAGAAAAATAAATAAAAGATGAGAGATAGGTCAGCCAAACAAGGGTCGGAATTAACGTATCAGCAAAGTAAAGAAAGAGCCATAATGACACTCTTCCTATCTCTGCTTCCGAGCATTCCCAAAACCCATAATTGTAATTCAGCTTTCTCTGTATTGCGCAGTTGAGAAAAGAGAAATTAGACTGCTGAAATGGGTATGAAATGACTCAAGTCAAAACTGAATTATATTCATAAATCGAGATGATAAACATGAAAAAGCATTCAAATTCGAACATATAAGTTAATGGGTTTGTCTTAAATTTAATGGGTATGTCTTAAATCACGAAGATATCAACACAATTTGGGCAAGAAAACTTGATTCCCCTCTCAGCTGTGAGTAAATTTTCAGAAACAAAACAGAGAGAAACAGAGTAAAACCTGGAAATCAAGAAATACCTGATCTCTTTCGAGAATTCCAATGTATCCGAGTAGTAGAGATTGGAGCGAATCCATCCAAAGCCCCACCACCCAAATTGTTCGGTTGTTCCATTCGAAGAAAAAATCACAACTCCTCTCGAGAGAGATTCTTAAATGATTGAAGATTGTGCGTGCGTGCGTGCGTGTAATTTCTGCTGTTATATATGCCTGGAGGCAACAAGGGATGATGAAGATTAAATAAACGTAGCTGTCGTCAATTGTGTCTGATGACGGCACCATCAAGGATCAATCTTTTCAACGGCTCATATTTCTCATTTCATGCCTACAGTTGTCTCTGCGTCGTGGATCTCCTGCTTTCATGTGAATAATGTTGTATCTGTGCTTTTTTCTCAAGGAAGGAGAGCTGGTGATTAGTGATCGCTCAACTTTCTTTTTCTCGCTGAATTCTCATAATATCCTGTTTGGGTATTGTAATTTTCTTGGGATTTAAAAAATGGGTAATGCTCAAGACTCTCATGTGAATCTCAATTAATCAAAATAGTTTTTTTTTTTGAAGAAATTAATCAAAATAGTTGAATATTAAATAAGCCTTACATATGTCATGTCACATAGAATAGATAAAATGTCACATAGATCTTAAAATAAATAGAGACAAAGAATGATAATCATATTTTTGGTGGATAAACTATGTGGCTTGGGCCTTGATTCTCATGTTGATCTGATTAATGATTATTACATTAAGATTTATAAGGTATGGACAAGTCGAAACTGCAGACCCAAGTTCGAAACTGCAGACCCAAGTTCGACCCAAGACCACTTCTACTCAAATGTTAAACTAAGCTACTAGCTTCTTCTTCTTTTTTTCTTTTAGAATTTAGATACTATATATGATTCGACTCATCAACTAGTTTCATTGCTCCTCATAGTTGTGCACTTTTGTTTTTTTGGGTATTTACATATAAATAAATTATTCATGTACTTAACTTCAAAAATTGGTACAAGTTCAGTCAAAAGAGTGGCACATTCCCATGAGAACAGGAGAAAAAATTAAACAAAGTACCTATCCTAAAGCAAATTCTTAATTGAGAGTTCTATCAAAAATGGTGGCATGGGTAGGATTATAAGCCAAAACTATGTATGATTACAAGATTTTGCATCGCTAATCAGTCTGCTTTAAGACGCTGCTGTCGACCACTCCTGAGTACAAATCCAACAGACACTAACATTCCAACCAGGTACCCGATCAAAGCTCCATAGGCGACACATATTGGCCATTCCTGTTATTGGGAAATATGTGAATCATGGCCTCAGTAACATCACATTACATCTGAGTAATGCAAACCTGAAGAAATGACTACCACTACTTCACAATAATATACCAATTGTAAAACCCAATTTGACAGCTCGATCATTAAGGAATTATGACTTAGTGAACCAGTTTGAAGCTTAGTAAAAGAGAAGGCGAAAGAAAGAATGCAAGTGCAAATTCTGTGTCCTTTTTCAAGGACATTTCTAGAAGTATAAAAACCTTCATCTATTTTTTGGATAAGTTTGATTGATTAGATGTTAATTGTAAAAAATACATTAAATTGATATACTATATGACGTTTCAAGCGACCAAAAAAGACCAAAAACTTCCTGCATTAGAAAATTAGGAAACAAAAGGAAATGTAACTGAACCTGCCATGGCCTCTCCCAATCAAGCGGCATGGGCCAAGCACCAAACCAAGCTCCAATAACAGCTCCATGCGCAGGTATGCATATCAGACAGTCTAAGGAACCATTTGGCCTAGTCATGAGACAATCCATAAATCATATTAGCGAACACAGTATCTTACTGAAATCCAACTACCTAGATTCATAAATATAGTCAGGTGCTTCAGTGATACATAATTTATAGGCCAGGGTGAATTTAGGAGTTCTACCATACTTTTTCATATGCTTTCCTGATTCCATATCTTTGTAACAATTTACTAACACAAGTGCAGTTAACAGGTTCCAGGCGCAATAAGTGAAATCCCATGTACAAAATTGTAATTTTCTAAATTTACTCATCCCCCAGGTCCAGTCAAATGTAAATCAACTCATCTTGTATCAATGGGTTTTTATGGTATCATTTAGATGTCCTGAAGAACATGAAGCACATACTTATGCCACGAAGCTAAACGTCTAACAATGAATTATCAAATATCGAGTGATATGTGAGAACTTACTTGGTATGTGCAAATATGCGTTGCCACTCTGACCAAGCTGAGCCAAATACAGAAGCAGCAGGGACGCACTGAATAAGCATGGTGTGGGTAAATCACTTAAGAAAAAAAACACAAAGGTAATGGAAAGACAACAACAAAGCAAGTTACATGGATGGATTAAAATTGGGATAAATATCAGATCAGACCTTGTACATACATTTTTGGGCCATTTAAGCCCCTCAACTTTTTTTCAGGCCAAAGAAGCCCTTATGCTTTACATTTTGGGTCACGTTAGCCCTTTTGGACAATTTCCGTCAAAAATTGCGGAGCTGACCGTTATGTAATGACGTGCTTTTTTATAGAAAAAAATTGCCATATGAAATCGTTCAATTAAAGGGAAACACATGTACATTCTTGAGCTACATATTTTTGATCTGCTATTGACACCCTTAGACTTTGAAAAATGGGGCAATTGAGCCATTATTGTTTGATAATATGGGTCAAATGACTCCTTGTATTAAGACCAAACCCAGAATTCAACCTTCAAGTGACAAAGGACTATGCTACCAGGGGTCCAAGACAAGTCTTGTTTCTTGTGTTATGACCCTTTCTGGTGGAATAGAACACTATTCCAGCAGTGAGTCAACAGTAGAAATGGAGAGACTAGATAATAAGATCAAAACAGAACCAAGATAAGCCAAGAAAGGCTTGAGAGATCAACAGTCTCTTTTTCTGGATATATTTAGCAAAAGCAAAAGTCCCATACGAAGACACAAAAGAAGCTTAAATACTGAAACCCTAATAGTCACATGACCCCTTTAAAAAAAAGAAATTAAAACTTGGGCTTAAAATGCTTGGGTTTGAAATGTTTTGAAGATGCTCCTGCATCACTTTCCTTTATATGCCAGGTTATTGTTCTCCCTATCTCAGTCATCTTCCCCTTGATTACAATCTCATTCACTTCCCTTCTCCTCTTCTTCTTAGGCTTACCTGACATTTTCCTCAGTTTTGGAGGAACCATTGCATCTCCGTTACTGACTGGCCACATGTTTTCACCTCTAATTGACTTAAGGGTTTGATAAGCCCTTGACTATGTTGGAATCTTGTACCAGAGACGGAGATAGTCGATAGCCTTTTCACAATTGTCACGTGCTGTATGACAAGGGACATGGAATTCCAGAAAGTTTTCATGCCCCACATGAGCACACCCCTTCCCTCAATCAAACTAAAAATTGATTGTTGTCATTTTTTTGTTTGATTCCCGTAGCTCTAGTGAAGACGAAGGCCAAAGCAGAAAAAAGTGAGGAACTATGGGAGAGGGTGGAAATCTGTGGTAGTTTTGTAGGAAAGTGGCAAAGAGAAGGAAGATGGTGGCGATGAAGGGGCTGATGGTCCTGGAAATGAGCTTGGAGATGATGGTGAGAATTCTGGATTTTGACTTAACACAGGGGGTCATTTGACCCACATTACCAAACAATGCGAGCTTAATTGCGCCATTTTTCCAAGTCAAAGGGCTTCAAATGTCCCATGAAATGTATATTATTGAAAATGTACATGTGTCATCATTTAGTTGAATTATGCCATGTGACAATTTTTTTTTTTTAAAATCCACTTCATTACTAAACGGCCAACTCAGCAATTTTTAACGGAAATTGATAAATAAAAAAAGGGCTAACATGACCCATTATGGAAAGTATGAGGGCTTCTTTGGCCCAAACAAAATTTAGGGGCTTAACTGGCTCGAAATTGAAAGTGCAGGGGCTAATCATACTTATCCCATTAGAATTCTATGCATACTTCTTGACGTAAGATGTGAAATCAGTAAATTGGGGAAAGGAAAGCAGATCGAAACCTCCACCTATGTACTTTCTTGCATGCAGCCACTATTTGAAGCAAACAAATACTTATGTATAAAACATCCATGCAATACATTACTAATGCATACAACCATCCATTTCATACATGATAACAGAAAACAAGAGATGGGATCAATACTTCAAATAGAAACAGCAAACTGCAAAAAAAACCAGTACTAGTAACTTACAGTGAATAATGACATAAGGAGCGACCAGTTAAGGGTCTTTGTTAAATACCTGTGCTCAATAAGAAGGTACAAATCAGTTAAATGCTTGTGAAATCAAAGAAATAAAAGAAATAATTGAAATAGGAATGAAAAAGTCAATTATCATGGTTGTAGTTGCCCAGTTGGTTTATTTATGGATGGTCTATATGTGTTTGTCACAGTTGACATTGGATGATAATATGAACTTTGGAGTTTATTTCCATAGAAATATGTGATGATTAATTTTAATTTACTTTTTCAATAGAAGCAGAAAGAAGCATCAACCTACCAAAAACACAGGCGATTAATGTACCTACTGTTTAGAGCACAAAAGATCCTGCACTTTGCTACTTCTAACCTCAATTAGGACCTCTACATAATGCTATATGATATATATTCTATTGAATACTAAATATCACGTACTGAGTGCCCACTGGTGCGCCCAAAGCAATAGCTCCAAATGCATTTACCAGAGCCCCTACAAATTTGAAGACAAAGATTATAACATGCACCTTTAAGCACGTTAAGGAAACATCTATGAACATTAATTTAGAATCTTGAGATAGAAATATATTGATCAGGCAAGAAACATCCATCTCTATCTAGGACATGACCACATTATTATATAGATTTTCAGCAAATGATCTAACACAAGAACACTGCCTGCTGATTGAAGGCAAAGCACACTAATTCATTCACAACGTCCTTCTGTATTAGGTATCTACTACTAGGGTAAGGCATAAAATTACTCTTATCTCTCCAGTTCTATACTAACAACTACAATACCCAACTAGCATATGGACAAAAAATTTCTGAGAGAAGTTCTTAAACAGACCCTAAACATGTAAAAAGACGAATTTTATCAATGTAACGTATATAAACAGATATTAAAACTAGGACACAGCAGGTAATAATCATCTCCCACTTACACGATTAAACAAACAAATGATTAACAATCCAGTGTGAGATTGAAGACTAACCAAAAGGAAGTCCCAGTACGCCTCGTCCAACAGCTCTGAAGTACTGTCAGGACAATCAAAGTAAACTATTAGCCACTGAGATCCAAAAGAACAAGAGAAATGAAAAAGGAAAGAAAAAAAAAAGGAAACGAAATTTCTAGGCTTTCTCTCGTACCAAACAGCAATCAATTAATGGAACTTACAGTGCATTTCTCCGGATTCTGTCGAAACCGACTATATGTGAGGATCACAACAGGGCTTTCAATAACCTGAAAATGGGTAGCATTTATAAGAATCCAATACCAAAAAAAATAAATTCCAAACCCAAATTTGGAAACGAAAAGCGATTCAGACCGAGAAGGGTAAAAAAAGCACCAAGATCAGGAGAAGAGTAAGAGACGGATTGGAGACGAGAGTGACAGAGTAGAGATTGCGAGCCGTAAAGAATCCAGCAACCAAGGCTAAACCACAAGCGAGATTGACTATACACGCTTTAGAAACCGAAATTTCTGCTCCAGAACCCGCATTTTCACTGGTTGAAGCCTCGAGATGACTATCTTTCTTCACATTCATCTTTGTTTTGACATCACGATTTCTATACTTCTGGCAAAAGTAAAGTAATAAATCGAGGAGGCCAGGCCGACAAGTTGAGAACGGGCCGAAGCAGCCCAGAAAAGGCCTGCGAATGAAGCATGCCTGATCCAGCCCAATATCATGATTATGTGTCGGGCCTAGCAAGACCCATACCCCTTGTAGGCGGGCCTGTCATGTTCTATTACTTGTTTACTACCACTAGGCCAATACACCGAGCCGGGTTTCGGATTATCAATCCGGGTTTGTCCCGATCCAATTGCTTTTCACAAACGAGAAACTGGGTCCGATAGTCCGTTGTTAAAATCCCGGATTTTCGAGTTTCAGGTCATCGGATCACCAGGTTATCCGTCCAGCTCACCGGGTAACCCATTTGACCCAAAATAAAATTTGCGGAGCACTCCACCACTTTTATCTGTTGCGCACATCCATAGAACAGAAGCAGAGAAATGAACAAAGCACCAAATGAAACTCGACATAATCACTGTTGTACAGCCAGCAAAAAATAACTGTTAATCCTTGAATTGCTTAGCTTGATACGAACAACCACCACTTTTATGGAGCAAAGCTAAGCAACCATTCTGAGAGGATAGATCCTATACCTGCAAACATAATAACCATATCAATTTTCAGATTTTTTTAAAAAATTATGAACGTCTTTTTTGTGCGTCAGATTCACTCATAAGACCAATTGATGAATAGGAACCTTAGGGGTCTAGATCTTTGAGCTTCAGCTGCTGACTTCTCTTCGAAAGTAATTAGAGAAGCTTCATCGGGAGAAATCTCTACGGAAGAGATCCCAATCAAGCAAGAGCACTCCAGCAATCCGTTCTTACAGTAGAACCGGCAGATCAGAGATCGTCAAGCAATATAAGCGGTGCGGGACGTGCGGTGGGTGATGGGCAGTGCGGTGGCTGGACAACCGATGGTGGCGTGCGGCGCGATAAGTAATGACTGAGTGATAAAGATTGAACTGGGAAGGAAACCTTATTAAGAAGCAAGATGATTTTGTAAATGCCAGCATAATTAACATAAAAAAAAATTTTAATTAATTAATCGGGTTATCGGGTGTCCCTTTAATCCAAAAATTATGAAAAATAAAACCTGACACCTGGTCCGATGGTATAGGTTTGGATCGAATTTGATCTGATAATTATCGTATCGAGTGAAAAACCCGAAACCCGTGTGCATCCGTAGCACCACATGACAAATAATGAGGAACATGCTCACATCATGGCAACCCCACCTTTCTAAAGACAAGAATCACCTATGATTCTTAATTCCTCGTTACATTATCCAAAACTGATTATGTTCCTATTACTAACACAACATGACCTAATGCAATGTCACACATTAGTAGATATATGTAAAATTGTACTATGACATTGATTAAGATAATAATGAAATGAACGACAGGAAACACACAATATGCTCTCTCTCTCAACAGAATGAGTTGTGAGTTCTGATGGTTGATTCTGTGAATAGGGAATCCTTATCCCCCTTGAAAGCTCAGCAAAGCCAATAGAAATGATTGAACATGTTAAAAAAAATAAAATCCAACCACATTTAAATGATACTGTCCGTTCTGTATTAAAAGTCCAATCAAATTTGTTCTTTTGTACTTTCTTCAAAGTATTTATTTACGGGACATTTTGTTGACATTCAGAGGGAGAAGTGAGAATGAGGTGAGAATCACTCATTTTGTTGATTTTGGGAATCACACTCACACTCACTAGATTGACAATCAAATCTCTTTTTGGGCCTAGAAAATACTTCACTTATGAAGCATTTGATTGTTAATCCAAATGAGTGTGAGATGAGTGTCAGGTGATATATCATGTTTGGTATGAAATGAAGAGTAAAGATAAGGGTTAGAATTTTAACTATGAATATTTATTAATAAGGGGTAAAATAGTCTTTTGAATATCAAAATTCATTCTCTCAAGATTAGTCAATCTCATCATTTTGGTGAACTTATCTAACCTCTATAAGGGGAGAATGAGTATGAAATTCCACCCTCCCAAAATCAACTAAACAAGAAAATGAACGATTTACACCCTCAGTTCGCTTTATTCTCCCCCTAAATGTCAACCAAATATTCGGTTTTGTGAGTGGTTGAGAAAATTCGAAACTTTGCTCATATACCACTCAGTTGAATTGTGACAATCCGATGGAGACTACTAGTCTTGACATAACATCAACAACTTCTTCAATCCCAGACCCACTATAGCTAGCAGCTAGCAATAGCAAGCTTAATTTGCTTTTCTTCTGTGTGTAGTAGAATGTGCACGTGAATGCCCAATAATTTCTCATGCACCCAATTAGTGGGGTCCTTAAGGCCAGCCCTTCCTCTTTTGTTCTCAACCCAACCTCCAACTTTCACAGAATCTCTCTCTCTCTCTCTTATTGTTTCTTCTTCTTCAAAATAACCCAATATTTCTCATCATCTCTGACATTAATTGTTTTTCTCAATTACAATGGTGGAATCATCGCCTCTTTTGTTTTCTCTCCTTGTTGTTTGGCTCTTCATTGTATGTTGTGATGGAATTAACTACTCTTTTGAAGAGAAGACTAGAGTGCTCAACCTCAAGAACTTGATAAAAAGGGAAACAAAAAGCAATACTACTCCAAATTGCCTCTCAAAGAAATCAAGTGAGTAAAAGCTATATATACATTCTCAGTATTGCAATTATTTCACCGTATATATGTTTGTCTTGTACTTTTTGTGACCTTATTTTATACATTCTCCACTTTAGGAATTTATTTGATCTTTTTTTCTTTCTTTGATCATAGTAGGATCTAGATATGGAGTTCTTTCTTCTTTCTTTTTTGCTTTTATGGGAAACATAATCATTAGTCTCTCTTTTTCTCTCTTAGTCATGTAATTAAAGCGAGACCCTTTTAAGTTTTATCCCAATCTAGTATAATACACGCATTGATTATGATTTTATTTACAGGGATTGAGAGGGGTGCAACAATATTGGAAATGAAGCACAGTGATCACTGCTATGGAGGTACTAATGTTGACAGGAACATGAGGCAAGAGAGACGCATAATTACGGATGAAATTCGAGTAAAGTCGCTGCAATCTCGAATCAAAAACATGGCTTTCAACTATAAAAATGGTGTTTCAGACACTCAAATCCCATTAACATCAGGTATAGACCTCCAAACTCTCAACTACATTGTTACAATTGAACTAGGTGGTGCAGAATTGACTGTAATTGTGGACACTGGAAGTGACTTGACTTGGGTTCAATGCCAACCTTGCAAATCATGTTACAATCAGCAAGACCGTCTCTTTAACCCTTCAATGTCCTCTTCATATCAGACAGTTTTCTGCAACTCCACAACTTGTCAATCCTTCCTATTTGACACCGGCAATACGGGAGTGTGTGAGAGCAGCACACAGACCTGTAACTATTTTGTTAGCTATGGTGATGGGTCTTACACACGCGGTGAATTAGGCAGCGAAAATCTTAGTCTAGCTAACACTACTGTCAATGATTTCGTATTCGGGTGTGGCCGGAACAATAAGGGTCTATTTGGAGGAGCTTCAGGGCTAATGGGATTGGGAATGAGTGATGTTTCATTGGTTTCTCAAACTTCAAACACATTTGGAGGAGTTTTCTCTTATTGTTTACCTACAACAGAAGATGAGGCTTCAGGCTCATTAGTTTTGGGAGGAAACTCTTCAGTTTACAAGAATTCAACCCCAATTTCATACACTAAAATGTTACCAAATCCAATGCTACCCACATTTTATTTTCTCAACCTGACTGGAATCAGCATTGGTGGGGTGCCATTGGAGTCTCCAAGTTTTGGTAAAAGTGGGTTTCTGATAGATTCTGGAACAGTAATCTCAAGACTTCCTCCTTCAATCTACAGAGTTTTGAGAGCAGAGTTTGTGAAACAAGTTTCTGGGTTTCCTTCTGCACCTGGTTATTCAATACTTGACACTTGTTTTGACCTAAGTGGGTATCAAGAAGTGAACATACCTAAGATTGAAATGCAGTTTGAAGGGAATTCTGGCATGACAGTGGATGTGGCTGGGGTTTTCTATTTTGTGAAGAGTGATGCTTCACAGGTCTGTTTGGCTCTTGCTAGTCTTTCATATGAAGAAGAGACTGGTATAATTGGGAACTTTCAGCAGAAAAACCAGAGAGTTGTGTATGATACAAAGCAATCTATGTTTGGATTTGCAGAAGAAGTTTGTAGTTTCTAATGGGGAGTGTGGCTTCTGAATGTATATATACAAAATATATATCTATCTTTGTGTTGACAATTAAACTGTTGGCACAGAAAGAGTGAATTTTGTGTCTCCCAGTTCATATATCATATAACAATATGGATTTTCTTTTACATATAGTAATATTTGTGGATTCAAGTGTGTTGATTTTCTGAGAGTTTTTTGCGGGAGTGGAATTGTACAAATTTCATGTGGGTTGGGTCTGGGTTCAGGATGCATTAGATTTGGGCCAGAAAAATAAAGCCCAAATTCAGTTTATCTGGATTTTAGGTTTTACTTAGACTAGTGCACTGCCAGCCCAACATCACTTGTTCTTAGTTTATTTTTTGAGAGAATTGTAGGTGGATCTATTTTATATATTTATTAAGGTTTAAATTCATCATAAAATTTATTTGGAAAGTAGTCCAATTCACTGTAGCTTATATTTTTTTATAAACAAATTTTTCAACTTTTTATTTCTCAAAATATGTGGTAAATTTTAAAAAAAATTGTATATTCGAATTCAACACGTAAAATTCTCTTTAACAATATGCATCATCGACAGTTTTTAACGTACTTTTTAATTATATTATTTTTAAAAAATAATATAATTAGTATATATACTATGCAATTTTTTTTCTCACTACAATAACCTAAACAATAAGTGTTAAATCATAAGAGGAACGAATTCGCTAAACTCTAATGAGCTCATGTATTGTATTTTCATGGTGTAACCTAAATAACAATTGTTAAATCCTAAGGGTAACGAATTCGCTAAAATCTAACTGGCTAGTGTATCATATTTAAATGTTGTAACCTAAACAATAAGTTTTAAACCCTAAGGGGAACAGATTTGTTAAACCCTAACGAGCTTGTATATCAGATTTTCATATTGAAACCTAAACAATAAGTGTTAAACCCCAAGGAGAACAAATTCACTAAACTCTAACGAACTCGTATATGCTCAGCATATTGATTAAGGCAGTAAAATAATTAATTAAAAGATAAAAATTAATAATTTTTTCTAAATTAAATTTTCAATATTTAATATGTACTTTTCTTAAAATCTTTTAACATTTCCATGAATCTAAAAAATAAAAGTCAAATTAATTAAAAAAACTTAATAACTAGACTTAATTGCAAATAAGTTTAAATGAGTGATTTTACTCCTAATAAATCTCATAAAATAGACATACCTACAATTATGTACTATTTTTTCTTCATAACACAAATTACAACTTGGATCTAAGTCCATAAGAGAGAAATACAACAAAAACTTTTATTCAAACAAAAACATAAAAACCAGATTTAGATTTAAAAAAATGATAAATCAAATCCATGGAAGAGGAATGAAAGTGGAGAAGTGAAGGAAAAATGGGAGGCAGTAGAACGAGAATATGGGACTCCTCTCCCAAATTTTCTAAATCTAAGAAATTTTTTGCATAGAGAGGGGGAGAAAAAATCTGTATTTGGTCTCTTTTTATCATAGTAAAAAGAAAATTCAAAAAAGTCAAAACAATTTTGAATCATTTTAAACCGTTGGATGTAAATTGTGCATCAAAGGTCGAATAATCAATCGAACCGTCAAAACCCAGCATGCCTTTCATTTAAAATATATATATATATATATATATATATATATATATATATATATTCATAGACCAAAAAGGGACCATTTCTGGCTCAGCAGCAAATTAGTCACATTCCAGCCCCTCATCTGTTTTAAGGGTACCTCAAGTAAAGACATTATCCAGCTCCAACCTAACCTAAAGGTGCTTGTACCTCCCCATTTTAATTCTCATAAAAATAAAAAATAAAAACAGTTGGAGGTGTTTGGTAGAAAACTATGAATCTCTAGTTATAGCAATTTAATTAGATCCATTAATTGTGAAATTAGTGTGGTTTGAATTTGAATGAGGCAATCAGCCACAAATAGATTGCACCACCAAAAAATGTAAGCTGGGAATTAAATCCCATTTCAACCCTAAATGACCATGCAACACATTAATTAAGCCACTATGTTAAATTCATACTGGAAAAAAAATATGAAAAAAGACAATTCTTCTTATCCATGTTGTGCCTAATTAGTTTTGAATGGTGGATCGTTGTTTATTTGTATTTTTTTTTTCACGAGGTTAATAAAAAAAATTATTGGCATAGTAGTAAAAAAATTACGTCTAGGATTTATGATCGAAGTCTAAGTTTAATATCGAATGTTCAAATGACAAACTTATATATAGTTATTTTCGATTACCATAAGAAAAAAGAGTATACTACTTGAAACGAATAGAAGAAAAATGCATACTAGTTTGTGAGCATCTAATTGATCATCACCCATTCATAAACTAGCTAGCTAGAGATGAGGAAGAGTTGATACACGTATCGTATATCCTATATATAATAAGATTGGTCAATTAATTCCTTATCAACTTTCCCAAGAGAAAAGACATAAGTAACACCAAAGGAGTATTTTAATTTATTTATTAATCTTAATCAATTGTATGGCAATTGGGCAGTAATTAATATCTCTCATTTGCCCTAACACACATGACAAATTAGAGGAATGACTTTTCCATATATGGACATTAACCTTATAAGTGACTCACACATTTTTTTCAATCATATATGGATTAAAAGTAATCATATATCTATCATTTGGAGACCCAAACACAAACAATACAGCCTCCACATAGCGGCTTATTTGTATTGAGTGTGAGATTAATTTTTAATGGATTATCATATTTTGGAAGGCAAAGTGAGACAACAACATACTTGTTTCATTTTTTATTTGTTTGCTTCAATGATGGAGTTAGAAATTATTTACAAGAGTAGTGGGAAAGATTTTTTATATTGGATATTTAAAAAAAAATCATGAATAATGGAATACAACGATTACAAGTTTACAAACCATAAAAGAGTCCAATATACAGTTGGGAAATGCAACCATGTTGACATGATAACAAGCCTCACCCATGTAGGGTCTAAAGAGATTGATGGAGCGAGATTCGATGACAATGACATACCTGAATCTTAAGAGGCTCGGGATAAACTCTAAAAAGGGTCCTCTTTTTTCTTTTTCTTTTTAAAAAAAAATGAGTTAGTGTTTTTTTATTTTCAAGTTAAAATGGATTGAGAATTATTGGGCTAATTTTATTTCTAAATAGGGTCAAAATGGGTTTAGATTATCATAACACCAGCATCCGCGCCAGCACCGGGTTGGATTGGGACGGGCTTGAGCTTGGCTACCTTTAATAGCCGTTGTATTTACTCTTTAATATCATTACAAAATATGTAACTGATATATTTTGGTCTTATTGAGAATTAAATTTTGGTTTGAATTCCTTCTTTTTATAAATGTTGTATTTGGTAGGGAGATAACTATGATTTCACAACAGCGTTTGATTAAATAGATTTGGAAGGGGATATTGTAACAACGGCAAGCACACTAAAAAAAAAAAAACAATTATAAGTCAATAACCTTGACTCCTTAAGGCTATAGATGTAAAGTAAATCTCAATTTTCTTCTTCTAAAGTTTTTAATTTATTTATTGTTTTGTATTATTTTTTGATTACAAAATATGAACTTTAATAATCGTGCTTATTTAAGTCTAAGCGAATCCATGTTTTATCAGTAACAAAATAAAACAGAAAGAAAGAACACAAGTGCGGACGAGAGAGAACCCACAGAGCCGCTTAGAGACGGCCACTAGAAGCCATCCTCACAATCTCTCCCTAGCCGGCCTTCTTTCTCTCCACTTTTTCTTCTTCTTCTTCTTCTTCTTGTTCTTCCATTTTAAAACCACCCTTCACTGTGCTCTACACACTCAATTCACTGCTTCTCTCTGTCTCTTGAACTTTCACTTTAATGGGGAAGATCTCACAGGAAAACCAGAAAAACACTGCAAACCCAAGAACAACAAAGGTGAAGCGGACTCGAAAAAGTGTGCCTAGAGACTCTCCTCCCCAACGCAGTTCCGTTTACAGAGGAGTCACAAGGTGATTAATTCATCAAAAACATTACTTTCTTTTTGTCTTGTATCATTGATCATCTTCTATTAAATGGTTAATTCAGGCATCGATGGACGGGGCGTTATGAGGCTCATTTGTGGGATAAGAATTGCTGGAATGAGTCGCAGAACAAGAAAGGAAGACAAGGTTTGATCTTGATCCATTTTTGTTCAATGGGCTCTCTCTGTTTTTTTTTTTAAGTCTTGCCAGTACATTTCTTTGATATCAAAGAGTTTTATTGATTAATCTTTTTAAATTTTTGTTTTGTTTTTCTGGGATTATTGTTCTGTCAACGATGTTGATTGCGGTGGTTGTGGGTATCCGACTCTAATGCAGTATATCTTGGTAAGTTACACAACAATCTATGATCCTTCCATTTTAGAAAAATAAGACCATGTTTGTCCACGTCATAATTCAATTCCAATTAAAAATATTAAAGATACGAATTTTGATTTGGGTTTTCACAATAAAATCCAAACATCAATAATCATATTTTTCTGCTCTGTTTGGATACAAAATATAAACGAATCACTGCGGGAACATATATGCAAAGCAAACACGGCCTTATGTAATGTTCATTCTCTATAGGTGCATACGATGAAGAAGAATCCGCTGCACGTGCTTATGACTTGGCAGCATTGAAGTACTGGGGACAGGACACTGTCCTCAATTTCCCAGTAATTTTTTTCTTCTTCTCAAATTGGATCATAAAATAATCTGAATATTTGAAGAATCACTACTAGAATCTCTTTACATTATTTCATTAATTTATGCAGTCATCAAACTATGAAGAAGAGCTTAAAGAGATGGAAGGTCAGTCCAAGGAAGAATATATTGGATCTTTGAGAAGGTATTAATCAAATTTTCTGGGGAAATCAATACGGATTTTAATTACTTCTGTATATACAAATGCACAATAATGCTTTCGTAAACTTGCTCATTCACAAAATTTACAGGAAAAGTAGTGGATTTTCTCGTGGAGTCTCGAAATATAGAGGAGTAGCAAGGTAATAATTAGATTTATTTTTCATGATCGAAAGATAATGGTTGTTAGTTTCCATGTCATAATTTTTTTGTTGTTGTGTAGACATCACCATAATGGGAAATGGGAAGCTCGCATTGGGCGAGTGTTGGGAAACAAGTATCTCTACCTTGGAACATATGGTATGTATATATTCGTCTTTTATTTTTTGTAATAAAAACATTATAATAATTAAACTCAATCTCTTGTGTAAGAATGTTTTTGTTATAGAAGAAAATGCTTTTCACCTAACATTGTTTTTGTCTCCCCTAATTTGAGTCACAAACCTATGAATCTTCATCAATGACAAATGGCATCATATTGGTCGAGGAAGATATTAAACTTTACCACGTGTCAAAGTATATAATTTTATGACATATAAAATTCACGCACATCCAACAAATTCATATAATACGATATTCGCGAGTTTCGATTCTTGCACAATGACTATAACACATTTTTTCTGTGTCAACTGAGCTCACCATGGATGGCTTTTCTAAACATTTATTATTTGGACATGCAAGTCAAGAATCAAGACAGTAGGATAATGGTAATAATATGATCTCATTTCTTGGTTAGTTGGGATATTGATCACCAACCCTCAACTGCCTAGTCAAGCTATTTATAATAATAAATCCAAACTCGTTAAGATATCTTTTAAGAAACTCATTAATACACCAATATCTTGTTGTGGATTTTTTTTTTGTATGTTGTTTTTAATATAATCTCTGGTGATTAATGTTGTCTCAATGTTACTTTTCCAAAATTGCCCCTAATGATTTTCATTTATAACAGCTACCCAAGAAGAAGCAGCCACAGCATATGACATGGCAGCGATAGAGTACAGGGGACTTAACGCCGTCACGAACTTTGACCTGAGCCGTTACATTAATTGGTTACGCCCCGATAACCAATCTCAACTTAACGGTGACGGCCACCAAGAAACAACTAACGAAGACGTTGATCGGACCCAAAAAAATAACGAAGATGGACTCGCTTTTACCTTCTTGCCCCTCCACCAAAACCCAAATTCTCCCGAAACAGCCTTGCAGCTTCCACCAAGACCCACCGGTAGTGGCGGAGAATCCGACTCATCGGCGCTAGGCCTTCTCCTGCAATCCTCGAAATACAAGGAGATGCTCGAGAATACATCGGCGGCTGACTCCTCGTCAACACCGACGGAGCCCGACCAGCCACGCCGGAGCTTCCCTGATGACATTCAGACCTACTTTGATTGCCATGATCCCGGCGATTACACCGACGGTGATGACATTTTTCTTTTTGATTTGAATTCGTTTACTTCGCCGATTTTTCACTGTGAGCTTGATTCCTGAAAATAACCGAAATTGAGATTTGAATTTTTTTTGCCATTTATTCCTTTTCTTTCTCTAGAATTTTGAAGAGAAGAAAGTTTGCTAATTTCTATTGGTTCTTGACTTTATATATCTATTCAGTTGTAAATTTAGATGAATGTAGATATTTGTTCATCAGAAAATTTCTCTTAATAAGAAAGTTTCATTTTCTTTCTCCTGCAACATTGTCGCCATAACTGATGATGTTTTTGTGTTGTGTTAGTTCTCAAAATATTTGTTGGAAAAAGACAAGCATATTAGCATAAGCTACAATTTAGTGAAAAAGACTGTAATTAACTTGCAAGACAAATTGTCTGTTAGGAAGATTTTAGTTATAATGAAGCTGTTGGAGATGGAATAGGACCATCTATAGCCTCTCAAAATGCTGGTTTAAAGGGATCCACACTAGCATGAAAAAAAATATCAGCCACAGAGGGATCTTCAGGAGTCGGAGTCACTGTCAAGGGAGCTATCCATTATCGTCGACACCTCACATCTCATAATATCTAATGGTGCAGGTGCAAGCCAGTGTATAACATAACTTACATTGATAAAAAAATGGTACCTCTATAGTTTGGTTGAGCGGTCGTAAGCACTTACAATAACCAAACTTAGCAACTCATGGTTGATTGAACTGCAGTTGGATCTAGGTACTAGGTAGCTCATAGTTACAGTGTGCAGCAAAGCTTTGAATCGATCGAAGCTAAACATATGCAAAATGCTTGGTAACTAGCTAAAGGATATGATGGAATAGAGGCATAGTCGCATAGATGAACAATTAAAGAGATCTCCTAACAAGATGGCTTGATTCATGGTGAAGTCAATGATGTGATTAACGGGATCTGAATAGAGGAGATTCATGGCTTGACTAAAGGATTGGATTGTGGCTTGGATGAATTAGTAATGGGTGCGTGAATAATAATTACCTTTGTGGTCTTCTGTAGAAATAGTAAGTTAATTTGGATTGAAGTATTTTTCTTGTGTAGAAAAGTGATTCCTTGGGGTGAGTCCTCTCTTTGGAGTGATTCTCATCTCATTATCTTGTCTATTTATTCCTTACTCTTAGTGAATTAATCCTGTTGAGATTTCAGTGTTAATTTAACTTAGGATATCTGCAGAAATTAAGATTGTATACTTGCACGTTTCTTGATACTTGATCAAAGGTTTCGAATCTAAAACTTATGAGACCAGCACCTGAAATCCATCATAAACTTGGTTTTGTTGACTCTTCAGAGCTGCAGAATTGCCTGCTTTACATTCTCCTAGATAAATATGTACACAAGTTAGTAGAACCATCAAGCCACAGAAAAATTGTGACTGTAAAACTTTCAAATCTAAAGTTCTGATCTTTGGACTCTACGTCCAGTTCTTCCTCTATCTATGAAGTCCATTTCATATTGTTTCAAACCCCGAAGAAGCAAAAAAAAGGTCAAGTTCATGGAATGAAAAATAACTCAATACACAATGAGTCAATGGGTCATAATTTTCTATGCAGAGGAAAGACATTCATTGTTGTGTTACACTATTGTCTTGTGGTATCCTTGAAAAGAGCTTATGCACTCTTTCCACTCTGTTCTCCCAGTCCTCAGGCAGTCTGCTAACGGTGTTTGCGTCTAAAATTTATGAAGATTAAAGAAAAGCATTACATATCATCATCCTGGAATTCGGTTAGATGATTGAAATTCAACAACACAGTTGTAATAGGTTACGATTATCCTATGTTTTGCATCTTAAATTGCACAGCTCACCTAAGTAGTATTCTGTAGTTTAGCAGCGCTTTAGCTTACGTTATGAAAACTAGTGGATTAGATGGTTTCATCGACTAATTTTCACGGCTTCCCTTCAATGAAATAAAGCAGAATAATCAATACATTCTCATACTGATTAAAGGCAGCTGTTGTATGTTTTCAGAGCTGAAACAACTCTCTCTATATGCATTTGACATCTTCGAAAAATATACTTGATCCCATACATAGTATTTTGAACCCACAAGGTTTGATGTTACATTCCCCATATAACTATCATCTGAACTTGAATGTATTCCTTTTGTATTCTGAGCTATAACACACTCCGATTTCCTGTCCTTGATCTTCCTGCCAGATCATATAATCTGGAGTGTTAATTGTATAATACAGCCGTAAGTCTATAACTGAAGTAATGTATCAAGAAAACCATCAGATTACTTATGGCTTGAAGGGTATGAGTGATGATACAACGATAATCAAATTTCATAACCATGACTAGTTAAGCTATTAGACAGGATTCATGGAGGCCTTAGACTGAACATATAAATCTGGTAGTCTTCTAGAGTTCTAGTCCCTTGCCCCTAGTTCTAGTCTTGAAGTGTTTTTTTGTTTAAATACCTTGCAGGTTATCGAAACAAATGAAGATTTTGTACAACAATAAACCAGCTATTTTTGCACTAACCTCAATAAAACAGCCAACACATCCACTTAATTTAAGATGGGTGTCTGTGTTACAAAACCTATTAGGCAGTGTTGACCAAGAAGAAGCTGAAGGAGCCTCGGAATTGGAATAGTCCCACATTTTCAAAGAAGAAGAGTTCTCCGACTCTACCTACGGGGTCCCAGATTCTGAACCCAAAAGCCTCCCCTTTTGCATACAGAACTGAAGGGAAGAAGCCTGAAGACTCTGCCAGTGCCAGTTGACAAGGATTTGAAATTGGAAGGCAGAGGCCCAGAAAAAGACCCATTCGTGGATAAAGATTGGTGGACCATTGGAGTCCGTTTATAACCGTAGGTGGGCGCTTCAATGTTGTCTTTGTTGTCACCAACACCAAAGATGGTTCATGGCGTTCTCTTTGTTGTCGGAGAATTATCGTGTATGACATTATGAGATATGGGTTAATGTAGGTATGGCAGGTAGGCTCTTTCCTTTGCTTATATCAGAGGAGATACAATTGTTTCATTAAAATTATTTGGGATTTCAGTTCTATTATATAAAAATTTAAACCACACATCTCCTAATAGAGCAATATAGTAAAACACATATCCCAATATATCCACGTTAGTAAAACATATTTTCAAATATAATTATTTATTTTCTCATTATTGAAACTAATCACTCATTTCTTTCATCATTTATCAACAAAATTATACAAAAATCAAATTGATTCTACCAAAACACGCATCTCAATATAACCATATTAAAAAAAAAAAAATTCAAATACATTATCTCCTTCTCATTATATAATTACTATTGCACGTGCTTTGATTATTCTTCTCTATTATCTTCTCTCCCCGTCCAAAGTCTAACTTAACATATATATATATACTAGTGATAGTGCCCGTGCGTTGCCGCGGGTATGATAATTTTGTAACGGTTATAGAAATAATTACAAATGATAAAATATGTAAAAACGGGTTTACATATATATATATATATATATATATATATATCTCAATATATGATAAATAATTACAGATGATAAAATAGAATATTTGTTTCTTAGGTAAAAAGCTAATCTTTAAGAACTTGTTTCCGGCAAGTCTTTTCTTTTGTATAGACATAGTTTCTCCTGCAAATAACTTCTTCTGTAGGTAAGAACAATGTAGATGATTATTTTATCTACAATTAAACAACTCTATTTACATATTAGTCTCCATCCAACAAACTAATGTTGCCAACGCTATGTTTAACTTCAAAAACTTATCACACTTGTGAGAGAGATTTCTTTTCGATTTTTTTTATCAAAACCAATGTAGCAAAATAAGATGCAAAAGCCAAAATTATTATTAGGATCAATCTCAAGAACTTTGTTGATATCAAACTCAGCCAAATCCAAATCTTAGCACTGAAAAGATTGTCTCAAAGCACAGCTTTGGATGTCAAATTAATGCAAGAGACTACAAACTCAAAATTATATCAATTGCAGAACAATTTGTATCCCACAATGTCGCAACCGGGGTCACGACGCGGATCGGCGAAATACTCCTGCGAAATAATATTATCTCAAAACACAAAAATATATAAAAAACTCGAGAGTCGCCACCAATTGATTTAAGGTGCAATTGGACACCAAAGAAAACCTGCGAACCAGAGAAAAAGGGAACGGGAGTCGATTGAGCATGGGGAAGGTATTAGCACCCCATAACACCTGTTTGAAAGCAGTTACCTAATTAATTAGATGACTACCCTACGGAAACTTGCTCTTTGCAAGATGTGATAAAAAATGATATAATTTGTTTTAAAAAATTGGTGTCTCATCTTTAATTCTCATCATTTCTATGAAAGAAACATGAAATAATTTTAGATGAGTAGCAAAGCTATTTTTGTGTGGGAAAACATTGCCCATTTTAAATAAATTAAAAAAAGGTTTTGAAAAACACAATCAACTTATGATAGTTTTAAAAGAAATTTGATTTTTTGAAACACTATCAACTTATGATAGTTTTTGGAAAGATTTTTAAAGAAAAAAGTTTGGGCCAAATATTGACCATAAGGAAAAAATAAATTAATTTCATAAAAAAGAAAAAAAAACCAATTATTCGTAGAAACATCGAAAATAAATGGTTTATTTATCACCAACGCAAATTCGTTACCAACTTTTGGTAGGTTTTAAAAAAAGGCACCAACTTATGGTATTTGAATCCTTAAAATTCCAACTTATGGCATTGAAACGTCCCTAAAAATATCAACTTTTGGTATATGATTCGGTAATTTACTAAGGACCAACTATTGATTTATCAAATCCAAACAATATGAACACACAATATACATACACGGCATCACATACAAACTTGTTAATATAAACAAACACATACACAGCCGCCTATACATATATATATCGACATATACATATACATATAATAGATATATAGACCATCATTCACATACCCATGTATATATGTACATCTCACAATTATCTCATGCACTACATCTATACATATCATATATATAACACCACAACACGTACAGTACATATATTAAAGACATCTCATCACATGAAATATAGATTATAACCCACAGCATCCCATATGTATTCTACATCCACACGTGTATATATGATATCCAAACAGCAAGGTATATATATATATATATATATATATATCTATAACATGACAGTGTATGGGACAATGCATAAAGAAAGAAATTTATGAGAATACCAGGCAGCAGAACTAAGGGTGCAAGTGTTGAATAGGTGACACCGTGATGATGAATCAAGTGAGGAGAGAAAAGAGAAACAGGTGAGATTATTTCCAAAAAAGAGAAGGCACGGGTGAGTTTTACAAGAAGAAAGTATTGGTTGGTAAGGTAAAGCAAAAAGGTGAGTGAAAGAGGCGGAGCTCTCAGCCCCAAAAGAAGAAGTCCCCTTTTCCTAAAAGTCTATGGTATTTATAGGTGAGGGAGACTTAGATAAAGATAAGGGAAAAATGATAAGTTTAACAACAATAAGATTGAGGAGAGGATTTTGAGATGAAGAAGGAGACTAATAAAAGGATGAAGAGTCTCCAACAAAATTATTTCTTTATTTTCCTATTTATCTTACTATATATTTTTTATTTTCTTTTGGACTTGGTTTATTGGGCTTGCGAGAATGGACTTGGTTTACCAACAAACTTGGGCTTTTCCATACCCATTTTATTTATTTTTAAACAATAATTTTTTATATGACCAAATAAGTCTTATCCGGACAAAAATCGGGTACTACACACAATAATGGAAGTATGCATGAAAAATAAATAAATAAATAAATAGCCATCAAAGCCTACACCCTATTCCATCAAAGGAAACAAAGCAACTAAAACCAAGTATGTTATTCGGGGCGTAGCGCTCTCCAAGAGTAATTGGATGTGGACTACTCTCGTGAGAATGAATCACACACATCAGTCGAAGATAACCAACGAAAGCAGGATTAGACCTCGGTGTGAGACTCCCCGGATGAGAGGCCCGCAAGATAAGAAGAGCGAGTTACCTCATAGCAACCAAGCACTGGTGCTACTGGCATGGGCCCCTACCCCTGTGTAGTCTCAGCCCGCCAATAAACTATTGGAATACCCGGAAAGATCCGCACATACTTGCACATTCTAGCATAACTCAAATATGCTGAATAGATAAGTGAATCCAATGTTCAGCTACACCCAAATCTATAAAGCATATGTATAAATAACTCCAAGAAGGCCGTTGTAATTTTATATCATGGGTCCTCGAAATATAGGCATATCTCAAGGCAGAGCGCATTGATATGAATATCTGATCATTTGTGGGGAGTAAGTGATCTAGTAAAAGGAACAACTGTGGCTGCACAAACAAATCAAATTACAGGATACATGGGTCACACAAATAACATGGTAAGACTCTGGAGAACTATCCCTCCAAGTAAGAATCTGCAAGACTCTGAAGATTTGTTTCCCTTATCCAATGCAGGGAGCAAATTATTATTATTCGAGATTATATTATTTTTTATGTAGGTTTAGAGAAAACGTCAACTCGGAAAGTTTACATCGTTCTCATGCTACAATGCATGACTAAAGGATATTACATCCACAATGCATAATAAACGAATCCAAACTAAATTTTCATAAGTCAATTTTAATTTAAATATAAATACTCACATGGCTTGGAGGTATGTGCTTCCATTCAAGAGGTCAAGCAAAAGAGTGTCGAAGCTATATATTACACTTTTTGGAGTCACTCAACCTGTGTCATATCATGTGTTGCATATATTGTTGAATCATCCATATCTGAAGTATTAATTGATTGAGCCATGGGTAGTATGACAGTTTTAGTATCATCTAAAAGTACAATCAGAAACAACGACGATGGAAATCATTGTAAATCTTCACAGATTCAGATAGATTGAGAGGATTGAAAAATAGTATGACCAAAGAAACAAAGAAAAATAATCAAGAGATGGTGAACCTTACCTCTTGCTCCGAAATGGTCTATATGAGCTACGAAATCTGGTCGTTCAAAGGGACCAAATCAAAAACTCATCTTACATAAATACTCCAATAGCAAATTGTGATATGAAATAGGAAATATCATATTCAGGACACACAAAACAATCTTGCAAAAAACTAAGGCAAAGGAAGAGGAAAGGGAAACAATAATCCCAACCAAACCAAAGAAAAGCAATGAAATAGAAATCCAAAGTAAGTAGCAATTTCTTTTTTTCATAATATATAAAACCAAAAAAAGAGAACAAAAGGCATGCATGTTAGGAGATGTCCTCAAGAAAGAAGCATTGGTAGGGACATTAATCTAGGATGAAATCAAGTCCCCTTTACTTTCCATTAATCTACTGCTTCTCATCATTTTGAACAAAGATGCAAGTGAAGTAAGAAGTAAGTGCACTATGTATTTAATTAGAACTATCTATACTAAAGATGTTGTAAGGGAACAATGTTTCTAGCAAGAACAGTTGACATGTGGCACAAAAGAACCAACTGCCGCGGTCAAGTTACATTATAATCTTATTTTTTTGTGTGTAAATTATGGTTAGAGATTTGTCAATGTGTCATCATAAATTATGGTCTAATGGAAGATAGGTTTCAGGAGCCTTCCTCTGTATAATACAACTCTAGTAGCTGACCATCCAGAATTAGGAAAAAATGAAGAACACATTTCAGACAACATTGCCTCAAATCATGGCATATATATAAGACTGATAAAGTGTTTCTAAAAAAATAAAAAATGAAGCTAAGCTAAGCACCCAGAACCATGGAATAGAAAAAATAAACTAAAAACGAAATGAATGTTCACACTTGCATAGAATCGCACAAATTCATGAAACAAATATCAAATAGTTGGGATTGAGAAGCATATAATCGACTTTGATAAACATAAAATTACCTGCACCAATTACCTCACAATTGAAGGAGAACAATCCAAATACCTGCACCAAGAAATTTGAATTGGTAGGACGCATAATAGAAGCTGGAAGAAAACAAAAATAAAAAAATGAAGTTAAGGACTTAGGATATGTTTGGTTGTGAGAATGGAGGTGGAATGAAAGTGCTTTATGGAATGGGGATTTCCGTTCCATCATTTGGTGCAATTTTTTTTTGAGGGAATGGATGCTCCATTCTATTCCCTCATCTCTCTCATGAATTTTTATTCTCACATTTTTATGTGGGAATGAACCATTCCATGTGTAATAGAGGACAAAATGACTATTTTGTCTTCTATTAAATATTAATTAATATATTTTATTTTATTTTAATTTGTTAATTATATAATTTGTTAATTTCGATTCCATTTTGTTTTATTTTGTTAATTTTGACTCAATTTTGTTTTAATTTGTTAATTTTGATTCCATTTTGTTTAATTTTGACTCCATTTTGTTGTAATTTGTTAATTTTGACTCCATTTTATTTTAATTTATTAATTATATATAATTAGAAAAGCACAAATAAAATATATTGATTATATATAATTATAAAGGAAGGACATAATAGACAAAACACAATTTCATTCTCATTCTCATTCCCAGTTTTTATACATACCAAACGTGAGAATCAAAATCTCATTCCCACTCCCATTCTCATTCCCTCTCAAACCATTCTAAAAACCAAACGACCCGTTAAGACTGATAGAGTGTTCACAAACTAAATAAATGAAGCTAAGCACCAAGAACCACGAAATAGGAAAAATGATGAGGAAATGACCTCATAATGGAAGCAGAACACCCCAAACACTTGTGCGAACACGGAATGGAAGCTGGAAGAATTGGGAGTGGAAGTCAGCATATAATCGTGTTTGATAAGCATAAAATCAAGATTGAGAAAGTCTGAGGATGAAGAAATTACCTCACAAAGGAAGCAGCACACCCCAATCACCCACGCCAGGAAGTCTGAGTTGGGGGCTGGGAATGGGTGAGGAATCGAAGAGCAGTATTGAGGCAGCAGAGGAACCACCATGCGAGGAACAACTTTGTTTTGCATATCACGGGGAAGAAGGACATACCTGGATTGAGCGCGAGGAAGAAATGGATATTTTTCGTGTGAAGCAGAGGGTGAAGAAAGCAAATGAAAGGGAGATGGGTATATTGTTTCTTTGAGGCGGTGCAGGATTGAGCCTGTGCAGGACAGCCACAGGAACGGAAGCATCGACGTGGGTGAAAGAGCAGCCACAGGAACCGAAGGCGGTGTCGATGTAGATGCAAGACGGCGTCATTTTGCGTGCAGAGGGTGAAGAAAGCGAATAAAAGGGAGATGGGTATATTGTTTCTTTGAGCCGGTGCTGGATTGAGCCTGTGCAGGACAGCCACAGGAAGGGAGACATCGACGTGGGTGAAAGAGCAGCCACAGGAACCGAATGCGGTGTCGATGTAGATGTGAGATGGCGTCGTTTTGCGTTCCTGGGTAGAAGTGCAGAACAACGCGTGCTACTATTTATGAACAGTTGATACTTGCCCGTACACACCGAGTTATTCACTATTTATTTATTCTTTGAAACAAAAAATAAATGAATAGTGAATAAGACACGATAATTCTGAACAATTAAATATAAATCTGAAAAAATTCTATTTCAACTTTTACTATTCATTTGATTTTTTTAATACAAATAATATATCGTTGAACTTATAATCCCAATCATAACACATTTATAATTTTTACATAATAAAATAATTTTTTTTCTGCCCTCCAGCGGGGTCAGCTGTAAAAAATTTACAGCGGACCCCGCGCTGCCGTTTCTCAAAACTCGGAGACTTAGGGTGTGTTTGGTAATCATTTCCAAAACAGTTTTCTGTTTTGAAAAATAAAATGATGCTTAAAATTCATTTGCCTAATTTGTTTTGAATTTTTATTTTTAAAAATAGTTTTCATTTTTCAGTTTTAAAAACTAGAAAACCAAAACAACAAAATGTTGTTTTGTAAGATTTTGAAGTGGCATAATTGTAATTAAGATGATTTTTATTTTATTTGTCTCTCTCTTCTCTCACTCCCAACGGTGACTCGCCTCTCTTCACCGACATCGTTGTCCGGCCACCGGACGGCCTTGCTCCGGTGTTGGCCCAAAATCACCTTCATTTTTACCCGATTGATGAATTTGAATTTCATTTTGATAAATTTGAGTTTTATTTGGATGAATTTCAATTTCATTTGACTAAATTTCAATTTTAATTTCATGTTTTTCGGTTTCCGAAAACAAAGTCAAATATCACCAATCAAATGAATTTTTTAACAGTTTTTTTCCTAAAAAGTGTTTCTAAAAACTATACCCAAAATCGTTTTTAAAAACCAAAAAAAATAATAATATCCAAACACACTCTTAGAGTGCGTTTGGAACATGTTTTCAAAACTGTTTTTTGTTTTTCAAAATAGAAAATTGGATGAAAATTCATTTGGGTGTTACAGTTTTTGAAAACAGTTTTTCAGAATTGTGTTTTTGAAAACAGAAAATCGAAAACAACTAAATTATGTTTTGGAGAATTTTGAAAATGGATTGATGGCATTTTTGTGAATAAATTGAAATTCATTTTTTCCCTGTTGCTCTACTTCTTCCTCCCTTTCTCGTTAGTTGTTATGATCTCCTCTCTTTAACTCTTCTCTCCCTTGTCTCTTCTCCATTATCTCTCCAAATTTATTTGATTTACTTTCCATCATTATTCATTACTCTTTTTATTATATTATATAACTAATCTTATTTTATATCTAAATTTTATATTTTTTATTTAAAAAACAATTTACAAATAACATAACCTAAATGAATTTTTAAGACTCCATTTTTTTTTAAACTGCTCGAAATCGTTTTTAGGTTGCAAGACCGAAGTTGCCTAGAAATGCGCAACGGTAAATATTTTTGGACTTACAGAAGTTTTCTGGGGTTTGCGCATTTAGGGATTCGCGTAGGGTGCAAGCAATGGTGGAGACTGCCGTACAAGGAGAGTGCCTCGATGTTCTCAGCAAAGACGGTCAAAAAACCGGCGTCTCGAAACCCAGGCTAGCTTTCATTCATTTTCCGAACTCCGATTTTTCTTCGCAGCACACTAGAAGCTTAAAACGACGTACGTTTCGTCAATTCTGTTGATGTTCCTGTGTGCAGGGGAGCTATTCATCGAGATGGAGATTACCATCGAGCGGTCCATGTGTGGATTTTCGCGGAGAGGACACAGCAATTGCTTCTCCAGCGACGCGCTGATTGCAAAGATTCCTGGCCTGGAAAGTGGGATATCTCCAGTGCAGGCCATATTTCTGCGGGTGATTCATCACTCGTAACTGCCCAGTGAGCGAACCTTTCATCCTTTCTTCGTGATTCAGTGACTAAGGTTCTTTTGGATGTTTTGTTTTGTCAGAACAATTGGTCAATTTTATTTTGGCTCATTCTTCTTGTGGCTTGCACACCAAGTTCATATCTTTTTTGGCCGTTTGAAGAGTAACCAATCTATTGCAGATATAAATTTCCTATTGTATACATACAAGTCCATTGAGCGCATAACTAGTTATAGTCTAAATTTAGCGAAGTTTCAAACTAATCTTACTATATAAAATGAATTCTTTAAACCAGATTCTGTTTGATCCGGATCTTTAATGAGATGCCTTGAATTAAGGGTGGCAATTTAGTTTTTTAACGTTCTCAAGCTGCTTTCATTGCCCCTAAATTTTTGAATGGGGACGAGGATTCGAACTCTTGCCTTTAGGTAGGGTGGTTGAACACTTGGATTAGTGGTGCTCTTCATTGTCACTTGGAAATTTTTTGCATTCAGGAGGGAGCTTCAAGAAGAGCTAGGCATCTCCCTTCCAAAAGATGCATTTGAGCCGATATTTGTTTTTCTTCAGGAGTGGTGAGCAAATTAAATTATCTTCTTCCTTCTCTATTTTACGTATATAATGAATTTTATTTTGATTTAGTTAATGAAGGATCAAGGTTCTTTTGTTTTCAATGCTTTTAAATCCTTTTATTTTTCTCTGTATGTTTCTTCTAGAGCTGTTTGCACTGAATATTATAGGCAGTTGCATTCGGCTATGCCCAGGCCTTTATACAGTCCATTGAAGGCCGCCTTTTTTTTGTGTGTAGAACTATTGCTTTTTTACCTGGGAATTGTAGAATTCTTGTACACCAGTATGGAGATTTTTAGAAGTACTATATTGGCTTTCTATTTCATGTATTTTTGTTGGTGTATTTAGTTCGGAAATCAAGCACTAAACTTTAATCTGAAGATTGTGTTTTTCTTCTTCAGCATGCTTTTAAGCATACAAAATGTGTTTGAAATAAGGAATGCAAAGGGAATCAGTTTTGGACTCAACATTCATTGATTTAGGACGTTTCATTAAAATTGTGCTCAAGATATACTAATTGTCCCGTTTATTAGATGCGATTGAAGGCCTTGATTGTTATCCTGGGACTACAAGAGCTGCAAATAATTATACCTTTCATTTGCTTTCATTATCTAAATATGTTAAAAGCAAAATTTTGCTTGGACAACCTTATTTTAGAGGGTAAGATGGATCAAGGTTTGACACCTAAGGGGTGCCACTAATTGCAAGGATAAGCTACAAGGGTAAAATATGTAGAATGTTGATTAGGGCAATGCCATTTACATGTAAGTCCCCCTTCGGCATAAAAGTAGAGTTTATATCCATTCTTTATGGTTCTCAGTGGAGTTTTTTCCCCATGTAAGACCCTCCTACATTTCTTTCACACGAGTGTACAAGTCATCAAATGCACTACATCGATGATAATCATTCTGCTTTCTTGAATTACTAATTTGGTGACCACCATAGAATTCTAATGATAGCCATCACCAGTATTCAAAGCTCCCTTGTCCAAGCGCAATGAAGCAGCATTTGATAACAATTCATTCATCCTTTTTCCGTAAGGAGCATCTATATATCAACACATGGTGTAGTAATTAGAGCTGGAAATTTTAATTTGATTCTGTAATGTGGTTTCGGTGACTATGGATCCTAGGATGGTTTGTTTATTTATCCATTGTTGACTGGTTTTCTAGGTCTGGAAAAAAATTTCCAGAAATTTTTTCCCTTTTTTTACCAATTATATATTCCAGTATTTCATTTAAAAAGAGATTATATACTCCAGTATTTGTTTGGTGGAGTTGTTTAAATTATTTTGTTGTCCATGATTGATGGAGAAGTGGTAGGTTTGTTTTGAGACTCTTGGAGTCGATGATAGAAGTTTGAGATTGCCTTGGATGTGGCTTGGGTTTTAAGTTTCACCATGAACCCTCTTGAGGTTTGCCACTCTATGATTTTTTGCTCATGCTCGTGTTTTCATTTTTCTAGAACCAAATGACTTGTTACTTCTTAGCCTTTCTTCTTTCTTATTGTTCCCTTTGCACACATATATCACCGGCTTATATGCCACATTAAGTGCTTTCTTGTCTCAATATATGAACTATGCAACTGTGTATGTTCTTGATCCTAGTATGGCAGTACTACTAGGTCTTATATGTTTCTCATGATTCCATGTGTTGTTAAATTGCCACCCCCCCGGTTCCTAAATTATCGGTTGTCTAGCTGAACTTAAATATCCGGACACTGCTGTTAGGCTGTAAATATCTCAACTGATGGGTTAGTTCAATGGTATCCTTGGTGAAAATCCAAATCACCCTGTACTTGACCAACTGCTTTGAATTTTGCATTTGGGTGCAGTGTCATAAATGATGGAAAATTCATCAATAATGAGTACAATGATGTTTACCTGGTGACGACACTTGATCCAATTCCTTCAGAGGCATTCAATCTCCAGGTAGACGTTAGATATTCATAATTAATAAAGTTGATTTGGTATTGTATTCTTTAAGAAGGTCGTTTTCTCCTCTAATATTCTATCTGGCATTTATTGCAACTTGGGATTTTTGTTTATGGTAGAAAACTCTTAAAAGGAAGGAAGTGAAATGACACCTTTCTATCTATGTTATTTTTAACAGTAAAATAACCTTTATTTTTGAACCTTGAGTCATTCTGTTAGCTGAATCAAGAAATTCTAAAAACTTGTCGAAGGGGAACTCAAAGGAAGTAGCAAATGTCTCTTGGAATGCCTTCTTTTTTAGCAGTCTAAGAATCTAGGGTGGCTGATTTGTGCTCTTAAAATTCAATTTTATGCATATGTTGTTGCATTTGAAAGTATTAAATTATTCTTATTAGATTAATATAAGGAAGACGAATGTTTTTGTCTTGCACCTTGGAGTCTTGGACGTGGAAGGCTACATTTTCATATAAAATATTCTTCAAGCTTGTACTGCTTGTATCGGTTTCATCATAGGTAATATGCTTCTAGCTTTTAATTTTGCTAGAATCTTAAAGTTTATGTTTTCTCATCTTTGTTATAGGAATCAGAAGTCTCTGCTGTCAAATATATTTCTTTCGAGCAATATAGAAGCTTGCTTGCGAAATCAGATCCTGACTATGTCCCCTATGATGTTAGTGGACAATATGGTCTACTCTTTGACATAATTACACAAAGGTAACTTACATAGATTCACCAAATTCATCAAGCTGATTGTCCTATCTTGTCAACCTGAAAAATCATTTGCGGGTTAGCCCATACAAAGGGAAAATAATTTGTTTCCCTTCTTAAGAAGCATATTGATGTGAAAGCCCTCTCACGGTTAGAGAAGAATTATTTTCATCTTCAGTGACTAAGATTATAATATGTTTTCACCACTATTTATTTTGAGTGAGTTTTGGTCAACATATTTCTTATATATTAAAGTGGAAATGTTCCTTTAAAAAAATTTAATATGGTATGACTGACTTATATTCAACTTTCTGTACTTTGCTTTTGTAAAGCACTGAAAACTAGTGTTCCATGATTGGCAATGAATTTGAATGTTGTCAATCAAATTACATGTGATATCATTTTTCCTGCAAACATCTTTTTTAACTTATGATGCATTATATTGAAGGTACACCGAGAACTCAATGGCACGCAATTTGGTTTTACAAAAGCAACTTGGTCGATATGCTTCTGTTTCCCTCACTGCAGAGGTTTTCGACGTTCAGTTGTCCTTCTCATTATGTCACCCTTACGGTTTTGATTTTGTTGATATGGAATAAGATTCTCTAGTTCTTTGATTTTTTTTTATTTACCATTTTACTTGTTATCTTAAAGCTGAGTGTAAATGGCTTAATAAGTGGTAGCTTGAAAATAAAATTTTAAAAGTTGTTTGTCAGTTCTTCTTGAATGGGACAAAGCCACAGGAAACAAAAGGAATGAGATGTATCAGTAGGTGGAACTTCTTAGCACATTATATTGATGGTAAATGATAAATTTTGGTTGTTGTAGATGATAATTTACTCACACTTTAGTTTAAATTTACTATGCTGTGTAAGTCACATTTTGTTTCCAGTTTGCAAATGGGGGCATCCCCTGATCCCCTGTTTACTGATTTTAAATATCTTTTGGTTTTAAAATGGAAAAAAGAAGATAGTAGTGGATACATTTGAATAATTTTCTTTCACAAATAAATGAGTGTGAAGGAAATTGATTGACCAACTATTTTGACCTTTTCACAGCAAGTATTCTTCTGTTGTGTTTACCTAAATACATTTGAAAAGTATCTGCTTATAAGAGCAAACTTCCTTTTCTGCTGAATGCTTGTAACCTTATGAAGGCAAGGGGTTAAATCCTGGAATGTTTGAATCACAATCTCTACACAGATGCCTATTCCTTTCATTTGTTCTACATCTTTGTTTTGTGCACTTTGATTGTTTGGTACTTTCGCTCATGTGTTATACATTTTACTGCATGATATGCACAGTGTTTATGTTTTAGGTAGACCCCAGATTCTAAAATGAATTCTATAGTATTTAATGATCAATATTCTTACTTCTTTAGTTATTTTGTATGTGGAATTTTTTACACATTCTAGTTTTTACCACCATCGAGGTTAATGAATCTTCTCATCTGAGAACTTGATCTGTCTGTTTCAATTAATATATTATAATTTTTTTCATTTTATTTGGTAAAGAATGGATAATTTTGACTCCTTGAAAAGTTTTGAGACAATAATTGCTTCTGTCCACTTTTAAGGCTTTTAGAGCTTATTGTTTTGGTTTACTGGGAACAATTTGGTCATGTTCAAGACAATCTTGATTTTACGCTGTGCAAGTGATTCTTTAGGGATTGGCTCGAGTTCCTTGGTCCCTAGAGGCTAGAAGACAATTTCTATTTTTCCTATTCGAAGAAGAATATCACTTAAATCTAATAGATTTAGCTTGGCTCACTAGGAAAAGATGGAAGTTAAAATATGCATGTTACAGACCTGTTCTTATTCCACTTATCTGCTGTTCTCTCCTTTCACTGTTCTATTCAGATGGTTGATATTTTCATTATCTTTATTGTTTCAAAGCATATGTATGCATGGTGATTGACAAATTTATTTCCTTTCTACCCTTCTCAATGTAGTTGACTGGGCTATCAGATGCAGAGAAGGAGGCTTTGGTTTTACTTGTAAAAGGTGCAAGAGTTATGGATGATATCTTTTACCTTCAGGTGAATCTGTCTATATGGATATGGATATGGATATGCATACGCATGCACACAAGTACACAAACACGGACTCATGCATGATGCATTAAGAAGCAAAGGGTCATATGAGCATCTGGTACCCTTGTACATATTTAATGCATGGTAAGATGATTTATGTGTTAATTTTTTTTTTCCAATCAGGTTTGGTACAGCAATCCAACTTTAAGAGACTGGTTGAAGAAGAATGCCAATGTATCAGAATTAGACAAGCTAAAATGGATGTATTACTTAATAAACAAGAGTCCATGGTAACGCTTTCCTTCAGCCGCATTTTTGATTTATTTTGGTGTGTTTGCATGTTTAATCTACAGGAGTATAGTAAGTCTGTGTGGTGGTGAAATGCATGAATTGTTGAACAAATATTGGATAAGTTAGGCATTGTTTTGGCATTTTATGATGATGAAGTGGGCTAGTTTTCTTTTGAAAGTCATTATACATGATTGTGTAGGAACAGTTATGGTGCAGTGACTCTGATAAAATTTTCAATTTTGTTGCCTATGGTACTGTTAGTGTTAAATATGCTAAAACAAATGTGTGGAAGACTTGAACATAGGATAACAACATATCGCCAATTGGCCATAACCTTTGGTCATTGAACAAGCTGCGGATATTGTCGAAGTTGCTCAATGTGTTTATATATCTTATCCTCAGTAAAACAAACTGCACTCTTTACCCCCATGGAATGTAAGCATGATCTGGATGTACCTCAGCCTGTTGGAAGCGCAGTTACCACACAGTACTGCAAGGAAAGAACATGTTTTCTGCTGTCAAACAGTTTTCTCATTAAACAGAGCTGAAGTATATTCTGTGAATTAAAACCCTCTCAGCAGTCACTATTACTTGCATACAACTTCCTGGGTTCTTTGCATATAGGTGGGAAGGTAAACCCAATAATGGGCTTAGACCACTCTGCATGGGTGAAATAAAACCCTCTCAGTTCTGTAATATACTCAAATGGCAAGATTTGAAATATGCAATGCCTTCAATAATTTTTTGGGGGATTTGATAAGAGAGGAATATGAGGGCCATTGATGGGATAGAACTACCTAACTGTCTGCTATGATTGTGGAGTGACTCTATTCTCTTAGCTATGCTTTCCTTCTCGGTGACATGGAATATTAGGACATTATTTTCAATATTTTGTGGGTGTAAGATTTGTGTACATCTTTCCCGTCCTTGATCCCTCCCCTTGTGGGAGCCTTATGCACAAGTGTTGTTTATTTTTTTACCAGGAATCAAAGTACAACTCGTATCAGAGATTTTTCTGCAAAGCTCAGCTATATTTTTTTTGGTTGGGGGTGGGGGGGAATGTGTTGGTTTGTTGTTCTTTCCAGAGGGATGTTTCTGCCAGGCCTCGCTAATACTGTCTATTGATGGGAAAAAGGTTTTTTTCAAAGAAAATTTATGTTTATTAATTTTGATTTGTTCTTTGTTTACAGGTCCAGCCTTGATGAAAATGATCCGTTTCTGACAACTGCAGATTCTGCTGTAAAGTTGCTTCCAGAAGCTGCAAAGCAAATTACTGGTTGGAAGGGTCTGGAATACAAAGCTGCATTTCCAATGAAAAAACCACCTGGTGCCAACTTCTATCCACCTGACATGGACAAAATGGTATGATAAGATGCTTATTATGTGCAGCAGATAACTGCTGTTTGCACAAGTCATATATGAATGACTAAGAAACAAATCTGATGTGCTAATCATTTCATTTTTGTTCAGTATGAGACCAATTGTTTCTTAATGTTACAGGAGTTTAACATATGGAAGGGCAGTCTAACAAATGATCAACAGCGTGATGCAACAGGATATTTCAATGTTATCAAAAGGCACAGTCAGGAGAACATTCTGTCTAATCATTTATTTGATGGACTGACCGATTCAACAGGGCCCCATGATCTATATATTGTTCCCTTCTCCCAAGAGTATAATTATTTCCTCGTGGAAGCTGCTGAGCTATTAAATAAAGCTGGAGACCTTGCCAGCTCACCCAGGTATGATACACAATTTTTCTGTTGAGGAATAATGGGTAACTTCTATGTCATCATTGGATCAATGTTTCTCTGAAAATTCTGTTGAAAAATTCTTGCCCTTTGCAGTTTGAAGAGGTTGCTGTATAGCAAGGCCAAATCCTTCCTTTCGAATGACTATTATGAATCAGATATAGCATGGATGGAATTGGTTGGTACTTAGGATTCTCACTTATTTATCAATGATTGATATTTCATCTATCGTTGACATTTCATAGTGCATGTGGTTCTGCACTTTGATTGAGGAAAGGGGTATATATTATTTCCTAACATCATTATGATTTGGTTTTTGAGAATTGTATGAAACTTTTCTTTTTCTTACTGTTGATTTTGAACTCTTTTACATGTGTTCTCAGTGGAATATAACATTTTTTTTTGTCTGAGTCGATTTTAACTTTTTAATTGACAATACCCATCCATTCTGCTTTTCTGATGTAGGACTCTAAGCTGGATGTTACCATCGGACCATATGAGACATACGAAGATTCACTTTTTGGGTATAAGGTAATCTAAGAGGCATGGAGGTTGACCATCATGTCACTTCATTGGCAGAACTGATGGGGCTTTGCGTATCGATCCTGCATATATTATGTCTCAAACTTCTTCCCGAATGGTTGTTTCTTTTTCATTTTATATGTCTGCTCTTTTAACAAGTTTTAAATTTTAATGGATTCAAAATAACAAATCTCAAGGCACAGTGAGTGACAAATATTACTGGAATTTACGTGCATGTTTGGTAGAGAGTATGTGTGATAGAGTCAAGGTTTAAAAAGGCGAAAGGCGATTTGAGGCGGCCAAGGTAGATTGAGGCGAGGCGGTAGCCTCAAGGCGATCGAGGCGGTCGCCTCATTCCAAATTAAAAAAAACAAGATTTTCAACATATAAAATCATCCACAATATTCATAACATTGAAAATGTTCAACATAGAGGCAGCTTGCTTAACAGCTTAGTTATTGAAAATATTGAAAATTTGAAATAAGCTTAACTGATATAGAAATAAGCTTAATTAGTTAATTGAATTATTGAATTATTAGGCTGGATGAATCGGCATATCTTAATAGCCTTTCAAGTTTCAACTTTCAACAACAGCTGTCTGTCGAGGGCGCGGGAGCTACTGGGGCACGGGAGCTGGCAACTGCTGGGGAGGTCGCAGGCGAGCTCGTGAGCTGCTGGGGAGGTCGCCAGCTGCTGGGAGGTGTCTGGCGAGGGTCGCGATCTGCTGGGATGTCTCTGGCGGGGGTCGCGAGCTGCTGGGATGCCTCTGGCGGGGGTCGCGACCTGCTGGGATGTCTCTGGCGGCGAGGGATTTTTTTTTTATTCTCTCTCCGCCTCACCTACGCCTCATACCGCCTCGCGCGGAGGCGCGCCTCAAGGCGGCCGAGTCGTTGACCGAGGCGAGTTTGACCAAACTCTGAACTGAGGCAGTTTGTGCGACTCGGTGATGGGGCCGAGGCGGCTGAGGCGCGCCTTGAGGCGGCGCCTCAGTTCGAATTTTAAAACCATGGATAGAGTATAAGCTATCGTAAAACGTGAAAGCTGAGAGTGTCTGAGAGTATGTCTGACAGAGTATAAGCTAGCTTATACGCTGTACCAAACATGTGCTACATTTGCATTAAAGACGAACTGATGCAATGGTACAGCTAACAGGGGATCTAACTAATCTTGGGTTTGAATTTTTTTTTTCTCAGCTCAAGCTTAGGTTTGTAGAGATAACTTATCTTGAGTGTTTTGTATGATGTAAATTTGACGGAAGAGTTAAATAAAAAATTGCCCTAGTTAATTAACAATTAGCAAAAGCACTTTTGAAGGAGTCGACCGCCAGTGGAGACTGTAAATGATGGTTTTTTCGTTTTTATCATGGTTCAGTGAACATCGTAATCCTGACAAAAATATTCTTTTTGATGTAACAGAATTAAGCTCCTGTAGATAAGTTCCTAATTCCTTTCATAGCTTGAAGTAGACTCCACTAATGTGGTCATGAATGCTCTAATTTAGATGATTATTTGGACTTCGGGATGGGGCACTTTGTTAGAGAGGCAAAATCTATCATTGCCTTTCAAGTTGGTTTTTTTCTAGGCCCTTTGCGTTTGGTTGTAAGTTTGGGTGTTTCTTCTTCATTTAGGGTCTCCCTTGTTATCTGTATTTCAATTACAACTCATTTAATAAAATTTCGCAGATTCATAAAAAAAAGAAGAAGAATTGTATTTGAGTGGCAACCCCTTATTTTATTTTTCAGTGTAATTCCTTCTTTTGCTGATGTAGAAAATGCCTTTGCTTGTATATCATGGCAGCAGTTCATATTATGTTCCGAGCTTTCTGAATTGCATGCATACTTGTGCCATTTTGTGGCTTCTAAACTGGAAATCTGCCCAGCAAGAATGCAATATGAGTACGGCAAATCTACATCAACTGCCAAAGAATATATGATGGTTTTATTGGACAAAATTCAATTGCTATGTCTTTAGGCAGAATTCAATGTCCCTATGCATTATAAGTACAAACCCTAATAGCCTGCTGTAGTGCATAGTTTACCTTCTTGTGCCAAAATGTAAATAAGCTTGATCACAAATGTCTTGCCGTTGTTTTTATATCTGTTTTATACCAATATGGGTAAGATTCTGTGCCATTGGTTATTGCAAGTTGTATGAGTTACTGTGATGGACTATTATATGCTCTTATTTTCTCTTTGGTGATATTTTGATATTTTAGTTTTGTTGAAACAAGTCTGGATGGATGAAATATTGTTATTGTATAACAACTCTTGCTCCTTGGCCTCTCTCTGTGTGTGTGTGTGTGTGTGTGTGTGCTGTAAATGCTAGTTTGTTTGATGTGTTCAGAACTCAAGTGATGTGCTAGTCTTTCATTCTTGATAACTTGTACTTTGGTTGTCCACATCTTTTGAGGGGTAGTGAGGTCCTATCTAGACTTTCCAGATATGAATCTACATATTTTTATTTGCTTTTTTAGTTTGTTAAAGCATTCTTTTTGATACTCTCATTGCAGGCAACCTTTGAAGCATATATTGGAATTCGTGATGACGTGGCAACTGCTCAAGTTAAACTCTTTGGTGATAATTTGCAGGTACTTTTATGGCGGTATCTGGGACTGTAGTCTGTAGTTATGAGTCCCTTCTAATACCTCCTTTTGTTTGTTTCTCTTTTAAATTTCTTTTATCATATGAACTTTTTTTGGTTAAAATGCATGCCAAGATTTTATATTTTGTTTTTAATTAACATGTTTTGTATCTTAAGTTGTTGGAGAAAAATCTACCCTTGGAAAGTGTGTACAAATCAGAAGATGTTGTTGCTGCTCCTATCCGCGTTGTCAATCTTGTTTATGCTGCAGGGGTGAGTTTTATTAATGTGAAGAACATCCAATCATAGCTATCATATTCTTTTGGACATGCGAACTCAGTAGGAAAATAATTGAAATCTAAACCAATTCTTTGTTTTAATTGTTTCTTCAGAGGCTAATTGTAACCTTCTTTTGATAGTGATTCTCTCTCTCAAATGCGCATGTGCATTTGGAAGGAATTTAATTGAGCTTTTACAGTTTGTGTTTCATTTTATTGCTGCTGCTGTCGGCATTGGCTGTGGTTAGAGGCCTTTCATTCTCTTCCCTACTCTCTTGAATCACAAGTTTTTGAAAACAAAGCTTTCCTCACAAGTTGGACCATTAGGGCACATAGACTATTATTATAGACACACAGAGTCTTTTGTTTGGTGGCTTTTCCGTAGGGAAACAATTTAATAATAGAATTAGAGTCCTAATGGTAGTGTGCATTCAATTCGTTTCGGAAAATAAAACTGTGTATTTGAAGGCTGCTTGCTGTTTCGCTCTCTTTCTCCTTTTGTCGTTTTGGCTTCCCTTTTCCTTCTTCTTCTTTTCCTTTTTTCTTTTCTTCTGTTTTGGTTCTTATTCCGATTTTACTTCTTGTACGAAATTCCTGCTATTTTTTTTCCCGTCTTAGCTTTATTCACTTATGGAAGTTATCATATGCTCTGGTTGTATTTCAGGATGTAAAGGGTCCTCAGACTGTTGCCTTCAATTTGCCAAATGATGAGCGTATAGTAAAGGATCGAGGAACATGTATGGTCATGCTGAAGAACGTTTCTGAAGCAAAGTACTATTCCTTTCTTTGAAGCTTCTATGATCAGTTGTCTGATAAATTAGTCATTAGTTCTGGAACAGTGTTTTAGACGGAAGATCTGCTTATCTTGACAGGTTCAGGCATATTTTGGGGCCAATAGCTAATGCATGTATAAATAAGGAACAACGGGAACTTGTAGACTTTGAATCTTTTTTCACTCACACTATTTGCCATGAATGCTGCCATGGGATTGGGCCTCATACCATAACACTGCCTAATGGTCAAAAGTCTACTGTCAGATTGGTTAGTTTTATACAATTTTTATGCTATTCTTGCCATTTACTATGTTTGAGATAGACAATTGTTTTAGTATGTGGAACTTATTTTTACTATCATCTTTGGTTTTTCTTTTTGGACAAATTTCCTCAGTTGATATCTGACCATTATCATGTCACTGGTGAAAATTGATTGCCAAAATTATTTATTGCGTATAAAAATGTGAATGCCTATTAGGAAAGTTGATCTCCATATACGCCTTGTGAAAGGAAGTGAAGAAAAAAAGGAAAGATAGAGACAGTAAGGTTCACTACTATAGATTTATGTTTTCTTATGATATACTTCTTGTCTAACCAAGAAGTAGATATAGCATTTAATCTTCCCCTCCAAGACAAGCTCTACTGCACTTGGGGGTGGTCGCCCCTAGATTGCTCCTATTTTTCTTTTCTTTTCTTGTTTATATATATATCCGTCGAGTTTGACAGGGATTGATGTCCAATCTAGTTTTATCTGATATTTCCATCGACTCGATCTGTTTTTTTTTTAATACAATTATTTTCTGTTTTTAGGAAAAACAGAATAAACACTATTTTTATGTTAATTATTTTGCTCATCATTTCTTTTTTTCTTTTGCTCAGGAGCTGCAAGAACTCCATTCAGCTCTTGAAGAAGCAAAAGCTGATATAGTTGGCCTTTGGGCACTTAAGTTTCTGATCAGCCAGGTTCGATATTTAAGCATATTGAAACACATAATGCATTATTTCCAAATTTCTACCTTCAAAATTGCCCAATGACTGATCATTGACTCTGAAATGTGGAGTTATTAATTAATTTAAATTTTTAGACGAAGTCTTGTCTAGGTTTCATTGTTTTACATTCTCTTTTGATTTGTTTTCTGAAAAGCAGGGTTTTCTTTCAAGGGATTTGGTAGAGTCCATGTATGTTTCTTTCCTTGCAGGATGTTTCCGCTCGGTACGATTTGGTTTAGAAGAAGCTCATGGGTAAGCTGATTATTAATATAATTTGGTATGCCATTGCTGTTAAGGGAACAGCTATCTAAATTTTTGTTTATTATTGTCAGAAAAGGACAAGCATTGCAGTTCAATTGGCTGTTTGAGAAAGGAGCTTTCATTCGGCATCCTGATGATACATTTTCCGTAGATTTTGCGAAGGTATAAGTGTTAATGGTTGAAGGGAATCTCTAAAACTTGAGTATTAAAGCCGTGATCTTTTTTTCTTTTTTTTTTCTTTTCAATTTTATAGGTTGAAGAGGCAGTTGAAAGCCTGAGTAGGGAGATACTCACCATACAAGCAAAAGGTGATAAAGAGGCAGCAAGATTGCTGCTAGAGAAATATTGTACGATGACAGAGCCATTGAAAGTTGCACTGCAAACGTTGGAAGACATTCAGGTATGAGTTGTGACATGTTTCCTATTTGTAAGGGAACATTTTTCATTCTCTGAGTAACACCGCATTTTAGTAATGAAGATATACCATGACCCAACATCTCTGTTCTGTGAATTAATTAGGTGAAAAATACGGATATGTTCAATCATCGAATTATTTTTAGCATGAGCTTTCTCCTTGCCATTGCCATTGTCAACATCTATAGAAGGGCTGATTATGTGTCTGCAGTCTGGCCCTTGCAGCATACGAGGTTTTACGATAACTTCAGAAACTCCGCTAGACCAGTAATAAATAGTAGCTGTGAATTCTATCTAATAGGAGGATGATGTAGATCTAAATTCAAACCGATTCATAACTGAAAATTTTCTCTGTTTCAACCCTATATCTTATTAAACATTCTTCTGTGTTGTCCCACATCGTAGAAATATAGTTGTAGTGGGGTTTAAAGTTAGGGTTATGCGCTACTCAAACTTACACGGTTTTTAGTAGTGTCGTGACCCTCTATACTCTAGCGCTATTCGCGTGTGTTTCCCATTCCCTTTCCCTATAATTTTTTTGTTTTTAAAAGCACTTTTGTATCCTACATTCTAAGAGTGCCTGCCTTTGCCCTTTGGCATGTATAGTTCCTTGGATTGAATATGGCATGACTGACCTGGAGGCTTTTACTGTACACTTGAAATGGAGACCATGATCTTTTCGCATTGTGCCTTCTTGTCAAACCTTATTCTTCTATAAATTCTCGTCTTTCAGGTGCCCGTGGACATAGTTCCTACGTATACTGTGGTAAATGAAATGTTGGGTTGAAGCTGTTAGTTGGGTAAGTAAATAAGTTTGAATCATTGATAGAACTCCAAAATATGGCGTCTTGGATCTAGAAAACTTTGTTCTGCAATTTGATGGAGTTTGTCCATACATTACATGGTGATTTTCTGGGATTTAGTTGAATGACACAAATACTATATGTTGATTGACATGAAACTTGCAACACTGGAATTTGAAATGTATTTGTTCAGTGCATATGCTTTTGTGTTTAATTTGGCTTTTGCTCTTTATTTGTGGATTAAATCTCACTCAGAATTAACATAAAGAAGAAAAAAAAAATCAATCTTCTTTACTGTTGCCGTTGCTAAAGTTTGGTTAATAAGATAATAAAGTGGAAGAGTTGGAATACTTGATGAAATGATGTGGTAATGGAATGGGTAGTGACTGTGGCCTTGCGGGTATGCTCAAAATAATAATAATAATAATAATAATAATAATAATACGTCTTAAAGGTGTATAAACTGTTAAATTTTTTTCATATGCGCGGGAGTTTAAGATATTTTTTAAAAATTTGGAAAAATTATATTTATATTCTATCAGTTTTACAAATTTAATGATTTTTTTTCAAAGAAAATAAATTTTAACATGAAAAATGTATGAAAATTTTGAACTATTCTATATGAAACACTAAATATTTTACACATTTTTAAAGTTAAATTTAATTATTGTTTTAAACAGAAAATGTATTGTTAGCTTTATAAAATCGATTAAACTTATATAATTTTTTTAAATTAAAAAATATATTTTGGACTCTAAAAATAATTTCAAAAGTTAGGGTAAAAGGAAGTTAAAAATATGAATACTGTACTAGAATCGAGTTGGGCAAATATACCCCCAATAAGCCAACCCTATTTTCTGCCCACTGCATTTCTATTTATGGTAAGAATAATATAGACAACAAGAATAATTTATTCTTAATCCAACTCGTGTACAATAAGAAAAATAGACACACCATAATTTTTTATTTTTATAAATTTTATGAAAAAAGAAAAGAACAAAAGAAGATGAATATTAGGTTCCATCACAAATCCTTCTCCTTAGAGATGGCAACGAATCGGATATTTGATTGACGGTGGTAAATTCAACTTTAATCCACCCATTCACTCCCTTTACCCGTCTCCACTCTAGGAGCATATTTTGATACCTCAGGTATCTCAGATCGGGGACAGTCTATATCCACCTCCGAACCCGACCTGGGCCACATACACATTTCACATTACTGAAGCTTTAATTCTTGAAGATAAGTGTCACTCTCAGCCTAAATATTGGTACTGCAACAACGGTAGTGAATTTGTGATCCAGAGCTGAAAGTTAAAAAGGAGGCAGAAAATGCATCATCACTATACAAAGACACATCAAACACCAACAGAATGCACTTTGCAAGGCCACCATTCAATTCAAATACTGATTAATGGGTCATTGACAACATGCACTCATGGCAAAGACTAACCAAAACTAGCCAACCTTTGTCACAATCTGCAGTCATTGAACTAGTGAAAGTCAATATCACAATGTTACACAATGAAGAATGAACAAAAGTCAACTGCTGCCCAACTTCATGCACATTCCATCAGCTATGGTGTTAGTCCTCCATGTCCTACCAATATCAAGAATCATCAGCCTGTCTCTTGATCCAAACCCTTATTGGCGTCCAATTGGATATCCATTCGAATTGAAAATCTACTCACCAAAGCCGCAGGGCATAGTGCATTAAAAAATCATGGGTGGTGTCGAACATTTTCCCAAAAGATCTGTTACCACCTTCACTCAAAGCTTCGAAAGAGTCGAACAGATTTCACGCTCTCAACCGCCTTTGGAATCCTTTCCCTTTCTCCTACTATTTTATTACTATGAAGAGCGACGAGAGAAAAAGGAATATGTGATCTCAAAAAAGAATATTGTTGGCTTGCATCGTATCCAACATGGCCTTCACCAGAACAATTTTTCTTCTTCTGCTTCAGTATTTTGTTTTAACGTCTGTTCATGCAGCTTCAGGTCATCACCGTCCTCAGCACCACTCTTTACAAACAGACAAGGAGACTCTTTTGGCATTCAAGAAGGTGATTATATTTGATCCAAACTCAACACTTGGTAACTGGGATGACGCTTTTCATGTCTGCAACTTCACGGGGGTAATATGCAACAGACAACATCACCGTGTTGCAAACCTCAGTCTAAACAACAAAGGACTTGTAGGGATGCTTCCCTCTTTCATTTCAAACCTCACAGGACTTCGAAGTTTAGAACTTGTTGGCAATCACTTTTCTGGTAATATTCCATCTGAATTTTCCTCTCTCCGACACCTTCGTCATCTTAGGCTAGAGATGAACAATTTGGATGGTCCAATACCAGAATCTTTTGCATCTCTTTTCAACCTGAAATTAGTATCACTTATGGAAAACAAATTGAACGGTTCACTTCCTCCTTCCTTTTTCTCTAACTGCACTCTGTTGAAAAATATAGACCTGTCCAACAACTTTTTCACAGGAGCAATTCCAAAAGAAATTGGAAATTGCGCAGGCCTCTGGACGCTCAGTTTATACAATAACCAATTCACAGGAGAACTTCCTCTCGCTCTAATCAATACTTCACTGTCAAACATAGATGTGGAATATAACCATCTCTATGGTCAATTGCCATCAGCTTTGGTAGAGAACTTGCCCTCATTGTATTACCTCCATTTATCCTATAACAATATGGTAAGTCATGATAACAACACCAATCTTCACCCATTCTTCACTGACCTTGGAAACTTCAGTTCTGTAGAGGAGCTTGAATTGGCTGGCATGGGCTTAGGAGGAAAGTTGCCCCAATCCATAGGCCGACTTGTGAATCTGGAAACACTGCTCCTGCAAGAAAACAAAATTTTTGGATCCATTCCTGCAGATATAGCAAATCTTTCCAGCCTTACTGTGCTGAATTTAACATCCAATTTTTTAAATGGAACAATTTCACCAGAGATCAGTCGGTTGTCAAACCTGCAGCGGCTCTTTTTGTCACGCAATTTCTTTAACACGGAGATTTTGGCAGCACTAGGCCACCTACCTCGTCTGGGTCTGCTAGATCTGTCAAACAATCAATTCTCTGGAGCAATTCCGGCAACAATTGGAAATTTGGTGCAAGCAAAGTATATATTTCTGAACAACAACCTCCTGTCAGGAAGGATACCTCCAACATTTGGACAATGCACAAATCTGGACATGCTAGACCTGTCATATAACAGACTGACAGGAATCATTCCTCCACAAATATCAGGTATGCATGAGATGAGGATATTTATAAATCTTTCACATAACCAACTTGAAGGGTCATTCCCACTGGAACTTAGCAAGCTAGAAAATATCCTGGAGATTGACCTTTCCTCCAACAAACTCAATGGCAGTATCTTCCCTCAGATATCAAGCTGCTTTGCATTGAAGGCAATAAATCTCTCACACAATTATCTTCAGGGCCCCCTTCCAGATTCTCTGGGTGATCTAAAGAACCTCGAATCTTTTGATGTTTCAGTTAACCAGTTATCTGGAAAAATCCCAGCAAGCCTCAACAAAATTCGAACTCTCACCTTTTTAAATCTTTCCTTTAACGAATTTATGGGAATGATTCCCTCTGGTGGCATCTACAGCTCAGCCACAAATTTGTCTTTCTTAGGGAATCGGCATCTTTGTGGGGCAGTCTCTGGCACGAATAAATGCTCTCAAAAGAGACATAGGTTTCATAGACATAAGATTATCATTATTTCAGTCATATCTGGATCTGCATTTTCGGCAACAATATGTTGTTTGATTGCATTCCGTCACATCAAAGTACAGGTTTCTTCAGGGAAATCTGAGGAGATTCAAACAGTAGGGAAACCAACACCACCAGAACTGATGCACAATATCCCAAGAATTACACACAAAGAATTGTTGGATGCCACCAGAGGATTTGATGAGCAGAGACTGATTGGGACAGGCAGCTATGGACGTGTCTACATGGGAATTCTTCAAGATGGGACAACCATTGCAGTAAAGGTGTTGCATTTGCAATCAGGAAATTCAACAAAGAGTTTTAACAGAGAATGCCAAGTTTTGAAAAGGATTCGACATAGGAATTTGATACGGATTATAACGGCATGTAGTCTACCTGATTTCAAGGCTCTGGTTCTTCCTTACATGGCAAATGGGAGTTTAGATAGCCGTCTTTATCCTCATTCCAGCACAGGTATAGGCTCTGGCTCTTCAGATTTGAGTCTCATCCAAAGAGTGAATGTTTGCAGTGATATAGCTGAAGGGATGGCCTACCTGCACCACCACTCCCCTGTTAAGGTCATACACTGTGATCTCAAACCAAGCAATGTTCTTCTCAATGATGACATGACAGCTCTGGTTTCTGATTTTGGGATTTCAAGGTTGGTTATGACTGCTGGAGGCAATGGTGGAGTAGTGGAGAACTTGGGGAACTCTACTGCAAATCTGTTATGTGGATCTATTGGATATATTGCTCCAGGTACAGAAATAGTTTCCCCCTCTACTACAGCACCTAGAATATATAAAAATAAAAATAAAATTCACAGGAAATTATATCCAACATGGACACAAAAATCCATGCCTATCAATCCAATATAAACAACTAAAGGATTTGGCTTCATTGAATTTATTTTCTTATACCATTAATTACTTCTGTCTAAAATACTAATCAGAACCAGGGAAATTAACAAAGTCATTCAAAACGGCAATTATCTCTTCTACATAAGTTTTCTCAAATGAATTTGTAATCATGGTCACGTCACGACCTTCAGCCAACATATTCCCTCCTGTCTTATTAGTATTTAGGTAATGTTTTATACTATTTTGATCAACTTAGCATAAAGTCTTTCTTTAAATATTTGTAATGCAGAGTATGGGTTTGGATCCAACACATCAACAAAAGGAGATGTCTACAGCTTTGGCATTTTAGTCCTTGAGGTGGTGACTAGAAAGAGACCAACAGATGACATGTTTGTTGGTGGACTAAGCTTGCACAAATGGGTGAAGAGTCATTATCATGGTAGAGTAGAGAAAGTGATAGACTCTTCCTTGGTGAGAACTTCAAGAGATCAATCCCCAGAAGTGAGAAAAATGTGGGAAGTAGCAATAGGAGAGTTGATTGAGTTAGGCATCCTTTGCACACAGGAGTCCCCCTCTACCAGGCCTTCAATGCATGATGCTGCAGATGACTTGGATCGGCTTAAGAGATACTTAAATGGGGACACAACTGCAACATTTGCCTCTTCTCTAGGAATTTCATCATCCACTCTAGGGGATGACTAAACCCGTCCTGTATATTCATAACGAGTCTATGATGTCATTCTGCTTTGAATTTTAACTATTTTACTGACATATGCCTAATTCTTCCAGAGACAAAAGAAAAAGAAAAAAATCATTATCGGCAACGGATCAGATTCGAAAAAATGTTAGTAAGGCAGTTTATCAAACCAAGTCAATTCCCAATGAGAAAACTGAGGATGGAATAGAAGTTTACCTTCCTCCTAGGATCAAATCATTCATAAATCACTAGCCAATGTCAATAAGGAATTTCAGTACAACTAATGACCTAAGCTAAACCCTAGTATCTATTAAAATATGTGGAACTTTCCCAAATCCAAACAATGAAATCTTTCTGACCTGCCATCTACAGAGGTCTCTCTAATCCCATTGACAAGTCAGTAAACCAATGACTTTTTCTTACTTTTCTACGTCAAGCATACTTTTCCCTCTCTCAACCCTTTCAATTTTTCTGAAGAAACAGGAAAGTGTTTGCGAAATCAGGGCCAGTCATATATGACTTCTATCTTACATCTAGAACTATCCTTAAGTTTAAAGGGATGCCCCCAGGGCATATGGCTGAGCGGTACCCACCTTGTCAAAACTCTTAACGGGGGAAGTGGAGGTTGTGAGTTCGAACCCTCGTAGAGGCATTCGACCACTTCTAAAGCGGCAGGTGGTCCCTACCGTAAGGCTGCACATCCTGCGACTTACATCTGTCAGTGACTCCCAGGGCAGGGAACTGGCAGACGGGTTTCGGTTTCTCGACCCCAAACCGAAGTTTAAAGGGATTACCATCTAGTGCACTCCCGACTGAGGCTTAAATGCATATTGTAACTCATCTCTCACATGGATAAGAGCAGTATGACAAGAACCAAGCCCAGATACAAAAAGCAGTTGAGTGGGTAATGGCAACCACCATCAAGTTCAACTATTAGTCCAAGTGTAGTAAAAGCACATAGCTGGCCAAATATGAATAAAAATGATTGAGAGCAAGAACAACAACAATAAAATAATGGCAGCTCTATGTCAATGAAAATCAAATTAAATAATAATCATTAAGTACCGTTCCACTCATGCAATAAATAAAAAATAAAAATAAAAAACAACTTTACAGCAAAAGCTTTTTTAATGCATACTATAAGAATTTAGTAGGTTACCTATGTAGCCCGCCTTCTATCATATGGCATTTTTGTACAAGTTAACATGTCCGGTTGTCTTTATTAAAATAGAAAACCACGCACAATTTTTATATTTCAAAAATGTTAGAAGTTACTAAATGCAGTAACATGGGAAAATAACAAAGAGCTGAAGAAGTAATGATGAAGATGAAAATGAAATTCAAATTGACATATCTAATTACTAATTAGCATATTTCCTCTCCTTTTTTCTTTTTTTTCCTTCTTTGTTGTACATATGATAAGAACATTTCATTGCCACCAAAACATAACATTTGGTCGTTAAAGCGTATTTGTAACAACTACAAGAAAAAGGCTACCAAAATTACCTAAGCTTTAAACCTAGCATCTCCCCCAAAGTGCCTCCAGCATTGACTATAGTATCACATTCTCATGTCCAAAAATGACGGAACAATGAAAGGAAGCCCACCAGCTCAAATCAGCTGATGAGCGTATTCAGGAGATATGATGTCTAAGAAACTAGGAAAATGAAACACTTGGCAACTAAATGCCAAAGAATTCAGTGTCTCTTTGGTGTTAAATCAAATTATATATCCAAAGCATCATAATTTTATTTGTCGCATTTGTTTTTATAAACTAGCTTAATTGGATCCAACAGCTTTGAAAAGGAAAATTTGCAGAACTTCCTCTCTCTATTAGGAAGCTTCTCCACGACAGCGAATATTTGATATATCATTTTGGCCAATATGATATCATCTAATACGATATCTAACAATCATTTGACGAAATGCTGAGCAAATATATAATTTTCTTCTTCATACATCACAAGCAATAGTTACAGGATTAGCCTAACCACCTCAACAATAGAAAAATTAATCTAAGTCAATCGAGTATAGCTTGCTAGGGGCGGTTTTTCAAGTATGTATGCTAACAACCTATAACTCACTCATGGTCACAGATATACAGTCATGGACCATCTTTTAACATAAAAAAATAAAATAAAAATAAGACTCAAAAATAAAAAAGGCAAGATAACTGAGATTCTTCACCTCTCATTTTCTTAAATTTTTAAAAAAATCATTGCAGAAGGAAATAACAGTTTCAAGCAAGTCATTTGTTATAGCCACACATATGCACAAACACATTCCATATCTAGCTGGCAAGAGCAAAAGAGTGGGATCTGCATCACATATCCATTTCTTTCATTTGTTATTATCATCAGAGAAAAATATAAAACTTTACAGAGTAGTCCATTATAACCACATAACGCACAACTGCAACAAAAGCAAAAGAATCAGGAATTTGCATCAAGCATCTCTCTCTTGCTTTTAATTTAACTTGACACGAACTATCATAATCACATATGCAATAATTGACTTGTATAGGCTAACATAAAATTTTGATGCATTTATAATGAGAAACAAAGCTGCGGCCGAGGCCACGTCCAAGGCATTTTCAGGTACATTGCTTACGGTACGGACTAATACCCCGATTGTATCCTACATTAGATTATGTACAAAACTAGGGCAGATTTATCGGATCATTGGAGCCAGCAGAAGCAGATGCCAATGCTAATTTCATGTTCCTAGGTGATTGCCACACACAAGTGAATTTTCTTATAAAATTTTGAAGATCATGACAGATTTCAAAATAATTCATTTTTCATATCCCAAATTAGGAAGTTTTCCAGAGCAAGAACCATGAGAGAGCTTTCAAAAACTCCACAAGCATTTTTCATCGTACCAACCACCCGAAATGAGTTAACATGCAGTTTGCTTAATTACCAAACCAACGCCCAGCTAATTATCAATCCATTTGGGGACAATTTCTGCCATCCGCCCTGTTTGTACTCATAGCTGCTCAATCATAAAGCCAAAGACTCGAATGCACCAACAATCTTTATCGAAAAATTAACCTGCGAAGTTGGAATCGAGACTTCATGCTCGTCGGCATTCTTCACCTCCAGCGCAATCTCTGAGTACTTTCCTTGCGCTTCCTGACCGTTGTTCTGCGAATTTGCGATGTCTCAGGAGTTAGGCCCATGGGAAACAATAGAATACGAACTGAGCAGACTTGGGCCACAAACACAATTTGGGCCGTCGAGGCCCATGTGTTACGTTTCGTTGAGAAATTCACAGGAGCGAAGAAGAACCAGGAATAGCTTTCCTTTTATTACATTCAGACTAATTTACATCGCTAAACTTTTCTTAATATGAAGCTTTCTCAAGCTTCTGCCATAACCACAAAGTCTATTATGTAAGAAAAAACAGCAGGAAAAAAAACATAGTAACATTAGCATATATGACATAAAACATCATCTGCAACCCCCTTAATCAACTTCCTCAATCTTAGGCCCAGCACCAGAACCAGAACCGCCAGACGCAGCAGTCTCAGGGGCGCCACCTCCCATCGGTACGTCCCCGGCACCGCCTTGATATATCTTTGCAATGATTGGATTGCACAGACCTTCCAATTCCTTCAACTTGTCTTCAAATTCATCCACCTCTGCCAACTGGTTCCCATCTAGCCACTCAATGGTCTCTTCAATTGCCTTTTCGATCTTCTGCTTGTCTGCTGGGTCCAGTTTGCCTGCAATCTTCTCATCCTTGATGGTGTTTCTCATGTTGTAGGCATAGTTCTCTAATCCGTTCTTCGCCTCCACCTTCTTTTTAACTTCCTCGTCCTCTGATTTGTACTTCTCTGCCTCCTGAACCAATCTCTCTATCTCTTCCTTGCTCAACCTTCCTTTGTCATTGGTGATCGTAATCTTGTTCTTTACCCCTGCAGTCTTATCCTCCGCAGATACATTCAGGATACCGTTAGCGTCGATGTCAAAGCAAACATTGATCTGCGGTACCCCTCTTGGAGCCGGTGGAATTCCGGTGAGCTCAAATTTACCCAGAAGGTTGTTGTCCTTTGTTCTTGCTCTTTCGCCTTCAAATACCTGAATTAGTACTCCAGGTTGGTTGTCAGAGTATGTAGAGAAGATCTGTTCTTTTTTGGTGGGGATGGTGGTGTTCCTTGGAATCAAAACTGTCATCACACCACCAGCAGTCTCAAGTCCAAGACTGAGAGGCGTGACATCAAGGAGGAGCAAGTCTTGGACTTTCTGATCCCCTTCTCCACTAAGAATTGCAGCTTGAACAGCAGCTCCATAAGCAACTGCCTCATCTGGGTTAATGCTCTTGCAGAGTTCCTTGCCATTAAAGAAATCCTGCAGAAGCTGTTGAACCTTGGGAATTCTTGTAGACCCACCAACAAGAACAACCTCATGAACATGACTCTTGTCTATCTTCGAATCCCGAAGACACTTCTCCACCGGTTCCATACACTTCCTAAATAAATCCATATTGAGTTCTTCAAATCTTGCTCTGGTGATCGTCGAATAGAAATCAATACCTTCAAAAAGGGAATCGATTTCAATGGTTGTCTGAGAAGTCGAAGACAGAGTCCTCTTCGCCCTCTCGCAGGCAGTCCTCAACCTCCTCAAAGCCCTGGCATTGCCACTGATATCCTTCTTGTGCTTCCTCCTGAATTCCTGAACGAAATGATTAACAAGCCTGTTATCGAAGTCCTCACCTCCAAGATGTGTATCACCCGCAGTGGCCTTCACTTCAAAAATCCCTTCCTCGATAGTCAGCAAAGAAACATCAAAAGTGCCTCCTCCGAGATCAAATATAAGAATATTCTGTTCACCGGACCTCGAAGCCTTCTTGTCCAACCCGTACGCAATTGCAGCAGCAGTAGGCTCGTTGATGATTCTTAAAACATTAATCCCAGAGATCGCTCCCGCATCCTTTGTAGCCTGCCTTTGCGAATCATTGAAATAAGCAGGCACAGTAATCACAGCGTTCTTTATAGTCTGACCAAGAAAAGCCTCCGCAATCTCCTTCATCTTGATCAGAACCATAGAAGAAATCTCCTCCGCTGCAAATTGTTTCTCTTCGCCTTTATACTTGACCACAATCATGGGCTTGTCACCGGGTCCAGGCACTACCTTGAAAGGCCAGTGCTTCATGTCGCTTTGAACAGATTGATCAGAGAAGCGCCTGCCAATCAAACGCTTTGCATCAAAGACAGTGTTATGAGGATTCATTGCGACCTGGTTCTTCGCTGCATCGCCGATAAGACGTTCTGTGTCAGTGAAGGCCACATAGGAGGGAGTGGTCCTGTTGCCCTGATCATTGGCAATGATCTCTACGCGGTCGTTCTGCCACACACCCACACAGCTGTAAGTGGTGCCAAGGTCTATGCCAATAGCCTTCCCTTCAGTCTTCGCCATTGTTGAAAGAAAGAATCTGATAGCGTTCGACAAATTAACAGAGTGCGCACAAATACGTTTGCTGTGATTTTTACTTTTTCTGTTTGGCTTTTCTGAATTATGAGGCCGTCAGAGTAGGGTATATATATATATAGTTGGGCATGTTACGAAGAAAATTCGAGATTGGAAGAGGCCAGAGAGTTGCAGAAACAGAAAGAAAAAGCTAAAAAGAGTAGCGAAGTCCAGAGAGTTCCAGAGAAGTGGTGAGGTGTTCGACTGATTATGCTTGGAGGTCAACAGACGCAAGCACAGCTGCACAAGCGAGAATTTTCGGAAACCGACTTTAGGAATCACACATTACGGGCTTGGATTGGTCACTTCAGCCTTCAGGCTTTGGTCTTAGGTTACATGGGCCTATTCGAGAAACCAAAAGGTTGGTCCAAGCCTCCAACGAAATGCAGAAAATCAAACCAATCTAAGCCCAAAAGAACAAATAGTATAGTAGCACTGTCAAATTTTTTTACTGTTCTATTTAAAAAATAATAATTCAAAAGCTTTTATTGTAAACAAGGCAGGGCCACCCTAACCATTTTGGTGCCCAAAACGGTAAGATAACGTGATGCCTTATCATAATTTTTTATTTTCCCATTCTCGACTATACCTTGATTTCTTTTCTAATTATGGTTCATGCGATAGGTTCAAAGTTAAAGTTTTCCCATTTTGAAAAAACTGTATTAAATGGTCCAGAGAAAGAAAAAAAAATAGAGCATCGCTTGATCATGTCGCTTTGGACATTAAAATGGTTAGGATCGACCCGGCCTGCCAAAAACGTTCACCTTCTTAACTTCTCAAATAGTTTCATGTGTTCTGATTGCAAAGAGATGATCACTGATAAGCTTCCATCATTAGTCGAACTTGGTAAGATAAATGACAACCCCTCATACATGCAATCCCACTAGATTCCATAACAATCGGCCGACCTGAACCAAAATCTACATCATGAACAGGCAGGCTTATCCAGCTAGTTATACCGAGATTCGGACACCTAAAAGTAAATATGAGACCTGCGTACAAGCTTTGATAAGTCAGGAAGCAGCTCTAGGTAATCAAGGGCGCTGACCTTAAGTAATCGTTGTCCAATGTCCATCCTGGCCAATGCGTCATGAATCTGGCTTGCTGGTTTTGATTGGAGATCACCCGCTACACCAATTGGTGTGGCAGTAAAAATTACATTCACCGCGCGCCTCTTTGAATTTGCCATTAGCCACACAAAACAATGAACAATACAAACTGTTTTGAAAAAGTTTGACAACATAAAATCGTAAATCATGAAAGTTTTGTGATGGGTTGGGCTTAGATTTGGAATGGAGAAAGCGGACAATATCTTATAATAATAATCAAATTTGGACAAGAGAGTCCATTGAAACTGCCATGAGTTTGTGCTACTTTTCAATTATAGAAGCAGTTCTATTTGCAGGAGATCTACTATAGGGGTGACTTTAGTCGTGCTAGAAATGGCTTAGACTTAGAGCATTCACATCAAATTATCAAATATGATTTTCTTATTTTAGAGAACTAGTAAAAATAAGATATGCATCAGATTATCTAGACGTTATCTAAAATAGGTAGATTATTACAGTGATCGATTCCCTACATCTGGGTGATCATCTGCATTTCCGCACGAGAAATAATAACACCACGACTAACAACAAGTGATCTGAGTGTTGAGGATACCAGATCAATATGACAAGCAACGAAATCAAAAACTGAGAGAAAAATGCAAAGAGTTTATTTTCTTCAAAACTAATTACACAACTTTCTTTCTCTCTACCACACCTCTTCACATACCTCTATATCTCCTTATATAGAGGTACAATGCCCCTAACAAGACAAACAAGCATTCAACACCTTACATGTACAACTTTGACAAAGAACACCTAGGTGGCTAGTGGGTTGGTGCATGGTGGCTTGGTGGGTTGGTGCATGGTGGCTGGTGGGTTGGTGAATGGTGGACTTGGTGGCTGCTGCTTCTAGACATGGTGGCTGGCTGTCATCTTTGACTTGTATGGGTATGAACCCATCAATTCTCCCCCTTCATACCCTTAGGAGGAGAACGCAGATCGCCGCTCTTCAGTTGCTGTCCATCCCGGCTATGTCCCGACATAGCTCGAGCTTCTCGCGAGTAACAACTTTTGTCAACATGTCTGATGGATTCTCTTCTGTGTGAATCTTCACCAGCTTCAACAATTCATCTTCAATCACTTCACGTATCCAGTGATAGCGAATGTCGATATGCTTTGTGCGGGAATGGTACATGGAATTCTTGCTCAAGTCTAGAGCACTCTGACTGTCACAATGTACCTTGTATTCCTTCTGAATAATACCCAGTTCCTGGAGAAACCGCTTTAGCCACAACAGTTCTTTACCAGCTTCCGCTGCAGCAATATACTCTGCTTCTGTTGTAGACAAAGCAACACACTTCTGCAGTTTTGACTGCCATGAAACAGCTCCCCCTGCAAAAGTGAAAACATACCCTGAAGTAGATTTTCTACTGTCAAGGTCACCAGCCATATCTGAATCAGTATAGCCATCCAGAACTGGATCTGCTCCCCCAAAGCACAAGCATAGCTTTGACGTACCCTTTAGGTACCTGAGAATCCATTTAACAGCCTCCCAATGTTCTTTCCCTGGATTGGAAAGAAATCTGCTCACAACGCCAACAGCGTGAGCGATATCTGGTCTTGTACACACCATTGCATACATTAGACTACCGACTGCTGAAGAGTATGGTACTGCTTTCATCTCTTCAATCTCCTTCTCTGATGAAGGACAAGATTTCTTGCTCAGCTGAAAATGGTTACCTAGCGGAGTGGTAACCTGCTTTGCATTTTTCATGTTAAACCTTTCAAGCACCCGTTTAACATAAGCTTCCTGTGACAGCCACAATTTCTTGGCTTTCCTGTCACGAACAATCTTCATGCCCAATATCTGCTGAGCTGGGCCTAAGTCCTTCATGTCGAAGAACTGGGATAACTGGGCTTTCAATCTGTTAATCATGGCTCCGTCCTGGCCAACAATTAACATGTCATCAACATATAGCAGCAATATCACAAAGTTACCGTCTGGGAACTTTTGAACATAAACACACTGGTCTGCGGCAGTCCTCTTATAACCATGACCCATCATGAATGAGTCAAACTTCTTGTACCACTGTCTCGGTGCCTGCTTAAGGCAGTAGAGACTTTTCTGCAGTTTGCAGACTAAGTGCTTCTTCTTAGGAACTTCAAACCCTTCTGGCTGCTCCATGTAGATTTCTTCCTCCAAATCACCATGGAGAAATGCTGTCTTTACATCCATTTGCTCAAGCTCTAGATTCATACTTGCTACTAACCCAAGTATGACTCGGATTGATGTCATCTTCACCACCGGTGAGAAAATCTCGTCAAAGTCAACTCCTTTCTTCTGTTGAAATCCTTTGACGACCAACCGAGCTTTGTACTTCACAAGCTTTCCGCTGCCATCCTTCTTCAGCTTGAACACCCATTTGTTCTGCAGTGCTTTCTTCCCTTTAGGAAGTTTTACCAACTCGTAAGTCTGGTTTTTCTGCAAGGAATTCATTTCTTCTTGCATAGCCTGCATCCACTCACTACTTTCAGCATGAGTGTGAGCTTCTTGAAAGCTCTCTGGCTCCCCCTCATCAGTAAGCAAAATATAGTCTGAATCCGGATATCTCCTCGACGGAATCAGGGTACGGCCTCTCTGTGATCTTTCTGGCTGAGGTACAGCTACTGGAGGAGGTTGTGATGGTTCTGCAGCTTCTGGTGGAGGGGGTTGTGGCTCCCCCTGCTCAACACCTTCGGTATCTTCTTCTTCTAAATCTTCCTCCTGCAATTCATCATTATTTGCAGGTGCCACTAGTGTAGGATCTGGAATGGTGTTGGCAACACTGGGAACAATGGACTTGGAAGATTTGTCCGAGTCCTCAAATACTTCATTTTCATGAAACACAACATCCCTGCTTCTGATAACCTTCTTATCAGTTGGTTCCCACAGTCTGTATCCGAATTCATCATCTCCATATCCGATGAAAATGCAAGGAATGGATCTGCTGTCAAGCTTCTGTCTCTGCTCCTTGGATACATGTGCAAAAGCTTTGCACCCAAATACTCTTAAGTGAGAGTAAGAAATATTTCTTCCAGACCATACCTTCTCCGGAATTTCAAAATTCAGCGGTGCTGACGGTGATCTGTTGATCAAGTAACGGGCCACACGAACTGCTTCACCCCAGAATGGCTTTGGCAGCTTTGCCATACTGAGCATACACCTTGCTCGTTCCATAATGGTTCGATTCATCCTCTCGGCTACACCATTATGTTGTGGGGTACGTGGGACCGTCTTCTCGTGCCGAATACCGCTTTCAGCACAATATGCTTCAAATTCTCTGGAAACGTACTCGCCTCCATTGTCTGACCGGAGGCACTTCAGCTTCTTTCCAGTCTCCCTTTCCACCATAGCGTGGAAATTCTTGAAATTCTCGAACACCTGATCCTTGGTTCTGAGAAAATATACCCACACCTTCCTTGAAGCATCATCAATAAAGGTCAGGAAATATCTGTTACCTCCCAAAGACTCTTCTTCTAGAGGACCACAGACATCAGAGTGTACCAAACTCAGCAACTCTGACCTTTTCGTGGAAGATGTATTGAATGAGACTCTGTGCTGCTTCCCGAATAAGCAATGATCACAAGGGTTCAGCGGAATATCTTTAGACACTTTGATGAGTGCCTTCTTTGACAGGGTGGACAACCCTTTTTCTCCCATGTGACCGAGTCTCTTGTGCCAGAGATTTGGAGAAGTCTCTTCCTCCACAGCATTGATGCTTTCTGAACATACTTTGGCCTGTGTTCTATACAATGTGCCACAAATATGTCCTCTGGCATAAGTCAAAGCACCTTTCGTCAACTTCCAGGTGCCATTGCCGAAATGATTGTGATAGCCCTGTTTATCAAGAGCATTCACAGCAATAAGATTGAACCGGAGGTCTGGGACGTGTCGGACGTCCTTTAACACCATAGCACATCCAAGATTTGTCTTGACATGCACATCACCAATGGCCACAATCTTGGCAAAACTATCGTTGCCCATCTTCACTGTACCAAAATCGCCAGTTCTGTACGAAGTGAAGAAATCACTTTGTGGAGTGGCGTGGTGCGATGCAGCAGTGTCGATCACCCACTCAGGATCGTGGCTTGCTGCATGTAAGCACGTCTCTTCACTGCAAGAGAGTAGTGCTACATCCTCCGAAATGGTGATCAACGTTTCACCATTTTCCTTCTTTGACTCAGAGTTATTCTGACCTTGCTCTCGTTGTAACTTCCAGCAATTCTTCTTTACGTGGCCTTCAATGCCACAATGGTAACACTTGTATTTACCTTTTTGTTGTCTCCTGCCGTCACTGGACTTTCCATGATCCTGGTTCCGTCCTCGGCTCTGACTTCTCCCTCTACTCCTGCCTCTCCCCTGAGGCCGTCCTCTGCTTTCAGTAACAAGGGCATGAGACTGGTCTATGCCCAATTCCTTCCTTCGACTCTCCTCGTTGAATAAAGCATCCGAGACCATCTCCATAGTGAGTTTGCCTCCGGGTGCAGAGTTACTGAGAGAGACCACCAGCGTCTCCCAACTATCCGGTAAGGAACTGAGAAGTAGTAAGGCTTGATCTTCATCTTTAAGAATAAACTTGACAGCTACAAGTTGATTCACCACGTTCTGGAACTCATTGGTGTGCTCAGCTACAGAAGTACCATTTTTCAACTTCAAGTTGACAAGCCGTCTAACCAAGAGAGCTTTATTTCTAGCGGTCTTGGCTTGATACATGTTTTCGAGCTTTTTCCAGAGCTCGTATGCATTCGTCTCCTGTGCAACATGGTGAAACACACTGTGGTCAATCCAATTACGAATTTGACCAATCGTCTTCTTGTGTTTCTTTGTCCACTCAGCATCTTTTATATCATCTGGTCTCTTGCCCTCATTTTCCAAGGGATCCGCCAGATCTCTACAATTCAAGAAATCCTCCATCCGAGGTTTCCACAAAGCATAATTTGTCGGTGTCAACTTCATCATAGCTCCTGATGACTCTGATGTAGAAGCTTCCATCAGAAAAGATTCGGTTTCAAGCTAAACCGAGTAACACCGAAATTTTGGAGCTGAATCTCGCGAAACCGATAGCACGGTTGCGTCCGGAAGGGTCGAAAACCTTGGGAACCGGTTTGACCTTCCTGAAAACCGGTCCGAAAAATACCGAACCGGCCGGTCAAAGTTTATGTAATTTGAACCGGACTTAACTGTTGACTAACGGTCAACTGACAGTCAACTGACACCGTTTGCTTACGTGGCTGCTGACGTGGCACATTTGCTGGCTGTGCGCTGACGTGGCAGATGCTGACGTGTCCCTGTGACGTGGCAGATGATGACGTCACTGTGACGTCAGCATGACGTCACTTCGTCTTCTTCCTCCAGCATGCATGAATAGTGCAGAAAATTTCAGAGGGAGAGTGTGGCTCACCCCGACGTCCGATTTCGATGATTTTTGAACCAGGAGACTCGTGAGGTGATGAGGAACACCCAGATGTGTTCAAAACTTGATTTCGTTGAAGTCGAAAAATTGACCCGAGAGCAAAAACATGCTCTGTTTCAGTCCGGGATGACTTCCGGGACTTAACCTCGCCTCCGATACCACTTGTTGAGGATACCAGATCAATATGACAAGCAACGAAATCAAAAACTGAGAGAAAAATGCAAAGAGTTTATTTTCTTCAAAACTAATTACACAACTTTCTTTCTCTCTACCACACCTCTTCACATACCTCTATATCTCCTTATATAGAGGTACAATGCCCCTAACAAGACAAACAAGCATTCAACACCTTACATGTACAACTTTGACAAAGAACACCTAGGTGGCTAGTGGGTTGGTGCATGGTGGCTTGGTGGGTTGGTGCATGGTGGCTGGTGGGTTGGTGAATGGTGGACTTGGTGGCTGCTGCTTCTAGACATGGTGGCTGGCTGTCATCTTTGACTTGTATGGGTATGAACCCATCACTGAGATGTCCCAAAGGGATGTTTTACAATCAAGGTGGGGGATGGGGAGGAGCAACAAAGATCTGTGGTGCCTCTGATTTACTTTAATCATCCTTCTGATGGAACCCGTATTCCTCCTCGGCCTTCTTCAACAACTGCATGAACAAGGTGGGGCATGGGGAGGAGCAACAAAGATCTGTGGTGCCTGTGATTTACTTCAATCATCAGTTGTTCATGTAGTTGTTGAAGGAGGCAGATGAGGAATACAGGTTCGATCAGAAAGGGGCAATCACAATTCCTTGCCATATTGAAGAAGTCAGGCATGTTCGGGGGATGATTGACAAGGAAAAGTCCTTTAATCATCCCAATGACCATCTTATTGGGTGTTTTCAGGTATAATTAGAGGCAATTGTGGTGCCAACTAAGGCCTAACCTCAATTTAAAGCCAAAAAAACAGGGTTTTAACGAATTTTAATGAATGCTTGATGGATTTTGAAAATTGGGAGTCCTTTTTATGTTTTTGCTAGAAATAGGAATGACCTCCTCGATAATCGAAAACTCATATTTGACATGCTTTTTGAAAAACTAAATAAATGAACTACTTTCGCAATATTATGACTAAAGTGCCCTTCATTGGTCGAGTATTGGTCGAGTTTTTTTTTTTTTTTGTTATGTGACTTTTTTTTATTAAGTCGGACAAAATTTTAATTTGTGATTGAGCATTCAATTTTTTTTTAAAAAAAAACCCTCATGCAATTGCATGAGGGCTCTATCCATTGCCGAGCAATCGAAAACATTAACGAAGCTAACAATTTTCTATGGATATAATTGAAAGGAGCGAGAATATTGTCCTGAAGGCAAAGGGTTGCATGAGGGCTCTATCCGTTGCCGAGTAATCGAATACATAAAGGAGGCTAACAATTTCCTATGGATATAATCGAAAGAAGCAAGGATATTGTCCTGAAGGCAAAGGGTGGTCCCTTAGAACTCTGGATAAGCTGCATCAATAGATGCAGCTTCTACAGAGTTCTAAGGGACCACCCTTCCCCTGCAGGTCAATTCCCTAGCTTCTTTCGATTCCATCCATAGAAAGTTGTTAACTTGCTTAAATATTTTTTCTTTTTTTTTTTGAAAAAATTGTGAATAGCTTGAGATGTATAAAAGAGGGAAAATTATAGGGAGCCCAAAAAAAACTCAAATTAGTCCAAATTCATGTGTGTGATCCATGTAAGTGGACCACGCTGAACATTTTAAAATATATATTCAAAATGTTAAGTTATTCATTTACTTTTACTGTATATTTTGTTTAATAAACGAAACTTTAAAACGTTTTATCTCTAAAAATACATATTAGATCTCGAAAAAATTACATATTCGAACCCAATGCTTAAAACTTTTTCTAACAAGACACATTGTCGATAATTTTTATTTCGTTTTTTCAATTACATTGTTTTTAAAAACAATGTAATTTATATATAGGATATGTAGACTGTATATTTGAGTTAAAATTTTATTACACCATGATAGTAGAATATATATATATATATATATATATATATATTCATTATATTTTGCATTTTTATTGAAATTAAGTGAGGGTACTCCAGCCCGTTAGAGTTTAGAATTTATTTGATTTTATGGTTTTATTCTAATTAATTATTAGCCCATAAGGTTTAGCAAATACATTCTCCTTAGGGTTTAACACTTATTATTTATGTTACAACATGAAAAATCGATACACGAGCCCGTTTGGGTTTAATAAATTTGTTCCCCTTAGGATTTAACACTCATTATTTAATTATGGGCTATTTATCACTACTCATTAGTATATAACTAAAAAATAATATAATTAAGAATAACTAAGATATAAAATTTCGAACTCATCCAATTTAGAAACCAAGCTTATGTTATTGTTTCAATTCTAGACACCGAGTAGCTTTTCTTATATAGAGTCAGATAAAATATTAATGTGGGATAAAAAAAAATTGTTGACGTGTAAATTTTTTATATTTTGCAAATGAAATCAAAACGTAAAATAAAAAAAATAAAAAAGAAAGAAGTAAAATCCATAACCCTTTTCTGCCATCGACCCAGTGAAGCGGACACCAAACCCTAACGATCGAGCTCGAGGAAGAAGAACTAACCGCCATTAATATCACTTATGCATCTTGAAGCTTCTTGATTTAACAGAACCTTAATATTTGTAAGTCTCACTCAAATATCTTCTCTCCTAGATTTTTCCCATGCAATTCATCGTGTTCTCGATCAGGTTGTTGTTGAATGCTACACCAACCGACGATGGTTTAAAGAAGCTAGAATAACTCTCTCTCGTCTCTAAAGAGGCTAGAATACTTCTCTCTCGTCCACCAAATTGGGGCGGGACTTGGAGATGGTGGATGAATTCGATTCAAAACTGAAGGAAAACAATGCAGAAATGCCCAATTACTTCGTCCATACATTGCTTACATTGAATTGGGCCGGGATTCAAACACTGTTAATAATATCGATAGTGGGTTTCGACATCGAAAAATGAAGAACAATTAAAGAGAATGATGAGGAAGAGACGAAGAACAAGAACATGAAAGGGCATGGGTGGTCGAGTAGTTCGGGTTCAAGTATTTTCCAACTCCAAAGGGGATTCCTAAATCGAGTAGAGTTTCAGATTTGATTGAAGACCATGATAGCTAGGACTTTTGATTGAATTGTTTCCTATTTTAATAGGTCTACTATTTTAATTGTATTTATGATTGTGATGGAATGTCATGTTAGATTAAGATGTTATCTAATTGATTGTCATTTTAGATTAGGATTGCTAATTGATTAAGATGTTGTCTAATTGGTTGTCATGTTAGATTAGGATTCTTATTTATATATGGATGTTATCTAAATATGGAGAATAAAATACTAATCATCCGGTTTTAAAATATTAAGTGGAAGAAGTTTACAAATAACCTACTGGCTCCATCATACATTCAAAATAAAAATATGTGAAATCAAAATTGAAAAGATGAAATATTAAATGTGACTACAATATTATTTTGGAAAATACTTTTAAAACCTTGTGATTATTTTCATATCCAAACCATCTAATTCCGACCCATGCATTTGGGAATTCCTTTAGTGATTAAAACAATGCAGTGTCTAGAAAGTTCTGGCAAAGATTGAGTTATTTAATTGCGCATCATTCTTATGGAAAGCCCCCTTATAATATGGGGAACGATCTGATTCTTAGATTTGTTAAATCACTAAATTGAATAACCAATAAATGTTGTCATAACGTTTTTTACTACTTGAAGAAAATTATTGGTTTTGGACAGTGATACTAAAATATGTAAATTTCGCTGAAAACATTTTTAAGATATCTCTATTCCGAAAATTTTGTAATCACGGGAATATTTTTAAAGTTTGAGATTATTGATAAGAAATTGGATAGAGATGTAATTAAAAATATGTGTTGGCTCGACCTTCTTACATATCAAATTTTTTTGATTATAGATATCTCGGATTATTAATTTACTTGATAATCATAATGAATAACAATTTATTATAAAATTATTTCCCCATCAGAATTATTTTTATGAAAATTGTGAGATTATAACCGAGTGATGGTTGTACATTTAGCTATAAATTATGAAAATATTCTCCATCGAAAATACTAATTAAATTTTATATGATGTGTATTGTCTAAATAATAAATTTTAATGTAAACAAAATTGTATGACATTTATTCTCCTATCGAGATAAAAAAATTTATACCAGTGTTCTGATTATCCATGAATTATTTCATGATTATTTATAGGTGTAATTTATAAATAATCACATAATATTCAAAAAATAAACACCATTCCCGAGTCTTGTCACCATTGGTCTGAGGCTGAGCAGTACATAATTCGAGGACAAATTCGACAAAAGCACAGAACTAAGATGAGTGAAATGCAAGAGTGACACGTGTGAACACGTAGACCATCTGATCTTATCTTATCCACACATTGCTTTTTTCACATTTTTTTAACAACTTATCCAGAAATCCGTTTACAAAATTCCAATGACAACCGCTCCTAAAAAACAGAAGTTATCCGGTCCGTTAAAAGTTCTGCAATATTAAATTAGACACGTCACGTATTTCCTTAACGTACAATACACGAGGTAAATCATAAATGTATCTGCTTCTGCTGCTTTTAGTCCCTCTCCACATTAAAAGCGTACACGTCATCTTTATTTCTAAGTCCTTCAAATTATCTGGTTTCTCGGTTTGGTCCCAGTAAGTTTCATACTGCATCATATATTAGTATTAATGTCGTTTTTTCTAATGTGGATTATTTAAATACTATCTTGGCCATCATTAGCTGTATGAAATAACCACAATTTTATATTATGGTAGATGCTGGACGGCAAAGGTTGATGAGGCCAATTGCAATGGGAAATTTTTAAAGGGAATGAATAATGTATAAGATTGTATGTTTTTGATGATGTGGATGTGTATGTTGTTTAATTTTTTATAAAAAAAATAAGATATAATATTAATTTTTGTATAATTTTGTTGAGAAATGGATGATGAAATAGAATAGTAGATGTTTCATTAATGGAAAAAGAAAAAATGTATAGGAATTTGTATTTTTTTATTATTATGTGATTGTATTTAAAAACGTGTTTTGATGATGTGAATGAATATGTAGTTTGATTTTTTGTGTAATAGAAGTGAGACCCAAAATTAATTTTAATAGGGAAGAGAAATTTTACTTATTGCAAATGCCCTGATAAGAGCAATTGTATTGTGGACATATAATGTCTCCATTCACTTTTCAATTAGTTTCATTTTTATTGCACAAAAATGATCATGCATATTTATTCATATCAACAAAATACGTCTCTCAATATAGTCATATTATCAAAACGCATATCTCAAAATCGTTTTTCTATTTTTCAAAACTCAATCCATTAACATCTCATTCATCTATCATTTTTCTACTAAAACTCACATCTCTATTACGGGATGAGGGGAGCTTGAATGATTTCACCATAACATCTCCTTTATTTTGAATCTCAACCATTCGCGTGGGATTCCCTACCTTATACTGTATATCTATTGTAATTCACTTAAATGGATGTGATTCAAAATGAGAGAGATTTTATGGTGAAATAATTTCAGCCTCTCTATTACTCAAAAATCAAGCACATACTCAGTCACATCAACAAAATATATTTATCAATACAACTACATCAACAAAAACACACATTTTTATATATTATTCTCTTTTCTATTAATTTATTTATTATTATATTTGTCCTTAGTGCCCTGATCTAGTGTGAACAATGAAAAGGAAGGTGGATGTGAAAATACCAGGTATTTGTGGCGAATGGGGTACGTATAAGAAAGACAAAAAATGTAGGGCAATATAATAAATTAATAAAATATAAGCGAATATTCCAAAAGATAAACCAAACCTCAAAAATGCCAAATTATTGGTCTCTGAATCTGACAAGCACCACTGGATAATGACTCGGCTCCAACATTGCGACATCGCATCGTTTGGATAAGGACCAATTAATCCCATCCCCCTCTTTAAATACAGTCTCCGTTTTTGAACAGGCCCTCTTATCTTCTTTTTCTATTGTTCTTGTGATTCCTATATAATTGAAAACTTTCAATCCACTTTTCACAAAAACCAAACAGACCAGACCATCATCATTCATCCCTGATTGTTTTTCCTCTTCGATTTGAATTGATTGATTTCTGGGTGTTGTTGGATTGCGTTGCGTTTAAGCGATTTTTCGGATAATTACAATTTTTGTGTTCGGTTGATTGTCGCAATGGCAACTGCTGTTGGAATTATTGGTGGAAACGGATATTCTCGTTCCTCCTCTTCTTGGATTAATTTGAAGGACAGAAAGAAGAGGACGATGAGAGATCGTGTGATGATTAGTTGTGTCGCCTCCTCTCCATCGGTGATGGATCCTTACAGGACTCTTCGGATCCAACCCGGAGCCTCCGAATCTGAGGTTAAGAAAGCGTTCAGAAAGCTTGCTTTGCAGGTCTGTTTGAAATCTTCTTTCTGGATTAAAATGATTGATATTGGTTTCTGGGTTTTATTGATTGATTTTGAATTCTCTGTGTTCTTCAGTATCATCCGGATGTTTGTAGAGGAAACAACTGTGGAGTCCAATTTCATCATGTCAATGAAGCCTATGATGTATGTATATATTATTCCATCTCTCTGTATTTCCTCTTTCAGTTAATTTTGGATCAGATAATTCTTATGGTTTTCGCCTGCGATGATGGTTTTGCAGAAGGTGATGAGTGATCTGAGAGAGGAGATAGATGAGTCAAGAATGGCGTATGAGCCGTGTGATCAAGGAATAGATGAGCCGATGAGAGGGATGAACGATCCAGATTATGACATGTGGGAAGAGTGGATGGGATGGGAAGGAGCTGGAATTCGTGATTATTCATCGCATATTAATCCTTACCTTTGAAGTAGTAAATTGTGAATTAATCAAAATTTATACCCAAATCTTTAGTGGCTGAAATTGGTTGCTTCTCATGTAGTTAACAGAGTTGGGTCAATGTTCTTGTCAATTTCTGTACATACGGACGCTGGCTTTAAGCTTATATTTTTTACTTACTGTTGGAGATGGCAAACATTGTATGGTGCTCTGCCAAAACTAAATACAAAGCCATTATTCTCTTTGTGTTCACCGAATATCGCCGTAGAAGTCTCTACCAAATAGCTCTACTCTAGTTAATAATTTCTTTGTGTTACAAATACGATATTAATTATATTTGCAATAAAAATCAAAAGAACTCGGCTAAATTTTTTGATAAATTCCGAACAGGGTACAGTTCCAATACATCATGGGAGGAGCGTTTTCAATTAGAGCACTGGATCGACATGTAGATAGGTTCAATTTCGAGCAGTCAATCGTCGGATCCTCAACAGTGAAATCACAAATTTGACACCATTAAAGTGTTGTCGTGGGATTTTGCTTACGTGTCTTATTTTAATGTTATTTTTTTAATTTTTTTCTTATACTGTATTATTTTTTTTTCTTTCCAATTTCTTTACTTTATTAAACTGATTTAAAGCTTTGGCCACACAAATCTTTTTTCCCAATCAGTTTTGTCACTTCCGTATTCCTATAATCCCATGACCGAACAAAAGTCTAGGTCTCCAGGATGCAAAAAGTCTCCTGTCACTACAGCCAAAAAAAATTGATGAGATTTACGACTCTATATCTCATTTTGATTATCTGATTGGTGTCCGACTGTTCTCTCTCCAATATTTGCCGAGGCATACACAGCTCTCTGCTTCGCAGCTGGAATATGGGCTATCAGTTTACTTAGCTAGAAGGAGACTCTTCAAATATCATCAATACCAAATCGTTCCCATTGTTAATGGTAAAAAAGGATGGACTTAGTTAATGACTTGTTGATCAAAGTTCAAGATGTTAGGTTCATATGTTGGACCGCCAACCCTCCGGATTATCTCTTTATAGGGGTCAGGCTCATTGATGTAAAGCTCACTAGACACGAGTGACCCAAAAAAAACAAAGAATAATTGAGGACCAGTCAAACAGTAGTTGGAGTTTTTAATGTTTTGATTAGAAGCCTAGCAAAACACAGCTAGGCGCTAGATACATTTGACACCTTTGTATTTTACCATAGCCGACTTTCCAAAAAGTCACTTTCACACTAGTTTATTCTAAAAACTTTTGTAAGTTGATTTTTCACATTTTCTCAAAAAGCACATTTAGATGTTCAAAGGCATTTTTTTTTGTGTCATGGAAGTAAATCGACCTATTTTAACTCCTTTATATTCTCATCATCACGCTTTTGAAAAAATACACTTTATCAACTTCAATACAACCTCGACTTTTGCAACCGCGTATCTCTTTTTTGATTCCAGAAAACTATAAATGCCATTTCACTTTGAGGAAGGAGGTTATTGAGCTTCTGAAAAGAGGACGTCTCTCAGAATGATCGAGATAGCACCGCACCAGCAACAAAAAACACATGTAATATGATTTTCAATGGCTCGGAGTTAAGCGGGATTTTCTATTCGGCAGCCAAACGCCACCAAATTTTCTAGTGAGTTCTAAAGCTAATATTTTTAAATTAGGGTGTAATTAAATATTTTTAAATTTGTGTGGAGTATATTTATTTACTAAATATATCGAGATGTTGAGGTGCAAAAACAAGAAAAAAAAGAAAAAACTAATTAAGACCTTCCGTACTTCTTTCTTTGTGTTTTCATTAGATTTTTGATTTCTCTCCTCTGCGCTTTTGAATTCGATCCCAGTATGCTACTTTTTCTGATTCTGAATCGGGGGTTTAGTTTTTCAACAGCTATTTTCGCCGATTGATTGATGAAACTTTTGGTTTATTTCATAGGGTTTCTTATTGTTGGATTGATTTTTGATTGGTGGGGTTTAATCGGTATTCGACTGATCAATTAAGAGTTCAGAAGAACAGAGGAAGTATTCGATTTTGAGTAACTGAGGCTGTGTTCTGAACATATTGTGGTAATTAGACATTATCATATCATCAATGGTGGATCTCAAAGAAAGCCTACTCCCGCCCAAACCCGCATCCGCTATGAACCTCAGAGATGCGGCGAATCGGTCTTCTGCATCAGGGCGCCAACCTTTCCAAGGCGTTGACGTTTTGGGGTTGAAGAAGCGGGGCCAAGGTCTTCGCTCTTGGATTCGCGTCGATGCGTCTGGGAATTCCCAGATTATTGATATCGATAAGTTTACCATGATGCGTCGTTGTGATCTTCCTGCGCGTGATATTCGTCTCCTAGATCCTCTGTTCGTTTACCCCTCGACGATTCTTGGGAGAGAGAAGGCAATTGTTGTGAATTTAGAGCAAATTCGATGTATCATCACAGCAGATGAGGTTCTGCTCTTGAATTCGCTTGATAGCTACGTGTTGCAGTACGTAGTGGAGCTGCAACGGAGACTGACAACGGCTGGTGAGGTTTGGCAGTCTGATGGATCTGACCTAAACAGAAGCCGAAGTAGGAGTAATTTCGACAATGTGTTTGGTAACACATCCCCCGATTATTTGCCCTTTGAATTTAGGGCTCTTGAAGTTGCTCTGGAAGCTGCTTGTACGTTTCTTGATTCTCAGGTGTGTATAACGAACATTAAAAAAGTTTCATTTATGATCTTGAATTATTTACTTGGATTTTTAAAATGTTGCGTTCACGTATATGACAGACGTTTCGACCCCTTTGGATTACATAAGCCGGTACAGAGTTCCAAAAATTCTATCTAATGAATAATTCTTCGTTTTCTGGACTTTGGGATGCAAGATTTTATGATTGTTCAGATGATATGTAGTGTTGCTTGTATGGGACTTTAGTCTTGTGGTCACAAGATATGTAACATTCACAATCAGTTGCCTTTTGTGTCTGCTTGCCGGTTGGATAGTATGACCTTTAAAGTTGTTACTGGTCTTGTATCAAGCATGTGTTCTGTGATGAGTATGGCTGAAATCTTTCAGAATCTTCAAGAAGTTATGATTTAAAGAGAACAAAGGTGCCTGATGCAAATGGTGGACTTCTTTTGTCATTCTAATTACTATGATTTAAAGAGAACAAATGTGCCTGATGCGAATGAGGGACTTCTTTTGTGCATCTCTGTGTGGCCTTTTTCCAATTAGATGCTTTGTCAATCATTTAGGCAAAATATTTACTTTCGTAGCATTTGATTTTGTAAAGTAACTTCTTGATCGAGCTGTTTTTTGTGTAGTCATTTTTTGGAGATTTGTGCATGTCATTCTAGGTTGCGAAGTATAAGTAACTTATCAGGAATCAGTGTAACTTGAATAGTATTAGCATATGTGTGCCTGCAGGTGTACTCTGCATTCTGATCTTCTTGCTTACTTTTGACATAAAACATATCAGGCAGCGCCAAGTCACATTAAATCTTCCTTGTGTTTTGAAACACGTTTGTATGCATTGCATCATTGGTAGAGGCAAAATAAACCAAAAATACTTGTTAATTTTTCTCCCATAGGTGAACATTAATTCTGAGCAACAAGGCCTCTGTTGCTAGTGGTTGGGCTTTGCTCCCTTTTTCCTGTCTAAAGCCATGAACCCTATAGTGTCATGATTATAGGCAGGAATTGCACTTTCTTTTGCTTTTGGTAATGTGATTATGTTGGGTTATTTTAAACAAATTTAAATTACTCGTTACTTGGTATTTATTTCAAAAATATATGATATGATGTATTTTAATGTAGAAATGATATTGATTCAATGCTGCAGTGTAAGTAAGGAGTTGAGTTGCTGGGAGTACTTTGAATTTACTTCAATACTGTTCTAGTAAAGCTTGAAACCTTTTATTATATAAGGTATAACCCGTCTGTCGGCTTTCTTGAGTGATATTGATGGTTGTTAAGTCATATTTGCTTATTGTTATTGGATCAGTTGAGGAAGAAACTCATTTAAATTCACAATTTTCTAAAGGCAGCAGAATTAGAGATTGAAGCATATCCATTACTAGATGAACTGACATCAACGATCAGTACATTAAACTTGGAACGTGCTCGCCGATTGAAAAGTAGACTTGTTGCGTTGACTCGTAGAGTGCAGAAGGTATGCGTATCTTCTTCTTCTTCTTCTTTTTTTGTAGTTTTACTGGTCATAGTAGTGGTTCTTAATTTATTTTAGGTTAGGGATGAGATAGAGCAGCTCATGGATGATGATGGAGATATGGCCGAAATGTATCTCACTGAGAAGAAAAGACGGATGGAATCTTCATTTTGTGGTGATCAGTCATTGATGGGATTTAGATCAAATGATGTTGTGCAGTCTATTTCTGCTCCGGTTTCTCCTGTTTCTTCACCACCTGCTTCCCGGAGGTTGGAGAAGAGTTTGAGTATTGCAAGGAGTCGGCATGATAGCATGAGGAGTTCAGAAACTACCACAGAGAGTATAGAAGAGCTGGAAATGTTGCTGGAAGCATATTTTGTTGTCATTGACAGCACCTTAAACAAATTGACATCGGTACATTCTAGCTCTTATTTCTATGATTGTTCTATACTTCTATTCCCTCTTGATATTGGACTGATGATATTCCATTTTCGTTGATATTTTCAGTTGAAAGAGTACATTGATGACACGGAGGATTTCATTAACATTCAACTGGTATGTGTATTGTCCATCTCTCATTTAGTTTAGACTAGAAAAATGTAGTTTTGAAGTACTGTTCTGAAACTTGACCACCGGTAACCGATAAGGTAGTTATCAGCTACTTGGGCCATGGTCAATAACAATAAAAGAAGAAATAGTGTGCGGAGTTTGCTATGGACTGGGTTTTGTGCACGCCAATTAAGTTGCAACAGTTTCAACTCTTTAGAACCTTGTGGCTTCCTATACTTCTTAATGTATCAAAGGAAGGATGTTCTTTGATCCCTCCAAAGATGAATCTCGAGCCAATCTGATCCGATTGGACCAAAATAGAAAATTCCTGTGTTAGTTTTCCAAATTTTTGTTAACACTCACACGAGAAAATGTAAGAAATTTCTGTGGTCTCAAGTTGTGAGAAATTTTGATTGCAGGATAATGTCCGTAACCAGCTGATCCAGTTCGAGTTGCTTCTCACAACTGCAACATTTGTTGTTGCCATCTTCGGGGTGGTAGCTGGGGTCTTTGGTATGAACTTTGTAGTACCATTGTTTGACAACCCTGTCGCATTTAGGTGGGTTCTCATAATTACTGGAGTTTTTGGAGTCTTCATATTTTGTGCATTTGTTTGGTTTTACAGGTATAGAAGACTTATGTCTCTGTAGATATATTACGAATTTCTATCAGAAATGTACTACTATAGCTATCCTTAAATCTGTATAAATGTTACATTTCTGCAACAAGTTGAGTGCAGATGATCTTATTGTATTATGCATAAGCCACATTTAAGCATGGCCTGCAACATAAAATTGATAGAATATAGTTTTCGAGTAGTCGAGCGTCTACATATCGACTCCCTAAACATTTCCCAGGTTTTATAGCCCAGGAAAGCCAACTGAAAAAGGAAAACAAACAGAAGTTCTACCATAACTGGATTTTGAAACATGCCTCATGGATCAAACACAGCCGCTCGTGCGTAGGAGGAGAAGACTCAAAAAAGGGTTTGCCAAAACAGGGCCACTCCAGCTTTCAACTTATCAACGAGATCACTGGAAAAGGTATAAGAAATCATGTAGCAGAAGATGAACCAGCAGAAAGCCTATCCTTTCGAGCTTTATCGGCCTTTTCCATGTAATCCTGATGAGAATGTTGTTTTGATCCTACAAGAAGACACAGAATTTCCAGATTTTAGTAAGCTAGTAGCAGCGGCACATTTCTTCAGAAATAATAAAAAAAAAATCCTCAAATATTTTACAGTTATGACCAAGATAAGTTCAACTCTCTTAACTTGAAACGCTTTCCTAATGCGGAAGAAATATGAAAATTTAAAAGTTACTGGAAAATTGGATGTTGAAATGTGGAACAGCTTAGTTTTGCAGATCCTTGCAACTCTGAATTGGTTGTTATTTCAGGGGAAAAGAAGAATTAAATTCGAGACAGCTTGCATGCCAAAGTTTCAGGCAGCAACAACTACCAAGGCTGGCGTTTGAGATTTAGTGTGCCAAGACTATGAAAAGACAATGAGATTAGAGAGGTTAAATGTAAAGGTTGCAAGCTCAAAATAAAGGTCGGAAAATCTCCTAATTATTGGTACACTTCCGGAGTTGTGATTAGGAAAAAAAGCATTACACCCAATGACCTAACAATCAAACAAAGGCATATACTAAGGCGTGAACCAAATAAAGGCCAATTCCAGTAAAAATATTAGAAGGATACGAAAATTGACCAGCTACAGGGTAAGACCTAAATAACTAGATAGTGCTATGTATAATGGGTCATCCTCATGTCCCAGAAGGATAAACAAACTCAAAATTCCTCGCCACCTTACCCCAATGGCAGGAGTTCATATACCCGTTCCCGTTGAACAATCAAGAAAAGAAACAACTCGAAAATTAGATTGAGCTAAAGAAATTTAGTCTCCCACAGCATAATCCAATCCAGAAAGATATGACACCACCACTAAATTGTGATAACTATATATCTCCATTTACATCTACATGGATGTTTCCCAAACGCAAATGAATATATCCCCAAGTTACTAGAACAAAAACTTGATAACCTGATGAGAACTAACAAAACTCTCCAACGAAAAAAACACCGATGCCCGTTAATGCCTCATTGTGTAACGGCATAAATTGCTCCATCAGAATATAGGCTGAGGCCATATTTTAAACAAATTCAATTTTAGAACAAAAAAGGGGCAAGACTGTCAGATTTTGCACAATGAAGAAGAAAATAAAGTCGAACCCCACGCATGAGCCTTCTGATGCAATACTACAAGGAATGATGTACCCTAATACTGCATTACAGAGAACAAGTTTTTATTTGAATTAGTACACCTAGGTAGCAATAGAGTAACTTCACTGTAATGCGAGGCTAGTCATCTAACTAAGCTAGGTAAATAAGAGACAAAAATGTTCACTTTGGAAAATTTGGACACCTTAAGGTTAAATATTCTAACCATGCCAACCCGTCTCCATTGGAAATAAACCTGAACCCACCTCAACAGGGACAAGGTAGAGTCAGACCAGAATGAGCCTGATTGCCGACACCAAGATCTCTGACAATTTAACCAGCCTATACCAATCTACCAAAGGAAAATGCAAAACTCAAGCTTCCCAACTTGTGACATGTGCATTAGTACTTCAACGTACATAACTTTCTGATGATTCCCACCATCTCAAGAAGCCTTATGGAGAACAAGAAAAGTTGACAATATGGAATACCATATTCCACAATAGTACGACACTCCTTGCTGGTAAAATTTGTGAACGTACCATCATCTGTATCCCATATTTCATGTCTATCACAGCAGCTCCATGTTTCAGAATCTCGAATTTCAATCATTCATCGCTCCCAGATTAACTCTTTAGACACCCCTTAAATAAGATACAACAAGAAGTTTGTCGAAAAGAAAGCATCTACGATGACAAAGTCTCCCATAAAAAGTTGCTGCACTCTTACAAATCACACATAAGCTCCATTGAATAGTCATATGCCACATAGATGTCGAAACTTTGGTTATCTTGACAACAATGTGACAGTCAATTCTCACCCCAAGAAATCAAGTACAATTCATCTTGAATGAATTCTATTGAAAATTCTATTGAATGAAAAAAAATACTTGATCAAAGCTTTCTAAGCCCCTTGTTATGAAGCCTGGTCATTAATTGGTACTCTATAGCCCATTATTCCCACAATCAATACCGAGAAGCTAAGAAAAAACCCTCTTAAGAATCAAGTTGAGGCAACTATCCTTTCTTGGATTTCGTTAATGGAAAAAATACATTTTTTCCCATTTTCACTCCCCCTTCTGTATTTCCTCAGCTAGAAAACAAAGTCAAGAATGGAGATTGATCTTCCATCAACAAATATTTAAAATAACTCAAATCACATGATTCACCTCAATCAAGCACAGGCACAGCTCACTAATTACTAGAAATCATCATTTTTTTTCTTCGGCAATAAAGAAAGTAGACAATTATGTAAATAATCATCAATTCTAAAGGTTCTCACTTTACCTTATTTCCTCAAAAACCCAACGGCATAAATCAATTCTCATCTTCTACATCTTCCATCGTAGTCTTCTACCCTCAAGTGTACATTTCAAAAGTTTACCAGAGGTTTATGCCTATCATCTCCACTAAAACAAAATAAAAGTTCAACGATTTACATGATCGCGGCATACTCACTAATGCCGTCAGGTAATGATGTATCAACAACTGAAGGAAAAAAGAACTGCATCATATCCCCACCCATACAAGCTATTGGCAATTAGGCATAGAGCAATACCAAATCTCGTATTATAAAATTGTGAAATTTGCGAAATAATCATTCACTTTATCAGCAACCAAACAACATTCACCACGGATTCAAAGCAACATAAATTTAAATAAACCCAAATTACTAGCTATATTATAAATAAACAGGAAAAAAATACAAAGAACAGGAAAGAAAAGAACCTCTAGTCATGAGGTACCAAGGGATGCCAAAGGCAACACTGATAATTGCCATGCCAGCCCAGACATGCTTCTTTTGTCCACTGTGTATATAGTATTCCATCCGTGACTTGAACCCTCCACTGCTGCTACTGCCTTGACTGGGTTTACCTTCGCTCCCCATTTTCATTAGCTTTTGGTGGGTTTCTCCCACTCTTCCTCTCTAGTCTATTGCGGTGTGCCGGTGCACTGGTTGCTCGGTTCTTCAATAGGTTTCGTTGTGTTTAGTTAAGGGCTTTAGATATCCTAACCAGAGGAGACCTTGAACAGGCCCAATCTTACTTTTGGGCCACAATTGGGCTTTATTACTCGGTTATGGACTCAAGCTAAAAGCCAAAAACGGTCGGGTCAGGAACAGCCCGAATGAGGTGGGCAAAGCGGCAAAAGCAGGTTTCCCCTGCCTGCGCCTGCATCGCATCTCTCACTCTCCTATATCGTTACCTCCACCCTATCTTTCCTATTCGGCATTCATCAAACACGTTGCAGACTCTTTGATACCCAGCTTCACTTCTCCGATCTTCAGTGATTCTCCCCTGTAGCATTCGTTGATCCGTTTGAGTTCAATGAAAGGATTGAAATTCAAGCTTGTGATCCTTAATAGACTTTAGAAGTTGAATTGAGTTTATGATTTTTATTAACTCAAGAATATGTAGAATACAAGAATATATACAAACAATTGTTACCGTTGAGCAACGGTCAAATGATTAAAGACAGAATGATTAAAAGCAAAGTTTAAATAATGATTAAAGTCATAATGATTAAAGACAAGAGTTTAAACTGTAACACTTGATATTGCTGTTGAACCATGTTTGTCCTTCTCCTTAATACACCCCCGCAAGATTAGGGTACCACTGTGAAGCCTGATCTTGTCCCTTAGATAAAGAAATTTCAACCGCGGTAGGGATTTTGTAAGAATGTCTGCAAGTTGATGAGTAGTGGGAACATGTTGGACATGCAGAATATTTTTCTGAACTAAGTCTCGTAGAAAATGAAGGTCAATAGCTATATGTTTCATTTTGGAGTGAAGAACCGGATTGAGACTTAGTTGAGTGGCCCCAAGATTGTCACAATAGAGAACAGGTTTGGGAAAAAGGGAAGGCTGGAGTTCATGTAGAAAGTTGAGTGATCCAGACCACCTCAGAGGCAGTAGTTGCAAGAGACCGATATTCAGCCTCCGTAGAAGACCGAGCAACAGCTTTTTGTTTTCGTGATCTCCAAGAAATCGGATTATGGCCCAGGAAGATAATGAAAGAAGAAACCGAGGTACGATCATCAGGATTGCCGGCCCAGTCAGAGTCGGAGTAGGCCTGTAAACGTAGAGGACTGGATTGAGTGTAAGTGAGCCCATGATGCAGTGTACCTTTGAGATATCTAAGCAGTCTCTTTAAAGTATTCCAATGAGATGTTGTGGGACGAGAGAGATACTGAGCAAGACGATTTACAGTGAAGCTAATATTGGGCCGAGTTAATGAAAGATACTGAAGACTCCCCACTAGTTGGCGATACGAAGTGGGATCAGACAAAGATGTGCCACTAAATTGAGATAAGTTGAATGTTGAAGGAAGAGGAGTCTCGACAGATTTGGAACCCAACATATCAGCTTTGTCAAGAATGTCTCGTATGTACTTTTGTTGATAAAGAAACAATTTGCCTGGAGTACGAACAACCTCCATTCCAAGAAAATAGGATAGATCTTGAAGCTCTTTAAGAGAGAAGGTTGATGCCAATTGACGAGTAATTCTGTAGAGAAAATCAACATTAGACCCTGTCAAAATTAAATCATCGACATACACAAGTATGTAGGCAGTAATAGAAGATGAATGATAAATAAAAAGAGAAGTATCTGCTCTAGAAGTCACAAAACCATGTTTGAGTAGAGCTGCCCGAAGAGCTGTAAACCAAGCTCTAGGAGCCCGTTTTAAACCATAGATACTTTTGTGAAGAAGACAAAGATGATTTGGATGCGTGGGATCTTTGAAACCAGGAGGCTGCTTCATAAGAACAGTCTCTGTGAGAGAGCCATGGAGAAAAGCATTATTAACGTCAATTTGCTTTAGAGGCCAGTTTGCCATGATAGCCAAGGATAGAACTAAACGAATAGTCGTAGGCTTCACCACAAGACTAAAAGTTTGATTATAGTCCAAGCCAGGGCGCTGAAGATAACCTTGCCAACCAACCGAGCTTTATAGCGATGAATCGTTCCATCGGGATTTCGTTTGATACGAAACACCCACTTGGAACCCAAAGGCTTTGAGGTGGCATCTGGAGGTCCTAAAGACCATGTGTTATGTTGTTTTAATGCAGTGAGTTCGAGTTCCATGGTTGTAACCCACTGAGGTGATTGAAGGGCTTGCCGAATGGTATGAGGTTCAGGAGACTCGGGAATAGGATGGAGGGTACTATGATGAAGAGACTTGGGTTTAAAGATGTTATTGAGAGAACGGGTTACCATGGGATGAACACGGGGAGGAACTACGAGTTCATTGGAGGGTAGGCATTGTGAAATAGTAGGAGTGATAATATGAGTAGAGTCAAGATCATGAGCTGTGGTTTCGTCAGGAGATGAAGCAATCCTAGAGGCATTGGTAGGAGAGTGTAGAGCAGGTAGAGGAGAAGAAGGGGTTAGAGAAGAATGTGAGGGACCCATACGTGGGAAAGGTGTTGGAGATATGAATGGGGTTGTAGTGTTGGAAGAGATGGGCTGATTGGACTGGACAGTAGAAACAGTGATAGTAGGAGGAGGGAGGTCTCCTTGAGAGAAATGAGAGATGTCAGATTGATTTATAGGGTTGGTAGGAGAAGAAAAGGGGAACCCGAGACATTGACTTTCACGAAAGAGAACATGCCGTGAGAGATAAATTTTTCTGGTTTGTGGGTCAAAGCACTTAAATGAACTTTGTGCAATAGAGTAGCCTATGAATAGATAAGGGGTAGACTTAGGTTCAAGTTTATTTGTAGTGTAAGGTTTTAACCAGGGGTAGCAGAGACACCCAAATACCCGAAGTTTGTAGTAGTTAGGAGACTTTTGAAAGAGAAATTGGAAAGGAGAGGAGGGTTTTGTTGTTGTTAAAGGTAACCGATTTAAAAGATAAACTGCAGCTTCAAAAGCAAATGACCAAAATTGTGGAGGTAACCGAGCATGAGTAAGAAGAGCCTTTTCGGTCTCCACAATGTGCCGATGTTTCCGCTCAGCTAAGCCAACGTGCTGAGGTGTGTAAGGAGGAGCTTGCATCCAAGAGATTCCAAGTTCATTAAGAGTGATTCTCATTTTGACATATTCCCCTCCGTTATCAGTATATAATGTTTTGATCTTGGAATCGAACTGCCTTTCCACCAATCTTTGAAACTGTAGGAAGACCGACATAACATCAGATTTGTGAAATAAAGGGTAAATCCATGTATATTTTGTAAAATGATCAATAAATAAAACATAATATTTATGACCAAGAAGAGACGGAGTAGAAGTTGGTCCCCACACGTCTGAAAAAATAATTTGTAATGGAGAAACGCTGGTAATTGAAGATACTCCAAACGAAGATTTATGAATTTTATTGATGTCACAAGAATTGCAAGACAAAGATGATGACACAGTAGACGGTAACCCAGCAATTTTCAATAAATAAGATAAAAGCACAAAGTTTGGGTGTCCCAAACGTTTATGCCAAAGGTCAAAGTTTGTCTTCTGGGCAGTAAAGACAGATTTCATCTTCACAGAGTTGATTTGATACACTCCTTCGACGCAATGACCCCGGGCCAGCTGCACTCCCGATCTCAAATCCTTTACAACAAAGAAATCCGGGTGAAACTCAATCATAGCATTATTAGTTTTTGTGAATTGGTGGACAAATAATAAATTTCGTTTAAGAGAGGGAACACATAATGTGTGTGCAAGAGTGAAAGTCTGTGCAGGTGTATGCAAGTGACAAGTACCCTGATGGGTTACTCTCAAACCTGATCCGTCGCCTATCTTCACCTCATCTGGCCGTCATATTCTGAATTGATGGAGAGATTGTTAAGCTCGGCGGTCATATGATGGCTCGCACCCGAATCGACAAGCCATGGTTGAAGGTTGGACCCATGTGAACCTGCAGAGCTAGAAGCATAATTTTCACTTGGCAAATTTTTCGAGACAAAAGACTTGAGCTTTCTGCAGGTACGAGCTGAGTGACCGGGTTTTTCACAAATTTGACAAAAGATTCTAGGTTTCTGGCGATTTCCGCCATTGTTCGGATAATAGGTAGAATTTCCTGAGTTGGAGTTGGAGTAGTTGTGATGTTGTCCTCCTTGATTGTTCGACCTATAACCTCATTGGAACCTGGGATTGGAACCTCTTTGTTGATGATTGTTGCCATGAAATTTTGAATTATGATTGTAAGATTTCTGAGCAAAATTTTCGGTAGAGAGAAGTTGTGCTTGACTTTGTTCAAGCTTGTGTTGATATGCTTCTTGACTGAGCATAAGAGAGCGAAGAGTTTCATAGGAGATTGGATTTTCTCTCCTATTCACAGATTCCACAGTCCCTTTGTAGTCAGCTCCCAGCCCACCTAGAATGAAGATAACCAAGTCCTCTTCTTCTACAGGATGCCCAGTCAAGGCTAGTTCATCAGCTGTCAACTTGATGTCATTCAAATATTCCTCAATCCCTTTGGTTCCTTTCTGAACAGTGACTAATTTTTGCTTGAGTTGAACAACGCGAGATCGTGATTTATTCGCAAACAAATTATGAAGTTTGCTCCAAGCCTGTTGACTGGTAGATACATCACCCAACAGTGGTACAGTGGTTTCATGAAGGGAAGCAATGATAGCATTTAACAGCAAGCTATCTTGACAAATCCAATGCTCATGTGCTGCAAGATCTGATTCAGGTGGACAAGTAAGACCTCCATCCACATAACCCATCAATCTATACCCTCTTAGAATAGAGACGAATTGAAGTCTCCATGCTGTAAAATTTGAAGTCTTGAGCTTCAAAGCTAGTTGAGAATTAGTAACGAACTTGCCACCCCTTGCCAACCAAAGCCCAACTGACAGCCCGTACGCCCATACGCACGAAGCCCAGCTGTAACTAAGGCCCAGGGCGGCCCATACCACCCTAAAACCTTGGCTGGTAGGTTGAGGGAAGTCCGCACTAATATGCACTTCAACCTCCCTCTAATCCTCCGATGTGGGACGCGGGTGTGTTACACCACCACGCTTCCGCAACCGGCGCCCACGCCGGTAGCCATCCACACGGGACGCACACGCCGGTAGATCTTGAGGTAGAGAAAATTGGAGATTGATTTTGATTCTCCACCCCCTCCGATACCATAATAGACTTTAGAAATTGAATTGAGTTTATGATTTTTATTAACTCAAGAATATGTAGAATACAAGAATATATACAAACAATTGTTACCGTTGAGCAACGGTTATTAAAGACAGAATGATTAAAGACAGAATGATTAAAGACAAAGTTTAAATAATGATTAAAGACATAATGATTAAAGACAAGAGTTTAAACTGTAACACTTGATATTGCTGTTGAACCATGTTTGTCCTTCTCCTTAATAATCCTCGTGCACAAAATCTTCTGCAATTGCTGAAACAAGTCGCTGATTTTACCCTTGGAAGTAGAAGCCTTGGTCTCCCTTGATGAGTCCGGGATTGAAGCGAAGCAGGATATGATATATTTGGTGATTTGGGCATTAAGGGAAGAATGGCGAATCATATTTTTGGCTACTTATAACTCGATATGTTCTTTGTGTGAAGCAAAAAGGGCAGAAGAAGCTATAAATGTATTGGCTAAAATGACGGGGGAAGAAACTCACCCCAACAATTGAGACCTATCATGAATTTCTTTAGGGAGCTGATTTTGAAGGAACAATGGAAGTTCTTGATCTCATGAGGGCAGCTGGTGTATAGGTCCCAATGGGGAGACCTTTTTCTTAATTCTTGGCAAGTTTTTGGAATCAGAGCAACCTGAAAATGCATTGAAGTTATGGTTAGCAATGAAGCAGTATGAGGTAATGCCTAATTTGACACATTACACACTATTGGTTGAAGGGCTAGCTAAGTGTGGATTCAAAGCCAGGGAATTCTACTATGAGATGAAATCAAATGGAATTCCCGATGATCCCAAGCTCAAGAAAATCGCGAAGGAATCAGTGAGAGAAAGCCGTAATAAAAGCAAACAGCACGCGAGAAAGAGTAAGAAAGACAAACAGGTAAATCATAGGAGAGCCAATGAAGAGCGAAGTCGTCAACGTCAATCATGAAATGAAACATCAATTGAAGATTCTTCTTGAGAAGCTTTTGATTAAACGCTTGAAATATGGGGAAAAGTTATTCTTGAGGTCCTCCATTCTCTTATGACTTATATGCTACTTCATGAAAACAGGAAGCAGAAGAGCTTATTATGGCAGGATATTCAGGAACCTCAACTGATAACCCAGTTCATCCTCCATAACAAATTCGAAGAGAGGTGATTTGGTATTACGCAGGACCAAGAGCTTGTCTGGACCTGCAGGGCTCCATAATTCTAACAGTTTCCCCATATGATTCAGGTACTATTTCTTTAGTTCTAGCCTTTCTTCAGAATTAGATTCCATTCATAATTTGTTTTCGAATTTTATTAGATGGATTTGAGTGGTGTAAAAAATGTTCTCATTGAATGGCAGAAATCAAACTCAAGTTTGAAATTTTCATTGTGCACAGATTGTTGATATCCCATATGACACTGATGGCATAGTTCTCTGTCAAAGCTGGACAAAAGACTCCATTCTCAGTGCTGGTTGCTGAGACTATGGCTTTAAGTGAGTAGGTTATAAATCAATAACATAGGAGCAATCTAATATATATGTATAAAAATAGCTGCCAAAGTTTAATGCGTTGTCATAATATGTGAATCGAACTCAGAACTTGTCGAGTTAAAAAGTTTGCTCCTATCATCAAGTTATCAAGTTCGCGTTATTTTAATCTGCAATACTGCTTGTAGTAGAAGGAAAAAATTAGAAGACCTGGTGACTCCAATTAGGAGTTTAGGACAAGATGAGTAATAAAATAACAAACTGTGCATTTATATAATATTAAAACATCTTCAACTCATTTTTATTTTACACGAATCACTTATGATAAAAGTTAATATATTAAATAACAAAAAATACAAACTTGATACTATCATTTTATTTAACAACAAAACAAAATCGGTATTGTATATAAAATATATTATACAAGTCTAATATAATAATTTTTTTTTCAAACAATAGATAGTATTAAATTAGGATTATTTGGTGATAAGTCCTTTATATGGACTTTATATTCCATTTAGTCTTTTTGAAAAGTTTGTAGCCCAATACATCCTCAATTATTTGAAACTTAGCTCAATAAGGATAACTTTAAATTTTAACATCAATTAATGACAATTTTACCCTCTCCTCATTTAAACCTATCCTTATTTTTATTAGTACATGATTGCTCCTTATTTAGGAAATAATTATTATAATAAAATAAATATAAATACCATCTCAGAAAGTTGGATGAAAATCATGTATATCTATATGTTTTTAAAGATAAATTAATATTTTCACTTTTGATGAATCAAAGTGAAGAGTCAATCAACCAAATTTTTTTTTCCTTTCATGAAAATTAAGTGCATGCACTCACATGCGCAAAATTTAGTTGACTCAGTAACCTATGCATATACATTAAAATCTATGAATCATTATATTATCAAAATCAACAATGAAACACTTATCCATCAACAAAAAGTTATCCAATACAAATGTCAATATTTTTATTACATTCTTCACTAACAACCAAAGCTAATAACTTATGAGAATAATATCATAATAAAACTCAATTCATATTTTAAACAAAACCAAATACCATAACAAATTTTAACCGTTTTGGTGACTTTTGCGAAAATCCTCTGAATTCTGGGTAAGAAATCCTCTGATTTTGTTTTTGCATAATTTCAAAAACTCTTCTGAATTGTTTTGGTGAGTTTTGTAAAATTATCTGAATTCTTGATAAGTTTGAGAAATCTTCTAATCATCTAAATTTTTAGTTGTTTTTTGTTTCATTTTGATAAAGTTTAGGGTTTTGAAGTTTAAGATATTAGAGTTTAGAGTTTATGGTATAAGGTTTTAAGGTTTAGGAGAACATAATTCATTATTTAGGATTTTGGGGTTTATGACTTAAGGTTTAAGGTTTAGGAATATATGTTAGTAGAATTTTAAGATTTTCTTCTTATTTTTGTAAATTCTTCTTAATTATTTATAAGATTTTTTTGTTCAAAATTAAAACTAGAATTGTTTACATTCAGAGGATTTATGGAAAATTCAGAGGATTTATGGAAAATTCAGAGGATTTCTGAAAAATTCAGAGAATTTCTGGTTATAAGTTGTAAAGTTTAAGAGTCTGTGTTTAAAATATTAGAGTTTAGTGTTTATACTTTATGATTTTGAGATTTAAGATATTAGGATTTTGAGATTTTAGGTTTAGGATTTAGAGTTTCGGGTTATTTTTTGTTTGATTTTCAAAAATTGTTATAATTTTTATTATATATTTTATGCAATCCTCTATTTTTTTTTGCTTAATTTCAAAATTTTCTTTGATTTATTTTGTGAAATCCTCTAAATTTATGACAAGTTTGTGAAATCCTCTAAATTTTTTTGTTGTTTTTCTTTTATTTTCAAAAAATCTATATTTTTCTTATATATTTTTATGAAATCATCTGAATTTATTTGCTTAATTTTGAAAACTCTTTTGATTGGTTTTAATGAGTTTTGAGAAATCCTCTGAGTTCATTCAGAAGATTTGACAAATGAACATTTAAACATATCGATGATGGATCTCATTGGAAAGAGTTTTTCGTGTTGATTATGAATATATTTTTTTTAAAAAAAATTCGACTTGTATTTTGAGAGATAAAATTGTTTTAAAGTTTTTAAAAGAAAAAAATAAAAAGAATCTGGTGATGTCAGCATATGTCATACACATAAAGATTTATTGGAATAAGGGTAGTTTTATCCATAATTATTTAAATGATGTTTTGGAATATTAAAAAATTGAAAGGAGTGAATGAAATATATATTTCTATTAAAGGATTTATTGGTGAATCTCCCATTAAATTATACACCAATTAATACAATTATTAACTTAAGAGTTCATGGTCATGGTGGGCTGAGACTCTTCAAAAGTTGGGAGATCTCAAGTTCGATGCATGCCTAAAATATTACTCATGAAATTTGTGTCACCTCTAATCACACTTTACCTCTTATTGTTGGATAGCATAATCTACTACGACGGATCGTTTAGTTCACTCCCCAACTAAAGCAAAGAGTTAGTTCACTCCCCAACTAAAGCAAAGAGTTAAATAATGTTATATTATTTTATATTGAATCCCAGAAGTAACCTCAATGGTTATAACGAGACAAAAAAAATGAGGAATGATAGAAGCCCTAAAATTGTTAAAATAGAAGAAGAGAAGAAAAAAAGCCTAAAGATTATCCAAATCGATCTGATTTTCACAAAACCCCGAAGAAAATGTCCAACAAATTTAAGCAAGATCAGGAGCGTTTCTTCCTGAAAAATGGAGCGCTTGTGTTGGAACAGATCATCACCGGCTTCAATGGCAAATGCAATCCGATCCGCAATTTAACCGAAGAAGAGCTCGGCAAGGCAACAAACAACTACGACAGCGGTCAAATACTGCGGGACGATCTCTACCACACACTCTACAAAGGAATCCACGAAGACCGCGAGATTTCGGTGAAGAAATTCAAAAGAACCTCGACCTTGGAATGGATCACAAACGAGATCGCAATTGCCTCCAACATGAGCAACCACAAGCACGTCTTGAAGCTCATCGGGTACTGTTTGGAGACCGAACTCCCAATACTTGTATACGAATTTGCAGGCAACGGTGTCCTCTCCAAGTACATCTATGAAGACGCCAATCAACAGCAGGAACTGCCATGGGAGAGTAAGCTGAGGATTGTGACTGAGATTTCGAACGCGGTGGCGTATGTTCACTACGGAACATCAAAGGTAATTTTGCATCGGAATATAAACCCTACTAATATAATATTAGGGAAGGATTATGTTGCAAAATTGCTTGATTTTCAATTGGCCATACGAATTCCTGCTGGTGAACAACATGTTTATGCAGATGAGATTTGTGGAATTATGGGGTATGTGGCTCCTGAGATCCTGCACGGACGATACACAGAGAAATGTGATGTGTATAGTTTTGGAATAGTACTGCTTGAAATATTGACAGGTAAAAAAGTGCGAGATTTGCGGTTGTCTGATGAATTGGGGACCCTTATTGCTCCTGGTGATGTCTACGGCTCGCTAGAGGCGGCCATTTGCAGTTTCTACTTTGATAAGGATGAATCTAGCTACCGTTATATACCCAGGGAAGGTAGTGATGATGAATCTGGTTCTAATCATGAGAATGTGAGAAGTAATTACTGGGAGAAGTATTTTGAGTACTGCTTGCAGGCCATTTTATTGAAAAAAGGAAATAAGAGGCAATTGGTTGAGTTTGGGGAGCTGACTCTTAAATGTGTCAAACACAATCCTGATGAAAGACCCACCATGAAAGAAGTCTCGCAAGCACTCAGATCCATCAGTAGAAGTCACAGGTCTTCAACATGATCATTTGGGGGAAAAAAGATTTCTTGCATGTTTGTCAAATGTCATGTGATCAGCCATTTCTCCATTGATGATCATGCATCAGTTACTCTGTGCCCTTACTCATAAAATGCGAGTAAATTTTGCATGAAAGATATCCAATGATATGCTAATAAAATTGTTCTGGACATCCAATGCAAAAGTATCAAACACAAATTCCAAGCAATAAGTCGGCATGGGAAGGTTGGGAAAGTCCAGGAAGTTTGCATTAAGCAGTGTTGAAGTTTGCATTAACCAGTGTTGAAGTTTGCTAAAGTGCATGGAAGTTTGCATGGAGCAGTGTTGAAGTTTCGGGCTTTATTAGATAGGAACAAAAGAAAGAAAGAGAGTAGTTTGTCTTGGAGAACTGAGGTAAGATGTTTGAAGTTAGAACAACAAATCATCACAACTTTTAATGGAAAGTGCAATACGTCTGAAGTTTCTCACAGGAAGAGCTCATAAGGGCAAGTGGGCAACTAACAACTATGGCAGAAGAAAACTCCTGCGTGAGGACTAGAATTTCTGCACATATGAGGGAACAAATGAATCTCGTTTTGTTTTTGTCAAGAAGTTCAGGAAAGAAAGGTTTATGCTTGGATATTCTTGAGTTGGTGACAAATGAAATGGCAATTGCATCTAACACGAGCAGTCACAGCAACTTCTTGAAGCTCTCTTGGGGTTCTGCCTGGAGTAAATATTCGCATGAGATCATAAACAGTCTGCCATGGGGAGCAAATTGAGAATTGCAAACAAATTGGCGAATGCATTTGCTTATATCCATTATGGCACCTCCAGTGTTATCATCCATAGAGACATTAAAATTGGTCACATATAACTTAACCAGGACCACATTGCCACATTGTCCGAGTTCCAAATTAAATGGCTGTGCAAATTCCCTTGGGCTGAACACATGGGGACACTAGTATTTGGAGGCACCTTGGGATTGTATTGAGGGAGGTCTTGAATGGAAAGAGTGTAAGCAACTGTTATAGAAAAATACTTGACAACGGGGGTAATGGTAGTTTATATGAAGGATTTAATGATACAGTACAACATCACCTGAAGAATCCGTACATTGAAAGAGGAGAGCAGGAGGGAAGTATAATTAAATTTGGAGAGCTCATACCGAAATGTCTCAGACATGATCCTGTGTTATTAAGGAACTGTGTTGTGTCTGTTCTGCTCAACTGTGTGCTTCAGTTTTCTGGAATGAATCAAAGCTGTCAAAACTTGATGGTGTTGGAGGAACATAGCTTGTCTTCAGAGTTTGATTCCCTTTTTGATGTGTTTTCGTCTTTTAGTAGATGGATGTGAGTGGTGCAAAAAATGTTCTCATTGATGGCAGGGAGAATGTCTACATAGAGAATGATCTTTTGGATAAGTCATCCTCAGACAGAAATCAAACTCAGCGTTGATGCGTGAGAAATTTTATTTGTGCACAGATTGGTGATACCTATCCCTTATGCACTCTGAGAACTGGAGTAGTGGCAAGGATTTCATACCAATTAACAAGACCAAAGGTATTACTTCGTAAGTGACAATGGGCAAATGGCCAGTGCTTCAATGACATGCAAGTCTCTGTCCTTGTCCATCCTCTACCTTCACGTCCACAAGCCGCTCTCCAATGATTCTGACTCCGCCGTGCCGCCAGTGGCCATAAATATTAAGTGTTGGTCGGTGCTTTGGCTGTGGACTCTAGGTTCGTACATATACTAGTTTTTTACCCCCTCCGTCCCATTTTAATTGTCCCCTTCACTTTTTCACACAGTTTAAGAAATATTTAATTTCCTTTCAATTTGACATTTATACCTCTATTTATAATGACAAATACTTTGGCATCATAATTAATGTGCATGGTTATTGAACTTTTCAAGTTAAGAGTAAATAAGGGTAAAATGAGAAAAAACAATTTTCATTAATTGAAATAGACATGCATTTTGGGACATCCTAAAAAGGAATAAAAGACAATTAAAATGGGATGAAAAGAGTATATTTTATCTGACAACGTGATAAATTGGAATCAAAGTTACGTGGCTGCAAAAGTACTGCACTAAATGAATATTGAAGTCACGACTTTCCAAGTCTATGCGGTTTTGTACTTAAGTGTTTTTTTCTTTTTTAATTTTGAGATAATATTTTTGGAAGTCCATGTACTTTAAAAAAGAGTCGATTAAACCCTTTTATTTTATTTTTTTGGATTAATCAAGCTCCTCAACTTTTGATTATGGTCATTGTTAGCCCTTTAGGTAGTAAGAGCATTTCTAAATTTTTTAGTGCGGACACACTTCTATTACAGCAAAATACGATTTCTAATATAATCATATCAACACACATATTTCAATATAAATTTACTCACTTTTTATTCACTAACACTCCAAATATCAAACATCAACATAATCTCTCTCATACTTTTATTTATTTATTTTTCATTTTTCATTTTTTTCTATCATTCTACATATTTTTAATATTTTTTATCACTCTCTCTACACACTCTAAAATTTTCAATACAATTATCAAATGTCCCATTGCACTTGCTTTAAGACCATCCTCATCAAACACGTCATACACACACCTGCATTGCAATTTGGAGTTATTTTTTTGTCTTTTTGTGAAATGTTGCTCTAAAGCAGTAATGATAGTCTTCCTTGCAAAGCTCAGTGTAGCAACAGTGTGTCTGGACTTTCAGCGCAGCACTGTAGTTGGATTGAGTTTTTTTTATTAAAAAATTATAGTTTCTCTCTTTTGCATGTATAACAAATTAACAATTGAAAAAGAAAAGGTGGATTGAGAGACTTTATTAAATGGACTTTGACCAACTTAAATAAAATACTTATCATATATTAAAAATTAAAATTATTAGTTAAATTATGTATTAATGTCAAATAATAAAAACCACATCTATAAATATTAAATTATTTATTAATGTCAACTATTAAATAAAATAAAAAATTATTAATATTAATATCATGTTATTATTATTAATAATGGTAATGTTTGATATTTATAATAATAAAAAATATATAGAGTTAAATTAAACAAATAGTGATTGAAGAAATGAATAATTAGATGATTTAGAGTATTGGTTTAGAGTAACTGATGTGTAATATTACTATTTCAAAAATTGTAAATTAATGAAAATATGTATTTTTACTGGAATTTAGAGAATCTGTGAAGAGTAATTGTCGTGGATTGTCTAAACCCTTACAAAACTATGACAGCGCAGAATATTTTTGACATGACATTTTGACTTTGTTAAATACTATTTTTGATTTAGCTGACATGATATTTGAAAAGGAAAAATAAAATAAACAAAATTCATATTCCCATATCTTTTTTTGACGACAGGAGAAACAGAAGTCCAAACTATATGTACATATTACATGTTTTATCTATATATATATATACGAATAACGGGACGGGGCACGACAGGGTAAGGAGCTAACCCATCCCTGCCCTTGCCAAAGTATCAAATCGGGGAAAAATCCAGTCGGAGCGAGCGGGTTAAGATTGCCACCCCTAAAGCCAAGAGTAACACATGTTCTGCTCATTCAAAAAATCCCGTAACTTCTTCTTCGAAAATGTGAAGCAACCAAAGGTCAAGCAAAATTATTGTTTATGTTGCACAAGTGGCTAATTTGGATTTTGAGTTAGCCACTGACTTTGACATGAGGGGTTTCTAGCTGGTATCTAGTCAAACAACAAACAGCAATCAAAAATAGATTGGCAATCATCACCTGCACTCTTAAATATTGCGTAAAAAAGAGGGAAAAAAAACCCATTTAATGCATAAGAATATTCAACCCTGTTTGGGAGGGCAACATTACTCTTCTGGTACTTCCTCACCTAAATTTCCAAGGCATCTTTATTGCCAAGTTTGTTGCTTCCAGCCTCAAATTGTTGGTGGTTGTAAGTCTATATCTAGCCCCATCACAATGCATTATAAAGAAAATCAAAAAAAGAAAATGAAATCACAAGTGTCACTGATGAACTGGATTTTGAAATAGAAACCACAATGGATGGGAGTTCTGCTGTTTTAGAACTACTGTCAGAGAAATTGCAATGCACCCAGGAACTTCAAATGTGGAAAACACAGTAGAACTTACAAACTAAAGGAGCACACTATGAACCCGATCCATCAATACTTGCAGCTGGTTAGTGCAAAGAAAGCAAGAAACTAGTCTTCTAATATACATCCATCATCATAATTCATAATCCCCGTATTACAAACACAATCAATTTTTTGTTTTCCTTCTAAGTATCGGCTTCCAATCTGTGTTACACTCAAGAAAGAACACCAATGTCACATGATTTAAAGAAGCAAAAATCAATGATATATGTTGCAAACCCTATTCTCCATTAGCCTTCTGTTTTCTCCTGGACCTGCTCAACAATTTTGAAGGGGGAGAAGGAGAGAACTCAAATGGGAGTGCTGGGAGATCCATCTCCCCTTTCAAAATCCGAACAACATCACCAATATCGGGACGCAACTCTGGCATTTTCTGCAGGCAAGCAAGTGCCAAGTTGATGCACAAGCTTGTCTGTTCCTTATTATACTCATCCTTCAATCTCTCATCTACAAGTTCTAATATGTTCCCAGCTTGAGCTAATTGCCTGCACCAGCTTATCAAGTTCGCCTTTTCAAGCTTCATTGGTGAGGCAAGAACATGCAATGGCCGTCTGCCAGATACAACCACAAGAATCAAAACCCCAAAACTGTATATATCAGCTTTCTCCATTAAGAAACCACAGCCACCGTATTCTGGTGCAACATAACACAAGGTCCCTCTCATGCTCGTGGTGCTACTTAACTCTCTGCTAAAAAGATCATCACTCCACATATCACTTCCCGTGGAATGCGCTTTCGTTCTCCTCCAACCTCTTCTGAAACTGAACTCCCCATTTTGATCACAGTCATTTTGATTCTGTTCCCTGAATACGTTTTGTCTCTGAAAGTAAAGCCTTCTACCCAGATCAATATGAACAATCTTAAATCCTTTCTTCCACTTGGTTTTGAGATTCTTAATCTTGCTACCCTTATTCCTAATTTCATTAAGATGCTCTTCTTTCCACCATTCCTGCATCTTCCTTGGCTTCTTTCTGCGATTTTTCTTTCCGCTTTTGGATTCATTTTTCTCAAACTTCTTATCAAGATTCCCATACCCCAAGTCATGCATCTGAGGCTCATTTTCATCTTCTAGCTTATCTATTGGGGCAGAATTTGGCAATCCTGCTTTGTCAGTAGTACTTTTCTGCTCTTCATCCCAATCGGGATTCTCCGAAGGACAAATTTGGCTTCCTATCCATTCCATGACATAATCTTTATTACACAATTCACCACCCCTATCTTGTCTCCACCACCAATCTTTCCCCCATTGTTTTGCATCTTCCACATCATCAACAACAGAACAAGCATTCATATTCAACTCCTTGCTATGTTCAACACTGCAAAACTCATCATCATAAGGCACAAACTTACAATTCCAATCATCCCCGCCAATATCCATGTTTGAAACTTCTTTCCCCTTGCCACTCAAAACCTTAACATCACTATTCTCAGTTACCATACTGGCATTATAATTTAATGAATTCAAGTTCAATGCTCTAAAATTGTGGCTTACCTTACTATTTTTGGAGGAAGATGAAGCTTGTAAAGCAAGAGCAAAATCTACCTCAGTATTATCTTCAACAGGTGTACTAATTGCAGATGTCTCCACACCAGTTCCTCCCAGGTTCCCTGAAAGCTCTTGGCTCTTCCATAGCTCCTCACTCCTCCCTAGATCTTGGCTAAACAAATCCACCCCAAACTCCTCAACCTTAATCCTTGACAACCCGAAATCAGAAACCTTTGCTCGGAAATCCGAATCGAGTAACACATTGCTTGGCTTAATATCTCCATGAATCACAGGTGGGTTACATCCACAATGCAGAAACTCAAGTGCTTTAGCAACATCAATAATTATGTCAAACCTTCTCTCCCAAGAAAAACCCAAATGGCCTTCTCCAAATAGCATCTCTTGCAAACTTTTATTTGGCATATACTCATACACAAGTAATCTCTTGTTCCTTTCAACACAGTACCCCAATAGGGTTACCAAGAAAGGAGACCTTAGACCACCAAGAATCTGCAACTCATTTTGAAACTCTCTCATTGTCTCCAAAGTCAGAGCGTCGAGTCTCTTGATAGCAAGTAATTTACCATCTTTTACAATGCCACGAAACACTGTACCAGACCCACCTTTACCTATAATGTTTGCATCATCAAAATCATCTGTGGCATTCTTTAGTTCTCTATATGAGAACCTATGGAGATTCAGGGGCGCACAAGAGTCAAAAGGGATGGTCTTTGAGCGATTCACAAGGGAACACCAGAAATAGTGAAGAAAGTAAAGAATTGTGAAGATTATTACTGCAGAGGCAGAAATTGTGAGACCCAAAAACAAGATCCTGGTTTTGGTGATGAAACTGGGTTGTCTAGTAGGATTGAAGCCTGGAGATAGTGTCCTTGAAGGCATGATATTGTTCTTCTCTGATTGGCACCACGAGAATAAATAATGGATAAATTCAACAAAACGAGTATATGGGTTTTTTTTCTCTTTGCTCTTTTCAGAGTTTTGTTGGGTTCTTGTTTTTGAGTTCTCGCTATATGTATCCAATGTGGAGATTGCTTTACAGTTGGATAATCATAACCAGGATTGATAATTACTGTTTTAGTACTTTCTTTCGTTACTGATATTGACACTACTGTTGGTTTTTTAAACAGTGGGGCTTTGATTTTGTCATTTTTGTGATTAGGAAATGAAGCTTAGAAAAAAGAGGGTTGGAATTGGAGGGTCCCAAGGTGCTATTGACTAAACCACTAATTTTGCAGAGAAAGTCATGATCGTGGAAGGAAAAAAAAGCAAAAGAAAATGATGGGAATATGGATTACAGTGGCGACGGTGGTGTCAACTGTTCAGGTATTTTGCCCATCTAAAAGTGTCTCTGTATACTCTATTGCTGCTTCATTCTTTGTTCTACAAAGGTTTGTAAGCTAAGAAATCATTCAGTGAAAAATCAAACAACTTTATCTACACTATTTCATATCTTGTGTTTTTTTCTTGCAAGGCTGTGATTCTCTACAAGCTTACCAACAATTCTAGTGTATATGTTTGTAGTGGGTTGGTCACTATTTGCTGCTTCTGTGTTGTTCACCAAACAAGGTGAGCTCAGGTTTCAGATTGAGAGAGGTCTTTGGATTCCCTTTTTTTTTTTTTTTTGGTTTAGTGGGTCATCTCTTTTTGTTATTTAGTTTTGGCTTTATATATCTTTGTACTGTGCTTTTCATATATGTATTACAAATTACAGTTACGATATTAAAGTGAACCAATTAATCATAAAAGACAACATATATTCAACCATTTAGTCACTGCTTAACTGATGTATCTCTTTGAGGTCAAATAAGATGGACCTTTGGAAGATTTTAATTTCGATTGTCACTGAAAATAATATCTTATGTGATCACGTGCTGGGCTAGCTTAATTTTTTTCTTCTATATTGGGAAGGGGAATACCCAAAATAACTCGAGTTCTTAAACCTCAACACACAACACCTGTCTTGACCAAATTGAACAACCATTGGACACTTGCTAAAAATATGATCCTTAAAAATATGATCCTTGTCTTCGACTTGTCCGGGGCAATGTTTACTTTGTCCAGCACAGTGTTTACAAGAAGAAATATTATAAGATGTCTTTACTGAGAATTCACCATTGGTAGAAACATCAAACACCCCAATAAACACGATCCATTATATCATCATCCTCCCGTAAAATAAAGGATGCCAACTTTTTTTCAATAGTGTTATCAGCAGGGATCAAATCCTTCAAACAGCCCAATTAATTCAACCGACATCGTTCTTCTTCTAATAAACTATAGTCCTGTACCATGAAAATGTCTTTAAAGCTTTATTAATAAGATGGTCATCCCCAATTCAAACATCCAGTAAAAAAAAATGCAGAGTTCCCGTTACGCACCATCGACCTAACAAAATGGGAGATGCTTTTACAACCCCTTGCCAAAGATTTCAAGCCCCATTTTTAGTCTGCGACTCATATTATTATGTCATCAACACTGACTTGTATGATGTCATTGTCGGTTAAAAAAGAATCTAAAATATTCTGTGAATATACTACTCATTAATTAGGGTTTAAATTAATGCAACATATGTACTAATTTTTTTTTCTTTTCATAAAAATGTAACATATGTTTTAATTAATATAATATTAAATTTTGACATCTTTTAATGATATAATTAAAAGGTAATTAACGTGGAAATGTATGCTACTTTTGACAAAAATCATGGCAGTGACTAGATTGCGTTACTATAACACTCTACTTGATAATCATGGGGTAGTGATTTTGGAGTATTTTTAAAGTAGTGGTTATGATCGATTTTGAGGTGTTTTAAAAACATCTCGATTTGGAATGTTTTTTAAACCCCTCAATTCCAATCAAATTTAAACTATATTTGTTTTGAGAGGTTTAAAAAACCCCCAAAATCGATGCTCTTAAAATGTAAACAAACAATGATTTTTAAAACCCTCCATTTCCAATCACTTAAAAAACCCTTCATTGCAAGTCATTTCCGGTTTGCCAAGTAGAGCCTAAAATATTCAGGGGATCAGGCCAGGCCTTGTTGATATATTTATCCGCATATTATGTGCTCGACGTATTTAGATTGGGTTGGGCCTCATGATCATTACCTTTCTTTTAAATTTGGGCTTTGGGTTGGTCTTGATCAGAATTCAGTCTTCTGTTAAATTTTTAGTCTGGGCCTCCGTTAGCTTTTTTCTCTTCTAAACTAAATTTGGGCTTGTAGATAGGGCTTGATCAGATATTCAGATATTCAGTTTTTCTGTATAACGGCTATAATAAGCCTATAACGGTCGGATTTGGTCATCTTGACATCTCTCCCCTCTCTCTGTGTGTGTGTTGTGTTTCTCAGCATCAATTAGAGAACACTCTCTCTCTCCCCCTGCAAACCCACAAATCCTGTTTTATCCTCCATACTTCATCCAACAAGAATCAAAGCTTCCGACTGCAACGGTAGTCTCATTCTTCTATATGCCTCTTTTTAAATTCTACATGAGAACGAAAATGAAGATAAGTTTTATAATTTTGTTCATCTCGTTTATTCTATAGCTCTTTTTGGTTAGATTTTATCATCTTCCTACAGACCCATCATTTGAAACCTCAAAAGAAATTGGATTTAGGGTTAATGCAGATATATATATATATATATATATATATATATTTTGTTAATTTGGACATACATCAGTGCGTTGAGAAATTTGGAAGAGATAAGCTAGAGAACAATAAATTTTTTGGTACAATATATGATCTGGGTCCTAAATCCACTTTCTATCGTGGGACGATCGGATAATTCTTTTGTGCAGTTTACCTAATCGACATATATATGCACAAAACCCTCATACTGAAGCATCTCTCCCATTCCTGTTTTAATTTCCAATTGCAGGATTCTCAATTGTTCTTGATGTTGCCATTCACGTTAATTGGTGATTTAACTTGAATAGCATCTAATTAGTTTGCAAAATGTCTGATTGCGGTTACAGATTACAGTACCTTGGTGGCCAGAGGGAGCAATTTGTTAGGTGTGAAATGGTTTTTATATGTTCTGTCTTCTTTTGCTGTATAAAACCTCAAGGAGACAATTCAATAGAATTTTATTGTTCTGCAGATTTTAGGAATTGAACTCTATGATGTCAATGGCTTCTTCTTGTGTCAGTGGAGCGAAAAACATGGATTTAGTTTTGAGGCATTCGGTTTTGCCGCCCGTGCAAAAAAGAATCCATCTAAGACGTGTTTAGTAAGGGAGTGAAAAGGGGATCAGAAGGGCGCATGACATTTGGTCAAGCACTTTGAAGTGGAGTCACCCGTGCAGTATTCCCAGAAGATCTTAAAGTTTCTGAGAGGAAGATATTCGACCCTCAAGACAAATCACTCCTTCTATGGAATAGACTTTTTGTCATATCATGTATTCTTTCAGTGTCCATTGATCCTTTGTTTTTCTATCTTCCTGTCTTTGGCCATGCCTCAAATTGCCTCAGCATGGATATTAAGTTACCTGTCACGGCTAGTCGGCTACAACTATAAGAACAGTAGTCGATTCTTTCTACCTTATTTGCATGGCGCTTCTGTTTCGCACAGCTTATATTGCACCATCATCAAGAGTTTTTGGGCGAGGTAAATCGATTTTGCGCAAATTGCAGCACCATATTTGACTCGTTACTTTAACGTCGATTTCCTTGCCATTCTACCCATAGGTCCCATACCACAGGTTTAAGAAAACTTTCTTCTTAGCTCTTGTAGTTCTCACTTTTCCTTTTTTTTTTTCTTAATTATTAGAGTTGTCCATCACTTGTACTCGACTAATTTCCAACTTTTTCTTACATTTTTCTAAAACTCAACTGCATCAGATGTAAGTATCATTTTTTTTTCTAAATCTCCTAATTGTAATTAATTATTTGAATCAGCACTTCTATCACCTGCACAGATTGTGGTTTGGAAACATCTTGGGAAAACTTGATATTGTATTTCTTTAATATATGTACCGAGGTTTGTCCGCTTCATACCTCTTTGACTTGCTGAAAGTGCTTTGGCTGGTGAGTGCCATATGAATTGGCCCAGGGAGGGCTTTTAATACCATGTCCTTGTTTTTCATATTTTTCAAATAATTAGGTCTCTTATCGCATGATAGACGAGCTGAATTCTGATTGAGCATCTGCATGTGCTTAAAGCTCGATTATTTTTTTCATTTGTATTTGCACATTTTGAACCATAAATCATTTTAAGATGCATGGCAAAAGAAACTATTGACCATGTCTAACCAATTTTAGATGGAACTATACAGATTGCGGGTGCTTTCTGGTACTTACTAGCTGTCGAGCGCAACGATACATGCTGGCAGAGAGCTTGCATTAAACCTGGGAAATGTTCTACAGAAGATGGAAAATTCACCATGTAACTACGGAATCTACACCCAGGCTATATAATATCATCACACATTGTTTCTCGAAAATTTGTTGCTGCCTGTGGTGGGGGCTGAAAAGTCTGAGGTAAACACTCCATTGTTGAGGTTCAGTACACGAAGCTGCATTTATCTAGCCAAATTGGCAAGTTGCTTTCCACAGAAAAATTGGTCAGGGAATCCAAACTTACAATACGTATCCCTGGAGAGGTCCTATTTTCCATAGCATTGGCCATTTTTGGGCTTATTACTCTTCGCACTCCTTATTGGAAATATGCAGGTAAAGTAAAAAAGTCAGAAGGCCCGATGAAGAAAATCAACAACATATATATGCACTAAATTTTGAAGTGTGTTTTGTTGGCAACAGACGTAGCTTCAGTCTCTAACTACTCTCGTCTAAAGGAGATGAGGGCACAAGTCTGAACAGTGGATGCATCATCGCTTGCTTCCTCAGGTTCTCAGGGAACGAGATATGCAGGTAAAGTAAAAAAGTCAGAAGGCCCGATGAAGAAAATCAACAACATTATATATGCACTAAATTTTGAGGTGTGTTTTGTTGGGACGTGTCTCTAACTACTCTCGTCTAAAGGAGATGAGGGTGAACAGTGGATGCATCATGGCTTGCTTCCTCAGGTTCTCAGGGAACGAGTTAGGCATTACGATCAAACAAGAGGAGTTGGATGAAGAAGCATCGTCCAGAGTGTTTACCCAAAGATCTCAGAAGACATCAAGGAGGCATCTTTGGTTAGAAGAGTCGGTATGTATATGGTGTATTCATCATTCATCATTCTCTTGCTATATAGTATCGATAACAAGTGTACCTATTCTGCAAATATGAATCATCGATTTCTGCGTTGTAGGTAATGCAGGTTCCTCTATTTGCAAATATGGATGAAAGTGTTGTAATTTTCATACCCCCACACACCAACAATATTGTCCGCTTTAGGTTGTCCGGTTCACATGATACATTGGGCCCATATATGGGTTGTCCGGTTCACATGGATACAACGGGCCCGCACGACTTTGTTTCTCCTCAAGTGTAGCAAGTAGGCAAGTGGGCTTGGACCCAACTCACTACACAAGGGAAAAGGCCTTGTTAGTAGGTTGAGGTGGGCTACTCCTTATAAAGGAGACTCAACCTCCCACATCTATCGATGTGAGAGTTTTTACACTCCCCCGCACTTGTGGGCTGGGTTATACCACAGACCCAACAAGTGGAGTAGAGGTCATATCCAAGAATCCAACCGGATCTGCTCCGATACCATGTTGTAATTTTCACACCCCCACACACCAACAATATTGTCCGGCTTTAGGTTGTCCGGTTCACAGGATACATCAGACCCATATATGGGTTGTCCGGTTCACATGGATACAACGGGTCCGCACGACTTTGTTTCTCCTCAAGTGTAGCAAGTGGGCTTGGACCCAACTCACTACACAAGGGAAAAAGCCTTGTTAGTGGGTTGAGGTGGGCTACTCCTTATAAAGGACTCAACCTCCCACATATTTCGATGTGGGAGTTTTACAGAAAGGTTGCTGGATGCCATCTGTGAGCAATTAAAGCACTTAAATAGTCCGAGAAGGAGACCCAGTTGAGCTTCTACCTACTAGGACAGTGAGGGGGCCCTCACTGAGGTTGAAGTTAACATTGCAAGTCAATTTAGGTGCCTTCATAGCAGGTAGTTACAACTCACCTTACGATTTTACTCGCAACAATCACTTGGGCAGCCTGCTTAGAAGCAAAAGAATACAATGACGAAACCGCATTGGTTGAATCAAATGATACTCTTCTTGTAAAAAGCTTCATCGAGTCTTGGCGTAACCTTTTTGGAATCTCGCTTCACAACAATCCACTTCATTGCCAGAGATCAGTTGACCGAAATGTTGACTTCAGAGGTCCTCTGAAATATTCCATTCAAGGTAGGTACTAGGTTTAAAGACACATAACTTTATACCACCTAGAGATTAGTGAGGATTCTAGGTTCGAGAAGACACTCCACTCTCATACATTAAGGGATTAACAGATTGTTTTTTTTACCCACACACACACACACATATATATATATATAATCTATATTTTTTGGCTTATGCATACATATAATCTTTGCAATCTAATACTTGGAGCAACACTGAGAGAAATCAATTAGAAAAATTATAAGCGGGGAAACAATTCAAAGGAAGGTTTCTGATATGTCTAAAATAACCTCACGAATATAATGATAACCATTAATGTGTCTCGAAGGATGGCTTCATTTAATGACCGCCCCGGCCCGTCCTTAAGATGACCGTGCTGGTTTAATGTGTTTGTCTGGCTCGAGGAATAACGTTACCGGATTAGTACACCGGTTAAAGAATCCCCACCAGTCCTGCACAAAAGGAAATTGCTCGCTCCGGCCCATTGCTCGCTCCGGCCCATGCCATATTAACCGGCCCAGCTTATCTGTCATATCAGCCCAGGTTCCTTGAAGCCTTACACCGGGCCGGTCACCCTTGCTGGGGTAAAAATGCCATTCCATGACAGATATGAGACAATAAGGTCCTAACCTGTGTCCAACCCTTAATGGGAAACTGAAATTACAAGAGTCCCACTCCAAAGGGAAGCTTCATTCTCAGGTAATTTTCGAATGACTGTTGGCTATTCAAACTTATAGAAGAGCTCTGCATACCGGGGCACTATAATAACTGAATCCATATTGACTTGAGCTGAATCCATACTGACTTGAGCGTCGGAGCACCTACGCCTGAGGACAACCTCAGACCCGGGTCTTTAAGCTCACGTTTGTTTGCATTTATTTCAGGACACTCACCAGATACAGCTCCAGCCTGACCGACTGATCGTCATTACGACACTGTCACCTTTTTGACATCATCAGTTTCGTTTCTAACTCAGCACATAAGCAAAAAAAAGCTTTTAGGAGAGAGTACATATGGACGGTTCTATTTTTGGGTTGATTGATTCATTGCCACTGGTGAATAGCATGCATACAAATAAGATCTCTCTACAAACTAGGGAATAAGGTTTATGTAGAGATGGATTATATTTCCAAACTTTTGGGAGAAACCACTGAAAAAACCAAAGATGTGGGGAAGAATGTGTGTAAGGTACGAGATGGACTTTTCTAGTACTAGAAGCCTGGAGTAACCCTCCGAGGAGTTAAGAAAGGAAGTGACATAAAAAGGGCAAAATCTCGTACAGTTTTCAATATGCCTAATGGAAAAAAACAATAAACAAAAAGGGAAGACGATCGAAAATAGTCAAAGGGAGAGAAGACATATAACGATGATGAAAGCCATTAGGACTCTCTGGAAGGAAGAATATAATGAGAAGTATAATGAAAAATATAAGTATAATGAGAAGTTCAGGAAGATGAAAACAAAATAGGTAAAAGAACAAGAAGATTTGCAAGTGAAAGAAGAAACGAGCAAGCTTTAAGGACATGCAATGATAGAAGAAAAAACATCGAGAATGTAAAGAGAGCTTCAAGAAGCACATAATGAGATGAGTTGGCAGAGAATGAAATGATAACTTAAGAAAGGCAGTGACAGAGGAGTTAAACCAACAGAACAGCTTTCTGCGTGAAGAGTGACATGCACTCCGTGAAAGACAACAAAACACTGATGACAAGATCAGGATGATAACAAGTGGAGCAATGAATTTGTCAAAATAGGCTCACCGTTATGAAAGACATGCAAAATTTGAGGATGGATCAAACGCTAAAAGCACCAGAACTGGATTCTTACCGGATCTACGTAAGGATTTGTGTATGCTTAGAGATGATTTATCCTTGCAAATATTAAAAAGGAGTTGTACACACACATGCATGTTTCAAAGGAAAAAATATATGAAATTAATGTGTTTGTTTTAAATGAACAGAAAGAAATAAACATAGCATCATTGAGTACCTGCTTAAGGTCAAGAGTCATGAAGATAACATATGTGGGAGTGAATATAGTAGATGGAGCATAACAGATTGGTGCATGAGCTGAAATGATTGGTCCCTACAGGCTCACTTTCAGCAAGTTAACTGATTTTACAAATACGTATGTATGCATGAGCCAAAATAAAAAGAAAAGTCACAGACCTAATTAGAAGCATGTACGCATGAAAATAAAGTAAACTTATAGTTAATACGTAAATTGAGATGCATCCTGTATGTCTTTGATGAAAGCATTCTTTCCTAGACAAGAAGAGTCTCTGTTGTTTGACCTACCTTATTTTATGCAAAGGTTGAGTTTGGTTTTCCGCCCATCTAAGAAACAGTAGAGTGGAATAAAAAAATACTCCATAAATCTAAACATGAAAACCCCTCAGCGCTACAAGAACACGATCTTCTGTAATAATAATGATCACAACAGAAACAAAAAAGCCAAAGTCAAATAACGAAAAATAAATAAGAAGTTAAAATGTTAACTTTTCTGTATAACTGGGTACCTTCAGCTATCTCTTCCACACAAAAAATAAGAAAGATCAAGGAGATGGAATTTTGGCATTCTACATATCTTGAATCACTATAAACAGAAGAAATACAACTCATTACAGTGGAAGAAAAAACGATGGAAAAAGAATATCACCAAGAAATCTTCAATCTTGACTCTGAACCGGCATCAGAACCTTCTTTGCAATCGGTCGCTTTTGGAAGAGCTTTTCTGAGTCAGCTACTTTTGGCTCAACTACGCCATTCAGAAAATGCTTCCAGTTCAACATCTTCTTCCCACCAAGTGGCAGCCTGCAATGTTAGATAAGAAAATCGTATATTAACAAGAAAATCCATGTTACTGATTTTCTTTTAAATCTAATCCACTTGCCAAAGAATGGTTTCAATCAGTAACATTCTGGCTTCAAATAGAATGTTTCCAGAACAGAACACTTATAAACTAAGAAAAATAAGAGCCAAAAGAATTAACTCTTATTTCTACAAGATGTTGACCATTTCATACCTTTATGGCTTTGTCTGTTCTACGAGTTATAGTTTACTGTACTTCACTAATTTGGTATGAAGTCATAAAAATACAAAGTTTGAACAGGAAAAACCTTGTAGCCTCTCCGAAGGAATTCTAATGAGCTTCCTTGCTCCTCTTGCAGTCCCAGGACCCTTAATAGTTCTTCTTTTGTCTGGATTGCACCAAATAATCAGTCCATTCTCAAAAGAAAAATATTTTCATTTTCTAACTAAGCAAGAAAAAGTCTGCATACACAGTAGTAAGACACGTCCATACCTCACCAAGTGTGAAGCGCGTCGCACTCTCCGCTACACAAGCAAAAGAACCATCAGCTTGTTTAAGCATCACCTGCCATGGCCCTGCACAAGTTGCAAATAAGAAATTTCAACCTAAAAACTCTAATAACCACACATATTTGATAGTAGAAAAAAATAATGTGTTGGGAAAAGAGTGCACAAGCTAGAAAAACAGCTATTCAAGGCACTGAAGCAGGCAAATTGGCAACCTTCTTTGGCCCATAAGCAAATGAGTGTGTAAACTGCAGGCATGACAGTTTAATTCATAACCCAAAGACAAGTACAAACCAGGAAATTTCCAACAAATAAAGGGGTCCACAACCTGAAAAACCATCCTTTCATCTTGGACTTTTTTTTATTTCCAATCTTAATCAGAATAAGCTATAAATCTGCCATTCAGGATCAATAATATACCCTCTTAACATAGAAATTCCCAAATTCCTAAAGAAAGTGGAATAAGTAAAGCTGGACCTTCTCCCTTCATTGACAACCAAAAGAGAGAAGCAATAAGGATAACCGTTCAATTTTGTGAATGTTCTAGGATTCATGCAATTCGTGCAGTGGTTCCAGCAGTTCTAAATTGCATAAAAACCTACCCTAACCCCTAAAACCTTAAAACCCTTTGAAGTTTAAAACCCCTAAAAGCCCCTAGGAGCCTAAAACCCCAAACACTAACCATGACCCCTTGTTTTGGGTTTAAGGTTTACTGGCTTGAGCACTCAATAAAAATAGTTAAAATATTACCAGGGTATTGGCGAAAGAGTGCTCCGCTGTAGTTCACGACATAAGGTGCTCTTGCTATTGTCTTATGTAGGTTAAAAAAAAGTCATCAAAATTAGATCAAAGAAACATTAAACAGAAACAAATATATATACAAGGAGTGAAGCACCTTTGAATACTCTCTTGTTCGTATATAAAACACTGGGATGAATTGGGATAAAAAGCGATAATGCAGATCTTTCGTTGGAAATCCAAAAAGACCCAAGTCAGCACTGCGACACAGAAAAGTTTTAGTGGCCATTATAAAGTATCTAATCAACAAGGAATCAAATCCCTCTTGTAGAGAAGCAAAGAAAAAAAAAGTGCACCGCAATGTGTCAAGTTCGAGGTTGAACAGAAGCGTTGGAGTTGACATGGCAAAATTTTCCTACAAATCCCAATCAAAGTATGAGGTTCTTGCCAATGCTTGCTGAAAGTTAATAATACTCAGGATCTTTCAACCACAAAGATAAAAATTGAGGATATAAGCAAAGCCCTCATCTTAACATTTAAATTATAATTACGGGCCCAGAAAGGACTTTCTTGAAGTTGAAACACCCCAGAGCTGGCTTGTTCTTATATACTTAATAATGTCCAGCAAGCTAAACAGCTGAGATGAAAATATATATCACTTCTCAATCTTCAATAATAACTCTGACTTTCTGGTCCCTATTAAATTCAAATCTACAACTGCAAGACAGGATGAATGAGTCTATCTGTGTGGATTTCTTGAAAGAGTTATCCATTTGAAGAGGAAGAATTTTTTGTCAGGCTCTAAAAAACTTTTACAAAAATGATTGAATATGACAAAATCTCTGGAGAAATCTAAATAAAAATGCAGATGACGGTCACAGAAAAGACAAAAGATGAAACAGAAAAGACAACCATCACTAAACATCCATTTTCTGCAAACTCAGTTCCAACAGTGTTCAACACTTTGAATGCTCAAGGTAGTATAAATTAAATGGGGTTTACACAACAATTTCATTTTTACAAAAGTTTAGCAAATCGGCACCTTTACATATTAACTCTGACTTTCTGGTCCCTATTAAATTCAAATCTACAACTGCAAGACAGGATGAATGAGTCTATCTAACGCAAGCTGGAAACGTAAAGAGTGAAGAAAATAGATTTTCTGAAGAGAGCAATAATATTCATCAGCTTCCAGCAACGACACAACTCCCTTTTAACAGACACAAAACAAACCCTAAATACATCAACAGTAAAGCCCACAAAAATACCCAAACAAATTGGGCTAAACCCAACAAACCCAACACAGAGTTCCTACATCAGTCCCCCTCACTTGGAAGCAAACTCGCCTCTGAGTTAGGTGGATACAATGCTTCATCTTCATGGTACACGAACAAATAAGAGACATTAAAAGTATTAGAAATTTTCCAATCATCAGGGAGTTGAAGCACATAAGCGTTGTCATTAATCTTGCGCACCACCCGGAAAGGACCATATTTGCGCATATCCAGTTTACCTCGGACACCAGGAAAACGGTTACGGGATAAGTAAGCCATCACCAAATCACCTTCACAGAACACTTTAGCGCGGCGGTGTTGATCGGCATCAGATTTATACTTGTCGACAGCCTTGGACAAATGTTCACGCACTTCAGCATAGACTTGCTGAGCTTTAGAGGCCATATTAGCAGCGGTAGTAGAAGAATCATGCACCGAACTGGGAGCATCAAAAACATTATGAGGAGGAGACGTGTAAACGATAGTGAAAGGAGCCTTCCCAGTGGAGCGATTAAGCATACTGTTGTAAGCGAACTCAACTTGCGGTAAAGCAGCCTCCCAACTCTGCTGCTTGTCACCACAAACACAACGCAACATATTTCCTAAAGTGCGGTTGACAACCTCAGTTTGACTGTCGGTCTGAGGATGGAAAGCACTGCTAAATTGCAATGCAGTGCCAAATTTATCCCATAAATGTCTCCAAAAGGTGCTGAGAAATTTAACATCGCGATCAGAGGTGATAGTTTTAGGAATGCCATGCAAACGGACAATATCACGAAAAAACAAGGTAGCAACATTAGAGGCATCATCGGTCTTCTTGCAAGCAGTGAAATGGGCCATTTTAGAGAAACGGTCCACGACCACCATAATAGAATCACGGCCCGCACGAGTTCGAGGCAGCCCCAATATAAAATCCATTGATAAATTAGTCCATATAGTAACCGGTATAGGCAGTGGAGTGTAGAGACCAGTGTTCTGAGAGTGGCCTTTGGCTTCCTGGCAAGAACGACAACGTTCAACAATCTTGCGCACATCACGGTTTAGACCAGGCCAAAAATAACGATCTTCAACAAGGACTTTAGTCTTATCTCTGCCAACATGGCCAGCTAGACCCCCACCATGGAGTTCTCTTATAATCTGTTCACACAAAGAGCTTCGAGGAACACAAAGTTTATTAGCTTTAAACAAATAGCCATCATGAATTAAGTAATCATCTGCATCTTGATGATGAACACACTGGTCCCAGATGTGGGCAAAATCCTCGTCATCACCATACAACTCGCGGAGGCTTTCAAACCCTGTAATCTCGGTAGCCAACGTGACCAGCAAGGTGGCTCTTCGACTAAGTGCATCTGCAACCTTGTTTTGCTGCCCCGACTTGTGTCTCAACACAAAAGTAAATTTCTGCATATTACTAGCCCACCGAGCATGCAGCTTTTGAACATGTTGCTGGCTATGAAGAAATTTCAAGGACTGATGATCACTGAATAAAACAAATTCCTGATGCATAAGATAATGTTCCCACTGCCGAAGTGCTCTATAAACGGCATAGAATTCTTGATCATATGTAGACCATTTTTGTCTTGCTTCATTTAATTTTTCACCGAAGAATTCAATAGGGCGACCCTCTTGAGAGAGGACAGCGCCGATCCCTTTGCCGGAGGCATCGCAATCAATCTCAAAAACCCGGTCAAAGTTTGGTAAAGCCAACACAGGAGTGGTAGATAACTTCTCTTTCAGTGTAAGAAAACTGGACTCTTGCTCAGGGCCCCAATTAAATTTACCTTTTTTTAAACATTCCGTAATAGGGGCAGCAATGCTACTAAAATGCCGGATAAAACGCCTATAAAAAGTTGCAAGGCCGTGAAAGCTTCGGACCTCGGCCACTGTTTGAGGACTCGGCCAATCTCGAATAGCAGCAACTTTAGATTCATCAACACGTAACCCATCAGCGCCAACAATATACCCCAAAAACACCAAATTTCGTTGTAAAAAACTGCATTTTTTTAGATTCACATAAAGCTGGAATTTACGCAACACACCAAGAACTGCGCGCAAATGCAACTCTGCAGTAGCCGAGTAGATTAAGATGTCATCAAAGTAGACAACAACAAACTTACATGCAAAGGGTTTAAAGACTTGGTTCATCAAACCGCATAAAAGTACTAGGTGCGTTAGAGAGCCCAAACGGCATAACCAACCACTCATATAACCCCTCCCGGGTTTTGAAGGCTGTTTTTCATTCATCACCAGGCCGCACACGAATCTGGTGGTAGCCGCTGCGTAGATCAATTTTAGAAAAAACATTGGCTCCATGTAGCTGGTCCAACATGTCTTGTAACCGTGGAATAGGGAACCTGTACTTCACGGTAATCTGGTTAATCTTCTGGCTATCTACGCACATACGCCACGAGCCATCCTTTTTAGGAACTAACAGGGCCGGGACAGCACAGGGGCTAGTACTTTCACGAATGAAACCCTTACACAATAGATCATCGACTTGCTCCTGAAGAATAGCATGTTCTTTTGGGCTCATACGATAATGAGGCATATTAGGGACGCTGGCACCAGGAAACAAGTCAATACAGTGCTGAATTTCACGCAACGGTGGTAAACCCGCTGGCATTTCAGTAGGAATCACATCAATAAACTCTTGAAGAAGTTGCTGTATCACAGTGGGCACCTCAGGCAGTGGCACTTGTTCCTCTTCGTCTAGCTTCTTACAACCATCACAAGCTTCAGAAACATGCCCTTGAACAATAGCCAATAAACTCTTCTCAACGGCCACTGATTTGTGTTTCACAGAATGCAGGGGAACTAAGCGAACCTTTCTCCCATTCCACCAAAATTCATAAACATTCTCCTTGCCTTTGTGAGTGGCATCAACATCGAACTGCCAAGGTCGTCCCAGTAACACATGACAGGCATCCATATCAACAACGTCACATACTACATCACTTCGATAAAATTTACCAATGGAGAAAGGGATACGACAAATTTCGGTGACACGAGTTTCAGCACCCTTCTTAATCCACCCGATTCTGTAGGGAGAAGGATGTTTCTCAGTTGAAAGGCCCAAAGTGTCCACCAAGGCTTTTGAAACAATGTTTTCGCAGCTGCCACTATCAATAATAACATTGCAAACTTTGTCGTTGACGGTACCACGAGTGCGGAAAATTTTGTGTCGCTGACTCTCTTCTTCCATCTTTGGGGATAATAAAATTTTATGAATAATGCAGTTGAGCAACTCACCATCATCAGCTTCCAATTCCAGAGCCCCGTCATCTGTGCCATCATCTTCCTCAACCCCAAGTTCGGGTTCAGCCAGATGAACTGGTTTCTCTCTCTCTCCTCGACAATCACTAGAACGATGTCCAGCCATGCCACACTTCAAACATTTGCCAAGCATAGGCCGAGCATATGGATTGGTTTGGGGTGGATTAAACTGTTGGCGAGGGGGGTCGGTTTAGACTGCTGTGGAAAGGGTTGGGAACGACCACCACCACTGCTGCCTCTAGTCGTCGAATCGCTGGTGGCTCCAGTATGATCAACCCATACTTTTTGCTTAACCTCAGCCCCAAAACTGTTGTGAGACCCCTTGCTATAGCTCCCCTGGGAATTAAAAGACTGTTTTAAAGCCCTGGTGTGAGATCGCTGTCGATGTCTGTCTTCTAACTTTCGGACTCTTGTGACTGCATCACTTACACTCCAGATAGTTTGCAGAGTAATTTCATCATAGATCTCGGGTCGCAACCCACCAATGTATTTGGCTACAGTACGAAACTCGGGTTCATCCAGATTGTTCCGTGCACTCAAGCGATTAAACTCCTCAGTATATTCTTCCACGGTTCTCCCCTCTTGACGACAATTTAGGTACTTTAGATACAACTGTTGTTTATAATCTGGAGGAAGATACTGTTCTTCAATCATTCTCTTCATCCGAGTCCAAGACTTGATAATTGGCTTGCCCGCAATCTTCCGTCGATTCTGCACTTGCTACCACCAAGCAGATGCTCCACCTTTCAATTTAAATGCCACCAACTTGACCTTGCGAGCTTCGGGAATTTCCATGTAATCAAAAAAATTCTCTACTTCAGTGACCCAATCTAGGACTTCCTCAATGTGCAGGCCACCATGGAAATCCTTGATATCGACAAAAATCTTGTAGTCTGTACGCCTCTGCCATTCCTCAGGTACTTCCTCACCGCGTCCCCATATCTCTTCTTCTTCCGAATCACTGGTCAATACTCCTCGATTTGGTTCAGGAACTCGTCTCAGCAGTCTGAGATCTTGAGGTGCGCCCTCAAGGTTGCCTCTACCCCCTGGAACTTCGCCCCTATTGCCGTTGGGAGCAACAAGTCTAGTCAACGCCTCCATCGCTCGTCGCAACTCTTCAAGCTGAGGGTTGACGTCTCGCTGCTCTGGCTGCGTCAGCGGCAATCTCTGTGACTGCCTCTACAATCAGTGCTTGCGGTCGTGCCATTAGAGTCGAAAACCGCCTCTGATACCACTTGACGCAAGCTGGAAACGTAAAGAGTGAAGAAAATAGATTTTCTGAACAGAGCAATAATATTCATCAGCTTCCAGCAACGACACAACTCCCTTTTAACAGACACAAAACAAACCCTAAATACATCAACAGTAAAGCCCACAAAAATACCCAAACAAATTGGGCTAAACCCAACACAGAGTTCCTACATCACTATCTGTGTGGATTTCTTGAAAGAGTTATCCATTTGAAGAGGAAGAATTTTTTGTCAGGCTCTAAAAAACTTTTACAAAAATGATTGAATATGACAAAATCTCTGGAGAAATCTAAATAAAAATGCAGATGACGGTCACAGAAAAGACAAAAGATGAAATAGAAAAGACAACCATCACTAAACATCCATTTTCTGCAAACTCAGTTCCAACAGTGTTCAACACTTTGAATGCTCAAGGTAGTATAAATTAAATGGGGTTTACACAACAATTTCATTTTTACAAAAGTTTAGCAAATCGGCACCTTTACATATACTCATAATTAAACTCCTATTATTTTCTCGGAGGCACCCATAGCTACGAGCCAATATCAAGTTGCAATAGCTAATAATGATAATTTTATCAAGTTGCAATAGCTAATAATGATAATTTTCTATCCACTAAAAATAAAATTTCAAATATGAAGGAAAGAAATATAAGCAACATCTTAAAATGTTAAAATAGACATTTTACTCTATTAACCATATAACAAGTGTGTGTACGAAGATACAATCTTCTCTATTTGCTCTTAATAGTGTTCCATATCAAATTATAAATATTGAACACTATCAAGAGCAATCTAAACTCCTCTTCTTACACAAGGAACTTAACTTTAAATATCAAATTTTCCTTGTCTACCAAACTTCCTTTCACAGTTCTGCTATGCTATAACTATGGCATGTGGAAACTGCAATCTTTTAGTTACCTCTTTCTGTATTGTGCAAGGAAAAATTTAAGGCTTCTTCTTAAAATCACGTTAAAGGAACAAAAATTGATTGCTTCACATGGAAATATTACAATGAACAGATATTGAAGTTTGTAGTATGGAAAAAACCAGCTCAGATTCAGTCAAAACTTCAAAAGGCATGGAAAGAAAATTAAGGCTTATTCTTAAAAATAACGTGAAAAGAACAAAAAATCACATAGAAATATTACAATGAACAGATACATTGAAGTTTGCAGTATAGAAAAAACCAGCTGAGATTCGGTCGAAAGGCTCCGTGTGAACATGCCACAAGATTTACATATTTATATTCAGGTACATATGAAATGAATTTCAAACAAAAGCAGGAAAGATATTTCTAAATAAGAAAAAAATGACTTAAAACATGCATAAACTACTGAAAAAAGAAGAAGAAAACCATACCACATATTTCTCGATGCTAGAGAGCTCACGGGTGCTACAATTTAGAAATATGTAGATGGATGGTGGCTCACTGGATTTCCAGCAGCCTGCAAATGCAAGAAATAACAGAGAAGACTAAGTCCAATCTTTTTTATTATTTCATCTTCAAAAACAGAGATATAAGTGCCTTGTGGACTTTCTGTGCACAAAAATGTGCTGTAAATCATCAGCCATGCTCGATTTCGAAAAGAAGTAAGGAACCATCAATGAGTTTCGAAAAGCTAATACTGTTGTACATACAAATATTGTTACAGTTTCGTTAAATTTAAAATTGGAATATTGTTTAAGTTGACATAATTGTTCTAGCACCAGTTGACTCGCACGAAGATATAAACGCCTGGTGCTCCCCCTTCTGTGCACAAAAATGTGCTGCAAATCGCCAGCCATGCTCGATTTCAATGAGTTTCGAAAAGCTAATAGTATTGTACATGCAAATATAACAAGAAACAGTTTCCTTAAATTTAAAATTGGAATATTAGTTAAATTGACATAATTGTTCTAGCGCCAGTTGACTTGCCCCATTTTTTTACCTTTACAGGCCACAGTTAACCGGTCTATTGTTATATAATGCATTCAAATTCCAAAAAGCACCTTCCAAATCTACCAACCCCATATATCAAGCACAAGGCAGGATGCCTTATTCCGGTATAAGATATTTGCTGTCAAGGAGATGCTCGATTGAATATAGTGAGAATGTTACATTATATGCCATCCTCCAAAAGCAATGGGATAAGGGATTGGACTTTGAGAAATTGGTTAGGATGGTTTGAACACGTACAATGTAGAGATATTGGTGCACTGGTTGGTAGAGTTGAGCAAGTTCAAGTAGGAGACACTAAAAGGATAAAGAGGAAAAAACAAAAAGACTTGGATGGAAGCAAAAAAGAATGACAAGGAATCTAATCAGTTATTTGAGAGTCTAGCTTTAAATGGGAATGAATGGCAAAAGAGAAACAGAAAAGTGGATCAACCAAAAATTGTTTGGGCAAAGGCTTACATCATGATGATGATGACTATTACTTGCCCACTAATCCAACCTGTTGCACACCCACCAGCAGTTCTGTTTTTGATCTGCTTAAAAAGATGACCCTGAGCAATAAGTTGCTCAAATATATTCAGCAACTTCATTTTGGAGGTAATAAACTACCTTTCAGTTGTTACTGCACTGAGAATCTGAGATGCCTCAACAAACAACACGCATCCCACGTCTTCGTATGATCATCATAATTTCAATTGATTATGAGAAATGCATGTGTATGTTCGTGACTGTGATGCAATCATGAGGCTAAGCAGTTTTTTTCCCGAGAGAGAGAGAGAGAGGCATAGCGGCAACTTTAGCACTGAGAATCTGAGATGCCTCAACAAACAACACGCATCCCACGTCTTCGTATGATCATCATAATTTCAATTAATTATGAGAAATGCATGTGTCACAACACCATAACTGCACTCACGAACATTCAGTTCGTGACTGTGATGCAATCATGAGGCTAAGCAGTTTTTTTCCCGATAGAGAGAGAGCCATAGCGGCAACTTTAGCAGCCATTTAGGAGTTTTATTTTTTCTTCTTAAATTCCAAACTATAACTTTCCCCGCATTGCTTTTTGTAAATGCAAAACAATCAGGGTACTTCCCATATAAGTGTCAAGACATCATATAATAAATAGAATAAACACAAGCAAACAAAATATTTACCATAATAGAAGGATTCAAGGATAACCTACCTTCATTATCATCTTCAAAATCAAAATCTAGAGTGTTCCTTATAGATTTGAAGAAAGAGGTAACAGGGCCAGTGGGGATGTCATCCAGAGAACCTATAGTTATACCATCAATCTGAAAGTAAAAATAAAGAGTCAAAAAAAATTGAAAATTTGAGGCATTGTGTCCTTCAGTAATATTGACTCAGTTAGTTCAAGAAGATTCCATAAAAACACCTTACCATAACAAAGATGGTATTCCACTAATTATATTGTACATTTTGACAGAACAAAGAAGTCATAACTAAATCTCTAAAGTCGTTTAAATCCCCATCAACTCATCACAATGGAAATGAATGACCTTAAACAATAATAATACTATCAGGAAAAATTTGAGATGCGGACACCACTCAGACCAAATGAATCCCTAACCCACCCATAGGCTGAGAACAGGCATACTTTATCAAAAAGATTGTTATCTGAAAAATGCAAAACATCCAAACAAAACTATGCATTACAAATAATCCTTAAATTTAGCACAGTAACCACACTGGAAAATATGAAGCATAATGTGATTAGTACAATACCGAATCAAAAGCTGCTTTGAACAGCTGAGAGGCCCTGCGTTTTTCTGGCTTATCAGGAAACACCTGAAATGAATTACACTTGTTTATAGCTCAGTTTTCACTTCAGATATTGAAGATGTTTGATGAGCAGGAGTCTTATCTTACAAGACAAGCTCTAGTTTCCATTCTTTCCTGAAGCTTCCTGATAACAGCCAAGCCAAGTTGAACATTGGCATCAATGAACTCGTCTGAGGATCCCTTCACATGTTTAGGAATTTTTTAAGAAAGTGATGTATCTATTTTCTTCATCTTTCCCTTCCACAGAAAGAATCTGTTCTTCTTCATTACTGGACCACCAAACCACTCTCCATGATCCCCTCAACAATACCATTGACATTTGATGAAAACATATCACGAAGTATGGTTTGGTAACCCAAAAACATGTTCAGATTCGGAGAGAAATGAAAGCATTCAAATTTGCAGCACACATGATAATTGAAAGTACTACGTAAACATTTGAGAAAGCCTTAAGCAAGAGCCATTGAGAGTAAAGGTAAAGGTACACTTGTGAATGAGTGGAAGAAGGAATACCTTGTAAGAAGATATGTTGCTAGGCAAGGGCCTGAAGTGCATGCCAACAAGGGAAGAAAACAAACAGAGAAGACAAAAATGTCAGCATAATTACATGGCAACAAGTGTAAATGTTATGTAGATCTTAGTATATATTAAATCTTAGTTAAAAATTGACAAAAGGTTAACAATTCTAGCGAAATAACACATTCTTATAAGAATTTGTTAACTTAAATAGAAAATAAAAAAGAAAAATAAAAAAGAAGAATCGTGCATCTTTGATTCAAAGTTCACAAATCATCCATGACTGCTACCACCAGTTTCAATGTATGATGACATAGAAAGTGCATGCCTGATTTAATCTTTCAATAAGAGAAGTCTGACAGTCAAAGTCCAAAAAAAGAAAACAGAGATGATAAATACACATGGGTTACACCAACCAAAAAAAACTGTCGAAGTTTCAGTCATGAAGATCCTTATTTGTTCAGTCATGAAACTGTCAAATGGGTATAGAGATAAGTTCTCTACTAAAACAACTAAATTTTCACCAAGAGAAAAAGCTTCTCGAATAGGCGAGAAGAGAAAAAGTCAAGGCAAACTTTTTAAGCGGATTTTCATATACTTAATCCAATTCCTCGGAAGAACCTAAGTAAAGCATGCAAACTGGTCAAACCCAAAAGGAATCAACAAGATACGCAACGATAAGGGAGAATTCTAGGGTAAAAACTGTTAAGAAAAATAATCCAATTGGACAAGAAAATGAAAGAATTACGGGAAGTCAATTTCCAAGCGAAATTTGCCGTCTTGAAGTCCATAGGCTAGAGAATTGGCAGCGTCGCTAACAAGAACCGCGTAGGATTTAGGATTGTAAACTGAGATTCCGCCCTTGGGGTCGGAATTCGGAAACCCTTGTTGCACTTGCTGTTGTTTGTTGTTGGTCGTGCATTGGATGTTTTTATAATACGAAAACCTTGAAGAAGAAGAAGAGGAGGAGGAGGAGGAGGAGAGACTGGGTAGATTGTAGAGAGGCTGCGACGGAGAGGGCCGAAGGAAAGTAATCATGGAAGGGATAGAGATAGCCGTTGCAGACATGGCCATGGCTCAAGAGATTATGTTTGGGATTCGGGAGCCTCTAGTATAAAAAATAGTCAATAAAGTTACCGTTAAAAAAGTAAGCGTTGGAGTTAATCAAAGGATTGGGGGTTGGGGCAGCTGTTTGGGCCTATGTAAATCTTAATGGACTGGCACAGTGGCAGGCACCTGTGACTGGATCAGGCCCATATTTATTGGGCCCAATCTTGTGTGTACTGTTCGATTGGTTTTGAATTTTTGATAGTTAATATTACTGGGCTGGACTTCTAACCCAAAAACCACTAATTCCATACGTTGGGCTATTGCTTTGTTGCTTTATTTTTTATAATCTTCTTTGGTTAATTAATTTATTTTTGTTGGATTATTGTTGGGAGGCAACTTGTTCTTCCAAAGCAATTAGTCTTGTAATTGTGGTTCCTCAAAGCAATATTTATCAAGTCAGGGTTTTAGTTTGATTTGAATTATTTTGTGTATTTTAATGTATTGAAAATAAATTGTTAATGGAAGGGTGGAAGGGGAAAAAATAAATTCTATAAAATAATAAATATATGGCAATATGAACTGAATGCCATTCACAACGGCAAGAGTAACACATACATTTTACAATGATGTTATTTCTGATAGCCTCCCTTCCCAGAGGAATATTCAACATCAGATCAACCTCATTCTTAGGACAAGTTTACCAATCCACCACATTATTGTACGAGTCCTAAAGATTATGGCATTCCTCAAGAACAATTTAAGGGGCTTCTCAAGAAGGATGTGATACGAAAAAGTATGAGTCCCGTGGCAGTACGATCATTTTTAACTCTAAAGAAATATGGTAGCTGGCGGATATGTGTTGGCAATCAAGTTATCAGTAAAATTATGACATGATACTGATTTCCTATCTCTAGCTTAGAGTTATGCTTGGCAGTCTAAGTGGATCAAAATTGTTTTTCAAGATTTATCTAGGAAGTGGATAACATCAAATTCACATTCACCCGGGGCAGAGCGGAAAATGACATTTAAAACACATGAAAGTCTTTATGAATGGTTAGTCAAGCAATTTGATTTGTCCAACGCCATGAGCACAACCCTTCATTGGAAAATTTAGTTCCATTTATTTCGATGACATTTTGATCTATTACTTTTACAAAGAAAAGCATCTCCAACTCTTGAGAGAAGTCTTTGAAGCCTTAAGGAATCATAAGTTGTATGCAAATATGAAGAAGTACCACTTCATAACCAACAAACCTAGTTTTCTTCAGGTTTGTATGAGTTCTGAAGGTGCCAAAGTTGATTAAGAAAAAATGAAAGCTATCCAAGATCAGTGGCCAACACCGAAAACCTTCTCCGAGGTTCGAAATTTTCATAGTTCGACAACAGTTTATAGGTAATTCATGAACGATTATAGCTCCATTGCCGCACTCCTCACTTATTGCTTGAAACATAAGCATTTCACCAGGACAGATCAAGCAGAACAAAGCTTCAAAGTATTGAAAGAATGGTTGACGAATTTCTAGTCTCGACACTTCATGTTGCATTGCAGGGTTGGGTCGTGTTATCTCAAGTTAGAAGGCCAATCACCTTCTTTAGTGAGAAGCCCAGTGAAGGCCGGAATAAGTGGTCAACATATGAGCTAGAGTTATACACCATAATTCTCACACTTTAACAATGAGAGTCTTAGTTAGTCCGAAGGGAGTTCATACTCAACATTGACGACCCATCATAAAAAAATCATCAATCAAACATCAAGGCCAACCATTCACATAATTAATAACACAAGATCACATTCAGGCATTTTAAGATGCATATCACGATCAACATTCACATCAGTATCAACTCCATATTCTCCCTAAAGGCATTAGTCATAAACCAAATAGTTATTCAGCTTTTTTGCTCTCCCTAAAGACATTGTTCACAAGATACAATGACACGTGCACATAAGCTCCCCCTCAAAAGAACAACTCTTCAGAAACTTCATAATCAACATCAACTTTTTCTCAAAAGAACACTTCTCTACTTCATAACATTCAAAAATCAATAATTAGTCAACTCTTCCTCAAAAGAACACTTCTCAACTAAACAATAGTAAAAAATCAATAATCAGTCCAATACTCACTCTCCCTTTTTGTCAGACAAGTGACAAGATAAATAATGTCTATGAAAAGGAGTTGCAACAACCTTGAGAAATTGTGAGACATCTAGAATTTCATACTGCACCAAATTAGAATGACTATGAAATTCTATCTCAGATGAGAAAGAAAAATGAATCCTAGTTCTCTTACGAGACAAAGCTACCTTAAGCTCTTGGGATACTAGATTAGCGGCAGCAGGAGTAACATCAATAGCAACGGAAGACTTAGAGGAACAGGTTTTGGGCGCCATTGGAGAAGACAAAATAGAGGTACAAACCTTGAGGACAAGAAGCCTACACAAATGCAACAACAATGACAGTTCTAGGGTTTTTAGTGCTTGGACCATTAGACCTATTAATGACGAAACCCATTTCCTAGAATAATAAATTTACCACTAAAGGGAATATTTTATTCATTGCACACATACACATGGGAATCATTCAAAAGATTGATTATGATGTGAGTTATATAGAGGTTGCATGACCTTAAGGAACCTACATGAATATTGCATGCAATCAAACACACAAATATTTAGCAACTACGTCACACATAATTATCAAAATATGAAGTTATAAATCAAGGACTTATCTTTATCAACTTAATTGTCAAATATCAAGGTGTAAAAATACGATCTCATAGTTCCATTATACACACCCTATGCACTTAATCAAATGATAATTCAGATCGTAAGTGTGTGTTGCTCAAGGTATTCATACTAAGCATAAAATACATATCATAGTAAAAACTTTGAATCAATCATCAACTCAAACACACTCATAAGATACCTCCCATTTTTTCACATATTTTCTTTTTCTGATGAGATACTTTTATTTCTCTTTTCATCATTTTTTCTTTGATTTTCTCATGTATGACTTGGTAGCCCTTTACAATTTTGAACTCAAGTGAGTTTTTAGATATGAAAGAATGAATTGGTGGCTTTCACTAAAGTAAAAGACTTTGTCTTTAATAGGAGCCCATGAAGTACAAACACATGAGTGGATTGAGACAAACACATGAGTGATTTAATCTTTTAAATGATATGGGGCACTCCTTTCTTCTCTACTCACTGAATGGAAGCTAGGAGATTCTTGCCGTTCCTTGTGAGAAGAAGACAAACCAGAGAGTAGCTCTCAGATGCAATGATCACAAACAGAGCCTTTGAGCCTTCCTATATGATGGCCAAGTGAGACCCTCGCCATGGTAGGAATATGGCTTGCTGCATGATGAAAGTGATGACTAGCCTAAAGATTTCAATGCTCCAGCAACCTCTTCTAGTAGAAGAAGAGAGGAACCAACCATATAATCCGAAACAATGCCAGCTGACAGCTATTGACACAAGATATTGATAACCTCTGAAGATTGGAGGAACTTGACTCTATAAAAACCTCACTATCACTCGTGTTTCCCTTGACCCCAACCTCCAAATCTTTAACTCACACAACTCACAAATTTAATATGCCTCAAATTTACTCTCGTGTTTCCCTCCCATTTGGCATTGAACATAGAAGATCCAGCTCAAGAAGAAATCTACCCTGCGAAATAGAAAACTTAGAAAACATGCATCACCCTTTTTCTTGAGATTACCCTTTCCCAAAACCACCTCTCATTCACTCGTGTTTTGCTCTATTTATATGAGACCTCACTTTAACTCGAGATCCACTCACAAAGACCTCCAAGAACTACGCCCACAACACACTAGCTCCAAGCCACTAGAAGAAAACTTCACCTGCAAAAAGAGAAGAATTAAAAAATAAAGCACAATTTTTTCTTTTTCTCAGGAACCTCTCTCTATGATCCTTACCAACACTCGAGTTAACCTGAGGGTCATTTTACATCTACCACCCCAAAAACAAAAGACAGACACATTTGGATCCATCTCCTTCAGTAACCACAATCTAACCAGTTAGAGTCCCACAAAACTAAACACCTAAATTCTCAAAGTATCCATTGCACCCCATCGGACCGGAACCTCTAGACATCTAATAACCAAGCAACCATCATCGTATTTCTGTTGCAACCCTGCTTTGCAAGAGAGTCAGCTACCATGTTTGATTCACGCCAAATGTGCTTGAAAGTAATGGAGCCAAAGGAACGAGCACGGCTTGCAATTGCATTAAAATCATCATTTAACTCCCAAGGATAGGCAGAGTCTCCCACTAGCCAATTAATGGCATTCCTCGAATCAGATTCGATGATGAGAGGGTCATGTTGCATGTCGTTCCGACTAACCGTGATATCCAGAGCCGTTCGAATAGCCCTTACTTCGATGGAGTTTGAATCAGAAGAAGCCATGGGACCTGAGAAGATGCAAATAAAGGTTCCAGTCGCATGTCCGCAATTCTTAGATGTTGCGGCGGTAGAACAACAGATGCATCATTCTGAGACAAGTGATGGCTGTATATTGGACTACATATATGCCTTTCTCTCATGGTTTTTAAAGATTATATTTTAGTTTTGAGGATGTATGAAAGCCCTGCAACAAGTTAGTGTGCTCTTTTCTCAAAAACATATGCATATTTTCTATTGTCAAACGACGTTTGGCCAAAAAATTTAGGGTGATGGGAAGAAATGTTAAGAATGAAGATTGTATACAGGAAAAAGTTATCTCTGTTGGAGTTTGGGTTCAGCTTTTGGCTTTAAGAACTGGCAAAAGACAATCTTTTTACCTCCTAGACTTCCCAGTAAACTATATTCTGTTGCAACCCTGCTTTGCAAGAGAGTCAGCTACCATGTTTGATTCACGCCAAATGTGCTTGAAAGTAATGGAGCCAAAGGAACGAGCACGGCTTGCAATTGCATTAAAATCATCATTTAACTCCCAAGGATAGGCAGAGTCTCCCACTGGCCAATTAATGGCATTCCTCGAATCAGATTCGATGATGAGAGGGTCATGTTGCATGTCGTTCCGACTAACCGTGATATCCAGAGCCGTTCGAATAGCCCTTACTTCGATGGAGTTTGAATCAGAAGAAGCCATGGGACCTGAGAAGATGCAAATAAAGGTTCCAGTCGCATGTCCGCAATTCTTAGATGTTGCGGCGGTAGAACAACAGATGCATCATTCTGAGACAAGTGATGGCTGTATATTGGACTACATATATGCCTTTCTCTCATGGTTTTTAAAGATTATATTTTAGTTTTGAGGATGTATGAAAGCCCTGCAACAAGTTAGTGTGCTCTTTTCTCAAAAACATATGCATATTTTCTATTGTCAAACGACGTTTGGCCAAAAAATTTAGGGTGATGGGAAGAAATGTTAAGAATGAAGATTGTATACAGGAAAAAGTTATCTCTGTTGGAGTTTGGGTTCAGCTTTTGGCTTTAAGAACTGGCAAAAGACAATCTTTTTACCTCCTAGACTTCCCAGTAAACTATATTGGGTAGTCAACAGGGTGTTGTCGGTTGCTTGCCTAGTTGGAGTCGCACCACCAACAATCATCAATTGGGTTTTTGACGATCGATTGTACTAAAAATAGATTGTTTGACATGAGAAATAAGCTCTTATTGATCTTTGATTTGCATCTGCAATCACTTGCCAATTACAATAGCTTGTGACCCATGGCCTTAATTAAGCAACAAATGGTTCACATTTGCAATAACTATTTCTACACACAAAGTGACCATCGCAGGTATTTCGGACTTTATGACAGTCATTGTCATTAACACAAGGAAACGACTGACTTTCTTCTGTCACAGGTGGCACACCTATTAAACAAAACCAACAACAAAAATTCATTAGTAGAGGAGTTCTCACATTTGCATATATATGATCTTTACACAGTTGCTGACCATCACATGCAGATATATATGATTTTATCACAGTCATGGTTAGTAGATCAATACTGACCATTAAGAGTCTGTGCTTCGGCCATTGGAATTCGAGTGCTTGAGAATGCCACAGCTATTCAGAAAATACAATTCCATTAGCAACCTTAAATTCATATATGAAAATTATCAAAATATTTTCATGTGTGTGTGAGCTCATTTGAGAGAGAGAGAGAGAGAGAGAGAGAGAGTAACCAAATGCAATGACAAAGAGAATGGCAAAGAAAGCCGGCTTGTGAGAAATCCTCTCCATTGTTTTTCTAGGTAGGTGGTAAGTTTGTAGTTAGTTTTGTGATTGGGTAAATATGTGTGTGTGAGAATAACTAGGTTTGACAATTACTTATTTATAGGATTGCTTATAAATTCATTATTTGAAAATCTCATAAATGTGTATATTTTGTACGTTGATTCAGACTCACTCATATTTTATAGTTTTATTATATAAATACTTGGATATTATGAAAAATATTTGCCAGTAAATGCTCATATATGCAATAAATGCCAATTCCATGTACTTGTATTGGCTTACTTATCTTTTATAGTTTATAGGAATTTTGACAGGTGTTTAACAAGTCATGCATTCAACAATACTGAATTCATAATTTTCAGTATGAATTATGGTTTTTGGTTAAAAGTGTGCACACAGCATTTTCTGTATTCAACACTGTAAAAAGGCGCATAGCTACAGTGCATCGGTAGGTTTGATGCATCACTGTACATACTGAAGAATTATTTTAATATATATCTTTTTTTACTTTTGGCCAATAAAATCAAAATATGAAAAGTGGGTGCCACATGTAAGATTAATCCAAGTTGATTTTAATTATTAATATTATTTAATTAAATTACTCTTATAATTATCGATAGTAATGTAAATTAATTTATTATTTTAATATGATTAAAATTTTATGTTACAATAATTATGAATAAAATTTATTTTTTAGTGCTATTAATTGTAATAAATTTTTATGGTGATTCAAGTGTATACGGACCTCAGTTACCATATTTTTATATGGATACTTAACAGGTCAAAGTCAACCACATTCAATTCCACAAAATTCAACAACTATATTAATGTAAAATATTTAATAAAATAATAATATTATTTGAATATTATTTGATATAATATAATTTTATATTATAATAGTGATAAAATAGATTGAGTTTATTCAATAAAAAATCATTCTAAAAATTAATATTTAAATGATTTAGAGTACGGTTTAAAGTATTTGATGTGTAGTGTTACTGTTTCGAAGACTGTAAATTGGTGAAAAAGTGTTATTTTGCTGGAATTAAAAAAATATGTTAAGAGTATTTGCTGTGGATGGTCTAAGCCCTACCATAAACAGAGTCTGTAAATGCACCACCCTTTTACTCTATATACCTCCTGATCCACAAAACTTTTCATATATCTCGACATATCCATGACCCGCCATGAATCAACTCATCACCTTTCTCTACAGATTAGGTATTCAATCAACTATTTTTACACTTTTTTTTTATAAAAAAGGACGGCACATCATAAGTTTATTAATGTCCTCGCTTATGGCGGAAGAATACCGTGACTACAAGATTCAGATCCGGACTCAAAGAGACCAAGAAATTGACAGCCTAACGACAAAAGAAAACCTATTCACACACATTCACCATCTTTTAATTATTCTCCATAAAAGACAAAAATAATAATTATTAGAGGGGTATGCATAAATTTTGAAAATTAGAGGTTTGTTTAAAAAAAGTGTAAAAATAGTTGAACATATGATGAGTCATGAGGGAGGGGTGGTGTATAGAGTAAATGATGATTGGTGTAGAATTTACATTAAATTTGGTGGGTCATGGTGGTGTATAGAGTAGAAGAAGAAGATGTATTTAGAGGCTCTCTACCATAAAAATCATTGAACAACCAACTCCTATTCAACCTTCACAAGAATTTCTGAAGAGGTTAGCCACAATATTGAACGTCATTCAACTAGCACTATATCTTAATAGTCGCAATGGCCACTCCATTGTGAAGATTCTAATTCATCCAATCATTACTTCAGCTTTGATATAGATGATCTATATATACTCTCCAAGGACAAGATAGAGGTTTTTAAGTGACATCTTTTACCTTTACCTCCTTTAATTATTGTTCCTTTCATTGGAAATATAGTTGCATTTTTTGAAACAAGGCTGAATAAACAGAAAGAAGTGAATGATATTAGCCAAAAGCATCCTTGGGGTATACCTTTTGTTGAGCAATAAAGATATCCACAAGTTGAACCACAACAACAATATTACTAACCTTATCCTCAAGCCGAACACATATATGTTAGGTAGGGCCTATGGTTGAAGGCATTGGATTTCAATTTGTCATACTATGGTCCGAAGCTTTTAAACTCCTCGATTGATTTGAATATTAAGTCAAACCTTATCAAATCTCAAAGGTTGATGAGTGAATGGAATCCCTCCTCCTTTGGGTACATCCAAGTGGAACATTGGTAGTTTGACAAAAAGTAATAACACTGGACGAGTGGGAGGGGTTTTAAGAAATTCAAAAGGGAAATTTTTGTGTCATTTCGGGTCCAAGTATTTGTTTAGGTTGCAACATAGCTGAGATCAAGGCTCTCCGAACATCGCTCGAGATTTCCTTATCGCAAAAAGTTCATGAAAAGGGGAACATCATTTTTTAGTCAGATTTTTGAATGTCGTTAACTGAGTGAAAAATGAGACTTCAAATCCTTGGTATGTGGCTCACGAATTGAATTCCATCCATAATCTTACCAGGTCTCTCTCCCCGATTGTTTTTCAGCATATTTGGCGTGAATCAAATGTTGTCGCTGAAGTCCTAGCCAAACATGATAAATGATAGAGCTGCTCTGTTTCTGGCTTGGATCTCTGAGGAGTTTATTGATAATAGTTGAAAAATGGTGTTGGTGGTTATGATCTTAGGCTCAACTTATATCTTTTCTCACATTTAGCGCTGTGTTTTGCTTACTTCCTTCGGCGTTGGCTTTAGCGGCCGACTAGTTGATTTGTTGTTGGTTATAGATTGGTTTGATGCATGGGTTCAGTATTGGCGCTTGTTGGGTTGCTTCTTATTAGGAAGTGCTTTGGGTTGCTCTATGGGGCTTTTGTTGGGCCTTTGTTGTCTCATTTTCCTGCTTTTGTTTGTTGCTGGTTTGGTTGGTTTGTGTATCCTTTGTTTTTGATTTCTCCCTTTGTTGGTTGTGTTTTTCTTTATAATCTCGGTATTCCTCTACCTAAAGTGAGGGTTTTAATAAATCGTGAAGATAACGTCTTTTTTATAAAAAATAAAATAAAATAATGAGTTTAATTTTGTATCGGCGTTCTCTGCGAGATTGATAGCATAAATACTTACATTGCTTCTTGACTTGTATACTTACGTGGATTACTTTTAGAACGCATCATAGTAGCACCATGTCCTTTGAAAGTAAGTTGGCTGACAAAAAGAAGCATGCTGCAAGTGTAATTAGTAAATTGTGGTGGCATGGCTCCTTGGTTTGGCTTTGGTTGGGGTTTTCTCTCGCCTCTTGGTTTTCTTGCGGGAGCGGCTTCTCTTGGGTTGTTTTCTGCACCTCGTGATTGGGCTTTGTCTTTGTTTTGGTTATTTCTTTGTTTTGGTTTATGTTGATTTTTACTTGGTTGTATTCTTACTTTTTGTAGGGTATTTACTTGTTTTTGTAACCACGGTATTCCTCCGCCGTAGACGAGATTTTTAATAGATTTTTATTAGACATCTTTGTTTTCTTGTGAATGTTTATATCTCTGCCAATGGATGTAATTTACCTGAGTCCTATTCTTGCATGTACTTTCAACAAAAGAGTGTGTAATTTGTGTGTTGAATTGAACACATCCCATTATAGATTTTGTATTGTTTAGTATTTTTAAATCTTAAAGAAAATACTGAACACATCCCTTTTGAGACCAATGACGGCTGATTTGGTAGTCTGATAGCAGAGTTCCTAAATGATCGATTAGGGTGTCGCACAGGCGGAAGAGAGATAATTAGGGTTTCCCATGTATTTTTATTATTTTTCAAAAAATTTAATAAGTGTCGCAACCGGTTTTGCGAAAGAAAATTTTAAAGAATCGCCACCAATTGTAATAGGTGCAATTGGTCACCGATTAAAAATAATTTGGTCTATGAAAATCTAGAAAAAATGGGTAAGTGAGTTTGTTACGTATGGGGAAGGTGTGAGGCACCCTATAACGTCTGTTTTAAAAAACAGTTGCCAATTTAACTTTTATTATCCCATTAAATGATTAAGAAAATCAAACATGATATTTAAACAAAAATATATACATGAGGCATGATAATTATTTACAAGATATAAAAGTTATATTGAGAGTCTAATATTGAAGTTCATGGGACCCTTCCATCCAATGGTCAAGTTTCCATGAAACATTCTCACCTCAAGAATTTTTTTGAGGGTGCATCCAATGCATTCCCCGGATTAATTTCATCGTTGGTTAAGACTTTCGATATAATTTTTATACACAAATAAAATATAAAACATGAATGTTTAAAAATAAAAATAAGAAATCCTCTCCATCCAATGGTTAGGAATTCCTAAAATTTCCTCAAGAATCCGATCGAAAACATCCAATGCCACTCGATTGGTTCCGTCGTCGGATTAACCTCCAATCTATTAAACAAATCTAAGCATTCATGGTTTTATTTCCTCGCCATCCAATGGTTAGGAATTCCTAAAAATTTCCTCAAGAACCCGATCAAAAACATTCAATGTCATTCGATTGGTTCCGTTGTCGGATTAAACTCCAATATATTAAACAACTCTAAGCATGTAACATAAACACTCATTTAATATATACACTTATTTTTAACAATTAAATGACATACCCCAAAGCCCTAAACATGTTGCTAAACCCAAAACTCAAACCTAATATACACAAGCCTAACAAGCCCAAAAACATTTACAAGCCTAATTTAACATGAAACCAAAAACAAAGAAAATGGCCCATAAATTTTAAATCTAGCGGCCCAAACTCAACCATGTACTCCTGGAAGACCACAAAAGAAAGCCCACAATGGCCCATAAAAAACTAAAAAATATGGAGAAATATTTAAAATACAGTTTCGGTAATAGTGACTTCTGGAGAGTTATTCATGGTTCGATTTGGGCGGTTTGTGGACAGTGGTTAGAAGACAATGGGTTCTTGATTTTGAACGGTCGGATTGTGATTTGAAACTCCAGAAAGTCATTTTTGAAATTGTTTTCCAAACTGATTTGTGTAGGAATTTCCTCAAAATGGAGTTTCGGGAATGATGGCGGATGGAGGGCTATCCGTTGTTGGATTTGGCTGATTTTTGGACAGTGGTTAGAGGACGGTGGGATCTTGATTGTGAAAGGTTGGATTGTGATTTGAAGTTTCAAAAGGTCAGTTTCGAAACTGGTTTCCAAACTGATTTGTGTAGGGATATTTCTCAAAATGGAGTTCGGGAATGGTGACAGATGGAGGGCTATCCCTGGTTTGATTTGGCTGATTTTTGGACAGCGGTTAGAGGACAGATTGAGTTTGATTTTGACCGGTCCGATTATGATTTGAAGCTTCAGAAAGTGAACGTATGATGGCAGTGAGGATGGTGGTTTGTATGGTGATGTTGTGTAATTGAAGAGGAGAAGAATTGTGATGATGGCTTAAGTTGAGGGGAGAAGATTAGGGTTGCTGGATCCAAGATAAGAAAAGGTTTTTTCCTCCCCTTTTTTGAGTGATATTTTTTTGGTATAAGAAGAGAAGAGGTGGTGGTAGTGTTAGGGTATGTGGAGATTAGGTGGGGGGTGGGTGAATTAGTAGGTAGGAATGGCTGGTGGTGGTTGGTGGGTGATAGTGATGGAGGAGTGGGTGAAGATGGTGGGTGAGGGATTGTGCCCAAAAGTCATCCAAAATAAATATTATCGAGCCTCCAAAAATAAAAATATTTGACCGAACCCGGACAAAAATAGGGTACTACAATAAGTCAAATATGATCCTTAATACAATTATTTACTCGTTACAAAATAAATAATAAAATTGAAATATGTTTGTGTATCACTTTTGGGAAAATTATTTTCCTTAATACAATTATTTTCTCCATGGTAACTCTTTTTCAATTCGATTTGACCCCTCTTTAGGGTTTCACCAAATATTATATCATATAGGAGGAAGAAGAAAAAGAGCCCTTCTCCGGTGGCTCACGATGGGGGAACTAATTCTAACCCATGTATAAGATAACAAATTGCAAAGATTAAGAGAAACAAGTAGCAGTCCAACAACATTAATTGTTTATTTGTCTCATAGCAGAAACTCCCATAGAGTCAATCTGAATCAACCTTTAAATTGGGCTAGAAGATCAGTGAACCTGTAAAAATATTCGGATGGTTTACCTTGGGAGGCCTTGGTGGCAAGAAAATCAACACACTCGTTGATTTCCCTGTAAATGTACGTGTTTGAACTGAAGAGTCATATATTTCCACAGTTTTCTTCAATTTGTCTTTTAATGTAAAGAATTTTCCAAGGGCAATGGGAGTTAATTAGACAGTAATATATTAATAGCAATTAAAGAGTTCAACTCAACTTGGATGTAATTAAATCCAATAGATTTGGCAAGAGAAATGCCATCGTGGATAGCCTTTAACTCAGTCCAAGTAATTGAATTGAAACCATAATATTTAGATAATTAAGCCAAAAGGTTCTTGTTTGTGCTTTGTATATTTTGATTATGACGGGAGGTTAGCATCTAATTTATTTTGCTTTCTCTTATTTCATTCCTTCTGATATTGTGTAAATATTTGAATCGGTGTGGTTTACAAAAAGTTGATAAAACAATTGCAAAAAAATACCCATAAGAGTATTTATTCCTTAACATGTAAAAATATTAAAAAAAAAACAAGTAAAGAGACAATTTCACAACTAAAAAGTGATCTTATTGATGTGATTTTATTTAAATTTCAAGGTGCAATATTAAATATAACACACACACACATATATATATATAGCCCGCCCTAAGCCTTGATGGGATCAGCAGGTGGCCATGGTTCGCATGTACAAACATGATTTATACATTCTAGGAAAGGTTGACATCTAAGTAATCCAGCACAGTCATCGTTTGTGTTACAATGATCCACTTGTGGTTCTACTCCAGCAACATCTAAGAATCGCACGCCTATACACATACATCAAACACACAATTAATCCAATATTATGAGAAACACACACACACACATATATATTACCATTTGTTATCAAGAATTTTAAACACACTAACCTTCAATGGTTGAGAATGCCATGCCTATCCAAAACAAAAACAAAAAATTATTACTAACCTTCAATAATTTAAGTTTATAATAGTTTATTTTCAAGAGATATAGAGGGGGGGGTGGGGAGGGAGGGAGAGACTCACAAAATGCAATTACAAAGAGGATGGCAAAGCAAGTCGTCTTGAGAGAAGTCTTCTCCATCACTTTTTTGTTTTTGGCTATGGATTATTGGGTTTGGAGTGAAGATGTGTGTGTTTGGTTGCGATGTACAACTCTCCTCAATACGCATGTATTTATAGCTAAGGAATTGTAAATCTCAAAGGATAAGGATAGTAGGATATCGTATATATGAATAATGAATGTGGATTTACTCACTTACCTTTTGTAGCTAAAGAATTGTAAATGTCAAAGGATAAGAATAATAGGATATTGTATATATGAATGTGAATTTACTCACTTACCTTTTATAGCTAAAGAATTGTAAATCTCAATGGATAAGGATAATGGGATATTGTATATATGAATGTGAATTTACTCACTTACCTTTTATAGTCTTTCTTACTCATCCACCAAATTTTTTTAATTTACTCGCTTACTTGTTATAGTTATATGTTTAGCTTACTCAGTTACTTTCTCATAATGATATGCAACAATATATATATTATGATATTAATGTTTATTAGTGGATATTCACTTTATTAGTATATTTGGAGGCTACTTATGAGTATAATTCTCCCTTTTTTCTTTTCATAAATTTTCCTTTATATTGTTGGGTCTAAAACTTCAAACCCAAAAGACCCATATCCAAGACTCAAATTAACCATGGGCCCAATAAAAATTCCCAACAACCCATAAAAAATGAACCATGAACCCAATTTTACCCAACCTAATCCATCAATTCAACCCAAAACCAGCAGCCCATGTCAACGTAGCCCACCGAGCCAAACTTACTAGTCCATTTTGCTGATAAAAGTGTGGCCCAAGCCAAAATCTCGAAGAGGATGACCGAAGAGGATAAACGGGCCAAGAGAGGAATTTTCGGGAGCAAAAGCAGCAGGAAAGCATGGGTGATGGAGAGGAAAGGAGAGAGGTATGGAGCCTTTATCAAAGAGGGACGGGCTGGTGAGAAAAAAAAAGAAGAAACAGTTGTGAGAATTTATCAAAGAAAAAGGGCAGTACAGTGGCGTGGGATACAAAATAGGGAGAGAAATTTGCAGAGATGGTACGTAGAGCAGAGAGGACGTTGGTAGAGCAAAATTTTGCAGCAGAGAAAATATTCCACCACCACAAATCTCACATAATGTTCAATCTCTTACTTCTTGTAATGTAAGTAAAATATATATATGTGAAGTAAAAAAGGCAAGAGAAAATAGTAAAAACTCTTATTACATATTAATTTTTATCATTTAGCATTAACATCAGTGATGGGCTAATTAATTAGGGGGAGGTCCATGAGGAGGACGTAAAATCTCTACACATTTGCAAAAACGGTTTACACATGCCATAAGGCCGCTAGAACACGTATATTCAGGTTTCATACAATCACGTTCGACTGAACAAGGAACCTTCCATGCTTGCGCTTCTGTCATTGGAATGCTTAAGAATGTGAATGCCACGCCTATCAATAGAAGAAAAAACACACACAAAATCTTCCATTAATTATGGTAACCTTCAATGTGCACAATACATATGACCTAATTAATTAAATATGATTTAGAGAGAGAGAGAGAGACTCACAGAATAGGATGACAGAGAGTGTCATCTTGAAACTCAAATTCTTCTCCATCAATACTTATTATGGTTTACAGGTTTGGATGGAAATATGTGAGTGAGTTTGATTGTAATCTATATGCACACTATATGCCTTTATATTAAAAAACAAACTCAAATCTTTCCATCCAAAATTAGATAGAAGTGAGTTCTACACATGAACATTTACTCACTTTCCTTTTATAGGTAGATGTCAGTTTCTTTACTTTTGTATAATTCAAATTAATTAAATACTTTGTTTGAAAAAGATATAGAAAATTTGAAATACCACACCCTCCTACCCCATGTAACAAGTACTCCATCCGTTTCATAATAACTGTCGTTTTTGAAATTTATTTTTTTTTGTTTCAAAATATCTGTCATTTTATAGATCCAAAGCATAATTAATATTTTTTTCCAAATTTACTCTGATTCTCGTTTTTCACTGAGAGCTTAATAAGTGGTCACATCAATTAAATTTTCATCTTTTTAAAAGTAATTAATAAGAGTATTTTAGTTAAATATATTTAATTTTTTATTAGTATTAGAGTTGTTTGATAGTTTCCTTAATTCTTGTGCAAAATTCCTAAACGAAAGTTATTATGAAACGGATATAGTATTAATATAATAAAACAATACCCCAAAGTAAACAATACCCCATATCAGTGTTTTTCACAAAAATCAATACCCACCAACAAAGTAACATTAAATAACATTGGATTTTAAAATAATAATATTGTTTGTAAATCCCACTTCTCATAATTATATTCCAAATATTAATTAATTAGTTTGAACCATGGACGCGCATATTCTAAGAATAGATTTAATTTATATATTTCCAACTAACCACACAATCCTTTTGTCATCACATAGTCCTCTAGATCTCAGCCCTCTCATAATCCCATGGACCATATATTAGGCTTCCACTTATCAACCGGTTCGAGCGAACATGTTAATATAGATATCAATGGTTCGAGTGCAGATACTAAAGTTAAATTCTATTTTTGCCAGGATGACTTCATCACATTCGAAATGAAACAAAAAGACGAACTGGTGGATGAAATCGAAGAGAATATTGAACCTAAAGTTAAAACTGAATTTGAAATCGATGTGGTATATGTTTAAGTCAATTAATATATTTGTGTTGTTTTGTTAGCTTTCAACACAATATTTATTAATTTCTAATACAAATTAATACATCTACAGTTGTTCAAATCTCGTCAATCGTTGATTGATTGGATTCAACAAATTGGACACAATTTGGGATATATTATCGTCATCAAAAAAATAAATATTGATGAGTTTGGTAAAAATGAATATTACAATTCAAATGTGATCGCGATGGCAAGATGTAAGAGCTGATGAAAATTGCGACTTTCGATTGATAGCTATGTCTCTTGGTCTTGGAAAAGATGAATGACTTAGTGTTCGATATGACTTAATGGTGGAATTAGACACATTTTGAAAACAAATACGTTAAAATACTTGATAGTGATGAGAAGGCCTATAATATTTGATACTCACTGAACTTCTTTCAAAATGATGTTGAAGCATCATTTGAGCATTAGATGGCATGTCAGATTTGAGTGTATTGATTGCATCCATATACAATGTGATATTACACGTTCTTCATAATATACAGAGTTAAACATATCTACCACTTCGTACAACTCTCTCACCACCTTGTCAGAACTACGCTATCACTATAGTGCACATAAATGGTAATTACTTGTCCAGATTGGTTTGATAGGAGATTACCTAATGCCTCCAATTATGCCTAGGTGAGTTCACTTTAGGCAAGAGGGATTTTCAATATTTGGTTAGGTTTATTATGCTCCATCCTCCTCGGCCCGGCCGTTTCTCGATCCGGAGTGCTTAACATATAGCAAATTCTAGCAGATTATCCATTGCTAATCCCTCAGTCTCTTCATCTCCTAGTTCATAGGAAAATGATTTGGAATCTAAAGAACTTAACGTCATTGATAAAATATGAGAGTGTGAAAAAACAAATGACGAAGGTATTTCAAAACAATAACTCAAAGGTGTCTACAACCACAAACATGTGGACATCGCAACAAAAACAGTGAGATATGGTCATCAGTGCTCACTTCATCAATAATAACTAGACTTCATCAATAATAAGACTTCGCAGGAAAAATATTATTAACTTTACCTCAATTACTAGCCACAAAGGTAAGGCTATGGGTAGCATTCTAAAGTTGGAAGTGAGGAGGAATCTGCTTAAAATCGAGCAAAAGCTAAGTTTAGAAGGTTGCATTCTGAAGTTTGGGGCGGAAAAAACATAACTGAGTTGGATAAATATATAGGAGAAGCAATTGAGGGGTACAAAGGATGCTGAAAAGTTTAATGTACGGTGTTGGTGGAACATTAATTTCTTTTAGGTTTCTATTCTTTCAATGATAGCTCATGGCCTCTTGGCGATTTTCATTTCTACAGTGGCATCTGAATCAGCGTTTAGTATCGGTGGAAGAGTTCTTGATTCATTTAGGAGCTCCATCACTCCTAAAATTGTAAAATCTTTTATTTGTGTGGACAATTGAGTTGGCGGATTACTTTGAATTTGAACACTATCATGGTGGAAGACTTAGCAGTCCAAGAGGCATTTGAATATTTCTAATTTACATGCATGAATTATTATTTGTTATTGATTTTATTTCAAATATAGAATTGGCTAAGAGTAGGAGCAATGTGGCACCAATTGGGGGGTTCAAAAGCAAATGAGACTCGTCATTGAAATTGAACAGGTACCTCTCTTGCTCTCTGTCTTACAATACTGTTGAGTCTACCTTGCCCTTTTATGTCTTTTTTTTTTCTTCTTTCCATTTGTTGATTGCTTAATTGGTTTCTACTTTAAAACTAGGTGATGGTGCCATAGACCATGGTGGCTACTGGCTTGGCAGCTTGCTGTCTTGGATTTTGATCAGTGTGTGTGTGTGTTACAGTGTTGGACTTGTAACCTATTGGTGCCTTGGTGGCTTGCAGCCTTGGACTTGCTGGCTTTTTTTTACTTTTGAATCCAACAATTGGAACTTGAAATTGTATTGTTATTTGCTAATGCCAAATGGATATGGCTCATTTGTAATTTGCTATAATATTGTTCGACTAAAGTCATGGGCCAGACCAAATTACATCTCTTTTGTCCGCGTAGCTACCTTCCATCTGCAGAAGTCCTTGCCGGCAACTGCATGCTTATCATCTCCTCTCAGGAAGACTGAACACTGCTTCATTACCTGACTCGTGAGCCATCTGACGAGGTGCTGTTAGAGCCAGAAGGTGTGAGTGAAGTCACCTTGTTTCTTCGCAATTCACAAGACCAGATATACAATTCCTGCTAAATACAAATCATTCCCAGAAAACCAAATATTCCCAAGCACACGGCAGAAACAACATTTTGCCTATATGGAGAAATTTCAAATTTTATACGTTAATCCACACTTCCTTCCCCTCGTTCAATTCAAGAATAATGCTCTCAGGCTGGAGCTAACAAGCCACCTTCATAATAATTTCACAATAACCTGACCGGTCGTTGAAAATGCGGCAGAAACTAATTGAAAGGGAAAAAAAAATAAATGATTGTGACGAAATCCACAACTAAACAATTATTAGAGGATGTAAACATTAAACACGGAACTCAGGACAAAAGAACTGTTTTGAGTCCATGAGCACTAGTCTTTGAAACACAAGCAGATACTTATTGTCGGACATCAAGCAAGATTTGTAACCTCACTCTTTCTTTCCAATTCCTAGAGACATATTGTAGATCCCCCGTCCCTGAAACAGAAATGCATAGAATGAATGATTGTTAAATCACCTAAGAGTTTAGACGGCTAAAGTATCTTGGGATGGGGGCAAGATAGGAGGGATCAATCATCGGGGTCAGAAGAAACTCACGATAAGAAATAATGAAGTGGCTGCCAATGCAGCAGGGATTGCGACAGAGGTGATCTTGTCATATGGTCCCTTCAAGTAGGTGTGTTTTTGGATGTTTTGGAAATACTTCTGCCTTTTAAGAAGCTCCTCTCGCGGTCTAAATGGTGGCTCTGACATCCTGCACAGCAAATTGATAAGAAATCTCCACATAAAAGCAATGAGTAATACAACTAATCTTTTCTTTATATAAACAGAAAAATAATGTTCAGCAGTAGAGTAATTTAAAAGCATATTAAATCATGTAAACATCAGAAGCTAAGCTACAAGCCTACAAGAAGGATTACCAACACTCCAACAGAGGTTGCGAAGGTAATTGCACGGCAATAGAAACCATAAAACAAAACTCATTAACTGTATCATGTGCATTTTCTATACATATCTCCTCACATGCTGTTTGAACTTTGAAGAAGCATAGCATAAGAGGGAAAACTCCAAAGAAAGGGGTGGGGGAAAAAAGGAATCGAAATATATCCTGCTGTGAAGCAAAATTCAATGCCTGTATCATATACATTTTTTATAAAGATATACTCACACGCTGTTTGGTGGAAGCATAGCACAAGATAGAAAACTCCAACAGAAAGGGGTGAAAAATAAATAAATAAATAAAAGAAAGGTATAGCTAGACTGAGAGTCTTGTGCAACTTCCTAGTCAAGGCAAAAATCAAAACCACTATTGTCTCAAAATCAGACCAAAAGTAAGATAAACAACACAAGACATACGAAGATAAAATGCACATAACAAGTAAACTCAAATGAAAAACATCTCTCGAGAAGAAATCAAAGAGCAGAGAAAAGAAGAAACAGTCTGGGAAAAAGTGGAGATCAAGCATTTCATGACATGCATGAAAGCAGTCAAATTGGAATACAAACTGGTCTCAAAAGCCTTCATTTTTCTTTTCTTTTCTTTCCTAACAAGAGAATGATATCCTACTGCTATCCATCTCTTACCACACACCACCAATCCCAATCGCAGGAAAACACAAGCCTGTATTGCTAGATTTCAGTAGTGCTGTCCATCAACCCTACCAAACATGTGAAATAAGCAGCCTCTCATTTATGCCTCCAAATCAATGAGAGTAGTATTTGAAAAACTTCAAATCAAGCATTAACAAATAACTGCAGTAGAGTCTTCTCCATCGAAGAGAGAATCAAATTGATATGAAACATTAGATACGACAAAGTTATTCAAAGGGAATGATCAAGGGTGAATCTTAAAAAAGGGTAATCTATTGGTCATTGACAGGGAACATAGATATTAAGAAGTGTATACGATAAGAATGTGAAAATGGCACTCCTCCTCAAACAGTAAGCGGACCAAAAGCATTTAACAAATCATTAACAACTGAAAAATATGGGCAAAAGGCCCATAAGCATGAAAAACAAAGCTACCATCGTATTGTCTGAATGACAATTCGAACTATTAGAATTTTTTCAATTGAACAAATAAAAGTGACAATGACTTTCAATTTGATTCAATGGATAAAAGACAACATAATCATTAAATGAATACCCAACACCATTAACACAACCTCCACTCTGCTTAAAAATTAATACGCCAAAGAAGTTCATGAAAAATGGCACAAGTAGACGAAACACACTACGAATTCATAACACAAGAAGCTGAAAATTCACCATCAATATTCATTACACAACAAAGATCCGCAACACCACTTAAGATTACGCTCAATTCATACATCTACAAATAAAAGCAATCATCGTACCAAGAAATCGCCAAGAACATCAAAAGAAAATGATAGTTACCAGAAATCTCCTCACAATATCAAATCGATAATCAGACACAGATCGGAACCAACGATAACCCGAATAACACCGAAAACAAGGATTTATGTACGGAAGGAGATTAGATCTTTACATTGAAGGACGATAAATCAAAAGAGATGGAAGAGCTTACCTTCCTTACTTTGACGACGAAGCGTATGTTGTGCGGTAGCTTGTGGGTATCGCAAGGCTGCGTTAGAAAACGATGAACAACTTCTGTTAAAAAATTAAGCGTTGGAGTTAATCAAAGGATTGGGGCAGCTGTTTGGGCCTATGTAAATCTTAATGGACTGGCACAGTGGCAGGCACCTGTGACTGGATCAGGCCCATATTTATTGGGCCCAATCTTGTGTGTACTGTTCGATTGGTTTTGAATTTTTGATAGTTAATATTACTGGGCTGGACTTCTAACCCAAAAACCACTAATTCCATACGTTGGGCTATTGCTTTGTTGCTTTATTTTTTATAATCTTCTTTGGTTAATTAATTTATTTTTGTTGGATTATTGTTGGGAGGCAACTTGTTCTTCCAAAGCAATTAGTCTTGTAATTGTGGTTCCTCAAAGCAATATTTATCAAGTCAGGGTTTTAGTTTGATTTGAATTATTTTGTGTATTTTAATGTATTGAAAATAAATTGTTAATGGAAGGGTGGAAGGGGAAAAAATAAATTCTATAAAATAATAAATATATGGCAATATGAACTGAATGCCATTCACAACGGCAAGAGTAACACATACATTTTACAATGATGTTATTTCTGATAGCCTCCCTTCCCAGAGGAATATTCAACATCAGATCAACCTCATTCTTAGGACAAGTTTACCAATCCACCACATTATTGTACGAGTCCTAAAGATTATGGCATTCCTCAAGAACAATTTAAGGGGCTTCTCAAGAAGGATGTGATACGAAAAAGTATGAGTCCCGTGGCAGTACGATCATTTTTAACTCCAAAGAAATATGGTAGCTGGCGGATATGTGTTGGAAATCAAGTTATCAGTAAAATTATGACATGATACTGATTTCCTATCTCTCGCTTAGAGTTATGCTTGGCAGTCTAAATGGATGAAAATTGTTTTTCAAGATTTATCTAGGAAGTGGATAACATCAAATTCACATTCACCCGGGGGGGAGCGGAAAATGACATTTAAAACACATGAAAGTCTTTATGAATGGTTAGTCACGCAATTTGATTTGTCCAACGCCACGAGCACATTCGTGCGAGTAATAGACCAGGTATTTCAACCCTTCATTGGAAAATTTAGTGCCATTTATTTCGATGACATTTTGATCTATTACCTTCACAAAGAAGAGCATCTCCAACTTGTGAGAGAAGTCTTTGAAGCCTTAAGGAATCATAAGTTGTATGCAAATATGAGAGTGTGTTTGGTAAATAATTTTACCAGTAACATATAATTTAGCCTGTATGCTAATTGCTTTATGCTGCTTGAAATGCTGACATATATGTTGTTATAAATGCTATGGTTGTTTGGTTAGATTTTTCAGAGAAAAACATATATGCTAGTATAAATGTTGTGGCTAATTACATGTAGGGGTATTAACACAAATAATTAAAAAATAAATTTATATTTTTTAAAAATAATCTTTACATTTTTAATAATATTAAAATATTATATATTTTTTATACAATTTTTTTATTAATATTTAACATTTTCTTAAATTTTATTAAATATAATTAATATATTATTTAAAAATAAAAATATTATTAAATATAAATAATTAAATATGTTAGTAAATTTTTTAATATATTATTAAATATAAATAAATAATAGATTAGTAAATATAAATAAATAAATTAGTAAATATAATTTAATATATTATTTAAAAATAAATATATTATTAAATATAAATAATTAAATATATTAGTAAAAATGTTAATATATTATTAAATATAAATGAATATTTTATTAAATAAAAGTAAATAATAGATTAGTAAATATAAATAAATAAATTAGTAAATATAATTAATATATTATTTAAAATAAAAATATTATTAAATAAAAATAATTAAATATGTTAGTAAAAATGTTAATATATTATTAAATATAAATAAATAATAGATTAGTAAATATAAATAAATAAATTAGTAAATATAATTTAATATATTATTTAAAAATAAAAATATTATTAAATATAAATAATTAAATATGTTAGTAAAAATAAAAATATTATTAAATATGTTAGTAAAAATGTTAATATATTATTAAATATAAATAAATAATAGATTAGTACATATAAATAAATAAATTAGTAAATATAATTTATTATATTATTTAAAAATAAAAATATTATTAAATATAAATAATTAAATATGTTAGTAAAAATGTTAATATATTATTAAATATAAATGAATATATTATTAAATAAAATAATTGGTTTTCATCCGTACATGCAGGGTAAACTCGTCATTAGTTAAGAGTGTAGGGGTAATTTGGACATTTCATGCATAAGTGTCCAAAAAATGCTAGTAAAATGACATTTTGAGAATGTCATAATTTAGAGGTAAAAATGTTAATTAATATGCTGAATGCTGAATTGTTGTTTGGTTAGGTTAACAATAATATGTAGCTTACATGTTATATGCTGTATTATATGCTATTTATAATGGTTTACCAAACACCACCGAAGAAGTACGACTTCATAACCAACAAACCTAGTTTTCTTTGGGTTTGTATGAGTTCTGAAGTTGCCAAAGTTGATTAAGAAAAAATGAAAGCTATCCAAGATCAGTGGCCAACACCGAAAACCTTCTTCGAGGTTCGAAGTTTTCATAGTTCGACAACAGTTTATAGGTAGTTCATGAACGATTATAGCTCCATTGCCGCACTCCTCACTTATTGCTTGAAACATAAGCATTTCACCAGGACAGATCAAGCAGAACAAAGCTTCAAAGTATTGAAAGAATGGTTGACGAATTTCTAGCCTCGACACTTCATGTTGCAATGCATTCGAAGTTAGGGTTGGGTCGTGTTATCTCAAGTTAGAAGGCCAATCACCTTCTTTAGTGAGAAGCCCAGTGAAGGCCGGAATAAATGGTCAACCTATGAGCTAGAGTTATACACCATAATTCTCACACTTTAACAATGAGAGTCTTACTTAGTCCGAAGGGAGTTCATACTCAACATTGACGACCCATCATAAAAAAACATCAAGGCCAACCATTCACATAATTAATAACACAAGATCACATTCAGGCATTTTAAGCTGCATATCAAGATCAACATTCACATCAATATCAGCTCTATATTCTCCCTAAAGGCATTAGTCAGAAACCAAATAGTTATTCAGCTTTTTGCTCTCCCTAAAGACATTGTTCACAAGATACAATGACACGTGAGCACATAAGCTCCCCCTCAAAAGAACAACTCTTCAGAAACTTCATAATCAACATCAACTATATATATATACACTTTATATATACATATTATACTTACATATAGGCTATATATATAATTATATATTATACTTAGCTTACATTGCCCATACTTCACATAATCCAATAGCCCATACTTCACCGAATCAGGAAAGAAAGTAAAAAAGTGAAAACTGAAAAACCCTAGTGTCTTCCAAAGTTGAGCGCCGTCCAGTGTATGCTGCTGCTTCTTCTTCTAAGTTAGTTTGGTAAATATAATCTCTGCTCCTTTTTTCCTTGTCTTTGATATGCATTACGTATTACAAACTTGATTGTAGGTGTTTATATGATTCCTTGATTTGTTTCTTGTCTTTGATATGCATTATGTATTACCAGTATTTTGAGGTTTAAATTTGGGATTTTTTTGGATGTTCTTTGTATGAATTTTATTTTGTTTGTTGTTTAATTATTTTGACATAGGTTGATCTAATGATTAATGATGTTGAATAATTGTATTAAAACTTATATATTTAAATTAATTAATATTTATAATTATTTAGATTCCGGGACGGGTTGCCCCGCGGGGCCCCGAGAATTGATTGGGGCGGGAATGGGGCAAAGAAGCCACCCCGACGTGCGGTGCGGGGCGGGACTATGGGAGTGCGGGGCGGGGACGGGGCGGCCATGATCCGGCCCCACCCGTTGCCATCTTCAATTGGAACCAAAAGCAAATATTTCTGAAAACAAATCAAATTTCTCAACTTCTCTCCGTATTTGAAGAGCAGACAATTGGCAAAATGGCAAGCAACATACCCACTTCACTCTTTTGTCATCTCAACGCATGCATATTCTCTAGTATAAAACTGTTTTAACATTCAAGCAAAACCAAACCTCGAAAGAAAGAAAAGGAGAAAGGGGGGAACAAGGAAAACAAGAAACAAAAAGGGTGCGCCTACAAAATATTAGGTAGCTGAGAATCCAATCTCTGTTGCAGCTCTTTGATCTTCAAGGACAGCTCTGTTTTCTGCTCCTTATAGCTCTGCAGCACGTATTCCTTTCCTTCAATCACTTCCTTCAACTCTCCTACTATACTCTTCAGCATCTCAATTCTTTCCCCATCTCCCCTTCCTTTCTCCAATGACTCAATTGCTCTCACCATCGATATAGCCTTTTCCTCACTCAGATTTCCAGGTTGTGACTTGCCATTTGTGACCACATGTCCCACGCAATGATCTGCAATTGCCTTCCTCAGTCTCTGAATTTCCCTCTCTGAATCAAACAGGTCTTTATTTGCATCATCAAGTTGAGACTGTAAATGAGTGGAATGTGCAACCTGAGCAATGAGTGAATTCTGCAATTCTGCAATCTGATCTTGCATCTCGAGTATCATGTCATCTCTCCTCTTCAATTGCTGCCTAAGCTTGTGTACCACTTCTCGCTTGCTGAGTATGTCAGAACCGGATTCTGAGACACATGGAGAATCTGAGCAGTTTGAATGGTGAAAAGGCTTGGGAGGCAATTCTAAACGATCAGGAGAAGATGCCCAAATAACACCATTCTCCTTGGGATATTCAGTGGACGGAACTGTAACCAGTGGAAGAGCAACATCAGATTCAGAAAGCAACTGGCCACTGGGTGAGTACTTCAACTCCATGCTCTCTCTCCCTGTTTCAAATCCAAACAGAGGTCGTTCACATTAAAATACATGAAAAACAAGACCTCGACCCAATTAACCAATTATCCATGTGTGTTAAGAAAATGCTACAGAGTCATAGCAACTACAAACTGTTCTCAACCATGAATATAGCATTGCCAAATGAAAAACTGATACTACATGCATGACTTGGCGTTTGGCCTAATGAAATAACATGCACAGACAAATATAAGCATGAGAGGAACTTTACGGTGTTAAACTCCAGCATCATGACATGTAAGGAAATTTTAACAATATAAAACAGAATAACGAAAAACAAGAGATGAATCTCATAACTATCCATGTTAGCATATTCATTTCAATTTCAAAAACCTGCTTTCAGGATTTTTTTCCCCTCTTAATAGCAGATTGTCTTTTCCCCTAAACACTACATCAAAGAATGGCAGATTGCAATATAATTCAAAAAAATAATATTAATGAGAATTCATGCTGACACAGAAAAAGTAGAAAGGGAGCCTGGAACAGCAACCAAGGATGTGACGCATTTCTCTGCCCATAAAGAGTATCGAGCACAAAATTATATGCAATCATAAGAGTGTCTTTGTACAGAATATTTAGTGAAAACAAATAGCGAGTACTAAAACCATAACATAACAAGAACTCTTCATCATCCTTTCACGTGAAAATAGATTGTCACGAAGAAGGAAGAAATCAGCAGGCAATGCAAAAAAAAAAAAAAAAAAGTCTAAACTAAAAAAGCTTCAAATTAGCTCATTTTCAATCCTTCAAAATTTACAGGAATCAAAGCATAAGACTTTTCATACTTGAAACACAGTGAAAGCAACCATCATTGTTGTGTGGAAAGGAATACGTATTTGAATGAAAATGGCAACCAGGTGATCTCTGCCTGTCTGAAGATATTCCATTCCCTGGTTATCAGAAACTTTAAAAGTTAGGAATGGATTTGCAGCAAGAAAACTTATCAAATGCCAATTTATTATAAGACCTTTGGGACTGCTACTATCATTTGTTTGTTGCCTTGAGTCAAGAGTCTGCTTCAGCTTGTAACCAAAGCGAATCGAAAGTGTACTTAATAAGGCACCACCTGCAATGAGAATCCAATTTGGCCCATCACCTTGAAGTGCTTTTGCTCTCTGAGCTCTCGATTCTACACTTGCTCTTGGTTTCATCTTAAAGGCGCACAGGGTGTTGGAGGGAAAGACACCAAATCAGCCAAATATGACCTAAGCAACAAAGCACCAAAATTCCATGTAGCAGAATTAGTGAAACGACAGAAAGAAAGTAGGCAATCAACCGTAAAAAAAAAATCCTGAATTCAAATAGGAAGAACATAATCTCACGTTGTAAGCACAAATATAACCAAATGTCTTACACATCAGAGAAATGCTTAACACTATAAAAGGGTTAGTTTAACCTCAATCACTCATTCCCTTCCCTTCCTATCTATCCAAGTGAAATACTCAAGAGCCTAGGGACCTTCCTCCCATCCACTCTTTCACATCTCCTGAACAAATCCTCAGCTCCATTTTTCAAATTTGACACACCAAAAAAGTATAATTATGAGGAAACTACACAAGTAAAATGAGTATAGTTGCGTCCAATTCTAACAAAATTCTCAAGGCTTAGAATTCTCTAGGATCTTCAATTCCTAGTTTCAATGCTCCAAGACATTGTCAGCTGGTACATCACCATAAAAAACTTTCAAAATATAGGTAACCAAGGGGGCGCCAAACATGGAGTTTCATTAGCATGTTCCAAGCTTATTCCCTTATAAGTGCTGTACAATCTGTGCAATCAATTCATAAATTTCATCTAGACCACTGGACGAACAACATAAAAGCACATGTCTAATTAATCATGCAACGGAATCTACCCTGTTCATTTATTTGGGTATCGTGATTCAGGTAATTAATCAATCAAAACATGCAAACAGATTCGCGTACAAGAAAGACAAAATCTCAAACAATTGATATGCAAAGAATAAAATCCCTCTTAGTCTTTTCTGAACAACATTGAGAAAAACTCATTAGCTTATATTGACATAATCCAGATACGACTCCTGTGTTAAATCTAATGTATCACACTAAATTCTTAACAGATATAATATAATCTTCCCAATCTGCCATAAATTCTTCTTCAGACAATTGCAAAAAGAAGAAGAACAAAAAAAAAACACGAAGCACCGACCTCATTCACTGGATTAGGGTTTCGATGTTCTCTCACGAAAACTTCGGAACGTCGATACTCACTGTTCCACACTTTTTTTCTCCCACAGATTTAAACTTAAGCCTAGAAATGGATGGAAAAAAAAAAGAAAAGAAAGAAAAGCAACAAAAAGAGGAAGAGAGAGCAGAAGAGGGAGAAATGGTTTTGGAAATGGCGGTTTTTTTTTTATTTTGGGTGAAGCTTCTTTTTTGCTAAACAAATGAAAGTAATTTATAGCAGCAAATAGCCAAGTCCGCGTGTCACGTGCTAGGTTTCTGAATCTGTATTTGTTGGAAGATTCACAAAGACAGACCATTTTTATTTTTTGTTACTTTAATGTGATCTAATCGACTTCTAGTGCTTGACATTCTTGGAGCTGTGACTGTAACTTGTAATTTGCGTTTTTTTTTCTTCCAATATCTGTTCCCAGCATAGGTCCGTGGGGTATGAAATCATCAGTTCGAGTGTAATACGCTGTCATTCCAAACTATCTGATGATGGCCGTGTTTTTTTAGCAATCTTGATTGTAATCCATCTTTGTAGAGGCTCGAGTGTTTACAGATCTCAATTGTCTATTTTTAAATATATTTTTATCCTAAGAAAAAGAAAAATAAAGGAATATTTTGGCCTACAAAAAAGGAAAATAAAGGTGTAAAAGGAGAGAAAAAAAAAACTGGACTGTCGAGCATTGTTTACAAAGGAATAGATATGATTGAGTTTTTATGTTAAAAACGTGTAATCGAACAAATATATATATATATATATATATATATCTCTCTTTTGTAACCTTCATCAACTCAGTCATCATTTTGGCCTTGAAGGATTGTTTTCAATCATTAGTGAGTACAAATATAGGTTCCAATGCCTGCTCTAAGGATTGAAATTGCTATTTTAGCAGTATGGTAAGTGAGAATCATTGGAATAAAAGTTGTGTTTGGCGTGGTCTTGATCCCTTTGTGTGGACGCAATATAATCCTGAATATGGTGCATCATAACTTCTTCAATTGCCAATAACTGATGGATATGGAAATGAAATTACATATCAACACGTAGTTAATACTTAATAGCTACATATACACAGTCAATTAAGAATTCTGCCACTGAATATACAAACCAGTCTGGGAGAAGTTCTACAACCAGAAATACTTGGGGGAAGGAAGACGCCATTGTTGCCTCCGGTGTCCGATCACGTTCTGCATTTGATGTTTTCTATTGAAGAATATGAACGCAAAAAAAGAGACCAGGAGAAACAAATGTAAGATTAAAATGCAGTTCTATATAGATGGCCATGCCGGTCTCATTGAAAGAGTTGAACAGAACAATTATTAGAAACTAAAGAGAGATTATTATTTTTTTAATAAACTTGGAACAAAACATTGGTTTTCCAATAAGCCTTGGACCACAAGAAAATGTCAGAGAGTCTACACTCATTTATTTTTAATGGTAATGCTGCTCAGGTGTTGATGAATGCTGATTTAGTTGCATCAGGATTGTGGTCAGTTGCTTCACTATTTTCTTTCAGCATTTTTTTTCAGCGAGCAGAGAAAGAGAAGGGCCTTTGCCTCCTTCAAGACACATGGCTCTGTATGCTATTAGCCTATCTAACTTGCTGGAGTTTACTTTAAAAGGGCTTACCAGATCTGCTTGAGTGCTCTGGTCCAGTGCTAGAGTTTAGCGCAAACTTGATGTGCCATCAATGACATGAAATCTTGGAACTGATCCTTTCAGGCTTGGTATGGCAGTCGTCAACTCAACATCCTATGCTGATGAGATCACACCAGACAATAACTTACTCCAACCTACTGCACTCAACTTTTCCATACCATAGTCTCTTATTATCACAAAATAAAGAGATGTGCATCACACATATTCACACCCGGTATGCTCCGATGTCGGGTTTCTTTTGTTCTGTGTGAATATAAGACCGTGGGTTTTTCTATATCCGGGCCACTTTATCACCTTCCCTTCGCCCATACTTAGCCTTGCAGTTATTGACCTGAGACCCCTTCTGATATAACTCACCACAAACATGACAAGCTCTCTGCAAACCAGAAACAAGATGACACTTCCTTAAAACAGTCAAAGTTCAGCAAATAATTTTATCCAGCAGCACAAGCACATTCACAAGAAGGAAATTTCACAAACAATCATCGTATGCAAATTTTTTGCACCAGTTGCCCTAAGATTTTATCATAAAAGAGCTTGTTCATTAGGTGGAACATGCAAAATGCACCATTTATGTCAAAACTCTCATGTTAAGCATAGGCTCTGCAAGCTCATCCATAGTTGTCCCCTAACAGCATATAATCCATAGCGAACACCCAGTGCTTACTACGCATGCATTTTTTACCAATAAATTTATGAGAGAATGTACGATAATAGATGAACTTATACTTGAAATAGGAAATAAGTAAATAACAATCAAAATTATTTTAAGTTCATAATGACCACAAAAATATGATACTTACAGAAAAAGTTTTGACACAATTTACAAACACCTAAAGTCTTCCTCCCTTGTTACCATAAGGATCAAATGTAAAGACAAACAAGTCTGAATTAGGACGTGAAGTAATTCTCCTAAGGTTCTAATGCTTGTTTCTCCTAAGTTGGACACTGCCACTATTATTTTTAGCTACGTGTAAAAACTAAAACTTTATGCTAACTAACTATTACACCAAATCATTTTGTGTCCTACAATTTTCTGCTCAAATGTACAGAAAATTAATGTTCTTAGTTGGGGGGGAAAATGCCAAGTACCAATGTCAAAAAATAGAATAAATTTTTTTGTACTTACAATGGTGACCAAGGAGAAGAACTGCCATTTACGTAGTAAACAAACAAGTAGGAATCATAATGCTGGCCGTTGATCAGGTAAAACCCATGCAACCTCCGTACACACTTAAATGACATTTTTTGGTACAAATGAATGGCAGGATTATTATATGAGATAACATGCAAGTAAACTGCAGGGCAAGTTGGAATACTTGAAGCATAATTGATGACCTCCTGAATAAGCGAAGAAGCTGCAAACACAAGATTATCATATTGCTTAGATGGAGAACAACATACATACTTACCAAATCATATCATCATATGAGAAAGTTCCTACCTATGCCAACGTTTCTGTAACTTTCTACTACTCCCAGTGTCAAAATGTAAACTAATGTTTGATCAGGTTTTGAGGTATCATATCTAAGGAAATCCACAACCTGAAGAACAAATGTTAGATATATACGACCTCATCAGCTATTACGGAAACTATTTATGCTTTCAACTTTTCATTTTAATAAAAATATTCACAAATTGTACCCTAACAAAGGTAGAGGACACACCTCTGTGTCTTTTGCCATGACAAATCGTGCTGTAACAAACCCAATAAGTTCATCACTGCGACCATCGGACCGATTACGATCAACTGCTGCCCAGGACACAATATCATGTCCATTGACAACATTCTGGAAAAACTCAGACTCATACCGAATAGGAAATATGTCACCATGTAGTTGCTCTAAAATATCTAAATCAGAAGGTTGAATTTGCCTATAGCATATAATTGGGTGGTGGGAGATTTTAGGGGCTACCATTGAAGATTTCACTCTTAATCCACAGTAAAGATATGATATATTTGAAGATATAGTGCATGAACTTGTCCTTCCATTTATTCTACATCAGTCATGACTGCCAAGTATTAGTTCCTGAAAATGTGAAAAGAAGATTATCTTTTCGTAACTTCCTGACTTAAAAAGAGAAGCCTGAAATGATAAACAAAAGAAGCAATACGTGATACCATAAGCAGGGGTATAAACAGAGACAAAGACCAAGAAAATAAAAATTATCTGGAAACACTAAAACAGTAAACTTAAAGAAGAAATAATTTCAAATATTGCTTAACACGGTTAACAAGTCCAACTAAAATCTTCGTGTTCTGCAGTAGAGGAAATTCAACAAGCTTTACAATTTGTAAGTGACTAGGTCAAACATGGTATTTTCCCAAGGGATGTGGGACCTCTCCTTGAAACTAGCTTAAGATGGTATTAAAGAATTAAAGTAACTAAGCATCATTGTTTTTTTTTAAAGTACCAAGAAATTCTAGGCTCAGCATGCCCACTAGACAGCTAGGCCGGATCCAAACCTGAGCCTGACAAAGTGTTCAGCACTACCTTGGCAAGCGGTTGAGACTGAACTGAAGCCCAGATAGGGAGAACGCCTCCCACGACCAAATGCTCATGCAAGGAAATAACACCGAAACTGCAGGGCATGAGAGCTGAACCTATGACCTCATGCATTTGCAAGGAATTACCACATTCAACTACAACATCCCAACTAAAGCTTCTTTGTTAAAGCATCACTGTTGCTGCCATTAAAATAAAAAAAAAACAGAACTATGAAAGTTTTGACATTGTGAACCAGTAACTTTAAGACAGATTTTCTTTTACCAATCTTGATCCTATAAAGCTGAAAAAATCATTCTTTGAGAGAATGAATTACAGAAAACTGTGACATTACATATGACTAGAGATTTGCAATACTAACAATCCCGTGATATTAGCAAGTAATAAAGAGAAAGGTAGCCCATAACAATGTGAGAAAAGCTTTGTTAATTTGAATCTTGCGGTGGCTGCTACAAAACAGATGTACATAATATCGCAAAACCCAAGTTAACTAATTGCATATCCTCACATATTCTTGTAGTAAAGCAGTTTTGGTCCATTGTCCTTAGCAGTCAAATTTTCATGATATTATAAATCACACCCATTTTTAAAAGGTCTTCGAAAATCGAAAGAACAATTAGACCAAAAGAGAACTCTAAGAAGACTCTGAGTATGTAAACTATACGGTTCAAATTTTCACTGAAGCATAGGACAGTACACTCACCATCACTGCACATGATCACATCCTGCTGAAGCACTAACTAAACCTTCATCGCCATTCCGCCTGCATAAGTCAAAGTCCTGATGCCAAAAAAAATATTTGAGTGCTCCAAATGTGTAACAGATACCTTCATATGTTTCAATATTTAATTAATCCACCAACTATACAAATTTCAGTAAGCTTTGGATATGAAATCCCAAAAATGATGTGCAGAGAATTAAAACCCTTTATAATCAAGATAACCAAGAGGAACGCTCGTAACTTATATGGACACAATCAAGATAAACCCCGTTAAATATAATTTGGCTATAAGAAATCGAGTCAGTCTAAAGTGAATATAACATACCCAATCTGTTATAAACACAGCTTCAAATCCACATTGGAATAAGGCAAACCAATCGTTCAAAATAAACTACCAACAAAAGTCATAAAACTCAATGTAAAAACTCTATATACCCAAAGAAATCTATGAATCATCAAATCAAAACGCCCAGATAACCCACAACAGAAAAGTAATTGAGCTACAAAATGATAAATCCCTATTGTCCCCCTAAAATTCGAAAAAGTTGTCTTTGAAAAAGGAAGAAGAAAACCAAAAATAAAACACCAAACACATACCTCATTCAATATATTGGGATTTCGATACTCTCTTGGATAATCCGTAAGGTCAATAGTTGTTCCTCTTCAATTTCCCTTTCAGACGTACAACTTCAGTAGACAGAACAAACTTCAAAATTAAAACACAAGAGACTCAAAATTTAGCATAATTACACCACAAAATCAGCAAAAATACTTTAGATGATGCAATTTTACGTCTAAGAACAAAATAAATCAAGTCAAGGTATCACAAAATTTTGAACAAAACATTATCATGATAAGCATATTGAAGAAGAATAGAACAAATACTCAGAAAATCTCCCACAATCTCATATGAACAATCAAAATCAGATCCAACCCAACGATAACTCAGAACTAACACCGAAATCAAGATTCATATACAAAAGAAGCTTTAGTGTTTAATAACCAAGGAGATAAATAGAGAAAAATAGTTTACCTTCGTTGACAAAATCTACTTGTTGCCTAGGCGGAGAAGGATGAGCTTCGTCGAGGAATGAATACGAGAAGCTGAATTGTTGAAGTCTCTGTAAAATGTAAAATATTATAGGCAAAAATGTATTTTTTTTGTCGCTAAACAATATATAGTTAGTTTGATTTTTTTCCCTAAACTTTTTTTGTTCTTAAAATCATCCTTCAGACTATCTCTAGATTTTCCTATTTTCTTGACCTGAGTTTGTCGTCGGAATAATCCTACTTGGGGTGAAGTTTTTTTTTCGGTCACTGAAATATTTTGAATTTTTCAATTTAGTTATTCAAAGATTTTTTTTTCTCAAATTGGCAATCAAAAGTTTTTTTTTACCAAACCAGTCACTCGTCCGTTTACCCCAATTTCGATCAGCTTTTCTGCTGAGCTGGATAATTGACCGTCAGTTGCCCATTGATTTGACCAAACGATGTTTTTTTAGCTTATGTGGCATAAAATTAAAATTTGATAAAAAAATTATATAACTTATCTCTCCTCTATCCCGTCTTTCTCCTCCATCGCTGAAAACCTAACTGAGTTCCACCGAAAAGACAATCAATGGTGAAGATCGTCCTCCACTCCTCCTTTTCTCTCCCCTCGCTCTTTCATGCACACACTCTCATTTTCTATGTATTCCCAAGAGCTCTTTAAGAGAACAATTGATTCGTGATTTGCACGGTGGAAGTTTAGAGGGTCATTTGGGAAGAAACAAGACGATAGCAAGTGTGGAAAAGAGGTATTTTTGGCCACACTTGAAGAAGGATGTGAGTTCTTTTGTTCGCAGGTGTTTTGTGTGCCAAACAGCAAAGGGACAATCCCATAACACAGGCTTGTTATGGGAAGATTTGTCTATGGATTTTGTGCTTGGGCTTCCTCGAACCCAAACGAGGAGTCGACTTTGTTTTCGTTGTGGTTGATAGATTTTCCAAAATGGCGCATTTTATTCCTTGCAAAAAGATTGCTGATGCATCCAATATTGCCTGATTGTTTTTTCGAGAAGTTGTTCGTTTACATGGAGTACTGAGTACTATTACATCCGACTGGGATTCAAAATTTCTGAGTCATTTTTGGATGACACTATGGAAACGTTTGGATACATCTCTGAAATTTAGTAGTACAACTCATCCTCAAACTGATGGTCAGACAGAATCCTTGAACAGAACATTGGGTAATCTAATTCGTAGCGTTTGTGGTGATAAACCTAAACAATGGGACATGATGTTGGCACAGGCTGAGTTTGCTTATAACAATGTTGTCCATAGTGCCATAGGCAAATCATCTTTTGCTCTTGTCTATTTGAAACCACCAAAGCAAGCGGTTGATTTAGCGCGTTTACCTAAGGTACCGGGTGTTAATGTTGTAGCTGAGAATCTAGTTCAACAAGCTAATGCAATTCAGGCAGAGGTGAAGAAGAAGTTGGAGGTCAAGAATGCTAAGTATAAGACTGCCGCTGACAAGCATCAAAGTGAGAAAATTTTTAATGTTGGTGATGAGGTAATGGTGTTCTTGCGAAAGGAGCGGTTTCCAGTTGACATGTATGGTAAGCTTCAGCAGAAGAAATATGGACCATATAAAGTGGTGAAATGGATTAATAATAACGCTTATGTTATTGATTTATCGGAGTCTATGCGCATTTCTCGTACTTTTAATGTGACTGACATTTCTGAGTACCATGCTGAGCAGCCTCTTTATCCATATTATAACTCGGGGTCGAGTTCTTTTCAAGTGGAAGGGACTGACATAGAACGGGTCGCTGATGAGTTTATGTTCAAATTGGATTGTTCCCGCAAGAATAGGAAACATAATTAGTATAGGTCTCAACTTTGATCGGCCGTATCTTTTGATCGAGAGATCCGTTTTCTTATTATAGTATGTTTCCAATGACTGTTTTCACATATCTAGATGTCTAGATAGGGTTTCGCATTTGAGGTTCATCAAGACACGTTTTTCATAGCTGTGAAGAATTCCAGCGGGGTTAATTAATATTTTTTGCATGTTTTTTTATTAAGTTTCCTAGTTTATTTAGAATTTCCAATTCTAGTTGAGTTAGGGTTTACTTAATGTTTTAACTATAAATAAGTCTTCTAAAGACCATTGTAGGCACTTTAATTATTATTCAATAAAATCTTTGAGTTCTCTCAATTATTCCTTGGTGGATTCCAAGATCCTGTTATCGTCGTGAACGATTTCAGTCTTTCAAGCTTCCGGGCTTTGTCAGGTAAAGTCTGATATCCTCTCAATCTAGCCAAGCCTTTGGTGGTCGCCAAAGCCCTTGCTCTGCTCTGTTGGATCGTGTAGATCTGAGAGATTTGATCATCTCTGTTGTCACAAACCCGCATGTCTACTCCTGCAAAACATTGTTGCAGTAAAAGAATCGGCTTATAGACATTGAGGAAGAGGATCTCCAGCTCGATCGAGCATCCTTTGATTTTGATGAGGCCATGGCCTTGCTTGTTGTAGGTCACGACAGTAACGGTCTTCTTCATGCCAAAGCACTGCACAACATGTACTACAACCATCATGGTTGGGTTTAGTTTGTTGGGGACCTTTGATTGGTCCATACTAATCGGAGGAGAAGGGCTTCTCGATTTATGAAGAGAATGATCAGTTAGAGGTTCAAATGGTGAAGACCCAACTAGGAGAAAGATAATTTTTTATTTTTAAATTATAATTTTTGATTTTGTTTAAAGGATTTGTGTAGCCGTTGGATTTGACGATTGTATGGCTATGATTTGGCCTTTTATTTTTTTAATTTTTTTTAAAAAATATTTTCAACTTTGGCAAATTTCAAGTCGCATCAGCAAATTTACATAGTCAATTGATGGTCAATTGTCTAGCTCAGCAGAAAAGCTGACCGAAATGGGGATAAACTGATCGAGTGACTAGTTTGCTACAAAAAAAAAACTTACGATTACCAATTTGAGACAAAAAAAATATTGGGGTGACTAAATTGAAAAATACAAAAAAATGTAGTGACTGAAAGAAGACTTCACCCATCCTACTTGACACGTCGAAGATGTCATACACAACAAACTTTTAAAAAAGTGAATAATATATCCCTAAACTATGAAAAAATCAACTTTCAGCCCTTAAACTATAAAAAAATAAAAAAATTCTAGATTGCTAAAATCATATTAAGCCTTCAATGATCCAAACTGAAATCAAAGCATCACCATGTCTTAATCAGCACTAGAGAAGGTTTTAGAATTCATTCACACTAAGACTGCAATGGTTCACCGTGAACACACACTTGGACAAAATACTCTGCAAGAGCAACCTCGTCGACTATTCCTATCTCATCACAATCCCTTCATACTCACCTCCACCCACCCACCCATAAAGCAACCACCGCTGCTTGAATCGGTCCCCAAGCTCAGAAACCCTAATCTGTTAAGATGGGATTCAAGGAGAAGAGGCGCATCTTTCCATATTAGAAGTGCCACGGTAGGTTTCAATTCTTTTGAGTTTTTAGGGCTTTTTATGTAGATGTCAAACATTTATCAACATGGACTCCACCTGTTTACAAAACATTAAAAAAAATCACGTACACCTGCCACGTAGGATTATTCCGGCGACATACTCGCATGAGGGATAAATGAAAAATTTAGAGATAGTTGAGGGACGATTTTAAGATCGAAAAAAATTGGGGACAAAAATAAAATTAGGTGTATAATTCATGGATGAAAAGCATATTTCTGCCAAATATTGTATGAGGAAGGGATAGTGCCGGATATGACATGGCCCCCAACAATTTGTATCGGGTCTCTTAGTAGGTTTTTCTTTCTCGATAGTTGTTTATTCGTTCAATTAAAAAACAATAATTAAAACGGAATCATGAATATTCGTAGTGACTATTATTAATATTAAAATTTAAAAATAGAGCTATGATTTTATTTTTTAAAATTTAAAAACAGAGTAAAATCTTGTGATTATTAGCGTCACATGTGTTATTAATATTTTATGAATGAATTTTTTTTTGGAGAGATCTGGGAGTACCATCTATATAACCCGTGCCTTTTCGAGTTTCATCAAAGCCTAGTGGGGTTCGCGTTTCGACTTTCTCTGTTCCGGCATGCAGTCGTCTCTTTACTTTTATTTGACCCTGTAATTGTCTCTGTCTCTTATTCCCTTCGGTTCATGTTTTCGAATCGAGAAACCTAAGAATGAAGGGCAGGGTTTTGAATGTTACATATATCTTGAATACATTGAAAATGGCAGGAAGCGAGCTTGAATTGTTGAATTATTAATATGCCGACAGTAGTCGATTAGATTATTTAAAATAATTAAGTTGATTTGACATGTGGGCTAATATATTAATCTGAATTATTGTGACGGCTATCTTAGGATAGGATTTATAGAGTCCTGTTCCTATTAATTATACCGATAAAAGGGTTTTGGTCCCTGAGGATGAATTATTAGTTTTTCTATAAGTAAGGTTCTAATCCTATTGTTAGAACATAACTTGAAAAACAAAAGGAATTCAATTCTTGGAAGATTAAAACCTGCAGGATCCAACAATTCAAGAAACTCTATGGATCGAGGTATGTTCTTGATTTTATTATTAATGATCTAGTATAGATCCTTTGTGGCTTAAATTAACAATTGGTATTGGAGCCGGTTGTGCTAGATCATAACTTCTTGAGCTATCTGTTTCTTTGTAAAATTTTGTGTTGATTATGAATCAAGCCCGAAAGAAAAGAATTTTTTTTTGTTGTTCTTGACAATACCACCCGATCCATCGATCTGGGTAGAGAAAGTCCAGTATGTGGTTGCTAGAATCAAGAGTTGAGTTCGTCGCAATCCCCCTTCAATCTTTCTACCGTTTTTAAACCTCGGACTGGGAAGACTTTGGAAAGTGCTCTCCTTTTGTCTCTCGAGATTGGGTGTTTTTTTTTCCTTTTCTGAAACTTTCGATTATTGAATCGATTTTCCCGTTGAAGACTTCGGATTAAAGACCATTCGCATAAATCAGAATTGTTTTTCGTTTGTTATTTTGTGGGAACAAGATTATTTGGTAGTTCAGATTTGGGAACTCTGATTGAAGCTAATTTTTTAGTCTGGTATCGGTAGTAGTGTCAATTTGATCTGGTTTCTGGATTGAGGCGTGGCTTCTCGTGTTATCACCGGACTCAAGAGGTTGAGCCCAGTGATCTCCACCGCTTCATATCGCCGGAAACGGCGCTGGTTCAAGGGATGGACGGGGTTGAAACCCACAAAGCCGATCCACGTGATCTGGTCTTTGTACCACAAAAACAAATTTTGCTATAACAGACCAAGATCACGGCGAGTTTTTTCTGCCACGGGAGACGCCGAAAATGGCAGCGGCAAGCTGCGCCACCTGCGGCTTGCCTACGCCAGATTTCGGGTGAAGAAGACGGGTCACGTGACCCGTCTGGCAAGTAGTGATATAGGCTTATTGCACGAAACCAAGAGATTTCTGACAAAGAAATTTGAAATGAAAGATCTTGGTGACGCCTCTTTTGTATTAGGTATTCAGATACATCGGGATCGTTCTCGAGGTATTCTTGGATTATCACAAAAGAGCTATATCGAAAGAATTCTTAAGAGATTCGGCATGAAGGATTGTGCACCAGGAAATACGCCCATTGCTAAGGGAGACAAATTTAGTCTCGATCAATGCCCCAAAAATAAAATGGAAATTAAGGAGATGCAAAGGAATCCTTACGCATCTGCTGTAGGGAGTCTTATGTATGCTCAAGTATGTACGCGTCCGGATATTGCGTTCATAGTTGGAATGTTGGGCAGATATTTATGTAATCCTGGGATGGATCATTGGAAAGCAGCCAAACGGGTTATGCGTTACTCACGGAGAACAAAGGACTACATGCTCACTTATCGGAAATCAGAGAATTTAGAGATCATTGGATACTCTAATTCTGATTTTGCTGGATGCTTAGACAGTAAAAGATCCACAACTGGCTATATTTATTTGTTGGCTGGAGGAGCTGTTTCATGGAAAAGTGCCAAACAGGCACTTATAGCTTCTTCCACTATGGAAGCTGAGTTTATAGCTTGTTATGTGGCATCATGTTATGGAAAATGGCTATGAAATTTTATCACAGGCCTGCGTATTATGGACAGCATTGAAAGGCCAATAAAGATATACTGTGATAATAATTCGGCTGTGCTATTTTCAAACAACAATAGAAGCTCTTCAAAGTCAAGGCACATTGACATTAAATTTCTTGTTGTTAAAGAAAGAGTTCAGAATCGCCAAATATGTATAGAACATATTGGTACAAACTCCATGATTGCGGATCCGCTCACTAAGGGTTTAACACCCAAGGTCTTTCATGAGCATGTTGCTCGCATGGGTGTTTTACAGTTTGATGATGTACTGGTTTAGTGGGAGTTTTTGTATTGCCTTTGTTTTATGTTCTAAGTTTTTCTGCAGAATTAAATATTTTGTTTCTAAATTCTGAACATTTGTGAACTTCCAATTGCGGTAATGCATTAAGTTTGTGGAAGATAAAGTTGATCTCTATTCAGTTTAAAGAAGGACCAGTTGGAAACATGCATGATAAAGATTACATTGCATGCATGTGTTTTCATGCTTTATAACCATACTTGATCTATGTCATTGAATATGTCAGTGTGTGTGACCATTGATGGGTCTAGTTACGAATAAATGTGACGAAGGCATGCTAATATATTTGATGGACCAGATTGTAAAGGTTTCAAGAAAAGATAGTATTTGGTGCACACTCCGGATACACAATATTATTCAAGATTAACATATAGCCCAAGTGGGAGATTGTTGAATTATTAATCTGCCGACAGTAGTCGGTTAGATTATTTAAAATAATTAAGTTGATTTGATATGTGGGCTAATATATTAATCTGAATTATTGTGACGGCTATCTTAGGATAGGATTTATAGGGTCCTGTTCCTATTAATTATACCGATAAAAGGGTTTTGGTCCCTGAAGATGAATTATTAGTTTTTCTATACGTAAGGTTCTAATCCTATTGTTAGAACATAACTTGAAAAATAAAAGGAATTCAATTTTTGAAAGATTAAAATCTGCAGGATCCAACAATTCAAGAAACTCTATGGATCGAGGTATGTTCTTGATTTTATTATTAATGATTTAGTATAGATCCTCTGTGGCTTAAATTAACATGAATATCAATCGATGGATGCGGCGAATAGAATCGTTCGTCTCCCAACCTCCATTGATGAACTTCGCTCTCTTCTTTATGTAAGACCAATACCAGCAATTGCCTCTCTTTTTTTGTTATGAAAATTTTTATTTTTATTTTTAATGGGTTTCAATATTTAGATTTGTGGTGATTGGCACGGGGTGCTTTGTATTAATTTAGTTTCTATCTGGTCTGTTTTACGCTTTGGAAGGAACAATTTTTCCTTTTGTTTTGGAGGAAACAAAACACGTTCGTTGTTGGGATTCTTACCAATTTTTTATTAGCATTTCTTCATATCTTTTTGCTTGTCCAAGTTGTTGTTCATTTTGTGTGCTAAAAATCGGAAATTTTAATTTAATTGCTTTGAAGGTGTATGGATTCAAGAGCTTTAAATGTAGTGAACTGATTGTGGGTTCACATCATTGAGTTCAAAAATGGTCTGTCTGTACTTTCATTGTGTGATGGCCTGAAAATTCGTCCATTATATTGTACGACTAGGCAATGTCAAACCCATTTTACAAATTTCTCGGTTTCGCTTTGTATCTTTCTCCATAATTGATCGCTTTTTGATGTCCAAGAGATACCTAGAGGCAACCTCTCATTCATTCCTCCTTTTGTTCTTAATCTTTTAGAGGTCAGGGGAATCTTTAATTAAGATGGAGCAGTCATCTCGGTAAATTATGACTGAACTTTTGCATCTGAAGAATGCACTGGTCTGTGATAAACTCTTGAGACATTCCAATACGGATGTGAAGGTTTTAGTCACTAATTGCGTCATGGAGCTCACGAGGATAACAGCATCCCATGCTCCTTATGATGACGAAAGATTGAAGTTATTCTGAATTTTTTACTATAATTTTTCATATTTCGATCCTAATTTAACGTCTTTTGTTTCTTTTCCGACGAACTTTCATGATCTTGAAAGCAGTTGTTATGATAACCTAATATTATTGGTACATAGGAAGTATTCTATCTGATTGTAGCAGACTAGCTATCTCAAATGGGAAACAACTATTTTTGCCATGGCAGTTTCTACCCTGGAAGTCTTTGCAACCTCAAAGGTAGGTAGTAATTGATGCCGGACTTTGAGTGTGATGAATTGATCGTCAACCTATTCCAGTTTTTCAGTTTTCTTGACCACTATTAGGTAAGAATTTAGGGAGGCAAAGTGCTCATGAATTGACAGAATTGTCTATTTGCTAAACATTTTTACCTCACAGTTTTAGCCAGTCGACCATTTCCTACAAAAGGTGGTAATTTCAATTTCCCCAGTGCTGCTTGAATGCTTGTTTTGTGCCCTTTTTGGATTTTCACTTGACCAGAATTATATTCATCTGACACTGGTGCGGTTCATTTTGTGAATTGGCCTGGGGTTTTGGGTTAGTCACTTCGTAGTTTGTAGCTGGACCCCCTATATTTGACAATCATAGAGGGTGAACTTAAAACCTCTTTATGGTTTCACTTGCTACTGGGGATTTTACTTTATAAAAGTGCAATGATCTTCCTCTATTGTTGGTGAAGCAATTCTTCAGGGGAAGTTATTGGTTATCCTGATAAGTTTCTCTACACTTTAATGAGTGTGTTTGGATGGAGAGATTTGGGGGAGGAGAAAAGAACGGAAATGATCATCCTCTTCTAATTTCCTTGTTTGGATATGTTACAAAAAAATTAAGGAAGAGATTTGGAAAGAATTAGAGGGAAGAATTATCTAATTTTTTGTTAAAATTCTTCCTGTAAAAAATGAGGTCATTTGGAGGGAAGAGAAGAAAAATTAGTTATTTATAAGTGAAAGTTCTATTTTGCCCTTGCTTTAACTTAAAAATAAAGATAAATTAGTAAATTAAATTATTTTTTTCCTTTCTTTTCTCTTATGATGACTATCCAAACAAAAAAAATGACCAATCCATTCTTTTAATTTTTTTTAACATATCCAAACAAGTGAAGAAAAAAATATTATATTTTCTCTTCTCTTCTCTTCTCTTAATAAGTTTCATTTCCCTTCTCTTCCCTTCTCTCGATACAAACACACCCTTAATTGAAGGAGCATGATTGTCTGCATATGCAGCAAGGATATTTTCCCATGCAATATGAGGCTGTGGCCTGTGGGTACTATTCTAGTCTGCAGGTTGGTACTTGGTATTCTAGTTTGGTAGAGCAAGACTACCCTTCTAGACTTTGTTTTCTGAAGGGGGGCTGTATCTATTAGACTATTGCTGCTATTGGATTGTATTTGCGATGTAATTCCTTTATGCAATGGCAGTTCATAAGTATGTATAAGGCTTTGGACGTTATTCTTGTTATGATGTATTATTACATTGCATTTGCAAATCCTTTAATTATATATATAACGTAAACAAATACTTTTTCCTTTTCTTTTAAGAGTTACATATACAAAATAATGCCAATGATACAAAATTTAAATAAAAAACATTTCTGAACCAAAATGCACTATCAATACAACTCACCTCACCTCAGAGCAAGTATAACAGTGCACTTGAAATAAAAAACTAAAAATTGTAGAGTATGCAGAGAAAGTGATGAGTAAAAGAATATAAAAAGTAAAAAAATTGTATCGAGAGATTTGAACACTAAGTTTGGTAATGAACAGTGAAAAAATTGCATTGAAATGTGTGTTTTATTGATGCGGGTGTGTTAAAAGAAGTGTTCTGTATGTAATAGAGGTGAGATTCAAAAGTGAAATTTGGAGTGGGAGTTCAAAAGTATCCATTGGAGTTGCTCTCAGTTTTGTAACTTACCTCAATTCAGCCCTAATGATCAAAATACAACACACTTACAAACTAACCCATTTATCTACTAATTGCAAGATTGAGTCTACAAGGGGCTTTGCTACCACGGGTGGATTAGGGTTGATGAAATAGTTGTTGATTTGATTGTGCATCTGCATTTGCTTCTACTTCTGGCCTTGATTTGATTGTGCATCTTTGTGGCATGCTTTTGCGTTTACTATATGACTACTTTGACTCTTGCTAACTCCATTATTTTATAAACTTGTGCAAAGTACAAACAAGCAAGAAGGGAATGAAGAGAGAAATACAGGATACTCTGGATTTATGTGGCTCAGACCATAAACTTTTAACTAGAAATTCTAGGTAGGAAACATTGACTTCTATGATTTGACTCTTTAAGGCAATTGACAAATAGAGGGTCAAAAGTCAAAACATAGGAGCTTAATGGGGATTAAAATTTAAAATCCTCCCTCTACAGTTTGCAGTTGTAGCTTGACATCATTCATTTGTACCAAGCCTGACGCCATCAGGACTCACTGAATACATTACGACTGAATTTTAACTGAATCCTCTTGCTGTGCCTGTGTTGGACTTGGGACTGGAAGGTGACCTTTCTCTTGTAGACTCATCACTGTCTCATATAAGCATTGCTTCACTGGTGTGAACTCCAAACCCAGGTCCTTAAGTTTCTTGTTAGAGAACTTGTAGGGTTTCTTTCTTGGGTTCTTCTCATCAGAACACCTGTTCAATCACACAAATTTAATTAGCATTTTACGTAAAAACATAAAGGTGCAAAAAAAAAAAAATATATATATATATATAACTAAATATTATTGAGGATGAAAAGTCAAATAAATATTAGCTAGGCTGAGAAGTCTTAAGTCTTGTCTGTCTGCAGAAATCTCTCTCTCTCTCTCTTAAATTGCATAACTTGACTATATTTGCGGTAGGTGAGGAGAGTCACTTGGCCAAATCTGACAAAGACATTGAGGTAGGTGGGTGAGGGACCCTTGTGCTCCACAAAGTATTGATTTTCATTTTCTTTCTAATCTTTCGATAGTTTATGCTGCATTCGTTTAGGGGAGATTCTATTACAACAACCACAGCGACGACGAAAAATACTCAGTCAAAAGTTTGGTGCACCAACTGCCCCCACCACCAGCAGATATTTTAAGGGAAAGGACTAAGGAGAGCGTGGAGGTAGCAAAGTGAGGTACTTTCACGGTTGCACCACCGCCATCAGAAATCAGAATGTCCACAATTTTATTGCAATTCTTTATGTTTACTATTTTTGTTGTTTATTCTTCACACATTGTCAGCTGACCTCATATTCATCAGCAAAATGTCACATTACTCTAATAGCACAAACATGATTTTTCTTATTAACGGGGGCTGGGAGAGGCTACAAGTATTATAGATAAAATAGACTTCAATTCTCCTAAAAAATTACGTTAAATCATGCCATTGCATATTAGGATTTAGGAGTTGTTTAGGGTTTAAGCCTTTAAGGTTAGGGTTAGGTTTTAGTGTTTAATTTTTTTTTTCTTTTCAAAACATCAAATATTCAATAACACAATTTTAAACACGATTTAACATAATTTTGGGAGAATTGTAAACCATTTTAGCTGCAAAATTGTGGCATCTATCCCTACTTACTGTCATTAAACAATACAATTACTATAATAATCTTCAAATAAAACAGTAATTTAACTACTTACTTGTTGGGGATGGGGTACTCGGGGAAGAACTTGCCCAGAATTTCGACCACCTCTCCCCGATGGAGCACGCTCTCGGAGCAGAGGTATCGGCCGGAGGCAGAGGGCGTTTCGAAGACCAAAATATGAGCAAGTGCCACATCCCGGACGTGCACATATGCCTGAACAGCGTTGGCATAAGTTTTTGTTGATCCGTTCAAGTACTTGAGGATGTGCATAATGCTAGCATTGATAGTGGGTTGTAATACTGGCCCAAGAACCAACACTGGGTTTACCACTACTAGGTCGACCTCTTTCTCCTTCGCCACCTCCCATGCGGCTGCTTCTGCCACAGCTTTCCCATAACAATACCAATTCTGCATTGTTAAGTGAATTTTTTAAATATTTAACTATTAGATTCCAGGGAAAAAAATTAAACCAATTTAGTTTTCTAATTTTTCTCTTTTTAGAGAAAAGAAAGAGAGAATTGACCTTAGTGTTCTTGCAGAACTCAAGATCACTCCAGCAAGACTCGTCAACGACGTCGTCGGGGCTCCTTGTAGGGTCCATGTACACTGCGCCAATCGACGAAGTGAACACAACGCGGCGTACTTTAGCCTCTGCCGCTGCGATTATCACATTCTTGGTCCCGTTCACGGCCGGCTCCACCATTTGTTCCTTTTTTAATTAATCCACATCAAACAACAATCAGTCATATTTGACAATTTCTTCAATGGCAATAATTATGTAGATGTAATTGGAAATATCATTTTCTTTATCTTCTTCTGTTTTTCTATCACTTTCTTAGGATCCAAACAGGGCAATTTTCAATTTTTTTTTAAAAAGCGATGGAGCAGAGCATTACTGGATCATCAGTGACGGGGGAAGCAGTGTGGAATACGCCGTCACATCCGGCGATTGCCTCTTTAAGCATCTGGTAATCAAGCAGATCAGCTCTGCATAGAATTAGCCTCTCCTTTGCTCCTTCAAGCTCTCTCAGATGAACATTCTTCGGATCATCTAAAAAATTCAAAAAAACACAACCGAATCAGAAAACTCAATCACATTTCAATCAGCTACCGATCAAAAAAGACAACCGCGTATAGTTAACTGGAATCCTGACCTGGATTTCTCACAGTTCCCTTAACAGTATATCCCCTCTCCAAAAGCAGTTTCACCATCCACGACGCGATGAATCCGCCGGCGCCGGTAACGCAAACAGTTTGGCCATGGCCGGAGAGAGATGAGGTATCAACAGGCATGTTTTGAATTGGTGTCACGTTATGGTTGCTGTACTTTGTGGTGTTTGGTGAGAGGGAAAGCGAGAGGAACTCGTCGATGATGGCAAGAAAGCTGAGGATTGAGAATTGACGATTGTGTGTATTTATAGGAAATCAAACTTTTTACTGTATTCACCAAACTAAATAATAATAAGACGAGGTGGAATTTTTTATTTATTTATTTATATTGAATTAATAAAAATAATGTAGGAGATGAAAAGTAATCATTGGTGGACGGTTGCCTTATATTTTATTTTCATATCGCACTAGTTTGCTTTTTCAGTTCGTGCTTGCCGGCTGTCAAAAAAAGAAAAAAAAAAACTCGTGCTTGTCTGCTTGGTTGAGGTCGGTTTGTTGTTTGATTTAAAAAAAAAATTCAATATCGAATTTATAGTTTATGACTAATCCGACTAGGCTTTTTTAATATATATTAAACTTTCAAAATAAGCTATAATGTATACTCCGAAATAAATAGGGATTTCGAGTTTAATTTCAATTGAAGATAATATTTGAGTTTTTGACTCAATTTATCATATAGTTGGATGAAAGATTTCTGCAAATTCGGGTTTGACAATCCGAGTTTAATCTCATGTCAATTGTTTTAAAAAAACTTTTCTGATTTCATTTTAGATTTTAAAAAATTATTGATTAAAAATTGGGTGAAGTGTGATTGGGTACAAGTTTTTAACACTTATTACGCACTTTAGTTGATTGTTATATAATAAACGCAATTAGAAGCAATTGTTGACTCACCATAGCATTCAACGTTTGGTCCGAAAGATACGGAATCGAGCCACACCAAAAAAAAAACAGAGATAAACAAAAAAAAATGCGCATAAGCTGAGCAAACACCCAAGCAAATAAAAAAATTGTTTATACATTATAAATAAAAAATTGTTAATTAAGTTTTAATCAAATATATCAAACTTTTAGATTAACCATTATATAATCAATATATATTATCCATCTGTATAAAATAGATTACTCAATAATCCTTTTTAACTCGTGCAACCTTTACCTAACAAAAGCTTGTCTTCTAAATTTGTTCTTCCTCTATGTTTGAAAAAATAAAAAGTAATGTTAGTGGGTTGTTCCGATAAGAGATCCTATAGGGTCATATCCCAACTACCCCAATTGAAGTCTTCAGACATTGGACTCCTACACAAGTGGGAAAGAAAGCCAGACCACACTTTACTATTCCACCAAAAAATTGTTCTGTTTTCTCCAGCCATCAAAGTTTACAATATACACCAAAGAAGATGAAATGTTTGTCCATCTGCAACAAATAAAACTCATTAGCATTCCCAAACCTTGATATTTTTATCCCTATAATTAGGGACCGGTCGTTAGGTCTGCGGGTACAAAATTGGGGTGATTCAGCTATGATCTCAAGTTCTAAACATAGATAAATTAACAACAGGACCAGGACCATCCTACCTACCGTCCATTGTTCAGATCCAACCAAAGACAGAGAGCATGTACAAGCACAGTACTGTGGACTAAATATGCAACGATGGTAACAAAGCTTATACTAACCTGAACGAAACATACACTACAAATGACAAGCTTCCCAATCTCTATATTGCTTGCCTCTTGCCTCTATACACACATTCTTCCATTTCGTCTGGATAACAATTACCGCAATATCAACTGGTAATACCTTTAGGACTTTCGCTGCTGATTTACCAGGTCAGCTTCTCTGATATGGTCATGTTGGCGTTGAGACCGCTCCCTGGACTTTCCATGCTCAACTTTCATGTAGATTCTTTATTATCATCTTCCAAGTTGTCTGTCTGAGTTGCCGCCTCCACGGACGGATCAACTTGAACAGCTTTATCAATTTTACCACTATATTTTCTAGCTTTGACTTCAAAAGTGCTAGATCCACTCCTGGGAAAAAAAATCATGCATAGTCAGGCGCACATGCTGACACCGATAAAAGTCCCATATATTTATGGATACCAACCTTTCTATGGATACATTGGCACTTTGTTGTTTTCCTGATTCCAACCTCCTTTTCTTCCTCTTTTGCTTTTCCAATCTGGTTGGATAAAAAAGTAAATGCAAGCACAGGATCCAGCAAAACTTTTGGGATAAAGTCTCATATGATGATGATGAATCACAGTCAATATATACCACAAATATAAGATAATGGAACATCAATCATCTGGCATAAATATTGATTTTTAATACTGGGATCTCACCATATAAACCACAGCCTCTTTGTAATTTCAATGCATGACTTGTTCTTTGTCCTATCGTTTAATCCCCAGATGACTATTAACCAAGTTTCCTACATAAATTTATAAAAAGGCCAGAGCATTTCAGATGCCCTTGTTTTCCCTTGTTAGTTGGTAAAATGATTTTATAAAGATAAGGTTATCGAGAAGGTGCCCGCCTCATTTTAATAACCGGCACAAAATTAAAATTCCCTGATGCAATACAAATTGATGTACATTCAAGAGCTAATGATAAACATGCGTATATAGAATCCTCTTTTCAAGAAGAACTATCATTTGTCTTTTCCTCACTCCAATACTAGACAATACATAAAGAGAGGGAAGGATGGACAGATAATGGAGTAGTAGAACTTCTATTGAGCGAGAAGGGTTTCAAAAGAGCAACTCCCTCTTTCCAATGGGAAAAAATAGTACCTCTGGCAGGATCAAATGAAAAATGGATTAAGGAAGATATCAATGTAGAGACACAGCAAGTCAGCCTAACCCAATAACATTTGGAGGTTTTACATCACACAGATAATGATCAACCCAGAGCAAGTGACCCATGGTTGCAAGGTCAGGGGGACGCGAACCCAGGCATATTAATCAGCATTACAAAGAGACCGTTTCTGAAAAGAATAATGCAGATGCCGATGCATCAGCATGGGTTTAATTCCAAAAGTATGAGTTAGACACCAATAAGTGCCTAGGAGTACAAAGATTACCCTAAAATGATCATAGATAAACAAATCCCATTATGGACATGAAAGCCATTTGTAGAAAGCCGATAAATGAAGTAAAGACTTAGCCAAAGCCAAAAAAAAGTAGAAGAAAAAAAATTTGTTCTTCAGAGGAAAGATTGCAAAGAACAAAAATTTAGTGCATAAAGCCTCAAGCAAATGCAACACAAGACACTTGTTATTAATTAATTGATGAGACAAAAATAAAATAATGATGTTACAAGAGGCATATGATTATGCTTTGATCTTACAGAAGGGGAATTCATCACCATAATAACCAAAATAGCCATATGCAACTGAAGGGTTGCAAATTCATAAAGAATGAGAAACAAGATGGTAGGCTACACATAAGCATGCCCATGACCAGTGCCTATGCAAAGACAGTTTCAAAATAATATAAAAAATTGTCTCAACTACAAATCCACATATGAAACAACTCTGGAAAAGAAAAAAACAGTATTAGCCAAAGAGAAACTACATGCCTGTCTGGTGGATTTTCTAGCTTTGGAAGATCAGTCCCTTGCTCCTGTTACGAATACAAGCACAATTGTATCACAGAGGAATTTTATTTAAGAATTTTTTTTGGCTAAATAAAATAAATTTAGGAAGTAAAAATAAAATGCCTACTTCATGTGGCAAAACATCATCTCCGACCAGTTCCCAGCACTCCTTTCTGAAATTCAATGTCTCTATATCCCCATCAGCATATAGAACCTAGGTAAGAAGCATCAACAATTACGTTAGGAGCCATAATATCAGAAACAAAGCAGTTTTTTTCATAAGTTATGAGGGTATTCTTAATTGTTTGGGAAAGAGGGAAATCAAACCTTGCACCTTGTGCAATTGTAAGGAGTTGGCTAGCAGTCAGAGTCTCAGACATAACCTACTTTTTAGATCCACTTTATAATAATATAATCGTATGAGAAAAGTTGAGTAACACAGTTTTTCTAGCCATTCATGACAACCAATGACCACAACAGTAGTCAATGGGATCGATCAATGTTTCAGGAAGAGCCATTACTAATGATCAAGGCAATGAGAATAGATAGACACTGATTCCGATAAGGCCAGCGCTCTATACAACTACATTATGGTGCTTATTGAGGGAAAAAAATACAACTAATGGAGAAAAAAACGAAAGGAAAGGAAAAAACAGGAATTCAACCAACCAAAGAAAAAGCGACAGTTCTTAATAATCAATATACATGAAAATTAAAATTGTAATTGGGATGCAGATGGCTGAGTACTCATACCTTATGTTTCTCTTTCACAGGGTCATAGGAATCAACTACGCCTGTATAAAACCTGCAGAAAATGAAAATAGATTTTAGAACTTCAGCCTCACATTTTCCCTTGACAAAAGATAGAGGAAACATTGCAGTACTCACGCCTTGTCCATTGGCCACCAAACCTTTATCGTGCGACCAACCAGCTGGTCCCCATGATAGCGAATTCCAGAAGCCTGAATAAGAAGGAAAATAACACAAATTAAATTGGAACAACATAGAATAGGAATAGCAGAAAAGAAAAGAATGAAATTAAGCCAAACACAAGTGAAGCCAAATTAGATCAAGTACTAGAAACATTGATATCTTCAACGAAATTAGGATTCATCATTTCATTGTCAAAACAAGCTCAAAATAAAACTTTTACAAACCAATAGAAAGAAACAAGACTATACAGAATTATTTTTTTTAAAAAAATTTGACGAATCAATTATTTTTAGGGCAAGGAGAATGATATATAACACGCACAAAGATTTTATCAAGCCTGCACCAAAGATTAATCAAAGGAGCTATAGATACTTATGCATTCGTGAAAACAAAAATCAATACCACTTCCTTTCCCATGCTACGCTTCCTCTTGAGTTTAGATTTAGGCATTTCCGCAAGTTGATTTCCATCTTTATTGGAAGATTTGATTGCAGACTTTGATATGCTCTGTACAGATGACAGGAAAAAATAAAACATAACAGTTTTTTTCTTGAGTGAAAGGAACGTAGGAACTTATTGGTCAAAGAAACCGTGTACTGGAAGAAATATAAAAAAATAATTTAAGCCATCCTATTCCAGGCCTTACTGCCAGATGTTGCAGTAGTATTTATATCTGAAACAGAATCAACAACACTCCTATAAGCATATTTTTGAACTGATGAGCTGTGATCATTGATGATCCTTACCTCTGCCTTTGAAATTGAAAGCTGCGGTGATTTTTTCTCATGCTCACTTAGAATTTCAGCTTTCTTGACTTTGGCAACAAATCCTTGAGATGCCATCTCCTCAGAAGCCTTTGCAAAGTTACTAGTTTTTCTCTTACGTTTTCTTTGCTCAGCTTCCAATTTACTGTTCTCTTTGGGTTTCTTTTTCAGGCTGATATATGTAGATTGTGAATATTTTTCCTCAGTCTCAGTCATCAAGTTCTCTCCCTTCAACACGGATGAGTGATTGGGATCCCCTGCTTGATTCACCAGATTCTTGTTTTTCCTTGGCCGGCCTCTTTTAGGATGACTTTTATCAAGAAGGCTATGTTTTGGGATTCGGGAAGACGCACCTACTCCTTGAGATGCAGCCATCTCCTCAGAAGCCTTTCCATAACTATAAGTTTCTCTCATATGTTTTCTTTGCTCATCTTCTAAGTTAATGTTCGCTTCAGGTTTCTTTTTCCGGCTGATATCTGTAGATTGTGAATATTTTTCCTCAGCTTCAGCCCTCAAGTTCTCTCCCTTCAACACAGATGAGGCATTAGGATCCACTGCTTGATTCACCAGATTCTTGTTTTTCCTTGGTCGGCCTCTTTTAGGATGACTTTTACCAGGAAGGCTATGTTTTGGGATTGGGGAAGAAGCACCTAAGCCTTGAGATGCAGCCATCTCCTCAGAAGCCTTCACAAAGTGACTAGTTTCTCTTCTTTGATCAGCTTCTAAGTTACTGTTCTCTTCATTTTCCTTTTTCAGGCTGATATCTGTAGATTGTGAATATTTTTCCTCAGCCTCAGCTCTCAAGTTCTCTCCCTTCAATACGGATGCGGGATTAGGATCCACTGCTTGATTCACCAGATTCTTGTTTTTCCTTGGCCGGCCTCTTTTAGGATGATTTTTATCGGGAAGGCTATGTTTTAGAATTGGGGAAGAAGCACCTAAGCCTTCACCTACTCTGGATGTATATCCTGGAGGCTTTGTTCCTATATCATGTCTTGAAGTCAAATCTGTGCTGTCAGAAAATGGGGTTTTAGAAGATGCATGATCACTTCCCTTGTCACGAGACTTGACACGAACTGGTACTTTTGGACCTTTTTTCTCCTTGAAGATCCACGAATAATCATAGCCTTCCTCAGGATTCAGAAAAGAATTAGGCCTCCGGCCCCTTTTAAATGGAACATTCTCAGACTCACTTTTTGACACAGCATCTGGTGAGAGTTCCTCTTTCACCTGAAATTGAATTCTGGAGGGATCATTCTAAGGGAATAAAAATGATTATCTTCAGAAAAGCAAGTCAAAAGGACTCGTTGAAACTTTATCATAAGTTGCATTAGCAAGGAAGTAGAGCTGACAATGAAATTACATACCTCAGGTGGCTCAATTGAACTTTCCCCATTTACCAGCTTGTGTTCCTCCTGGAGCATTTTGTGGAATACAACCATTAATCGTAAATACATTAAATTCAAATAAACTAAACTTATTTCAGATTGAGCTCACAAGAAAAACTACATACCACAGGAAGCTCAATTGAACCTTCCACATTTACCAGCATGTGTTTTTCCTGGAACATTTTTCGTAATAATCAGAGTTATTAATGTAAATACCATGAATTCAAAGAAACTGAATTATTTTTGAGTGAATATGATAAATCATATGGCAGATCACTTGGCACGCTCTCCAAAATGATAATTACATTTAGCAAATGTCTAACTATGAGCACCGGCAACAACAACCAGAACAAAATTTTGGTAATAGACTATAAAATTGATGGTAAACTTTTCTGCACATCTATCTTTGCAGTGTGTTAGGATTCCATCTCCCATAAGAGTGTATCAGGAGCACAACAACATAATATTGTTACTGTTAGAACTTAGAATATGTACAAATGATGTGAAATGTCTCAACCCGACAAGTTAACTTATTGGGTCACTAATCTCAAGATGGTAGCAGAGGGGGGTGGTCTTGGGTTCAAACCTTAGCCTCCCAAATTTAAACCTCTACTTGTTTGTTGCCCCAAGTGTGGGCCTTTGTATGTGTTAGTTGTTGCCCCAAGTGAGGACCTTGTGTGACAGTAGCCCTAGTGTTCTTGTTTGTTGAGCATGTGTTGGGCTGTCCGATTGTCCCCTCACGTGAAGGAAAGTGTCAGAATATGTATAAATGATGTGAAATGTCACAAAACAACAAGCTAACTTATTGGGTTCAATGATAGTAACTAATCACAACAGTTAACATGTGAGTATTAATACAGATTCCATTCCATCCGGATCAGCCAGTCAGTTTCGATCATAAAGTGTACTTGTTATATATAACAGTTTTCTAAATGATCGTCAAACATTTGTAAGAATGTTCCAGATTATCCTAATTCCTAAGCGAAGCCCAGTCCCCAGCTCTCTTGGTAATAAGAAATAACGATTTCATAGGAGGACGTTTACATTTTATTCTTCTGCAACATGAAAGTCATAAATGCACTTTTAAGGAACAAATAATGAGTATGTCACAAGGCTAGTTTGTAAAACACTACAGATATTCAGATGCAGAGAATTATGAATCGGATGTGAAGACAAGCAAAGTAGATAGCTTAGCAACATTGATGATTTTTTCAACAAATATCAGAGAATAATCTATATATAGAAGATAAAAGAAAACATCCATAGTCAGAAAAACAAAGAAGACATCATGCAGCAAAGAACCTCAATCCATGGACCCTTCTGCTCATGTTCTTTCTTTGCGCTATATCTACTTGCCTAAGCTGCACACATCAGATATTACTCTGTAACCTTGTACTTCTTTGCCAAATTAGGTTTTAGGGTTCCTCACCATTACACTAAACTATATTCTCATGCTAACAGTAAATTGTTCTTTTTCATCTAAAAGAAAAAAGAGCAAATCACTTCTCTTTTTTTTCCAGTGCTTCAAAATATAATATCCAAGTTTCAAGTTCTAAAAGAAATGAATCCGGGACAATTGAAGGAATCATTATGAAGAAGGATAACATATTCATAGGACTAAAAAAAATGTTCATCCACTAGTCACCTTCACCTCTGAATCACTTTCACCTCATCCTTGGTTATTAGTGTAATTTCAGTAGCTCAAGATCATATATTTGGAAATTTCCTCTCTTTCTAGCCACCTTAGTCAGTTTGTTCTTGTGCACCTTGGTGAACAAATAATTTATGAAACTTTCGATGAAGCCAAAAGCAGTAGATAGATATTTTGCAGATTCCAGGAAAAATTACCAAGTTACTGGTATCATGAAACGGAAAATTAAATTCGAATGATTAAAGTTATGCAAAGAAATGAAGAATGATAAGATATTTACCAGATGTTCCCCAGACCCACTTCCATCATCATTATCAAGAGTATTAGTTTTGTTTTCGCAAAGGGCAGCAACAATAGGAGCATATTCATCCAAAGCAATGCCAATAGACTGCACTGCACCCTTAAGATATGGTTGTAGCTTACAAGCACAACTGTCAATAACTTTCTCCCCAAGCTTCCATGACATTGGAGAAACACTCTGGAATCAAGAATAAACAGCACAATTGTGTAAAACAAAAATCATACCAAAGATCATGTCTATGTGCCTCCATTTGTGTAAAGATTAGCTAAGACAGTTACCTGATTTTCTTTTCTGACACTAGCTAAAAGAGGATTGAGAAGACCCACAGCGACTTCTTCACTTTCATCAATGACCATGGTCATTACGGTCTCCATGGACGTAAAAACAATTTGCGGATGATTGGACCTTAGCAGAGGAAAGAGGATAAAACATTAGTTGAAAAACAATTTTTTATGCGAAATAAATTATTAAATTGCAGGGAAAAAAATCAGCAGCAAATTAAAAGTCTTAAAAAATAAATGATTTCATAATATGTATCAGCATTGGTGTTGGGTCGCATTCATCTCTATGGCAAATTTCCATCAGCCAAAGAGCCAAACTCCAACATGAGATCTACGTTAAGCATATCATTGTAACAGCTACTGCAGAAACTAAGCAGAACTTTCATACTATACCATTACACGTTTCCCTTTTCCTTAACAACAACAGAAAATCAAAGACCACAAAATATAAATGAAGAGGTCAATTAATTCATCCTAGAGCATATTTCAAAATTTCATCTGACTAATGAAAATCAGAACATAAATCAAAATTTATATCCTCTAAACTCTTTAAAGGGTGACAAGAGTCAGCAAAAACTAATCAAGCCATTGCAGTGCAAAATCCAAAGAGTTTGGAAGTCTCCAACAGCATATTTTAGAGTTTAACCAGTAAACCCTATCAACATCAATAGACAGGAATGATTTTTTAATGATAACAAGTCTCAAAGGGGAGATTCATCATAATTACATACAATTCTTGGCTCAATTTTCATTTTATCAACTTGAATATATTCTTTTTCCACTTCACAACACCACCTCCAGATGATTTCATCGTCCACTTGATCTTGTGAGGTTCCTAATGCACTAATAAATGAATGCAGTACCATAGTGAACTGACCTCCACACTCCCATCTTTATGTTTGGAAAAAAAACATAAATTGGACCAGGAATATATTGAATATAATCATCCTCCCACTAGAAAACACAATCATAGCTAGCAAACAGAAGTGAAACTAGCACACATTTGCAAATGCTTAGACAATCAAGGACACAATTGACTGTAGGCTTATGCATGTCAAACCAAAACTTGAACTTATGTCACTACTTCCCTGAATGCAAAGCAATTATTAACTCTAAGGTTTAGAATTCATTAGTTCAATAAGTTCAATAAAAAAGTTTAGGATAAATAACTCTATGATAAATGAAAGTTCAACCCATATCTTCAGTCAATGAAGGCTTGTTATCGTATTATGAAACTAAGCATAACGTGTCTTTCTTTAGTTTCTTATCATCTAATAATAAACCATCCACCAAAAACAATAAAAAATAAAAACTTTGAACAAATTCTTACCGGATGACTTTTAAAAAAATTTGGAACATTTTGATGATCAACGAATCACACTCCAGGTCCAACATTACCAAGCATGACCTGCACCTTGCCAATGTATCAAGAATTGAGATAGCTTTCATATAACAGCGACCTGACACAAGAGATAGGTTTTCAAGGGCTGCCACTGCCAGCTGAAAGTAATCCTGTAAAACGATGTATTGGAAAAAGAGCATCACATGAGCACCAAGGAATTCAGCATTTCAGTACAAAATGCTGATTAAGGCTGCTACACTTGAAACTGCCCAAAATCTGGAATGCAATTAAAATTATGCAATTAATTTCACATGCTATGGGTACCTTCATCATGTCATCATCATAGGGAGCATCAGGAGCAGTTATTCTAGTAATCTCACTAATGCAATCTGCAACTGAGGCCTTTACATCCATGTCTGAGTGCCTGAAAAGGTCATTCCTAATCAAGGCCTTCATTATGGGTAGCAAAGCATCTTCCGTTGCTGTAGAGGGTGCTTGATCCACATTTGCGAGCAAGTGCTCAGCTTTCTACAAGTGAAAACAAACAAACAAACAAACAAAATGAGTCCCTCTAGAGATGAAAGAAAACCAGAAAATTTAAGGTAGGCAAAAAAGAACTTCAATGTCCCAGTGTCCAAAAAGGCACATTAGGCAAAAATAAAAATTAAACATTATCAAGAAGCACAGAGAATATTTCAAAAGTACCCTATTTCAGATTAAAAACCAAAGCAATCATTGAGTTCAAGAATGTTCAATGGCGCTAATCCATGAAACGTGAGCCTCATAAAAATATAGGCTCACATGGTCCATGATGAGATGTCAGACCAGTATCATAAATGCACGATGATACAAGTTGAGAATTATTATTGTTCTATCCATCAAAAAAATTACTAGTCACACAATCCTTGACAATATCAAAAAAGCATGGAGATGTAATCAGAGAATCGTTCTTAACTTTCACCACAGTAAACCACTCAGAAACTAATATGGTTACTGAATTAATGCATACCGTATCAGCAAAGTCTGGCATTCTAACCTGCAACATCTTCTAAGTAGCATTCAAATCTGATTAAATCAAAGCAAGAAAGGTCATTTAACGTTTGAAAAATCAAAACTGCCAACTGCAAGTGTCCTTTTACTCTAATGATCAACTTTGCATCGTTTTTGACTTAGTAGAGAAAAGAAGGATTACAGAATCAAATAACTGTACCAAAGGTCTTAAGTGACTGCCAACCAACCAATTAAAGAACTTAAAAATCAACAAACAATATGAAGAACCATCAAAGGGAAGTTAAAGCATTTTTTTTAACGAAAATGATCATCAGCAAAAAAAAAAAAAAAAAACATTAACACCCTTTCCAGTTGTACTGATTTTTAAAACCATATAATGCATACATTGAGATCTGCCAATCTAACATAGTAATATAACAAATATCACAGCCCCCAGGTGCAAAGCAATTGGCAAGAAATTCTACTTTTTGTCCAATCAAAGAATCAGAGTGCAACTAGACACCGTCTCTCCCAACGAAATCCCCAAGAAACACATGTACACGAAGAGAATAAATTATTTCATGGCAGAAAATCAGCTCACAAGACCAAGTTTGAAAATTGACCAACAAACAATGATAAAACCCCATCAACTCACACTACCCCAAATATAAAATTTCAATTGGAAAGATTAACCATTCTAATAAGAAAATTAACGAACGAAAAGAGCCCAAATGACAAATGCAAATGCATGCCCACGAGATACAGAAGACTGACGAGCAATCTGACAAAGAAAGCTCATGTAACACCAACAGAGATCAACCCTGCTCATGACCAATATAACCATTGATTCTTGTTCCAAGTTTTATCTCATGATGAATTTAAAACGTGAACAAGCGATTGGAAGGAAGGGGGAAAACCACATAAAGCCTAAGATAATTAACCTAACATACCCACAAAATGATCCACTAACAATTCGCAAAACAACATCCTAATCGATCCCCAAAAAGAAAAATCTCAATACTTAACATTTATAATAAATAAAAAAACACACAAACATAAGCAACAAAAAAAAAAAGGAAAGAGAAGCATTACATCAAGAAGAGAGTGAAGCTCAATAATGGATGAAGGAGGGTTGAGAAGGCTATTTCCAGTCTCCATAAGTTGCGTCTCAATGTGATTGTCCGTGAGAACCATCTTCATTCTCTCAGTACAAAACCCTAACAAAAGACGCAAAAACTTTTGTATCCCGTCTCTGCTTCTGTCTCTGCGACTGTGTATGCTCGGATACTGTGCCCAGAAAGCAATACACGTCTATAGCTAGAAAGGGAGACACCCAGATATCAACCAAAATTATTAGTTACAATCACGACGGCAAAGTTGGGATTTTTACTTCTTAGGCCTCATTGTGTTGACTGTTGAGCATGCAAACACACAGACAAAATCCAACCCATGAACGGATTACGCCCCCTTCATTCATTTTGTCTGACTTGACTGTTTTAAGTCCGGTACTGGGTTGTCTTTTTTTTTCCTCCAATTATTGTGTCAAAATAATCGGCCCGGCCCGGCCCGGCCCACAGAAATGCAGGCCTGGGCTTTGATATTAAGCCTTATCTATTCTTCCAAAGGTTCCGCCTTTATAAATTCACCCCATTCAAAAAAAAAACGATAGCAAACAACGATTCTAAGTTGATCCCAAAATACAATACAGTTTTTAAAAATATTTCAAAGAACAACCCATATACAGTTCGTCCCCTGCATCTCCTCCACTTGCATGAACAGTCACCCAAATGGCTTTAACTTGCAGGTCCTTTATCACTTCATAGGCAACCTCAATAGCCCCAGCTTCGGAACAAGCCCTCACCGATGAATTTGTGATTCTGGGCAACATCCTGTCCAAGACTTTCCATCTCCTCTGTTTAACGTTGACAGAAATAGCTCCAAAAACAATATCCCCCGCACTTCGGCTTGAAAAGTGTTTCCCAGCGTGAAAACCCCGAATCAAACGAGAACGCTCCTGATTTATTATCAATAAACACAATATATTCAACCAGAAGAAGAATATGAACGCCAATTTCATCGAAACCACTATAGCATAAAAGAATGAAATTTCCTTGTATCATTGCAGGGAAGTTATTTTATACGAACCACATGCAAGTCCTCCATGAGCCAATGATTTCTTGAGAACAAGCTGGATGGCTGTCATCAAATCCAACTCAGAAGCAACAATGGACGTCTCTGGTACAACAGCAGCCTCCTCACTGTCAAAGGTATTTCGTCTCTAGAACAGATATTATCAGATTCAAAAAATGTAAGATGAAGTCTGTGTCCTTAAAATTTACAGCCATTGAAGCGAAGGGAAAATCCAAGTTAATAAACTGCTCCAATCTACAGTTATCTTATCAATAGTAAAGGCAGTCTTGCTTTGCCTCAAATAATTTCTGCAATCACAGAAAAGTTATAAAAAAAATCCCCATATATGACACTCACAGGAGCTTCTGACCCATCACGAGTACCAATAAATTGGGAAATACAGCTTGAATGAACTGAACAAAGACAACAAAATCCTGTGCGATTCCAAACCAACTCAAAACATATGTTTCATAAGAACTAAACAACATTAGTTTCAGACACCGAAACTCGTAATAACAACATTCCAAACCCACATAACATCAAGTGTCATTAAATCACACTTTGATGAAAGTCATTGCAGAATTCGACTAAATCAATATACCTAATCACACAGAAAGCATAACCCTGCACGGAGGCACTCGCCAAAAGTAAAAATGACTTACCCAGACATCTTTCGTTCTGTTGATATTCAGATAACTTTCTCCTTCCTAGAACATCAAAATATCCAAATCAGTCCCAATACAAAGAAAAATGAACCAAAGGCTAAGTTTTACAGATAAACAGCATGATTAAACTATTAAATATTAAGTATAAATATTAAAAGCACTAAGCCCGTGATCCCCAACAATATTCGTAGGCGTTTTTAGGCTTACTCTCCGAGAACACCAAGACGAATGTAAAGTAAAAACAAATGGAGTCTTGTCGATCCGAACACTCAATTGGCTTTATCATTTACGGCAACATTGCTCAGATCTACATAGATGTCCAAAATGCCAGTGAAAGAAAGGAAAATGAGACCTGCAGATGTTGAACTCGGAGCACGGGTCGTTCTGTGACCGGCATGCGATACAGAACAATAGAACCCGACAGTGACGAAGACAAGAACCTCGGCATGCTAAAAGCCCTAAATAAAAGATCCTTTCCGTTGGGCTTGGGCCCGTCGAGAACCCAGTCCATATTTCCTCGCCGTACTTATTGGACGGCCCAGTCAGTGTAAACAAAAAAAATTTCGAAAAACATGCTTTCATTGAGAGTCGAACTCAAGACCTCCCGCTTACTAAACGGGTGCTCTAACCAACTGAGCTATGAAAGCTCGATGCCACATGCGGCACAATACAACTCTAAGCCCTAATGTCTCTACAGTGTCCTGATTAATGTCGCCTTCCCCTGATTGTATAAACCACCCATGAAAGACCCAAATTCAAGCTCCATGGAGTGATTATCAGATTACTTACAAAAACAATGTGGCAAATGGCGATGTTGTCAACATTAGGTATCCTATCATGCTCCATTACAAGCCAACTGCCTAGCTATTGCAAGTCCAATCCCTTTGTTTGTTCCTGTGAGATCTGCATGCCTGACATAGCTATATGTTCTTACAAACACACACACACATATATATATAATATATATACACAAGCGAAGAATGAGATTCGGAAATCCATCCATGGAAGAACAGGTTTCTACCTTTCATTTGACTCTGCCATCGATATTGAAAATTTGAAATGGAAGAGTTGTATAAGAATGGTTAATTGGTTATTGACTTCCAGTTTCTTATCAAGAGACTGACTTTGGGTATGACAATAGTAGTAGTTATCTGTCATTGTTGTCTTCAGGTTCTTAGAGGCGGCTAGGACAATTAGAAAAAACCAATCAAGAAGACTTATCTGTAATCATTCTCATGTTTTTAATATTAAAAAATAATCCAACGGTCTATAATCATTCTCATGTTTTTAATATTAAACAAATACTTGCGCCTATAGATGGGCCTCTAATTCTGTTTTATTTTTTCTGTTTTTCTATTAGGTAATAAGTTTTTTTTTAAAAGTAAACTTTTTTATTTACAACACAAGAAGAAACACAAGAATTTTTTAAAAGGAAAATTCTAGTATTCCTCTCTTTCCAGATTAACCAACAAGTAGCTTGAAAAATGAGCAGGAAGACAGATTTTGAACTTGTTCGGAGCAAGAATATGCCAAGCCTCAAACTCAATTCACACCCATCAAGTTTCACACCGTACCCCAAACTTTAGAAGACCAAGAGTAAGAGCAAAATATGGGAGACTGACTCTTCTTCCTCCTAACAGAGAGCACATCCATTAGGAATGGAGAAACGTCTTATTTCAAGTTGTTAATTGTAAGGATTGTTCCCCAGATAACTTTCCAAAAGGAAAAAAGAGACCAAGCTGAGCAAAGGGTGCGTCACATCCAACTCCAACCTCCCTATTTGTTGAAAAGAGGTAAGAATGATGGGACTTAACTGAAAAATATGAGTCCGGGGAGGAAAACCAACACAACTTGTCCTAATTAATGCGACTGAGCAAATTCTCATAGATTTCCAAAAAATCCATGAAAGGGCCAATCTCCCAATCTTGGGTCTCTAGATTGGGCCTCCCTAGAGAAGCACAGAGAGTCAGAGACCATGAAATTCCATCAGTAAGATCGCTAACTCAAGCCTCGTTGCTACAAGCCAACCTGTAACGAATTGGAAATTGAACCTTAAGAGAGGATATTGTTCACCATTTGTCATTCCAGAAACTGACTCTGGAACCGCCATCTTATACGACACATAATGATGCCAAGAGAACCACCCCTTCCGAATGTGAACCCAAAGGCTACTTCCAAGAGCCTCCCTTGGCAATTTGATAGTCCACCGACTCACATCCAACTCAAAGTAACATTATTGATCATAAAAAAGAACCACTGCTAGTCTAACTGGTTGTAACTTGCCTATAAAAACACACAATAGTATCCCCAAAATTTCTCACTATCGTTTTCTTTTTCTTCCCAATTCCCCCATCAAAATCATAACCAGAGAGAGAGAGGCAGGGAGGGAGGGAGGGAGGTGGGGGCAGAGAGAGGAGATAAGGCTTCAAGACAGATGAGCATGTAGTAAATGCAAGTGTTTTCCGCTGAGAAATTTTCCCAATAAAAGGTTTACTACAGTTGATATGGGATAGAGTTGACACCCAAATTAACAAGGTTTGTTTTCCATGCGATATTAAGTAGCTGGTTAATAACCATAATCATATGAAGCTATCTAGCAGCATATGACACAGCTCAAAGGAATTAGGGTTTTGAATACTACACTTCAAATGTCACTCTGCTTCCTCTTCAAGCTTGAAACTTGATGTTCCTCATTCTGCAGCACCTGGCAGTGAATCTCATGGTTAGACATGGTATATTAAACTCTAATAAGGTCTGTGTGAGTTCAAGATGTGCAAAAGGTGACAGTAATGTAAAAACTCAAAGTGCCCTGTGCAAAATTCATAAAGCTAGATCACCAAAACTCATTTCACAAGAATGTCATGAAACCATAATATTTTTCTCTCACAACAAACAGTTTTCAAATTGAACTAGAACCCAAATACCAATACCACGAGAACTATCAATTCTGGCTCCAAACATCTTATAATAAGCCTACCTGCGTATGTTAGCAATATGAGTCTATCAACGGGGAACTCGACTGTTTTACATGTATTAATTGCAAGTTAACCCATGGTTTTCCCATTTTCCTTTGGTATATGGAGGCACCGAGGCATGGAGCTAAATGGTTTTAAATACATACAACAGAAAAAAAATCAACAAACTTTTTGTATCTTCCTTGATCTATTGTTTGATGCAAATAACTTTAGGATCAGCATTGAGACCCCCATATCAAATATTGTTTTATTTCTTTCCCTCACATTTGAAGCAAAGTGAGAAGTTTGCAGCTTCAACTTACATCAAACACTACACATAACACAATAAGAAAGAATATTTGCTTAACGACATCGTTATGGTTACAATAAATTTGGCTAAATGATCTTGCAAGTAACTTGAATTATGGTTGTTTCAATTATTTGAGTTGACAAGAATAAATAGATATCCTTCCATTTTGGCACTCAGGCAAATAGGAACTTCTATTGACAGCAACAGGTTAAGCAAACAACATTAGACTTTCACTGGTTCAGCAAGGTACCATATATATTACAGACGGTCACGTATCTCGCAACTTCACCATAATGTATTATAAAGTTTGGCAGTACAGGAGTAGACAAAATTCAACAATTAGCTTCATCCAGGGAAAAAGGCAAAAGTCCTTTCTCTAAGGCAGGAAAAAAAGTTCACTCTTAAAGAATAGACAAAAAATCTAGGACTTAAGGAACCAACACATTAATTGCACAAAAAGCATACATTTGGAATCAGATGCTTAACTAAATCACCGATAGGATGTATTAATTTAGAAAAATGATATAGCCAAAATCTCAATTATGATTGGCTCAATGATCTGAGATAAAACATAAGCAAAATATTCTTACAATTCCTCTCGTCACTTACTGCGCCCGAACATGTAAGTTGCACAATAAACGTTACCAATGGCATACATATGATAAACAAAACTTATGTTTTAACCAATTATGTTATCCATGCTGTGCACAATTAATGGCTATGTACATAACCTTCAGGATATAGTTTTAAAAGTCACTAGAATGAACATTCTGTTTGGGCTCTAAGGATTAGCAAACTTCATATCTCTTAATGAACCAAAAATCTACATATACAACAGCAAACCTTACCTTCAAGTCCTCTTCCGCTTAAGTGACTTGATATTTTTCAAGATGTAACTGATGACTTCCTTCAATGTGGCTTTTCTTCCTTCCTTGTAGTTCCAGAGCTCAGAAATTACATATCTTCCGCTTGGATTATACTCATTTAGCTCCTTCAAAGCAGTTACAACTGCCATGTAGATTTCAGATCCCCATTCCTCCTTAAGATTCCGTAGCTTTTCATCTTCTTCATCTAATATTTCCTGCATTGTGAAGAAATATTGCAATTTGAATAAATTTCAAGCTATTTATGTGATCATAAAAGGAAGAAAACAAAATGTTCCTATTTACTTCCGGACATGGGTAAATAGTCAGAAAAAGGACCCCTACAAGAGAATTTGCACTTATTACGACAATTGTTGAAAGAAAAATCAATTATAATTTCCATGCATTCCATCTATCAGCAGTTTGCAACAGAGATTAATTGCAACCTCATTCTGATGCAAGGTCACTATAAGCAAAAATGACTAATATAAGTGACAATTTAGTTGTTTGAATACTATACCTGAGGTTTGTTTTCAGTATCTATTATTTTGAATGGATGCCATTCCGGATTCTTCAAATTTTCTTGCCACAAAGAGCAAACGGTGGATGCCTGCACCTGTGCTTCCTCAGGAGAAAATTTCTCCTTACATTTGTTTTGAAATGGCTTTGAATCAATTTCACCCATTCGCTTAATTCCAATGTTAGTGCGCGCACTCAACATCTCGCTCAAACCCTACAAGGAAGATATGCCTTTGTAACCTCTTGCCTATCGTTTATCTGTTTATGATAGAGATAGACAACAATACTCGGTCCACTTTCCTTAAGTTATCAAAAGAGAAAAACATTTGAAGTATAGTAAAAGTAAAGAATATCTAGTATATATACATACATATATATATATATATAGCGACAAAAATAAAGCATGTTTCTCATAGGCACCAATTAACTATCCCTTCAATAGTGGTTGTCAATGCTCCAAGGCAAAGGGAATTGGCGAAAAATCTGATCACAATCACATAATACTGGGTATGGTTCACCTGATCCATCACATAATCCAACCACTGTGCTGTAGCTAGTGGTTGCCAATGCTCCAAAGCATTCTTTGAATGCTTTCAGCGTGCCTTTTTTTTTCCTGTTCCTCACAATACAAGAAATATCATGATGATAGTCAAAAGTATCTGATTCATTCCACTTTGAAGATATCTTGAATAGGACATCTTGATCAGTGGCTCCTGATTCCACATGCAGCAAAAAGCTTTTGTTCAGCTTCGAACTATTAATTATAATTCTCTTAATTCTTAAACCGGATTTAACACACCAATATGAAGTATTAAATCCAAGGAAAAAATCTCCACCACCAACCCATCTACCGCATAGAAGAAATATATATGCAAGTAAAGGTCATATGCATACCAATATTAGCTCTTTGCGAGCGTCTTGAAGCTCATCATTGCTCTTGCGCTCTTTTGACACTAGAGTGTTGTACAGATCCTCCATATCATTGAGATTATCGACTTTCTCCTCCAAATCTTTATTCATCTGTTTCACCTTATCTTGAACAGCATCATCATCTTCTTCAAGGCACTTCATCACCTGTAACTTCCCTTTTAACTCCTGAATTTCCATTTCCAACTTATGTTTAGCATCCAGCTGCTTTTCCAACTGAAGTATCTTTTTGAGTGCCTCTTCTTTCTCTCTCTGTAAACTCATAAATCCATACCAATTAAACAGCAGAAAATGTGAAACATAAGTATGGTACAAAATATGCCAACATTTAGTGAAAGCTTAACACAAAGTAGCAGACCTTTTGCTCTTCAACAAGTCTTAAGACATTCTCATCAGCCCTTCTCTGCTCCACGGATGCCAACTGAAGTGAATTGTTCCTACTGTCATTCTAAAAGAACAAAAAGAGAAAAAGAGTTTCAGTTATTGCCAGAAAGTGTCAAGTGTCAACATCAAAACACACACCATTCTTGGTAATGCCATTAGAGAGTTCAAATAAAACATAGTATTCATAGCTATTGATATATTTGAAGTTGCTATTTTTAGCTGTTTCTAGTTCCTATCCATGCAAACATGATATCTAAGCCAGTGTAAGTACTAAAAACACATTAAAACTGCAACTTCAAGTAGTATTGTTTGTTGTTAGTTTGTTACCCAATCTTATTCCATTAGTGGGGTCCTGGATTGGTAATTCAATATTGTCTCGACCCTCAACACTTCTAATATGTTTTAAATGGAACAAGGAAAGTACTGAAGTCAACAAGAGGATGACACCAAAGTGCATCATATTGCTGAAGTTCAATCTGCATTTAAATGCCTTGCAGAGAACAAGTGTCGAAGTCCCAATCACTTAATATCACGTTTGACCCCCAAGAACAATATCAAAAAGATCTATTATCAATGCCACATGATAGAAATAGAGATGTTGCTAGTAAAAAATAGATCAGATATGAACTCCAGTAAGTTATCTATATGTATTCTTAGAAACAAAAGACTTACAGAATTACAAAGAAAAGAGTGACAAACCTAGCTTTCGAGGATCTAGGACCTCCCAGGACAATTTCCACTACTGATTGCCTAAACCACTACTGCTGCCAGAGCACAGCTATAAACCTCCCTAAAAGACAAAATAAAAAAATAACAACTCCAGTAGTAAGGCTCCATTACGTCCCTCCACTTGTTGCTCCCCGATGCTTCTTAGCCTTCCTTGTAAACCTTTTAGCAATAGTCTTAACACCTCGTATCTTCTATTCTCCATACCCATTTTCTTCTTCTTTTTTTGTGTGGTGTGGTTAACATCTCTAGTGAAAACAATGCTTGTATGTTCCTCAAATGATAGAAAATAAGGCCTAAAGTATCAGCACATGTTACACTAAAATGTTAAGAAGCTGTGACACTCTGACCTGAACTTCTACACTAGGCTAAAAAGTAAATGGATCTTCCTAAGGAGAACTTCACTTTCAGCCTCATATGACACCGGATAACATATTACCCCTTTTAACAAAGAAAAATGTCTAATAACCATCAGGGCTTTACAAAAGAAAATGAACAGCTAGAACAGAACTCAAACCAGTGGAATAAAAGCTAAAAGCAGACAACAATACACATACCCTGAACATAGCAAGAAAATTAAATAATTCATAGAACCTCTCAACCCAAATGTCAGCCGGTTTCATTGGTAACAGGTATTACCATTTTTATATCCTCATCAAGCTTTTGCTTTTCCCGTTCTGTTAAAGCTTCACGTTTGTTCAATTCTTTGCTCCAGTAATCAAGTTGCTTTTTCTTAGCATCCAATTCATAATTTAGTTTTTCCTGTTCTTCCAAGATCCTTCGAACATTTTCACGTGCAGTTCGCTGCATCTTCCTTGTTTCTGAACAGGAGAAATGCATGTCACAACTCCTACGACATGTGTTTAAGAATGTATGTTTACATGTAAGAATTTATATAGGCACCTAAAAGTGGATTCATCAACCTATTTACAAATAAATGTGTGTTTCACATTTATAAATGTCCAAGTTATGAACAACATAGAACAACCAGCGTTTGATTATCTATCATCCTCAACAGACCACGAACCCATGTATGTGTAAACATAACCATTATATATAATAAATCTCACAAAACAAGAAGAGAGCATAGGAATACATTGCAGCTGTCAAGCAATTGCATATAATTTTGTCTATGGCTGCTTGTCTGAGTATAAAACATTTTCATTCGAGTACAGTGAAAGAACTTAATAATGTTGTGTATATGCCTATATGGTCATTATGCCACATTTGAAGAGAGGGAGACATGAACAGAAACAAACCTTCTACAAAATCATTGTGCAGCTTATCTTTCTCTTCAAGCATTCTGCTTAAAGACATAGTCTTCTCATTGTACTTGTACTCTAACTCATTCAGATTTTCATTTGTCGAGTTAATTTTATCAGCCAGGTCCGCCACCACATTATTTCTATTTTGAGCCGCTTCATGGACAATGTCAGATATTGTTCTTAGTTTTCCTTCACTGCGAAGGTAATCCCCTATTGGCCCCATAGAATTATGATCATCGGCACGTGCACACCAGCCATATATACGAGGGCCATGATTCATTTTCCGCTCGTTCCATTCCCTTTTGCTATGATGCTCAGCTTCAAATGCTTTATCAAACTCTGTTGCATTCATGAAACCATTCCAATCAATGTCAAATTTCACCACAGCTTGTGCAGTATGGTCTGTTTCACTCCAGAAAGTACGAACTTCTAAAGGCTTATATTGGGCAAACCGTTTCAACCAATATCCTCCATCAAACAAGGCAGCCCCATCCTTTGGGTCAGTCACTATGTTGACTATTATTCCCATCCAGGGCCATACATAGAGATCTTCTTGCCCCGGAGTTTTTTTGACAGGTTCTGAAACAACTGGTTGAGGAGCTTGGTCTGCTTCACTACCCAGATCAGTCTCCAGATACTTTGCCAATGCAAGATGGTTTGCCTTTTGTTTCGCACTTCTGTTAGCAGATCCTTTACCTACTCCAGAAGCATGCTGAAACAATTCCTTATACTTATAATCCTGTTTCTTCTTCCCAGCACAAAACGGGCATCTCAATGCACCATTTATATGTTTAACTTTGTATTTTCCACTCCTCAGCTGTTCATATGGCTTGTCCATGTACTCTTCAATTTCAGATTCACTAATATCTGACTCTTCGTCAGAACTATAGTCCATCTGACATCCCCGCCAAATACACAAAAAAAAAATTAAATGCAAAGCAACATATGAGAATATAGTGGCTAAACTAATAAACGAAGCAGTGACCCAACAAGTTCCCCTCACCCCCAAGCACCCAAAAAAGGGACAAAAGGTTCTCATGAACAGGATTCCTAAGTTCCAAAATAGAACAGCGAGTTTGTGAATGCAGTACTGTAACTGTAATAGAGATGTGTATGGCCTCTCAGCAAGTTTGTGCGATATCTTCTTTTTTGATATTTTCTCCAAATAAATAAGAACATTTATGTCATAAGGCACAAGAACTTCACCCACAAAGAGTCAACCCAAACAGAAAGACCTTCCATCAAATGACCAAAGAGAACTAGGCACATCCACTCATATCATTTGTACTTATCCCTCTGGCCTAATCATGAAACCAGCAGAAGATGCCTTACAATAGGACACTATCGTTTGTGGGAATTTGATACTAGCATGAAACAAAAAGAGAGATGAGGAGCTTTGGCGTAGTGGTAGCCTAATTCTTAGGAATTGAACTAGGTTAAGTCTCGACTTTTGAGTCCCTTCACATGCTAACAATAATAATAATAACATGACATTATAAAGCAAGGCACGGAAACACAAAGGTGGAGCAACTAAAGAACTAATCAACAAATAACCAACCAAACAGCAGTAAACTTTATGACCTTGAATACTTCAAATCATGGAAGATCGACGATAATGTGTGAGAAAGTGGAAACAAATAAGGAGACAGTTAATTATCTGCAGGGTACAAGCACCTCAGTTACAATTAGAGAGAACATATTGATAATAAATATGTGAGCAAATAATTTACTACTGGTGATAGAAATTATAACTATTAAAAAAGGAATGTTGCGCGAATAGTAAATGTAAGATTGGTTCCAACTATGATGCATTATAACGAATGGGAGTTCTTCTATTCACTCATTTTCCTTCTGACTGCAGAATATCTTGTGGTACAAATGTTCTCGTCATTTCCTAACCCATAGTTTGTTACAAAATATAAATCAACTAAAAAATCTTCAATGATTCAAGGAAGGCCTAAAGGAAGCATTTTGGAATAAGTTAAATGAGGATGAAATACAACTGTTTGAAGTGTGTTTGGTAACCGCATGTCACATCTCAATGTTCCCCTTTCTACTGATAATCTTAATACCGCTAGTTTTATTTTTAAATTTTAACCTTAGTTCAACAATTACAAAATCTGCCTTTATTGCCAAATGATGCTATCAATCTTTGAACAACTTAGAAGATTTAAAGAAGAATGAATATGTAAAAACTAGGATAGGCATAAAAAAGATGGGGAAAAGCAAGAAGTTTTGCCAAACATTCAAAAGAATTAATCAACCTGACGCTGCTGCAAACAGAAAGATGACTTTTTTTGAATGGTTAAAAGTTTATAGATGCACCAAGGGGGTGTAACCCAGAGAACTACAAGGATGCTGGAAAAAGCCTCAAGCAGCTTGGTACAGAGAGAGGAACCCCAAAACTTGATTACTAAACCAATTATCAATAATAAAATCAAAGGCGATCTCCTTTAAGTCACGGATTCAATGGTTTCTCTCTTTCCAGATACACTACATGATGGACATGGGGAACATTATAAGTATGGTTCCTTTTCACGAGAGTAACTGTCTACAGAGCCATTAACAACCCAATGGACCTCCATCAAATTATATGCAACGCTCCAAACCCTTCTTGTCCAAAATCCAAAGGCAGTGAACCTAATGCTAATTGCTTAAAATGTTGGTCTATCCCGTCAATAAGAGTCAGTTACAATCTTTCTCTCTCAACTGCTCTAAATCCCTCAACTCCAGCAAAAAAAATCTTAAAAATATGGCAAAAGATCGTTTGTAAAAGTAAAAGTAAAACAACTACCAAACGTCTATTTTCTCAGTCCACAACAGTAACATTAAACACCTACAAAAGTAAGCAATTGATACGTTGAGCATCGCTGTAAGACAATCATTTTAGTACCATCAGCACCTGATTTCACTTGTCTAGCACAGAATGCAGAAGAAAAAAGTTTTATATGAATTTTTCATAGACAAACAAAAAATTAGGATCCAATATTAACAAAACATAAAACAATAGGAAATCAACTCACTTTGTCTTGAATTAGGGTTTAATATGGGCTTCTAAACCCAAAATCTGAGTTCAATAACCTGCAATACGAAAAATGATGAACGGGCCGATTATAGAAAGAAAATAGAGGCAAATGCTTTAAGGATTCGGCAAATACTAAATCGCAACGGCTTAGAGACAGCATGCAAAAATAGCAGCCGCTACTTGCGCCAAATCAAACACTGCCGTAATAACACCCATCGCTGCTTGCTCCCAGACTTAATGCAGCTTCTGGCGCGGTAGAAGCAGTTTGCAGCTTGCTTCACCGGCGACAGTAACCAGTATAAGAGGAAGAAAAAGGAAAAAAAAAAACAAGAAAGACGTGGAGGGAGGAAGAAGTAAAATACCTGATGTGATAGCAACTCCAAAACAAGTAGCTGTGAGAATTGGGTCTTTTATTTTTATAGATGTGGTTGTATCGAGAAATTTGTTTTATTTATCTGATCAGATATATTTTAACTGACCCAATACTTATTTTTATCTAGTGTTAGTGTAAAATGAATGGAAGAATGGAAAGTTAATTGTTTAATTAGTTGGAAATAAAAGATTATAATAAAAAATGTATTTTATTAATTTGACTGTATCACGAGACATATTTTACTGGATAAATATGTAAGAATATTTTTTATATAATTCAATTTTAATTTTAATAAGAAGGAGATGACTTATAGTTCGTTTACTTCACAATTACAACGTCGCGCTTTATGCTGTTCAAAACATAACATTGATAGAATAATACACTAATTTGCCATATCAGAAGCAAAATTGGCATGAAAGATTGCTATTAGCCCGATGGTTGGATACACCAGGATAATGGTTATCTATGGTCAGTGGCAGAGAGCAGCTGTGTCCAAGGGAAAAATATTCAATTTATATAGCTAGTCAGCCATACAAACACACACATTAATCCAGCAGGAACAAAAAACTTTAATAATAAAAAGCACAATGTTACTTCTGCATTCCTCGATTCCTAAATGGAATAGAGAACGAAAAGGTATAGAAAGAGACTATTTTCACTATTAAATTGCAGGATGAGGAACAGTTTTGAGTTGGGTTTTCTTCAATGCTTTGAGAAGTTCTCTTTTTTTGTTTGTTCTGAGACGTTGTAAATCCTAAACTACGTCAAATCAAAACACGATTAGGGAGAAAAAAATCATTGCGAAATCTTGATCGACTCCTTCAACTGCAGAACGGGTCGTGATTTGAGACAGTTTGAATCCTAAACTGTTTTTCTAACTGATTTACTGATAATTCCAAGCAACAAACAAGGGGAAAGATCAAGAAGCTACTTGGACGTAAGAGCGATGAGATCTCACCGGACGATGATCACAAAACGAGAAATTGGAGGAGCGATGCCCACGATTACACCTGCAAGAAGAGGAGGAGAGTACGATGTGGGTGGTCTGCGTCTGGGTGAGAGATGAGTGTGTCCAACACAACTAAAAGCACGAGCTTCAATGCATTTCATGTTACCAAATGTGATGTTTGGCAGTTGGTCTGAAATGTTGTGTGACCTACATCAAAATGTAATGAAATGCGGTCCAAAATGCCAAATAAATAGGCTCTTAACCATTGCATGTACTCATAATTGAGATGGTAAAACAATATCCAATGTAAGTTCAACTATCCAATGAGTCCATTAATTTTTGAGGCTCATCATCCATTTAAATATGAATCTACCATTTTAATTATAATATTTTGAAAATAAAAATTACCAAAACTAATGTCAAGATCAGAATCTTAAATTGACAAAATTTAAATTTGAATTTTTTTTGCTGCTAAAATATAAACGCTTAAATTAAATTTTTGATATTTCATGTTACCAAATTAAAGACCACTTATACATCGATACCGAAGCCAGAAAAACACAAACTATCACCATTTTGACCACGGGAGAAAATGTTTTTGTATAGTCAAAATCAGGTTTTTGACTGAACCCTTGTGCCACCAAGCATGTCTTATGATGTTCAATTGTACCATCTTGATTGTATTTAGTTTTATAAATCCATTTGGAACCAATTGCTCATCGACCTTTAGGTTAGGCCTGTACAAAACCCAAAACCGACCCGACCCAACTCAACGAAACCCGACACCAACCCACTATGTAACAGTTCTAGTATAGGTATAAAAATTTAACCCGTTTTATAAATAGGTCGGTTATTGGTTTAGTATAAATCGAACCCATATATACCAGACCCAACACAAAGTGTGCTCCACAACTACAATCCGTCAGAGTATTGTAATAAATAAATTCATCCCAATAAACCTTTTGCTTCATGTAATACTATATGATAGTCATTCCACCTTGATGAGTTTCTAACATTGCATGACGCAGTTTGTAAACTCACGAATTTTTTGAAGCCGCATATCACGTTTTAAGGTTTAGTCACAATTCTCTTGCCATTGTGAAACTTGACAAACAATTAGCTATTTCGGTCGTAACACACTTCTGTATCCAAGTAAGAACCAAACTATTGCAACAATGCCAAGAAACATAACATGGGTCTTTTGGATTGATAGCCTGAAGTGAGTCATCAACGAATCCTCACATGCTTCATCCATCTAAGGCAGTGAGTATGTTTCTACTCCAAACATGATAACTATCCTCTCTAGAGAGACACAAACCTATTAGCTTGTTCATAGTGTAGTCAGTCGTTGTCAAATGCAGATGATCATCAAAAGGATTCGAAGAACTAGATCCAGTTGAAGCAGGCAAAGCTGAGATCATAGTGCTAACATCTTTCTCATAATCATCACCAAATCTTATGATCAAAGTCATGAGTACAAAGAAGAAATTTCACACAAAAAATTAGTAAAAGAGGCAACCAAATCAGCAAAGAAGGCAACCTGTCTCTGATACCATGAAACCCAAGTAATCCCCACAAAGAAATCTTGAAATATATGACAAAATCCACAAGGAGCTTGAAGAAGTTTTTAGTATATATGAAAATGTAGATATGAATCTTACAAACCAAAGACCTAAAAAGCAAAAGATATACATTCAAGAGAAAAAGAATAAAACATTGATTTGCTACAGTAAAGGCTCCATACAACTTGCCTAAAATGCCCCGAGTAAAAGCTATGTCGTTTCACTAATACTGTTTGACAGTCTCCACAAGATACGCTTGGGCTTGGGTGAGCTAGTGGCCTACTGGCCCACAGACTATTTAGGCCGGTAAGTGACTTGTTTGGAAGTTTGGCGGGGATAGTTGGACTCTCCCCTTGGATTTACATCATAGGGTCGGGTCCAATATGACCTGATCTTGGGTTAGTTCCACATTGTTACAAAAAAGTGTTCTCTTCGAGACTTGTAGAGATACTTGCTAAGAAGAGTACAAGAACAACCATACACAATTTTAAACTAATAACATGTATCAATACAACCATTTGAATTTCCATCACATTTTATATCCATTATTAGGTGTGTCAAGAATATTAAAATATTTAAATTTAAAACCCACAATCTTAAAATCTTAAATCATAAAATTCCTATAATTGTGGGATAGGGTTCGTGTATATCATGTTTGTCTCCTATCCCGTCAAACGAGAGTGTTAGTGCACGAGAGTTATATGTAAGGCAAAAATGTTAGTATGTATCTTGCTATCTTAGAAGAAATTATATCGAAATGAATTTATTATTAGTTAGAATTAAACATTTGAAAGTAGATTGTTCATGGCATGTGCATTGTGGAAGCATATATAGTGACAAGTTGGGGTTCAAAGAAGCAAGAGCCAATACTTTTTTCATATTGGAAGTCATGATGATCTGGAAACCATAATAGCAGGTTCTAATGTTTTTCTTCCCGTCTTTTTCTTCATGTTCTTAAAAAAGAACACAAAGAATCATGATCACCAAGAAATTTCAAACCCCCATATATATTGGAAGAGCATACTTTATTGAATTACACAATAACAATCCTCAAAATAACGAATTACAATATAAATTTTTAGATACATAATCTCAAACCTTAGTGTTGTTGGTTTAGTTGGCTAGTCATTTAGAGAATTGATTGCTTTGATAACGCAAGTGAAATTAAGAAAAATAATTCATCCCCCAATGTATGATCTCTTTTAACCCTCATTCATCTCGAATGTTGGATGTTGTTAAGTAGACCCTACGTTTGTGTTCATAATCAATCTCAAGTGTTGGATGTTAAATAGACCATACATCTGTGTTCATAATCAATGACTCATGCAATATACAATAAGGCATTAAAATGTGTCGATGCAAAATTTTGCACAACCTACATGTCAGCAATTGAGGAGGTTGTGACGTAAACAATGAACCTCTCGAATCATGCAAGACCAAAGGGAGGACGTTCTATTTGAAATTTACACTCTAACACTCAAGTCAATATCTTTCTCAAAGTAGTTCAAGAACCAAATGTTTCACTTGTTAAGTTGGGAAGTCCAAAAGAGACAATACTTTTGGATGCAAAAACCCTTTCACAAATGAGAGACAATTTTTGAAAGTTTTATAGCATAGCCAATGAAATCAATTAATGAATTGTTCTTAATCATCAAATGCATTCTCTAGTAAATAAGTTACGTTACAATTACATATCTCAATTTCAAATACCCAAAAAGGGACAAGGCCTCTGGCTAATAAAGAAGAAATGGACGTGGTTGACTGGCTAAGTAGTGGAGACAAGATGATGCAAGAAGGAACCACTAAGTTTGAGTTTGACCCACCTTTTTTTTTCTTCTGTTTCATTAACTGATACATTCAAGTGCACTGAATATGAAACATTTCCTAGAATCACCTAATTAGTTTTTGAAAATGAATGTAATAAATAGCACTGAAAGCCAAAGCTGGCTCCAAAAACTTGTCATAAAAAAAGCTTTCATGCCTCCTTCACGAGTTTCACATATTGAGAATGTCCCACCATGAGCATCCACTTCCAGTTCCACCAACCAAACCATCTTTTGTAATCTCCAGCACTTCTATCCACTAACTTCTTTTGGCATTCGCTAAGTCAACTTCTTTTCTCTCCTTCTGCACTATAAATAACACAAGCTAAAACATAGAGAAAAACATGGTAGAAAGTGAAGCTATACATCTCTCTATTCTTGATTTGCTATTCTGGGGGGTGAAAATGGATAGTGAGGAGATTCCATCAGTTCCTTCCACACCAGCAACACCAGGGACTCCCGGTAGACCTCTCTTTGGTGGGTTTAGGGGAGAGCTATCAGGATTAAGCAGCATTGGTAGAAAATCACTTCTCAAGAGCTGCAAATGCTTCGGTGTTAAAGAATGGGCTATGGAAGAAGGAAGATTGCCCCTTGTGTCTTGCGCCATTCCTCCTATCTCACTTGCAAGAAAGGTAAAAAGAGAGTGAGAACTCCTTTTTCACCATTTGTTGAAGAATGTTAATTCAAAGACAAAAACTTCTTTCTAATGCAATGCAGGGAAGACTACATACATTTAACGTCAATGGACTAACGATTGAACGATTGAAAACTTGTGCAGGTGGGGGCTGAATTCATAGGCACACTAATACTCATCTTTGCCGCGACAGCCACAGCCATTGTGAACCAAAAGACGCAAGGCTCTGAGACCCTCCTTGGCTGTGCTACCTCTACCGGGCTTGCTGCCATGATTGTGATACTGTCTACTGGCCACATCTCAGGCGCCCATCTCAATCCTTCTATCACCATTTCCTTTGCTGCTCTAAAGCACTTCCCATGGAAACATGTACAGCTAAAGAAAACTACATTTAATCAAAAAGGAGGGATTCCTCTTTCATTGACCCATTGAAATTAAAGAGGAAAAGAAAAGACTGATAAACTTTGTTTGTGGGTGTACAGGTACCAGTGTATATTGCTGCACAAGTGATGGCATCATTGTGTGCGGCATTTGCACTCAAGGGGATATTTCACCCTATAATGGGTGGAGGAGTTACAGTTCCTGCGGAGGGATATGGTCAGGCTTTTGCTCTGGAGTTCATTATCAGCTTCAACCTCATGTTTGTTGTCACTGCTGTGGCCACGGACACTAGAGCTGTAAGTGCATTCTACATCACATTCTCGTATAACTAAACAAGATAACTTTGAGGAGCTTGTAAAAACACTGTTTCTCACTCTACATGCCTTCAACTTCAAAACCATTTTCTGTCTTTCTATCTTGTGTTCAAAAGTCTACTTTGGCAAGAATGAGATATCTTCTCCAAAAAAAAATTCCAGAAGACCAGAGACTTGAAACTTGATTTGCACATTCCAAAAGTTTGACAACCCTGGAATCTCAGTCTCTGATGAGTAAAATATTAAAAATACAAAATAATCTAGCAATAACAGCACCAGCAACAAATAACTATAATAAACCAAGAACCACAATGACAACTTGCATCGAGAACGTATTGTCATGGACAAACTGAAAGTCATCACAAAAAGTATATTAAACAAAGAACCAAACCTATTTTTCATCAGACTCGTAAGCTGTATAGCATAACCTGCACTAGTTGCTGTCGCTTCTTGTACCCTTTCCACTTGCTCTCTCAGAGGGGCCATATTTCAGCGGTGGAGCAAGTGAAACTCACTGTTCCATCGAGGTTTAGAGCTTATGAACCATGTGTTATATACTTATATTTGATTGTTTAGTCACAGAAGCCTTTCTATGCATTTCGTGGTTGACTAAATAAGTATAATAAGCATTTTGTCATCAGAAAATCATTTTTAAGGAAGTGCAATAACAGCAGTTGAAAAATATTGAATCTTCAAACTTGGCATCTGTGATTTGACTCCCCAACATTGCAGGTGGGAGAATTGGCTGGAATTGCAGTGGGAGCTACTGTCATGCTAAATATACTCATAGCTGGGTATGTCATTCCCTGTTGGAAATCTACTTGATCTAAGTTGGGACTTGGGAGATTCAACATCAAGACATTAAACAAGGAACTAGAGGAAAATAACGTCCTCTCTTCTCCTTGAAGCAACTAACTTATATTGAGTAGGGAATACCAAATATGCCATCAAAAAAGTGTTTCCACAAGGAAAAGAAAAAAAAATTGAACAGAAAGGTCAGAGGCTATAAATTGCCTTAAGGCACCGTCCCCGTTATTTCTACTGCATAAGTAACAGGGCTGATGACAAAATTGATGATAAGCATACACAGACCAACAATATAAAAAACCTGGTACAATTGCTGACACCTCCAAATGTATCAGTGAAACTATTCTTTATGCCATGGTGCAGGGAATCAACTGGTGCATCTATGAACCCTGTGAGAACATTGGGGCCGGCCATAGCTGCAAACAACTACAAAGCCATATGGGTATACCTCACTGCCCCTATCCTTGGAGCACTGGGCGGAGCAGGAACTTATACTGCTGTCAAGCTGCCAGAGGAAGATGATGTCATGATGCAACTCATGGAAAGCCTTCAACAGCACGGAGCTTCAGAACGTGAGTCACTGGACATAAGAGCTACAAACCCAGGAACCCTCTTAGGAAACGACGTGCAAGAATTATAAGCCAGCAAGTGAACAAGATGGAGCAACAGCAGTAAAAAATCTGGTTACATTCATCTATATCAGTGCATAGTAGTAATGAAAAGGCCATTTATGGCTTCATAACATTGTGTTTTTGCTTCTGTATTTCGGTATTTCCTCATCATTCCTTGCTGTTCATTTAAAGTCGTCATATTGGGACCAAACATCCTTTCTCATATGCTCTCCCTCCGCGAATATTGGGTTTGTGCTATTTAGTAAAATTCGTTCACTCCGAAACAATTTTTTTATTACTATTAGTCTATTACACTAAAAGGTAAACAATTTTTGTGCACAAGACTCCCATGGTGAGTCGGGTTGAGGATATACAGAATGTACAAGACCTTGCCCCCACATAACATGTGGAGAAGTCATTTCCATGAAATGAACCTGTGACCTCCATATTGGCAGAAGCTAGCCCGTTTTATTACTATTGCACTGATTAGTAAAAATCCAAAAGAAGATATAACCTACTTTATATTTTTGTGATATGTTCAGGATCTCTGATGAACATGCATCCTATCTTCTCAAGTGCATCAACTTAAATCTAGAGATTTAAAATCCAAACCAAAAATACTCACAATCCCCTACATGTCAAAGTCTCTTGATCAGACTCTCTTAACAATATTGGAACAACTCCAAAACTGGAGATCACAAAAGGAGCTCATAAAATGACACCACATTCAATAAATTTATAACAGTACATAGCCATTCAAATTTCCAAGTGGAAATTAAAGTATTACTCAAAACTACGTAGTGCAGGCAAAAAAACTAACCTCAAACAAGTCTTTTAGTACTAAATCAGTACCAAAATTCCAAGTTCTTATCTTTTATGGCACTTTCTCGAAGACAGAGAGATGATCATTTCTTGTAATAAAAATCATATCCGTTTTCGAAGTTGCACCCGTCATATGGAACCACACCAGCCATTGATCTCCAGTTGATAAATCAAACAGGCAAAACCCGTCCGCTGTGACTGGAATTGGAGAGGGCTTGTTTACGACACAGCGAGAGCACTAAGGCAGCCACCAAGACGCCTAGGAGATCAGCTGCCGCGTCCTTAGATGAGGCCCCGGCGGAATGAAAATAGCCAAGCTGATCTGCAGCCTCCTTAGTGGCTCCGGCAGCGAGGGAGAAGATGGATCCGATCCCGATGGAGTGGCGGCGAAGGAGCGGAAAGCGGGTATGGTTGGCGAGAGTAGAGAAGACCAGGGTAAGGGAAAGGCAGAAGATGACGTGATATAGCTTGTCTAGGGCCAGCCAGGGATCCTCACCGCTATTCATTGAGTCATTGTGGTATAGCAGCAGTTTAGTGTGTGTTTGGCAATACGTTGATGGGGCAGAGGAAGCGATTTTGAATCTCATGTCTGTTATTAATAGTATCATAAAGTTATTATTATTATTACGTTTAGTAAATTTAGAGAAATTTATCAAGGAAAATGATATAGATCCCAGCCTCTTGCATCCCACGCTGATGTGGCGGTGAGGTGTCATGTTGATGAGGATGTTGACTGTGTTTTTTTTGAATTCCTAAATACCAGGTAAAAGTTACACAGTAAAGAGATGGGTTTGTCGGATTCTTACCATGATTCTCTATCCACTCCCGTGGTCAGTCTTGCTATTACAGTGCTCGAGGTTTCAGTCTGAAGCTTCATCTCCTAGTTCGTAGCTGTTTGCGGGTGTATTGCTTCAGATCGGAGATCGTATTGCCGTGTTCTCTTACGGATCGAAGTGATCTTTCTCTCAAGCACAGATCGGAGCTCTCTCAGACCGGCGACCTCTTCCGTGGGTTTTAAATCGCGTACAGGTATAAACGGTGGATCTATATGGTATAGCTAGTGGATTTTCCATTGATTTGTTTTGTTTAGTCGTTATATATTTGCTTGTTGCATTATCTGGATTTTGTTCTTGAAGGCGAAGTGGAGTTATGCTATAGGGTTTTTTTGTGTTTTTTTTTGTAGATAAGATGACAGGTTTTATGGATATCCTTCTTGGGGGTAACGACTGCGATGATTTTGATGTCGGGAATGATGTTGCTGATATTGTGACTAGTTCTTTTGAGAGTGTTGATGGCGGCGAGGAGAATGTACCAACGGAGGGGATGATGTTCGACAGTGATATGGATTTGTTTGATTTTTACAAGAAATATGGAGAGCGCAATGGTTTCTCTGTAAAGAGGAGGACAAAGAACAAGAACGAGCTGGGTGTGTGTACACACATGACGTTCACTTGTGGAAAGTCAGACAAGTTTCGTAGTCGTGCTGTGGTACCAATCAAATCTCGGTCGCATACGAAGAATGATTGCAAGGCTAGACTGAGAGCTCGTTTATGTGCTGATGGCAAATGGGAGATTACCAATTTTATGGACAGACATAACCATGAATTGAGCCCCTCTCATTCAAGGTTTTTCTTATGCAATCGAGAGATCAGCTCACACGTCAAGCGACAATTGGAGATCAATGATATGGCTGGTATAAGGCCGTGCAAGAGCCACAATGCACAGGTGATTTAGTTTTGTTTTGGGAAGTACTGCATTTTACGTTTGTCATATGACCTGACAGACTCGTTTTGCCATTGTATAAATCAATGGAATAATGTTATTACATTGTGCTTTTTATACTGTAATATGATATTCCATTGTCATATTACAGTGGAATAACTTATTCCATTGTCATATTACAGTGAAGTAACATATTCCATTGTCATATTGCATTGGAATACTTAATTCCATTATCAATATACAATGGAATATCATTACACGTTTAAATGTTATTCTATTTTTGACTGTATCTCATTGTAATTGTTACAGTGGAATATGTCAATTCCATTGTCATGTTACAGTTGAATAATTGATTTCCATTGTCATGTTACAGTTTAATAATTGATTTCACTGTCATACTGCATTGGAATACATAACTCCATTGTCAATATACAATGGAATATCATTAGACGCTTTAAATGTTATTCCATTTTGACTGTATTCCATTGTAATATTTACAGTGGAATATTCAATTCCATTGTACTAAACAATGGAATATGTGTTCCATTGTCTTTTTTGATAAATGAATAAATTTTTCCATTGTTTTGACAGTGGAATAACAAAGTACACATATTGCACGTTTCCCTTATTTCATTGTCACGGACAATTAACACAATTTTTGTGTTTTTATGGTGTGAGTAGGTGATTGGAGCTGGTGGACATGAGCATTTACCTTTTATTCAACAGGATATCAGGAACCTCATAACCAGAGTTAGGCGGATGAGACTCGGTGAGGGTGATGCGAACGCTATCCAGAATTACTTCTTGAAAATGCAGTCGAAGAATGAAGGGTTTTTCTCCATGATAGATTGGGATGATAAAGGGCGGTTGAAGAGTGTTTTTTGGGCTGATCAGCGTAGTAGGGCAGCTTGTCGGGAATTTGGCGACGTTGTAAGCTTTGACACTACATATTTGACGAACAAGTACGACATGCCTTTTGCCCCATTTGTGGGTGTGAATCATCATGGTCATTCCATGCTTCTTGGTTGTGGTTTGATTGCGAACGAAGATACTGAGACTTTTACATGGTTGTTCAAGACTTGGCTTGCGTGCATGCATGGTATTCCTCCTAGCGGGATAATCACGGACCAAGATAGAGCTATGAAGAAGGCCATTGAAATTGTTTTTCCTGGCACAAGACACAGATGGTGCCTGTGGCATATTTTGAAAAAGGTGCCTGAGAAATTAGGTTCGTATAAAGAGTACAAACGGATAACTTACGCGTTGGGGGATGCTGTTTATGATTCTCAGAGCATAGCTCAGTTTGAGTCTGGTTGGGACAATATGATACATGAGTTTGGTTTGGAGGGAAGTTCTTGGTTGGCAACTATGTATGAGGAAAGGCATATGTGGGTTCCTGTTTATTTGAAGAACTTCTTTTGGGCGGGAATGTCCACTACCCAAAGGAGTGAAAGCATGAATGCTTTTTTTGACGGGTATGTAAACTCCAAAACTACTCTAAAACAATTTGTTGAGCAATACAACAATGCACTCAGGGATAAGGTGCAAAAAGAATGCCAAGCAGACTTTAATTCCTTCCACAAGCATCCTCAGTGTGTTTCTTGGTATGAAATGGAAAAACAAATTGATGGATTATATACGGAGGCCAAATTCAAAGAGTTTCAAAAAGAGTTGTCTGGGTTGATGTATTGTGGTGTTCAGTCAGTAGAGAATACTTCGTTTGACAGTGCAATATTTTTTATCGAGGAGGAAGTTGCATATGGTGACAAGGGTAGGAAGAAAATTACATATGAGGTGAGATATGAGGAGCGTAGTTCCTCTGTAGATTGTAGTTGCATGAAGTTTCAGTTCAGAGGTATTTTGTGCAGCCATTGCTTGACAGTTTTAAGGCGGAGTGGTGTGGATTTGATACCAACACAGTACGTGTGTGCTCGATGGAGGAAAGATGTACGGAGGGGTCACTCGCGAGTTAAAATTGATTACGACGGATGGTGTCTCTCAGCGGAGCAACGTCGTTATGAGAGTTTGTGTAATATGTTTACAAGGCTTGCAGATTTGGGGGCGGATTCCGAAGAAAGATATAATCAAGTCGCTCATTTGATTGAGGAGATAGCAAATGCACTGGCTTCTACTCCGGGTGTTGTTTCATTGCCAGTCACTAGTTCCAATGACCCGGTGAATCAACGAGGAAAAGGACGCCCTCCAAGTGCGAGGAAGAAGAGGATATTCAGGAAGAAGCATCCTGGTACGTCTGCATTGGAAGTCACAACGCAAACAGCGAGTTTGGATGATTTTGTGGCAGATGGTCTGTGATTTTAGTACCGATTCCAATTTGAACTTGATGGATTCCATTGTTTACATACATTTATTCCATTGCTTGTTTTCATACATTTATTCTATTGTACTTTGAAACTGATTCCGTTGTGTGTTGTTCCTTATTCCATTGTGCATGTAACTTATTCCGTTGTGCATGTAACTTATTCCGTTGTGCTTGTACATTTATTCCATTGTTCTTGAAAGTTTATTCCATTGTACTTGAAACTTTATTCGGTGGTGTGGGGAGTAATTTTTTCCTAATGTTTTGGTTTTTTGAGTTATTCCATTGTATTGTTTTATTTATCACAGTACATACACGACTTATTTGCTTATTTTCACAGTGCAAATACATTTATTTGGTTGTGAAATTCTTAGCAAATAGAGTGGATATGGAAGCAGAGGATATGAAAGCAGTTATGGAAGCAAGAATACCAAGTTAAATAGAGTTGATATTGAAAAGTTTTGCACAGTGTAAAATAAACACAAGATTAAAGACAAGTTTAAAATAATAATGTCTAATCACTTTGGGGCTCCACCGTCAAGGGGTAAATCATAGAGTACTTGATCTAAGGCCAAAGTCTCTTTGTACACGTCTTCATTCCACGAGTGACCAGGATCATCCAGCAAGCGATTGATGATCCTCGCTCTGATTATTGCTATGTCATCCACAGATAACTCCCCCGTCGGGATCTCTGTACGATTGAAGATGCATTCCATAACGAGTATGCAGACGATGCCACAGTCGACCCTAATTCATTGAGATAATCCAGTGAAAAAATTTTGTCTGCTTTATGGGGGAAATAAATTGTTTTAAGGAAAATGATATATATCCCATGGGGTTGTATAAAACTCATACTTTATTTCATTGTATTATTACAATGGAATAATAGATTTATTACAATGGAATACATTATTCCATTGTATACATATATTATTCCATTGTATACATATATTATTCCATTGTATTATGCAATGGAATAAACCATGGGATATTAAATGGTGGTAAAGTTCTCACCCTCCAGAAGGTTGTTGTGGCGAATCCCAAACTGTCTGTATGCTTGATGAAGTCTTCTGTGAGCATTGTGGGTATAAGCTGTGTATTTTACGAATTCCATAACATCTTTGAGATATTCATCACCAGAAGCGCGAACCCTTGGGAGCAGGGAGTTGTAATGTTTCCATTCCCCTGTTTCTGTGTCCAGGACCAGTAGAGTCCAATGGTTGGCAGATTCCTTGTTCCCTCTTGAATGAAGAGGACATATTAAGTACCTGTTTCGGGGGGATTCTCGGTGTATTACATCCGTGACATATCTTTTTGTTGCTGCAACATCGTTTTGCCTGAGATAGGCCTGTGTAACATAAAATTACAGTGTCAGTTGTGCACTTTTGGACGTTAACTCGAAAATTTTGCAACATTATCATTACCATTGAAGAGCTGGTAAGTACGAAAGTCGATGTGATCTCCCCTGTCGGTTTGGGGGGTTCAATGGCGTGTTGTTGTGTTTGTAACCTCATTAGGATATCAGAGTACCCATCAATGATACTGTTGTTCACCATTTCAGTTCCTGACAGGTCAATTATGTCATTCAGATAGATGGCTTGTTCTCCAGCCCAAGCCTCGATGCTGAAACCACATGTGGACGATGGAATAAGGCAAAGGACAAGATAAATACAATGGAATGACAATTATTTACAATGGATTACACACTGTAATATCTTGATTCCATTGTCATATGAAACAAGAATATTAAATCCATTGTACTTTTCACTATGGAATAACTCTACCCATTGTAACCACCATGGGTTATTTTTATACCATTGTTATGTACAATGTATTACATTATTCCATTGTTATATGCAACGGAATAATGTAATCCATTGTTATAATAGTATAGAGAAGGACAGTGGGATAAGTCACTGAATAACAATGGAATGAATTATGAATACAATGGAATAAGCTATTAAAGGCAATATCATGGGAAGTTTACTCGGGGTTCTCATAGGAAACCATTTTACTGATAGTGTCATGGTCTGCGTCACTGATGTGCTTGTTTGTTATCTTTCCATTTTTCTTCACTTTCTTCATTTGTGGTTCGAAGCTTTCAACATCAACCGGCCCGGGAGATGCTAGTTTCCTATTAGCTCTGGTTTTTCTTGGTTTTGGGGGTGGCTTGATCACCGGAGGATAATCAAAATCATCTGCAGTCTGAGTGGAAGTCCTGCTTGATCTGGTTTTCACATTTCTCACCAAAGATCCTGGTGTTTTCCTTTTTGTTGTTCTGGTTGCCCGCACAGTAGGAGTTTTGCCCTTTTTCCCATCCCCCTCTTCTGGAGTGGGTTCATTTGAGGCATGTTCGGGGTTCAGCACGGTGATTCTTGCACGCTGTGCATATGCAGTAGACATTCTATGCAGTTCACCCCGTATCTCCTCTCTCTCTTCCAACAGTGCAGCATAATCAGTTTTTTGTTGTTCCAGTTCTTTGTCTTTGGTAGCATATGCAGCAGTGATGTTCTGCAAGTCATTAGACAACTCTTCAGAAGAAAGCTTCAGTTTTTGGTGCTCCATTGATAGGTGTTGATGACTTGATTTCAGATCCTCAAGTTCTGTCTTTAGCTTTTCAAATTCAATCACCTTGTTGTGCAATTCCACACGCTCATCCCTCATGACCTTCTCGATGTCTTTGATCCGGAGTAAAGCCTCTTCATATTTATGCTGAATGCTAGATGTGTAACATCTTTATCAGGCTGGATCATGTCAACAACACGCGAGAGGCTCTGATGGAATGGTGTCGAGGGCGTTGAGGGTGGAGTTTCGTATTCTCCTCTGCCATCATCGTTTCTTATACGCTCATCATCATCAGCGTAGTCGTCATGTACACCATCATCATCGTCCTTGGGTGGATTATCAACCTCTTCATCCTCTTTTTGTAAATTTTCTTCCTTCTCCGTCTCGTCTTTTGGATTGTCCAATTCTTCGGTCTCCTTGTTTGGAATTTCCAATTCTTCAGTCTGTTTGTTCTGATTTTCTTCATCTTCATTGTTTTGGTTTTGGTTTTCTTCCTCGTTGGGGACTGTGGGTGTTTGTTGTCGATCGCTTTCGACACTGGGGAGGTCAGAGATGTTTGGGGTCCCTTCTTCTTCAGTCTCACTGATAGCATCTTCACCATCAAGTATTTCTTGTTCTTCCTCAGTTTCTTTCAGCTCTCCAGAAATGACCTATAATTATAAGTCAATGAAATAACTATAAAGGAGCAGCAAGCTATGTGATCAAAATGATATAACACAATATAACACAATGGAATACAAATCTCCATTGTAAATAAATATTACATTGCATTTACAACACTCTGGGGGTCAATAACATTGTAATAACTACAATGGAATAAGTATTCCATTGTAGTTATTACAATGGAATACTTAATCCATGGTAAACACTGCATTGTCATATTGGTCATTGAATAAGTATTCCATTGTATGTGTTACAATGGAATACGTACTCCATTGTATATATTACAGTGGAATACTTAATCCGTTGTATTAATTACAATGGAATACTTAATCCCTTGTAAACACTGCATTGTCATATTGGTTCATTGTGATCAGTACAATGGAAAACTATAAACTCCATGGCAATTGTTAATGGGATAACAACTTCACACAATGAGATGAGTGAACAATAACAAGTGGTGCAAAGAAAATAAAAATGTAGTATATACCTGAGTTTTTTTAAGCTTATTGACTACCTCAGTAGGAAAGTTTTTTGGAAAGTTCTTCAAGTCCCATTTGAGGAATCTTGGAAAACTTGGACCCGGGCTAGCGTCAAACACTTTCGTGTGTTCACAGAACCAGTACTGTAACGAATATATTTCATTAATAATTTACATACATACAACAATTACAAGGTTTCTTTGTGTTGGATGAAATGCGTTAAATTACTGTCATAATTGCTGCACAACCAGTGACTTTTGAAACGTCGCTGAACTTTTGTACCGAGGCGATTAGATTGCTGGATATTGCCCTGGACCAGTTGTACTCTTTCATCTTGTCGATGTCTTCAATATATTGAATGAAAGCCCATGGGAGTCCATCACCACTAGTAGAAAAAAACAGTGTTAAGCAAACGTAGAGCACCATCAGCCTGGCGAAGTCATCAGCAGCAGTGTCTGTTTCTTTTGCAATTGCAGCTTCGATTGCTGGCTTAAGGGTTGTCGATTTCATGATGTTGACCTTGTCATCAAATGTTCTGCTAACAAACGGGCTATCTTTAGGCTTTGATGTCCTTTGCAAATTCATTACGACGTTACCAGATCGTACACCGAATATGAGGGTGACATCGTGGTCCGATAGATAAACAGGCTTCTTTGCTAAGAGGAAGGCTTGGCTGTCATTATCGTATGTGCTCAGTATATCGCGAACAACTGAGTCATTCTTCTTGATAGTCACAGCAGGGTTGTGGCTGTCGAGCCATTGTTTCAACAGGTGCCAGAAAGGAGTCTTCACTAAAATTTGCTTATGCTTCTTGGAAGGCTTCAACGTTTTCAGAAAATCCCCAATTGCAACCAGGTTAGATCTGTAATGATGAGGATATACTTTCTTCTCGCCCACCATCTTGTATCTTTGTCTTTTATTTGAAGCAGATGGTGTCGCTGTACCTTTCACCACTGTTAATTTGCTCCTGGAAACAATCAAGCAATGTATTAAAATGAATTGGTGACAACCAAATCAGTTATTCCATGGATACTTTCGAATGGAATAAGGTATTCCATTGTCCCGTACAAATGGAATACATTTAACCATTGTCAGACATCTATGGAATATCTAAGGCAATCATAATTCATCAATGGAATAAGTAAACTCCCTCAACAAGTACAATGGAATAACGTTATTCCATTGTTTCAGCACATATTATTACATTATTCCATTGTCAAACACAATGGAATATGGTTACAAAGCTAACCTTACAGTGGACTAACGTTATTCCATTGTAATGTTACAATGGAATAACTAAAATCATGTCAACCCATTGTCTCGTCACAATGAAATAATTATATATAACTGTGATATTACAATGGGAATACATACTGCAATCACGAGATGAGATATCCAAGACCCAATTTGTGGGGCAAAAAATGCTGATTTACAGAAACAATGGAATACTCAGTGGCGTCATTTAATCATTATCTTCACAGAAGTCCCAATTTTTACAGAAACAATGGATTTAGGTTTTCACTTACTGTACGATCACTGCTTGTAACACAGAAATTGAAGAACGATGGGAGAAACAGATTCTTCTCTGTCATTATACCGTAGGCATAGATGATATTACTTGTTATGTCTAGAAAATGAGACAGCGAGTAGTTGGTTACCTCGAATAGAGGGGTTCTTTGAGCAACTATAGTGGAGCGGAGGGAAGTGATTGTAGTCACGACGGTGATGAGGGCGAAGAACGCGGACGGGCGACAGAGAGTGAGTGACTCGGAAGTGTCTCTTCGCTTCGATGAATGATGGAGCAGTAGAGACGGGGAGACGGAGACGGTGTGATCGTGTTTGAAATTCCAGAAACTGAAATGTTGGTTGAAGCGCGGCGTGGGAGAGAGTGTCGCGCAAATTTCAAAAAATCCCAGTCATCTTCCACCTCATCATGCCACATAATTGCCACGTAGGTATGGGAACCCATGGGATACTTACCCATGGGATGTAAAACGGGACTCATTTATCAATAGACCTTCGTCGAAAGATGGTTTATGCTATTAATAGAGCGCCGCCCCTCCCTCCTCTTTTTTTCCTCTTTCTTCTCTCTAAACTACCACAGCCAAAGTTTTTTAGAGAAGGGGAGGAGGAAGGTTTCTATTGCCTTGCTTCCTCCACATTTAAAGATTCCCCCTCTTCTTTTTTTCGACAGTCTTAGCATGCTAGCTGAATAATTCGATTTTTCTATCAGTGAATTTGTCGGTTGACAACATCAATGTAAACATGTTTATGATGACGGTAGATCTATCTTTAGATCTACATCCGATCAGCTTCTACTTCTAGATATGCTTGGATACTGACTCAAATTGTCATATATGGTTTGGATGCTGGTTCAAACTGATAATCTTAGTTTGGCGAACTAAGACGAGTTCTATGTTTGTTTTTATTGTGTTTTTTCGTCTCCAAAGTTAAGTTGTATATCCCGGTATAAATACTTTCAATGTCTGTTGATATCAAGAAACTGGAGGTGTAAACTGCTTACCACACTCCCATGAGGGATGCAAGACCTAAATCACAAAGACAACAGCGCCCATCTATTTTCTCATAGGAGACAGGATAGTCTTAATACATAGATGTATCCATAGAAGTGATAATTTTGTGATACAAAATGCGGGAACCTGTAGAAGGTAAATGTTGATCACCAATGCGATGCTAGTTCATCTTATTGATCAATTCGTTAATCGTGATGCTAATTTATCTTACTGATCAATTCATTAATTTGATCACCACGATCACCCGCATCTCCTCCATCCTTATAGGGTCGTTTCTTCCCCCGCAACCCGTCTGTTGGTCTGTCAAGTGCCAAGGGTCCCAAGAACTTGCTGACCACCTTAAAATGTGGACCACCAATGGAGATTTCACGTACGATATCTTCAATGCATATCATGCCATATTTTCCCAATGCCTGCCAGTCAATTATATGGACATATACATTATAAGAATTCGACATCTCAGATTAACAAAGATATTCGAGTAGGCAAGTATTATGTAATGTTTAGTAAATTCAAACGTACCTCTTCAATGATGATATTATCTGTCAGGGGAACTTTCTGCTTGTTTATTAATCCATAACCTTTCTTGTAAATCAACTCTTTTATGCTCTTCAAATTAGGACATCTTCAGAAAAGTGCAAACATCTCATGAGGACAAAGAATTGATTGACAAAATCAACTAAAATAAAATACTGGAAAATAAGTTACAATGATAAAAAGAAGGAAAAAATCGAAAAATTAAGTCGAGAGAAAGATATCAAAATGACCATCGTTCTTTCAACAAAAAGCTAAGAATTCTCGCTATATATAGTAGTTCAAGAGAATAGACCATGTAAACAGTTTATATGACGGTCCAGGAGGAGTAAAATTTTAGATCAGGAAACTGCCGCAGTTTTAGATATTAAAGATGGAGCCATGCTTCTGGCAAAGAAACACTTATTTTACATAGGCAATATTTTGCGCCATTAGGTGTAACTCTAACATCTCATATAACTTTCTCATCATGTCTCTTGAGCTGAATTCAAACACAGTAAGTGACATTCTTTATTGTTTTGGATGGATAAAGAGTGCTCAATATGAGGATGAACACCAATGAGCTACACAGAACGCAGGATGAAAAAAATAAATAAAGAAAATGGAGCCTGGAGTGAAGAAGCTTATCAACGTACTGACATGAGTAGGTAAAGTCCTCCACTCAGGATAATTCAACTATGAATCTACAGTTACAAGGACACTACATTAATACACATCGCCTTGTAATCTCTAACTCGTTATATTTACTGCATAGAATAGGAATAAGGAACTGCGTACCCATAAGTTACATAAGGCTCCACCTTTTGCAGCATTTCCATTAACCCTTCATCTACCTTCATGAAGACACCATCAAATATTCTGCCGAGTCTCATGTTCCGCAAGATCTTCTTAGTTCTTGGATGCATGTCAGTTTTGCTACAAATAGATAAAGATATCAAAATTTAAACATACCAATTGTAAGAGTACTGCATAGAAAAAAATCATTACAATTAATTATTTCTTACCCTTGTATACGGATGATAAATAGTAGATTAAATCCTGGAAATCGTGACGCAGATCTCGGCCTCTTTCCTCTTTGTTTCATCCCGAGAAGGTCCAATTCCTGTAGTAGGATGTTAATATTAGTTGTTTTGAAAGGAAAACATGATATATTTAAGTGGCACAAAGCAGGTGCCAAACAGTTATAAACTTTATTGCAAATCCAGTAACATGTCCTTCACAATCCACAATACCTTCACTCCTCAGCAAATTTACACAGTAAAGTAACAGCTGTACATTTTGACATCGTGTGATGAAAAGAGGCTGTCTTATAAATAATTAAATACTCTCTTGTTCTGCATTTATATATAAATCAGCAAGAATGCAAGTAAAATTCCCTGATTTCTTTTTGAAAACAAGAACATGGAAAGTTCAAGAAAAGCAGTGCTTCATATTTCTAATATTCACAGCTGAAGGTCAAAGCAATAATTCCTACAGTTCCAATCCCATTTTGCAACACATTATTGACCATTAAATGATGTTCAACTACACATGTTCAGATAGGATGTCACACTATTAAATGTGAGTGACTATTATGACAAAATTACAAATAAGAAACGGAAAAAAACATCTTCATCTTCTTCAAGATGTGCACTTAAAAATTAAAATAACCCAACTTCAATCGCTTGTAGTGCAAGAGACACTCTCTGCTTTTACGTTTTACGATAGCTTATAATCTATCCCACATACTCTCTAACAAACATAAGCAATACCACAAATTAGATGTTAACGTATGTCTGACAGCACAGATGCATATTTACATTTACCAAAAATATGATTACCTTGTCTCTGAAGTCTTTGATTAATTGTTCAGGCCTTTTGAATTCGCTTAGCTTTCTTTTCTTGTTTTCATGCTTTCCCAACTCTAACTGCTTTCTCCTCAAAATTGCCAATGCTTCATTGCCTTTTCTTTTCTTCAATATCACCTCGGGTACATATGTCAACTGATTTGCCTCCTCCTCTGCCATTATTATTACCTGTACTAACAGTGCACCAAACCAAAAACTCTTAAATCCACACAACTATAGACTGAAAAATATTGTTCATGAGAAAGTCAAACTTTGTTCGTCTTCTTCTTCTGTTTGCATGAAAACCAAAACTTTTTATTGTAATTCGAGTCAAGGCCTGGATTCCAGTTATTGACGAAAAATGCAAGTGAAAAGGGCATCCCATGAAGTATGAAACAAGTTTTAAAACAAAATAAAAGAAGAAAAAAAACTGAAGCACGATCAAAGTCTCTAATTTCCTCGTATTTTCCTGCGATTCTGGTTAACGAAACAAACCCATATATAAAACCTTCAAATCTTACGCTTAACGATCAACATGTGCCACTACTACAGCGAATTAAAAGAGAAGGCTTACCTAAGAAGAAGTCCACAGAAAACCCAATAGTCACTGTGAGAGCAGCGAGTAGAGTTTTGACTCGACAGACTAAACCCTAATTTTCTAACTTTTGAGGTGCGAACGAACAACTAGTCGAACCGGTGAGTCCTTCAATAATATGTGTGTTAGTGATACAAACGAACCGGTTGCTCTTAAGTTGAACCAGTTTCGAAATATAAAGTGAAAAATGATTTATTAAAAAGAAAGCATGAGAAACTAAAACCATATTTGGGCGGACTCCTATTCTCTCCATATACGGAGAGAATAGTATTCTTTTTTAATTGATAATTTTATCATTTAATTAAAATTATATAAAATTATCAATTTATTAAAAAGATATAATACAATATCTTTTTATTTATATTACAATAAATTTAAACCAAAATTCATTCTCATTCTCACATTAACTAAACATGCAAAAATTTATTTTTAAACTCATTCACCCCTCTCTATTCTTCCCCTCTCAATAAGCTAATGCTCAACATCTCAAACTCATTTTCTCCTTTCAAACTCTTAATTGACGTGAACATTTGAAGGTGTTCCGAGTGATTTATGAATCTCTCAATCACTTTCAACACTCATTTTTCAAACTTCTCATTTGAGGGATTGAGAGTTGTTTATTCATATAAACTCTCTCAATATTTCTCAACTCGTTCCAACTCTTACAAATAACAAATAAAGATTCACTTTTATAAATCTCTCCCGATCCAATATCCCTCAATTTAATCGATTTCAACTCTCATATCAAACATACTTTGAGAGGAGCTCATAAAAGTTAATATGAGAACGTTCACATGGGATAGAGATTACGGAATTGTTTTTAATCAAGCAACATTAACAACAATGTCAAATGCCGTTTTCGAAATACAACACAACACGAAATCATAAATTATAACGCAGAAAAATCAGATTTCGATAGATCGAGTTCCTCCGTCGTCCCAAGTGAATATGGATGTTCCAACCTCGTGGGACGCTTTGCGGAAGCAGGTGTGAATCCTCCTCATCTGTTAACGTTTCATTTTGTTTTGTTGTGTTTGATTTTTTTTTCCCCTTCTATTCGGCTGTCGATTTTGCGCTTGAAAGGAATGAGTAGCTGGAGTTTGTTTTCTTTTAAGGTCCCTTTTTTTTGCCCTAATTGTTCTTCGAGGGAATCGAAATATACTTCGTTCATCTTTATTTAGGATGTAGTGTTCGTGTGTTCAATTGAGTGGATGGCAGTGGGTTGGTGATGCAAATTGTAGCGTCGAGGTCTATCCAATTTTGATGCTGCCGACGTGGTTTGTTTGATTGCATTTGGAGAATGTGTGAGAGATCCAATACTAATTGACGGTGAGTTTGGCGCCATGGCTGGATTTCGATTCTGATGGCTATAAGAAAACTCAGTCAGTAAACATGCCCTGATTTAAACATTTTATGTTTAGGCTGCAATGCAGCAACTTTTTTTGACAATGCATAAATAGTTTACGTTTTTCTGTGATGGCTATACTTTAGTTTTCCATAAAAAAATTTGACTCATAACTTCGTTTAGGAAGAGAAAAGAAGATAGTAACAATTTGATTCTGCTTAGTATAATCAGTGTGGTCTTACTAACTGTCTCTAATTCTAATAAGATATGCCTCATGCTAAGAATTTAAGATATGGTGCCCCCAGATATTTCTAGGCTTCTGTATTCTGGATTCTTTTGCACAATGGAAAAATTCTAGTTTTGATTTTCAGAGCAAAATCTGCTGTCTTCTTGGGAGGGTATTGGCGGCAACGGAATGGGATATCTAGTGTGAAAGGAATTAAATAACTTGCAACTTATTGCTTTTTTGTTGAGTTATGTTGAGATTAATTGTTGATTTTCCCAATGTTCTTAAGCGACCACAAGAGCACCGATGCTATTAGAGTAGCTATCAGGAGGTTCTGAGAAGGTAGCTGGACCAGGTAGTGTGAAACCATTTTATAATATGCTTTCGGCTTTCCTAGCCTGCCGATGGGTATGGGAGAAACATCGAGCTAAAATATCAAGAGTTTGTTCCCCGAATACAGTGTAAACCATGTTCTTGCGTGCATGCTGCTAATCTCCAGCATGATATTCAATTTCCAGTTTACTGATGAGGATAAAATAAATGTCCTTTGTAAGATGTATGTGCTGTCTTGCAAATCCCAAATTATGTAATTTGCGTTGAGTTGATATTTTTCCAGTCAAACTTGATAGAATATAAATGCAGTGACCCCAGGCTTACTTTTTTTTTTTATTGTAAAATAAAGGTTTCCTAAAAACACAAAGCTAAATGTGTCTAGAAGGTTCTCACAAATTTTAGAAGGCCAAAACAAAAAATTGTGCACTTAGAAAGGTTCCATGTTCTTAAGGAAGAAAACTGCAGCTAACTGCCCAATAGTTTGACAAGGTTCAAAATTTGTTTTTGAGCAGCACACAAGGTTCAAAACTAAGAGAATAGATAAAATTAAGGCCTATGTTCAAGCAAAAACAAAAGATCTAGCATATTATCTGACTCAATAAAACGGAGAAGGATTTAGAATGCTAAACCAGATTAAGATCCAAATAACTAGCAGTGATACAGAATCCTGGGACACATTGTGCAATGAAGGACTCATAAATCTAGCGCTGGGCTCCAACCAATTTTAACCTTGTCATGGATGTGGTGCCAAAAATTTTAATTTACATTTTATACTTGCAACATTATGAAACCATTTAAACTATAATGTGGCAAAATCCTTGCTTGAGTTGACAATTGCATATTTATAATTTAATTTGTGTTTTAAGTTTTCTGCCAAACTAATTATCTGTTACTGGGATTGGTGTTTTCATTTTTGGTTGAAGGCAAGGAAACTTGAAGCTCAGTTGGATGAACAGATAGTTTCCTATCGTAGATTGGTTTCCATAAAGGTATCTACAAAAATTGATACTGCTGAGAATGATCTGGAGTCTGAGATAGACCGGCTACTGAAACAACTTAAACAAGTCAATGAACAAATGCAAGCTTGGGTTTCATCAGGTGGCTCAGAAATGGTTTCTCATACCTTGACTCGGCATCAAGAAATTCTTCAGGATCTGATGCAGGTAACATGTCTTCGTAAATAAGATTATGCAGTATGCGTACTTCAATTATAGTTATATTGTATATATAAGCCTGAAAGTTAACTTTGTGTAAGATTTCAAAAAGATGTTTTTGGCCTTTTGGGTTGCTTGTTTATGGTGGGTTGTGTGAAGCTCCTTCCTCTTGTGACTATAAGTATACTCTTATATTGTATGTGTGAGCTTGAACATTAACCTTGTGTTGGATTTCACAAATATGTGTTGGAATTTTGGGTTGCTTCATTGAAGTTGGCCATGCAAGACAAGACACTTGTGGCCTACTATTTCCTACTTCAAAATTCTTTTGTGCTTTGAAGAGGTTGTCTGTGGCAAAAATATTTGATCGTTCCCTTTATTTTTTGACGAGGCCTTTTCCTATCTTTTTTTCCTTTTCAAATACATTTTTTAGAACTTAGTACAGGGAAAAAGTGGGAAGGTTTTATAACTCCCTCTTCATTGATGCAAATAGTAACATTAAAAAGAGAGGAGATTTTGATTGCTGAAAAATTGAAAACCTGATATTTCTTTATTCTTCTAGATATCCACAATATTTGACTTCCTCTAAATGGGAGAACATTTTAGTTAGAGATTGGTGTGGTGGTCAATGAGAATGTGGATGGCAAATTTTTCTTTCTTTAAAACTTCGTTTGAGTTTCAAACTTTTACAGAAAAATCTATTTGAAAATTTGTGGTTTATTTTTACACTAAAGCTTAGGTACTCATATCCCTTCAACACTTTGGGTTCATACCAAAGTGTAGTTCATTTATAGACTTCCAGATGACTTACTTTCCATAAACGACCAAAGTGCAGGAATTTTATAGACTCCGCTCAAGCCTTAGAGCTAAGAAGGAACATGCTTCTCTTCTTGAAGATTTTAGGGAGTTTGATCGTACAAGATTAGACCTGGAAGATGGCGTTGTTTCAGAAGAGCAAGGTCTTCTGAAGGAACATGCATCCATTAGCCGGAATACAGGACAGGTTTGTGACAAATAATATCAATAGTAGATCTTGTTCAGTTGCCAAACTGACTAAATCAATTTCACTTCCAATAAGAATGAGGTTCAAATAGCTGGGAAGACAAATATAAATAAAATATCTTCATATGACAAGCGTGTTTTTTTAAAGTTACCATAATTGCAATTTCCAGAAACATTCTTGTTTTTATTTGGATTTCAAATAGTATCTTATTGTGTGATGGTATTCAAACTTAGTCCATGTTTACATCAGTATCAGTCGCTTTATTTCCTGTTAGTTTGAGGCTGCCTATGGATTTGTTGGAGCCTGCATATGGTTTAATGGAGTCACTGGGTTTCACTTGTATGATATCTCCTCTTTTGACTTTAGTTTTTCTACTTTGTATAATTGGGTGGGACCAGCTTGGTGCCCTTCAATAAATTATTCAAAAGGAAATTTCCTCCTTTAAGGAGCAGCTTGTGAGAGAATGGTGGCTATCTCAGATGAAAACTGACAAATATCTGATTCTAATAGAAAGATGTTGGTATCATTGCCATAGCCAAAAAAGTGAAAAACAACAAGAGTTTGGGTTTTTATGCTAGATGTTGTTTGTTATGCTGTTGATAGAAATACGAAATGGAATTGCTTTCCAACACCTAAATTTGCTGTATGTCATGCCAGATACTCTCTTCTTCCTCTTTTTTTTTCTTTTTTTCTTTTTGTATCACTCCAGAAATTTGATTGATGTGGACAGTTTGGGATTCTTTCTGTCTGAAGTTCTATTGAGGTTCATCAATTTATAGGGTAATGAAAATCGGGGAATAAAATTCGATGCTTAAATTTAGCAGCGTTTGGTCCTCTTTATGGAATTTTTCTGGTTTCTGCTATTGCAGATGGATACTGTGATATCGCAAGCGCACACAACACTTGGCACGCTTGTACTTCAACGTTCGACATTTGGGGGTATAAATTCAAAGCTTAGCAATGTTAGCAGCAGCCTCCCAACGGTATGGAACTTGTTATCCCAATTATTGATGTCTGAATATTTTCTTTCTGCAGTCATGCTATTTTATGCACTTCAAATTGAGTGACACAGTATGTTGATTGTATTAGTTGCTGACAAAACAATCCATCTTAATGAATTATAGCAAATGACTTAAAAACACATAATGGTACATTTGTTAGCATATTATGCATCATATCTCGCAGTAAGTGACAAAACACTAGACGGTACATTTGTGACTTGTGAGTGTATAAAGCATCATATGAAACCTACATCAGTGTCATCCCATAATAGTATTTAACACATGTGCAATCATTTTAAAGACAAATAAGAACATAGTGGATGTTCTCAACCACCCAACCCCAACAGCTGCTTATCTGTCTGTGCTCATTGATTGACATCCTATTTTCCACAAAACATGGTGCAGGTAAATCAAATTCTCTCAGCAATAAAGAGAAAAAAATCTATGGATACGATCATACTTTCCCTCGTTGCATCCGTATGCACATTTCTCATCTTCGTATACTGGTTGACAAAGTAAGGGTTTGATTTTATTTGCGTGCAGACTAGCTGAAAGTTTCATTTCCTTGTTGATACGCGTGTGGCGTTGGGGGTGGGTGGGGTGTGGGGTGGGAGTGCTGTGTATAAATTTATGAGTGTATGGTGGCGTCTTAGCAGGTGGTGCATAATTTTTTTTCTCTCGCGGCAATCCCTACCCTTGTAAAGGTCCACACGAATTCACGTTAGGCACATACTCTGTATCATTCATTGATGGGAGAGTAAAAGATGAATTTAAAGTCATGTTTGGCCACTGAATGATTTAGAAAGTTTCATATTTGGAGTCATATCAACCTAATGTGCATTCCTAGTGTCAACTCTGATTGGTCCATGGCAAGCCATTAAGGAAACTAGGAAAGCATTGCATCTATATTCTCCTCCTGAAGAAGCTTCAAAATCAAATGTGTTGTTTAACTCTAGAGTTCCTTAATCCATCATTAAGGGGTGGAATTTTCTACCTTTTGTGTGTTTGTGTTTGTGTGTGTGAGAGAGAGATAGAGTGTGAATAGAAAAGATACGAGTTTGATAAGAAATTCATTGTGGGTTGGATAGTGAGGGAGTACTGAGTTGTAGTCCATGACTTTTTCTTGAAGTGCTAATTTATTTTATCAAACAAGAAAGCAAAAATGAGACGGAAGGAAATCTTCAAAGAGATTTATGGGTGTAGGGGTCCATTTTGATTAGACAAAGCAAGCCAAACTAGACCAAACCAAACAGAGGATATCATAATGTGTGGGGGTTGGGGCTTCCTCAGTAATTCTCGACACACAAGTATATATCGTTTCTTTTTCTTTTCTCCAATCTCCATCTGTCAATCCTAAAATTCAGTTTCATTATTTACTATTGTGTCAGGAGTTGAAGCTTATCTATATATTTATATACATATGTACGGAAAGCACTATGAAAGTATTGAGGCACATTAATCCGCATCTATCTACTTGTCGGCCACTTGTATATGTCCCTGTTTTCTCTCTAAATTGTGCACTTAATTTTTATTTTTAGGATTCAATATTTTTTTTTAAATGAAATGATTATATTTATATTATGATCGTCTTACGAATTGAACGATATATTTTATGTTTAAAATAAAAATAAAAATAAAATTTAACATGAAACGATAATTATAGACCATTGGATATAAAAATGCAAAACATTTAATATACTTTTCAGGTTGCAAATATTGTTAGATTCGTAAAATCAATCAAATATAAATGTAATTTTTTTAAAATTAAAAAAAAAAGTTCAACTTCAAAAGTGATCTCGTAAGGCACGTGCACATTTTAAATGTACATGAGAGAAACCTCTCTATATATGTAAGCAATGGCATATGGTTTATACAGTTACTACACTTACCAAAATTTAGCAAGAAAATAAACCACAAACTAGCTATAAAAACTTGCTTCTCTTTTAATTTATTCATCAAATCAAGCCATTGTTACTTCTAACAAACACTAGTTAATTGTCAAAACAACTACATGAACAAATTAACTGATTAAGGAAAACAATCTAAACCTAAACCCAACCCATACCACAATTTAATGTCATAATAACAACCATATCCGATGTTTCCTTATAATTCATCTCTTTCGTTAAAATGCTCTACTTGGTGTGCATACTTTTTATGTATATGGAAAAGAGAAACTCTGCAATTCGATAGTCTATGAAATTCGCAGCTAATGATGCACAAATAATCTGACAAAATAATGTGACGCGCCTCTTAAATCGTTAATCGTTAATTGAATGTAAATTCTAGACTCTGAGATAATTGTAGAGCCCCTGGATCTATATAAACAATATATGATTATCTAAACTACAGAGTAACGTGACAATTACTCTGAATGTGAACTTTACTTGGATTGATATTGTACAATATTGTGGCACATAATTAACCATTTAACCTTACTTTCTTTGCATTTCACCTATTTTAATTATTAGTTCTTACAAAAGTTACACTTTAGTTTTCACTTTGTCACCAAATCATGGTAAAAGTAAAACCCAACTCTAAAAGATAGTTAGTACTAAGCCATCAAATGTCAAAGGCTTGTTGGCTAAGGGAATGTGAAAGACAAAATAGCATGAAAACTATCACTTCGATCCACACACACACATGTCTGTATGTGTGTGTATATCTATATATATATCCGGCCCCTGTTAGTAACAGTACTTAAATATTTGTCTATCCAATTCCAATACAAGGATGTGATTGAAGAGAAATTACCACTGCATTACCATGCCCCCTATGTCTTTAATTTCAAATGTGGAAGCCTGCCTAACATATGCGTGTGTGTATATATATATAGTACACACGTATATACATACAACGACAAATTCAATTGTGTCTCCTAAATAAGCTAATCATTCTACTTTTTGAACATTCGTTTCTCTGGTGGCTATTGCCGTGCTTGTGGATATACATACATACAGTATTTGGTCCTTTTATCACAGTGTATCTGTTCCTTTAATCCACGACAACTGTATATATGGCTACACAAATATACTGTGCAAATGTTTACACACACACATATAGACACACACATTTATATATATTATGTGTGTGCATGTATACCGACATGTTTTCTCTCATGTACACCTAATTTTTTCGGCCTAATTAGATATTTTTTAAAATTTTGGAAAAATTATATTTATAATCTGATTGGTTTTACGAATCTAACAATATGTTTTTTTATTCAAAACAAAAATTAAAATTCAACATAAAAAGTGCATGATAATTCTAGATCGTTGGATATAAAACATAAAACATTTATATACTTTTTAGTTGCATTTCATTTTTATTTTGAATACAAAATATATCGTTAAACTCATAAAATCAATCAAATACAAATATAAGTTTTTAAAATTTAAAAATACTTTGAATTCCAAAAATAAGTACATATTTTAAATACGCATAAGAAAAAACCTCTATATATTGAAACTAAATACGCTTGAAAGTTGAGAAAAGTTGACTTATTTAAGTTTATATATATATATATATATATATATATATATAAGTTAGAGATATTGATGTGTGCTTGAGTAGAATATGGTGGGTGCATGTATAAATTTTGTGAAGTCATCATATCCACTAAATCATATCGATTTGACAATTTTTTATTGCATAGAATAATTTAATAATTTGGATCACATTAATTATAGGCTATGATCAGTTTTCTAATTAATAAATTATTTTTACTACTCTTTAATTAGTTTTCTTAGAAAGATAAAATCAATTGAAGAGTCTTGATTACACTACTGCCAATTTGAATGGCTATTAATCGCAAATAATTCAATAAAAATAAATCATTCATTTTTTATCAACCATTATTTCTTCATCACTGGCCATGTAATAAGGCATTAATCATATGATTATTTTTTTTAATCAATATTTATGCCTTTGTAACCACTACTGATCCTTCTTTACAAATTCAACATTGAAGTTGAAATTCAAATTAGATAAAAAATTGAAGTAAATTAAGAAAATAATAACATGTAAAATAGTAACTCCTCTACATGTGGATAACATTATTCTAATAATGATGGATAAGTTAATAAGGACAAAGTGCATGCTTTTGAGAAAAGCATTCCTTTATATACAAAACTATATTCTTTCTTTTCATGTAACATATTGTGTCAAGAAGGCCAAACCCTAAATGACAATAAATGTAAGAAGGACAAGAGTGTAAAGACAGAAAAGGTAGATATAAAACATTCAATGGGGTACATGTAAGAAAAAGATGTACATAGTTTTAGGGTTTTCAATCAACACCCCTTTTTGAGTTTCAATCTCTCATCACTAGCAATCTTTTTCAAAAAAAAGTGTAACCATATATGTATTAAGTAAATTAAAGACTTTGAATTTTAACTATAGAGCAATAATGGTAATATATATATATATATATATATATAACACATATATAGCATACATAAATCATTTATATTTACCATATAAATTAACATTTCACCTTAACTTCCTATTAAACCCAAATCTCTTCATCACAAGAAAAATCCAACCCCCCCTCCATGGAGTCTTCAAGAGTAGTAGCACTATTAGAGCCAAGTCTCTCTGAAACTTCAACCATCCAGCAACAACAAGAAGAAGGGCAAGAAGATCATCATCGTCATCATGAAATAGCACACAAGGAAGGCACAAATCATCATGAGCTTGTATTGGATCTTAGCCTCTCTAACAAGGATGATTCTTCCAATCAAGGATCTTCTTCAAAGGTTGAAATTGAACTCAATCTCATCAATTCAATCAAGACAAGTGCTCCACCTCCTCCTCCATCGGATGATCAAGCCGAGCCGCGAATCTTCTCATGCAATTATTGTCAAAGGAAATTCTATAGCTCACAAGCACTTGGAGGGCACCAAAATGCACATAAGAGAGAGAGAACACTAGCCAAAAGAGGGCAAAGACTTGGTGGTGGTGGTGCATATTCTAGCATGTCTTCTTTGCCTTTGCATGGCTCATTCAATAGATCACTTGGTATAAAAGTGCACTCTTTGATCCACAAGCCCTACAATTCTTCGTCATTAAGTGGTAATGGTTTTCAAGGGCAAATGAGTGGATGGTCTAGGCAACCAATTGATCAACAACCAGCAGTTGGAAGGCTTACTGTGGAGAATTTTAATGTTGGATCATCATCATCAACAATTAAAGGGGCTGCGAGATTCGGAAACTCTCGGACGTTTTCGCCTGCCGGTGAAGGGATTGGGGGATACCGGTGGGATGGTGTTGGCCACTTGAAGACCAAGAAAGATGATATGCAGAAGCTGGACTTGTCCTTAAAGCTCTAGTTCCTTTTCTTCCTTTTTTCTTCTTTTTTAAGTTCAATTCTTGTCTTCTTTGAAAATTTTGGGTTTTGATTGTTATATAGATTTTTTTTTTGTCTATTTGATGTTGGATCCCTTGTAAATGCCTCTATCTTTTTCATAGAAGACTGGGAAAGATTTCAATTTTAAGAATTTTGAACTAATGGATTTCTGTGTTATAATATTGAATTTTGATAATCTTTCCATCCCAGAACTTGCAATGATTGTATATGATCTGACTTCCCCAGAATTACCAATGGTGACACAAACTAATTAGTGCTCTTGTCACCCACACTTGTTCAAAATTCAAAATAGAAACAACAACTATAATACCACATGGGTATCATGTGATTAGTATGTTAAAGTTCACTTAAGTTGATTTTGGGGACTTTGATGATTAATAGCTTTATCTCACCCTAATTTAGTGATGTGGTGGGAGTAATTAACATTTGGAGTTTGGATGGTTGTGGGTGTCATTTCATGTTGTTATTATACACATATTAAATGGTTGTGATTGTTTTGAGTGACACCATCTTTTGACCCACCAGCAGTTGTACAAATAGACCATCTTTGTTTAGTGATCAATCAATATGGGCAAAACTATATAAATTCAGAATGTTTCGAATTCGATTTTTATTGGAGCAATATTATTGTGGTCATGCGCTGAATTTGGCCTTATTTATGATGTGGAATGTCTAAACTTGAACATGTTTGTATGGTGTGGAATGTCTAAACTTGAACATGTTTGTATGGTGTCGTACCCAGTTAAAAAAAAGTGTTGAATCAAAGAAGAGAATTCAAGGAAATTGAAAGAGGTTGGTGTGAAAGTAAGGTCACAGAATGACCCTCCTCACAGCTATGCTATCACATCATTATTTTTATTTTATTATATATATTATATATAATTAAAGGGTAAATCTTGATTGTTTTGATCTCTTACCTATAGATATCTTAAGTGGGGCCCAAATTAGCACCCTGATGTCTACAATCTTGATCACATTAATCATGATTTAGAACACAAAATTCCCTAGAATCAAGTTATAAAGTAACAGAAAAACCCTTATAATCATGACAGTTAATTATCATATTACAAGCTTGGTCTTTTGATTAAGGATGTGATAATGTGACAACAATGTCAATAATACAAGTCTTGTTCATACAGATTAGGACATCTGGGCTTTTGACACGTGTTCAAAATGGGTTGGCTGGTCCATTTTCTTTAGGTTGGATTGCCTTTATCCTAGTTATATTGGCAATTAAAATATAGACAACTTATTGAGTTTGCCTCTAATTCAAGAAACACTAGGAAGAAAATTAAACACAAGTTGTAGAGCAATCATTCTGCTAAGTTAAGGTGGAAGATGAGAAAAAGATGAAGTGATTATGTGTATTTTGAGATCTTGTAATAATTAATTATTAAAGAAGAGATTGTTTGTCTTAATCAAATTAAATATTAGGATTAGATCTTCTCAAAGATCTAATGGAGACTGTGTTTGTCCTCCTCATAGAAAAAAGAGACAATAATTCAAAGTATCCACGGTAGTATAATACATTAAGTGTCTCCTCGCAACCACTTCAGAACTTTTTTAAAGGAGAAAATAGTGCGAGCGATCGTTGAGCTCAGAACGGTCAATACCTCTAAGTGAATTTGACCAAAACCCGCTCTCATTTTCTCCTCCTCCTCCCTACTTGGTTCTACTCTCTCTCTCAAATTCTTCAAATAAATTATTACACGTGCACAGTGAAGTTGGCAAACCATATTAACATTTGATGATTCTATTCATTTCTCTCAAATTCTTCAAATAAATTATTACACGTGCACAGTGAGGTTGGTAAGACCAGATTAACGTTTGGCTCTATTATATAGCTCAAATTCTTCAAATAAATTATTACACGTGCACAGTGAGGCTGGCAAAACCAGATTAACGTTTTGACTTTTGATAAAGTTTGTCATGAACAAATTTAATATAAACATGATTATGTTCTTAAGTTAGTGATTAAGATTAGGAGGTAGCATCGTGTGAACCAGTGGACAGATTTTTAGTATGAGTGTACACCATCAGGAACTTTTTCTAAGTCTCCATGTTCCAGCATAACAAGAAACGAGTAATGAAACCCAGCAAACCATTTTGGGAGTTTAAATTCCAAACCCAGCAAGGAACTAAAGAAATTGAATCGACATGCAGAGACCTAATAAAGGTCTATCCTTGTGGTTCGAAGTTCAAACACGGCTGTTATCATTGTATTTTCTTGGTTGCGTAAAATATAAATCTAGATGGAAATGATACAGTTTATGCTTTCCTGCTGTTTATACAGTACCTAATCATGTGTTCATTCCTAATATCCGTAGCAGCATTCGGATTCGACATGTTAAAAAAGAGCAACCTGAAATATCTAGCGACAAGAACAAGAGTAAACTAGACATTACATGGCACTTTGTAGGGTAAGATAAGGAAAATTAAGCTTTAACCTGAAATTCTGAGATTCTTACTTCCCGAAACCAAACTGGTTTCACCCAACTTAAATGACATGCTTCCATTTTCATCCACTTCTATAGATCGGTAGGTTGTCACATTACTAGGTTTCATTTTTGCTAGGAACTAAAGAGACTGTCGACAAGTCCAAATCACTTCATCAACACATATGACATGACTGGAATTTCAAAAGCACACTCAAATGAGCATGGTATCAAAATTTTAACAATTTCACATGCATAGCCAACAGTGACATCTTTAGCTAAATTGCTCAAATCAATGCATAAAGATGGCAACATCATGTCAATACATTTCAACACACCATCTATTTATTCTCAATATAATGTTTGACAGTTCCCATCCATCTAATGTATTCAGTTTTACCTTTGTTCTTCATGTATTCATGTAAGAAGGTCACCAGTTCATCGTTTATACCCCTGGCATCCAAGAAATCGTAGAGTGACTCTTGCAGCTCATCATCCAACTCCCTGTAAACGATCAGTTGTGATCACCAAATTTACCACAACCAAATTATGAAAGCTAGTACCAATGCTTGTACGCTTGAAAACAATAAAAGAAAAGAACTATATGCAGTTTAGTTTACACTGTGGACAACAAATTCTTAGGTAAAGCAGTATTTGACTGAGCAAATAAAGTCTCTCCTCTTATCTTTTTCTTTTTCTTCCATTTTTGACAACCAAAGGGGAGGGCAGGGGTGTAGTCATAGAAAATCAATAAATAATTATACCTAAATTCAGGACCATCATATAGCTGAGCACGCATCTTGCCATTCCTGCGAATAAAAAGTTTTGTAATTTCAATGCTGTCTGGCCAAGCCGAGCACATGATCTCCAAGACTTCACCAACACTGTTCTTAGAAATATTGACAACCAAAGTGATATGCAGTTTCACATCCTCTGGTACCCCAATACCACCATCACCAGCAGATTTCTGAATGGGAATAACAGCGTCAAACATGGTAGCTTCAACCTTAATCTCTTCGTTCTGTCCAAATTTTTTGTTCAACTTAATCCACTGCTCTCCTGGCCGATCATCAATTGTAAAAGAATTGAACTTGGTAACAGGCTGCAATTGAAAATTAGAACAAGAAACTGTGAAACTTGGGTCCAGATTTTCATACATCATATGCATCAAATTTCTGTAGCAAAAGTTTCATACAGGTAGTACTACTAAGTTAACTGAAAAGGTAAATTGTAAATTCTCCCCAACTCTCCATTTGGCAGTGAGAGCTTGTGTCAATGCTCTTTGAGTTTACACCATACTCTCATAAACCAAGCCAATCAGTTCCAGGCCTATTCCCTGCTCATAATTTCATTATTGTACAAGCAACCCCTACGCCATCACCAGCAGAAAACGGCTCAGTTCTCGAATCTCAAATAAAATTCCTTCTATATTCCACTACAATTGTCCTATATATAGTACTTAATGACATAAATTAACATAACCTCGCACAAAATTGAAAACGCAGAGAACCAGTGGAACTATACTTGTTTTGGAGGGGATTGATCGAACTCATACTGAATTTCTCTGCGGAGCATCCTGAGAATGTTTTCGTCGAATGCTGATTTGCGCATTTCGGAAATGTAAGATCTTCTCTGGGTTTGATGGAGAGGGAAAATATCAAGACTTTGAAATTGGTTTTGCGGTGGTCGAAGTTGGGGAATTGACGTTTTAACAGAAGAAGAGACCAAAGCCCCCTTTCTTAACTGTCTGATTAGGCGTGCCGCCATTTCTGGATTTCAAGATCTCCAAAAGTTCAGGTGGGAGGAGATTGGGTTTAGGGTTTTAGGAATTTTCAAGCGAGAGAGCAGGAACGCCGAATGGCAGGGCCTAACGGCATTTTAGTGCATCCCAAGACCCCAGCAGTTTGAGGCTTTGCGCCTTCAGAGGCCCAAAAGATTTTGTGCAAATTACAATTATGTATCTGTTAATATTATAATGTTTTTTTTTAATCAGAGGTAGGGGTACTTCGAATTTAAGGCTATAATCCAGTCAACTCGCCTACTGAACTATTTAAAATTTATAATATTTAATTATTATGAATTGTCAAACATTCATATCTAGAATTAATATTTTTTAAAATGCATTTTCCTATGTCTGTCTGATGGTTGTTTATGAGTGGTATTAAATAGTCCAAGTTTTTATAGTCCAATTTTAACCCAAGTCTACATGGCATGCTTTGTAAACGTATGACATGAAAAATTAAAATTTTAAAAAATAAAATATTTTATTTGAAATTTCATAACACATTTTTTTATTTTTTTTCTTAAACGAAATTTTAAAACACTTTAGTTCTTAAAATACACATTAGATTTTGAAAAAAATTACATATCCAGAATCAACAAGTAAAGATCTATCCAACAAGATCAATCAATAGGTTTTATTCAGTCATTTTTAAATACATTATTTTTTGTACTAATATGTAAATTACGTAGGTTGCAATGTTTACTTATAGGTACTGATATGAACTCGTATATCGATTTCATATTGTAACATAAACAATAAGTGTTGAACTCTAAGGAGAACGAATTCACTAAACTCTAACGGGCTCGTGTATCGGATTTTCATATTGTAACCTAAACAATAAGTGTTATAAACCCCAAAGGGGAACGAATTCGCTAAACCCTAATGGGTTCGTGTATCAAATTTTCATGTTGTAACCTAAAAAGCTCGAATTTGCTACTAAAATCCTAAATATCTCAAGTGTTAAACCCCAACTACTAAAACTTAACGGTTATGATACCCAACATGATTTCAATAAAAATGCAAAAAATAACAAATATATATTATACTATCATAGTGTAACAAATTTTTAACTCGAATAAACAGTTTACACATCATATATATGAATTAGATTGTTTTAAAAAAAATATAATTGAAAAAAAGCAATAAAAATTATTGACAATGAGTCTTATTAGAAAGATTTTTAGGCGCTAAGTTGGAATATGTAATTTTTTTTCAAAATCTAACATGTATTTTTAAAGAAAAAACGTTTTAAAATTTCGTTTTGTTAAATAATAAATAAAAAATGTGCTTAATTGATTTTTAAAAAAATCCAACATGATCCACCTACATGGAGTGCCATGTAGACTTGGGTTACTAAAAATTAGGTTTGATAACATTTTTGTTTATTATATGCATGCTTGTATTCTAATTTGAAATTATGGTGATAAATTGCATAAATACATAAAAATTGTTTGGTACAAGGCAAACTTCTATAAATAAAAATGTCGTTCCACAAAAAAAAAGAAAAAGAAATACCATAGAGATCGGCATATCACTTATCTAGAGATCTTACGATTTTTTGTTTATGAATTATGTGGTTATTGAGATTGGAATGAAACATGTTTAATCTAGTTCTCAAATGGAAATATACAGCCGTTGGTTAGTTTTATGTGTGTTCATTTTCATTTGCTCAAACTATTTTTTTTGTTTTGTCTGTTTTTAAATAATTTATTATTTTCTATATTTTTTTAAATGACAACCAAGCGTTTTTTATATTTTATATTTTTCAGAGAATAAAAACATAAAATGCATAAAAAACAAAAGCATACCAAACAAACCCAGTAGTCTTGTAAAAATATCGACACGACTATATATACCTAATATAAGTGTTCCAAAAGATCCCAAATATTATGTGTCAAGTTATAGACCACAGATCTTGGGAGGAAATTACTCTTTTAAAATTCAAATACATGTGCATTGTCTCACTTGGAACACTTTGGAATACAAAATTCTTGTGATAGTTAGCATTTTCCTAGAAATATTTATCGCATATAGCCAATGTACCTCGATGTTTGTGATTTATATTGATTTTCAATCGGAGCTTACCACTCCAGTGTATGTAGGATTTCTATGCAACTGTGTTCTTCCTGCAATCTTGAATGTAACTAAAGTCTTTCATCACATAATAGAAGAGAAGCCTAGAGAAGGGGAGACGAATAAATTGACAAGTAAATCCAACATATTCACTTCTTCTGATTCCTCATTTTCTGCTCAAACTCGTAGTCGGAGTTGAAACAGACGACGTGCTCTTCCGTAGTCTTCACTGTTGATTATTGGTTCATCATCATCTTGATGATCCCAGTTTCGAGATCCCATTTTCCAGAAATCATTGCGGCATACATCGAAGGATCAATTCATTCAACAAGATCTGTTCGCATTGGATCGGATAGGGAACTTTTTTTTTTATTCCAATTCATGATAGGTTTATCTTTAAAGTACATGGTGTGATAACCTAATTGTTAAAATCTCTTTGGATCTAAGCCGAATAGATTCAGGAGATCCCTTTTGAATTGAAACAATATCCTTGTACCTTTTTGTTTGTACTGAACCTCCAAATTATCTCATAGGAGTTTGAAATCCGAGTTAAGACTCATATTGAATGCCCAAGGATAAACATTGTCGGTTTAAAAAGAAAAAAATTGTCAAACTTAACCCAAAAAAGATATTAAATGAACATCACATCCAAACAAATTTATCAAACACCATGTAATTTTGCAAAGTGGAGAATGTACGAACACTATTGCAACCATATCCCCATTACACTGAAGCAGGAAATCTCAACAAAAGTTATTAATGTTTGGATGGAAAAAAATAAATAAGATAAAGAAAAAAAGAGAAGGAAAGGTGTTTGCTGGCGCAGCTTATGAGTATGTATGCGCAGGTCCTGCAACCAGATAAATAATAATTAGCCGTAGAATAAAGTTGGAAGCTGTAAACATAAATAATACTTCTGCAAATAACGAAAAGAAAGTATTTAAGGATTTTATGAGCAAATACCTAAATTATTAGGTGTCAGTGTAAAACAGCCAATATAGTATTTGATTTTAGGCTGCCTGCTTTGCTTGCATCCATTCTACAAAATTGTCCAAGATCAAGGGCCAAGCGAGTTCTGGATCATAGTTCTTGTGGTCTGGAAAACTTATCTGTCAAAGAAATATACTAGTGTTACTAGCTTTCTTAGTTACTTTGGTCTGAATCAAATTAGGATTGGGCTAACCCCAAGTGTTGGACGTAGAGATTCATTGCGGATAATATTAATGATCTAGCTACCTCATCATCGATATATACATATCAAGAAATCAGTATCGAGGGCGTTTTATTTACGAGTGCAGTCTGGTAGAGACTACAGATTGATGAAACTGTTTCGCAAAATAGACGCAAAATCACAACAACAACAAAAAAAAACAATACCTCATTGCAGAACCGGTAAAAGCCCATCCACTGATCCATGGTTATGTCCTTATAATCAATCTGACACTGCCAACAAAACAAAGATGGTAAGATAGAAGCCGTCTTTCTGGTTAAAAGAAAATAATATTGAGACCATATATTAATCTTTTTTACTCTCCAGTCTACCCCCATCAAGTATCAACTTGTTCTATGAACCAAATCACATCAAGACTGTAGGTTATATCAGATAAAAGGAAAAATCTTAATTCAAACAGGAGCCAAAATTTTGCCACTTAAAAAAAGCAGACTTCATCAGTACAAGGGGGGGAAAAATCCGACTGGTATACCAATACCCCAGAGAGAAAACTTACAAACTCCAGTAGTCAAAATTCAAATGAAAATTCTCATATAAACAAGTGTTGCCAGATAAAGTTGGAATCCACGAACTCTGAAAGTTAGAACACCATAAGACACATGCAATAACAGCACTACTTACCGTTAGATACTCAATGAAATAATCCACCTGTGCTCGGAATTGGGACCCTAAAACAAGATCAAGTAATTGGCAGATGCTCACAATTTCTACACTCTTTTGTTTCTCCTCTGAGAAAATATATTACAGAAAAGGTCAGAACTACCGCAATAAGGTCAGAACTCTCAGATTCGTCTGCATGAAAGCATAACTCATATTACCTGTCAGGCAATACCTAAAAGCATATGAATAGAAGTCTGCAAAACTTGATGACCTCACCTATTTTGAGTATATATAAGTCAATCAGCCTTCTTTGAAGCAACGTACTACAAATTGAGAAAGTACCAACAAGAATATCAGTAATAGAATGGTACCTCCTTTTCAAGTTCCAGTAAGGCCTTCTTTAGTTTACTTACAGTGTCAGCCCTCAGTGCTTCAAGGCCTTGACGCCATTCCTCCTAATCAACATTAAGACATCTGATCTCAGTATATCAAATAAGTGAATCAAATATGCATCACATATACAAGATGCCACAGTAAAAGACGGTCTGGATATAGAAGAGGGGAGATAGTATGTACAATTCTTTGACAATGGGGGGGGAAGGAATCATAACTTGCACCTTACGAAAAGTGGTAAGGACATGAATCTAATCTGCAATGTATATATCTGTGCACAAAGCCTAGGACTGCTAATGCAGGTGCACGGTTCAATCTTTTCCACTTCAATCATCATGCTAACCAAATCACTTACCATATCGTTTATAAAAAAAAAGTCACGCAAAGGATTCAACAGTTAATATTAGAAAGGCAACGCAATCTCCATCTAATATAAATACACATAAAAAGAGTTGCAGAACAAAAAATAAAGTGCTATGAATGATACTCCGTACCAGGGTAAAGTATCCCTGTTTCTCAGCTTTCATTTTCCTGAAATGTTTAGCTTGTCAATTCATTGTTTGAATCTTACGGTTAAAAATAAGAAAATATGATATCAAACAATTCCATTTAACTTACCAAGCAAGCATCAATATCCGAATATCAGTATGATCTATCTCCATATCTGAACAAAGAGATTCAATTCCTTCTGGGCTGTTCGAATACATGTTTATAACATGAGTACCATCCTTGGAAGTAAAGGAACCTTAAGTATAATGAGTAAGAAAGTCTGTGACAACTTTTTTCGGCGTACTTACTCAATCATACTTGAAGACTTATTTGCATACGAATAAAATAGATCATCGATTTTTTCCGAGGCTGAATAAAAACAATTCAGACAGTTAAAAGTAATTTAATGATATAAATGATAGCCTAAAGCAGCATAGGAACTAAATTCAGCTATTCATAGCGAAAGCAATTAAATTCAGGAAACAGACTACACTAATAATCCATACTGAAATAATTTCCCCACTCAATCTGATATTCTGATCTAAAGCTACTTGTCAACATGATAATATACCTTAAAAATTCACATAGGCTACTCATTACAGCTTTGTTTGGCACAGTTTAACTACTTTAGTCCTTAAAGCATAAATCAAAAAGCTTTAGCTGCTACGCATAATCTTACTCCTACCTAACTCAGATAATGGGGTTCCATAAATCTCCACTCATCTTCAGTTCGTTTAGATGGAATATGATGAGGACCGGTTACAGAATAATACCAAAATAACTCCAAGCCAATCCACACGCTACTATAATACCAAATAACTCCGAATCAAGCTCCTTAATTTTCATAATTAAACCCTAATGGCTAATGCAATAGATCAAAACCTTAATTAGGGTTCTTCACTAACCCAACCCAATTGAAGCAAGAACGCTCCAAGCAGCCGAAATTTAAATAAGAAGCTTGATCAGGGTTCGAGTCTAGCCCAAACAAATCACTCTGATCAGCCTGTACAGCCATAGTAGTGGAAAACCTTTAAGCAGCTGTGCCGTCAATTCAATCTTACTGTTCCAAAAGAAAAAAAGAAAAAAAACCCCTAATTACACTTATTATACTACGCTAACGTCGACAACATTGGCCAATCGTTAAGTGATTGGACCCGCCCTCAGCCCTGCACTCCACTACGCGTCTTGCCAACCATTCCCAACGGCGCCCAAACACTACTGAGACCTATCTTGGCAAGGGTATCTTCTTCAAGAGTCCTGCGAGGACCTCATTGACTAGACATTCCTCAACATCATATTACATACTCAGCCTTACAAACGTATAGATCAGAAGAAGAAAAAAAACACCACCATAACAATTCAAAACCAACTATTAGAAAAACACGAATCATGAGGCTGACGCGAGTACCAGTAACCAAAATTAAAACTAAAAAACAATAATTCGGAACAGGATCCAAGTTCAAAACTGCAAACGCAGAGACCGAGAGATTACCTAAGCGAGATAGATCCGTGGCGTTGGACGTAACTGACTTTGATTTTGCCGATTTCTTCGACCTCCCTTTGCGCATCTTCGCTTTCAGGAAGATAAACAGCAACGACGAATTTCAACTTCAGCGAACGAAAATCGTAAAACAGGGTTTCTAGAAATACAGGAAAAGAAAGAGCGAGATAGAATTTAGAAGCACTTGGGCTTTCTTATATACAGAGAGAGTGGGGGGTTTAAACATTATAAGGAGACCTCGATGTGAGCAAACAAGGAAGCAGCTTCGTCCCTCCTAAAAACCAGATTTCCAGGTCCTACGCCGATTCCTAGACAGAGTAGGAGAGTTTCGGCTTCGAAATTACTCTAGGGTTTTTTGGAAAAATGACCCCCTTTTACATAATTTTTGGAGATCTAACCCGACGTCCCATTAAATGTAAATTTTAACCCTTTTGTCAAAGGAAAAGACACTGCAGCCCCTTGCACGTCTTTTGATGCATTTTTCTTTTTAAAAAGCTGAATACTCCATGAAAACAAGCTCACTCTTTCTCTCTCTTCTTTCCCACTCCTCCATGGTTCGTATTCCTCAAAGTTTTCAGATTATTCAACATTCGTGCAATCTAAACTTTATAATATGTTACAAAGACGCTGCCCAGAACTGGAACGATGCTAAAATCGACTACGCAAGCTCCGTCTTCGAATTCGCGAACATAGAAATGTTAAACGTTCTTATTAAGTGTCCAGTATTTCGTCTCAGCTTTTACCTGTATTTTAAATTGAAAAGGAAAATCACTAAACTAAGGTTAGTTTTGTGCATTTGATTTTCACAACTGCCATATTTTTGCGTAACTATACAAAAAAAGTATTTCGTTGATAAATGTATATATTTTTAGTTGAGAATAGTTTTGTTTTTGTTTATAGCATGCTAATTTTTCGTTGATATTTGATTTATTTTTTGTTTAGCTCATGAAATTTATAGGGTTGATAAATGTTGTAATATTTGTTTGAAATTGTTGAGTTTGTTTGAGAAATTTTACATGCAGGTTTGAGAAATTTTCCTCCATGACTCGTACCTCTCAAGCTTTGAAGTGAAGTAGATCTCTCACATTATTCAGCATTTGGTCATAGACGTCTCCCAGAAACGATCTTAAACTCCGGAACAAGGACCGTATGCAAGCTCCGTGTGCTAGTGGACGAACATACCCGTGCTCAATGTCATTTCTAAGTGTTCAGCACTCCAACCTTTCTTGGACCGAAGCTCCAAAGCTTCATGTGTCGTTGTACATCTTGTCCTCAATTTTTGTTTGCCTTCTAATTTTCTTTTGAGGAGGAATATCACCAAACTAAGGTTAGTCTGATGCATTTGGGTTTGAGAACTGCCATATATTACAACCGAACGATACAAAGTCAAATATTTATTTGATAAATACATGTATTGTTCGTCCAGAAGTAGTTTCATTCAGACAATTTTTTCATTGACAAGTAGTTTTATTCTCGTTGATATGAGTTAATGTTTTCGTTGAGAAATATGTTTAAGCTCGTTTATCTGGGTTGACTTTTTTCGTTGATAAATAGTTTTATTTTCGTTTATATGGGTTAGTTTTTTCGTTGAGAAATAGGTTTAAACTCGTTTATCTTGGTCAAGTTTTTCGTTGAGAAATATGTTCAAAGTGCATTAATCGATAAAAATTCTTTTTGTTGTTAAATGCAAAGTAGATGAGTGCAAGTGGTGGCTTCGAGCAACCAGAGTTAAGGACACCTCTTTTTTCATGATCAAGGTATTTCGGGATAGCCATTTGTCTTCATCGTGTTTTGATATAATAATGCTCGACAAGCGACAGGATGGGTTGTGGGAGAATGCATCAAATCTAAATACGAGGGAGTTAGCTATATTTATAGGCCAAAGGACATTGTTTTCATTTCGGATAGAAATGCTAGTATTGGCAAAGGAATTCGTAGAGTGTTTCCCGATGTCAAACATGGTATTTGCATGTATCACCTTGGTCAGAATTTGAAGGCAAGAAAATTTAGTGACTCTGTCATCCCTGTATTCTACAAGGCAGCCAAGACGTACAATCAGATGGAATTGAAGGACTATTATGATAAAGTCTCTGAAGAAAGAAGGGATAGATATGCAATTTTTAGATCATTATTTGATATTTTCTCGTTGACAAACTCTCGTTGATAATACTTATCGTTGATATATGGTCAATTTTTCGTTGATTATTTCATAATTATGATTGATATCCGAGTTACATGCCGGATCTAGTTGACAAACTTTCGTTGATAATACTTATCGTTGATATATGGGTCATTTTTTTGTTGATTATTTTATAATTATGGTTGATATCCGATTCACATGTCAGACATTTCTGAAATAATCAAGTCTTCTCGTTGATAATATTTATCGTTGATATATAAGTAAATTTTTCGATGATTATTTCTTAATTATGGTGAATAACCGAGTCACATGCCAGACATGTCTGAAATAACCAAGTCTTCTCGTTGATAAACTCCCGTTGATAATACTTATCGTTGATATATAGATCACTTTTTCGTTGATTATTTCATAATTATGGTTGATATCCGATTCACATGCCAGACATGTCTGAAATAACCAAGTCTTCTCGTTGATAATATTTATCGTTGATATATGAGTCAATTGTTCGTTGATTATTTCTTAATTATGGTTGATATCCGAGTCACATGCCAGACATGTCTGAAATAACCAAGTCTTCTCATTGATAAACTCCCGTTGATAATACTTATTGTTGATATATGGATCACTTTTTCGTTGATTATTTCATAATTATAGTTGATATCCGATTCACATGCCAGACATGTCTGAAATAACCAAGTCTTCTCGTTGATAAACTCTCGTTGATAATATTTATCGTTGATATATAAGTAAATTTTTCGATGATTATTTCTTAATTATGGTGGATAACCGAGTCACATGCCAAACATGTCTGAAATAACCAAGTCTTCTCGTTGATAAACTCCCGTTGATAATACTTATCGTTGATATATGGATCACTTTTTCGTTGATTATTTCATAATTATGGTTGATATCTGATTCACATGCCAGACATGTCTGAAATAACCAAGTCTTCTCGTTGATAATATTTATCGTTGATATATGAGTCAATTGTTCGTTGATTATTTCTTAATTATGGTTGATATCTGAGTCACATGCCAGGCATGTCTGAAATAACATAGTCTTCTCGTCGACAAATTCCCGTTGATAATGTTTATTGTTGATATATGGATCACTTTTTCGTTGATTATTTCTTAAGTATGGTTGAGATCCGAATCTTATAACTGATATAACTAAGTTTTCTTCTACTGTTATGTTGTTATAATAAATTAGGACGTACAAAGAAAGTGGTTATAAACCTAAAAATAATGCATTAATTAACGAAAAGTTACAAACTGTCAGGCAACAATTAATGTTATGTTTTCTGTTACAAAATCAATAACAAATTAAGAGTAGTCCTTCACATTTGCGTGTAGCATCCATTGAAATCATTCGTTATCATTTATATCTACAAGAGAGGGAAAAAAAACACAAGCAACAAACTTTTCTCAACTTAACAACCAATCCTAAGCCCTAATATATATATATATATATATATTAACCACTTCAAGAACTCTAAGATTTTGTAAACGATATGTAACACAAATCCCATTATTCAAAAATTCATGGAGGCGAAGGCAATAACAACGAAAATTAAGGTAAAATAAACTAGAAGCAACCTTAACAAGAAAAATGAAGAATATAAAATTAACCTTGGTCTCTTATGTTGGTTATGAAGAAAATAAAACTGTGAAAATCGCACCATAAATCGTCCAAGGAAGAAGAAGATGAATCAAAAGTGAGAATGCCAAAGCTTGATGAAACAAAAGCACTAACTGAAATATATGCATCTCATAAACCAAAAAATAATACAGTTATCAACGAAAAGTATGAGTTATAAACCTAAATATAATACTTTTATAAACCTAAAAAAATACAGTAATCAACGAAAAGTTAATCAACGAAAAGTTCCAAACTTTCAAGCTGCAAGTAGTATTCTATTTTCTACCACAAAATCAACAACAAATTAAGAATAGTCATTCACGTTTGCAATAAGCATCCATTGGAACCATTCATTATCATATATATATATAAAGAAAAAAATTTCAAACCTGCATGTAAAATTTATCAACCAAACTCAACAATTTCAAACAAATATTACAACATTTATCAACCCTACAAATTTCATGAGTTAAACAAAAAATGAATCAAATATCAACGAAAAATTAGCATGATATAAACGAAAACAAAACTATTCTCAACTAAAAATATATACATTTATCAACGAAATACTTTTTTTGTATAGTTACGTAAAAATATGACAGTTGTGAAAACCAAATGCACAAAACTAACATTAGTTTAGTGATTTTCCTTCTCGATTTAAAATACAGGTAAAATCTGAGACGAAATACTGGACACTTAGCAAGAACGTTGAGCATTTCTATGTTCATGAATTCGAAGACGGAGCTTGCGTAGTCGATTTCAGCATCGTTTCAGTTCTGAATGACGTCTTTGTAACATATTATGAAGTTTAGATTGCACGAATGATGAATAATCTGAAAAACTTGAGGAATACGAACCATGGAGGAGTGGGAAAGAAGAGAGAGAAAGAGAGAGCTTGTTTTCATGGAGTATTCAGCTTTTTAGAAAAGAAAATGCATCAAAAGACGTGCGAGGGGCTGCAGTGTCTTTTCCTTTGACAAAAGGGTTAAAATTTACATTTAATGGGACGTGGGGTTAAATCTCCAAAAATTATGTAAAAGTGGGTCATTTTTCCAAAAAACCCATTACTCTATTTCCTTATAATTATTATAATTATTATTTCCTTATAATTATTATAATTATTATTTCCTTACACGAGGCAGATGTTTTGACTTTTTGATTCGTTTAAGGTTTACAAAAAACAGGTAACTCTGTTTGAGTGATTGGAGTCAAGTCTACCGTTAAGATTTTTACCCTTCCTTTTTTTCCCCTCTTCGTTGAATGGGTTGTTAAATAAGCCCCTATTCACACTCCTGGCCCATATGAGTTTTTTTTTCTTGTTCTTTTAAAAATAGCATCTTAAAATAAATTATTTCCCACTTTAACATTTGTTTTATAATATTTATGAAACGAGCACTTCCTGCCATAACTTTTTAACTTTGGTTATGAAATACCACCTTAAAACACAAAATATCACATTCAAACCTACCTTTTACTCTTATACCATATTCCATTGCCTGTTACTCTCTCTCCTCTCCCCATACCCCATTGCTCGATTATGTGTCTTTCTCACTTTAACATCCGTTTCATAATATTTTTGAAACTAACAGTCCATGCCATAAGTTTCCAGCTTTGGTTATGAATACTACCTTGAAACAAAAAATATCATCTTCAAACCTTTACTCCCCATTCCATATCTCACTGCATGTTACTCTCTCTCCTCTCTCTATACCTCATTGCCCGATTATGTGTCCCCTACCCCCACCGTCTGATTTTCTCTCCCTTAACTCGAGAACTCCTGTTTATGTCGCTAAAGCATTTTTTATTTATTAAGCCTCCATCTTATGATTAAGTTTAAGTGAAATCTCTCGCAGTTGATCTTTCGCTATAAAGAGCTTATTCTCAAAGTCGATCTATCTAGTATGTTTCTATCCTTTCCACTATTGGAGTGAAATCCCTTTTTCTAGTAATCCCCTTTTGATTTTGGCTTATTCCATTCGATCTTCTACTTGGTTAACCCATACCCCTTTTAGTAATATCCTTCGTTATTTTTCTGACTTCGGTTTAACTGGCAACCTACTTTCCACTTTCCAACGAAAAACGAAAAAAAGAAAAGAAAAGAAAACGATTCATAAAAAAGAAAAAAAATTCCTTCAACAAGATAAGAATCTTGAAAGGATCGACGAACTTGAGAGAAGGATCCAAAATCTGAAGAAGCGACCGGAAGGTAGAGAAGATCGAACGGTGAGGAGAGAGAGTAACACGCAGCAGGATATGGTATGAGAAGTAAAAGTATAATATGATATTACACGTTGTTCATCTATAGATAACTAGACATATCTACCACTTTGTAAACACTCAACTACCCTTGTCAGCATTACATTATCACTGTAGAGCACGCAAATGATAATCAATATGTCGAGGTTGGTTTGATTGTAGATTATCCAATGCCTCCCATTGCGTCTGAGTGGGTTCACCCACGCATACTTGCTCAGCTGTATGAGTTACTCTGTATGCATAACGATTTGATGCCTACATTCAGTTAATGCGATCCGTTTTTTTTTTGAAACATTTGTTCATGTAATTGATTAAATTTACATGTATTTATAAATTCACAACTTTAATATTACAATTAGTAGAATACATGTGGAATACCCCGCATGCACATCATCATTCACATTTTCGACTTTGACCCTTCCTTATAAAAGAAAACTTTTTATTTTTTATTTTTTATGAACATACAAAAGAAAACTTCTAAAATATTTAAAGGAGATTTTAAATGATAACGAACCCTATGACTAAAATCTTCATATTTTAATGAACGAAAATATTTATTTTTAGTGTTCTTAAATCTTAATTAAGCGAGAGGATCAATTTGATAATAACTAAAAAAATGATGCAATCAAAAACATATTTATTATTCTCTTTTTTTAGCAAAATTTTTAATTTACTTCCTTTGTAATCCTACAACAGGAATTTGACTTTTATGTGGACTGTGACTCCACAAATTTAACCTGAAGTCTGAAGGCTAAACCAAACAATATTTACCACAAATAGATACGGAAAATCATCCAATACTTCTCGGATACACCAATTCCCATAGCTCTTAAATCATCAGTTGGATATTACACAGGAAAGGACATTTTATAGTTTATGGTATGCTTTGCTTCATGAGCAAAGAGAGAACTCAAATCTCTAACGGCACGCTACTTCCATGGCAGGGGCATGCTTCGAGCATCCGAGCTAGAGTTTGCATAACCCCAAAAGGCGAAAACATGAATGAGTAAAAACTACGCTGTGGTCTCTGATAGATGGCATGTAAAGAGGGCCACTGCACCCTGGACATAAGTTGAGCGAAGGTCTTCAGGAATTGGAGCACTAAAAGCTGTGTCAAAACAGCTAAATTGGGTATCAGGGGTGCCGCTACTGATATCTGATACAAGCAAATCACATATCTCCTCTGCCATCTTTGAATATGCTATTCTGCAAAGCAAACATGAAACCCATGTCAATCTAGAGCATGTATAACATATGAAAAGACAAAAATCACGAGAAGAGTCTGAGGTAAGGAAGGTTGCATTTTAAGTTAACAAGTAACAGAAGGTGAATACAGTGAAAAAAAAAGGGTGCAGAAATATTTCATTTTGTTTAGATATTTCATATTTGTAAGCAGCATGGTGGTAATATTAGAGAGGTTTAGAATTATTTGGACATGACCAGAAAATAAACAGTGGTGACTAAGTAGCCAAGCAACTACTAACATTCGTCAGTATGTAATGACGCATGAATAATTTAATGGTCAAACCAAACCAAAAGCGAAGAAGAACAACCTTGCGTCATCAGGTAGTCCATCACCCCAAACTGCCAAAGATTCATTTAAATGGGAAAGGAAGTCTTCACAAGTACCATTTTTGCTTTCAAGAGAATCCTGCAAAAGATAATGCAAGTTCAACAGTGTTCTTTTGAAAAGAAAAATGAGAGTTGACAGCAATCAATTTGGTACATGCTACAAAATAAGGTGTCTATAGTTTCTACTTTGTACTCCCATTTTCTTCTTGATATGCCACAAAATCCCCTCACCTCGGGAGAAACTACATACCAATTTTTTGATGGGCTCAAAGATCTAATTGCTTTGACATTGAGTTATATCTTGTGGCTAGCTATTGATTTTCATTTAATTGGACTCTCTGTGGAAAATTTCTAGAAATGTAGCCTAATAAAGTGACCGGAAGAAAACGAATGAAAAATACCCCCATCAGAATCATATGCCCCAGAGTACATCAAGCAGAGGAAATGACCACAAGTCAAATATGCAATTCTACTTCGTGGCACTGCTTTCCAGATTCAAAAAATGACAGTCATGCACTATGGCGTAGCTAGTCTGGATTGAGTTTAAACCAAGCCAATTGAGGTAGATCTCCATTTTACACCAAATAGTGATTAAATGGCTGAATCATGTGGTTGAAAGCACTTTACTCTGCAGTCGCTACTTTAAATGACAATGAAGATGCCAGAGTACAAGATAAGCCACACCATAAAGGTTGACAGACTAAATATCTGACTAGTTTTCTCACCAGTTCAGTCATTGTATTGTTATCTCCCTGCAGCGAGCTTCTAAGCAAATAGAAAGATATATAAATTCCAGCTCCCAAGTCCCATTTATCAATTTCTGACTTGTGGTCTTCCATGCAAGTCGCGAGCCTCCATATCTCTGTGTGGTTGGCTGCATCAGTTTTGTGAGGAGAAGGAACAAATTAGCAAACTTCAAAATTGTGGCAATAAATCAGCAACGTTATACCAAATAAATGTATATAAAGAATAAAAGTGTAGCGATGGAGGAGACAACATCATTAAGTCAATCATGAGAGGCATTGAGAGCAAAAAACCAATGAGCAACTCAATGTCTAAAAAAGATTATTCCCCATGCTGTTACAAGTTCATAATGTCAGGAACAATTACCATAACTGCTAACGCAGGTCATAATTCTCTAGTTTACATTCAGAATGAGAATTATCAATGAAACCTATACAGAAGAATTAAGAGTGAAAGTAATAATTCTATACTAAAGATTTAAATAGCCAAACAAAGGTATAGTTATGATTGAGAAGAGTGACGAAAGCAACAAAAAAAAATATCAATCTTGACTTCTTAATTTGACACAAGGAAGAAAATCAGACTGTGGCCCTCCTAAGCATCGTTTATATAGCATCTGCATCACATGTCAAACAGACATCAAATAATACATCAGCTGTCATTCCAAAGACCTTATGGATTTCCAAGTTGAACCCAAGCAGCACACATAATGCTCCAAATTCCCATTGGTAAAAGTAATAAAGTATTAAACGATAAGATGGATTTGGATAAGAAGCAAAAAAAGTAATCACCCAAGTTTTGAAAACTAGTGATCACCCCAGTTTTCTATTAAACAAGAAGCAGCAAAAAAAGTAATAACAAAAAAAAAAAAAAAGACAAATGGAGTTCTGCTAGAGTGAATCCCCTCTTCACTCTATTGGTAAACAACTCCTGTACACAAGGCTCCCGTAGTGGGCAGGAGTCAGACATGATGTACGCAGATCATATCGCACATAATATGCGGAGAGGAGGTTTTCAAGTTTTGTGTGACATCTAGGTTGCACCATTGCAACTATACCACTAAGCCACATGTTCACCTATGATTTTGTGACCTCTAGGTTGCAACTCTACTCCTCTCCACCCAATCATCAAAGAAAAACACTAAAGTCATGCCACATGGTACCCAAACTTATTGTCAAACCTATAGGATTGAGGCAGCTGAAGAGGGATTTAAAAACAAAAGAACTTTATTAAGAAGCATAAAAATGGTGCATCCCAAAGAGGGGTCTCAATCAAAACCATCAAGAAGATGATAAAAAAATAAAGTAAATGCAAAAAGAATGAATAACAATAGAAAAGTTGCAGAACTCTCATGGGTTTCAAAATTTTTCATGAAAAACAGGAATAAGTTTGTAAAATTGGATCCTTCAAAATGAATGAATGCCCTCACAAATCGCCAGTAATTGATCCAAATAGTTTGACATGAGATAATACAACCAAATAAAGATTACAGTTTCTTGCTTACCTGACAAGAACAGCATATGAGCAACTGATGTTACAAAAATAGAATGGGCTTTATGCCAGTTATCACATTTAAGATAATGCTCGAGAGCCTTTAAGAAATCCCTGTGATAATGGAAATAAACTGCCTGCAATCCACAGAATGAAAATCAAACATTGGAAAGATGTGTTAAAAATTAAGTGCCCAAAAGCCCAAAATAGAGTAGACTGTAGATAGACAATAATTTCTTTCTAATGGCAAGAGCTATGAAAGATGATATTCAGCAGAGCACATGTTGCACGTTTATAAGAATTTTAAATTTGACTCTCTATAGCACTACAGATGTGAAAACATTAATATGATTCCTATATTCAGGCAGGGGTCAAAAGTAGGGAGAGGGTTTTTGTTGCTTATCAGCGTATTTCATGTGTATAAGGGATGAGGAAGCTGTGAAACATCACTTTTCTGTTCACAATAGCACAAGATCCATCTAATTTTGGAAAAAAAAATTATGATACTGTGCAAGTTATCAAACCTTCTACTTATTTTTGCCAAGATTTACTTAATGTCTGCTGAGTATTTACACAATAATGCGCAATGCATTCTTGATTTTAAGTAAATACCAACTTTAGTTACGAATTTAAAAATTCATTTACAAGCGCTAAGAATTTACTCACTAATATAAGTATTGTCCTACACGGCATGATAGAATAAACTCACCCCTAATTTTGTTAAAACTACTAACCGTCAACGTCAAGGTATGGAAAGGAGGAGACACAGCTAGGGTCCTAGGGAGAAAATCTTTTTCCATTCAAAAAAAGAAAGAAATAAGTCTTGCTGCTTGTAAGGTGATAACAGCCCATGCTTCATAAGACACAATTGGGGGAAATAAAGATGACAGCCGAGGCTGTTGAACCTGGTCACGAGGAAAATTTTCTAACAAACAATCCCCCTAACCTGAAATCACACTTGCTCTCTATGGATAGAATATTTATTTATTTATTTATTTTTTCCTGGTCATGGATGGGGTGTATCTTTTCCCTGATTACTTTTGCCTTAGTTAACTTTTGATTTTGTATATTCTCATGTATGCGCATACAACCTTGCCAGTCGTGCTTCAAAATGAATCATTGCATTGTGGGAAAAAGGAAAGTGATATATCAATTATTAGCATCACCAATATGATACCAGAAGAAGTAAAGTGCAAATTATAGCTTTGACAGATGTATGATGACTACCTATGTATCCATCCAACAACCAGTAACAATGTAACATACCATTGCCTCGTGCATCCATGACAAAGGAATGCCCAATTCTTCAATGAATTGACGTTGTGATTCTTCTAAGCTCCAAGTTTCACAGTACTGGAACAAGATTTCCCGAATGGTGGTAGCCTGGAGACATGGGTAATCATCATGACGGGGCATGTGAAGAATCACATAGATAGCCCAATGACATTTCCCTGCACACAGCAGCTGGGAAACAAGCCCCATATCAAGAATATGAAGATCGTTAGAACTGAAAACACCAACCGCTTCTAATATTTCGCGCTGATGCCAGATCATATGGTAGTCAAGTGGGTCATTTGTTGAAGAAAAGGCACTGAACATCGTCTTCAGAAAGCCAAATTCACTATCTTCCTTGCCATGAAGAAGCATAAGATAATATGAGATATCAAAGCGTGTCTCTCCATCCCATCCAACAGCCTCCTCCACAGGCCCTTCATCAACATAAATTGGAACTGGAAATGGAGCCTTTCCATCTTCCAAAAGGTGCTGATAAGTTTCGAAAACAACAGGCAATGAAGTGTGAGGTGATAGATGATACCACATCAACAAACCTAGAAACCTCTTCCAGTCAATTTTATTGTCATCCAAGGCACGATGAATATTACCAGCAAGCAATTCATAGAGACTAACCCTTTCCCTCTCAATAAAATTAAAATCCAGCCCATTCATCCTCCAACTATCAAGTTGCATTGCAACATCAGAACGATTTATTGTGGACCCACCAGCCTGACTTAACAAACAAGCCAGTCTCACATCTCCTCTAGAAGCAGCCAGTTCCACAGCTGCATCCAACTGTCGGCCTGTAAGGAGTACGAATATGGTCTTTAGATAGCTGGACTCATCTAAAGAGCTAATTTCATCTTGCACGCGGTGGCAAACACTTTCTTGCAACCAACAACTAAACTCTGCCCTTCGAATAAGAGGGAGTGCTTCAAGATCAACATCTGGAGGCCCTTCCTTCATATCCTGCATCATCTCCTCCTCATTGTCAGCACCAACAGATTTTGACTGTCCACTGCTCTCCTTCTCAGAGAAAAGAACTTTCATCAATTCCCAGACCATCACCTGATGCATCAAAACCAAACGAGCAGAAGAAGATATCCCAGGGACCTCCAAGTGCTTCTCAACAATATCTATATAACTCCGACAAATCTCTGAAAGCATTAAGCGATTAGAGACAACTCTTTGAAGCTTCAGTTTGATGGACCCCACTTCAACTACTTCTGTTTCATGATCTATTTCTCTGTGGAGATTTAAAGGAGAATCAAAAGCAAACTCTGCAAGTTCCCTCGTCACTTTGTTATTTTCATCTCTAACTACTTGGTCAATTGCAACCTTCTCTACATTGATTACTGAAGACAATACCCTTTTAAAGTCATTACTCCCAACTAAAGCACCACAATGAACAAGGACCCCATTTGGGCCCCATCCGACGCGAAATGACCTGCCCATAAAGAGACCTGCATCAACTATGTTGTTAGAATGGCTTCCAGTAACTGGTGTCTCATGGTTGAGGTCCAGGGTAAAACTGTCTCCTTTTACTGCCTTTAGAGGCATGCTCTTATTCTGCTGAGCCATCAGAATGGTTCCGGGGGAGCTTGAATTAATACTACCAGGATCGTACTCAAGCAAAGCTAGTGGAGTTTTTCTCCTGATGGCAGGACTAGATCTATGGCTAATCCTCTGAGTGGAATTCTGTAAAGAAGGTCTAATAAACTCTTTACCAAAGGAGTGTTTCTGACTTGAAGAACTCTCATGGAAATAATCATTTCCCTCCTCATCCTCAACTGGAAACATTAACATCCTCATTTCTTTCATCTTTACAGGGTCAAGGCCAAGATGTGCTGGTAGAGAATGAGAAAGCTCTGGTCCAATAGGATCCATCCATGGTTCCTCATCCATGTCGGAAGTCTCACCACCATTCACCTCTACAGGACTTTGAGCTGCAACTGCATCATCCATTACAAGATCTTCCTCATCATCTTCGCCCAATCCAAATCTGCTGAAATGCTTAACAGAAAATTTCCATGCACCATGTACTGGGTCAAATGAAATAAAGGAAGCTCCTTGTCTCTCAGAGTTTTCCCTCAACCTCTTCAAAAATTTATCTAATTGCCCCTTTGTGGAGTTTGCTGGTCTTACTTTTAAGATCAGACTAACCTCGGCAGCCTTGTTAAGGCCCTGACCAACTGCCGGCTTAGACCTCTCATCCTCATATACCACTACCTCATGCCTACGAAACTTCACAATTTGATCTAAATCTAGGCATCTAACATCAGTCTTACCAAGAAATCTGACACTCCCATAACCCCACCTCCCCACAGTAAAATCTGGAACTTGGCAACAATAACCAGGTTCCATCAATTCCATGGTAGCCAAATACTCCAAACAGGGCTCAATGTAATAATCAGGCGAACCTAATAGAGGCAGAGAATCATTAATCCCTCTCCACACCCCATCTGAGATAAAATCTGTTGTTGGGTATATCTTCCTTTTCTTGAGTAGAGATATAGTGTCTCCACTACAAGTCCCTACCTCAACATTCATCCTGCAACTTGCACCAGAGGAAATGTTCACTGCACTTCCTGGAAACAAATATTAGCAAACAGTTCCTCCCTACAAATATTTAAGACAACGATTTGTAAAGAAATACCAACTCCTACCAACAGAAACTATCCAAATAAATCAAAAATGAAAAACCCCTAATTACATTGTAGAGGACATCAGTGAATCAAAGTTCCAAAACCCAAGTTGCAGAACAAATTATCTTAAAACACATCAGAAACCCTAGCATAACTTGCTACGTTAAGCAAATTAAGCAGTGAGAATTCCAAAACAAATAGCAACACCGCACTACTCAAAAAAAAAAAAGAAGCAAAGATTTATAGAAACTTACAGAGACAAGGGGCAGAGATATGTTTGCTTCTTCAGAAAACGCGGGACCAAGATCAAAAACACAAAGCAGTGTAGGACAGAGAAAGTAGAGCTATTCAGAGAAACACGACTTGAACACCGATTTAGTTTCTTCCTTCTGTTCAAGCGCAGCGGCAGCGCGGCAATAAGCTACGGAGAGTAGAGAACTCCAGTGCGACGCAGTGTCAATGAATCCTTCTTTCCCGTTTCTTGTTTTATGATTTAATTTTTGTAAATGAGAATCGCTTTATGTTGGGCTAAACCCGGTTAAAAATAAAGTAAGATGAAGAATGCCCAGAAGGCCCAAGCCCACTATTCTATAAGTTGGGTCAATGCTAAGCCCATACAAATATCATGCCGGACAAAACAAACGAATCCTGGCGTCCATAAAACGCTACTCGGTAGACAAGCTCACGCAGACACGCACCTATCAATGCACCGGCATTCATCTTTATAAAGCCCACCGCTTCAGTGTCTTTCGCTCTAGTCAAACTGAAGCTCTCTCTCCCACCTCTCAGTCTGTTCTCCCTCTCATTGTTGCTGGTAATTGGTGCTGAAATTGTTATGATCTCTTTCGATAATTTGATAGTACGTTCAATTCAACGCAGATGTTATGATTATAGTTTTGATTTCCGTTTCTGAATGCTGTTATGTTTGTGCAGCTTTAATGGCTACTTTTGGCACCGCCGCTATTGCAAATCAAAACCCTAATAAATCAGCCGAGGTGCGGTTTTTTTTTTTGTTCACCCTCGGTGTTTCTGTTATTTTCTTTTATATTCATGTTCAATTTTCAAGCATTATTTCTTTGATTTTTAAGGTTATGTATGCCTAGGATTTTGCTTTTGCTCTCTTGGTTTATATTTGTTTTTGTTAGTGCTCTGTGGATTATAGGTACGTTTTTGTCTATTTAATTGTTGGGCTGAATCTTCTGTCAAGTTTTTGTCATAAAACTGGGATATTTTTTGCATGAGAGATTGAAATTTACTATTGGATTGTAACCAAGATAAGTGTTTGTTCATGTTGTGCTTGAATATTCTTTCAAATTAGTTTTGTGGTCAAATAGTTTATGTGCTTTTGTGAATTTGGCACAAGCTACGAAGATAGGCATAAGCTCTTTGTTGAGCTTAAGCCGGTTTGCCTTATTTTTTACATATTATATTTAGTTTGTATTAAAATAAAAGCAGAAGTGGTTGTAAATAGTGATGCCAAACCAGTTCTTATTGTGGATGCGTTTATTGGTATGTGGAGTTTGGTCTTTGGCATCGAAGCTCTTTCCGTATTAATAAATACTATAACTATCAGATTATATATGGTTGAGCTATTCCTTTTGGTTCCTATTCTTTTAAATACTTTCTAGCTTCTATATAAACTTCTGAATTGAAGAATAAAACAAGAAGGGTATATGCATGTCATGATTTCCAAACTGTTTTTATTGTCATATGTTATGCATGCATGTCCAAGCTTTCAGGACTACCTTGATATGTTCGTGCAACATACAAACACTTGTCTCTCTTAATGACTCCCCCTGCCTGGATCTTTATGAGTCTGATATTTGCTATAAAATATTAGTTGTCGTCAGCTATCTTGTTTAATGGGCATAATATTTGCTATTTTTATTAGTTCAGTGGTATAGGTATAGTATAGGGAACATACTTTTATTGTTCTTTCGCGAATAGGCTTGATTTGAATTTTTTACATGGCACTAGTGGGAATGGATTGATTTTGACCCTTCTCTTGCAGGTGGCTCAACCACCTAGTGATTCTGTTTCAAGCCTTTGCTTTAGTCCCAAGGCCAATTTTCTGGTAGCCACTTCATGGGATAATCAGGTTTGTTTAGTTGGTTCTTTTTGCTAAATTTATCAAAGTTAAGCAGATTTTAAATACACACATCAACCACCCACATCAACCACCCACCATCTTTATTGGGCCTGTTCATCTGGGATTTTTTTTTATATTGATACATGAATATCATTAATGCTCAACTTTGCTTCAAAACAAATGAATGTTTAATTGATCTACCCTAATGAAATAGGCACAATTACAAACTGCTTATACGTTTTCCTTCTCTTTACTTGATATTTCTTTTGCAATAATTTTTCTTTTTATTATTTATATTGTGATAGACTGACTGACTGTTCTTTCAATAAAAAAGTAGACTGCTTATTCTCTTATTATGACAACAACAGAAGATTTCCTCTCTACTTCTTTATCTCTCTCTCTCTGTGTCGCACACACTCACCAGCATGAAAATACATCCATCCTGCAGGTGTTGGCACATTTTAGGTAATAACACTTGCAAGTAAATTTACAGGTTCGATGTTGGGAAGTAACACGAAGTGGAGCCGCAGTAGCCAGTGTGCCCAAAGCATCAATGTCGCATGACCAACCAGTAATAAATTGAAATTCTTGCTACAGCAACTTGGTTTATGAAGGCTGAATTTGCAGTTACTTCTGGATCTTTTTTTTTTTCTTTTTTCCATTTCTTAATTTGTGAAATTATTTTTAGGTTCTATGCTCAACTTGGAAGGATGATGGAACAACTGTCTTTTCCGGGGGCTGTGACAAGCAGGTGAAGATGTGGCCTCTGCTCTCTGGGGGCCAACCTGTTACTGTTGCAATGCATGAAGCACCTATAAAGGAGCTTGCTTGGATTCCAGAGATGAACCTTTTAGCCACAGGAAGCTGGGACAAGACATTGAAGTAGATTTATTTCTTCATTAATGAGTAATTTGATTGATTAATTGCAAAGTTTTTATATCTGATACCACATAAAATCTGATATCACATTGTTTGTCGAAATTATCTTAGATGATTTTCTCATGTCTTATCTGATTAGCATTGCTTTTAAGTTTTAACCTTGATTTTGTACTCTCTTTTCTTTTCCTATTTTTGTTTGTGTTGTTTCTCATCCACTAGTCAAAACATTTTGGTTTTTGCTACATGCTTTCTTATTGAATTGCAATTCCAATCTTATGCCCCTGACTTTATCATGGAAATTATTATTCAATCTTAGTATTTGGCCATTCAAAACAGATAAACTTTTGCTACTTTGGTTTTCTAGCACTTATTTTTGATCTGCATGAACTTGTTGTAGTAATTTACACTCATCTTTTGTATAATGTTTTTGACTGCATTGCTCATGCAAGTCTTTTCTACTTCCAATTAGATACTGGGATTTAAGGCAATCAAATCCTGTGCATACCCAGCAGCTTCCTGAACGGTGCTATGCAATGGCAGTGAAATATCCCGTGATGGTCGTCGGTACTGCAGACAGAAATATGGTTGTCTTTAATTTGCAGAATCCTCAGGTATGTGAAAAGAGTCTCTTGCAGTAGACAATCTTACTGTAATTTGCAGAACCCTCAGCTCGGGGACACAAGATGTATGTGAACCTTACCCGTGTGGCCGGACCCACATAATATGTGGAGAGGCTAAACATGTGACCTCTAGGTTGCACCATTGCAACTTTACCCACTTGATCACATGTTCGTCTGTCTTACTGTATTTATTAATGGGCTTATTTTCATTTACTTGGCTTTTTTTTTGTACATGAAAGTTGGGGAAGTGGGTGATTGAACCTCTGACACATAGAAAAGCAAGTGTCCACTCTACCATTAGACCAACTAGTGGGCACTTTTTATTAATGGGCTTGATATTTTTTGACTCGTGCGTACATTAACTATCTACAATGTTTTATAATTGGATGATATTGAGCTTTGAGTCGCAGCATGATACATTTTGTTTCTCTGATTATGATAGAAGAATTCTCATTTGTGGTCTTTAGTTAGAGTATATATATTTGGAATTTTTGTATTTAGTTTTGAGCATGTAGAAAAGGTTATTTAGCTGATGCCAGTCTTCTTTTTTATTCTCAAAGGCTCAAATTTCAATTTGCTATTGCTTGGAAAGTATTAGGCAAGATATATAATTTCTTGTGCAGGAAATACTAAATGTTGGCAATATGAAGGCATAGCATATTGTTTTTATCTAAAGAAAAGTATTAGTAGGTTTGATATTTAAACATGGGGAAATACATTGATAAATGTGGTAATGACTGTGTGGAAACAGATCCTGGCAGAAAATAGTAGATTGATTGTTTCATATGTAATGTGTGTGCCTGGTTGATCTTGCATAGTGAAGGTTGTTTCATAATTAACGTCCACATCAATTTACTTCAAGTCTTCAATTTGCGTATGAAACAATTTGAAAGATACCCTACCTGTTCTACCAGTTCCTTGAAGTATAATACGGTTCAGGTTGGAAACATTTGAAACAGTCTATTGGATTTAACATTAACTTCTATTGCCAATTTTATTTCCTGAGTTTACTTTTTTTCCTTATGTTTACTTTACATCGCGAACTTTGATGATAAATTTAATGCTAACAGACTGAGTTCAAGCGAATCGTTTCACCACTGAAGTATCAGACAAGATGTCTCGCTGCTTTTCCTGATCAGCAAGGTTTTCTGGTATGTATTATAAGGTAATTTATTGTGTCTAATATGTACTTTGGATTACATTCATTGTGACGTTATTAAATTGTCCAATAATTTTGGAATGGCAGTTTTAATCCCTGGCTGATATTTTGTTTCTGTCACTGCATGATAAATGTATATTTGCGCGAATGGGTCAAAGAGAGATTTTCTGTAAGGATGTTGAACTGAGAGCTGTGGTACTGGACATTCTTTAAGTCACTTTGGTTATGGATCCATGGTAAATTCTTACTACATTGGCTGATGAGTCGGTGAACATAAATGTCCATAATTTGGTCATTTAACAGAAATGATTGCTGTGAAACACTGCCCCACTGACTAGATTTTGTAGGAATCTCAGTTCTATCAGTTTGCTTGGATCAAATCTAGAAATATTCTTATTTCCAGTCTTTGGACTAATTTCTTATCTGTTACTCTGTAATTTACTGATTTAGTTAACATTTTAACCTAACTTTTGTTTTTATGTTTGCGTGGAAAAGTTATGTTGTATAGACTCTAATGGTTAGCAACATGTTAAATTGGTCTACTGTCATTTGTAGGTTGGTTCTATAGAGGGGAGGGTTGGTGTACATCATCTGGATGATGCACAACAAAATAAAAACTTCACATTCAAATGTCATAGAGACAATGCCGATATATACTCTGTCAATTCCTTGAACTTCCACCCTGTAAGTTCTTTTTCCTAATTCATTATTTTTTTGCACTTTGATAATAGAATATTTGTTTGATAGAATGTACGTTTGTGTGCATATGTGGAATTAGTTTATCTTTGTTGGTAGCAGGACTTAATTCTGAATATGTGTAATTGGGATGGCTTGTTGTGTGAACTAGTCGGTAATTCATATTTGATTGTAATGTTGAATTTGTCATAATGCTTGAACAGTGGATTTCACTCGAACAGCACACAGAACAACTGTTATCACTCATATAAAAATAGCTATAGATCTTATGGTGGGTGACTTTTAATTTTCTGGTTCAATTTGATTGATCGTTGGTTAGTTGGAAAAGAACAAGATGCTTGGTTTTTCATCTCATGAGAGACTTGATGCCGTTGGTCATCTCATGAGATACTTGATGTCGTTGGTCATTTTCTGGAAGAGATGACTTTGTTGGGTGGAGTCTTATAGGTTTGGAGCTCCAGTTAGATTTCTGCTTCTGTAGTGAATTATAAGCCCCATGTATATGATAATCAATGCAATATAGCCTATAATTGCAGCTTAGTGTTTGGTAATTGATAGTGACACAAAAGTTTGTGCCTTTATGATAAAAATTTTTTTACACTTAAAAAGACTGTTTTGGCTGTGCCTGAATTCAATTTATTTTCTCCTCTCTTTCACTGTCTCTCAGAACTGTCTTGTTTCATTTCAGGTGCACCATACGTTTGCAACAGCTGGATCAGATGGTGCTTTTAATTTTTGGGACAAGGATAGCAAACAGAGATTAAAGGTGTGTTTAATTAGCAATTTAGATTCTAATCAATTTTGCTTATTGGAACAGTTTACTCATGCTTTCCAATAATTGATATAGGCTTTGGTTCCCAAAAGGAAAATGAAAAAGAGATTGACTTTGAAAGTTGCATTGAATGTGGGATGCCTTGTTATAAATGGTAGAGGGTAATTGGTTCTGGAAGCTGGGCTGTACTGTAAATTATTTTTTATGGGTTACTGTTTGAGTTTATTATCCAAGCCTGAGGGTCAGTTTCAGAGAGGGCATATGTGAACTTTTGCTTCATACAAGATCCAATTTGGACTTTCTGTTATTTTAGTTTGACTGGAATATATTTTTGAATGGACGTTACAAGAAGACATGTGGATTAGTAATAGAGTTGTAGGGGTACAACCTAGAGGTCACATATTCAATTCCTAAAAATAACCTCTTAATACGTGGGCTAAGGTTTGTGTATATCATGTTTGTCCTTGGACCCCGCTCAATGCGGTCTGCGGGAGCCTTGTGCATGGGAGTTTTTTGCCTTCTTTTTTTTTTAAATGGACATTGTGGATGCATTAACCAACTAATATAGCATGTGTATCAGCATCAGCATATATCTACACTGGCTTGCCTCTGGCGTGTCATTATATGCATATGCTGGTGTATATTTCTAATATGCTACTCTATACTGTGGGTTCTAGGTGTTAGTTATATTGTTATAACCATATCTATCAGGATGTTGGATATTAAGATACAAATATTTCTTTCCATGTATAGTTTTTGCTTATTGCTATTATGTTTAAATTCTAAGACTAGTGTTCCTATTTTCTAGGCCATGTCAAGGTGCAGCCAACCTATACCTTGCAGTGCTTTCAACAACGATGGCTCGATATATGCATATGCGGTATGTCTAATTGTCGATCTGTTGCTTAGTGTGAGGATTCACTTGGCATTATCTGCACACAAACACCCAACCACAAGTCCCCAAGTTTGCATGAAGAGAGAACTGCCCACATAACATGCAGGCAGACAAAAGCACGTGAATGCCTCAAATGAGTTAATGCACCCTCAGAAAGAATGTTTCTTGTCATCTTGAAGCATGAATTTTTGAAGTCTCAAATTTAATGTGTGTAACTAAATACCATCTACTGAATGCTGGAGAAGTTGGTGGTAGCTTTTTCTCTCCTTCTTTTTCCCCATCAAAATTTTATGGGAAAAATATTAATGTCACGTGCCTTTTAAAAAAATGTCTCATTGCAAGTATTTACTGTTTCTGCTTGCATTGTGACAGACTACTCATAGGTTCTGAAGTTTAAAGCTAAAGGAAATGACATTACAAAAAGTTAGTAAATTGTAAACTATTACTTTATCTTTGCTAATTAAAATTTAATTTCTGTGTTTTACCTTTCCCGCAGGTGTGCTATGACTGGAGCAAGGGTGCAGAGAATCACAACCCAGCAACGGCAAAGACCTATATTTACCTGCACTTGCCACAGGTTCTTATTGTCTTTCAATGGTGGAACATTTTAAGTTAAAATGTTAATGTCAGCCTGCATAATATATATTGTTTTCAACTATTGCAGGAAGCTGAGGTTAAAGCCAAGCCACGAGCGGGAACAAGTGGCAGAAAGTAAAGCTACTATCTTTGGAGGAAATTAGATATAGAGAAAAATGCTTCTTTTTTTCGCTGGAAGTAAAAAATTTATACTCATGTTGGTTTGGGAATGGATTTTTGTTGTTCCTTTCCCTTTCCCTTTTGGTTTTGTTTTCATTATCTTAGGACGAGTCTAGACTTGGTTCTTTGTCTTGGAATAGACTTCATGTTCAGCGATACACTTCTTCATGCAAGTATATACTCATTTTGCTGTTTGATTTCAACTAGTGACTATATTAGATATGGAAAGGCGATTCGTGCTAGTTTCCGGGGTTCCCAGACCTTCGGTCAGTTATTGAGGAAAACGAGAACGAAGAGTATGAATTTGTTCTTTCTGTTTCTGGGTCACCTGTTATTGCTGTCAATAGGGGATTTGTTTTGAATTAGCTTTATGCAGGAAAGAAGCCCATGACTCGTTTTATCTGGTCATTAGTTCTCAGATGACATCTACATCCTGAGGAGCTTATTGGCCTCCGACGTTTTTCTAACAAAAGGAAATGAGTTTACAGTCGTTTGGTCTCTTGCAGCTTGTCATTAGTTGAGTATTTGGAGGAGAATCATGTGGGATGGTAAATAATGTTTGTTTGGCAAAAGTCCTCTAAACGACGTGATTTATTTCATCATTTCACGTGCTTTTGTAAGGTATGTAAGGTATCCGCTGTTACATCCGCTCCAATTAGTTTCTTTTTTTTTACACAGATTAAGAAAATTCAATTAATATCGGCGAAGTAATAAATTTAATTTTTTTTTCCTAATATATTCTTCAACTACTTTACTCATATATTATTATTGCTAGAATTTAATGTCATTTGTTAATAAAGATATACAATAAATGAGGATATATTAATAAATTAATTATTTTTTTATCTATTCTCAACAAGAAAGTGAGCTATAATTTGAGATAAAATAAAATAGAAAGTAATCCTTTCAAATAAAGACGGAGGTAATACTTTTTAAATAGGTCTTTGGCAAGGAAGGAAAATGCAAGTAAAGGGAATGTACAAATCTTTACATTTTCTCCTGTTTGGTTAGATAAAAAAGAAAAAGAAAAATAAGTTATAGTTTTTTTTTTTGTATAAAAAAGAAGTTATAGATTTGTTATTAGGATTCTTCACTTTTGGGATCTAAGATATTTTTTTAAAAAGTTTTAAAAATTATATTCATATTTTGATCCATTTTACAATTTCGGCGATATATTTTTTTTACAAAATAAAAGTAAAATTTAATATAAAAAACGCATGACAATTTTACATCATTGGATACACAAAACAATATTTCATACATTTTTTTAGGTTGTATTTAATTTTTGTTTCAAACAAAAAATATATCATAAATTTGTAAGATCAATTAAATATAAATATAGTTTTTTAAAATTAAAAAATATATATTTTGGACTCCAAAAGTTAGGTGCACATTTTAATGTACAAAAGAGAATTTCTCGATTTGTTATTTCTCTTGCTTGGATTTCTATCATAAAATAAAAGAAAGAAAATAATGAAAATTTATTAAATTTATTAATTAATTCTTATTTTTAAGTTAATGTATTATGTATAAAGGCAAAAAATATATTTTCACTTATAAATAACTTAATTTATCTTTTACTTCTCTAAAAAGACTCAATTTTGGGGGAGGAATCATTTTGACAAAAAATTAGTGGCTTGTTTTCTCCAATTCTCTCTAAATTCCTTCCTTAATTTTTTTCAACCTATCCAAAACAAGAAAATTAGAAGAAGAACGTTCATTTCTCTTTTCTTCGCTCCAAATCCCTCAATCCAAATATAGTCCGAACTTTCTTTTGAGTTGGCTTCTTGGTCCCACAATGGGGGAAGCTTGTGAATTATATATAATCAAGCTGACTTGCAGTCCAAATCAGCATGGCTGAACTCAATTCACTAACAAATAAAATTTTGCATGCATATTTAATATTGATAGAACTCTTTTCAGAAAGTCTTGATTTATTTCGTTGAGTAATTGTCAAGGCAAGGAACACATGATATAAGGATCTAAATTGCCTTTTTGAAAGAAAAAAATAAAAATAAATAAAACTACTTTTTATTTTTATTTTATTTGGACTTTACTTATGATTATCAAGGCACGCGTTGTCTTAGCTTTCCCTCTTAAGTCAGAAATCAAACACCTTTTTATGTTTGTAAGTATATGAAGTTTCAAGTCTCTTGTTTGAAAATGTAGTGCATATTGTATCTCAGTTTAGATCAAACTCAATCCTTCTTGTTGAAATTCAAGTTGGATTGTTTTGTTTTGTCCCCAAAAGTTTGGAACAAAAGCACCTGCTCACCATGAGACCATGCACGCCAGTGTTCTAATAATTAAGTGGTCAAGAGTCTGGCTTTTCTACCTTTGTCTTAATGTCTCTCGTCTTGATAAAAACATGAGATTTTCTGATGAAACATCACATTTCACATGTACTTAATTACACGAATATGTCAATGAAGCCACTATCAATCAGTGGTAATCAACACTGACATTGCTAATTATTCACCGATACGTGCACGGGTGTGCTTAGTTGATCAGAAAGACTGATTTCTGATAATGGGTTTCCTGTACTAGCTAGATTCAGTACATTAGAATCCTCTTCTGATGCACAGTGCTACATCAATGGTTCCATATACATATAACTTTATGATATATATACATAATTAACTTCATGATTATTATTATTGTATTCCTGCATCAAACATTAATATCATAGTTCTGATTTTCCGATTCGAAATCCTAAATTAAACATGATTATTGTTAAATCACAATGACCAAATATTGTGACACCATATACCAATCTCTAAATCAAACAGCTTGAACTTTCAGATGGGAGGAGACGGCTTAGACTAAAACAAGGTTATGTGATGTCATTTAGGTTTTTTGCAGCACCAAGACAGCTAATGTAATCATGCAAGTCCAAAATGTGCAGATATGATTGTAACAATTTCAAAAAATAAAAAAATAAAAAAATCTAGAATGCAAAAAATTGGATTCTAATAAGAATGCTGACTACTGATCTTTCCCTAGCTGTCATCAACTACTGCAATTGTATTATCTATCTTGCAATCAGAACATAAAATAAACTACATCCCATAAACATATGCATGCTTATGATGCAAGCAATCTTTTCAAGTTTGTCTGAAAATTTCTTCATATGTATCATCCATAGTGAATGCCCATGACTTGGCTCAAACTATGTGTGTGAGTGTGTGTTTTTTTGTAGCAATTCAATAGATGGGTATGCAAGGAAGGCATTAGTCATACTCATACATGTCATTTTTGCTATAACCTGATGGCTTTTTTTAGCTTATTCAAATAAAGAAACGACACTATTATGTTTAGAAAAACAGTGGCATACAGAGAGAAGCTGTAGATCATAAATCAGTCTTTCTAAGTCGTGTCTTCATTTTTTGGTAATCGAAAACGACATTATACAAGCTTGCGTGCCCTTAGACATCCGATACGATCTTAAACTAGCTAGGGTTGTCAGGCCCCATATGCACATAAATTACTCACTCGACACATGATCAGTTGGGCCAAAGTCTAGCGCATCCATAAGAGAATTACTCTCAGTGGGAATCAAACTCAGGACCTTCGGAATGTATACGACTAGACTATCACCCAAGTGATTCCTAGAGTCATGTCATTTATACCACACTTTTTGCTATATTTTGAGGGTACCTAATGGATGGCTTCATATGTGTAAGAAGAACCTGAGTTTGCACAAATTCCTCGATCACACATGAGAGTTCCAAGGGACATTGATGATGTAAGATAAAATATGACATTCATTTAATCTGCATTTGGTCTATAGATAGGCCTTTGCATGGCCATGTGGAAACCAGAAAAAATGAGTGATCAGTGAAAGAGGAAGAAGCAAAATGGGTGTGCGGTTGATGTCAACATCTGCAATATTGCAACAAAAAACAAAGATTGATAGGTCGGTCAAATATAGCAGCTGCTACAAACAAGGTCCATTGGGGCAGTGTGTGTATGTATGGGGCTTGAAAATTACACGAAACATGGTTTCTCTTTCTTCACCATTACGAAGATGGAATATGGGTAGGTTTCCTATGTTTAGTAATTGTGATGTGAGCCACGTAGTCATGTCCTCTTGAACTACTACGATAAATACACACACACACACACTCATGACTTATCCTCTCTCTTTCTCTGTCTAAATTAAAACATCTTGGTATGGAAATTATACATAAATATATACAACTTGGAGAGTAACTTTAGTGTTAAGAAAGGTATACTACTATACTTGACCCTTTGAACACATTTTATATATATATATATATATACTGATCGACAAAAACCCAGTTGTTCTTTGTGACTATAACGACTTATGTTCAAGGTTTAAGCACACAAAACAAACCAAAGTAAAAAAGAAAATTTTACTTTGTGTAAAGAAGAGAGAATTCTTGAAAAGGAGATCAGAGAAAGAGTGACACACCTTGTGGACCCAATTGCTGTACTGATTGCCAGAAGGCCGCAATAGAGGGCCGATATAAACCCCTGCAGCTCTCCATCTTTTCTACTCAATTATTCTCTCTCGGACATTTCAACAAACACCTTCTCTGCATCCACATCATTCCTAAAGTTTCTCTCTGCCAAACAAATGGCTAGACCTCAACATCGTTATCGTGGAGTTCGCCAAAGGCACTGGGGTTCATGGGTTTCAGAGATTCGCCACCCTTTACTGTAAATTCACTACCCAAATTCAGATACTAAAACTTTTATTTACTCTGATTCTGGTTTTGACTTAAAAACGTTTTCTTGGATTGCAGGAAGACCAGAATTTGGCTAGGCACATTCGAAACGGCAGAGGATGCTGCACGAGCATACGATGAGGCTGCGAGGCTCATGTGTGGACCAAAAGCACGCACCAACTTCCCTTACAGTCCCAATGAGCCTCAAACATCGTCTTCTAAGCTTCTCTCAGCAACTTTAGCAGCTAAGCTACACAAGTGTCACATGGCAGCTCTTGAACTTCAAGTAACCAAAAAGAATGTTCCAAAACAGTCCAATGGAATGTCTCACTGCAACCAATTTCTCACTAGTGATGGCATTGCAGGAAGAAGTGTTGAATTGGGCAGAGAATGGCAGGGGACAAAGTGGGTTGGTGGGGAAGTTAGTCAACTGGGGATCAACCAGCAGCAACAACAGTTTAAGGAGCTTGAAGATGACCATATAGAGCAGATGATTGCAGAGTTGCTTGATTATGGGTCTATGGAGTTCTCTTGTCCTGATGTTTCTTCAACATAGTGGTCCAAATTTAGTAGCTTTACTAGTCAATTAACCCTATTTCTCCTTTGTTGTCCAAATAATTTTAATAATAAATATTTAATAGTTTAATCTCTCATGTTCTTGAATTTCGTGTGTGAATGGGTAATGTAGGTAGCATGAAAAATGGTCTTGGAATATATCATCACCTAATGACAAAAACCATTTTATATGTGCTTACACAGCGGAAAAGGAAAGATGAAAGCAAAGGAAAGGCATCTAACAAGTTTCTTCACATCATGTATTTGCTAACAGAGAGGGAAAGAATCCAAGCAAAAATCTAGATATATAGTCCTATCATCAAGTCAAGTAGATATTTTGTTTTTTATGATATATTGAGAATTTACTCAGAATCAGAACAACACGTCACTAATTATTTAAAATGAAAACAAGAAAAAAAATAAATCGATTACTAGAACTATCAATATAAAATTATAAACTACAAAAAATGTTAAAAAAATTCAAATATTGAAATGGACGCACGTGATTCAAGTGAAATCATGTGCTTCGCATATCCTACACAATTTATATGGAATCGAGTACATCTATCATAGTATTTAGGATGACTATTTAGGATGACTGACAAAAACCACTGGAATTTATATGATTGCTGATAAACTATAGTGAGAAATGTGGTATAGGATTACTGCTGAAAAGATCCTCTCTGATATTCTCCTTTGATCTTTTCCTTGATGCCGCAAGTTTGGATGGTATGGTCAAGCACCTGACCATGCATTGTCTGTATACACAAACATTCTCATTGTTTTCCCAGTCACTTTACTAGTTTACAAGACAGGTTTGACAGCTTTTGCTATCTCTCTCTCTCTCCCCCTAAATCATTTTATTTATTCACTTTTGACCCCAAATGCCCAATTCACACAAACTACCCATTCTCAAAATTTGTCTTGTTCTCTCTGTTCTTAAAAATTCTTTACTTTTATCATTAATTGGATGAAAGGCAAATTAAGAATCAACCTATTTGGTGCATTATCAACTTTTTTTTCCCCTTTTTTGCCGCTAGATTGACTATTATCATCAAAAGAGATACAATAGCAGCAGTCCTGTTGTAATAAAGTTTTGAGATAAAAAAAATTATGAATGTGCAGTATTCAGTTTAACGAATTCAATAATGTGTTTTTTTTTAAAAAAAAGAACAAATTTAACACGAAAAAAGCATAGCAATTATACAACTATAGACCATCGAAATATTTGATATTTCCATGGCAAAAGAAAATTATATCATTGAATTCGTTAGACTGAATAATACACGTTTATTAGATTTCGATCTGGTTGGTGACAACAGAAGTTATGTTGTCTGTTTCAGTGTTAAGTTATCTCCACATGAATAAAGTAAGTAGTAGCCGTACACACTATATATATTATTTTAAAGTGATTTCTTAATTTGTTTTTAGTTATAGCTTTCCACATCCCCTAAACTCACTTTGTCTGTTGTTTATGGGACTGAAATTAAACACTTTTTAACTTTTAAGAGTGGATGGTTACCTGTTCTTCATGCTTAGAAACAAGTTTCTTGCAATTTCCAACAATATGGACCTACTTCTCAATTTATATTCATGAGATTTACATATATAATATACCTAAAAAATCAATGGTTGATATAATCTATGTTGGAGAGATCATAATCTTGGAATTATATAAAAAAAATATATTGGTTGTCAATGGAGAAATGGAGTATGAATCAAGTAACCAATATTTTTGTGTGCATACCATCATTACTAGGATTGCAAGAGGATTTGAGAATGTGTATTCATTCCTATTTTACTTTTGACTCCCTACACTTTTTTAATTTACCTTTCACTCCCATTTGATCATGTGACTGAACTCAACATGAAATATAAACCCAATACTTGTATGGAATCTTGATATTTAGTGTCCGTTTGATAGAGTGAGAAAAATATATTAGTTCATAAGTTGTCGGGTATTTGAAGATATTTTTAAAAGAGATGTTAAGTCATAATTAATAATATTATCATACGCTAACGTATTTAAAAATAAACACGTTGACGAAACTTATTATATTTTTTAGTTTTTATATGGTGTCTATTTTTTAGTTTTAGATCTTTCTTACTAATTGAAATTAAAGAATTAGTATATTTGTTCTACCCAAAAGGAGAATGAATTAGGGTTATGAACTTATGATCCGATGATCGAGTCGATTCCATGATTATAAGTTCAATCCATGATCAAAATTTAACGTTAATTCAAGTCTTTTTTAACTACTTTTTAATTCCTTTTAAGGTAATTTTTGTTTACTTTTTCCTTTTTGGGTAAATTTTATTTACTTTTTCTATTTTTACTGTTAGTAGAGGAAGAACAAAAGTGGTCAATTATGATCCTTGTTGGAATTATATCCTAAAAATATACCATAAACGATGACATTTAATAAACAACCCGAGATTTATGATATTAATTCATATTAACAAAAGGACACAGTTTCTTTTTTCCTAATTATTTTTTTTCCAAAATTAATTTAACCCTTTAAATTATCTAATTTAAAGACATTTTTATAACTTGTTGAGATGATATATTAGTGGGTCCATTCGAGTAAATTAATCTCATGTTTAATAATTGATTATGGATAAACTGATTGATTTTGTCCCCCATAAACATTTACAGGAGCAATAATGGATAACCTTAAATTGCTAATTTCGGAATCCCTCTTATTAAGCAAAGTTTATTTGGTTTAATTTTTTATTAATAAATGTTATTATGAATTTATATAGATATTTATTCTCCATGCAGTAATTAAGTGAATTTCTTTACTACAATGATTTAAAATCATTACCACTTCATGTGATTTTTTTATTTTTTAATTCCAAAAAAGGTTAAAGGAAAGTGGTCAAGAGTAATCATAATACATGGCATGTCATGTCCATATAATGGGGAGAGAAAAAGACAATCATGGGATATTAAGCATGACAAAACCCTAATTATGTCTATGTCAATTTCATTTTTTTAACGTTGGATATGTTTTTATCATTGGATTTAGATACTTAAGATCAAGTAAATCATGTATTGCTCCACCAAATAAGGCTTTTCTTTTCAAGTGGTGGAGGATTTTAGTTACATACTAAATTTTCTAACTTAAAATGATTTGGACAAAACACACTCTTCGTATAGGATCTATTAGAAATTCAATTCCGAAAAACATCAATAAATATTGTCCGCTCTAGGTCACTAAAACGCCTTTCTGGAACGTCGCTAACACTATCTATACAAATTTGTTATTCTTGAACGTCGTCTTCATAATACTAAAACGCCTTTCTTTGTGGAGTGCGGAACTTGGATTTTGCTTAAATATATGTGCCACTCGATTGAGATTGAATATTTACTCATAAACAATATTGGTGGCTAACACCTAACCGATGGAGAATACAAGTAAAGGATCAAGACCCAAAACAATAAAAACAAAAAAATATGTTTCTTTATATATGTTTTTCCGCCACACTATGCATGTTCTTCCCCATTCCTTCACATGAAGAGCAGAAGAGAGGATACAAAGCCATGTTATCCAAATTGTGTCCCCCATTTGCCTATGTTGACAGGCACATGATTTTTAGCTCTATATACTTCTTCTCCTGCTGCTGTTTTAAATAGACAAACATATGGTACCATCTAGCTCCTTATTTCTGTCTCTCTCTCTGTAAACTGTCTTTCACTTTTGTGGTAAAAAATAGAAGAGATTACTGTGAATGTAACCCACTTACTTACTCCAATTCCTTAATGATTAACAAGCAGACGAATACTTAACAGAAAACAAAGAGAAGAAGAGCATAACAATTGCACTACACAAACCTACTTCTACACACACAAATGTGTATGAATATATTGAAAAAATTACCTTATCTGAAGGAGAACCAGAAAGCAACAAATACTGTCCAAGAAGTGATGGTAAATTGGTAACCAAGTACCGAAGGAAAAGCCAATTTGAAGAGCAAGCAACAGTAAAATAGTTCAGAACAAGAAGAAAAAAAATGGCAGAAGCAAAATTTAGGAAGCTCTCATTTGAATGAAATGTAACAGTACTTAACATCGGGCATTACTACATTCTTTCATCTACTGATCTATTTCCAACACGAGATATTATCGATCGAGTAACCTATCTATCTCTCATGTTGGATTATTCCCAATCTTACATCCTCTTACAAAAATCATCAAATAAAATCTGAAACAAAAAGGATATATGCCAATTCTCTTTGCCATATTCAAAAATGTCTTCTGCCTTGTAGCTCTCAGACAGTGTAGTGCTGTTGAATGGTCTCGATATCAAGTCCTTTGAGCCTCACAACGGATTCAACGTGTCCCTTGAGAGTGTGAAGCTCCCTTAACCTGCAGGTATCCAAGATATAATTAACAAAATCAAATATAGAGAGAGCTAAGATTGTAAATAGCATTATTTGAGCTGGTGCAACCGCATGCATTACCTAGCAACTTCAGCACGTTTCTTTGCTTGTTCAGCAATCTCAGACATTTCATGGGAATTGTTCTTATCATTGAAGAGTTCTGAGCCTTCAGGAGGTTGCAGGCCGTGCAGGGTACGTTGAGACAAAGCCCATTGTGCCTCCCTCTCTCCCTTTCCATAATCCTTCTTTGTTGTGAAAGCAGTCTGCATAATATTAAGGGCAAAATAAAGAAGAGGAAGCAAGCATTAAGAAAAAATAAATTCAGTAGTGACTTATTTCCTTTCCTTTTAATCAAGAAAATGATCAGCTACCTTATTTTGGAGAAGGTTATCCCAAGCTCTGCCACTCAGGCCGAATCGGATAAGGAACTTAAGAATATCCAAGGGGATATAGAAAACCAAGCTGTAGAGCCAGATAACACCAGCCCATCCCCAGCCAATACCTTTCATTCTCGCAAAACCCCAATTCGCATAGACAGCGATGAGGGTGGCAATCTGAATGAACCAATATACAGTTTACATGTCGCCTGGCAGGCAAATAACAAGACAGATCTTAAAACTGACATGTTCACACGACTTACCAGCTGTGCTATAGCAAAGGCACCCACTAGCAGGAGACCAGGCCGTTCAATATAAGACCAGCTCCGGGAACGAGTGACAAAGATAAGTGCCTGCGACACAATACTCACTTGGAGGTAGACAGCTGCCGTAAGCTCATCAGTGCTATCTCTGATGGATCTAACATTAAACTTTTGCTGCAAGTTTTGATAGGATAAGATAGATAGCAACAGTACTATTATTTAGTGCAACTCTTGTAAGGTAAGTAAAGAACTCGTATTGAACATGCATAAAGATGGCTAATTTTCTAGCAAAATAAATAAAACACAGTTATTACCGAGAAAAAATCAGAAGCATGAGCTGCCCAGAAGAATATAACTGTCATGATAGCTAAGTAGGCACCAAGAACAATGCCTGTAGCAAAAATCTCTTTGAGCTTCCATGAGTCAGGCATGGGAGATGGCTTGACCCTGTCTTTAGAAATGGTCATTATAGTTCCATCATTGAGAATGGCAATGATAAGAACCATGAAAGGTGAGAAATCAAACTTCCAAATGAGAGCAATGAGCATGAAACCCAGCACAATACGGATAGTTATAGAGACTGCATAAATGGTGTAATTCTTCATTCTTTGGAAAATGGCTCTGCTTGTTAAAACGGCACTAACAATCACACTCAATCCAGGTTCTGTCAGGACTATATCAGATGCACTCCGTGCTGCATCGGTAGCATCAGCTACAGCAATTCCAATGTCTGCCCTTTTGAGTGCAGGGGCATCATTCACTCCATCTCCAGTCATGCCACAAATATGCTTCCTGTCTTGTAGCCGCTTCACGATCTCATATTTGTGCTCTGGATGCTTCCATCAGTTAGTACCATTGTGACACAAAATCTAAGTTCAATTTACACGATTACATGATTTCAAACAAGCTTTCAAGTAAGGCTTGCTTTTGCTTATCAATATTTTCAGATAAAGACTCTGCTGCGTTTTATAGGCAGATATCGTCTATAAGAAAGGGTTTAGTTTCATTACCAGGGAAGACACCAGCAAAACCATCTGCCTTCTCAATAAGCTCATCAACAGGTAGTCCAGATAAAGACTCGTCCTTGTGCTGACCAAGGAGGGCAGAAGAAGGATACATGTTGGTTCCCATACCAAGCCTCCGACCAGTCTCCTTCCCAATGGCTAGCTGGTCACCAGTGATCATCTTGACATTGACTCCAAGGTTGAGGGCACGACGAATGGTTTCAGCACTGTCATGCCTTGGAGGATCAAAGAGAGGCAAGAGACCCACAAATTGCCATGGTGCTCCTGGACTTTCTTTGTTTTTCTCTGGAACTGCCTGTAAAAGCAAATAATGTGACACAAATCATGTTGGATTTGTTTGCATTACATTCCTTCATGATAAACAAACCAACCTGTTTAGAAACAGCAAGAGCACGAAGTCCACGATCAGCAAACTTATCAATTATGGCGTGTGCTTTCTTTTTCACATCTTCGCGAAGGTTGCAGATGTCAATAATCTACAACAGGATTTACTTGTAATGATGTAAGCATTAACAAATACAATGCAAAGAAAATAAAAGCACCATGTGCATGAGCTAAATGAAATGTTACTTGTTCTGGTGCGCCTTTGCTGATTCGGTGCCAACTGCCATCAGAGTCTATATATGTTATGGCCGTGCGTTTATCAACAGGATTAAAGGGCAGGAAATGCACCTCATTTATCCCTGCTCTTGCCTGCAGAGCAAAATACAGAACAAAGTAACTGCCAGTAAGTAGGATACAGAAGCATAGAAAAGACGGATTTTTTCAGATGTTTCTTGAAATAACTAGTTCTATAGGACATTTCCAATCAAAAAATTTAGATGTCTTTTAGCAAGATTAAGACTTAAGAAAGTAGTATTGCTTTGTGATCTCCTATAAGTAAACAGTAATTGCATTGCATCTTGATGGTAATAAACATCACAATCACTAATTACTCTAGAGATTGGACAGGAATTCAAACTCAACTTTTCCCCTGGATTTTCAGACAATCATATGCATTTTAACTTTCAGAATTACCAATGTCAATGCATATCAATGACGACATCATACTCCACGGTTTATACACGTCCATAGGGACGTTTCTTCTAATGGAAAGTTTTGCAGGAAAAACTTTTCGATCACTAGATGAGCAAATTACTTGTGGATGAGAGAAGAAAGAAAAAGTGCATTTCATTTATTTCATCATATACCTCCTTGGGATCACCCAACATTCCGACAATACAAGCATCAATAGCATCCTGATTCTCAACCCTTGATGCCCTAGCAGCAAACAGAATCAAGGAATCCTTGTCCACGTCTTTCACAAATACCTGAAGAACGATTGATTTAAGGATCAATCAATAAAGCATTATGTCTTAGTTCTTTTCGCTAACCGTATACTTAGTGAATCCTTGTACTGAGAAATGAATTCTGGCCATTACTACTCTAAGCATTAATGAACAATTGCTGCATTTACCTCAACCATGGTCTTGTCAACTGTAAGCTTGTTTAGAGTGAGAGTTCCAGTCTTGTCACTGCATAATACATCCATTCCTGCCATTTCTTCAATAGCAGTCATCCTCTTGGTGATAGCACCTTGTTGCGAAAGCCGGTGGGAACCAATAGCCATTGTCACTGACAACACAGTTGGCATGGCAATTGGAATCCCTCCAATGAGAAGCACCAAAAGATTGTCAATCCCATCCCTATACCTTCGGTGCTGAATAGGATACATCACTATTATCTCTATAATTATCCCAACTGCAATGGAGCAAATACAGAAGTTTCCTATTGCTGTCAACACCTGATGAAGTCATCGCCGTCGCCATCCAGGCACATCAGAAAAAAGTGTCAGTGACTCAGTTCACATATGTTGAAAATTGCTACTACTCAGAACTAAAAAACACTTATAGATTTGCTACCTTTTGGAAGTGCCCTTCTCGATTAGTGCTGTCAACAAGGTGAGCAGCTTTTCCAAAGAAGGTATGCACACCAGTGGCAATGACGACTGCCTCAATCTCACCTTGCTTGCAGGTAGATCCAGAGAAGACTTCGTCGCCTGGGTTCTTTGTGGCAGGCAAGGACTCACCAGTAAGGGAAGACTGATCAATCTTGAGCGGGTCTCCCTCCAGAAGACGGGCATCTGCTGGGACGATGTCCCCCAGCTTGATGCTAATCACATCTCCTGGAACCAAGATTGCAGCATCCTGCTCACTCCATCTTCCATCTCTCAGAACCTTATAATGATTTCGAAATGTTAAAACTTAAAAGTGCATTAGATTTTAAGATAATGCAGACTGATGACACAAATCAAGAATACCTTTGTTTTGGGAGCAAGACCAGCCATAAGAGCAGCTGCAGCATTGCCTGCGTTGTTTTCTTCTATGAAGCTGATTGTGGAGTTGATAAATAGCAATGCAACAATACCGACAAAATCTTGCCAGTCTGCGGGTTTCCCCTGCATTTGTTTGTTGAAATGAATACATATAAAACTAATAGTCTTGGAGAATTTAAGAGGAGAGACAAATTTTGGTTTCTTACTCCCCCATTCGCCAATGCAATGGCCATGATAGCAGCAATCTCCATGACCCATGAGAGGGGATTCCACATAAAACCCAGGAACTTGAGAAATTTGCTTTCCTGTCAGGATTAATTTTAGGAGATTATCAACTTCTCATTAACTACCAATCAAGACTGCATTTCAAATCAATAATACAAACAAATACAAAGCCTTCAAAAATGATTTAGGAAGTTGCCTTTTTCTCTTCTAGCTTGTTTGGGCCAAAGATTTGGAGCCTCGTCTGCCCTTCTTCTGATGACAAACCTTCTCTAGAACATTTTAATTGTTCAAATACTTCGTCAACCGGAATGTTCTCCTGTAAATACGCAACATCACCGCCGGCATGATCAACTTATTTGTTTCACTACTTTCATCTCTTAATTATCATTTATCAGTTTCCACCAAACAAAAGATTCACACATTCAAGCATCAATTCTTTACTACACAGCATGCAAGTCTGTTACATCTCAGACATAACAATTAGCATTCCAAAGTAATTTCTAATATTAGCTTAGAATTGGAAATCTATAATAAAGTTTTTGGATCACACTGCCTTCTGATTATATATTCTAAACAATCATGAAAAGTTCTGAAAATTCTACATTAACTGAAGAGATTCAACAAGACGATCAGTGTTTTGTGATGAAGAACAAGAAACTAAAAGGCCGATGATCGGAACAAAGACATCAACAGTTAATAAGAAAATTGGAGATTAAGTCGTTTCATGAAAACAGGATATATATATATATATATGTGTGTGTGTGTGTGTGTATGTATATCATGAACACAAACGAAAATCATGAATGCAAATCCAAAACACGAATGATCAAACACTCACAAGGTCGACGTTCTCGTTCTTGATTTCCTCCAAGCTAATACCTCCGTTCTCCACCATCGCTTATCTCCGGCTACTACACTTGACGAACAATGAATAGATACAGTGTCTTTACACAATGTATAGATATAGATACAGTCTCTTTATATACTACGTCTCTCTGTATGAGCGCGAGCTGAACAGATATATATGGAAAGAAAATAAAACACAAACTCCGGTAATTTTTAAAATTCAAATAAAAGACTGGAAGAATAAATAACAGTGGAGCTCTGGACTCGGACTCTAATTTTGCTTTTATACAAACCCCATATGACCGAATGACCGGGACTCTTGTGGTTGTGGACCCGGCAACCCAGGCATGCACATGACACACGTTCTCTCTTCTAGTCATAGACCACTGTTTATCCGCCACTTGTCAAGTGTTCAACATTCTGACGCGTGTCAGTCACTGTGGTGGTGAGTAGTCGTCAGTCTTGCAATTGCTTGGCTGATTAACCCTTAATTGCCTTGTGACTACTGTGTGATTTGCATGCATGCATGATGCAAGGCTCTTGACCACGAGAATGTAGAGTTTGAGGGGAGAGAATGGCCATCATTGGTCAGTCAATTCGTCTAGAAAAATTGATCAAAACCGACCGTCGACATCCATATAAAAAATTCACGATTTTAGATGGCATTGACAGGGCCCTTCTTGCTGGCACCATCAAAACAATGGTGGTTTTCAATCTTTGCTTCTTTTTTTTGTCATATCGTTGGACTCATAATCTAAATCAAACATCTATAATTTAAAATTACTGTAGAGGAAAACTACAACAGATCCCGGCTATCCGTTAAAAATAGACAGTTGGGTAGTTGAAAACACTGTTCATTTTCGAACGAACTTGACAAGTTCTAATTTCTCTTGCTCCAGCTTATTTGGAACTGTTTATTGCACAAAAATAAAGAAAAAGCAAAGGAATAAGAAGAAAAAAAGAAAAGAAAATTAATCTCAAGCTCTTCTTCATCGTATAAATTTTACATATGAATCTTACGATTCTAGGGCAGCTGTGCAGTTAATTTATTCTTCAGTTATGGATTCTAGACTTGGTTGCCACTGCTCAAAGGACGAACGCCTTTTAGGCGAGCTTATTGTGTGATCTTTGCTCCTCCTGTTAAGCTTCTTTGTCTCAGACAAACCAAAACTACCACTGCTGCTGCTACTTGATGATGCTCTTGTTTCTGCACGTGAATCATCATCACTTTTAACATCAATCCCTGCAATGAAAACATTGAAGCAACATCTCGGATTCGTTTTATTCGCGTGTTGGGGTTCAAGAATCAATGGAATTGAAGATGAAGACTTGAAGGCGAGTCGCTGGAGTTTGCGGATTGTGCTGAAAGGGACTAGATAGAATTTCTGACCAAGATTTAGTGTCGTGGTTGGTGCAACAACAGCCCATGGCTGCTTAAACACATGTGGGTATGCAACGACAAATCTCGGGTTCTGGAACATGATCTCGGATGCAAGTACAGGCCTGTCATGGAGCTCAATGTGTCCTCCTGGATGTACAATCTTTACAAACATGGACTTGGAGGTATTGGTGCAAAACCACCTTGATAAGGCCATGCTTGGTTTTCAAAGAAACTAAACCAGAGAGAATAAACAGAGGATCTCCATGAAAGTACTGAAAAAAAAGAGCTTTTGCAGATCAGAAGTTGATGCATACTTTTATGCTCCTACAATGGCAATTTGTTTTGTTCTACTGTCATTGATTGAACCAAAGCCACTACGTTGATTTCAAGAGTTGGAGTAATTTGCTAATGTCTAGCTTTATACGATAATGACTTATTGAAATTTGTCACTATATATTCTCTGGTTTGTCTGTCCCCTCAAGTGTAACTCATTTGATTGAAAGTTCCACAAATTATGAAAATTCCCATTGAGGTCGATATTAAATATTTTAGGGGTAAATTTGTATGGTGTCATTCTCGATTGTCAAAAAAAAAAAAAAGAGTACAAACTATCGATGATAACAAAGGATGAGTGATACTTTGTGGGGGGTATAGAATATGAAGATCCTCCAACTTTTCTTGTGTCATTATCAAGTGGGTTGTGCAAGTCAGTTCCATTAACCAAAACTTCAAAGAACTTCAGAGTCGTTTACTCAAGTCAGTTTCATCGAACCAGCTGCTCAACTACTGGTAATCCCCTTGTTACTCCATGGATAAATCTTATGTGCAATTTTACAGCCTCTTTGCTGTTCATACATCTTTTCCTTTCCGGCCATACATCTGTGAGCCTGCTATGTATTAGTGATTTAGGTTCTCTCTCCTTTTATATTCTTGGACCTCTTGTGTATAGTTGACATTAATATTTGTCCTAAAAACATTGTGTTCATGGACTTGTTAGGATCAGTAATACAACACCTACTTAGCTACCTCATGTCTAAACATAACAGAGAAATGCGCATTCGTTTTCGAATCTCAATGGTCTCATAGACATAATTTTTACATTAATAAAAAGTGGAGAACTTTTAAGCCAAATCCAAGTTTGTTCAACACTATTACACTATCACTCTATTGAGCTTGAACAAAATCTGAACAAGAATTTATAACAAGCGGCTCTCAAAGGGAAGCTCTTGGCAATTCGAATTTGTTGCATTCCAATAACTACAGAAGAATTCAATTTACTCTCGCATAAGTTGTAACAGGAAACAAAATTTTCTTCTGCCTCCAATTCTAGCTACTGAATCTCTCAAAGAAACTGTCATCCAAGAAGAAAATGAACCGAAAAAACGGCAGCTACACAGTATATTTGGATCATCTTGAACAGACTAACAATGTGTGATACTGCCCAGCAAGATTGTCATAAGTGAGAGGGCTGTGTGAGTGTGAGTTTACCTGTTAAGAAATTTTTAATGACTCTCCTAGCTCAAGAGGTACAAGGGGTATGAGGGAATGCAGAACATCTGTTATCAATGGTCTGTAACTAGGTTCCGTTTGTATGCAGAGTACTGCCACAGCAGCTACCTGGTTTGTGGTTATGTGGATTAAGTTTGGCAACTATAACAAGCATAACCAAACCGTAAAAACTTGAGAGTTTCTATTATATATACCTGATATAAGTGCTTTAAATCCATAGTGTCTCTGATAACAGGATCCACAATGTTTGGAAGTTTTGATCTGTCGGTGAGCTGAGGCATGGCCTGCATGTAAAAGTTTCTGCACAATTAAATTTCAAAAAAAGCAGAATTTTCATGGAAATTCAATCAATAAAGAGCCAGAAGAAGCCCACCGAAAGAAACTTACCCATGTTACTACAGACTGACAATGAGATGGTGACATTTTGTCCACTGGTTTTCGGCCAGTTAGCAGCTCAAGAAGAACAACTCCAAAAGCATAGACATCACTTTTGTCGGTTAGCTTACCTGCGAAGGACATATGCCACTGAGTATCATCCCAAGAAAACAAGAAATGTAGCAATATTTCCTACTAAATTCCCAGATCACTCACTTTTACAACTCTAGCAACACCAAAAATAGGTATTCCGGTGACTACTAAAAGTAAAGCAGAAACAATTATAAACCAAATATGTGCACAGTCCAAAGAGTCAAACAGCATGTCAGCATACCTTCTAAAAGGTATTCTGGAGCTACATAACCCAAAGTTCCAGAAATCTTTATATTTTTGTTTTGGGTTCCGGCCGTCACTATGAGGCCAAAGTCTGATAGCTGAATGGAGAAAAAAAAAACTTAAAGGAAGAAAAATATCAACAATCATGCAAGCCAAGATTTCACTAGTCATGCAATGCTGTTTTACCTTGGCATTAAAGTTGGAATCCAGAAGAACGTTAGATGATTTCAGATCTCTATGGACTATAGCAGGGTTGCAGTGCTCATGGAGATATTCCAACCCTCTAGCCACAACGGAAAACACATTTTAATCACATTAGATTAGAACAACATAAAGAAACAACAAGAGTAATGAGAAAATAACTTGACCTACCTAGCAACATCGACAGCAATTTTCAGTCGCAGAGGCCAAGTTAATGCTGACCCATGACTAGGCCCTGCAATGTTCACCAAATGCAGACGAAGATATCATAAAGATTAGCATTGTTCCATTCATCTTTCATTTATCTTTTTTTTTTATAAATTAAAAAGTAGTTCATACCATGTAATTGACTCTCCAATGAGCCATTATGCATTATCTCGTAAACAAGAAACCTCGTTTCCCCATTAATGCAGTAACCCATGAGTGATATTATATTTTGATGCTTGATTTTCACCAGCCAGTTCAACTCATTCTGCATTTTTAGTCGAAAATTCAAATCACAACCGCATGAGTAAGATAATTAAATCCACAAAAGTAAGTATCAGAGTCAATTCAGGTAAACCGTAAACCCTATACCTCAAACTCTCTTTCAGCATCCTGTCCCCTGTCATCTAACCTCTTCACTGCTGCCAGAGATTTCTCATCAAAACGAGCTCTATAGACACGTCCACGACCACCTTCCCCTAAAATATTATTATCCCGGAAATTTTCTGTTGCGGCTTCCAATAACTGGTAGTCAATAATAGCAACTGAACCCTTCTTGCTGGTAATTCTTTTGCTGTTGAATCTCTCCTTACGTGGACTCAATGAGACCCCCTTTGCACTACTGCCTGATTAATAGAGCATGAAAAAGAAAATTAAGAAATCAAAAAATGTAGAGGCAGATTATTTACTTCAACTGAAAGGGAAGAAAAAAAAAACAGATGTGAAGAACTGGTGAGCTACCAATGTTCTTCTTAGTCTTCTCACTGAAATTCTTCGAGTTTCTATATCTGCAGATCCAGAAGCATACTAGAGACAACAAGAGGCATCCAAGGAGACTTGAAGCAACAATGAGTGCCACCAGAATTCTCTTGTTCAAATCTTGGTGATGCACCACTCTAACCACTGGATTCCCAGGTCAAGCATTAAGAAACTTTACCAAAACAAGTGATTCAGAAAAATAAATAAATAAATATATAAATATATATATATATATATGATCAGAAGAGAATCATGATCAACACTAGAATTAATAATTTACTCCAAACTACCATCAGTTATATTTGATTAAAAGAATCAGCCTGTTAATGGGAGTTTCATCTTTTTTTATGAGAAAACCAAGGGATCAATAACAGCTACAACGCAAGGGAAAGATTCAAACTTTTCAGTTGCTGAGTTTTCCTACATCGAATTGCAATAACTGACATCAGTGCCTTGGTGCCACATGTTCAAAAAGTCTCTTCCTTTTCGTACATTTCATCAACAGAACCAAGAATCTAAGTATACCCAAAAAACAAACAACAATCTCCAAATCTAGAACTGCATATCAAATTCCAATGATTAACTTTTGATTTAAGTACATGACACAAACTAAAGACAAAGAGGTTCGAGATTCACGAAAAGAATCTATTTAAGGATAATGCAGTGTGCATTTTAGTAAAAACCTGGAGATTGAGCTTCCATTTCTGCAAAAAACTGTGAGATGGGTTGCTTCCCAAAAGACCCAAAAATGGTGGTGAGAGTTTACTCAGGTGAGGTAACAGTGATGGCTGAGATCAATCAACTGCTACAAACCCTTACAGTGAACAACAGATCAAGAAGAATCACGTCATAATTCCTTGGAGATATAGAGAGAGTACGATAACACACAGAAAGAGAGACTATATTTGTAGAAGCAGAAGCTACTTTTCGTTGTGGCTTTCACTTTTGAATTTTGCTTTTGATGCAGAAGATGACAAAGAGACTTGCGCTACTAAATAAAGAAAACCAAGAAATAATCACTTTCTTTCTTTTTTTCAATTTTTTTTAAAGTTATGATGTGAGACTCCTTAAGTTAAGGGGAGGATGATGTGGGTAGTTGGACTTGATACACCCAGATATTATCTTTATCATTTAATGTGATTTATCATATATTAAGCAAACTTTCTTTTTTCAAAGAATACTTAGAAGATCAGTTCACCATTTCCAAATACCAAGCAACAAACCCTGCTCACCTGTGATTCTCATCAAAATAAAGCAGCCTAACCCCAGCTGTATGAGAAAGAGGAGAAGAGAAAGAAAAAAAAACCAACCCATAAAAACCCTACAAATTTGTTGTGCTTGTGATGCAATCACAGCTTTCATGTGATTTTTTGTGCAGAAAATAAATAGTTCAGCAGACTGAAAAAGGCATTTCCTTTTGTTAAACATGTGGTTGACTGGTTTGTTGAAGGATTTAACCAATATCAGATTTTATGCCAGATTATGTTTTCAGGACTAAATTCAGATCAAACTAGCACCGACATCCTCCTTACAAAACAAAAGTCGCTGACTATTCAATATGTGTAGTACTATTTACTGGTGTTCCGAGACGCTTTTTTCTTTTCAGCAAAAACTCGAGCCGGAGATTAATCATTAAAGAGTATATTCGGAAAAATACATCGACATAATTGACGGTGAAACCATCTCATTAAACACATAAATAGAATCCAAAAAACGCCCTAATGATGCCAAAACATCCGCAATGTAATTGTTGGCCCAAGGAGTATGAATAACTTGATAGTTAGTAGCCCCCAATCAAGGCGAGAATATCCTCAATAAGAATGCCCAAAGAGGTTGGATAAGAGGTCCCTTGTTGCAGCGACTAGATAACCTATAAGACATCACCCTCAATTTAGAAATTATCTAACCACCGTTGGAGGGCCAAAGTGATTCCAAAATGGAAGGCCATTGCCTCAGCAATGAGCGAGCCACCGACTGCATGAATTTGCATGAAACCAGAGGCAATAACTTTCCCGTAGTGGTCTCGAATGATCGCCCCCACCCCAGCACATATCTCCCCACTTTTCCAACAATCATCCACATTTATCTTCATCCATCCATGCGGCGGCGTCAGCCAAAAATTTCGGACGATGGGGAGGCATAACTAGACCAAAATGAAGAAATGATGAGAGAGGCTCGATATTCAGACAAGGACTTGGCGGCAGCGTAAACTACTTGAGTTGCAGACCAAGTTTGTAATAAGTGTATTTGAATGAGTGTAAAAGTTGAGAGTGTTTGAACGAGAGTATGTCTCATAAAGTATAAGTTATCGTAAAGCGTAAAAGTTGAGAATGTCTGAGTGTATGAATGACAGAGTATAAGCTAGCTTATACGTTGACACAAACAGAAGGTGAACTATATCACTCTCTATGTTATAATTTTCACACCTCATACACACTAATAAATATTGTACGTTTTAGGTTGTCCGGTTTACTGGATACATCTGGCTCATATATAAGCTATCCGGTTCACATAGATACAACGAACCCGCATGACTTTGTTTCTCCTCAAGTGTAGTAAGTGGGCTAGGCCCAATTCACTACACAAGAAAAAAATATCTTGTTATATATGTGTATGAAATGAGTTTCTCCTTATAAAGGAGCCTCAACCTCCCACATCGAAAACATCTTTCGATGTGGGAGTTTTTACACTCTAATGAGCGTGCATTTAATTCTAATTTTCTCCTCATGAACTAGACCACCCTCAATTGATCATGTATTAATTTTTAAACTCTGTATCTCATATGAACTCAAATGCATTTGAAGTTAATTATACCACTCTTGAATAAACGTACATTTAACTCCTTATTACTCATCGCGAGTTAGATCACTCTCAAATGATTTGTGCATTAACTTTGTATTAATTCTAAATTTTAATATGTTCTTCGTGAACTTTAATGTATTCCTAGTAAATACACCGCTCTCGAATGAACATGCATTTTTTACTCTACGTTTGATGTGTACTCATTGGCATTTTCTGGTGGATCACACCATTTTCGAATGAACGTGCATGAACTCTGAAAACTCAATTGCATTCCTCGTGTAATACAGGAAATGGGTGTGTATTTTTGCTCTATATTTCACGTGAACTCAACTGCATTCCTCGAGTGTTGTGCCATTCTTGGATGAATGTGCATTTTTATTCTGCATTTCACGTGAACTTAATTGTATTCTCGTCAATCGTACTACTCTCGACTGGATGTGCATAAACTTCGGGAATTCAAATGGATTGCTATTGAATTACACCACGCCGGAATGAGTGTGTATTTAGCTTTGTATCTCAAGTGAATTCATACGCATTCCACGTGAACTATACGACTCTCTAAGAAGAGGAAGAGTGCATTTAAGTATATGTATTTCTTGCAAGTGAGCTTGTGACTGAGCGACAATTATTATGCATGTAAGGATTATCCCTTTCAATATGGAATGATTCGAATCCCCAATTTTCCTAATTAAAAAAAAAACTATATGTGTTTCTCAACTTAATCAACCTCTAACTAGTTGTGTTTATAGACTATTAGTAGGTAAGTTCATTATTAGATTTAAATAATCTTCCACGATAAGGATTCTCAACTTTTAAGTTTTAAATGAAATGAAGATAATAAATAAACCAAAAAAATTGAAGAGCCTCTTTACAAATTCAAATTTCACACTTTTTTGTCTTTTATTTTGAAACGGTAATATTTGGCCGTTACTCTCAGACCACCGACTCAAAACGGTAATATTTGGCCGTTACTCTCAGACCACCGACTCTGCAACCTCTGTAGCTCGGTGCTTGTTAGCTCGTTCGCCATTGAAGGTTATATAAACATCCTCGCCCATCAAACTCTTTGCACTCTCCAACACAAATCCAAATGACGGAGAAATCCATGTTTTTGCCAGACGAATGCTGGGAATTGATTTTCAATTCTCTTGGCAATGACCGTCACTTCGAATTCCCCTCTTTGGTCTGCCGCCGATTCGTCTCAATTACCAATCAGCTTCGCCGCAAACTCACCATCACCAACCAAGTAGTTCTTTCCCTCCACGCCCTTCTCCGCAGGTTCCCGAATCTCAAAGAAATCGAAATCCGCAATTTCACGGGTGACGTAGATTCCCTCCTCTTCGAAATCTCGCAATTTAATTTGAACCTCGAATTGATCGATTTCTCGACGCATAAGCGGTTTCCCTATCTGGGTTTGAGAGAGCTCGGGCCCAAGATGAGGAATCTGAGGGTTTTGAATTGCTCGAAGGTTGGGTTTTTGCAAGATAACGATGTCAGTACGATAGGGTTTGCGTTTCCGTTTCTTGAGGAGCTCGATATCAGTTATCCTGATTACAGCGACACTTCTTGTCCAGATGGGTGGTACTCATCTCCGCGGTGTCTCTCAGAATGTCACGTAACTGATGTTGGGATCGTTGATTTGTCATTGAAGCTAACGAATTTGCGTAAGATCATTCTCTCTGGAAATCGGTTCATCACTGACAAATCCCTTGTCTCGCTGTTAGTAAATTGCTTGTTACTTGAAGAAATTGGAGTTCGTGATTGTGATTTCATAACCAAGATGGGAATAGCTACGGCTCTGCGTTTATTGCCTAATTTGAGTTCCATTTCCTTCAATGCAGTTGCAGTTCCATGTATTGATTCCTTGTTTGCAGATTCATTTGTCTATGCCAAAAGTTTACGCGAACTTGATCTTTCACATTCATCTGCAACTGATAAATTGCTATATGGGTTAGCAACAGCATGTCTTCCTTTGAAGAAGCTCTCTTTATCTTGTTGCCGCAACATCTCACATGCAGGGACTTCATTTCTTTTGTACAAGTGTCGGTTCCTTGCATATTTGGATCTTGAAGGAGTTAGATTCATCTCTGACGAGATCCTCTTGGAGTTTTCTATGTTTCTCCAGAGTTTGACATTTATAAACCTGAATTTTTGCTCCAAGTTAACCAATTTAGCCTTCTTCACCATCACAAGGAACTGTCCTCTGTTGAGTGATATCAGAATGAAGAAAACAAGTCTAGGAACTGGGAATCTTACAGCGGATTTTGCAGTCAATAACAAGATTAAATCCCTATCCTTGGCTGCAAATACCAATTTGGGTGATGAATGCCTCAAAAAGATTGCATCTACATGCCCCAACTTGCAAGTGCTTGATGTTAGTCGCTGCCCGCGTATTTCAGATGAAGGCATAAGCGAGGTTTTGAGGAGTTGCTGTGAGATTACGCATTTGGAGATCAACCGCTGTGTAGGCATAAGTAACTTCACTATTGACGTTCAACTTCCCTGCTTGGAGGTTTTGCAAGCTCAAGGACCAGTGATTACTGATGGAGTATTGGCACTGCTCGCAGAAAGAAGTCCTGGGCTACTGTATCTGGACTTGGAATCTTGCGTGAATGTGACAACTACCGGGGTCAAGAAAATTGTGGGGAATTGCAGAAAACTGAGGGAGATCAATCTGAAGTGGTGCAATAATGTGAGTCTTGATACCATAGCTTGGATGGTGTTTTCAAGACCATCGTTGAGGAGAATAATCCCACCGCGGGATATCGTTCATTCAGAAAGCCGGAGGAACTTTTTTTCCCGCCATGGATGCTTTGTTGATGACAGTGGGAGGAAGCCCTATAATCCTTGAAGTACATTGGGTTTTCCTGCTACTTTCTGTATAAAATTAAGTCCGAAAATGGACCATCTATAATCATACATAGTTATATCTTCTATGTACATATAACTATATTACATACCCTGTTGGAGTCTGCTTAAATACCTTTGATTTGTCTTTCATTGGTAAAACAAATTATTATTGTTGATTGTCGAAGTTTATCCCTAATTGGAACACACCATTCTGATTGTGCGGTCGTATTTACCGAACCAAAAGGATCCACCACCAAGTTTTCCTTTGTCGATTACATTATCTCTGTATAAAATCCAAAAATGGCCATGTGATTTGGTAAGGTGGTAAATGATGTATCAACCTGTAGCACGAGCCTTGAAGTGGGTTGCGAGAGAAACCAGAAGCTCAGGGACACCGGAAACAGAATGCTGCAATAGTTGGTACGAATGAGGATCAAACTGACCAGTGATTGGAATGGTGCAACGGCGATCGACCTTGATAGAGGGCCGAGAAATCAAGAGAGAGGAAATGATTATATTTGACAAATATAACTTTTTATCCCTCAACTATATTCGTGATTCGTTGATTTCACCAACGTACATGGAAAAAAGAGTTTAAGGACCAAAATGGACAATTTAATTTAGTTGAGACAGAGAGACCAGAAGATTATAGAATCAAAGTGCACTCATAATTTTTGACATCACGTTTCAAAGAGGACTGAGATTTATTTTCATGATCATATCCTACACGTTACAGATGCTCGCAAAAAACATGGTAAACGGAAGGAAAGAATGGCGATTTCTCAGCTGTCTAGACTAGTTCTCTTAGTTGTCTGGCCTGTTTTTTGAAACCTGAGTTGTCCAGAAGACCAACCAAGCTCATACAGCGCTAAGTAGTAGGAATCCACGTCACTTGTGCTCAAAATACGCAGCGAGCTCTTCCTCTACAGAAGCAAAGAACATGTATTCAATCACTATCTGGTCTAGTTCTCATTGTGGTCTGGCCAAGTTCTTGTAGCCTGTGTTGTCTCGAAGACCAAGCTTATCCAGCACCAAGCAGTAGGAATCCCAGTCAGTTCTTCGCAAGTACTTTAATATGCTCTTTCTCTTCTGCACCATTGCTATGAGCCCCTTCCGAGAATGCTTATCCTACAAAACATACACAAAAAAATTATTCAATGCCAACATCACGGACAGATCCTATGATACAGTGGTTAATTATGCTCATTAAAATAAATCAAGAAGCCTCAGCCAGTGTTAGGATATTGGAAGAGTTGCAAAGAAATTTCCTAAACACTATAGGTTTACACCAACGATTGGCGTTAAACCCGTTCTTATTTGTTATAGTTATGGATGAACATATATAATATATATCCAAGATGAGGTACCTTGGTGAAAATAAAATATGTTCTCATGTTATTTGTAGATGAGACAACATCAGGAATAAACTCAAAATTAAAATCCGAAGGATTTAAATTAAGTAAAACTAAAATAAAGTATATGAAAAAAAACAAGATGGGAAAAAAAACAAGATGAATAGAAGTAACAAAAATTAAGTTTTTTTTTATCTTGAATTGATATTCAAAGATGACAGAGAGTCAGAGACGATAGTGAAAATGTAGCCAATATGCTTAAGAACGGTTGGATGAAATGAAAAAGTACATCTAGAGTATCTGCAAGCCAAGGATTCCTATAAACGCGATGTTGTATGATTAAGTGTTGGGCTATAAAGAGACTAATATATTCAAAAAATACAAATAGAAGGAATGTTAAGAAAAAATGAAACCCACGAAATCCATTGATAGAAAACACTAGGATCAAAGCTAATTACATAAAATAGTCTTGAAAGACTTGAAAACAAGGCAGTAGCCCACGCAAAGAGCTTAGAGCAACTCCAGTGAACACATTCTCCAAATTTTTCATTTTTTCAATTGGATCTCACCTCTATTACACAAAAAGTCAAGTCATATATTCATTCTCATCATCAAAACAAGTCTTTCAATACAGCCACATCAACAAAACACAAATCCCTACACATTTTCTCCTTTCTCCATTAACAAAATCTCTAAATGTCAAGTCTCTTATCAATTCTCTCACAAAACTACATCAAAATCAATAGTGGTTCCCACATCTTTTACAAAAAGTAAGTCACATACACATACACATCACCAAAACACATTTTCCAATACAACCACATCAGCAAAAACACCACTCATATATTATCCAGTATTACTTTTAAGTAAGGGTGTCGACGGTCGATTTTGGTAGGATTTTTTACATATTTTACTCAAACCGTTTTGTCGGTTATCAGCTGGTCTTTGTGTAAAATATGTAACTTTTTTTTACAGCCCTACTTTTAAGAGTCCCATTATACATGCTTTTAGAACTCCCTAAAATGGAGTCTTGAAGACTCCTGCACATAAAGGCTATATATATTTCTAGAGTTTTCTACAAACTTGACAAATACATGATATTTATGAGCCTATATATTTCTAGAGTTTTCTACAAACTTATCCAAACACAAGACATATCAGGGAACTCTAGAACTTCCTAGAGTTTTACATCAAATAGGTAACACATGTGAACACATATGGAGTACATGTGGCTCCAACAAGAAATGTCAATGCTTCATTGGCCACACGAGAAAAAACATTATAAGAAATATGATTCTTCGATCTAAAATAGCACCAAATGAAAGACAAGTTGCGAGAAAATCATTTGAGATGGTTTGGACATTTACAACATAGAGATTAGTGTATCGATGAGGGGAATTGAAAGAATTTTACAGAAGAGAGTAAGAAGCAAAGAGAAAACCTAAAATGGCATAGCTTGTAGTAGTATGAAAAGATATGGATTCACCTGGAGTTGTTGAGAGTATAGACTAGATAGAAATGAATGTGAGAAAAGAATTCAATGATTTTCACATACTCCTACAGACGACCCAAAACTATTGGGACAAAAGACTCAAATAAATATGAAAGCAAATCAAGAAGGGAAGCTATGAGAAAAATAGCCAACAATTAAATACTATTAACTAGCAAAAATTAGTTGCCTACTCTTAGTCTCTTTAATCAGGTAACTATATGGTAGGCCCTACTCCCTAGCAAACAAAAAACTATAACTTTTGTCCATTCACCTCTTCATTTAGCTAAACTATATTCAGATTGGCAGCAAAATGAAACCAACTCGTATAAGATAACTTCATGTGTGGAACCAAAAGGCAAATATAACTTCGTTTTTAAAAATAATAATTTTAATGTTTCATATGTCAGTTGCTGACCACATCCATTATCCAAACAGTCTAATGTCAGTCACCATCATGATGGTTTGGAATTATAAACATTGGGCATGTGGCTGGCCCTGCTAGAGAATAACTATCATTGTTTAACAACCATCGACAATAAAAAAAATTAACAGAAACTAAGAATAATGAAGAAGTCAAACTACTAAAACGAACTCATATATTTCTATAATACCATTATCAAGAAAATCATATGCTAGAGTACAAAAAAGAATCTCAAATCAGCTGTCACCTTTTTGTGCAGAATCGATGATAGATGCTTAATCTTAACAGTGAGTTGTGCCACTGCAAAGTAATGAGATTTAAACATATCAGAATCCCGGAAAAACCTGAACGAAAACATAATATATATGAAGAAATCTCCAGAACGACTGAAATATGTCACTCCAACTAAAATTGTCTTAATGGGATGTTTGGGGGGAATGGATTAAACAACTCTGAGACAATTCCTATAACCTGACATTTCAGCATTTTTATATGCAAATACAATCTTATGATTTTGCAGCATCCATTGTAAAAAAGAAAAAAAAAACCATGCACAAGGCTCCTGCAGTGAGTGAGATTAGGGATTGGCAAGATATATGTAGATCTTACCTTCACATAATGTGCAGACAGGCTATTTCCAAGAATTAAACTCATGACCTCTAAGTTGCATCCCTGCGACTCTACAACTGAGCCACATGTTGGTCTATTGTGTAGTAATTTTGTTTCTATCACTTAACATTTCAACAAACAGTCCAAATTCTCTACATTTATTACTTGGATCACTTGCCACATGATGGAACCCAAAATGAGTAAACAAGAGTGGTAGAAAACAAGGGAGACACGAAAATGCTCTAGTGAAAACTGTTCACTTGGAGGCTGGAACCTTGAAATGGGGGCCTGCTCCATTTTGCTTCCAAAACCATTGGAAGAGCTCACTAGGGTGTGGTGGAATTCTACTCAACCTAATAGATATGCTAGCTTCAGGTTGGCGGAGAAATAGAAATTCTCAAAAGCTAGATTGAGAGATTGTAGTAAGACAACCTATGGTGATGTTAGTCTTAAAATTGAGAGCTTAATGGAAGAGATTAAATCTCTTGTTGTTCAAGAGAATATGAAGGATAGTCTCACGGAAGAAGATCGAGCTTTAAGAGAGGGAACTATAGAATCTCATTAATTTGGAGGGGATGGCCCGGAGACAAAAATCCAGAAACCAGAATCAATTGGCTCATAGAAAGGGATAGAGACACAAAAAAATCACAAAATGACTTCAATTCATAAAAATCAAAAACTCCATCAAGTCCACGTGCATTAATGGGAGAACAGTTTAATCATGAAAGGAGCTTGAAATCTGAAATTCCAGCATTTTATTAGGGTTTGTTCGAGGAAAATTTCCATTGGCTTGAAAGGCCTATTGAAGAGGATTAAATCAAGGCTGCTCTAGACAGTTGCAAGGGTGAAAAGCCCCAGATCCTGATGGTTGAACATTGGATTTCTTTAAGAGGTTCGGGACTATCATGAAGGTTGACATAGCGGAGTTTTTCAATGAATTTCATAGGAATGCAGAATACGTTGAGTCTAACACCACCTTTATCAATTTGACAGGGAAGAAAACTGATGCTCATGACAGAGAGTTCAAACCCATTAGTTTGCTCGGAACATTTGCAAATGGCTAGCAGAAGTTTAAGGAAAGTTATAGGAGGTATTATTAATGACACATACATTGAAGAAAGATCCTTGATGCTTCCTTGACAGCAAATGAGAATGTGGATCAATACTCAAAACTTGAGAACCCTTCAAGATCCTCAATAGTGGATTCAATTCAGGAAATCGATTCATCAACTATAAACAAAAGTGCTTGTCGGGAAGCAACCCAACCGGGGTAAATTCTATCCTTTTTAAAATTATGTTTTAGCATCTTGTGTGTATAATTATGGGTGATTTATGTGCACTGAAAATAAGTGCAAGTATAGTTGTTTAGTTTGAAACTCTGAATATGTGAAAATTTGGAACAGTGAGATTGGGTTATTGATCAACCTCGAAGGACAACTATTTAGGTAATTGACAGTTTTTTATGGGATCGATCACCCTCTAAAAAAAACTGTAATGGACAGCTTTTTTGGGATTTATTCAAATAAAAAAAATTGCTCACCGCTTGAACACACGCCCACTGTCACACATAAGCCACGTTCATTCAAAAACATTTGGCATTCCCTTTCTCCATTACAGTTTTTTTTTTTTTTTTTGAATAAATCCCAAAAAATATGTCCATTACAGGGTTTTTTTAGAGAAGGATCGATCCCATAAAAATCTGTCCATTACCTGAATAGTTCTCCTTCGCGGTTGATTGATCACCAAAAAGGGAGATCAATCACCTAACTCACTGCTCCAAATTTTTACATATCCAAATTTTCAAGCTAAACATCTGCACTTGCACTTATTTCCACTGCACATAAAACACCCATAATTAAACACGGACGATGCTAAACCATAATTTTAAAAAGGATAGAATTTACCCCGGTCGGGTTGCCTCCCAATAAGCGTCTTTGTTTATATCGATGACTCGATTTCTTGAATCCACTATTGAAGATCTGAAGGGTCAAAGAAGCCTTTTAAACATCAAAGTCAGCTTCATAGTAGGGCTTCAACCTTTGACCGTTAACCTTGAATTTTGTCCCCAAAGTGATATGCTTAACCACAATTGCTCCATAAGTTGACACCTTAGTAACAATAAATGGTCCCGACTATCAAGATTTCAGCTTACCCGAAAGATGCGAAGACGAGAATTGAAGAGGAGGACTTTCAGCCCAACATGAAATTCCTTGCACACATGCGGCTGTCATGCTATTTCTTAATTTCACTTTGTAGATGGCTGCATTCTCATAAGCTTCATCGCAAAACTCCTCCATTTCATTCAATTGAAAGGTTCGCTTCTCTCCTGCAGACACCGTATCAAAATTCAAACACACTTCACCGCCCAAAAATCCATATGCTCAAGCTTAACGGGTAAGTGACAAGCTTTGCCATAGATCAATCAAAATAGAGACATTCCTATAGGAATTTTATAAGCAGTCCGGTAGGCCAACAGGCATCATCTAGCTTCAAAGCCCAATCCTTTCGTGAGGATCCCATCGTTTTTTTCAAGAATTTTCTTCAACTCCCTATTAGATAACTCCACTTGACCACTAGCGTGAGGATGGTATGGGAATGTAACTTTGTGAGTTATCTCATACTAATTGTCAATTATAAAAGTGTGTACCTCCATCACTAATAATGGCTTGGGAAGTCCCAAACTTTGAAAATATATTCTTTGGCAAAAAATTTCAGTACAACTTTTGAATCATTGGTAGGCAATGCCATAGCTTCCACCCATTTCGAAACATAATACACCATCATGAGGATATATCGATTGTTCAAAGATTTTTGGGAAAGGACCCTTGAAATCAATACTCCATACGTCAAAGAGCTCCAACTCAAGAATATTAGCAAGTGACATTTGATTGTGGCATGAGATGTTTCCAGTGCGCTAGCATCGATCACATGCTAACATATAAAAATGGGCATCCTTGAACAAGGTTGGCAATAAAATCCAGATTGTAAGACCTTTGCCGCAGTCTTGTTTGCACCAAAATGACCCCACACTGGAGTGAGTGGCAATGTGTAAGAATCTCAATCATCTCTTCCTCCAGCACACATCTTATTAATTGATCCGAGCAATACTTCCATAAGAAAGGCTCATCCCAATAATAGAATCGAATCTAGTCTCATGTGCAAGCTTGAAATGGAGAAAGCATCTAACAATGTGAACTGGTCCATCTAGAATTTTCCTCTTCGAAGTTCTCAACGAAAGAGTTGTTGGTCCAAATGGATCGACGAGATCAAAAAGCATGTGACATGTACGTCTTTTTTAATATTGGTGAATGGTACTACAATAAAGTTCATTTGAGTTCTTTCATTCATCAAAAGGAATAGGGCTAGGTGAACCTTTATCGCCCTTTTTACTCATTCCCGAAATGGATATCTTGAGTTGTATGTTAAACAGAGCAGTCTCAAATGGCCTTCTTGAAGGAGCCAAGATCAACAATAGATCAGATTCTGTAACAATCTTGAATCTATTGTATGTTGATGATGCTCTGTGTTTTTGTGGAGGAAGCGTGAAGCAAGATATCAACCTTCACGCCATACTTGTAAGTCTTTGAAGGTCTCTTTAGTTTGACGGTAAACTTAAGCAAAAGCAAGATCACTCCATTGGGTAATACAACGAATTATAGGATCTAGCCGTAGCCCTCAAATGTGGGATTAGCAACCTACTTACAAATTATTTTCGGCTTCCCATGGGTGCTAAGTATGAAGACCGAAATATCTAGAACCCCTTGGTAGCTAACTTTGACAAGAAGCTCTCGAGCTGGAAGAGGAATATTCTATCAAAAGCTGGGAAGTTGACGCTTGTTGAAATACACTCTCTAACCTCCCTATTTTTACGATGTTTATTCTCCCCATCTCATCTTCCATCGCAGCAAGAATCGAATCAATCATTTGCAGTCTGCAGATTTTTATGGGGATGCGCAGGACTGGGAAGTGATGATGTTCCCAAATTTTTGGAGCTTTGTCTATAGTGCAAAAATTAATCCTACAAATAATGATTAAATCAGTTGGAAGCCAGCATACAAAAACTTGTTCATGTGGATTCCTTTTGTAAGGAGCTTCTAAAGGATGAGTTACATCTTGGCAATTCTTGCTTTCCTTGGCAGTGGATTTGGAAGTTTAAGGCTCCTCCTAAAGTTGCTTTCTTTTGTTAGGAAGTTGTATGGGGTAGAATTTTAACAATGGAACATATGCGAAGGAAGGGCAACTCTATGGTGAATAGATGTTTAAGTCAGATCTGGAATCAATTAGTCATCTTCTTTTGCACTGCCCATGGTCCACAAAAATTGGGCAAATGATTGGATGATGGTGGGCATCTGTTGGGTCACAAACTCTTCGGTGGATAAGGAATTGCTAGACTGAAGTCAGTAGGCAGGGACAAGCATAGAAGGAACCTCATTCAGCTGATCCCAATGCCTGTGATGTCAGATCTGGAATCAATTAGTCATCTTCTTTTGCACTGCCCATGGTCCACAAAAATTGGGCAAATGATTGGATGATGGTGGGCATCTGTTGGGTCACAAACTCTTCGGTGGATAAGGAATTGCTAGACTGAAGTCAGTAGGCAGGGACAAGCATAGAAGGAACCTCATTCAGCTGATCCCAATGCCTGTGATGTGGATGATTTGGATTGAAAGGACTAATAGTCTTCAAAAAGAAAGAATCCTGCATCGACATTTTCGTATATAGTTGGTTTGATTGCTTTAAGTTTTGGAGTTCGCCTTCCTTAGGGAATGTTTTTGATCATATAAATCTATCATCCATGTAATTTATTTGGGATCCCGCCACTTGGTGCTTTAATAAAAGAATTCCAATAAAAAAAATGTTCACTTTTACTGAAGTTGTTTCAAGGAAGGAAAGGAATAATCTAAAAGCTTGAGAAAATCCTATATTTCTGCATTTTAGGGCTTTTTATGTTAATTAGTTCAATTATAGGATTCAAAAATACCACATAAAAAGATCTAGTTCCAAAAGGAATTGGGCCTAAATTCTCAACGGCTCAACTTTTATACATACTATACTTAAGTTCATAAAGCCTTCTTGTAACTTCATATTAATTCATACCCCAGGAAAATCTCTTAGAACCCTAATTTTTTTTTGGGACTATTAAATGTATCACCAGTGGCGGAGGCAGAAAGTTTTAGTTGGGGGGGCAAAAATTAAGAAAACAAGATATCTTCATTTTTTTGTAATAATGAATGCTTAACCTTGTGTATAGGGGGTCGATAGGCCAAAAAACCATCATCTATATAAATACAAGTCATGTATAAGAAGCAAGTACACAACATAAAAAACAACTACAACACATGAAACAACTCCAAAAAACACTACCAACATCAGGAAATTGCTAGTCATCTTTAATGTATAAACCTGAAACGAGAATACAAGTTCAGAGAATAGAGATCAAGAAATCAAGTTCATATTTGGTGTTCTGGTACAAAACTATCTTTTGTTACAAAAGACAAAAGTAACATACTAACAAAACAATTAGTTAATTACTGAATAAGTATTTAAAAAAACTTAAGGGGGCAAAAATATAATTTAAGTATATTGTTACATTAAAAAAAATTATTTTGAGGGGGCAATTGCCCCCTAAAATACTCACGTGGCTTCGCCACTGTGTATCACCACATAAATTTGTGCTCTCACTTTGATATAATAAAGATTATAATAGTCACTGATCAACAAGCATCAAGACCAATTAACCAACTAATCTTCAATCATATAATATATTTTTTGAAAAAAATAAATACCTGGCTACAGTTGCGATCGGCGTGGTCTCATTGTCCGAAATCGTTGAATGATAGCTTCATTATTGATCCCATCCAAAATATATTTCTCAATATATGCAACTAAACAAGCATCAAGCCACTCATCTCCAATACGAGTATACGACCACCCATCTGATTTTTGACAATTTTCATTGCAGAATACGCATAAGACTATAAGAGTCTTATGTTGGGACTTGGGCTTTTAAACTTTTAATTGAGCACTTGGACAATTGGACTTATTCACTTGGGCAGTTGGACTTGAAATGTATATGTGATTTTTTTTGTTCACTTTTCCAATTGATCCCCCAAATGACAGTGTAGCTTCGTCCATGACCCAAATAGACAAAACTGTATGCCTCACTGGGAAAAACCACAACATCAGAAGCCTCTTTACACCCGAGTTGAGGAAGTATTTCTTGTTGACTACATACATAAGCCGTGCTTTCACAGAACATGTAGCGCTGAATCATCAAAATTGGTTTCTACCAGTGAACGTTCACCAAGCTTGATCATCCTAACTTAACCTTTCCGCAGGCTCAAATGACACTAGGGCATTGGGCAATAAATACTGAGCAGCATATGAGTTCATTAAGAAATGACCTCACAAAATAGGAAAGTTTCAGGGTACAAATACAAAGTCCCAAGTTAATGCATATTAGAATTCAACCCTTGGCACATCAGTAAGGTTACTTCAGTATAGTATGGATATCATAACCCTAAGTTTCATCAACCCACAATGGAGCAGTGAGGTTGTGTACATCACCTTTTATGACCCCATGGGGGCAGACCCCATAAGTGCAAGGCTTAAGAGTTTTAGATTGTTAATAATGAAAGAAAAAAAGTAGAGATCATAAAAATCCCACAAATAATGAAAAGAGAATCAAGTTCCATAGGACGGTAAAGTCTAATGAACCAAAACTACTCACCTTGAACACGTGAAGATCCACAATCAGATTCCGACATTTTAAATTCATCTCTGATTTTTGCAAGCTCAATTTTCATTTTTTCTGCAGAAGACATGTTATCCGGATGGAAATACTGCATTAAGCACACGGAAACAACAATTAAGACAGAACAAGCAATTTATATTTCTTGCTTTCATTCATTTAATATAAAAATAAGTAAAAAAAGGGAAAGAGGAGAACTACTCAAACACAGAAACTTGCAATTCTACAGAGACATGACATGACATAACCCAACAACGCTCAAGTGCTAGATTACTAGACTCTAAAATATATCAATGCCTATCTTCAAAAGGAATGAGAGTGAGAGTTTTTCCCTTCTACAAGTTCAATTGACCAACATTATCATTGAGGCCCCAATTGTACACTACAATGATTTTTTTTTCAAGTTATGTTTCCAAGAAAATAGCATATGGACACCCCAAGTGTCCACTGTACACCACAATGATGTTTTGTGTTTTAAGTCATGTTTGCATGAAAATAGCATACAAATCAAATGCACAAGTGTATGTATATATTCAACCTCTTCAGACTTCACAAATGATTGATTTTTGCACTCGGTGTCACGGTCAAGGTTATGCATTGGCAATTGCACAAACTACTATCATAGGAACATGATAGTGTTTCTCTAGCAAGGGATTATTCAAAAAAAAATCCAGATAAGCAGCAGTACTTGAAGAAGAAGAAAAAAAGTAAACATGTACTTGCCTTTTCAACTAAATGCTCCTTTGGGGGTTGCAGCATAAAGTTTGGAGTTCTATCAACTTGCCCAAGATATCCAATCTCTGGACTGAAAAAATAAACTAGATCAATATATTAATTCATATCATTCGATCATCCTTAATAAAATACATGTTTAGCCAAAGGACATCGAGTAAAATGTTAACCCCTACTACAATCTAGATTCCAAAGCTGTCTAAAATAAAATATTCTTGAAATGTAAATCTAATACTCTGAATTCCCTTACTACGAATTCTTTGCACCACCTTGGGGCTTCACTAAAATTCTTACTATTTGGAAAAAGAAAAGGAAAAAACCTTTCCATACATCATATACAGCGTATTAAACTATCAATAAAGCCAAAGTTGATCAACCACCATTACATCACCTAGGCCAAAATCTAAACCAACATAACTACATAAGCTGAAGTCAAGTTAGTGAACTGGCTTAAAATATAAATCTTCAACAGCAGTATATCAATGGCCATTAAAATTTGGAAAAAAAAACTGTGATACAACTTCAACAAAGTAAGCAAAGATCTCTCACAAAAAAAAATATTGATATAATATTTCAGATAGTCGGCTCCAACTCCACAGTCTATGAAGAAGCACTCCAACTCACTCTCATCCATTCATTAGCTAGGTTCAAGGGTTTTTGTACTAGACTTCAATTTAGGAGGCCGAAGTGCATCAGAAAAATGGTGAGAGTCGTTGACACAACATTTTTTCAGTAGCAAGGGTCGTTATATGTTCAGTATCAATTTCTTCTCTTTATTTAAAAAAGGTCAGAAGCCGGACTAAAATTTTCTTCCTGCTAGAAATCATTCAAAGCTCACAAAGGAATAAATCATAACAAAAATTCAGTGGTTCAAAGTTTTTAACCTCGTTGTGTATTTCAATCAAAACTTTAAAAAATTCATAATGTCAAGAAAAATCTCTTTTTCACTGTTCTTCATCCACTTTTCCAGTAACTAAAGAGAAATCAACACCACCATAAAACTCAGAAAATGGGAGTACTCACTTGAATTCCTTCTGGTCTTCTCATCATCCGACATTTTAAGCATATTCAAGCTGTCCCTCAAGTCTTTAAATACAAACCCAGTAACCCGTGAGGTAGCCTCCTTCTCCTCAATCTCCCGCAGCTTTATTAGCCTCTCACTCAACTCATGCAAAGAAAAGTCCTTCACCCCGTCCATCGGCCGCAGAATCCTCAGCTTCTCCCCCAACTCATCGTGTTTATACATCTTCACAAACTCCATCCCCGTTGCCTCAGTGCCTTTTTCCTCATTGCTTTCCTTCATTTCCTTGCCAAAGACGGTAAACGAAAGCCCCCCTGTCCCGCCTATAACGGTAGACCCCGAACTGCCGGCAGGATTTGGCTTCAACCTCAAGTTGTTCTTGAGAGTATCGAGTGGTATCAGATCACCACCTCTGCGTTCAATATTCGCCTCCCTATTTGATCGCATTTGTCGCAGACTATCCCTGATTGCCTCGAATGAAAAATTCCCAGAGGGTTTCGGAGGACTGGATACCATACCTCCGTCTGCGGCATCCTCTGATTTTGCAGTTACATTGCGTTTGTACAACTCTTGAAACGAGATAGGCTGCTTACGGCTAGAGTGCGAGGAAGGATTGGGGTCCGTAGGAAGAGGAACGGAGGATCGGAGCCGGAACTCGCTGAGATTCTTCTTTATCTCCTCGAGCGACGCAATCTTGGAGGGCCTATTGAGAGGCGAAGTCTGTTGTTGTTGTGGTAGTGATCGTCTGGAGTATTGATTTAACGTTTGGTTTTCCATCTGTTGATTTCGATGCCGGAGGCTCGCTTTAACATCACTGAAATATGAAGAGAACGAAGACTGTGACTGCGAAGGTGACTCTGATTGTGGGGTGTCGTTGTTGTTGGGATCATTTTGGTAATTCGAGGGAGAAGAAGAAGTGGAGAATAGGTGGAAAAGAGAGGGATTGGTGAACGATCTGTGTTTGGGTCTGGTAATGGAAAGCGGCATGCCTGTCGAAGTGCAAGATTTGTGAGATCGGAAGAAGACGGAGGGATTTTTTTACATTTCTCAATCGGGGATGGGAGTGGCTTAAGAGCAACCAGATTTCAGAAAGGTGTTTAACCAAACATCCAGTATGTTAACACCGTTGTGGTTACTCAGCGATTGCGTTCAAAATGTGTTTTATTAATTTGATTGTATTTAAAAATATATTTTGTTGATATGGATGGGTATGTTTATTGATATTTAGTAATAGTGGTGAAACTCATAAATAGTAACATGAGGGAATGAAAAGTTGGTGGTGTGACTAATGAGATTGTATTGGAAAATATGTTTTGATGATGTGGTTGTATTGAAAGATGTATTTTGCTAACGTGAATAAATATATAAGATCACTTTTTCTATAATAAAAGTGATACTCAAAAACAAAATTGTTAAGTCATTAGTTGTGCAACCATTATGGTTGTGCTAATAATTAGAGCGGGTAATTTCTTGACTTATTATTAAGTATTTTTCATAGTTCATTTTGATAATTATAATTTAAAATTAAAAAAATTATAAATTATAATTGTTATCCTCCCATTCTTTCTCAATCTATCGTTTCAAGCTTCTATATATTTTTTTACTTTTCATTCAGATGACACAATAACTTAAAAATTGACGCACCATTTGTACTAGACTCAAAAGATCCGCATAAACTTGTCTTGTCAAACTTTAGTCTCTTCCCAAAATTAGCACGTTATTTCACTTTTTTATTATCAAAATAACACACACACATCAAGCATACATAAAGACAAATACTATGAGTAGTCAACCGAAGTCGATAAAAAATACTCATAGTAACTGCGCCTATATAATACTCAACACACACACACATCTTCGATGTGGGACAAGTGAGAGGGTGAACACTTGTTTTTCAAAGCTCTTTTAACACACTTGATAAGTGTCAGAATGTACGTTCTTAAAGTGATAAAATACTACCAAAGCAATGCCAAGAAATTGTGCTTAAAAGCTGAATTTTCAAGATTATTGTACTTAAGATCTTCTTGGATGTTTTGCAGGTTAAGAACTAGTAAGAGCTATCGGAATGAGATTTGATCTTCAGCAAATGTTTAGAGGACACTTCAAGCTTTTCAGGAAGTATTGGTTCACAGAAATCGGAGTTCATTTGGGCCTCTAAAGGTTGCCTCAAAATCAAGTTTGGAAGTTATATCCGGAGCAGAATTTCTGTTTGCAGACCAGACCTTTAGAAGCCCATAACTTGAGCGTCTGATATCCAAATTGAGTGATTCAAAAGCCCATAATTATCGACACATTTGTATCTACATTATTGATGAAGGGTTTGAGTTCATAATAGGCTTCGTTTAGGCCCAGAATGTAGTTACAAGATTAGTGTGTAATTGGATATTGATGTCATTGATGATACCATTTCCATTCAAAGAGTGGACAATCCACCACACCAATTTGATGGACAATCCACCACCAAAAGATGGCACTAACTCCTCCACTATGTGCTCATTTTCTCTATAAATAGAGAGGAGTAGGAGCTAGGAGGGGGAGCTTGGAGACAAGAAGGAAAGAAGGAGAAGGATTGGAAGCATAAAGAGGAGAAGCAAAAGAAGAAAACAAGGCTTGTGTTTGTAATTATGTTTTTATGTTTCATGTCTTATTTGGTTATGTATAACTAAACTCTTGTTAGTTGGGGCTTGTCTTGAAGCCCCAAGCATGCTTTCAATTTTATAAGTTGTGTGGATTTCAATTTCTACAAGCATGATGATTTTGATTTTTCCATGTTATGTGAGTTCTAGTATTGTGTTTCTTTGATTAGCTAACTTTGAAGCATGCATTAGAATTAATTGTTGTAGAACATAGTCAATTGCCTTGTTGAATATGTTCTTTCTTGCAACATATAATTCAGTTGAAAATGAATTATGAAAAATCAATTCTTGAATACCTAAGTACAAATACCATGTATTAGGATTCTTGTGACATTCATATTCTCTTTACTCTTATTGGATTCTTGATTGTTGATTGATGCAAATGCCATGCTAGATTTCAATTAAGAATACACGTAATGAGGTAGACGCCATACACTTTACATGCAATTAAGAGAGAATCATACAACTTGAGTTTGCCCATAACCTTGTTGTGAATGTTGTCATCATACGCTTGTTTAAATTGTTAGTCTATTATTTCTTATAAATTGTTTGAATGTCTTGTGGTGGATAGTGAGTCTTAGCTATTATTTTCATTAATATCAATTCTTATTTTTGTTCTCAACATCAATTTCTTTGTCTTAATTTTTATCTATTACAAGATTTAACCCCCCTTTTCCCGCTTTTATAATTGTATCAATTATATTCAAGTGTTAGATTATATATCTATTAGCATCACTCCTTGTGGGATCGACTCTTACTTGTTCACTATATATATTAATTGTACATTTGTAGGTTATTTTAAATTGTTACTAACGACATAACAATTTTTGGCGCCGTTGCCGGGGATGTGATTATCTAATATAATGTCATCTAACTCTTGTATATAATTTATTTATTTATTTTTGTTGTTAGCACCTCCTACATGGAAGGTTTTACATTACATGTCATTATTTAACGTGGTTGGCTTAAAGCCCCATTTTATTTTCTATTAATGGCTGGTTCAAACCGCCTACTGTTCTTAATATATGTATATATCTATTAATATTAATGGTTGGTTCTACCACCTACTATTGTTGATATATGTATATATCTATTAATATTAATGGCTGGTTCTACCGCCTATTAATATGCCTTAATATTTACTAACATCATTTTTTTTATGATTGGCCTTTTCTGCCCCATTTTATTTCTTCTGTATACTAACTTGTTATATATTGTCAACTAACTTCTTTATATAACTCACACCTCCGACTATTCCCCGGTAAGCTCCGTTCACGATGGTATGGTCCATTCCTTATTACTCATGTTTTTTCACATGGTGCAGTGAATCTTCAACACCCACAGACGGGAAATATTTTTAAAGTGAATGGTCATCGTCTTAAGCACTATTTAGAGCCAACAACAGAACATTTTGATGAGAATTTAAGGCTCTCTGATCCTGTTCCACTCACTTGAAACGCTATTTCGTCTGGCTGACGACGCTAAATTTAGCGCTTATGGGAGGCAACCCATATTTCTTTCTCATTATCTTTGTGTGTTCAATCAAGCATTTAGTTCAGTTGCACATTTTCTTAGCATATTCACTTTTACTTTCACCTTGAGGTGGTCACTGTACACTTTTGTGTGCGTGGGGCTTGATTGCGCCCATATGTCTACGGTGTGAGCTTTCTCCACCAGCTTAATGTGGTTTGGATCTTCAAATGTTTACTTATAGGGCAGCTGGGAGGGAGAGCATCTCATGACGGTATTGTCATTAGTATAAGACCTGAAGGTTTACATTTTGATCCTGTGGACAAAAGCTGTGGTCTCCTGATAGGCCGAAGGAAAACACTCGATGGCGTTAGCACAGAAGTCACTGGAATGAGCCTCTGTTACCTTACTTGTGAATGTGCATTGGTTGAAAAAAAAACAGTATATCTATTTATATTTATATATTTGGGATTGCTTCTGCAATATATATTTTGATCGGGTAAGATGGTATGATATATTATGTTACTAATTGCATGTCTAGGAAAATTCTGTCTAAGGAGTTTGGTATTTAAGTGGACCACTGTGTCCCTCCAATCTTTCCTGGGAATTTTCCTGGTGTAATTAGTGATATAATTGTTTATATCTTCTTCATCGATGATTAAAAAAAAATAAAAAATAAAAAAAACCTAATTGTTTTTGTTTTCTCTTCGCACACTTTGTTTCTTCCTGCTTTTCAACTCTCCCTTTCTTAATTTGTCTTTTCTGATCATCTTTCTCTTCCTCCTTCACAGTATGTCGCGCAGCCCCCACGATCCTGTTGCCACGGTGGACTTATTCGCCAGAGCTACAATCATGCCAGAACGGCGAATCGATTCCAAAATCCTGAACGATTCTGCCAACCGATGGGCCATGAGCTACCTCCGTGACCATTCTCTGCTGTTCTTGGTCGATCCTGATCCAAAAGACGACTTACCGGTGTATCCTCACATCGTTCGCTCCTTTTACCATACTCTTCACAAGTTACCCCACTCTTCTGGCACTCCACCAGTGTATCAGGTTGACATCCCTGGTCTTCGGCTTCAATTCACGTCAGCGGATATTTGCAAATGTTTAGGTTATCCACCTACCGCTGACGTCGCTGAAGGTTTTCAAGCGCCGATCTCTATTTCCCATCAAGAGATGATTGATGATCTGTGTCAAGGGCGACACGATCCGAATAACGCTGCTTCTACACGCCGCTCTTATTTGTCGTCCACGATGTGGATGCTTGATGATGCCATCCGAAGTAACCTTTGCCCCATTGGACACAGTCAACAACGACAGGGTAACATACTCTTTGTCCTATATTACATGTATCGTGGAGCCTGGTTTGATATTGGCCGGATTTACCTTGAGAGCATTCTTAAGGCGAAGACCCTCGTGGAGAGACAAAAAACCAAGGTTGGGAGATTATTTTTCCCGAGACTCATCACACGGTTGCTTTTCAGTATGGGCATTCTCCCACCTCCCAGTCAGACAACTTCCAATTATCTGGTGACTGTTTTGGAGAACTCTACCCGGCGTCAGAGTACTAGCCACATGCTTTCCAGTGCTCGCAGACAACGCACACCGCGACGTCCAGTTGCTTTACCACTGGAAGCGTCTGACTCTTCTGCTGCTGCACTACCTTCGACTGACCACATTCACGACATCTTATCCCGCCTACATAGGTTGGAGGTTGGACAACAGCGGCTGGAACACATGCTGAATGTCCTCATGGACATGGTGCGGCGCTAACCATCTTCTCCTTCCACCATTGTCCGAGCATCTTCCACCTCAGGTTGTATTTTTCTATCTTCTGTTTCTTTGCATTGCATTGCTTTTCCATACTTCGTCATTTTCACATTGCGAATTTTCACATTGCGGACAATGTTTGGTTTAGGTTGGGGGTGGTGGCATATTCATGCACTTTGATGTTTTGGTACTGGTAAAATTAGTTTGAGTCATTTTTTTTTATCTGGATTAGTCGAAAGCAACTTTTAACACACTTTTGTCCACAAATACTAAGCCTTGTGGTAAGATGGATGATAATGCATATGACTAAGAATATTTTCTGGTTAAAGCACAAATGAGTGGAGAGAAATGAGTAAACAACTTATGAACTTGCATTGATCTCTTGAAATGGATAATTGCTGTCAATGAACACCATTACATGGTTTGTGGAATGATTGGATGAATGTTGAGGATGATATTGATCAATGTTTGAGAACAATGTTGTAATTTTACTGGGCCTTTGTTTGAGATGTTCTATATTATGAATTCGAGACATAAAAAAAAGAAAAAAAGAGAAACAATGATGAAAAAGAAAAAAAAAAGAAAAAAGAACGAAAAAAGAAAAAAATTGTTATGTGCATTCGTCATTTGTCAGTAGATAAGTTTTTCTGTGATAAGGCTCTGTTAGTTTGTCAATTGGAAAATGTTGATAAATGGAATTCCAAAGCAGGTTTGTGGTAAGACTGGTGGAAGTTCTTGACAGCTAATATACCTATCATTTGGTCAATGTTTGTTTATTTGTTTGTCCTTAAATTGACTTTTCTTCTGAGTGCATATCTATTTTCCAACTCCATGAGAGAAATTCATAGAACAAAAATCCTTCTATACCCTGTGAGAATATGGAGTTGAGGCTTTTACTTGGATAAATTGTTTGAGGTTATATGCATTATGGATTGTGGTATGAAGGTTTTGGCTTAGCGCACACACACAAGTGTTGGAAGTTGTGACTATACTAATCTGGATAGGAATTGTGATCTCTTACCTTTTGTTCTAGTTTGTTACTTTCACTCATTTCTCATAACATTTTTACGCTTGAATTACTAGGGACTAGCAATAAGCTGGTTGGGGGTTGTGATAAGTGCCAGAATGTACGTTCTTAAAGTGATAAAATACTACCAAAGCAATGCCAAGAAATTGTGCTTAAAAGCTGAATTTTCAAGATTATTGTACTTAAGATCTTCTTGGATGTTTTGCAGGTTAAGAACTAGTAAGAGCTATCGGAATGAGATTTGATCTTCAGCAAATGTTTAGAGGACACTTCAAGCTTTTCAGGAAGTATTGGTTCACAGAAATCGGAGTTCATTTGGGCCTCTAAAGGTTGCCTCAAAGTCAAGTTTGGAAGTTATATCCGGAGCAGAATTTCTGTTTGCAGACCAGACCTTTAGAAGCCCATAACTTGAGCGTCTGATATCCAAATTGAGTGATTCAAAAGCCCATAATTATCGACACATTTGTATCTACATTATTGATGAAGGGTTTGAGTTCATAATAGGCTTCGTTTAGGCCCAGAATGTAGTTACAAGATTAGTGTGTAATTGGATGTTGATGTCATTGATGATACCATTTCCATTCAAAGAGTGGACAATCCACCACACCAATTTGATGGACAATCCACCACCAAAAGATGGCACTAACTCCTCCACTATGTGCTCATTTTCTCTATAAATAGAGAGGAGTAGGAGCTAGGAGGGGGAGCTTGGAGACAAGAAGGAAAGAAGGAGAAGGATTGGAAGCATAAAGAGGAGAAGCAAAAGAAGAAAACAAGGCTTGTGTTTGTAATTATGTTTTTATGTTTCATGTCTTATTTGGTTATGTATAACTAAACTCTTGTTAGTTGGGGCTTGTCTTGAAGCCCCAAGCATGCTTTCAATTTTATAAGTTGTGTGGATTTCAATTTCTACAAGCATGATGATTTTGATTTTTCCATGTTATGTGAGTTCTAGTATTGTGTTTCTTTGATTAACTAACTTTGAAGCATGCATTAGAATTAATTGTTGTAGAACATAGTCAATTGCCTTGTTGAATATGTTCTTTCTTGCAACATATAATTCAGTTGAAAATGAATTATGAAAAATCAATTCTTGAATACCTAAGTACAAATACCATGTATTAGGATTCTTGTGACATTCATATTCTCTTTACTCTTATTGGATTCTTGATTGTTGATTGATGCAAATGTCATGCTAGATTTCAATTAAGAATACACGTAATGAGGTAGACGCCATACACTTTACATGCAATTAAGAGAGAATCATACAACTTGAGTTTGCCCATAACCTTGTTGTGAATGTTGTCATCATACGCTTGTTTAAATTGTTAGTCTATTATTTCTTATAAATTGTTTGAATGTCTTGTGGTGGATAGTGAGTCTTAGCTATTATTTTCATTAATATCAATTCTTATTTTTGTTCTCAACATCAATTTCTTTGTCTTAATTTTTATCTATTACAAGATTTAACCCCCCCTTTTCCCGCTTTTATAATTGTATCAATTATATTCAAGTGTTAGATTATATATCTATTAGCATCACTCCTTGTGGGATCGACTCTTACTTGTTCACTATATATATTAATTGTACATTTGTAGGTTATTTTAAATTGTTACTAACGACATAACAACACTCACACCTAGCACATCACTATTACACCGCATTTGGTTTTTTTTTATCAAAATAACACAAACACTTCAAGCATACATAGAGACAAATACTATGAGTAGTCAACCGAAGTCGACAAAAAATACTCATAGTAACTGCGCCTATATGGGCATCCAATGTCTAGTGATTTTAAATTCATAGTAATAAACAAGAGTTATTGTTCATGATTTCAATTCAAAAAACATTTCAAAGTCATATTAGTTTATGAGAATAAACAATCACTAATTCATATTAAGATAGGACCTCATAGTGTGTCTTATAGTATGACAAATACAACCACGATGGGATCTGCGAGTATCATCTGTTGCATTCGTCTCATTATGAATGCGAGTAGACTAAGGCTGACCTTTCTTACTCCTCCGCAAACTATAATCTTGTAATATCCCGAACCCAAAATTTTAAAAAAATATAATAATTTTTCAAATTTAATATTTTTAATAAATACTACATATTTTTAGAAAAATATTGACGCAAGAATCAGCTAAATCGGAGTTGAATTGGATTTGTTATGGATTATAGAAGTTTAAGTAAATATAGGGAAAGACGAGGGGCAAAACCGTCATTTTTCAGAAATCTGGTTTAAACTAGATTTCTCTGGTTTCAGTAGCAGCCGAGAGAGAGAGAGAGAAGGGGAGAGAGAGAGAGAAGGGGGTTTTGTTCGTTTGACGTCCGATCGGAGCAAGTAAGGTGTCAAATCGAAGCTCGTGGTGAGAGGAGCAAAACCCAAGTGGAATCACCGCCATCGGACCACCGTAGACGGCAGAATCGGCCGGAGAAGTTTCGGTTTTTCGAAATTTCAAAGCTCGATCCCGGTCGATTCAGTAGGAATTTTGGAACGAGACAGGTACCATTAGATTTCTGTTGTTGTGGGCTTCGTTTTGATGTAGGAGTGACTGGAAAATTCGCCGGAAAAATGGATTCCGGCGACCGGCCGGCTGAGTTAACTCAGCTCCGGCGAGTTGACTTGTGTTTGACTGAGTTGACCCGTTGACTCGGGTTTGACCCGTTTTGACTGGGTTGACCCGGTTTGACTATTTGACCCGGTTTGACCGTGGACTATTTTACCCGAGTTGACTTTGACCGGGTTTGACTTTTGACCCGAGTTCACCGGGTTACCCGAGTTGACTTTTACGTATTTTGACTGTCGTGTATACGTATCCGTATTTTGATGCAGGAGGTTGATTTGAAGTTTTCAGACGTATTACGGATTAGCTTAGTCGACATTCCAGGTAGGGATTCTGCCCTAGTTCTTATTTGGGGTTCCGGGGGTTCCGTATTCGACGGACTCCTATTTGTCTATTGGTGTGAAATTCCCGGAGGTTGGGAATTTCTCTGTTTATACTCTTATCTGATTTATTTCCGCAATTGCAATATGTTATGATTATATGTGGTTGTTTTGGAGGTATATGTACGACTGGCAGTATTTTTGTGTCTCCTGTGGGGCCCACTATCCTGGTGGGGCCCACTCATCCTCCTGTGGGGCCCACTATCTTGGTGGGGGCCACCTATTCTCTCGTGGGGCCCACTATCCTGGTGGGGCCCACTTATCCTTTTGTGGGCCCACATCCATTGGTGGGGTCCACCTCCTGATGTCTGGTTTTATCCTCGAGAGTCCGGATAGGATTCCATTATGATGATCTTCTATGATTTGTGAGATTATGGAGGGATGATTTGTAGAGCGTGGGACCCACATCGGGCAACCCAGCTTACTGGATGATTTATCGATGGTTTTGATCGGGTACGTACCTGGAGACCGGATTGAGGTGAGGTACATCCTAGGGGACGCTCTTCGATGTAGGCGATGCTATCGAGTACCTGATGTAGGCTCGATCCTCATCCAATCTGGGGAGTACCTGGACTGGGAGACACCTTGCGGGGATCAGGGTGGGTCCAGGGGAGGATTTTCTGTTGTTATGTGGATATGAGTTGATACGGATTTGTGTTGATACGGATTTGAGTTGATATGGATTTGAGTTGGATTATGATTGAGTACTGATTTGAGAGTTGTACTTGAGGATGGTAGTGGTGGAGCCTACTCGGTATCTACCCTACGGATTGACTGATTGTGATGAGTTGTGATGTGTATCACTTATGGTTTCTTTGTATGTATTCTATATCTTACAGGCTTTCTTACTTTATCTCTGATTTACTGGAGTTCGGTGATACGGGAGTGTATCACTATTTGAGTTTCCTGTTCATTTCACATACATCTTGAGTTCTACATTCTGTTTATTCTGATTATTGATATTTCTCCATATCCCTACTGAGCTTTGTAGCTCATCCCTTTCATTCACATGTTTTCAGGTGAGATAGCCGGAGTGGATGATCAGCGCAGGGATGCGTGAGGCGTGATGTAGCTGGTGGGAATGGTTTGTCTGTCTGTAGTATCTGTGTTTTGTACGGTATTCCGTATCTATGTGATATTCCGCTGTAGACTTTGGTTTGTATGTTACATTCCATTATGGCAGTATTTGGGATTTGGTTGAGACATATATATATATGTGAGACTACTTATGTAGTGTTTGGGTAGCTTGGGGTGTAAATCCGGTTCGGGGAACGGAGGGGTTCCCTGCCGGTCACGTCTCTGGGATTCATGGGTGCTCATCTGCACCTATCTGGGAGAGGGGCGTGACAGATCTGGAATAATAACTGGGCCATGGTTGGAGTGGTGGATTGAGAAATATTTAAAATTGGATGCTAGATTGGGAATAAATATTTACAGTGATGGTACATACAAAAAAAAAATTCGGGGGAGGTTAGGGTTGACGAGTGAAGAGCGCGAGTTTAGGGGGAGTTAAAACTTTGGGTGAAACCAATAGCCAACCCGGGGACCAAAATAGATACGAGATTAATTGAGGTTCAAAACCACTTATATCTTTGAAAATGACGAGTAGCTTATATGACATTTATGTATGTGGGATATGATATGATATAGGTATTGAGTTTGAGGTTTCTCACCCCATTTTTTTTTACTAAAAAACCTATTTTATTGATATTTTTTAAAAATGATATTAACAAATATATGATTTTTCAAAAGCCCATTTCAATGTGCAAACCTCTGTTCCAATTAAGGACAGAATCAGGAAACTATATGAGGGGGGCAAAAGAATTGGTTGGGGTTTGTGAGCTATTTACTAAAAAAAATTAGGTAATTTTTCATTAATTATAGCAAAATTAAAATGAAAGTATCATTGAATGCAAAAGATCATGTAATTACAAGAAAAGTATAACCACCATATGGTCCATTATTGTTCACATTCCTTACATGATATTGATCCAACATCTGCAAAAAATTGCATAAAATATCAGACATAAACAAATAGAGCAAATCAAAGAGCACAAAACTTAATAAAAAAAAAATACATAAACTTCATCTTACTTGATTTAATCTTATAACTACTCATGACGACTTTTCATTTTCTAAAAAAATGTTGAATATTAGCTTCATTATTTAATTCATTCAATTTATTTATCTCGATATACACAACCAAACTGTCATGTAAAAATTATTCTCTAATTAGATTGTGCATATAATTTTTTATGATCTTTGTAGCTGAAAATGTCCTCTCTATAGTAGTTGTGGCAACTCAGAGAAGTAATGCAAGTTTCATAAGACGATAAACAAAAAGATATACTCCACTTCTCTTCCAACAAACCAAATTCTGAGCTAACTCAATCAAACTTCTTAATCCTGAAAATTCATTACTAGTGTGCATGCATATCATGTATTTATGCATGAAGCTCATTAGTACTAAGAGCAAAGCACTTTATGAGAGAGAAGTAGTTTAGGGTTTTGCAATTCTCATAGTGTATTGAACGGCTGCGATAGAGTAAATATAAGAGACAAGTTGGGTTGGTCCTTTGAGCTTTGAGTTATTTAGACTAGCAGGAATAATTGGGCTTAAATTTATTAAGGCATTATTTGTATGTAATTTTTTATTTTTAAATGAGGGTTATACCTAAGTCCATCCGCCCATGCTTCCAACAATAGACTATGCAAAGCCAAAGTTAATAGATTATGCCATGAATGCCTATCTATTAAATTCAATCTAGCACAAAGAGGTATCTTACTTAACTGTCCTTGATGAAACTGTTGTAAATTCACATCTAATGCACACCAATAATATTGTCCGTTTTAAGTTGTCTGGTCACCGAAGATACATCATCTCCGCACGACTTTGTTTTTGCTCAAGTCTAGTAGGTGGGCTTGGACCCAACTCACTAAACTTAGAAAAAGACCTTGATGGTAGATGAGGTGGGCTTTGTTGTATATAAACAACTCAAACTCTCCCACATCTTTCGATGTGATAGTCTAACACAAACTTCTTTCCATCTTTTGAGGTACTATAATGTTCTTATTGAAATCTGGAACCAATGCAAATTTTGTGAGCGCAGCATTATCTCTTCCCTTGTTATTGATTGATTCTTGATTCAAAATATGCTAGAAATTGTTCCTCGGGCTTTCAAGTAATGAAATTGTATTCAGTGATACTTCTTTGCACTACAGTTAGAGTTTATGGATTGCTGCAAACGTAACAGTGTATGGGCTAAAAATCGTCCCATGTAAATTGCAGGATGCATGACATGCCTATGGGCCCACAAAGAATATGCCTATAAGCCAATACCTACAGGCCTAAAAGAATATGCCTACGGGCCATCCAATTACATGCCTATGGGCCCAAAAAGCTATTGATAGCTTCCTATCTCATGTACCAACCATGTGAGTTGAACCACTATATCCACTAGAGGTCTCAAACTCTTAAAGAGGATCATCTACATATCAACAAAACTGAGGTATTATCTCTCTCTCTATAAAAAGCATTTCGCTTCTCTTACTACATTTCCTACACCGTCAGACTAAGTCACCGTGGGCACCATACTGTGTCATTTCGTACGACACATCTTTAATTACAGATTTTTGGGTTCCATCCAAAATCCAGGTTGGTATAAAGTTAATATTAATATTTCTTGGAGGCTAGCTTGGGAAGGCATGGGAAGGGATAGGAATCATCACATACGACAGCCATGGAAGACAACGAGCAAGAAAGTAGAAAGCTCGATATCAGTTATATCAGATTTTTAGATGGAAAATTGGTCAACTAGTAATGATGATTTGTAGCCAACCAGGTCATGATTAATTATGAGCATTATTAAAAGTTTTCATTAAATTTACATAAATAATAAAGTAAGGAGATGAACACAGCTCATCAAGCTTCTGTACTTTCACTAATCTTATTCATTTATTCACGAAAATTCAGGGGTTTGCATTTCAATCAAAAGAGTTAAAGATATGTTAGAACATGAAAATGCCTCATATCGCTTGGAGACTCGAGATTATACATACAGTGATGTGTTTACTCCTCCGTCTCATTTTAATTGTCCTTTATTCATTTTTGGGATGTCCCAAAATGTATGTCAATTTCAATTAATGAAAGCTATTTTTTTTTTCATTTTTTCCTTATTTACCCTTAACTTGAAAAAGCTCAATAACCATGCACATTATAGTGCCAAAGTATATCATTATAAATTGGGATATAAACGTCAAATTGAAAGAAAATTAAATATTTTTTTAAACTGTATAAAAAAATAAAGGAAACAATTAAAATTAGACAGAGGGAGTATAAAATAAAACGAATACCTCACACTTGATACGTCTTTTAAATGATAAATCCGTGCGGACCAAATGATACCTCAAGTGAATTGTGTCAAACTTCTCTTTATCAACTTCCTTTCTTCTCATTCGCTCTTCTTCTCGTCCTTCCCTTTCGAATTCTTTACATTATTATAACAAGATCATGACTCACGACAGCACCAACTAATTGTGCAACTTATATATATAGCACTATTTGGGTCAACAAAGAACGAATGGCATGCATTATGAGCATTAATTATTGCCTATGTAATGATTGAAACATGTGCATTCTTTGACAAACCCAAAAAAAAAGGTGAATTAATAGATAACACGTTGCACTATACAAGCATTCGGATTTCGTAGGCTTCATGCCCCATACCCCAAGCACCATGGAATCAATCAAATTAATGCGTTGCAGTAGTAAACTCTTTACACTTATATATATATATAGTATATAGTATATATCAGTCATTTTTTTAGTATATAGTATATATAGTATATAAATTTGGTTCATGCGGGATCCTGCTTTTCATCGTCGGATTAATCGGACGGTGAAAACTATGACACTCTTTTTTTAAATAAATAAAAATTTGTTTCGTACCTTCTCTGTTCTCCTGTCACTCTCCATTCTCAACAACTCCTCTCTCTTCGCGGGCCACGGTAACAATTCCGCCTCCAACGGTGACCAGAATCATCTCTCTATCTTGAGTTCCTTCTCCTCCTTCTCCTCCTTATTCTTCACGTAGCTCCCACCGTCTCTTCTTCTTCTTCTTCTTCTTCTTCTTGTAGCTTTGCTCCATCAAATGGGTTTTTTGAGCTTCTCTTTACTAATCTGTCACCAAATGGGTATACCAAGCTTCCATCAAATGGTTCACCAAATGGGTTTACCGATCTGCCCCCACCTTCGAGTTCCAATCTTCCTTAACCCACCATCAACTTCTTTCTTCCTCAAGCTAGGGGAGAAGCCTATCTGAGAGTGCCTCAACCAAGGGATTATCCTATGTCTTTCCACTGCTGCTGTTAGTTCTTTTAATTGAATAGTTTGATTTGTTCAAGCCTTTAGGGACTTAGCTTCCTTTCCTTTCCATGCCTGGAAGTTCTCTAATTGAAAAAGGAATGAGAAGATCAGAAGAAGGAAATAGAGAGGAGAGAGGAGAGAGGAGAGAGAGGGTTTCTCAATTGTTTTTTTTATAAAAATGTCTGATCATCCGATTTAATCAGACGGTCAAGCGCGGGATCCCTCACAGAACATGAAATGCGGGATCCGCGCATGATAATATATATATATATATATATTAAAGGAGAGAAGTCGAGCATTGCACATTAGGCTTATACAAGTGTAAAGAGTTTGCTTCTGCTACACATTAATTTGATTGATTCCATTTTATATATATAACTCTTTTCGTACGTTGGTGTACAGATTTCATTATTTCACACAAATCAAAGACAACACTGAAATCAAGAATCAAATTTCACTGTGAAATTATATATTTCAATTGTTGGAGGCAGACTGACCGATGCAGAGTTAGAAATTTAAATGACGGGAGTCAAAAAAAAAGTTTATGGGGTGCCCCTGGAATTTTTTTTTATGCTATTTACTAATGAATAACGAAAGTGTCATTGAATGAATAAATTGAACTCAAAACAAGCAATTAAACAAAGATTTTTATTGACTGCAAGCAAAAAAATTGGCATCATGCACTCAAAATATAAAAATTGAACTCAAAACAAGCAATGAAACAATGATTTTTTAAATGATAGCAAACACAAAAATTTGACAGGAAGCAATTCAGTATAATTCATACAAAATTGAAAGATAAAATACAATAAACTTGTCAAATGAGTGAATTAGAATTTAAGTTCCAAAACATATTTAAACGTATGGCCCTATGAGATAAAGAGTAAAGACAAAAGTCTTGATACGAAAAATGTCTTAAAATTCCAAATCATATTCACACATCAGTGCTTGCTTGGATTAGGGTATTGAAGAGTTAAGTAGGGAGGGTTAAGTAGAATAATCATTATATATATTGCTTGATTTTAAATGAAAAAGGGTTAGGAGGGAAGTGTAGGGGATAAATTATCTCCTACACTACTCTCATTAAGGGCTTGCTTGGATTAGAGATTTGGAGGGTTAAGTGGGGTAGCGATTATATATCTTGCTCAGTTTTAAGTGAGATGGGGTTAGGAAGATAGTGTAGGGGATAAATTATCCCCTACTCTACTCTCATTAGGTGATAATTGTAACATCTTGATTTGGGGGTTAGGAGGATAGAGTAGAGAATAAGTCATTTTAAATGTCTAAATTCTTTATTTTACCTTACTTAGTTACTTTACCCCACTCTACCTTCTATCCAAGCAAAGTTAATAATTTATACTTTAATTAACTTTTACTTCTTCCAATCAAGTTAAAGTTTCATTTAATTACTCTACTCTACTCTACTCTACTCTACCCTACCCCACTTAATTCTCCCTTACACTACTCAACTTAACCCTCATTTTTTTTTATCTAAGCAAGCCCTAAGTGATAATTGTAACCCCTCAATTTGAGGGATTAGGAGGATAGAGTAGGGGATAAGTCATTTTAGATGTTTAAATTCTTTAATCTACCTCACTCTACATCCTATTCAAACAAAGTTAATAATTTATACTTTAATTAACTCTTACTATATTCAATCAAGATAGAATTCGATTGAATTACTTTACTTTACTCTACCCCACTTAACTTAATTATTTTCTTACACTACTCTACTTAATCCTTCTTTTTTTATCCAAGCAAGCCCTGAATCCAACAAAGTCTTTATACAATATTAATGTGTATGTGTGTGTGTATATATATATAAAATTAAAAAAAAAGATGTCCCTCTGCCCAGTGAGCCTACATTCACGGATACAATAAACCAAATTAATATACAATTCTAAAGTTTTCTTTCTTACAGTGATCATGCCACACTTACAATGATGGCCTCTATAAGTGGTCATAATAAGCACAACCTAACACCTCTCTCCAAAAGCTTTAATTTCTTCTCAAATCTGATCTCAAGATCACTAGCTACTTCATATACACCTCTCTCTATATATACATTCAGATCTGAGATGGATAGGGTGGTGCACCAGCTAAAGGCTAGTCTTGTTTTGATGATCATCTATATATCAGCTCTTCTTGTTCTGATTTCAACTTCTCAGTGCAATTACTTCAACAGGGTTTGTGCTCTTGAAGACCATTTGCCAGTAATGGAAGACAACAAATCTCATCCTCAACAAGACCAGCAGCTTCAAGATTATTCTGGAGATTATGATTATTACTACAGAAGGTATGGTAATGTTCCAAGCCCCGGTATCGGCCACTGATACACTACTTAAATTTGTTGTATATGTATGTGTGTGTGTGTATATATATACCTTAATATGTGTGTGTGCTTGTGATGAACTATACAAATACCTATTACTCCTCTTGATCATCTTGATCACACACGCACACACATATATATGTATGTATAGGTGTGGGAGGAGAGAGAGAGCGCCTATATGAATAATACTGTTACATGTAACAGACGATAATGTAAATAAAATACATATCTCATTTTGTAAACAAGTTGGGTTTTCTTTTTGAGAGTTTTTTTTATTTTTTTTTATTTTCCTATATCTATAGCGTCAATTGAATGTTTTCTTGCAACATCTCTCTCTTATTTTTATTTTATTTTTATTTTTATTTTTATTCGAGACTTGCTACGTCTCTTGATAAACCCTTAAAATTGAACCAAAACTGAAATTTGACTAGTAAAGATGGAGAGCTAGTCATAGGCGTCTCTAGGTGAGGCGAGACGGGCGGTCACCTAGAGCTCCCAAATTCCCAGAATCTCATATTTTTAAAAGATTAATAATATCACAATAGTCTTAAACATATTTATGCATCATTTATGAAAAAATTAATCCAATAATATTCATCCTATTACCACTTGAAAATTAAATAATTAATTCATTTAAACAATCTTTAATCATAATTTTTATGAGGGTCACATTTTTAGTTTTATCTAAGACATCTCAAGACTTATGTATGTCACTGGAGCTGGTATTACTTGAGATAATGGCCTACTTTCTTCTAAAATTCGGGACCCAAATTATTGTAGCCCATTAGGCCCAATACCATGACTTGTGGAAACTATGCTAATTTTATGAGCCCATTGAGCCCAAGTACCCCAGGACTCTAATCTAGCCCTCTCAAAGTCTTTGAAATTTGTTTTGTTAGCATAATAACCTTTTTATTATATCTGTGGCAAGGGATTTATTTCAAAGTTCATCTTCTGGTCCCCAAAACATTAGCAAAAAATGAAAAATCCAAATGAAAGGATAAATTGGAAATATTTATTAAATTGAAGGTTGTATTTGAAAAAAAAATAACCACAGGGTTATGTCCCAATAAATATTCAAATCAAATGGATACAATTATACAATATTGTTGAAACACATATAATAGGACATCAATATCATAGTGGTATTAATGTTGTTGCCAATTGTTTTAAGATTCATGTCTAGATTTGTGATTATTATGGTTCGTATTATTCAAATTTAAAATACAAATTTACAAACCGCGATGTAATTTTGAATTTCAATACGAATAATATAAATTTTCTTTATTCGGAAATATTATAAAGGTATAAATATTTTCCTTTTCTATAAGTAGATGGTTTTACAATGGATCGATTATGCAAGTAACTAAATTAATGGAATTCTTTACAATTACATAACTAACATAATTAATGGATTTTTTTTTTGTTTTGTTGAAGAGATAGATTAATTAGAACAAATTTGTTAAGTTGAAAGGTTAATTAAAAAGGTAAAAAAAAACACGATATAAATAATTTTCCCATGTGATTCACGCGATTGCGTTGCGATTCAATCATTTGACATTCGTCTTGGCAAAATCTCAATAATATATTGAACTTGATATGCGCCATCTCGATCGAGTTTGACGGGATTTAAGTCGTATTTTCTGTGTGTTTTTCTCGTTAAAACTTATAATATTATATAAGTGTACTTATTATTTTGTTAAGACTATTTATTGTAAGGTAGCTAAAAATTTAAATATGTTTTTCTTTATAATGTTGATTTATTCAATAAGTTCGATGACAATTTTGGCATTTTTTTTATTCGGTCCATTTAACTAAAATAAAAAGATGGTACCAGAAAATTACAGCAAAACCCTTGAATCCGGATCTAAATTAAATTATATATTTATTTATTGAAAAGATAAAAGACAAAATGGATCACGTAGTGTAGATCGTACAGAACCACAACTTATACAAAAACCACACGTGTAACGTCACAAAATAACTCAACCCTCTGTCTACCCACCCCTGTGTCAGTTAATAATCGTTGCCACTGCTCATCAGACGCGCGTGACAGACCAACACCGATGTCTCACCCTTTCAACTATCGGATGATTGATTTATTCGATCCAGAATAAATTAATTTTGGACATAAATTTTATATTTGTAATAAGTATCCGAATATAAATATTTTTTTTAATTTAAAATCGAATTTCGGTTTAAACATAAAAATATTTAATTGATTTGATTATTGTCTAATTTACTTATTCGAGTTTAAACACACAAATCTTATAACGTTATCCCAAATTGGATAATTATTTAATTTATTTATTTATATTTAAATAAATTCAAATATAATCAATTAATTAATACGTTAAAAAAATTAAATCAATCAAAATTTGAAGATGCAAATATTTCATAAATATTCTATATTATCTGAACGAGTACATCCGAATCCGAATATTTGCGACCCCACTTCCAACTAATCCAGGACAAAGAGAAAAGAATCCGCAAATGGAGACTGCCACGTCTGCACAGGTGGACCCTACACTCACTCCAAAGTCCAAACACAAGCCTGAACATTAATCCGAACAAAACGACAGAAAGAAGGGAAACAAAGTTGTGGTCTACACACAAGAATCCACACACACACTCGCTCGCAAAATAAAACCATCCCTACAAAGATTTCCTTCTCATCTTTCTCTCTCTAGATTTCTGAAGCAATAAAAAAATGAGTGAGAATGATGAGTGGGTCCAGGTCGCGCTGACGGATGACGCGATCGTCGCGGAACAAATTGTGCGCCTACGTCAAGAGCCTCTCCTGCTGCCGCGTAAGAGGAAGGGGAAGGCACCGGCTCCTCTGCGTCCTCTCGAACAGGTAGTTAAGAAGAAAGCAACGGAGTCTCCTCTCCGAGCCAGCCCGACAACGCCGCTTTCGTGGAGCGAAGCGACCTCTGTCAGTGGCGGCGCAGCAGAGGTGGCTGAGGAGTCGAGTCACTTCGCCAAGGTAATTAATAGCGCGAGATCTGAGGTTTGTGCATGCAGTTCTCTGTTCTCTTGCTCAACTCATTTTTTCATCAGAAATTTCCATGGCAAAAGAGGAATCTACATCTGTACCTCAATGCTTCGCTTTTGTTGGTTTGTTTTTGGTTTTTTTCGCCGAGTTTCCGACTCAGTGAGTTTGTTGTTTAGCGTGGCGACATGAGAACGGCCTGAATGGTCGGATTTTTTTTTACTTTCGTCTCTTTGGTATTTTTACAATAGAGTTACGATTATACCCTCATTAGATCGCTGCATCTATTGAGACTCCAAGGCCAATCGGGTCATTCAATCATCTGGATGGCGATATCGCCGATCGTAGGACCCGACGATGTTATTGGATTTGTCGCTTTCAAAAATAAATTTACCGATCTACCCTCACATTATGAACTCTTTTCGGCAAGTATTTATGACTTTCCATTTTTGTTCCTTTTTTTTTTCGATTAATTCTTTAATTCTATCTCGATACATTTTTCCGAAAAGTCTTAAATATCCTTCTTAAAAAGGGCATTTTTGGGAAAACATCCATGGAAATTTTCCTTCCATTTGTTTGTAGGTTGACTGCTGCTTTGAAAATGAATGAAGACTTGGAAAACTTCTGTCACCAAGCAATGTGTTTGTTTCTGTTACTTCTATGTGGTTTTATGCATGGTGGACAGACATTTGTATTCATTTATGTATTTTTATCCCCCAGTCTTTGTCTGCTGCTGTTACGAGTGAAGGACACTTCCAGAAGAATGGGCACAAGAGGAAGGTATCTGTTAAATTAATTGCTTATCTTCATTGGGACATGTTTGGGACATAATGCTAGAACTTTTAAGTGAGTTGTTCACCATTTTGCATGGAATTGGAAGAAGTTTTTGGCTGAAAGTAATCAGTTGGACTAACTATAAGTTTTCACTCTATTTAGGGTGAAATACATATGACATTCTTCACGTTTGATTGATGAAAATGACAAAAATCTCCGTTACTATGTTAAAAGTTAAATTTATTTTTTGATTCGTAATCGTTTAACTTAAATTATCTCCATCTTTAAGCAATATTATGAATTATTAATTCAATTGTTTATGGTATATATTTTAGATAAGAGTATCTTGACTGGATCGATTTGCTTTGTATTTGGACCATTTTTCGTTGTTTTTAACTTTAATTTTATGAAAATTTTCGTTATTTTATTATTGCTCATGATTTCAGGACAATATACATAGTTTACCCCAATCTTTTACAGCAATAAGGGGATGTGTGTCTTTTTAGAAACGTGATGAATGTTTGTTTTTCCATCAAACGTTGGATAATATATGTACTTTACCCTTCTATTTATGCCCTTTGAAAATTTGGGAGTTGTCAAAGTCCTTACAATACTTCTCTACGGGATCATGAAAGTAAAGAAATTAAGGATGATGGTAATAGAATATTCAGCATACCAAAATGCTAACGTAGCCTTTTCTTTTACTAGATTTAGATATTATGGCGGATGAATAGTCGTAAATTCTCCGTTTCATGGCTCAAAGTAGTCATCAATAAGGTAAGGATTTGGCCGATACAAGTGTAGTCGCCTAGATGCTTAGAACACTTGTACTATAGATATATTGTCTTATCCATGGAGACTGTAGTAATAATTGTTAGTATTATATTTCCACGTTATATTTCCAGGTGAGTCCTGAATATATGGAAATTATGCGTGTTGTGCAATTCTCTTGTACAAAAAGGACTGCTGAAGTAGGATGCTATCACTTTTTTCTCTCTCTTTTACAGGTCGATGCACTATCGCGAAATATGATGGAAACATTCACAGCTGCTGCTTCCAAACCAGCGTCTCTAAACCAATCCTGGCAGCCATTAGTTGCCCAGGATCCCCAAATACTCAATCTCGCAGGGTGTCGCGTGCATTAAGCTTGACCAGTTTCTGCCAAACCTTTCATCTGAGGGGGCGAGGGGGACTTCTTTTCTGCTACCTGATCTAAACTTACCTGTTGACGAGTCAGGTTTTGAATGTTAATGGGACGAGCCAACATCATCCATGCATAATAATTTGTCAATTTGACAGTTCTGAACTTTCTCATGCATGTTGATTTTTGCGTGCAAGTGATCATCAACATCAATTACCTTCACTGCATCCTGAGCTGGATGTGGAGTACTTTTTATACTTGAAGTTAGTGTAGGATTCCTAATCTTTAGTTACAGCAACATTTCTTATCTTTGGAGATTTCTACAATTATCCAAAATTCTTTGGGGGCCAACTCTCTTCTCATCCCTTCTCTTTTAGGAAAATATTTATCATGGCGCACACAAATGTAACCTGTTCCCGTTCTGCAGCAAATTACATTATCTGGTACTTTTTGTTGAACTATGAATCAAATTATCAAGTTACTGTTATTCAGTACACACATACATACACACATATTGATTTGTGCTTGCTGTTGCCATGTTTTTGGGCATTTTCCAAGGTGGGTTACTCTTATAGAATCCCCAGATATTGCAAACTTTAAAGAGCGACTTTCGACTGATCTTTTTTGGTTCCTTATTCACAATAGTAATTTGAAAGGAGATGAATTAGTAAGGTAAATGCTAGATATAGAAGTACGGGTGGCGAAAATTCGTCCCCAGGTTAATATAAACTATTTACAAGATACTTACATATTTGGAATTCAATTAGTTTGAATTTTTAGACATACTTAATTTATCATACTCAAATTGATTTAAATATGAATAAATATACTTTTGGCCTTGGGCATGGCCACGTCCCTGTATTGGGTCGGGTTTAGGACATACCATTGAGGATAATTCTGTAAGGCATTGAGGCGTACTCAAATGAAATTGAAGATATAAACAGCCATCTGCAAAACCTTCAATCTACTAAAACTTGTGCTAAAATTACTTCCATACTAAACAAGTTGTGCTTCAGTCTATAAGTTTGACCACTTCATCACATGCTCAAAAACTGGATGGGGAAACATCATACATAAATGGGCAAAATACAAAATGCTAGCCTAGATGCACCAACGTCTATCAAGTTCAACCAATATGCAATTATGCACTTGATCAGTGATGCAGAAATCAAATCAAAACAGTCCTCTGCTCTTGCCAATATACTATCATCACGTGCCTTGCCTCTCTGCCTCTCTGCATTTGCCGTACTCCATGCTAAAGAAGAAGTAACTGGGCATATAGAATTACAGTTAGCAGCAAGTGTTATATCCGTTGGTGTCCTACTTTAAGCTGCATCATTCATAGGATCCACATTAAACAGAATTCAAGCAGAAGCTGAGTTGTAGAGAGAAATAACTAGATAGCATAAGAAATATATATATATATATATATATATATATATATATATATGCAGAGCAGTTATAACAAGATTATCATTTAAAACAATGAAAAAGGATAATTAAATTAGACTGTAGTTACAAGAGCTCGGCAACTTATGATTTACATATCAACCATCAGAACTTAATATATGTATAACTAATTTTATAATGCATTGCCAGTCATAATACCATCACACCAAGCTAGTCAACACAGTATATAGCAACAGAAGGAAAATTGAGTCACAAATTTGACCATTCCCAGGAATGCAAACTCTGTATTAACCAACATCGCATAGAAGACAAAAGGTTCACAAACCCTACTAACAAATAACCATTTAGTACTTCCAAATATATTGCAAACAAATCCCAAAGTTAGCAAGTCCCCAAAGCAAATCTAAATAAAAAACAGAAGGTCTTCCGCAGTTCCGCCTCTCTTTTACCACCCAACTCAATATCCAAGCAACATTAACAAGGTCGACTATGGTGACATAATTATGCAATGACAGCAGAATGGCACAGAAATGATGGGGAGGGCAATAACCCTGAGTTAAATCATAAAATATCTCCAAATTTGAGTGACAATATCCCTGTAGTGCTTGACCCGGATACTAGTGATCACCAATTATAAGAGACCACAATTCAATTTTTAGTTTTCCCCCAATTAAAAAGTCAATGGCTCATGACAGCTTCTTTCCTGCAATATCCTTTGTCACATATGACAAACAAAATTGATCATAAAAAGTAATAAAAGGAAAAAAGCTCAGCTTCAAGCCCCTCAAACTATCCTTCGAAGTAAATGGCTAATAACATTAGCTTTCATGTAATATCCTTTGTCACACAATCTTCAATACAAGATAGTTCATTAAGGTTAATGGACTCCAGTAATTTTCTTGTTCATCAATTACCAAATGACATAGTTCAGAATTTACAACAGACAAACAAACAGATGTATCATCATCATAATATATAATTTAAAAAAAAGGTTTGTACACCAATCATTAAATTCAAATCAGAAACCAGAAAATGTTAAGCAATATGTTATCTCACTGATTTATAATTCATTTTACAGCAAATGCTAACCTTCTCTCGAGCTCTGCATAAATGATCACGGAGCAGGTGCTCAGTGCTTTTGCTTATGCTTAGGCTTAGGTTGTATCTTTCCATAAGCAATAAGGCGTGAGTGCGACAGTTTCAATTCAGCTTGGTTCCGCTTCCTCCGTGCTTTCCTAGATAACTTACTCACATCACCATTTGACTCCTGAACCTGGTCTTTCTCATCTTTTGTGGAAACTACCACCGAATTTGCTGTATCAGCTTCATTTTTGGACCTCTGCTTCTTACTAGCCTTCTTGTTATCCTTCATCCTACCAACCTTCCCACCATCCAATTTTTTCCCTCTGACGAGCTCTTTTATCTTCATCTTCTGCTCATATCTCTTACCATTAGGGATCTTCCATTCATTCTCCTGATAGGGAGTGATTTTCTTCAAAGACACATATTGATTTAGCTCATTGTCGTCCAACATCAATATCTCTTCAGTCTTTAAACCATACCTATTAGGATTAACTTTCGCATACTTGAACCTTGTCTTCAAATCTCCAACTGTATCTTCATAGTCCAATTTATAGTATTCCTCCAGCATTTCTTCTTTAACTTTCTTCATGAGAGACATTTTACGCTTCCTCTTTGGCATACTCTCCTCCTCTTCTTCTCCCTCTTCCTCTTCTTCTCCCTCTTCCTCATCTTCCTCACTATCATCTTCTTCACCACCATTCTCTGCCTTACGTTTCAAAATTCTTTCTCTCGTGCCTAAGAAACCATCACGAGACTGTGGAGCATCCCACCCTTTTGGAAGTCCAAGCAATTCATCTTCCTTATCAAAATCTGGTTTTTCAATTTCAGCACCATCTTCATCCTTATCACTCCCAAAATGTGGGTCCACATCCTCATCTCCATAATACTTTTCATCAAAAGCCGTCTTCATCTTTTTATCATACTCCTCTGGATCAAAGTCCTCCTCTAGATCATCCAAATCCAACATATACTCGTTGCTTTCTCTAATCCCTGCAGCCTCCAGAACTTTTCTCATCCTCTCCTCCATCTCCTTCTTCTTCAAATTCTTTAAGTGCTTTAGCTCTTCCTTCCTCTCCATTTCCGCAATCCTCATTCTCTCCTCCTTGCTCTTCCTCTGCTCCTTCCTAGCATTATCTTTCTTCCTCACTGAACCCTCCACCCTCCGTGAGTAACTCATCACTCTATCTCCTGCATTCTCCTCATATCTAAAATTATATCCCTGCTCATACTCCTCTTGCCTCTCAATCTCCTCCTCGTCTTGCAACACATCATCCATCTCCTCATCAAAAACATCCATTTTGTTCCCATCCTTGTTTTCCCACATCCTTTCCCCAAAAAAATTCATCATGAACAAACTATTCTCATCCAATTCACCTTCACCCATGAAATACTCATTCACCTTCTTAGCAAAATCATCGACGTCGCCATCCTCCCTCTTTTTCTCTTTCAATTTCAACAAATCCTCTCCATCATCATCCTCCACCTCCTTCGCCGCATTCAAAAAGTCCATCCGAATTTCATCCTGCTCCTCATTATAACTCTTGTTTCCACCCTTCACCCTCACTTCACTCTCTTCAAATTCTGGTCCCTCCTCAATCAAATGCTTCGCCGTCACATCCTTCAAATACAAGGCCTTTTTCCCCTTCCGAGCCTTATCACCTAATTCTACTTCCTCTTTTTCACTATCATCATCATCATCAGAATCAAATAATTTGACATCTTTTTGTTTTAGGAGTGGATCTCGGTCTCGTACCTTAAGTAGGGCCTCAAAGAACTTGAGGTCCTGATTGCTCGAAGCCTTCAAATCAAAATCATCTTCTCCATCCTCGAAGGAAGACTCTTCCGAATTAGACTCAGAGGACGCAATTACTCCTTTCTTCTTAAGCTCTTGGTACCTGTGAAGGTCCTCCCTTTTCTTGTTATACTCAAATCTGCGGGCATACTCCTTGTTGATTTCAATCTCTGATATGTTGTCGTTTTGCTTATCGTCGCCATCGTCGTCAAAGAGGTTCATGCCCATTCTCTATGCTCTTCAAACAAACGAGAAACAAGACAATACGATTAGAGATTTCAGAGAGACAAAAGTTTACCGGCGTGCTTGCGTTAGTTGTGGGCGGGTACTGGCTAGGGTTTAAGCCAAGGTTTTAAAAATGGTTTTTAGCGACCGAGGAGCTTAGCTCCAGTTTCGCAAAGATTAAAGGAATAAAAATGGGACAAGTATCAAAAACACTCCTCAAGTTACGATTTTGGGTCAATTTGGTCCTTAGAACTTTTTTTCAGGCCAAATAGCCCCTCAATCTTTTTAAAATGGGCCACGTTAGCCCTTCACTGCATATTACGTTAATTAGTGGTGATGTGGCCGTTAGTATGCCAATGTGGAATTTTTTTTTTAAAAAAATTCATTTCCACCTAGAATCCATGTCAACTGAGATTACGACCTAATCCAAACCAAAAGTTCAAAAAAATGGAGCGCTCATTGTGCGCAGGCAGTGGTGATAGCAGTTTCGATTCCTCATCCTCCATTGGTAGTCTACCTCAAGATCTATCACGGAAGACGAATCCAGGTACATATTCGATACAGTTATCATACTTTTCCTTCTATGGGTTCCTCGATTTTGGTATTTGAGAAGTTTGCGGTTTCTATTGTGATTTAAAGTTTCTACTGCGTTTTTTTTGTTGTGTTTTATGTTTCTGTTTGGATTTGTTGCGTTTTCTCTTTTGATTTAGGGTTTGTAGATTCGTTGTTTGATTTAAGCTTCGCTTTTGATTTAGGGTTCTCCGATTTGGTAATTGATTCTAAGCTTTCGATTTTGACAGCTTATAATCAAAATTCAATATAGGCTTAGAAATCTTTGATTTGGCATTTGATTTATGGTTCTGGTATGAAGTTTGATGCAAAGCTTTTGTTTGGATTGGCTTTCTCTGTTTATCTTTTGCTTTTCTGTTTATCTTTTCATGCAAAGCTTTTGTGTGGGTTTCAATTCAGATGGTGTTATTGGTTTGTGCTAGTCATTTGATTGGGGTTCATTATGTTTGCTATTTTGTTATCATAGAAATGGTGAAGAGGAAAGCCAGAGCTGTGAAGACCAATGCCAATTATCGTGATGCAGAAGAAGATTTTTCTGACAGTGGCGATAGTAGTTTTGATGGAGAGGACGAAGAATTCCTCCCTGAAGACAACTCTTCAGAGGATGATGAAGAGGTAATTGAAGCGAGGGAAAAAGCAAAGAAGTATGGTAGAGGATGGAAATTTGTAGCCATGTTGTTGGAAAGTGATAAAGATGCTGGAAATGAAGAGGTAGATGGTGGTGATGAAGGGTCTGATCATGCTGAACATGCGGTTGGAGATGGTGCTGATGAAGGGAACAATTCTGAACATGACAGTCAAGATGATGTTGTGATGATCATGTGCACTCTGAATATTTTGATTCAAGTGACCTGGGAAGTTATAGGGATAGCACTGACGAGGACCCAGATGTGAGGGATGAGGCTGTCAGAAAAAAGAGTCGATTTCCAACTTTTAAGAAACGTAAAGGTACCCCTGTCTTTGAAGTTAGTATGTTGTTTAGTAGTAATGAAGTTTTTAAAGAAGCAGTCACGAATTATGCTATTACAACTAGACACGACATTAGGTTTATTAAGAACGAACCTACTAGGGTTAGAGCTAAATGTGTGGGTGCTGTTGACTGTCCATGGGTAATTTATGCATCATTTTCCAAAGATGTTGATAGCTTTCCAGTTAAGACTTATGTGTCCGATCACACTTGTGAGCCCAAAAGGAAGATGAAAAGATTGACAACTAAGTTTTTGATCACAAAAGTCTATGACTTTGTTGTTGCATATCCTGAAATTAAGCTTAGGTCTTGAAGCCTTTCATGGAAAAGACCTTAGAGCTAGATGTTAACATCACCCAATGCAAAAGGGCTAGGAAGAGTATATTGGCTGATTTGGCAGGAAATTGCAAGAAAGAGTATGGTAAGTTAAGGGATTATGCGGAGGAGCTTGTTTTATCTAATCCCGGGACAACTGTTGACTTGGTTACAAATATGGAGAATGAGGATGACCCACCTTCGTTCAAGGCTTTCTACTGTTGCTTTAGGAGTTGTAGGGATGGTGTTCTAAATGGGTGTAGACCAGTTTTAGGTATTGATGATTGTTTTCTTAAGGGCTTGGTTAAGGGAGAATTGCTTACAGCAATTGCAAGGGATGGAAACAATCAAATGTTTCTGTTAGCTTGGGCTATTGTTTTAATGGAGAACACCGAGTCTTGGATTTGGTTTCTGAATCTCTTGAAGCATGATCTGGGCACTGCTTATGGTGAATGCTGGACATTGATTAGTGATCGCCAAAAGGTATGCCAATTGTGTATAATTAAATGTTTACTCCTACTTTTTGTGCCGCCGCTTGTAGTCATACCTTGTTATTTATTGATGTAGGGTCTTGTTGGTGTTGTTGCTGATATGTGGCCTAAGGCTGATCACAGGTTCTGCTGTAGGCATTTATATGCCAACTGGAGTAAAACATTTCCAGGAAGGCATCTGAAGGACACCTTCTGGGCCCTTGCCAAGTCCACTAATAAGAGTGACTTCGACTTCCACTTTAATGAATTAGAAAAGGTCCACCCTGCTGCTGCCAAGGATTTGAAACTTATTGATCCGAAATATTGGTGCAAGGCCTTCTTCGGTACATTCTCCAAGTCTGACTCCAATGACAATAACCTATGTGAAGCCTTCAATGGCACAATTGTGGAAGCGAGATCGAAATCTATAATATCCATGTTGGAAGATATTCGGAGGGCAGTTATGCGAAGGATTAGAGACAAAAGAGCTGCTGTAGGATCTTGGAAGAATGACCATGGGCCACTGATCCAGAAGAAACTTTAGAGTAATGTTAGAATGAGTCATGTGTGGACATCCGAGTGGAATGGAGGAGGGAGCTATGAGGTCAAGTCCGGTAGAAGTCAGTTTGTAGTTAAACTGAGGGAGTCAGTGTGCTTTTGTGGAGCATGGCAACTGCTGGAATTCCATGTCCCCATGCCATACGTGCAGCGCATGATAATGGTGAAAAAGCTGAAGACTATCTCAACCTTTGGTATAAAATTCCAACTTATTTGAGGGCCTATCAGAAACCCTTAGAGCCAATAAGAGGTGAGAACATGTGGCCAGTCAGTGAAGGTGATGTTGTCGTTCCTCCAAAATTAAGGAAAATGCCCGGTAGGCTTAAAAAGAAGAGGAAGATGGAAGTTAATGAGCAAGCAATCAAGACAAAAATGAGCAAGCTAGGGGGAACAGTCACCTGCAATGTATGCAAAGGAAAGGGCCATAACTCGAGAAGCAAGACTTGTCCTGGGAGGATAAATTTTAGAAGCCAGAGAAGTGCCACTACTACTATGGCTACTGCCAGTGCTGGGAGGATAAATTTTAGAAGCTAGAGAAGTGCCACTGCTAGTATGGCTATTGCCAGTGCTGACACTGCCAATACAGTGAGTGGTGTAACTGCTAGTATGACTACTGCCAGTGTAGACACTGCAAGTAATGCAACTGCAAAAATTGTCACTGCCAATTCGAAGTACATTAGCCCCTTTCATAAAGAATGTAGGCCAAAGAGCAAACCAAAGAAAAGAACGGGGCTCACTGGACTTGGTCTATACATCAATCCGGTGACCGGACTTTCAATTCTAAATGTAAGTCTCCACATATTTCATTGTCATGAAAAAGCTGTATTAATAAGATCATTTTGTCATTTAAATATTTGTGAATTTTGTAGCCTGGAACCTCGATATCAAAGGTCGTCGATCGTGGAAGCCAAAACATCAACTCGAGTAGTTCCTCCCAAAAGGATGGCACTGGTGGTGGCCTGTAGCTTGGACTGTATATGTTTGATTTTACTGCTCAAATATGAACTTTGTTTTATATTTTTAGCTTGTAATATGAATTTGGATATATGTTTGAAAATTTACTGCTGCTTGATGTCTTTAAAATGGTTATGTTGTTGGATGTCTTTAAAATGGATATATATGTCTTTGAATTTGGATATATATTTGAAAATTTACTGCTGCTGAATGTCTTTAAAATTTATATATGTCTTTGAGATGTGGTTTTCAAGTAGGGCGTTTCTCAACTGTCGGATATATTTGTCTGGCTTGTGGTCTCCAAACAGGGTGTTTCTGAACCAATATCAGTAACAATAAGGGCTTTTTTGCCCCAATTTTAAAAGTTCAAGGGCGTAATTTACTCATTTCTGTAAGATAAAATAATCCTGATATCAGGTACCTGTTGTCCAGGAATTGATTGGATTCCAGGTGGAAATGAATTTTTTTAAAAAAAAAATTCCACGTAGGCATACTAATGGCCACATCACCACTAATTGACGGAGAAGGACTAACGTGGCCCATTTTAGAAAGATTGAGGGGCAATTTGGCCTAAAAAAAGTTCAAGGGCCAAATTGGCCCAAAATCGTAACTTCAGGAGTGTTTTTGATACTTGTCCCAATAAAATTGAAAAAACAAGAGAAAACATGTGGCTTGGAGGTTTACTAAAATATTATTATTGAATCATTTTTCATAATTTTGGGGGTTTATTTGTATAGGGACTCATTTTTTTCATTTTTCGAGTACAATGGCTCATTTGTCCCATTTCTAAACGGCTAAAATATACACGTTATCGAACTAACGGTCACGTCAGCAATATTTAACGAAAATTGGCTCGAGGGGCTAACGTGGTCCATTCTTATAAGTTGAGGGGTCATTTTGGCCCGAAAAAAAGTTTAGGGGCCAAAATGACCCAAAATGCAAAGTTCGGGGGTTTTTCGATACTATTCCTTAAAATAAAAAAAAGGGAACTACATGACCTTGAAATCCTACCCAACTTTTTGATCCCATGTCGCCACACATCACAACTTCCATAAGCAATCACAAATCTTGTTCAACGGCTTCAAATCCAAAACAAGAGGATGTCATTAGCGTGGGGCTAGACAGAATGCTAGACTCCTTGCTAAGCTTGAATTTGAGACCTTATTGCTCCTTTTGTGGTTTCGTTTTGATTACGGTTTCAATTTTGATGGTGCTCCAATAACACTACCATATCCGGAAGGGAACGATAGTAATGCTTTGTGGAGGTAACAATGGTATTGATGGCGTCAAAAAGGTGTCACTACCGAGAAGACGACCAGTTGGTCAGACCTACAGTCAGACACGAATACCAAGGATGAAGATCCTTCCAAGAAGCCGAGCGGCCGGGCAGCCGAGCAGCCGATCAGGGTGTAAGCCTGGGTGTCCAGGCAGTCAGGCAGCTTACCTACCAGGCAGGACTTTTAGGGATGTAGGTCCTTCCAAGGAACCGACCAGCCAAGCGATCCTACAACCAAGCACAATAAGCAAAGGTGAGCTAAAGGCCGCACCAGAGGTAGTCCTCTAGCGTTGGCGCTCCGACGCTCAAGTCAGTTCTTATCACAAAATCAGGCAAGCTCCTTGGACTAGAGCTTTCTCTCAGCCAGAATTCAAAGTGTGATTGATTAGTTGGATAATACCTGACTTGTTGAGCTTTATATAGGATTAAGGATCACTATTGAAGTGAGTCTTCTAATTATGATTGTGGACGGCACTCAACTGCTTTTCACCTTGGTAGGTCCAGCAGGTGACCCACCTACCGAGATGACTGCTTGGTAAGCTTAGATCATCTTTGGGCCACATATGACGTGACGGAGCACCATTGGTGAGGTCATTTTTGTAATATCAGGTATAAAGATCCATGAAGTAGAGAGTGAAGGTGAAATCAATTTAAGGTCAGATCTTGTTGGTAGTGATGACTAGCTCTAGTTGGGTTCGGGAACCACTGTGATTCCATGAATTTGTTGCAGGGGCTAGGTTTCTTGTTGGATAAGAAGACAAGCAAGACATGTTACATGTTGCTTGTTGGAGAAGAAGACCGGGATCTTTTTTTCGGTGTTTTTTTATGTGGCATTTTTAATGATTTTTTTTTAAAAAAATAAAATATTTCAATGTCACCACTTAACTATCATGTGTGCAATGTTATAATAAAACTTTGAGTCAGGGACATGTTTCGTTTGCTGGAGTAAGAGGGTTTGAATGTGTCAAAATAAAATAGTAGGGTCATTTAGATACTTCTTCCAAAAAATATAGATTTGAAAATTTTAAAAATAAAAATTAAATGGTAAACGAATATCTGGCTGCAAATGATTATGAAACGGTTCCACTTATTTTAATTTAAATTATTTTAGAACCATTTTAGTATGAAATAAAACGACTTTAATATACCCAACTGATTGTCATCCTCATCTCCCACTATCGATGAAGCCAAGCCTGAGAACCCCAAAAATCTGGTAATTAAACCACGCTGGTGTTGAGTGTTGAATATGTTATTGAAAATGGGCCAAGGCCCCAAAAGCCCAACTCATTTAGACTACTCTCTTTGTGGCATTCGAAAAAAATATTAAGTGAGCCTATTTGCTCTCTATTATTTTCTAACTACACCTCAGTATATTTACTCCACATATAAATTAAAAATATTTAATTGCACCTCAAGTAACAAAAAAAAAACTCACATTTATGAGATACACCTCAAGGACAAAAAATCTAGCAAGCAAATATTCTTACACAAAATAAAACATGACCACAATAATTTAAGCAATACACAAATAATGATAAATCATAATCCCAATTTTCTTTTGGGCCAGACCTGATTTGTGGCCTTTTTAGGATCTTGAAATTTAAAGGACAATATATATCGTGCTCTCATTAATGTAGTGCAATTTTAAATTAGCAAACTCTCTTCACTGCATACCAGTAACATATAAATACACCAATAACATTCTTTTGGACAGCTGATACATGAAGCTGCCAATCATATATCACTACTGCTTCAGTCCCTCAGGGAACACCAGTCTCACTTAGAAGTACAAGAACATGGGCACTAACGCATTCTAAACAAATGTTACTTTCCCAAAAACATTTCAGATTAACATAAAAATAAATATGCTGTTAAGAATTGGGTAAACATAAAGGTAGTGATTCTAAGACCTTTATGTTTACACATCTCACCAGTAAGAGAATGCTGGCATCAAGTCTCCAGCTTCACTTACTCTTATCAAGTGATGGTAAACATTCTTGAAGAATCTCGGCCGCATGCTTCAGTTCCGGCTCTGAGATTATCAATGGTGGAACCAGCCTAACCACATTCCCTTTCCCAGCTGTCAACACTAGAAGACCAGAATTTCGACAGGCATCAACGAGTGGTGAAGCGGATACGTCTAGCTCTACCCCAATTATAAGCCCCAAACCTCGAATTTCTTTCACATGTGGGTTTCCTCCTAGCTTCTGTAGAAGCAGTTCTTTGAAGTATTGACCTTTCTTTGAGACACTAGCAAGGAAACCAGGATTTGAAATTTTATCTAAAACAGCAATGGCTGCATTGCAGACAAGAGGCCCACCAGCAAATGTACTTCCATGATCTCCATATTTTATGGCAGATGCAACTCTTTCGGTTACCAAAACAGCCCCAATGGGAAGCCCTCCTGCAAGAGGCTTGGCTAGGGTCATTATATCTGGGAATATACCGTAATCTTCATGTGCCCACAGATAACCAGTTCGCCCAAGACCACATTGAACCTAGTCGAAAGAAGGAAAAAATTTCATCAGCAAGTTTATCACTAAGCGTGTAATCAGAGGAATGCAAGGGTATTACAAAACATAAAATGCGTATTATAAAAAACATAAACTTGATCAAGAGGTTTGAACTAATGATCCAGCAGGATTTGTAACACAAGAATAACTAAAAGTGAGCAACTCCCTACCTCATCAAAAACAAGAAGTGACCCAGCATCATCACAAGCACTGCGCAAGGACTGCAGAAACTCTTTTGTTGCGCTATATATGCCACCCTCACCCTGAATAGGTTCTACAAATACAGCAGCAAATTTACCGCTTTGAATCAATTCCCTGGAAGCTTGTATATCTCCATACTCCAGGAAAGTAACACCAGGCATGACAGGCTCAAATGGTGATCGATAATGTTCTTTGCTTGTCAAAGCGAGGGCTCCTAATGTCCTCCCATGGAAGCTGTTGGTGAAAGAAATGAATTCCACTGGAGGGTACTCGTCATCAGGACGTGAAAATCTCTGAAATTTCCTCGCAAATTTGATTGCAGCTTCATTTGCTTCTGTTCCCGAATTTGATAAGAATACACGATCCGCAAATGAACAAGTTACCAGGCGCTTTGCAAGTTCCACCTATATAAAAGAAAAAACCATGTCACTTTCTCTGTGAGCAATATTAAGTACCAAAAAAACTGTAGCCAGCAGACGGTACGTAAAACATGTCAAGTGAGGAGGGTGGGCAATCTTAAATTAAAAATTCAGTTGCTTCTCGCTTACTATGAAAAAAATATCATGCTGCCTCCATGCAATTTCCTCCTCTTTGTTCTTTTCTGGTACAACATCCAATTATGAATTAACGAAACACATGTTACCACAATCCCTTATAACAAAAGAAAGCTAAGACAAATCCAATTTTACCAATTGGTCACTTCAATCTCCTCCATGAAACCCTTACCCACCCCTAATTCCAGTATTAACTGTACTATAAGACTACAAAATACAAACTGAGATGCCTGTTATATTGAAGAATTAACCAAACTCAAACATAATCGTCTGTAAAGTATGAACAACGTCTAAACAAACGATTCAAAACACACAATCAGTCCATTTACACATTACAAGTTTACAACAGAGAGTTCCTCTGCCATTTTGCATCATAACCAACAAAAATTGATATTTCAAGAGACGAAAAAGAAGAGAAGAAACGTCACCTGGGGGATCGAATAGTAGACATTACTAACATGCGTGAGAACATTTGCTTGGTCAGTGACGGCCTTCACCCAATCAGGATCCCCATGCCCAAGTGCATTGACAGCTATACCAGAAGTGCAGTCCAGATACTCTCGTCCCTCTGGATCATACAAATTACAGCCCTTGCCACTGGAGAGCACAAGAGGCGCTCGTGCATAAGTCCCCACCAGAACCCTTCCCTCCGCCTCCACCACATCCTTACTAACACCACCACCACCACTCGCCCCCAATTTAAGACTATCCGGCGGCTTCAAATCCAAGTTGACGCACGCCCTCACACAAACTCTCCCTCTCTTGAAATTGAAACAGCGGCGGGAATCAGCAACAGTCGCCGGCGATAGAGAGATCGGACGGTTGAGGAATAGCTGGAGAGAACTCATTTTGGTTCACTCAATTGTAACAATTTTGGCAATGAAGAGACAGAGCGAGCGAAAGCGAGAGATAGAGGGGTTGGTGGGAGAGGTTTTTCAACGTACGGTACCTTCAAAAATGGAAACGACGCTGCTGTGGCGGCCGGGGCTTCAAAGTTGTTGTGCCTGGGTTTGTCAAATTAGTCACAGGAACCAGCTTTATTTTATAATTTATTTTATTCAGACATAAGTGGAACTTATAACTTAAAACTGACCGTGTGGTCCTGTAAGGTGTTGTGACATGGTATAAAATTATGGTGGTGTGAGGTGAATTTGAGCGCAATTAGGTGTTTGATATCTCATTTTTAAAATTGCCATGAGTTGATTTTCAATGTTTTTTTTTTGTAATTGGATGTATTAATTTAAATATCAATTACATTAACCTTAATTCATTACATATTTTAATAAGTATGTGAAAATTAATAAAAGTAACACAATTATAAATATATTTATTTCATTCATCACAAATACATTTAAAAAAACATACAACAAACTAATACTGATGAAACAATTCTGCAACAATCATATCGCGTGTGGCCGCCATATGTAAGTCCTCAAAAGTATCTATATGATATTCTGAAGTACTTGCTCCATATCCACTGCTGCTCTCCATGCCCGACATATCGATATTTAGTTGATCATTACCATGCTCAATAAGAGGAAAAAAAGTGCAAATAATTTGAACACAAAAAAGCATCCATTCATTTCTAAACATGTCCTAAAAATGAGGCAGAAAAGCATTTCATTCATAAATCAATATGAGCAGTAGAAGGCAGAAAATCATTTCATTCATAAACATATACTAAGTAGAAGGCACAAAAGCATTCCATTCATATTGATATCTTAGAACCATATTTGGTGCAGCAGTGTACTAACCTGATACTGGAGTGGGGACTGGTATTCTGCAATTTAGATGATAGGAGGAAGAACCTACAAAAAAAATGCAGACCTTAGTGCATTAGTGCAGACATTCCCACCGATATGTTGAGATCATGGTATTTTAATATAGGGATTGACTAGTTCACAATAAAAAAAACTCAGATACATATATTGTAGAAACGAAAATGAGACAAGTATGATAGCTTTGTGCATAAATTAAAGCTAGTTAGGAGATTAGTGAGGATTTTCCAGTGACATATATAGTTCTTCCATGTATAATCAGTACGTACTGGACGATAAAGAGAGTGTTGAAAAATGGTAGAAGGACTTAACATGCAAATTAAAAAATCAAATATATAATTAATTTCAAAAGCACTAATAGATTTGATAACTACAAAATCAATTATGCAAATTGAGTACCAACGCGAAAGACTATTGTCCTAACTCGGCCAACAAAAGAGGTACTGGAATGAGAAGGAAAACTGCCTCCATAAATACACCAGCTTGATCATCAGTTGGCTTTAATTTTAGAAGAGCAGGCACAAAGAATTATTAGTACATCCATCATGTCTGATGGAATAAGAGTGTGTGTATATATATATATTTAACTACAAACTTAATTGATGGAAAACAAGTTGCTGTAAAAAAAAATTATGTAGTATAAATTATGTTATTTTTTTAAGCCAAAAGATTATGAGAATCGAAGAAGAATGCTAATTAATAGGAAAACAAGTCCCAGTCCTGCTCTTTCCCAATAAAATTGGATGAGAATATAAAAGAAAATTAGAACAAAAGAAGATCGAGAAGAGAGAGCTTTGTTTGATGTAATTAAAATCAAGTAATAACACCAAATCCTACAAGATTGAAAGTTATGTCATAATATAAAAGTGCCATAGCTGATCTTATAATAAGAGATATAACTCAATCAACCCAAAAATAGAAAGCTAAATCAGAAAAGTCTAAAGATGATCCAAGTATTGTCATCACTTACACACAAGTAATCATCATCATCATCAATGTTTACAAACTCTTGAACCATTGGGGTATTTTTTTTTTCCAATTAAGAAGAAGATAGTTCGAGTTCCACAATAGAAATACCCTAACAAAGGGAGAAAAACAAACAATAAATTAAAGTCATATGGATGACTGAATTCGATAACAACATACCAAGAATGAAATGACGTTAACAAACTGAACCCGGTGACCTAGATCAAACAAACATGAAATGGTGTTATCGAAAGCGGGTGAGACAAGTACATGAAACGAGAATGTCGAAATTGGAAACATAAGAAGTACCTTTTTTGCAGCGGCTTGCAAGAGTTGCGATCTGTTCTTGCCCTCTCGAGTATGCATATTTGAAGAAATGACCTAGGTTTAATTTATCCCAAACAATCATCAGGAAGTCAAACAAAAATTAAATCAAGTCATTGAGTTCACCGATACTTAAAGAATCGTACAGGAATCGTTCATTGGAATTGAGCTAGAGACTTGTACCTGAATCATGAAATGCAGAGACTTGGAAGGCAGAGTCGACTTGAGCGAGAATAAGGTCTATGCACGAGAAGAAGCAAACATGCGAATGTGGTCATTGTGTAAGATGTTAGCATATAAGGTATTCTACGTTCAACCAAACACTCACATAAATAAATTCATATGTAGAGAGTATGAATTATTTAACATTGACACTTCACATCAATTGAGAATCACTTTTTGAGAGTCTTAAATATTATTCATATCAAAAGATTCAAATCATAAAAAAGTCATAATGGACAGAATTTCAAACTATAATTCATGGAATCTCAGGTTATGCTATATATTTCTATAGCAAGCCTGTTATAGAAGTTATTTAGGGATTTTTTTTTTTTTGAAAAAACATTTATATTTCAATCAATATTATGAACCGAGAACGACACAATTTTGAAACAAAAATCTAATGTAGTATGAAAAATGCATGCTAATTATGGACAATTAAATATTAATCAAAAGCCATTCCAAACATTTTCATATATAATATTTAATTTTTATTTCGAACAAAAAATATATCACAAAAAAAATGTCATTCAATTCGAAATAGGAATCGATTCTCCAGTTGAACCACGTTAACTGGTCAACAAAATTTCTATTACTCAGTTGAAGATGAAATTTCAGCATTCAGTGACGTGATCCCTTCTGTTACTTTTATAAACAGCGGCTGATGTCAATTGCCCTGTTCTACCGATGTGGGACAAACTTTGTTCACTGTTTTTGAATTTTTTTCAAAAGTTTTTCTAGATCACGGCTCTCATCCGTTATCAATTGGTATCTTTTTTGAATTGTGCTATTCTTTTGAACCACACAAATGTTTATTGATAAATAAAGATTTATATTTGTTATTATTATTATATTCATATAATTACTTTTTATGTTTTATTCTTTTGTTATTGACAATTTATCAGTTAGAAATGGAAGATTGGACTTTTAAAATTTTGTACGGGGCCTGTAATAAAAGAATTACAGCAGGTCCAAACGTAATATTCTTTTTATGCATTATTTTTCTCAGAAAATAATAAATGTGTAGTATTATTTTCACGAATTCAACTATGTATTTTTCTTTAAAATAAAAATTAAATTCATTGTGATAGAAACATTAAACGTTTTGAATGTATATCCAACGGTCTAGAATTCTCATGCATTTTTTATATTGAATTTAATTTTTATTTTGAACAAAACAATATATCGTTGGATTCATCATACATGGAATATAGCCAGGGACGGAACTGAAGCTTAAGTGAGGGGGGGCCGATAGGTTGTTGGGGGGTTCGGGGGCAGCGCCCCCGAAATTTTTTTTTAGAGGTACTCAATAAAAAAGTATATAATTTTTGGGCAGAAAATGCATCATCTATATAAATAGAAGCCATGTATAATAAATAAGTACAAAAATTAAAAAACAACTCCAACACAAATGAAACAACTCCAAAAAAAGACTACCTGCATCAATTAAAATGGAACTCGACGTTCTTTCAAGTCACGAAAGTCTTCCATAAGTGTAGTTGTACTAATATTTTTGGCAATCTCCTTCTCGATGTACACAATCAAAGAGTCTTCAAGGAAACCATCATCCATTTTATTTCGAAGTCTAGTTTTCACAATATTCATGGCAGAGAATGACCTTTCTGTTGTTGCTGTAGAAACTGGAAGAGTAAGCACAAGAGTAATCACTCTATAAACAAGATGATATGTTTCCGATCTTTTGGTTCTTACCAACCATTGACATAGATCTAAAATACTTGACAAACTTCTGTACTCTGGAAGAAGAAGAACATTGTACTCATAATGTTGAAGCTGAATTCTCAATTGCATCTTCTTAAACTCTGCAAAGTCCTGCAAATAAAACTTCTCCACCAACAAACAAATATCGTCAATTCTGAATGAGCTTGAAAAATCTTGCGGATTTAGTGCAGAACTAAGAATCAGTAACTCCATAGCTTGCTCACTAAATCGATCATTTAATTCTTGTAGCTGAGAGTCTATTGCTTCATAAAAAAAAATTCTTTGATAATGTTGCTCAACTGTGATATCATCTTGTGTATGACGAGCTCGACCTTTTCTAGCAACATATCTAGCACCCATATCTGGGACATCGATGTTTCTTACTTCACAGAAAGATTTTACTTCAACAAGTAAATCATTCCACTTGTCATCTCTGAATTTTTGAAGGAGTATTTTAGTTGATGAAACAAGTTGCATGGCATTTACAATATCTTGAGTCTGACTCTGCAAAGCTTGACAAAGAAGATCTGTGTGCTCCATAATTGATTTCATAAGATGCAATGTGAAAACAAATTCAAATGAAATCAATGATTCATAAGCTGAATCTGCATCCCCTCTTTGTGAAGAAGTTGCCGATTTATCATCAATAATAGTAAGTAAAACTTGATAAGTCGCACTAAATAACTTTATCATGCTGCAAATAGATCTGAAATGAGAACTCCAACGAGTATCTCCTGCCCGTTGTAAAGTACCAATTTGATTCAGCCCCTTTCCAGTCTCAAGGTCATTCATGGAAATCATATATGCAATGTCACTAGCCTGAGCAGCTTGCAATTCATCATGGCGCTTACATGAAGCACCAACAATATTGACAATAGAAACCAATTTAACAAAGAACTGATTTATGAAGACAACTTCTTTCGATGATGCCACCAATGCCAATTGCAAGCGATGTGCAAAACAATGAACATAGTAAGCATATGGATAATCATTCAAAATCAAAGATTGCAATCCATTAAACTCACCCCGCATATTAGATGCACCATCATATCCTTGACCTCGAATGTTTTGAATATATAGGTTGTGATGAGTCAGTACAGAATATAAAGCATGTTTCAAAGTCAATGACTTAGTATCCGAGACATGAACAAGTCCAAAAAAACGTTCTCGCAAAAAACCATCTCTGTCTACAAATCTCAAAACTATAGACATTTGTTCCTTCTTTGATTCGTCCCGAGCTTCATCCACAATTACACAATACTTGGCATCTCCAAGTTCTTCCCGAATTGCATTTTTCACTCTAATTGAAAAAACTTGTAGAATTTCTTTTTGTGTCCTCGGTGATGTGTAAGAGGCATTCTTAGGTGCTTTGTCTACAACTTCAGCAACCTTTTCATTATAAGAACTCAGAAATCTTAACATCTCAAGAAAATTTCCACGATTGTTAGAGCCTAAACTTTCATCAGAACCTCGAAAAGCACAACCTTGAAATGCAAGCCACCGAACTATATCAATTGACACCTTCACTCGAAGTTGGTTGCTTTTAGTTTGTTCATTACTAAAATTTTCAACCACTCTTTAGATATGTTGAGATTGATTCATCAAATCCTCACATGATCTCTCGGCAAGCTTGTGCATAGAATTAACATTTTTTCCTTCATGATTAAGAAAAGCAGAATTCTTCCCATCTTTTACTTTCTTCCAGTTATCAAACCCATCAACATAAAATGCACTATTCCCACAATATCTAGAGCTAGATGGATAATTGAAAAGAAAACATGGCAAACAAAAAGCCGCGTCCCTGCTAGGAGAATATTCTAACCATGAAAGAAATACCTTAAGCCATGCTGGCTGAAAGCTACGGCGATGATGTTCTGGTTCAGATTTTGGGTACATTTTCAGTATAGGTTGGTATGGACCAAGCCTAATATAGGCACGCCGAATCTGATCACGTTCATTAACATGATAATCACAAATTTGTTTGCGTAGTCCAGGATCACGCTCCAAGGAGTTGATGTCAATCTCATTACTTCCAACTTTCTAAAATTTTGATGGAGGAGTCTCAGATATTGGGACTTCAATTATAGGTGTTATTGGACTTGATGCATCAGCAGCATTAGCATCCTCTTGTGACAAGTTTTGTGAACAACTAGCATTTTTTCTCTTGAAAAATTGATCTATAGTAGATTTTCCCATTTACTCGTTCAATTCACTGCACAAAATTTAGTAGAAAAAGGATAAGCAATTACTAAACTAAATCAATTTAGCAAGGCTCAATAATTTGGTAAAACCCAGGGACAAAATCCTAAAATCAAAACAAAATCCTAAACAGAACCAAACAAAATCAAATCATACAAGAGTGATTGAGTGAAGATAGATCCACTACTAGTCTATGACCCCACAAGAACAACTTAACCAGAACAAATACGAAAGTCGAAACTACAAACCTGTGCCGGCGTGCCGCAGCTTATGGACCAGACCTGGACAGCTGGACTAGAGAATCAGAGAATGAGATCGTCAGGCGACGGCGGAGAGAAGACCACTGAGGGATGAGGCGCGTTCGTGTTTGATCGATGTTTGATGTTTCAGACTTTTAGATAGTGACTTTCGTAAACTACTTCCGTCTCTTTTTTTGTTTTAATATTTTGATGTTTTGGACTTTTGATGTTTACCGTCATTATTGACTTGACTGTGTACTCCACGTTTGTTTGTATTTGAGTATATATATTAATATATATATTTTTTTTAAAAAAAAATTAGGGGGGCCCATGGCCCCCTGTGGCCCCACTGTAGGTCCGTCCCTGAATATAGCTGAGAAGTCTAGCTACCCCAATTCATGACATTCAATGAAATTGGGGTTGGGAGAGGTAGCAGTTCGTAACGAACTTCTCTGAACCCCTGTTTGGCAAAAACTATAGGTGAGATTCGGAGGAGTTCATGATTCTCAACGCTCCAAATATGAACCCCTTATTTTGAGAGATTCAAAGATGTTAACACTTTAAAAAGAACATTGTAGTAATTTTCTTAATAAAATTTTTAGTGAACTCCCTTAAATCCTATTAATTTTCCAAACAAGGATTTATACGTAAAAACCTAACCCCTCCTCGTCTCCAACATCTTCCAACCCCTCCTTTGTAAAATGCTAAGCATAGCCTTTAGTTCAAATTTATCACATGGTAAAGGTTAGGTGTCATCACAACTTTTCCACATTTATCACATGGTAAAAGACCTCAAGTAGGCCACATTTAATTTTTTATTTGATAATTGAGATTTATTGAAACTTACATGTTTTCCTAGTAAATGTATGACTTTTTAAAATACCCTTTTCATACATATATGCGAAGGCCTAATACTTTTTTATTTGACATTAGATTGTTGAGGAATGTATTGACATGACCATGCAGTATTTCAGAAAGAATTGTGTAATTTGTCCTCCTGAATTTGCCAATCTCATTCCTGCAATTGCAAATATGCTCATCTTTGTGCTCACAACGATGGCTTCCACATTACTAAGGTGTAGCTGCCAAGATTCCACTTCATAATAAATGAATCAAAAAAATACTAATGACTGCAACAGTTAAGAATGCAATATATTACAATCACAAACACATAATAATTTCAATGTTTGAGATAAGAAGAAAGAACATCAAGTTAAATTGAATCACTGCAAAAGGATGCTTATGTGGATGTATCCAACATACAAACAGACCAAGTTACCTTGGTGACTAAACTTCAGTATATCCATGACAAGTCTTGATGGAAAGATATAGATGTGGCAATGCCTTGGACACCTCTTTCAGATATTTGGGGACAATCTGAAACATCAAGAAATTCCAATTTGTATGATCCGATGAGTGGCTTTAATCCGTCATCTGTAACTCCCAAACACTTGCTTAGTCGCAAAGTGGATAATCTTGGGAACTGGCTCACGAGTTGCAACCCGTTGTCGCTAATTTCTTGGCACTTGACAAGCTCCAAAGTTTGAAGATACTGAGCAGAACAAAGAGCTTTCATCCCGGCATCATTGAAGGAATAAACATGGTCAAGCGAAAGTTCTCGAATTGGACACATTTGGATCAAAGTAAGAATCCCATTCAAAGTAAATGAGGAGAGTGAAGGAAACTCCCCATCAGAAAAAGATATCCTAAAAGATTCAAGCAGAGGACAGTTTTGTGCAATAGCTTTTAAACTATCATCGGTCAATCCCATCGTGTTGTTCATCAGAAGAGGCAGGGACAAATCTGAAGGTACTTGGAGGGAAATGGACCGGAGCTTACTTGATTTTGTGGCTAAGCATATAATATCACAGTCCCTTAGCCCGATACACATTTCTAAATGAATCTTCTCCAAATTCTTGCACTTGCCCAGCACCCAAGCAAGCCCTCTCCCTGGGCTGATGATGCAATTCACCAAGCTAACCTCCAACATATTTTCACAAGGAACCCATTGCTTTTGCCATCTGTCTACACCTAATCGACCATAAACCTTCATATATCTATAATTAGCATCCACCTCAAACTGCAATCTCTTAAGTTTCTGCCAACTAGGTCCCAGCTTAACTAAATCACTCTCCCCAATCGCTCTACAATTCCTTATTGAGACTTCTTCGAGTGATTCAAGCTTGCGTAGGTGTTCTAGCCATTCTGTGCTCGTAACATTTAGGCATCGGATAAGGTGGAGAATGGAAAGGTTTTTGCAGCCCAGAACAAGACTTAATATGCCCCAACCAGAGACTCTCGGGGTGAAATTCAACTTCAAGGCTAAGAGCTTCGAGCAAGAAGCCAGATGACTGAGACCCTTATCAGTGATGAAGGTACAATAGCTTAAGGTGAGATCTGTCAGAGAAGGGCAGTTGTTTGAAAGAATGAGAAGCCCTTGGTCATCTAACTGTTTCCCTAGTTTAGACATCCAACCAGAGTAAACTATTTCTACTTTTACCAAGTTGGGAAATCTGATGCAGAGTGAAGTTAATGCTTCATTAGCAGGATCTAATCCACAACCAACTCTAAGAAAATCACGTTGCTCATTCTCCAGTTTGTAGAGGCGTTTGCATACTAATGAAGTGGAATTTCTGTCTACGGTTCTCTTAACCCTGTTCATGATCTCCCATACTAGATGGTCAGATAAATCGTCCATTTGAAACCAGATATTCCTTCTTCAAGAGTTCAAGTACAGTATCCTGAACCCAAAGCATCAGCTGACTAGTTACACATAGTTTACACAAAAACTTCAAATGCAAATCTATCATAAAATTTGACGTAAATACAAAAGCGCAAGCCGTCTCTACTACTTCAAATGCATATCTATCAGAAAATTTTAAAGTAATAACAAAAGGAATGTTTGACGTAATTTCTATTTCAAATATTAAAACCCAATCTTCTCTGCCACTCATTTTAATTTCCAATTCAACCAATCATAAAAGAAAAAGCGCAACAAGCCGCTCCTGGAAGCCACAATCAAGCATCAGAAACCCTTATATAAAGATTGGCATATTTGGAAACCATATATACTCAAGTACTTGAAAAGCACAAACCTGATCCAAGTACCGTTTGCAAATGATAAAAATCACCACCATAGTTAATCCAACAAGATTACAAAGATGGTTCGAATTACGTGCATATTGCTTAGAAAATCAACCTAGAAAACCCAACAGGAAATTGGAGAAATCTGAATTATCTATCCAAAAAAAAAAACAAAAAAGGTAGAAGAATCTGGATTAATTTTCGTATTACACTCAACAATCTGAAAATGAAGTCACTTGCAATCATTCAGAACAGAATTTATTTAGTTTATAACAAGAAGGGGGAAAAAATTCCAAGAACGCCTCTAACATATACCCATTAAATTCCTCTTTTCCAATACCCAAAACGATTTTAACCATATAAAAGCTATCAATCAAAACAGACAAACGAACCATAAAATATAAAAAAATCCGCAGCCCGATAACAAGCACAAGCTGATGAATTCGAGCAAAAAGGGGGCAGAGAAATAGATGGTAGATTTCATGAATTCTCCATAAATTTAAAATTTAAAATTTCACACCAATTAAAGAAATGAAATTATACCTTCGAGAGACAGAAGCAAGCAGATCTCACTTGATGGGACAAAGGAAAGCTCGCTGATATATACACGATGTTCTTCTCGCCTTGATTCGTCGGTTTTGGAAGAATTCTTATGCTTGCTCATCGTAGTTGGAGAATATATTCTTCCTTTTTGCCCACTATAAAAATCACACGGATCATAATTGTCAAAAAAACTTGGTTCAAATGAAAATGGTAGGATGTAAACGGTAGTTTTTTTTAAACACTCGGTGGATTATCAGTTATTATTTCAATTATCGGTCAATTAGTAAAAAAAAAATTGTTGTTATTTCAATTATTGATCCGCTATTACATGTCTGCTCGCGTTTTTATTATTTTTGATATTCAAAGGGTTTTTCTTTCTCCGTGGCCAATGAGTTTTGATATAATAGAAATATCCATATTTATTGAAGCTTTCATTTTTGTGCTTATTTAGTTTATGCATGACCCAAATGGTCTTAGCTTGTTGAATATTGAATTGAGACAAACACAATAAAATAAAAAGAAACTAAAAAAAAACATTGAAATGAGAGCGTGATGAATTCGACATTATTAAAAAAAAATGTGCACTTTCAGAAATAATTAATTGATCGGTTCGTTATTGATTGATCAGTTATTATTATAAGGTAATCGAGCCACGCCCTCTTTTCCTTATTTAAAAATAAAACAAGCATGTCATACTGATTGAAAAAAAAAATGAGAGACATATGGAGGATCTATAATATTGCCCTGGGTAAACTCGTGTAGTTTGTTAATTTTGTAGGCAATTAGAAAAGGCTAAAACCAGAAGGGGGGGGGGGGGGGGGGGGGGGGAATGTAAGGTTTGTTGAAAGGTAGTGCCTCAAGCAATGTGTTTCTATGTACAAAATTACTTCCCAGTTCCAAATACTCCAAGAAAATTTAACTTTCCTGGATCGTCTGCTATACAAATTCAAAAAAAATAATCATACAGACGAACTAATCGGGAATATCCTGAATTGGTAAGGCTGTCACAATCTAAAATTCAGACTAGCATTCTGCAGTTAATTCTCCCAAATGGGCTCCCTCTAGTTCCCACTTCCCATCCCTAGCTTCTTCTCCGGCTACTAACTTTTTTGCTCCCTTTGTTGCTGTTAGCCGACGGGGACTCCTTCGAAATTGGCAACACAGTGCCATCCTTAATTTCATCAGATATTGACAGTTGCTCCGTTGTCTTCCCAGCTTCAAGGTGCAGCATCAAGTCTCTGAGCTGCATATTCATATTCATGTAAGAACATCAGTTCAAAAGTCGTGCCTAAATTGGGGCGAGCCTGTGCTACTGCAAAAGTTGTCTTACCTGCTCTTCCAGCTCCAGAATTTTTTCATCCTTTATTTTCGAAGACCTTGTCTCCCTGAAAAAATTTAAACTCCAGATGATATTATAGCACATACAAAAATGTAATCCACCATATTATATGTCATTCATCCATAAACTAAGCAGTAATCCAAATCCTGCCGAGTTTTTCTCCATAAGAATTTAAGGACTGAAAACAGATATGTTATATCAAGTGGCTTCACATATAACTGAAACTAAGTCGTGTTTACAAGAAAGCCACACATAGCTCCACGCTTAGAAATATATATAGTTTCGCATGAATATACCCAATAATGTGTTCTATGTCAGGACCTCCACAAGAAACAGGCACGAACATCCAAAACCCCCCAAACTCTCTATTTAGACCATCTCCCAAGCATATGAAGCAAATAAAGATGTCTCGGAAGGCCTATTCATCACTAAGAAATGTCAAATGAATGGTAATCCCCAGCAAAAAGTAAATGTTTTGTTGAGAAAAACTAAAGTGCCATCAAAATTCCAGACATAAAAAAGGAGGCCGAGTGAATTTGGTAATAAAAGCCATACCTCTCCTCAGCTTCCAATATCTTTGCTTTCCATATCCCCTGGTTTTTAATAAGATTCTCATTGAGCTACACACAAAGAAACAAAAGAGGTTGAAGATTAGCAACCAGTAAGAGACTAACGTGAGCACAATTTTGAAAGGGGGAAAGATTTGGCGTAAAATAATACAATGAAGTCCACAATTTTGCAATTTATCTAAACAATATAAACATGGAATCACTTCACAAATCATTAACGATAACAAAATATACGTACAAAAGAATCTAAAAAAGCCCCACCTATCAGACAAGTAATACTTACATTATCAAGAATTTCCTTCTCTTTGGTGCATCTATCCAGCTTAGCCTGCATCTTCTGCAATTTTTGAGCCGTAGCCCTTTTAACAGCTACAGAAATCTCCCTTTCAGTTTCCTCCTCAACTTCTTGAAGCAACTTCTCAAAATACTACATTCAAAAAAGAACATATGAATCTAAGAGGCAGACATGAAACAGGCACCCACAATGCATATGCACACATAAAAGCAATTTCAGGAGATACAATAGTTGTGTTAACCCAGCTAGGCGAAGCAAATACTTACTATTTTTTGGTTCTCGAGTTGGGTTGCAAGAAGATCATTGTATTCATTAACAATCTGTGAATATGTTAAACTATATTATTTTGGTAGTTTGGAACATAATGCACTAAAATCATAAACACGCCTATTAGGGAAAAACATGAAATACATTACCGCTTCAACTTTGCTATTCAAGATAACCTCACTAATGCCAGGATCTGCAAGGTCTTGACTTCCACAGCTGTCATTAGAATGCCCACAATGTGAATTTAATTCAACCAACTTCCCATCAGTTTTGGATTGAATGAGTCGATGAACATAATTGTCACCAGCATAATCCCAAACACGTTGTGTTTCCAATTCAAGGGAATAGCAATGTTCCGTTTCTTTCCAATGCTTTATGGCATGTCCTCCTTTATACCTGGACCCATCATTATATATTTTAAGGAGTGACCGATTGAAGCCACACACCATGCAAAAAAGCAGCACATACATGCATGTTCACTTTGGCATAGCTTATGTGTGTACATCCTCTCTCTTGCAAAGAAAAATATTGGCAGCTTAAAGTTGCAAGAAAGGGTGCAAATTAGTACCTTCCGCAACCAACAAAGCCACATATAACACAAATCCATAGATTCTCAGAAGTTTGACAAACAGAACATATTGACTTTTCTGGCTGTTGCTGGCAATATCGGCAAACCTGGGATACAATGATTGAATAATCAAGTCACGTACACTTTCCCCATAAAACTCATTTGCAAGCAGTGTTTACAAGTCACAAATCACAGCAGACCAAGAGATCCTTAAGAATTTTTTAAAATTTCTAGGTTATTATTTATTCCTCTACTTCGCTGCACAGTTATAGAAATCATCCCAAGGAAGAGATTTTTTGCAGCTTCACAAGCCCCAAATTAATCTTTTTCCTACTCGTCAATTTAATCCTCATTAAAAGGTGTAATTCTGTAAACACACATAAATTCTCTTCTTTTTGATGAATAGTCAACCAAAAGGCCATTGGTTAAAATTCATTTGAAGTCATATCACTTTAGACACATTTCTCCAGCAAACCATAGAGATCATAATCACTTACTGGACAAGAAGAGTCTGTCCAATTTGAAATGCAAGAGCAATGGAAAGTATGATTGCAAATTGTAGTGAGAATTCCACTTGTGTCTTGATCTAATTTCTCTGCAACAAAGGTAGACTGTAAAAGTAAGAAAATATCACTTGAAACCAAAGCTTACCATTTGCATACATACAAGATGGAGAAGGGGAAAAAGGTAAACGCACCAGAAGAGGAAGACAAATAAGAGTGATCTAAAAGACTAAAACTATAAAAATGTGGGTTTTGGAAAGTATTATATTATCCAAATAACATGAATCCAATCCCAAGTTCTCCAAAATAATAATTATGGTTCTAAGAATTGCAAAGATCCACAAGGGGTACCTAAAACTGTATCTGGCTTAATGTCACAGCCACGATAAAACGACATCTTTGTCCGGGCAATGCCCACTAGCACATATAATACCAAGACAAACTTACAAAGAACTTTAGAATGATATGCTATGCACAAACTCATGAAACACTCATAGTACAGAGGAACAGCAAAGTAAATTGTTTAGCTTAGTACATATATGGGATTGCATGAAAGCCAAAAAAAAATTACTGATTAATAAAGTATCTTAATATTTTGTTAAACCAAGAGATTAATGATTTTGAGTAAAAGAACAAAAAAAAACAAGTGCAATGCTCAAATGGTAAAGGAGCAGCTAAAAAAATTTCTATCTAATAAGAAAGTGATTCTGCAATGCTAATTAACATTCCTCTCAATACAAAAAAAAAGATTGCAAACAAAATTGGTTAAGAAAACAAACTCTCCACAATGTGGTGGCAAGGTTGTGCCCATTCTTGCTTCTCATACCCACAGTGGAGAGAGCCATATGCACTAGTTACCCGTTCTATTATGAATTTATGATGCTACAGACTCAGTTTATTTTAAAATACAATAATGCAAGAACATGTCCAAGGAAAAAAGTGGAAATCATAGATCTATGAATGCAAATCTGAACATACCAAGACAGACTGGACATGAGGGCTGTTCAATTAAGTTTGCAGGGGAGGGCTGGGCATGTTCAAGGGAACCTCTATAACCAGTATAATGTACATCAACTGTGTAAAGCACATGACATAATTCAACCTGTATTAAGAAAGAAAAACAATAGATATGATAATTGCGAGAAGCTCAACCTAAAATTCAATAAGTGAAGATACCTATGACATAACAGATATTTCCTCACTCAAAGTGGAAAACATATGAGAAGCATGAGATAGTGTAGAAGATACCTCTAGAGAATTAAATTGTTTTCCATCAAAATGGCGGTAGAAACTATCTGCAGAATCTTGATTGTTAAATCTTATTAAAATACTATACCTGTCTTCCATACCATCATTCCTGAGCCACCATGCAAAACAGCAACAAAACCATCACTATAGTCGCATAACCACATGCAATCACAAGCTACAAGGAACAATGGGGTGGGGGTGGTATTTTTCATGGCAATAGTAACAATCAGTATGATGCACCATTACACCATTCAGTTTCAAAATTGGTTGATGCTTTGCATATTCAAGTAATATACTCAGGATTGAGCAGAGGTCACAGTTGAAAGATACACAAAGATGACAATTCCCACATCAGTTTTGTAAAAGTTCTATCCTCATTTAAAAAAAATCATGAGAGAGAGAATAAAATTCATTCAGATTTACCAAAAATCCATACTACTGACAAATGACGAGCACCAATAAACTAATTCCAACCAAGTTCCATTAAATGATTCCATCATTTGCTCCTAATAATTCAGTAACTGCTGCCAGATCATCTTCAATACAATGGCATCCAAACTTACCTCACAATTCGCATCTCCAATATATGGTGAATAAAGGAGCCACAAAACTGGCAGAAATCCGCATAAGTCATGTGGTTTGGCACACCATGTACACAAACGGCAGGTTTCCTTTCAATCTAAACAATATTCGAGTAATACAATTAGCAATTATTTCAAATTCAATATGTTATATTCAAAGATTTTCAATTGAAAGTACATCCAAGGCTTCTAATGCCGTTCCATTAACCCTAACTAAGAAATTTTTTCTCTTAAACACATGAAACCTCTCATTATATTTGACTGCAACTAATTTATATCCGAAAATAGTACTACTAAATAGTACTACTTTCAAATACAAAAGACATTAAAAATCAAACGGTCATCTCCTGATTTGGTTAACAATTATACCAAAACCATCTGACCATCGATAGCCCCACAATTTAATCCTTCAAAACTAATCTCAAACACCGAAGCTGTTTCTTTTCCTAAACAATAATTACCCGGCCGCAACAAAAACGCACACAGACGCAATTCATCGATCGACCGAGAAGAGAATTGAGATAGAGAATAGAAGCTCACTGGTAAATTTAAAGAAGTGTCGAAGAGGTGCATGATACCGCGCGTCTCTTCGATCCTAGGGTTTCCAGACGAGAAAGGGTAGGCCTGAGTAGTCACGTTGGGGATGTTGAGGATCGAAGAGGACGAAGAGGAGTCACCTGGATTGCTGGAGATCATTGCCCCCGTTTGCGAGAAGCGATCACCCGCCGAGGTTTCAGTAGGCAGGCTCGAGCTCGGCGACATAATAACTGCGAAGTGTCGAGGGACGGATTTTCGCGGGGTTTCGGAGAGGCACAGACAAGCCGTGTGGGATCCGTGCTCCCGGACAATGAATTCTTCCCAATTTTCTCTTTTTAGTGGGCCAGAATTTTGGGTTTTAAATCTTTTACGGTCCACCCACAAAAATGATTTAAATGTATTTTCATTCTTTTAGAATATGATGGGGTATGTGGACCCTAATAATTATCAATTTCATTACATTATTAGCAAAATTTCAATTAAAAGTAGAAAGAAACTAAACTCAGAACATTTTTAATTTTAAAATGAAAAACAATTTTTTTCCAATCCCACCCCGCGTTCTTCTTCTTCTTCACTTCCTCCGTTTTTTTCTCCGTCTTCACTTTCTCTTTACCTGCTTAAAGAGTAAATCGCACAAATTTGAACAAACTCGGAGTGCGAGATCATGCTCTCAGGTATCTCTCAAAGTCAGTTTTGTCTTTATGGCACGCAATCTCTTCCCTTTGGAGTTGCGAGATCCACCCTCGAACCTGTTAGGTAAAAATACACCTCATGTGGTATATTCTACATTTCACATTGGTAGTCTTTTTTGGTGGATTGAATTAGTATAAGGTCAAGACAAGTTAGGCAAATTAGGCAACTACCCAATTTGCATTCCATCTATAAATAGATGAGCTTTCATTGTGAAGATACACAAGTGAAGAAGAGAAAAAAAACTTGAGAGAGTTTTTGGAGAGTGCCTGCAAAGAGTTGTTTCTTGCAGAGAAAGAGAGAGAGAGTGAGTAATACACTAGGTGTATTAGGGGTTTGGGTGAGTGTTTTCAAATTATTATTTCACTCTTGTATCATGTAGTGGAGTGTACTACAGAAGATTGTTGTACCCATTATTTTAATAGTGGAAGTTTTCAGCTGGACTACGGTCCCGTGGTTTTTCCCTGTGAAGGGTTTTCCACGTAAAAATTCTGGTGCGGTTATTGTTGGTTCCTCGGTCTACTTATCGATCAAGTAAGTTGTTATGATATATTGTGCTATTAATTGCATGTCTAGGAAAATTCTGTCTAAGGAGATTGGTATTTAAGTGGACCAGTGTGTCCCTCCAATCTTTCCTGGGAATTTACCTGGTGTAATTAGTGGTATAATTATTCATATACTCTTCACTTGTATCGCTTCATTTCTCAACAGTGGTATCGGAGGCGAGGTTCATTATGGAAGAATCAGCAGGTGGCATGATCAAATTGACTACTTCCAATTACTCGATGTGGAAGCCCAGGATGGAAGACATCCTTTATTCAAAGGATTTATATTTGCCTATCCTAGGCGATTCTGCCAGGCCCCACAAAACCATCAAGGAAGAAGGTACATCCAAAGAGACAGTTACCTCCATTGATGATGCTGCGTGGAACATACTTCACAGAAAGTGTGTTGGGGCAATTCGGCAATGGATTGATCAAAGAATCTTCAATCTTTTTTCCCAAGAGACCAAAGCAGATGTCTTGTGGGAGAAAATTAAATCAGTTTGTGAACGAGAAAATGCTGTGAACAAATCCCGGTGGGTGCGGAAGTTGGTCAACATGAAGTACAGAGATGGACGCAGTATGTCAGAACATCTCAGTGACTATCAAGGTGTAGTAAATCAATTAACTACACTAAAGATGGTGATCGATGAAGAACTGCAAGCATTGTTATTGCTCAGTTCACTGCCAGATAGCTGGGAGACCTTGGTAGTGTCTCTCAGTAACTCAGCTCCAAATGGAAAGCTGAGTGTTGATGTAGTCTCAGACAGTCTTCTAAATGAGGAGATGAGACGAGTTGAGCACAAAGATGGAGGTGCAGAAGTTCTTGTCAACACAGGACAAGAAAGACGAGGCAGAAGCCAAAATCGAGATCGTCGAGGTAATGACAACCGAGGCAAGTCAAGGGGAAAATCCAAGTCAAGAAAGGACATTGAATGCTTCTATTGCAAGAAGAAAGGCCACATGAAGAAGAATTGTCGAATCTTCAGAAGGGACCAAGAAAGAGGCGAAGACAAAGGCGAAAGAGATGACGCTGCAGCCATAGCTGAAGGAGACATAGTCGTTGTTTGTGATGATGGTAGTATTAACCTCACATGCCAAGACAGTAGCAGTTGGGTCACTGATTCAGGTGCCTCATTTCACGTGACGGCAAATGTTGATTATTTTTCATCCTATACTAGTGGTGATTTCGGCCTAGTTAGGATGGGAAATAATGGAGCTGCTAAAATCATTGGTATTGGAGATGTTTATCTGGAAACCAATGTTGGTTGTAAGTTGCACCTGAAAGATGTTCGACATGTTCCGGATATCCGCCTCAACCTAATTTCCGTTGGTCAACTTGATAATGAAGGCTATACCAACTACTTTGGTGAAGAAAAGTGGAAACTCACTAAAGGTTCTTTAGTGATAGCCAGAGGGAAGAAGATCAATTCTCTCTATGTGATGCAAGCATCTTTAATGAAGGGAGAGCTGAATACAGTCAAAGATGCCAGTGTTGAACTTTGGCATAAAAGACTTGGTCATTTAAGTGAGAAGGGGCTTCAGATGCTATCCAAAAAGCATCTCTTACCTAAGGTTAAAGATGTGCAGTTGAAGACTTGTACTCATTGTTTGGCTGGAAAGCAACATAGAGTTGCATTTCGATCATTCCCTCTATCGAGAAAGCCAAACATTCTAGATCTGATCCACACCGATGTCTGTTACATGAAGGAGAAAACTCTTGGTGGTTGTTTATATTTTATTACTTTTATCGATGACCACTCAAGGAAGTTGTGGACGTTTGCACTCAGAACAAAAGATCAAGTTCTGGAAGAATTCAAGAATTTCCATATTATGGTGGAAAGACAGACAGGAAGAAAATTGAAGTGTGTTCGTGCTGACAATGGTGGTGAATACAGAGGTCCGTTTGAAGAGTACTGTAGAAGTCATGGAATCCGACTTCAGAAATCGGTGCCTAAAACACCTCAGCACAATGGTGTGGCAGAGAGAATGAATAGGAGCATTTGTGAACGTGTCAAGTGTATGCTCTCTGATGCAAAATTGCCTAACCCGTTTTGGGGTGAAGCAATGAGAACGGCAGTTGACTTAATTAATTTGTCACCCTCAGTTCCTTTGGATGGAGATATCCCAGAGAGAGTCTGGACTGGAAAGGATGTTTCCTACAGCCAGTTGAAAGTGTTCGGCTGTAGAGCTTTTGTACATATCCCAAAGGATGAAAGGTCTAAGCTTGATAATAAAGCTAGACAATGTATTTTCTTGGGATATGGACATGACGAGTTCAGGTACAGAATGTGGGACCCGATAGAGAAGAAACTTATCAGAAGCAGAGATGTTGTATTTCTTGAAGACCAGACGATTCAAGACTTTGAGAAGGCTGAAAAGCCTAAAACCACTGCTGAAATTCCAGTTAATTTGGATCCAGTACCACTACCAACAGTGATTGATGATTACGGGGGAGTTGAACAAGAATCTGAAGAAGATAATCTTGATGATGATAACCAAAATCAACAAGTTGATGAAAATGAGGAAGCTCCAGAAGAAGAACCTCATTTAAGAAGATCTAGTAGAGAGCGTCAACTCTCTACAAGATATCCAGCAAGTGAGTATGTGTTGGTAGCTGACGGGGGAGAGCCTGAGAGTTATGATGATGTTATGGCTCATGAGAAGAAGAACGAATGGTTCAAAGCCATGCAAGATGAGATGAATTCCTTGCATGAAAATCATACTTATGATTTGATGAAACTTCCTAATGGAAGGCGAGCACTCAGGAACAAATGGGTGTTCAAGTTGAAAATTGAAGAAGGCAATCAGCCAAGGTACAAGGCTCGACTGGTAGTGAAAGGGTTTGGTCAAAAGAAAGGAATTGACTTTGAAGAAATATTCTCACCAGTCGTGAAGATGAATTCAATTCGAGTTGTACTCGGATTAGCTGCCAGTTTGAACCTTGAAATTGAGCAGTTAGATGTGAAAACTGCATTCCTTCATGGTGACCTAGAAGAGGAGATATATATGGAGCAGCCGGAAGGGTTCAAAACTAAAGGCAAAGAGCATTTGGTGTGCCGGTTGAAAAGAAGCCTGTACGGATTGAAGCAAGCACCGCGACAGTGGTACAAGAGGTTTGACTCATTTATGATTGATCATAAATATGGAAGAACCACCTCTGACCACTGTGTTTATTTCAAGAAATTTTCTGACGGTAATTTCATTATCCTCTTGCTATATGTTGACGACATGTTAATTGTTGGTCAAGATACTTCAAAGATTGATCAGTTGAAGAAGGAGCTGAACAAGTCTTTTGCTATGAAAGACTTAGGACCAGCAAAGCAAATACTTGGGATGAAAATTTCCAGAGATCGACAGAATAGAAAGTTGTGGCTATCTCAGGAACGGTACATTGAAAAGGTGTTGGAGAGGTTTCATATGAACAAAACAAAACCAGTTTCCTCTCCACTCGCAAATCATTTCAAGCTGAGCTCTAGCCAAAGTCCCAAAAGTGCAGAAGAAAAGGCTGAAATGAAGAAAGTACCCTACCAATCCGCAGTTGGTAGTTTGATGTATGCCATGGTTTGTACGAGACCAGATATTGCTTATGCAGTTGGTGTGGTAAGTAGATTTCTTTCAAATCCTGGAAAAGAACATTGGGCAGCGGTGAAATGGATTCTCAGGTATCTCAGAGGTACTTCGAATGTTTGTTTATGTTCTGGCACTAACAAAACTGTGCTAGATGGTTTCACCGATGCAGACATGGCAGGGGATGTTGATTCCAGAAAATCAACTTCTGGGTACTTAATTACTTTTGCTGGGGGAGCAGTGTCATGGCAGTCAAGGCTACAAAAATGTGTAGCATTATCAACCACTGAGGCTGAGTACATTGCAGTTACTGAAGGTTGCAAAGAAATATTGTGGTTGAAAAAATTCCTACATGAGTTAGGAATGTTGCAAGAGAAGTATGTCATTTATTGTGACAGTCAGAGTGCTATTCATCTGTGTAAGAATCCGACTTTTCACTCAAGGTCAAAACATATTGATGTAAGATATCACTGGATACGTGATATTCTTGATCAGAAACTTCTACAGTTAGAGAAAGTGCACACAGATGATAATGGATCTGATATGTTGACCAAGGCGTTACCGCGAGAAAAGCTCCAAGTTTGCAAAAGCATCGCAGGCTTGGTGGAGTCTCCAATGTGAAAGAAGAAATTCGTTGGTCCACTTTTATGGTGGGGTGGTACCTACAAGAGAGAGTTACACCGTTATAAAAATAAAAAATAAAAAAAATGATCCGTGAGGAGCAAGGTTACAGACTTGCTGCTTTTCCCCACATGAGGTTGTAGGGGGAGATTTGTTAGGTAAAAATACACCTCATGTGGTATATTCTACATTTCACATTGGTAGTCTTTTTTGGTGGATTGAATTAGTATAAGGTCAAGACAAGTTAGGCAAATTAGGCAACTACCCAATTTGCATTCCATCTATAAATAGATGAGCTTTCATTGTGAAGATACACAAGTGAAGAAGAGAAAAAAAACTTGAGAGAGTTTTTGGAGAGTGCCTGCAAAGAGTTGTTTCTTGCAGAGAAAGAGAGAGAGAGTGAGTAATACACTAGGTGTATTAGGGGTTTGGGTGAGTGTTTCCAAATTATTATTTCACTCTTGTATCCTGTAGTGGAGTGTACTACAGAAGATTGTTGTACCCATTATTTTAATAGTGGAAGTTTCCAGCTGGACTACGGTCCCGTGGTTTTTCCCTGTGAAGGGTTTTCCACGTAAAAATTCTGGTGCGGTTATTGTTGGTTCCTCGGTCTACTTATCGATCAAGTAAGTTGTTATGATATATTGTGCTATTAATTGCATGTCTAGGAAAATTCTGTCTAAGGAGATTGGTATTTAAGTGGACCAGTGTGTCCCTCCAATCTTTCCTGGGAATTTACCTGGTGTAATTAGTGGTATAATTATTCATATACTCTTCACTTGTATCGCTTCATTTCTCAACAGAACCTAGCTCTTGAAGAATAAAGAAACAAAAAAGATTTCTCTACCTACCAGTCTTTGATTAAGGACGAAATCCAAACTTGGGAGTCATCACTAACCGTTGGGAGAAAGAATTCTTTACTCGATAGTTTCTAGACCCATTCTAACAATATGAACAAAAAGGTATTGAATTTTGGTAGTAGAAACTAGAAAGCCCTCAAAGGCCGATTTTGCTCCTTAACTTGGGTATCAAGTGTCATTCCCAACTGTTGAAGCTTCTCAATAGCTTCTTGGCATCTTGGTTTGACACACCAAACAGAGAATCTCCCACCGCGCGGCATAGGAGGAGACATTTCCTCAATTATTGGTGGAAGAATCGTGCAAGAGAGGAAAATATGGTTTTGTTACATGTTAGACCGGCTTGGTTTGGGGTCTTTTGAGATTCATGTTTTTTTTATGTTTTTGGGATGGGATCGGTAAGTGTTGGGGTGCAGATAGCCCCACCCTTTTAAAATCTTCGATCTAATTGACACGAATTGGGTAGACAAAAGATGGAGAGGGCCTAAAACTCTCTCATTTTGAGTCTCTAACTAAGAAATCCAGAAAACAGTTGTATATATTTTGTTGGGTAGTAATAAACAATCCATATTTTATGAGCTCATGGCAGCTCATATTTAAATAATAAGTGTTAAACCTTGAAGGGGACAGATTCGCTAAATCCTAACGGGCTTGTATATTGAATTTTCAAGTTATAATCTAAGGAATAAGTGTTAAACCATAAGGAGAACGGATTAGCTAAACCCTAACGGGCTCGTGTATTAGATTTTCATGTTATATCCTAAACAATAAGTGTTAAACCCTAATGGACTAATAATTAATTAAAATTAAATCATAAAACTAAATAAATGTTCAACATATTGATTAAGACAGTAGAATAATTAATTAGAATAACAAAATTAATATAATAACTAGATATAGACTGCTATGAGTTCCCAAAATATGAATTACATACCATTTTCCTATTTTGTTAGTTAAGGTTTACTTACACTACTATTTTTCAAATTTACCTACAACTTATAAGAATTGAAAAATATATAACCATATCTTAAATAACCAAAAAATCACCCGTTTATGAAATATATCTCAAATACAAAAATACCACTTATTTACTTAAAAGTATCTCAAATAGAAGAAATGACATGAAACTAGACTTCATCTAACTGAACTCGGATATAACAAAAATGACAATGTACGGCATAAAGCGTGCTCAATCCATTATTTGTTGTTTGAGTTGTCGCGCTACTGAGAGGGTGAGATGTGATAAGAGCAAATACAATGTTAAGTTATATGAATGTATATTTTTACTAATGTAACTGTATTAAGAGGTGTATTTTACTACTATATGTTTTGGTAATATGGATGAGCATGCAGCTTTATTTTTTGTAAAAGATGAGGAATCCAATATTGATTTTGGTGTGGTTTTGTTAGAGAACGAATGATGGAATGAAAGAGTAGATGTTTTGAAAATAATGAGAGGAAAAAATATATAGTGATTTGTATTTTGCCGATTGATATGACTGTATTGAAAGACGTATTTTGCTGATATTGATAAGTATGTAACTTGATTTTTTTGTGTAATAAAAATGAGACCTAATAAATTTTCATTGGTAAGCAAATGTTTGCTATTGCATTTGCCCTAATCATATGCTTTGGGTGTAGTTAAAAAATGGTGGACTATAAATAAATTTGGCCATTTTTGTATAACAAAAAATGAAAGGCTCATTTGCGTTAGTGTACCCTCTGTTTTCTTATAATAAAAAATACCTATAGATTTTACACCTCGAGAATATGCTTTGACAAGCAAATTGAGACTTGTGTTGATACTAAACTAGCCTGAAGCTGCTGCTGATAGGCCCATTTTTATCTTTGTCAAGCACAACACAGACAGAAGCCCAAGTTCAAGCCTAGTGGCTCTCCCTTTTTCTCATTCCAATAATGTTCAACGAGGAAAGTATGCACCTAAAATGTGTAGCTAGCTTTTGGGATCATTTTTGAAATCTAAAATATTTTTTTTTAATTTTAAAAAATAATATTCGTGTTTGATCGATTATATGAATTCAACAATATATTTTTTATTTGAAACAAAAATCAAATTCAACATGAAAAAGACTTGTCAATTTCAAACTGTCGGATATAAACTCAAAACATTTGATGTTTCAATTATGATGAATTTGATTTTTGTTGCGATTAAAAAAATATATCGTTGGATTCGTAAAACCGAGCAGAACACAAATATAATTTTTCAAATTTTTTTAAAAATTTATTAGATCGAAAAAAGTCAGGTGTACATAAGAGAAAATCTTTATAAGTATATATATATATATATATATTATAACACTACGAATTTATAAACTGTTTCAAAGTATACTAAAAATTAAAAAAAGAAGAAGATGAAATGAAACTACATATTCAATCATAATTAGATATTAAGTATACATCAAATAGACAGAAACCGTGTTTTGTACAAACAGTTCGTCTTCTATGGGTGGGGGGTTCCCGTTACACTCCTTATTACAGCTACCCTATAAATCCTCTTCTTTTTCCTCCCTAAAATTTATGGCCATGCATGAACCCTTAATTCCAAAACGTAAAAACCCCATAAACACATTCATTCTCGTAGCCATTAACGACAACACACAATGTTCCTCATCAAATCCCTCATTGTTTTTTCTTTCTTGATTTATTCTTCTGCTTTGTTTTCAATCTCTCATGGATTCTCTGCATCAGAAAAGGCACAGATCTCATATATCAAAGGTACATAAATCATATGTGTGTGTGTGCGTGTGTTGCTCTTGGGTATGTTTTCATTATAAAGGTTTGGTCTTGGTATATGGGTATTGGTAGATTTGAATGAGGAATATGGTGTTGTTGTGAAAGCTGCGGAAAGGTCTGTTCTTGAGGAGGAGGAGAATTCAACCATTGTGTTGGCTGCAACAAGGACAATCAGAAGAGACCCACTTGACCATTTGAATTATTACAGGGGTGGATGGAACATAACTAATCAACATTATCTTGCTGTGAGTCTCTTCAGATTCTTCTTCTGATTTTTCTATTCTTCTTCTTGTTCCCTGTTTTCTAGCTCATTTTTCTTCAATTATATTTAGATTTTCCTTCTATTTGTGTACCAATGAGCTCCTACATTTTTTTTATTTTACGATTTTCGAGGACAGAAGTAAAAGTTTTTTTTTTTATTTTGCTTTCTTTAGTATTATAATTTAGCTGACTAATTGCAGATTTTATGTGTTCAATCTTTATTCTATTTTTTTCTTCATTGGTTTGCTAATCTACGGTTGAGTTCCTACATTTTTATTATGATTTTCAGGGAAAGAATTGTTTCCCCTTCCTTTAGTATTATAATTAAGCCAATTAATTGTAGAGTTTATGTACTCAATTTATATTAACTGCATCGTTTTGCTAATTTTTGGTTGTCTTAAATTGATTCTTTACCTATGTTTTGCTTGATTTACTGTCTACTGTGTAAAATGGAAATTTTGAAGAATTTTCTCACAGGGGCTTCTCTTGGGAATATAAGATATGGAAAGTGTATGTTCTGGTGAACATTAACTAAATTGTGTTCTTGTTGTAGTCTGTTGCCTACACTGCTGCTCCTCTATTTGGGATTGCTCTAGTTTGGTTTGTGGTTTGGGGTTTATTTCTCATTTGTGCATGCCTTTGTTGCTGTTGCTGCTGCTGCCGGAAGAAGAGCTATGGCTATTCTCAAACAGCTTATGTACTTTCAGTCGTCTTTCTCATAAGCTGCATTGTCGCAGCCGTGTAAGCCTAATTTCATTAGCACTTCTTGTGTCCTGGTTTGATTTCCTGTCACTAATTTCATTGCCGCGTACTTCTTTGTTTCCAGATGTGGATCTGTTTTTCTGTTCATGGGACAAGCAAGGTTCCGACATAATGTAACAGATACATTGGATTATATAGTGAATACTGCCTTGAGCATATATGATAGAGTAAGGAACTTCTTGATTGCTCTGACGTCGTCTACACAAATTGCTGTGGATCAAATTGCTTTATCGGCAGATCTTCTAAAGCAAATCGGTGATGTGAACTTAATGCTCAACGTTTCATCACATCTTCCTCAAGCACAGTCTGTGAAGAAATCGCTTGACATAGGAAATGTCATTAGTCCTGTGTGAGTCAACGGATCCATTGTCATTTTGTTCCTTCAAGCACTCATAGTCTTAAGTTCTTTGTATTTTGACTGAGCCATTTTCTTGCAGTGGAGTGGCCCTCAACATAGGTGTCGCTGTGATTCTTGTCTTCGCGATTCTTGGTTTTCGTAAGCCCTAACGATGGTCTATGTTACTCCAAAATTAAAATTTGTCACATTTACTGCTTTTTCACTCACTATATACGTTGTGTTGTATTTGTTGGTTGCAGTATTTTCACTTTGTGGGATCAAATTCCTCGTGTACATGTAAGTAATTAACAGAAGAACATCATTTTTGTTTCAATTTAACTACGTCGTCTCTTTTTTGTTCAATAGACTAATGTCAGACATTTGCAGATTGGAAGTCCTAGGGTGGATTCTCATCACTGGTACATTTATTTTGGCCGGCGTGTTTCTAGTTTTTCGTAAGTAAGTTCCTTCTCTTTGTTTCTGTTATGCTCGTTAATATCTTCTCATGGTCAAAAATAATTTGCTGCTCTGATTTTATTTTATTTTTACTTAAGAACCGCAAACTCGTTGTGATAGGCATCCACTGGAGATGCAAACTAGAACTAGATTTCAATAATTGAAACTGTTCATGTAAAACTGATGCATAACATATTGGATCAACTACTCCAGCTAATTTTGAGTATTGATGTGAATTAACAAAAGAGCTGCAGATAGCTTTGTAAAAAGGTAAACAACTCATGAGGAGAACATTTTCGCGGTGGGCGAGACTGAACGAAAAATGAAAAATGACCCTTTTTAGATGAAAAAAAATGATCTTTGTTGTTACTTGTTACTAATTATGATCTTTCAAAATTAATCTACGAAAGCCACCTCGAAATTAGCATTTTAATCTTACATTTTCATAAGCTAAACAACTTTTTTCTCCGACCGCTAATTGACAGTGTAGTAGCAGACACTTGCATTGCAATGGATCAGTGGGTGGAAAACCCAGCAGCTCAATCGGCATTGCGTGATCTTCTGCCTTGTGTTGACAATGCAACTGTCCAAACATCTCTGAATGTGAGCAATGGAGTCACCTTTGGATTGGTCCAAGTTGTTAATCAGTATATCTCCACTATCGCCAACCAGGATTTCTCGGAGGAAGCTAGACCTCTCTATCACAATCAAACCGGTCCGTTGGTGCCTCTCCTTTGCAGTCCATTTTACTATAATTTGACAAGGCGAAGTTGTGCTCCTGGTGAAGTAGACTTCAATCATGCTGGACAGGTATAGCCCAATACGAAAGCATTTGATAAATTGTGTTTCATTTGATTACTATTACAATGAAGTCGAATGAAAATATATTAAATTTATCGACGACATTTTCTTTTCATCGGCTCTAAGGATCATGGTTTTGTACAGGAATGGAAAAAACATGTCTGTCAAGTATCGACAGATGGTATTTGCACTACGGTAGGGCGCTTGACACCTACGGCATATGATCAGATGATGGTTTCTGTGAACACCAGCAGCGAGATAACTAGTTTTGGACCATTCCTTGCCGATCTTGTTGATTGCACCACTGTCCGAAACACTTTCAGAGACATCAGCAAAACTTACTGTCCTAGCCTGAAACAAAATAGTTTCCAAACCTATATAGGTATGGTAATTGTTTCAGCAGCAATGGCATTCTCTCAGATTTTCTGGTTATTCTATGTAAGAGAGAGACGACACAGGATTCGGTATAAAAAAACCATATGTATGACTGAATATCCCTTAGTAGGAAGAGGTAGAGCCTGAGTCTTTGAAGAACAGATTATCTTTTTGTTTGTCAAAATTTTGACTGTTCCTAACCAACATGTTGGCACATGTACTAGCAGATTTCACACCATGACAATATGATGAACCACTTTCGTTGTGTATATTATTATGTAGCCTTTTAAATGTTAAACTGTCTCATATATAGAATTTTGAGTCCTGTTCTCTCCTGAACATTTTTTGGTGAATAATATCTCTCTTTTGTACCAAATGTATGAAATTGAGTACAATTAGGGTGTTCGCGGTCGATTTCAGTTGGATATTGGACATTTTTTTGTTGAACCATTTAGTTGGTTCTCGATTCCAGTTTTTATTTGATTTTTATCGGTTTTAGTGAAAAATACTCTATTTTTTTAGAAAAATCGACCAAACAGTTCAAATTCGATTATGCCAATGTTTTTTAACAACCCTAGGTCCAATAAACAATTTCTCATAAAAACCAGTTTGATATAGATGCTGAAATGTTGAAAAATCATAATTTTGTATGGGTGTTTTTTTTTTTTGCAGAGTAAAATTTGGGTTAGTACATTTTGTTAGTGATTATCAAAAAAAAGTCAAAATAATTTTTCTCCGGATAAATTGTTTAGAAAAATCGCATGGGAAGTGCCAGGCTTGTTTGTTTTCTTGACTTTGGTAAGTTGTCACTTCTTGTCTAAAATTATTTGTGCCCGTGTCCACCACACACGTGTGAAGCCCTAATTTTATTTATTTTGTACAAGAAAATGTTGAGCATTTTTTGGTTAAGATTCTTCAACTTGGACATCACATCTAATATTTTAATATTTTTAACATAATAATTCACTTCAATTTAAATTAATATTTTTAGAGAATGAGGGGCCGGAGAGATAATGTTGAATAAAAAATAATTTAAATAGCTTGAGAGATTTTTAGGACATCCTAACATTGAAGGAAACAAAATGTTTTCCCTAATTTAGGGTACCAATTCGGGGTTATAAAAGGTTAAAATTGATCCCCTAAAATGGTTTTAATATATTTTAGGGGATACTTTCGACTTGCTTTTAGGGTATTGGTCTCTCTCCACGAAAACAATTTGATAACTCAGTCCAATCTGATTATTCCTCAATTGATATCACTTTGTTTGATGGTTGCTTTGACACGAACGAAAAAAATAAAATATTGTGGTAAATGTTTTTGAATCCTAACTTCATCATCTATGTTATATATATGTTTCATTTAACGCGATTTACATTGATCACATCCAATAAAGAGAGACAAATGACTTTTATATAGGTAACACAATTATCAATTATATATCACGCGAAGTGCGGGTATACAACCAGTCCTTTTAAAATATATTGAAAACATCAAACTTTGGGTTCGATTTTTTTTTTCATTTTCCAAGCTATCCAAGCATTTCAATAAACTAAACTTATGTAATTAATTAATGGTAATAATAAGTAATTTTCACTTTTTCAATATCTATGGTGATGTGGCTCTATCATAAAATACAAAAATGATTGTCTTACTTGTCATTACTCATTAACTAGTTACAATTGCATCAAAATACTTCAAGGCTTCAATGGCACTAAATCTTATAAGCATAAGCCAACACTCGGTAATGCTAATCACATATCTAGACCAGGCTTTAATAAGAGAAAATTCATTGATAAATATTTATTATTAATAATAAATCCAAACCCTAGATTGAAAAAGAACATTTTTTCATGCTCATATACATATGCAAGGTAGTTTTGCATCAAGTTAATTGTGTCATGTGTGACAAGGAGCTGTCATAAATTGATTTTAAATTATTGAAGTTATTCTGCCAGCTAAGAGGATTCTTTAATGAACCTTTTTAATTTTATGAATATTTTTTTAATATGCCTTTATTTTTACAAAAACGTGACTTGGGTTGAACTTTTAATTCTTTTCAAGGTGGCAGATGATGCAAACTTAATCTTGAACCGAAAGGTTAGTAGAAAGAAATTCCAAAAGATGACAAGCATTGAGCAACACTGTATTTTTGCCAAATTCCACTTTCTAGATCATCAAATTAAAATTATAATATGATTGCTCGAAACAATCACATTATAATGTTACTATTTTGACACAGTTAAAAGAATGAAAGAGTGTTTGAATATATTATATTCAATTGATTGTATTACAGAGTACAAGAGCACATGTATATATAGAGCTAAAATATGACCGTTGAACTAACGGTCATATTGCCATAAATACAGATGAAATACAACCACAATTATGCTAATGATATCACTAAGAATCTGGAGGTGAATCACTTTGACAAATGTTCTCTTTACGCCCCCGCAAGAGCAGGGTACCATCATGTAGACTGATCTTGTCACGTAGATATAAGAATCGTGGTCGAGGTAATGACTTGGTTAGAATATCGGCAAGCTGGAACTTGGTGGACAAATGTTGTACATGAAGCACCTTCTGAAGAACTAAATCACAAAGAAAATGAAGGTCAATAGCTATGTGTTTCATCCTGGAGTGAAACACAGGATTGAGACTGAGCTGAGTTGCACCTAAATTGTCACACATTAGTAAAGGAGAGTGGGGAAGAGTAACACGAAGCTCGCGAAGAAGATAACTGAGCCAGACAACTTCACGGGCTATTGCGACTAAAGAGCGATATTCGGCCTCCGTAGATGAGCGAGCGATCGCACGTTGTTTGTGAGACCGCCAAGAGATGAGATTTTGGCCTAAAAAGATTATGTATGAGGTAACAGATGAGCGATCGTCCGGATTGCCCGCCCAATCAGAATCCGAATAAGCACGAAGAAGGCAACTACTATTTCGATGTAGCAGAATACCATGATGAATAGTTCCTTTAAGATAGCGTAACAATCGTTTTAAGATATTTCAGTGGCCGGTTGTTGGATGAGTGAGATACTGAGCTAAGCGATTAACTGCGTAGCTTATATCAGGCCTTGTGAGAGACAAATATTGAAGACCACCGACTAATTGACGGTATAAAGTAGCTTCATCAGAGAGAGCTGTACCAGTGTGTTGAGAGAGATGAAAGGAAGAGGGTAGAGGAGTGTCAAGGATTTGGAGCCAGTCATATTAGCCCGCTCAAAAAGTTCCCGGATGTACTTGTGTTGGCAAAGAAACAATTGCGTAGAGGTACGGACAGCTTCGATACCCAGAAAATATGACAGATCACCTAACTCTTTAAGCGAGAACCGTGTGGCTAAGGCACCTGTAACATGATGAAGAAAAGCAAGATGAGAACCAGTGAAAATGAGATCGTCAACATATACTAGAATGTAGGCAATAGTGGAGGCAGAGTGATAAATAAATAAAGAGGAGTCAGCTTTAGAATTCTGAAACCCAAGATGCAATAAGGCAGTGTGCAGAGCATGGAACCAAGTACGGGGAGCTTGTTTGAGGCCATAGATTGATTTTTGAAGAAGACAAAGATGCCTGGGATGCTGGGCATCAGCAAAGTCAGGCGGCTGCTTCATATACACAGTTTCACTTAATATGCCATGTACAAAGGCGTTATTCACATCAAGCTGTTTCAATGGCCAATTCTTCATGATTGCCAAGGAGAGCACCAAGCAAATAGTGGTAGATTTTATAACGGGACTAAATGTTTGACTATAATCAATCCCTTGTTGTTGAAGAAATCCTTGAGCGAGAAGACGGGCTTTGTAACGTTGGATCGTGCCATCAGGATTTCGCTTGATGCGAAAGACCCATTTAGAGCCAATAGGTTTTACTGAGGGGTCAGGCCAGGTACCATGATTACGAAGAGCCAAAAGTTCGGCTTCCATAGCTTCCTTCCAAGGAGCGGATTTAAGGGCTTGATAAACATTATGTGGTTCAGAAGTGAGTGGAACAGGATGGAGAGTGATGGTGTGAAGATGTTTGGGTTTGTAAATATGATTTTTAGATCGGGTGACCATTGAATGGGTATTAGAGGGAGGAGGAATGGGTGGGGGTTCAGTAGTTGAAGAGGAAGCAGGAGATAGATCAGCGGAGGGAGGATTAGGAGATACAAGATGCGGGGAGGAGTGGAGGCAGAATTGGCAGAGGTGGTGGGAACAAAAAGTGGTGTGGGCGTAGGGAGAGGATCTTGGGAAGATGGGAGAGATAGATTGGAAGGACTAGACAAAGGAGAAGAGGGAAAGCCAAGAAAGATGGTTTCATGAAACTTAACATGGCAAGAGAGATAAAGTTTGCGAGTTTGAGGATCATAACATTTAAATGAGCTTTGAGAGGTGGAGTAGCCTAAGAAAATACAAGGAGTAGAGTTTGGTTCTAGTTTATTAGCGGCATAAGGTTTCAACCACGGATAGCAAAGACAGCCAAAAGGATGAAGCTTAAAGTAGTTGGGTGATGCTTGAAACAAGAGCTCATAGGGTGAGGAAGGCTTGGTGGTGGAGAGAGGTAATCGGTTAACAAGATAAACTGCAGTTTCAAAAGGGAAAGACCAAAACTGAGAGGGTAATTGAGCATGAGTCAGTAAGGTTTTTCCGGTTTCAACCACATGCTGATGTTTCCGTTCAGCCAAACCAACATGCTGAGGAGTGTACGGTGGTGACTGCATCCAGGATATGCCAAGGTTGTTCAAAGTGGATTGGAGCTTGACATACTCCCCACCATTGTCAGTATATAATGTCTTGATTTTAGCATTGAATTGTCTTTCAACAAGTCTTTGAAACTGGAGAAAGACAGAAAGAACATCAGATTTACGAAATAAAGGGAATAACCAAGTATACCGAGTAAAATGATCCACAAATAAGACATAATACTTATAACCCAAAAAAGAAGCTATGGGGGTTGGACCCCATACATCAGAATATAGAACTTGTAATGGAACAGTACTATTAACAGTAGAGGATTTAAAGGGGAATCTGTGAATTTTATTAATATCACACGAATTGCAAATAAGTGGTGTAAAGCCGAAAATTGCAGGACATAAATTAGCAGTCTTCAATAAATAAGACAACATGACAGAGTTGGGATGGCCCAAACGTTGGTGCCAATTATCTAGACCAGATTGCTGAGCAAGAAGTGCCATTTTGAAGGAGCGATGACCAAATTGATAGATTCCGTCAACATAAGGACCCCGAGCCAGCGAAACTCTCGACTGCAAATCCTTAACAAGAAAATATTCAGGATGAAATTCAAGAAAAACATTGTTAGTTTTAGTAAATTGATGCACTGAAAGGAGATTTCGTCTAAGATTAGACACACAAAGTGTATGTTCATGGGTGAAAATTTTAGTGGGAGTATGCATATGACCAGTGCCGGTATGTGTTACACGCAAACCTGAGCCATCTCTGATTTTGACTTCATCAGTTCCATCATATTCGGAGTGGATGGAAAGATTGCCCAGATCAGCTGTCATATGGTGAGTGGCGCCGGAGTCCACAAGCCAAGGTTGTTGTTGAGTGGTGTTGGTCGAGCCATGGGAGCTAGACGCATAATTGGCTGCAGGTAATGAATCCGAGACAAAAACTTTGAGCTTTCGACAAGTCCGAGTTGAATGACCTAGCTTCTCACAGATTTGACAAAAAATTCTTCCTCTTTGTCGATTTCCATCATGATTGGAGTAGCCGGATCCACTGTTAGTCTGAAAGGAATGTGATGGCGACTGCTGGTGATTGTTCTTGTAATTCCCTTGAGATCGCTGATTGTAGCCTTTATTGAATGAATTATTTCCATAAGTTTTGGGCTGATGAGTGTTTTGTTTCTGAGCCCAGTTAGCAGAAGCAAGGAGTTGGGCCTGATTTTGATCCAAGCGAAGCTGATAATCCTCTTGGCTAAGCAATAAACTTGTTAGGGATTCATAGGATATGAGATGTTCTCTGCCATTGACCGACTCCACTGTTCCTCTGTATTCTGCGCCCAGACCGTTGAGGATGAAGATAACAAGATCTTCTTCTTCAACTGGATGTCCTGTCAGAGCTAGTTCATCAACGATTTGTTTGATTTCACTAAGATATTCTTCGATTTTCTTATCTCCTCGTAGTGTGTTGACTAATTTCTGCTTGAGCTGCACTATTCTGGATCTGGATTTGTTAGCAAACAGATTGTGTAGCTTGGTCCATGCTTCTTTGCTGGTTGACACATCACCAAGCAAAGGAATCGTTGTTTCATGAAGAGAGGCGACGATGGCATTCAATAGAAGACTGTCTTGACAGATCCAGTGTTCGTGATCTGTCGAAGAAGAAGATGGTGGGCAGGCAAAACTTCCATCCACATATCCCATTAACCGATAACCTCTGAGCACGGTCAGAAACTGTAATCTCCAAGCAGTAAAATTAGTGGTCTTGAGTTTCAGCGCAAGCTGAGAACTCGCATTGATTGCTATAAGTGGTTTCCCATTGGTAGCTTGAGCTGAGGGAATTTCTTCTCCAGATTGACCAATGCTTGTAGTAGACATGGAGATAATGAAAATTTGAGAAATTGAGGTTTACGTTGGAGTTGATCGAACGACCTCATTCAAAATGAGAGGTTGGAAGGTGTTCACTCACAAAAATATTTTTCAACCCTCCCAACCTCTCTCAATACCAAACAATTATTCACTTTTATGAACCTCTCCCAACCTTTATGTCAGGTATAGGCTTAAGTTACGGTCACCGACTTCACAAACCTCCCCTACAACGTCTGATTGGCTTCCATCCCTCATACATTCATTCTGATTTTTTTTCACTTTCTTTTCTTGCATATCTGTTGCTCGAGTAACCTTTTAGAATCAGTGTTACCTTCATTTCCTTGGCTTACTGGATTGACTGATTGACTGATACCGCTCTTTCGGAAGAAAGCACGTCGGAATCCGGAGAACAGCAAATGGAATCTTATACTTATCGACTCACTATGACGATTTTTTGAGGACCCACCCTGGTCCCTACAAATGTGGGTCCTCAAAAAATGTTTTATTAATAGATCTCATTAACAAATTTAATGTTTTATTAATTAATAAATTTAATTAGTATTAATTATAAATATAAATGCCACTAATGGAAATTAGAGATACAATTGCTACTGCAGTAAGTTAGATGTAAAATAAGAAAGTTAAAGTTATTGTTAATAATGCATGTGTGTACATGTGTAATTGTGAAACATGTATGTATAATTAATAAAATATAACGTGTATGGTAGTTGATATTTACGGTATAATTTTTAAAAAATTAACTAAAAAATTAAATTAAATTTAAATGATGTACATTCTCTGCTTTATTATTAAAGTACTCTAAATGCTCCCTTGTAAATTTGACAACTTATATTTTATATATAACCTTATCTAGCTTATTTGACAACTTATTCTTCAGTTTAATTTCATAGCTTATATACTAGCTTAGTATCTGTCAAACATATTATATACCAAGCAGGGGGACCTGTAATTATAAATATTAAATAAAAATTAGCGAAAAAGTTCCAAAAATATATAATAATATAATATACTAAACAAAATTTAAAGGAATAAATTAATTTTAATTTAATAGACCTGAAAAAATTAAAAATAATTAAAGTACAGTGATTTAACTTCAATTGAGATAACTAAGTATACAATTTAGGTTTTTTAAGATATTGATCGATTAAAGTTCAAAATTGACCATAAGTTTCTTCACACAATATGCTTATAATGATTAAATGTACCTACCTATCAAGTTCGTGCTATTTCAAGTTTTGTTTGAATGATCACACCATCAAAACAAGAGATTTAGCTTCAAATACCTAAGGTGTACAATTTAGGCTTTTTAGAAAATTGACCTATTGAAGTTTAAAAATGGCCAAAAGTTCCTTCACACAATATATTTATAATAATTAAATGTAGCTTCGTATCGAATTTCAGCTAATTCGGAGTTCATTTGACTGATCACACTAGCAAAACAAATGATTTAACTTTTAATAAGATACCTAATTGGATAATTTAAGTTTTTTGAACAATTGACCAATTAAAGTTCAAAATTGGCCAAAAGTTCATTCACACAATATACTTATAAAGATGATTAAATGTAGTTACCAATCAAGTTTCAGATGATTCGAAGTTCGTTTGATCGATCACGCAATCAAAACAATGAATTTAACTTCGAAAGAGATACATAAAAATATAATTTATATTTTTTTTCAAAAAATTGACCGATTGAAGTTCGAAATTGGCAAAATATTCCTTACAATATGCTTATAATGATTAAATGTAACTACCTATCAAGTTTTAACTATTTCAGAGTTTGTTTGATTGATCGTGTTATCAAAACAAGAGATTTAACTTCGAATGAGATAATTAAGTACACAATTAAGATTTTTTTTCCCAAAATATTGACTAATTAAAATTCAAAATTGGTCAAAGATTCCTTCATAAAATATTCTTAGAATAATTAAATGCAGTTATTTGTTAAATTTCAGCTAATTTGAAGTTCGTTTGATTGAATATTAAATAACAATTAGAGAAAATATTGCCAAAAATATATAATAATATAATATACTAAATGATATTTAAAAGAAACAAATTAAAAACCATTATTTAATTTAATTATGAAATTTATTTTGATCAGGAAATTGTTTTAATTTTTCATTATTAATTTAATCACCAAATGGTTTTTATTTTTTTATTTAATTATGTTTATTTAAATTATTAATCTAATATCTCCAAATTTATATCTGTGAATTTTAAATAAATAAAAAAGAATAAAAGAATAAAAAATAGAAAAACACCGTTAGTCTACTTTCATAATTTCGATCATCTGGTATATTTTATAGTGAGTTGTATTAAATGACCATTTAAGCATAGGCCGAGCAAGATAAATAGATTCTCAAAAAAAAAAAAAACAAGATAAATAACTGGGAGGGTCCCATGTTTTATTTGGGTGGTACGCGTAAATTTCCCCAAAAATATTGAATATCATCGAAGGATTTCTTCCGAAGACAAGTCAATTTCTTTCTTCTTCGTCGATCGGGTGACCTCCACTGATTTTGTTCAAAGCTTCAGCTATCGCTGCAAATCTACAGGTGCTTCTTTTCCTCTTCCTGGTCTCTACATACACATACGAAATGCAATTCGCGCATAGCTGCTTATACCGTTACACACACACACACACACACTTGTTTATGCTTGAATTCTTCTTCAAACTTCTCCGAGACCCGATATTCCGAGGTGGAAATCTTTGATGTTTGGTTCCTTTTTCTCCTCTTTTGTTTGCGTTGAAAGTGATTGATTTCGGTTTCTGTTCTGATGAAAAACTAATTAATTGCTTCATAATGGAGATAAATTTTGAATCAAGTTCAATTGGTGAGCAGTTCCGTGGAAGTTATTTCTATTCGTCTTTGGTAGGTTTGGTGGTGACTTTTTTTTTTCGTTCTTTCCCCCAGCTAGGATTTGATGGATACCAACAATTGGAGGCCTAATCCTCCTGGCAGGGAACCTACGATGGACACTGGTGATTGGAGAGCTCAGTTGCCGCCTGATTCTAGACTCAGGATTGTCAACAAAATGTAACCTTATTTTTAAATTTGCCTTTTTTCCTTGTCTTTACTTTTTTTTTTCATGGTCCTTTTCTTTGAATGCGATTGCAATATCATGTAGGGCATGTTTAGTGGTCTCGTAGGATGGAGGTTGCTCAAGTCTAGGACCATTCTTGTATTTTTCGACATTCATATGTTGTTTAGAAGGTATTCATAATCATTATCAAAACCTTGATTGAACCCAAACTACGTTGGCTTCTGCTAAATGAATTCTTATGGGACACTTAATGAGAATATGTCACATGAGTTATTCTTCGGTGATGAATCACCGTAAGTTCCAAGAAATTAAGAAAGCTATCACATTCCCGGTCTTGGGCATCTCTGCTGAAGCTAATAGTCCATGAAATCCCAGAATGGAAAGTAGAGAAATTGTCACTTACTCATTTAGTTATCTCCTACGTGGATTTTTTTTATTCGACACACTGCCACCCTAATTAATAACTCTACTATGCATATGCCCAAATAATCTTACGCTTACCCTAGATTAAATACTCTCATTTCTTATCCTTTCCTTACTCCTGTTGCCACAAATCCAATGCAACATCGTCATTTACCCATTTCTGCCATACTCAATTTTTGGGCATGTTGTCTCTTAGTGGCGGACATTTTGTGCAATTCATAAGCACTTGTAGAGAATTGTATGTCTTCTTCGATTTGTATCACTTATTAATATAGATCATACTTAAATGAGCAAATTTTATATTCGTCGTTGTATGGAAACGTTAGCATAGTCTGAGATACTTAGGTCTACTTCTAAGTTTCAATTTCTTTGACCTACCTCTGTTTACTGATAGGCATTTACCTGGGAGAGAACCTGTACAGAGCAAAATTTTGATAATAAATTGGTCTAGTAATTTTTGTGCTGGTTTATAGTTGAAAACCCATATATGAAAAGCCATGGTTGGGGTAAAAATTAAAGTGCTTTGATATTCTTGTTCTTCCTAAGTCAAAGAGGTTTTTGACGTGATTCCATGTCCATACGTTTACATGGTTAGTTTCTCTGTTTTTTTTTTCCTTCAATTCAAATAAATGTTTAATCATTTGTTACTTGTATTTTGAATTTTGATTCAATTTTTTTTAGTTTTATGTAGACCTTACGATGCAGTCAAAATGGCTCAAATAGAAATGGTCCACACCACCTTAGGATGTCTCATTTTTGAACCTTTAGCACTCTTTTCAAGTTGATCGTTCTCACTAGCTACTTTTGTGCATATTGAATGGTTAATTGCTATTAAATGGAATCTTATCAGAGAAAAAGCTATTAAATGAAATCTTTTCCATTTGTAGAATGGAAACATTAAAAAGGCATCTTCCTTTTTCTGGGCAAGAAGGATTGCAAGAACTGAAGAAAATAGCCATAAGGTTTGAGGAGAAGATATATTCTGCTGCCATAAACCAGGTAATTTTGCATTGCTGGGGTTTCATTGTAAGGATTGTAGTTTGTACATTTGAACCAGTTCCATTTGTAGACATGTTTTCTTCGAATTTAAAAGGAAATTTCATTGATGAATTGGGCACCAGGATGCTACTACTGCGAAGTGCGAACAGAGTACAAACTAGGTTAGGTCCTTGACCTTTATAAGAGAACAGAACTCAATGTCCTCCTCTTTCCCTCAACTCCTTCTGAAATTACCAGTTTACAAGTTTCTGAAATCCTTGGTCCTAGTCTTCTGCATTCACCAATACATAGACATATATATGCATGAATTCATGATATGGAGCTGCGGATATATGTGGTTGTGGTTGGGTGATTCTTGTGTTCTACTTCTCTGGGGTACTTCAAATATTTCTATATGTATATATTCCCATTTAAGCAATATACTTAAAATGCTGAGAGGTTTGAGCTTGTCACATGGAAATATGTTGGCAAAAAAGGAGGGATAATAAAGAAGAAGCTGCAGAGCTAGAGACAATACTGGCTTAAAATCATTGAGCAAGTTGTGATATGCATTGCCAGAAATCTAAAACTTTTAATGTTTATTTTAATTTTCAGCAAGATTATCTTCGAAAAATATCTTTGAAGATGCTTACAATGGAAAACAAGTCCCAGAATACTATGCCCAATCCATTGCAGTCCAACTCTCCGAGCAACAGCAACAATCTCCCTGATCCAGGTAATAAGATGAAGTATGATAGTGCTTTTATGCTGTGAAACTATAAAATATGACGCTCACTCTTTTACATTTTCTTCGCTCTCCACATTTGCTTTGACATGTTGGTGTATGCATCTCTACCACTCTCCCACCTTTTTGTGCTCCATCATGTGTTTTTTGTTCAATCAGGTAAATCGTTTAGATGTAGTATATTGACGAATCTTCATTTTGGTGATACATTGGGGAGAGTCTGGATAACCTGTGGAACTTATACAATGTTCTGGTTGACGTTGCCCCCCTCAATTATTTGATTCTTTGTTGTTCTTTTTTTTTCTTCTTTCCCTTAACTCTTTTTTTCCCTGCTAGTGACTGATGGGTTTGTAATAAGAAATACTGGCATCTTTTTCTCCTTTTTTTTGTTCTCTTCTCAGTTCCATCCCCTCTATCTCCTTCTGTTTGGAGTAGCAGCATGAGTGCCTCCTGCATTGAAGCAGACCCTTTCAATCTGTCAATTATAAGTTATAACCTGTTTATTGTGGCTGTTCTGTACTTTCATGATTACATTTTAGTTGAGTACACAATTCATATGCTTGCATGTTTATGCTAATTTATGTCTAATTTAGTCTTTTATCTTTAGTAGCATCTCACAATATGCAGTCCCAACTTCACAATCAAGGGCAATCACTTCCCATGCAATTGCCACCAAGTCAGCAAGCACGCCAACAGTTATTATCCCAGAACATCCAGAATAACATTGCATCTGCTGGAGTTCAAGGTTCTGCTGGTTTAGCAATGCCCTCTGTGCCCAGTCTAAGTCAGGCTCCTATTCCCAACGTTGTTAGCCAGAACTCTAACATGCAGAACATATCGAATGTTCCCCAGAATTCAGTGGGGAATTCAATGGGACAGGGGATGCACTCCAATATGTTCACTAATTCTCAAAGACCAATGTCTGGAAGGCAACAGGTGGTTGGGCAACAGCAACAGCAACAGCAACCACCGCAACAACAGTCCCAGAACACACAACAGTATCTTTATCAGCAGCAGTTACTTATGAAGCAGAAATTCCAGCAGGGAAATCTCCCACATTCACTCATGCAATCACATATCCAGCAACAACAGAACATATTAGAACCAACACAGTTGCAATCCTCTCAGCAACCTGGTATGCAAACATCATCCATGATGCAGCCTTCGGTGATTCAATCAGCTCCTCTATCTAGTCTTCAACAGAATCAGCAGTCTTCTGCCCAACAATCAACTCAGTCTATGCTTCAACAACCAGTTCTTCGGCCACATCAACAGCCACAACAGACTGCTGGCATTCATCAACAGCAAATGGCACCGCAGGCATTGTTGCATCCACAACAGCAGCAGATTGGGAAACAGGCAAATGCATCGAACATGCAGCAGAATCAGTTAATTGGGTCACAAAATAAAGTTGGGGACTTGCAGCAGCAGCAGCAGCAGCAGCAACATCATCAACAGCAGCAGCAGAGGTTGCTGGGCCAGCAGAACAATCATCAAAACCTGCAGCAGCAGCAGCATTTGATGGCTCAGCAAAACAACCTCTCAGGTATGCATCAGCAACAGTTGGGCCCACAAATTAGCATTTCTGGTCTATCACAACAGCAGCCACAGCAGCTGCTTGGAACTCAGTCTGGTAACCCAAGCATGCAAACTAATCAGCACTCCATCCACATGCTACCGCCTTCGAAGGCACCAATGCAACAACAACAGCAAAACTCGTCCAATTTGTTACCAACCCAAGGGCAGCAGTCACAACCCCAGCCATCTCAGCAGCAATTGATGCCACAGATGCAGTCACAGCCTGTGCAGTTGCAACAGCAGCCTAATCTGTTACAACGAGACATGCAGCAAAGGCTTCAAGCATCAGGTTCCTTGCTTCAAGCACAAAATGTAATTGATCAGCAAAAGCCATTGTATCAATCACAAAGAGCTATTCCGGATACGTCATCAAGTATGTTGTACTTATGCAGCTTCCTGCTTCTGTTCCTTGCCTTCTCTATTTAGTTCTTTCATGCTACAATTAGTCAATTAGATTACTAGAGATGCTTTTTATTAGCGGTAGCTTCCTAAATATCTAAATCCCATAATACAAATGGCATTGTTCTTCATTGTAACAAATTAAGTCAATAATTTTCTTGGAGTTCGGTAGTTTATCCAAGTTGCTTTATTGGAGGAAGCAGTGTCTCTAACTCCTGACAGTAGGTCATGGACTTCTGAAAAGTATGGGAATGGCGAAGAAAATGCATTCGATGTCATTCAAGTGAGACTTTTAGGCTTCGAAGTTTGGCCATGAGGTTAAAATATAATCTCTTGGTAAAGACTCCTACAACTGATGGTGGCATCACTTTGAGCGGTAGCTTTTTGTACATCTAGCTGTCTGCTGCATTTTGACTGTTGCTCCAGAGTGGGTACTAGCTTATGTGATTATCAACATTGGGCTTGCACTGCCTTAGACCTCCTTAATAAATTTTGGTTCACAAAGAAAGCGATTATTTACATCTTTGCTTCTGGAAAAGTATTGTTACCTCTGTTACATATCTTGATTGTGAGGAATTCTTCTGGACCCACTGGTGGATATAGATTACCACATATTTCTCCCTAACGACGTTGATATTTTTTCAATAATTAATTAGTTTTTGCTACTTGGTAAACTTTTCTTCATTTTGTATTTTCATAACTCCAATTAAAAGGACATTAAGATTCCTGCTTAGGATTTTATAATTTCATTTAGAGTTATCTCTGTTCTTATCTTTGGTAATTATGAGATTGGTTGGCCTAATAAGTCCTATGCGGTTTCATTGTACACAAGTATCTTATTTGATGTGCATTTTTTGTAGCATCTCTAGATTCCACAGCCCAGACAGAACATGCTGATGGGGCTGATTGGCAAGAAGAAGTCTATCAAAAGGTAATTTGTTGTTTTTTCATTTTCCATTGAATGAAAACTGCTTAGTATTTGGGTAAAATGTAAACAACACTCGTGCACAAGACTTCCGCTGTGAACGGAGTTGGGGACAAATGAGTTGCATGCAGACCTTACTCCCCTTTTTTTTTGCCTTTCTTTTGTTTCATGATGCATGGATGGAAACATCTAAACATGGAATGACATGAATCTATGGCATTGAGTTCACATTGGTCCAGGATTATGGGTTGGGTAGATTTTAGATATATGGCATCTTTTGTGGATGTGATGAGAACTCTGTTCCTATAAGACCATGGCAGAGTATAATGGCTATGTGGTGTGATTTGTCCAATGAAAATTTTGAGGATGTGGGACCTCTCCACTGCTTGTCCTCCTTCATGTGCGTTGAATTTAGCACAATGGAGAGAGTAAATACTTCGTTCATGGCATGGAAAAATATTTCCGCTGTGTGTGGCAGTGGGCTGTCATTACTCGTAGGTTGGGATTTGTAAAGGGTTTCATTTTTCCTGGTTAACTTGACATAGTTTCTCCAGCTTTGTACATTTCCTACTTCGAATATTTACATGATATGCCAAATTGCATTAGCATCTGTAGAGAGAACATTATAACAATATGACATCATATGTGAGGAATTCAATATGTCCTTCATTTTTTACAATCTTGTTATTATTAACTTGGCAGGGAAAGTGAGTCCACAAGAGTAGGGCATGGTTGAATATTTTTCATGGTTAATTCTCCACCAGCATATCGATACAAGAAAGCGCTTTGCTTATTGTGGAAACCATTATAAACAAATTAGCTAATTATATATCTCACTTTTACTTTGCAGATCAAAATCATGAAGGATACTTACTTGCCTGAATTGACCGAAATGCACCAAAAAATTGCTGCTAAACTTCAGCAGGTTTGCTATTCCTCATATCTTCCCTTGAGTTCATTACCTGAAATTGTCACGTTAGATGGCTCGAGGAATGAATGTGGTTCAAATTATTTATCTGTGTAGATTGGCTGTCAATCAAATGTATTCTGAGTTTAATGTCTCACTGTCTATCACCAAGAAAATAAGCAGGAAAGAGACACAAGGAAAAAAGTGCAAAGTTATTTTCTTAACTTGGTGAAATGTTTTATCTTTTTCTTGCTTCTGTTCGTGGAATGTTTTTCTTAAATAGTTATTCTTTGTTCATCAGAATGAATCTCTTCCACAACCACCGAAGCCAGAGCAGCTTGAAAAGCTGAAAGTCTTCAAGGCTATGTTGGAGCGCATTATAACTTTCTTGCAGGTTCCCAAACATAGTGTCGGGCCCAATTTCAAGGAGAAGTTGGGTTCTTATGAGAAGCAGATTGTAAACTTTATAAGCTCAAACAGGCCGAGGAAGGCTCCTTCCCAGCAGCTAGGAGGCCCAGGACAGATTCTGCCGACTCAAATGCACTCCATGCAGCAGTCACAATCTCAAATTACTCAAATTCAGTCGCATGAAAATCCGATAAACCCTCAGGCTCAGTCAATGAACTTACGGGGTTCTACTGCAACAATGCAGCAGAATAGTATGGCTAATTTGCAGCATAGTTCCCTGTCTCAGCAAAACATGATGAATTCGCTCCAGCCAAGCTCTAATATGGACTCTGGACAAGGAAATGCATTGAACTCAATGCAGCAGGTTCCTGTGGGATCTCTGCAACAAAATCCTGTCAGCGCTCCCCAACAGGCCAATATGAATTCCCTGTCAACTCAAAGTGGGGTGACTATGCTTCAGCAAAACATGAATCCCCTTCAGTCAAATTCTAATATGCTACAACATCAGCAGCATCTGAAACAACAGCAGGAGCAGAAAATTTTACAGACACAGCAGCAGTTCAAACAACAATATCAACAGCGTCAGATGCAGCTTCTGCAGCAGCAGCAACAGCAACAACAGCAGTTGCAGCAGCAAGCAAGGCAGCAGATGCCTGCACACCAGATGGTCCAGCTTCATCAGATGAATGATGTTGGTGAGATGAAGATGAGGCAGGGAATGGGTGCTAAGCCAGGAATGTTCCAGCAACATCTTTCAGCAAGCCAGCGCCCTTCTTATCCTCATCAACAACTGAAATCTGGGGCTTCATTCCCTACATCTTCACCCCAACTTCTTCAGGCTGCATCTCCTCAAATGCCTCAACATTCTTCTCCACAGGTTGACCAGCAAAACCTGTTACCATCTCTCACCAAATCTGGAACCCCTTTGCAGTCTGCAAACTCACCTTTTGTGGTGCCATCTCCTTCAACTCCCTTAGCCCCTTCTCCTATGCCAGGGGACTCTGAAAAACCCATATCTGTTATTTCCTCAAATTCTGGAAATATCGGGCCCCAACAAATGACTGGTGCACCAGCACCAAGTCAATCTCTGGCAATTGGGACCCCTGGGATATCAGCTTCACCATTGCTTGCAGAATTTACCAGTCCAGATGGAGCACATGGTAATGCTTTGATTAATGTTCCTGGGAAATCAAGTGTCGCAGATCAGCCCATTGAGCGTCTGATAAAAGCAGTTAGTGAAATTCCCAACCCCTCCCTCGTGTTCTTTTTGTTGTTGTGCTTAAGAATAGTTGCCAATAACATCATTGTGCTCAATTAAAAATTTCAGGTGAAGTCTGTGTCACCTCAAGCATTGAGTGCATCTGTGAGTGACATTGGTTCAGTTGTCAGTATGATTGATAGGATTGCAGGATCAGCACCAGGTACTGGATCTAGAGCTGCAGTTGGTGAGGATTTGGTTGCCATGACAAAGTGTCGTTTGCAGGCGAGAAATTTCATCACTCAAGATGGAATAAGTGGAACAAGGAAGATGTGGCGCTACACAAGTGCCATGCCCTTAAGTGTTGTTTCATCAGCTGGATCTGACAGCTTTAAGCGACTAAGTGGTTTAGAAACATCTGACCTAGAGTCCACTGCATCATCAGGTGTGAAGAGGCCTAGAATAGAGGTATTACTCTTCGCCTGTGGTATACGATTTTTTAAATTGTAGTCAATTGTTCAGTTTGCCACGCCAGTTATGTCATGTTATATGCATCATTTTACCGTTGACATACTTGCTATTTAATGTTTTTTTCTAAGTTCTTATAGTGACTATATCATGCATTGCTTTGCTTTAATATGGTTGCCTCTGCTTGCTGAACGAAGATAATATGCTAATAATGAAGCAGACAATATGGTAGAATTACCATCGCATGAAATAATGACATTTGAGTATTCTATTGGTTTGACAAAATTGGTCTTCTTTTGAAAAAGCTCAATATTTTGCAACTGACAATAAATCATATCATCCTTAAGATGTCTTTTCATTGGAAAGGTGGAGATATGAATGGAAAAGAAATGGAAGTAGCAGTGGGTAATGCTCGATAGCTAAAAATAATGATGTGATTTTGGACTTAAGTTAAAATAGACTAAAGGAACAATATTACGATGCGAAATTTTGAATTTTTATATTGCTCTATGTGTATAATGTGACTTAATTGTGTTTATTTCCAGTATATCAAAGTCTTAAGTGTGCTATTCATATCCCTTTCTCTTTTTGGCTCCTTTACTCACGAAGTTCATTTTTTATTAACTTGTATGTATCAAAGGGCAAAGGGGATGTACCTTTCTCTGTTTGACTCTATTCCTCACTGACATCCATTTATGGTGGCCTTATATGATGACAGAAAGAAATCCCCTGCCCCTGTCTCTCCTCTCCCAATAGGTTTAGTTTCTCCACACACACACACACAAAAAAAAAAGCTGCAAAAAAAGAAAGAAAGAAAAGAAAGTCATGCGTTGGCCAAAGCCTTGGGCAGGTTTTAAGAGTTTGGAACAGACGATTCATGCAAAATCCCTATTTACCATTTCCTAGCTTCATCTTTTCGTAGAACCTAACTGGATTATTGTTTGCATCTAACGGATGTAATGTTCTTCAAGATCTTGATGAAAAAAAGGGAAAGTTTTGGTTATGTTACTCCTTGTGAGTAAATTGTCTGGTGGTGTGACTCTATTGTTTCCCAACTTAGTTTTGCTTGCATTTCCAAATTGTTGCATTTTATTCAGATTTGGGAAATGATATGGTGCATGTTGTAGGCTAGTCATTCACTTATGGACGAGATAAGGGAAATAAATCAGCGACTTATAGACACAGTGGTTGATATTAGTGACGAAGATGTTGATCCAATTGCTGCTGCTGAAGGAGGTGAAGGAACCATTGTTAAGTGCTCTTTCAGTGCCGTGGCTCTGAGTCCAAACTTGAAATCACAATATGCTTCGGCACAAATGGTGGGCATTCAAACACACCAATATGTTATGAACGTTATTTATATGCACCATGCATGCTTTTGTATTCATTTGTGCTTTATTCCCATGCAGTCACCAATTCAGCCGTTACGATTACTCGTTCCCACGAATTATCCAAACTGCTCTCCAATACTCTTGGACAAATTTCCAGTTGAAATCAGGTGAAGGAACACCTCTCTCTCGCTCTCATTATTTATTTTTAGTCCTCTTTTCCTCGTGCTGTTTTTTTCTTTTTCCTTCATTTTCAATATAAGAGATTTTTGGTATTTGTATTTTTTCCCCTGTTCTCCTTTTCCAACACTTGTTGCTCCTGTCATACAGAGCATTATGTCTCTGCACGTCTGCTGGATAAAAGTCATTGATTTCTCAATATATGGCATTTAGGAAGTGTATTAGGTAATTTATGGCATTTAGGAAGTGATTTGGTAATTCATGGCATTTAAGAAGTGTGTTTGTCCTTGTTACTTTGACAGCAAGGAGTACGAAGATCTCTCGATGAAGGCAAAGTCGAGGTTTAGCATATTTCTGAGAAGCCTTTCACAACCTATGTCACTTGGAGATATAGCAAGGACCTGGGATCTCTGTGCCCGTGCAATTATTTCCGAGCATGCCCAGCAAAGTGGCGGTGGCAGCTTCAGTTCAAGATATGGGACTTGGGAAAACTGCTTGAGCGCTGCTTGATCGTGCTCTCAGTCCTACCGGACAGGTGTCTTTAGTCTTAACCACGGTATCAGGGCATTTGTATAGAGACATAGTGTAGCAGTCATAAATGTTGTTTATCTTTCCTTATGTTTAATTTACGAGCCTGAAAAATATGCAGATGCAGCATCATACATATCTATAACAAGCTGTTATCATGTCTGTCTGTAGGCATGCTTCTGCAGTTGCTTGTATCAATTTCCAGATTGGTTTTTGTATATTATCTCAATCATTATTAAAATGTCAGTTTCAAGCAGTTTCTTTCTGGGTACTCAAGTTGTAGGTAATGGGTGAGTTATGAGTGATGAACGGGCTCGAGATTTTAAATCTCACATCGCGTAGAAAAAGTAGTTAAGTTTATAATATGATACGGATTTAGTAATTAACTCAAGGGAAAAAGCTTGCAAAATTGTCAGCAAGCATTCGAAGATCCATAGAGTGTAGAGTGGAGAAAATTGTTTTCTTTTACCCGCGTGGCCTAGGATTTCCGTTATATATGCTCTCAGCCTGACGCCGTTCCAGGCGTTTTGTGTTTAACAAATTCTAATAGAAAGAGGGTGAAAGAAAAGCTTCTCTGTTCTTGAACAGTACAACGATGGCGGACTTTCCATTCTCATCAAGAATTCGATCAAAAACTATCTTTCTCTACACCAAATCGACGCCGTTCATCCCATCATCATCGGCATTCCCATCCTCAACTTCTAGCAGTTTATCCTCCCCCTCCCCCTCCCCTCCCAAATTCATCACTCGTACCTCCTCTACCATGCGCAAGAACACATTCTCCGCCTCTCCTTATTCTCAACCCTCTCCGTCCGTGTGGTACCGTTCGGCCTCGCCCAACCGTAGCATCTCTATGAACGAACAGCAAACAAAGAGAAGGAGCGTAGTACCGGACCACAAAAAGAGAACCTGTGCGTGCTCTCCAACTACGCATCCAGGGTCGTTTCGTTGCGCCCGTCACCGAAAACAGGGAGGATTTGCGAATTCGAATCGGACTGAAACGACATCATACAACTGGAGTAATTCACTGAATTACAAGTGGTCGGGATTAAAGAATTCGTTAATGAGGATTGGGGGAGTGGAAGGACAGTTGATGAAGCGGGCATTTTTGGCTTTGATTCAGCCCTCCTCCCACCATCAGCGACGCCTGGCCGTTTTTGAGCCAAGACCGAGCCGCCTCTCCAGAATGTCTAAAGCTGAGCATTTTTGAATTTGATTTTGATTGCAGGTTCTTTCTTTTCCTCGTTAATTTTGGTCTGTCTTCTGCTCTCATATTATTGCATATATTGTTATATATAACATATCTACGTTTACAAATCTGATCTTTTATTAGAATAGCGGCTGAGGAATCAATGTACAAATGTGACAACAATATGTGTTTATCAGTCTTGGGTGATTTGCCAGTTGATGCAGTTATGTTGAGATAACTCCTGTAGTAACTGCTTAACCATCGAATAATCGTTTTTGGATAAATGTTGGGATGCTGCCAAACTTTTGGACCTTTTTTTTTATTATTATTATAGGGATGTAGTATTTTGCTCCACATATAATTATGGGGCAGTTATGTACACCGTTAATTTTATTAAATAATAAACACCACATCATGTGTTAAATACATCTCTAAAATAATTTTAAAATATATGCACTTTTATAAATATATTACCTTAAATGTATTATTATACCTTAAGATCTTAATTACTAGAAATACCATACTATGTGTTAAATACACACAAGATCTTGATCCCTATATCCAAAAGACAAAAGAAAATGAGTAATTTGAGACTGTGCAAAATGTCTGTTATAAGGGTTAAAGCTCACCTTCTACACTAATAAGGTTTTTTTCTAGTGAGTTGAGCCTAATCCACTTGTTACACTTAAAGAGGAACAAAGTCATGCAGACCCGTTGTACCCATGTGAACCGGACAATTCATATATTGGGTCCGATGTATCCAGTGAATCGGACAACCGAAAGCGGAGAATATTGTTGGTGTGTGGGGTTTCAAAATTATAACATGATATTGGAGTCAGGTTGCTCGGTCCAGTTATTTGAGTATGACCTTTACTCCACTTGTTGAATCTGTGGTATAATCCAACCCACAAGGGTGTAAAGAATCTTTCGATGTGGATGCAAAATGTCCTTGGGCTAAAGTCCACCTCCTACACTAACAAGGTCTTTTCACTAGTATAATGAGTTGGGCCTAACATATTTGCTACACTTGAGGAGGAACAAAATCGTGCATGCCCGTTGTATCCATGTGAACCGGACAATCCATATATGAGCTCGATGTATCCAGTGAACCGGACAATCCATATATGAGCTCGATGTATCCAGTGAACCGGACAACCTAAAGCGAACAATATTATTTGTTCACCATGCATTTGAATTTATTAGAGTCTCCTCACTTCACAAAGTTAAAATGTTTCAATTTCTTCATCAAATATTTTTGAATTTATCACGGTTGGATGTACTTCTAGGATAATCCAATGGCCAATGAACTGGGTTTAAACCTGTGGCCTAAAAGTAGCGACACCGTGACCAGCTTTAGATCAGATCATTCATTTTGCCTTGGTGCAAGGCATTGGGCCACCATTGTAGGCCATAAACAACAAATGATCAATCACCACTTTGGGCATGTCAATTTACAATTATGTTTGCAACTGTAAACATTGAAATTGAATAATTGCCCGAATTGTTTACAACTGGAAAACATTGTAATTGACTAATTGTCTTAATGACTCCGACCAGCTTCATTGTAATACAATGAATATTTTCAAGTGCAATCAAGTTTAGTATTAAGTTTTGGGGAGATTTGATTGATATTACAAAGAATTTAACGATTCTGCCGATCAATAATATCATTGCAGTATGCAAGAAAAATGCTTCATGTCTTGACGAGGACCACAAAGCGACAAAGGGCTACACCTAACTAGTCGTATTCCTCTTTTTGAGGAGTAGACAAAACAGTACACAAACTCAGCCAGGCATTTTTTTTTTCGAAATCAATCAAAGAATGCCGGATCAACCACAAGTTCCGAAAGCAGGAAGTAGACCACCGTGGGTGGGATTAGCAGCAGCTGTATGGGTTCAGATATGCGCCGGCAACTCCTACAACTTCCCACTTTACTCGTCTGCAATCAAATCCGTGTTGGGTTTCACACAGCAGCAAATCACTATTCTTGGAGTGGCAAACGATTTGGGAGAGAGTGTGGGGATTCTTCCTGGAATTGCCTGTAACAAGTTTCCCATATGGAGCGTACTTCTTGTTGGCGTTGTTGCTTGTTTCTTGGGCTATGGTGTTCTGTGGTTAGCCATTACTGAGACTGTTCGGGGTTTGCCTTATTGGGTGGTAAGTGACCCGTCTTTGTTTCTTTGCAGTTTTATGGTTATCTAATTGAAATTGAATGCCCTGGTGGTTGATTAAAGAATTACAAATAGTTAATACCCACTTGTGGATTTGATTGTGTTTGGATTTCCCTTCTTTGATTGATCAAGTTTTACGGGAAATCAGAGACTTTGCTTGTTTTGGAATTATTGGCTTATTGCTAACTGGGGTTGATTAAATAATCACTGGAAAATTTGATTGTCAAAAAATTAATTAACTGTTCATCTTGTTAATGAATTAATTAACTATTCATCTTATCTTGCACTAGATTCTTTGTATACCATTTTTGGGTTTTACTGCAGGCATCGCACAGTTGAATTTAAAGAACTAAAATAGTTCCTCTGATTTTAATAAATCAGTTCTGTCTGTATTGTTTTGCTGCATCCTTTTGCACTTTCGGTTAAGTGGGTGTGCGAGTTTTGATTAATGAGTTGTGTGTGGATGCTCAAGGGCATTTTCTGTTATTCTGCCAATTGTTAGCGAAATAACTCTTGGGGAAATCTTAAATTTGATTGATAGAGAGAAGTTAAGAGTATTCTTTTTTACTAGGAGTTGTGCAACTTAAGTTGTAGCCTGTCAAATAACTAGGGACTGTGCCAAGTTGGAGTTCTAGGTAATTTCCCCAGCAGATTTACTTGGACAATCTAGAACTAAGAATTGATCATCTTCGTGAAAAAAAACCAGCACGTAGTGTAATCTTTTTATAGTTGGTGCTTTTCTAAGTGGCTATCTGAATAACCAAGCAGCAACCATGGAGACTGATCAAGGATATAAATCTTGAAACAAATGACTATAGTGGAAAGATCCTGCCCGTTTGCATCCACCTGGGTTAACAGCTGAATATTCGAGATGATGCTAAATATATATATATACACACAAATATTTTTTAGTATTTGCATTGATTCTATGGGTTTGGAATGATGGAGAAAATAGTATTTCAGCTAGCCTGGCTTTGTAACTATCCTGTGGCAAGCATTGAATAATTCACCATTCCTCTTTTCAATGCAAGAGTTGCACAGAGAAAAATTATTTCTCCAAGGATCTGGGCATTACTCTTGTCAAACCCTCAAAATTTTATGTCACTTCCTATGGTATTGTAGATCGTGTCCAGCGACGGCTAATGCTGCTACTGTTTTTATTCGTTCTGTAGAAAGGTAGAATCTTTTGGAAATGATCTTCCCCAAACTTTGAAAGTAATCAATGGTTAATATATTTTCCTGAACGGCTCAGTTTGAGTTGAAGTCATTTCAATTATTGATAGTGTGGTTGGATATGAATGTTAGTCTTGTTCTCAGCTTAGGGAAAAGAAAAGTGTTATTGCAGGTCAAAGTTGTTTCAGTTGGTGGCGGCAGAACTGTGGACAGTGGTCTTTGTCAATGATGGGTAGTTATTGAGTGATTCTTTATTGATCCATTGAGGCTAAGACCTGTAGACTCACAAGGATCTGGATTTATGGCCTAAGGATCAGCTTGGACTGGGGAATGTAAAATGATATGGAAGAGGCAGATGCTTGTATCCTCTGGTCTTCAAAAGAGACTTATTACAGTCTGCACTTCGTTAAGTACAAGGTTTCATTTCTGGGAGACGAAAATCATACTTTGTTGGGAATGATTGGAAATATACTAGTGTTCTCAAATAGAAGGTCTGTTAGTGCTCAAAGCTCCTGCAGCGGAGGCATGTTCAAAGCCTGGACTCAAGCATCATTGAAAGCAGAGTCTTTTTATTTGCAAGCTAGAAGTGGTTTGGCTCATTGAGCGGAAGTAATTTTGTCCATTAAGTCAAAGTAGGATGCTGGTAGGAAGTAAACAACTCCTGGATTGAATAAATAACACCATTCTCTTTATAATACTTTAGTTATTCAGTGAGGTTGATGCTTGAACTAATGTTACAAATGGTTTGACTTTTTTATTTCTTGTTTGTAAGTCCTGTGATTATATGGTGTCAAGACTTAAAAAGATAAAAGTAATCTAGAGATGAAAGGGAAGGGCTTAGAGATTTAGAAAGCGTAAAGAAAATACATTTATTTTCCCTTATTATTCCAAAGTTGATAACATAGACCCAGTATCGTATCAAGGAGTAATGAAGAAAAGATAGAAACTAACAATAACCGTATCTACGATAATTTTTTTTTTTTTTGGGATCAAGCAGCATTCACGTTGATAAGCATTACTTCAGCATATCAGGTCCTATCATCAAATTCTAATTTATTTCATCTTTCTTCATCCAATCAAAACTTTTTATAGAAAAGTTTGGTTTTGACACCTAATTCAGGGTTTATTAACTGAACATAGTGAATGAACTCCTGATAAAGAAGGCAAAGGGAAAGGGGAATAGTGGACCAGGAGACCATGGTTCACTTTCGCCCCGCTTTGGTTTATAGGTATGAATTGGGAATATTACGGCATGGTGAGAATTAAATGCCTGTAGCCAGTGGAAGAGATTTGTTTAAACCTAAGCACTAAGTGGAAATGACATCTGTTCCCAAGGGGTGTTGCCATCATTATTTTGAACCATACTCAAAACTAGGTTTTGGCCTGGTATTTACAATTTCACTCCGACTTGTATATGTTTATAAACTAAATTCTTGTTGCATATTGTTATGGCAGTTGTGGATTGCGCTTGTTATTGCCACTAATAGCAATGCATGGTTTGGGACTGCTGTACTTGTAACCAATATGAGAAATTTCCCTTTCAGCAGGGGCACTGTTTCTGGTATTCTCAAAGGGTATATTGGCCTCTCTGCAGCAGTATATACAGTTGTGTACAATATGGTGGTCAAAGATTCTGCCTCAAAACTTGTGTTGTTTCTTGCTATTGGCATTCCCATTTTATGTTTGGCCTTGATGTATTTTATTCGACCTTGCACACCAGCTTCTGAAGAAACAGACTCTTCCGTGGATGTTCATTTTGTTTTCACCCAAACTGCAAGTGTTATCCTGGGCATCTATCTTGTGACAGTCACAATACTAAGTGACTTGTTTTCTCTAAGTGATGTTGTCTCCTACCTATTGGTTGCCATAATGGTTGTCCTTCTTTTATCACCTCTTGGAATTCCTATCAAAATGACTCTTTTCCCTGCAAAGATGAAGAAAAAACAAAGTTCACGTGTTAATTCTTCAGACCAATTGGCTGATAAAGAAGGAAACTCTGCCCAATCTGAACCTCTGTTGGCTCCATCCTCGTCAGAGACACATCTTGGAAGTTTAAATGACAGTGATGATGCTTCAGATGTGGAAACACTTCTTGCTGTTGGGGAGGGGGCAGTGAAGAAGAAAAGAAGACCAAGAAGGGGGGAGGATTTCAAATTTCGCGAGGCCTTCATCAAGGCTGATTTTTGGCTGCTCTGGATCATCTACTTTCTCGGCGTTGGTTCTGGGATCACAGTTCTCAATAATTTGGGTCAAATTGGCATTGCATGTGGTGTCGATGACACAACAATATTGTTGTGTATATTCAGCTTTTGCAATTTCTCTGGTCGGCTTGGCTCTGGTGTTGTTTCTGAATATTTTGTCAGGTAAATCACTTGCTTGCTTCCTTTCTCCGTGTGTTTGTATTTCAGTATTTTTGGTTGAAGTCTCAACATCATATGGACTCTGAACCTCTCGCCTTTTTGGATGGATGTGGCTTTTTTTCTTTTGTTCTACATTGCAGGTCAAAAACGCTTCCTCGAACATTTTGGACGACATGCTCCCTAGTACTGATGGTCATAACATTTATCTTGTATGCATTAGCTCCCAGGGGTACTCTCTACATTTCAACAGCTCTGCTCGGTGTATGCTACGGTGTTCAGTATTCCATAATGGTCCCAACTGTCTCCGAGCTCTTCGGCTTGAGACATTTTGGAGTAATATACAACTTTATGCTGCTAGGCAATCCCATCGGTGCGCTTCTCTTTTCTGGTTTACTCGCTGGTTATGTATACGATGCTGAAGCTGCATTGCAGGGAAGCTCTACCTGCTTGGGTCCGAATTGCTTCAGGTTGACATTTTTAGTATTAGCTGGCATTTGTGGATTAGGAACAATTTTGAGCATAATTTTGACTATTAGGATAAGACCAGTTTATCAAATGCTCTACGCTGGAGGCTCGTTCCGTCTTCCTCACACTTCAGGTCACTGATGAGTAGAAAAAGAAAGCAAAGGCCTCCCACTGAAGTTGATTTGCTTTCTATTATCTCCTTTATCAGAGCTTGTATTAGATTTAAGTAGTATGGGACCATAATCCATTGTGATGAGATTGCTCCTGAATTCGATTTTACACAGTTAGTACAATACTACATTGTATTTCACTTGTTCAATCAGCCCTTGATGAGATACAGAAATTATGTACCTTTATTGCCATTTGAGGCAAAATAATCAAATTTATCTGTTTTCTACGAATATACCATACCAAAATAGCAGATAGTTGCATGGTAATGGTTTGTTATGTTCAAGTGAAGTGACAATAAGAATGATTTGCCAAGAAATAACAGTCTCAATCAACAGAAAATAATGCACGGTGTCATTCTCGATTATAAAAAATTAAAATGAAACATAACATATTGAAATATATCAAATCCAACCTGATACGTCTGTAAATATTTTATTTAATAGCATATAGCTAATACAAATAGTTCTCCTAAATATAACACTAATTTGCACTGGTGCTTCCTTTTCTATCAAGGAAGGATTACAAGCAAAAAGGAAGGGGAGACAGACTGATTACTTGGACAGACCCACCTACTAAAGAGAAGGATTTAACAAAATCTTTCTATTCACACAACCCAAACGACAAGAATGAAAGAAAAAGAAAAAAAAAAGGAAAATTAGAGAGAAAATCTGGTGGAAGAACCCCTAAAACCCATCTCTCACCATGAAAATTTGTAGGATCAGAAGAAAGAAACAAAACCATTAATATATAAATTAACCTAAAGAAAGAGAGAATCTTATGTGGGTTTTAAATCTTGAAACATAGTATCCCACCTGATCTCTTCAACACCAGTTAACCAGTACCCATCATCATCATCATCACCACCAGATCCGTCCATCTGTTGATGATCATAAGGACTTGAAAAGCTATCAATCCTCTTCTCACCCACAAATCCAGGGCTTCCATTTGTGAGCAAAAGCCTCTCCTGTTTAGCCAAAACCAACTTCTTGTTCCTCTTCAACATTGCTCCTCTTAATCCAGTGCTATAGTTTGGCCTTGGAACCACAACAATAGCCGATTTTTCGCGGCAAATAAGCGTCGTAATATACCTCTGTAGACACTTCTTTGTCTTCTTGATTGCAAAAAGAATCCTTGATATGCTTCTTGGGCTTGGTCCTCTCTCTTTTCTTGCTAATTTGAGGATCTCTAGCCTGTGTTTGGCTATGGATATTCCCATGCTTTGCAAGAACTCGTGGTTGAAGTAGACAATATCTTCATGTTCAAGCTCATTGTGTGCAAAAGACAGGCCATACTCATACACAAGTGAAGGCTCAAGCCCTGTTTTTGATAGCCATGAAAACCAGTCCATGACTTTTGGAGACACAACTGAATGACTGACTCTGCTTTGAGACAGATTTATGCGCATATAAAGCATTGGGGGTGAACTGGTTAAGAACCCTGATTTTGCAAAAGAGTCCTTATACTTTACCTAACTCTTTACTTGGACCCTTTACTCTTTTTTTCTTAACCTAATTAGCCCCAATTTGAATGTATCTATTTTTAGACTATTGTCACTAGTAGTATGAAACTACTTGACCACATCACCATTTCAAGTTTTTAACTACCGGTAAATCCATCCAAATTGGATAGAGGGACTTAATTGAATTTATGAGCAAAGTATAATGGCACATTCCTCATTACAGGAGAATTACCCTCTTTCCTTTTCTTTTTTCCTTTGTTATTTTAATCTTTTGCCTTTTTCTTCATGTGAATAAAACTTGGTAGATAAAAACTTGAGATTGACTAAAGAAAAAGCAAGATATATGTGGGGACTTTCATGGGGATGGCAGCATGTGTATCTCCCAAAGATGGGGTTAACAGAGTGGCCAAACTATTTAGCTTGTGAGCTAAGATTTCTTATGTGGAAATTCATGTATTGCCGTCAATCACGGTAAGAGTAGAAAAATTAATAGTAGTAGCGACATCCACTATGTGTGTGTATATACTCCTTCTGTTCCTATTTAATAGACTGTCTTTCTATTTTGGTTTCTCCTAAATTATAGTTTACTTTCTTATTAAAAATAAGTAAAAATGTCTAGTTTACTCATCTATCCTTATTTATTATGCATCTTTATCAACAAACGATATGAAATTTTAGCAATAATAATGTGTGAGTGTAGTGGTCTTGATGAAAGGTATATTAGAAATAAGAAAAAAATAATTAAATTTATTATTTTAATCATATTAATTGAATGTGAAAAAATAAATGAGTCTATCAAATAGAGATGAAGGGAGTATATATAATAATGAGTCTTTATCTAGTGAGGATGTCCTTACTTTTTAAATCTTATGGAGTTTGACTTTGAGTCATTGATATGATTGTGATTAAGTTCTAAAATCTAAACCTTAAAACTTTTTTAAATCCTAAACTATAATACCATGTGGTGTTTGGTAGAATATAAGTTTACGATGTGTATAAGCAGTCAAATATGAGTCTTGTTGGAAATAACTTTACGCTTTGAGTATGAATATGCGATTTTTTTCCCTCAAAATATAACGTATATTTTGAGAAACAAGAACCCAAATATGTGAGAGAGACGAAGACAATAGAGAAAATTGATGATTTTTTTGATATACATGTTGATATTAATGGATAGAGCGTATAAACTTTTAAGCTGAGAAAAAAAAAACGTATAAATACTACGCTCTACCAAACACTCGCTCAGTCGTTAATCAAATTCAAGGATTGAAAGCAAAGCTTCAAAAGATGTCTTCAGGCAAAGATATTGTTTTGTGTGGATGAGATAACCAAGTGGGGAAATAAGTGTATCTCAAAATTTCAGACTTGGCTAATCACTATCCCTTCTTTTAGGTGTGCTAATCACAATCAATTTTCTATTTAATTAGTGATGGAGCTTTGTTCCCCTAAATCATTTGATTAATCAATTTAATTATTTTTCAACAGGAAAGAATGTATGAGGTGAAATAAAATACCCCTCATAACTCTCAAATCAAAAAAAAATCCCAATAAATGTTCTATGTGAGATGAATATATTGAATGCAATTCGACTAAAAGGAATGATAACGTACGTACGTACTTAGGACACAAGATAAGGATGAAAATAGTATATTAAATTAATTAAAACGACATTGAAATATGTATTTTAAGTTTAGAAACTTAGCACATAATATACAGTAATGAATTTTTATCTTATGTTCTAAAGACATACGCTATCATTAACCTTCAATTAAATTGATGTAGTTCGTAGGGTGCACACAAAAAGTTGAGGGCCATAAAATTATTAGTGGAGAGTAAAAAAGGGTTTTAACTTAATCACTTTTTTGTTTAATTGTATTAGTTATGCCTGGCATCACTAATCAAAATAACAAGATTATTATGTCATCTAATTACTTTATTTTAAGTTAATACATTTGACTTTGAAACCTTTTTTTTCCTTTTTTCTTATGATGCGACCTTTGCCTAATTTTAAAAACAATTTATTTTTCAAATAACATTTTTTTATGAATTTTAATTTAACGTTATCATTTTTTGATGATATGTGTTAATTATGTAGTCAACTATATATACTTTCAATAAATATCTTTTTAAAATTGATTAGTTTATTTAGAAAATCATTCATTAAATGACGAATTCTAAATAGTTCAGTTGACGAGTTGAGTTGTATATAATCTCGCACTCTGAATTCGATCCACACTCCCTTCCCTCATTAAAAAAAAACCATCCATCAAATAAAAATAAAAAGTTAAATGGAGGAAGGACCCTTTTGGAGAAAACTCTACATGCATGTGTGCCAAAGTAATTAACTGACAGACATTCTTGAATACTTTTTCATGAAGTTTCCATAGGTTTGGAGTCATATCACAAATAAACACTAGGTTACAAAAAGCAATATATATATATAGAGAGAGAGAGGTTCTCCAGTTCTCCGGTAAGTACGTCATTATTTTAACTAAAATAAATACATTTATTTTTTAAACCATTAAATCTAACCAAAAATTAAATTATACATCCTATCATAAACTCTAAAATCTTAAAAGTCTAAACCCTAAACTTTTTTTTTTAACTCTAACGATATCATACAATCTTGTTCTTTGAACATCTAAAGTGGCGAAATTATCACTAGTCAAGGGAGTTAGCTCTCCTTGGAGAAAAAAAAATTAGTACTATTTTTATATGTAATTTTTTTATTAATATATTCTCTTATATGTCCATCTTAACCCATGAATTCAATATTTGGCCCGACTTATTTGAGTTTTTGAGTAACTATTATGTCTAGGAAACTCGTATGAGTTAAATATATGGTTCAATAATTATCTAGTCATATATATTGAGGAAGAAGAAGTGTTTGATCAAATTTCAACTGAAATTATTTTTCAATATTACCTAAACATGAGAAATCGTAGATTATAATTATAATCATTTAACAATTTATAAATATGACTTTTATAATGCAATATTTCATTTTGAATTCGTGTTTTCTCTAACAAGTGGCCTATAAATAATCTCAAAAAAATGCAGGCGGCGCTGCCCCCGAATTCCCACAACTTATTTGCCCCCTTACTTCTAATCCTGGTTCCTCCCCTAGACGTCTAATATGGGCCTAAACTTGAGCTGCAATCTCATATATACAAAAATTTCTCACCTAAAGACAGTGTAAATTAGGCTAAATCTCAATTGTGGGGAGATTAGATATTACTCTCGATGAAAATCAAATTTAGGACCTTCTGAGTCCCATAGGTTTGGCTTTTGTGAAATTCAACAAGACTATGGCCAAAGTTGTTACCTGAAACCTAAGTCCTAACCTTTCTTATTTTATTTTTCTAAGCCTTTTCTTCATTCCCTAAACTCTAAATCATGATTGATCTCAATCATATTTAGTTAGATTCAATTGTTTAAACGTATAAATTCTTATTTTAGTTATTAAAATATGTATATAGTAATTCTCCTATAAGGTATTAAAATGATATCCTAACTTTTTTGGGTACAAAAAGATATCTTTTAATTTAAAAAATTATATTTTTATTTTCAATTTTATGAAACCAATGATAAAATTCAATATAAAAAATGCACGGTAATTTTGAATCTTTAGGTATAAAGTAAAAGAGATTTCATACACTATTATGATTGTATTTAATTTATATTTTGAACAAAAAAATATATCGTTAGATTAGTAAAATCGATCAAAAACTCAAATATAATTTTGGAAAAATATTTTAAAGGATGATTTAAACCTTAAAAGTTACCACCTCATTTTAAAATCCAGAAAAATCCCTATATGCATGTGTTTGTGTCTCCACAGAAATGGAGAATCTTACTTTTTCTTTGCATGCATCAAAATAGACTGTGGGAGATATTGTTTTAATGGATCCAACGCGACATTGGCGACAAGGTTTGTCTGAAATCCCACTTGTAACAAAAATGTTGATATTATATATATATATATATATATATATATATTACATCTTTGAAATTTCAACTTCTTCACGGGGCCTACTATTTCCATGTGAAAGTGAGTGAAGCCACTAATCCATATTTTTGGAGTTATTGCTACAAACAGAAATTAAAGTAACTTTTATTAATTGTTTTTTCGGACCAATAATCCAATTCAAGATAATATACATTTAACTAAGCTTATATATATATATATATATAGATACTCTCTCTTATAAGGGCTTAAAATAAAGACCTAAGTTTTGGGGGTGTAAGATATTTTTAAAAAAATTTGAAAAATTATATTTATATTTGATTGATTTTACGAGTCTAATGATATTTTATTTTGTTTCAAACAAAAATCAAATGCTACCCGGAAAGTGGATGAAACAAAAAATATAGAACACAAAATATTTCATTAACTTTCCAGGTAGCATTTGATTTTTATTTGAAACAAAAATATATATCATTAGATTCGTAAAATTGATCAAATATAAACATAATTTTTTCGAATTCTTTTAAAAAAATATCTTACACCCCAAAAATTTAAATTCTTATTTTAAGTTCTTACAAGAGATAAGTCTATATATATATATATATATATATATATATATATATAGATGCATGCATGTGTGTAGTATGTACATTATTGTTCTTTTTATTTTTTCATGGTCATGGCCTCTCTGCACATGCATTATGACATATTGACATGCCCATTTTAATTATATTATTATTATTTTGTACTGCTGGCACCCATTATTTCAACCTTGAACATTGAACATAAGTTACCAGCCAACCACCCTGTAAGGGTAAATGCGATCGTGAAAAAAATAATAAAGAGAGGATAATGTATGTGGTGAATGTGTGTTTTTATCGATGTGATTGTATTAAAAAATATATTTTATTGATGTGATTGAGAATATGACTTTACTTTTGAGTAATAAATATGTGACTCAATATTAGTTTTGAGGAAAATATTGTATGACACAGTCCATATATAATAGTCTATTTCATTATAAATTTACAAGGAAATATCATATTTCATTGTACATTTACAATAAAATCATATTCAATATGTTGTAAGTTTTACAATAAAATATAATATTATAATGAAATGATATAATATGGATTGTTCAGTCTTGATCCATTTAATGCATCACGATTATAGCTTTAGTGTGAAAATGGTGAAGAGATGAAATGTTAGTGGTTTAACTTTTGGAGAATGAAAAAATTATATTGAGATACTTCATCCGTCCCATAAAGATACTCTCACTTCTTTTTTCATACAGATTAATAAAATGTAATTAATACAATAAAAACATTAAATTTTACTTATATAATACCTAATATACCCTTAATTAATGATAAACCCTTGCTATGTTCAAAGAAAATGAAAAAGATTTTTAAGATAACCAAACACATTAAATATATATATTTTAAGGAAATTAAGTAATTAATTTCATTTTAAAAAGTGAAACTAAACTATAATTTGGTACAGATAAAAAAATGAAAGTCGGATTATCTTTGTGGGACAGAGGGAGTATATTTTTTTTAATGTGACCTTATTGAAATACGTGTTCTGCTAATGTGGATAAGTATGTGAAATTACTTATTGAGATTCAATTAAAAAATTAATGAGACATTTATATATCCTCATTGCATTTGCTGTTATTAATTAATCAGTTGCTGTCACCATGCCATGCAAACACATTGGCCACGGAGAAGAAATGAAGAATTAGTAGTCATGATGATGATAATTGATAACAAAACAAAAAAAATGAACTTAGTAAAATAAATAATTAAGTAAAAAAATAGTATATATATAGATGGACGGATGGGTTTGAGACGACTAATTAATTAGTATTAGTATCATATAATCTTTGGGCCACAGAGCCCATAAATTGTGAACATAATAGATCAGGAGGCCCATGAGAAGCATGCCCAAGCCCAACTATCTGAAAAAGCCTTTTTTAAGTTTCTTTACATGCTGTGATAGTAGTAACTCCTCCCACCTTTTAATAAGTCTTTGGTTTACTGGTTATGTCCTGTCGGACCACAGTGGCTGAAAGGTTTGTTCGAATGGGAACACAAACATATGGTACTTATGTCTTATTGTTCACACACACACACATATATATATATATATGCATCGCAAGCATTATGATTTATGGGAAAAGGTAGAGGAAAAATAATGAAACTGACAAGAATGTAAATTGCTTGACTTCAAAAAAATCAGAGTTCGTCAGATGCAAAGAGGATGAATGAATGAAATTTTAGTCGGAAAGAATATTCTTTTTTAGTCGGAAATAGATGGATGAATGAATGAAATTTTAGTGGTTTGATTTTCGAATAATTAAAAAAATGTATTGCGATATGTGTTTTGTTAATATAACTGTATTGAAAAACGTGTTTTACTGGTGTAAATAAATATGTATATAAAATTATTTTTTTAATCATAGATGTGAAACCCAAATGAAAAGTTAATGGGGGACATTAGTATCGATTCATCACATAATTAAATCGACAAGGGTTATCTCAACCCTCTACACCAAAAAATGCTCCACGAGCAGCCGGGGTGCACACTGCAATTATATACATATAAAACATACACACACACGAAGTTTTTTTTTTGGATTGAAAGTGGCCAACGGAGATATCAACATGTATGTTAAACAATAAATGAGTATCGGATGATAAACGGCTATGAAACAGATACCTTAATGAATTCGATTTGGTATAATATACCTTAAACGGATACGATTTTGATATTATATAATTGGAAGGATAACCAATATGTTGTCATCCTTGCCCCCTCTCAAACAAATCGATGTAAAAGCAACCCCAATCGTAATGGCCTAATGTTCTCAGTAATTTTTTAATTATGTATAATCTTTATTATATAAAAAGTGATCCCACATAATTATTAACATCAACAAAATTCGTATCTCAACAATAAAACACATCTTACCATACAACTACATCAACAACAACAAAAAACAAACTCTTATATATTATTCTGATGCATCATTCCCTCTTCGTTATCTCCTTGGTTGCTAACGTGCAAGTGATGAGGCCGCACGCCTGGTTGCACAAACAAAAAGGAAAGAAACAAAATCAAAATCATGATTTCCTCCCCGAAACACGTGTCAGTTCCTGGTACACTCAACTTCCAGTAGGAGATTACTGTTTGTTTGTTTGTTTGTCTGTCTGTTTCAGGCGCGTGCAAGAGACAAAACCATATTCTTCCCTTTGGGTGCGGGGCCACACGTACAGCTATACCTATCCACTCATTCGTACTCGTTCGTTGTGGGTCCCACAAACCACGACCCACTGTAAGAGATCCCGTCAATCACGAGGAGCGTAAACAAGGCACCGCCTTGATATCAGTATCTCGTCAATTTATCGGATTTTGTTTTTGACTTGAACATTCCGGGGTGGGGGGGCCCACTCAATAAATTTTAGATAAAATTATTTAAAGATGACCCATCTTTCTAGGCCCATCAACCTCCTCTCTCTTTTTTCTTTTTTATAAAAAATTATTTTCTACACAATGATATTGACAGCAATTCATTTTTTAAGAACTGTCATATATATTACGAATATTTTAATAATAACATTCTTAGAGATATCTAGCACTATCGATTTGTAGTTAGTTGAAAATTTTCATTGGACATTGGGATGGGCTGGACCACCGTTCTTACAATCATTAAAAGTTAATGGGAATGAGATAATGTATAGAAATGTGTGTTGACTGATTATGTGGCTTGACTTTTAAATAACAGAGGTGGGAGTCAATGTTAGTTTTACAATGCATTTGGTTGAGAGTATGTTTGACAACGTATAAGTTGTGTGCTATTTGGTAAAATATAAGTTTTAATAGCATTTAAACTGTCAATTTACTATTAAGGATATGTAAACTGGCTAGTTTAATAATGAAGAAATAAAAGTTATCGATTATGGGTCTTGTTGGAAAGAGTTTTATGCGTTGAGTTTGAATATGTAAATTTTTTCCGAAATCTAACATATATTTTGAGAGATAAAATGCCAAATGTGTGAGATAACGGGGACAACAGAGGAAATTGAAGTAATTTTTTTGTATGTTATTGATGTGATTGTTGATCGATGAAATTGAACTTCTAAGCTACTTACGCCCAACCAAAATTATAAGTTGAGCGTATAAGCTCACTCACGCCCAACCAAAAATTATATTGAAAAATGTGTTTTAGTGATGTGACTCTATTGAGAGACTCGTTTTTTGTAATAAAGATGAGATGAAAAAATAAATTTAATGGGGACATGCAATTCTGATTGCCAAACCAATTTCTTAGCTTCTGTCTTTCCCTTTTTTTCGCAAGTCCCTTTAGATTATCAAATGAATCAGTGAACTCTTGACTCCATTACTTTCAAGCAATTTCATTTTCGCTTTCAAAACACTTAGACATCATGTTGTTAATGTGTTGCATTTAATCAATGATGAGATGGTGTTAATTCACTGATAAATAGTGCATTTTTTAAAAAAAATTGATAGAATTGCATTATTTTTATTTAATTACCTGTGCATTAGCATCAATTGCAAGGGTGGATACAGGGGAGACTACATTGGGCTGTAGCCTAGTGCTGATTTTTTATTAAAAAAAATACTTAAATATATAAGTACATGAAATACAGCCATACAGAGAGAAAAATGATCGGATAAAGTGAGAATGAAAATGAAAATGAGGCGCAGATCGTTGATTTTTATTACACAAGTTCCTTTTTTATCTAAGTCACCCTTTTTAATGCTCCATCGGTGCCATATAACAATTATACACGTTTTTATTATTCTTGCATATTATGCAAATGAACTCTCTCACTCGTATTAAATCCAAAAAAATAAAAATAGTGTATAATTAATATATATATATATATTCATGTTCATATTAGTGACAAATTTAGTAAGTTGAGTAAATCATAATATAATTATATGAGAATTCTAATCGATTTCGAACAAACTTTCCTATAAACAATTTTAAAAATTTCGGAGACGTTGCCCCCGAAGTCCTCTAAATTTTTCGAAAGAATTAAAATAAATAATTTAAGTAATAGATAGCTTATCCCAACATTATATCTTGACCAAGCCCAATTGCTCGTGAATTAATGTCATTTCATTAGTTTTGACGATTGAAATAATATATATTAGAAACATTGAATAATTTCATGAGCGGTGCAATTGAGTGTGACGTGTATAATATCCATTATTGTGAAGTCCGTTCGTTGAAAATACTTTTTAGTATTTCAGGGATATTTTCTCCTCTCCGCCTTTTATCAAAGATCGAACTCGGGTGATTGTCTTTATAGATCTACCGGTGTAAGTCCTGGTATCACTACTTGGCTCAGTGGTACCAGAACTTACACCGAAGGATCTATAAAGGCAATCATCCGAGTTCGATCTTTGGTAAAGGCAGGGGAGGAGAAAATGTCCCCAAACACTAAAAAGTATTTCCAACATAAAAACGCCTTATGTTGAAAATATATTTTATATTTGGGGTGACATTATTTACCTATTCTCCGTTTTTATTCAGGTTCGATCCTGGATAAAGGCGAGGAGGGAAAGTGCACACAAATATTAAAGTATTTCGGTGCAATTGAGTGTGACGTGTATAATATCCATTATTGGGAAGTCCGTCTTTTATATTATGAAATGCAATTGAATGTGACGTGTATGCATGGTATTCTATTATTATCTTTCGCAAAGAGAAGAATCGTTATCTTATTTAAGATAACACAAACTCGAAACTTGTTCATGCACGATAAGCACATTGAATTTTTATATGTATAGTGTGTGTATATATATATATACATAGATATAGATAGAGTAAACCACACGCAATCATTTGAATAATAATATAGTGCATTTAAAAGTTCTTGGGTTGTATATCTATTAAGAGAAAATATTTTTATGAGAACGTATTGAGTTTTGACTCTGTTGGAGTTTGTGATTTAAGTTTTGTTTGGTCTGATCTAAAAAATTTGCGTGCAAAAAAATTGGTAATTCTTATCTATCTAATCCCTCCATCACCATCATAGGCACCATTTTGGGAGTGCAGGGGCGTAGCCCACGGGGTATGAACTTGTTATGATTAGAGTTTCGACTTATTATAATTTTGTTGTAAAGTCATCAATAAAAACTCTCTCATGTGCCTGTTTTCTTGACATAGTGAATTTCCTCTGATCTGTCCGTGATTTTTCTCTTTCAAGGATTTTCCAAGTAAATCATGTGCATTCCTAACTAATTTCTTATTGCTTGTTTGAACTATTTTCTTTCAGACTTAATTTTTATTCATCGTATAAAAAATTAAGTGTAGTGTGGGGAATTTTTCCCGCCCAGGCCGGAGCCCTTCATTTTTGGCGATTAATCCACTCATCTGCTACCTCCCCCCCTCGAACGTGTGCCCTTAGGCTCTTTGCACGCTGAGGAGGTACCACTGGGGTGATCACCTCAGTGGTACCTCCTCAGCGTGCAAAGAGCCTAAGGGCACACGTTCGAGGGGGGGAGGTTACACAATGGTTTGAATTATCCCCAAAAATTAAGGGCCCATGGGCCTGGGGGGCAGAAAGCCCAAACCAAAAGGTGCCTTTTATTGTGGGGAATTTTTCCCGCCCTAGCCGGAGCCCTTCATTTTTGGCGATTAATCCACTCATCTGCTACCTCCCCCCCCTCGAACGTGTGCCCTTAGGCTCTTTGCACGCTGAGGAGGTACCACTGAGGTGATCACCCCAGTGGTACCTCCTCAGCGTGCAAAGAGCCTAAGGGCACACGTTCGAGGGGGGGAGGTAGCAGATGAGTGGATTAATCGCCAAAAATGAAGGGCTCCGGCCTGGGCGGGAAAAATTCCCCACATGTAGTGAGACTCTTGATAATAACATTGAATAATATATGAGAATGTAAGTTTTTGTTAATTTGATTGTATTAGAAAATATGTGATAATGTGGAGAAATATGTGGCTTCACGTTTTGTTAATATAGTTTTGTTAATTGTATTATAGTTTTTGTTGAAAAATAGAAAAATAAAGATTTTGTTAATAGAAAAAGAGGAAAATATATATTGATACAATTATATTGAAAATTGTGTTTTGATTATACAAATGAGTATATAACTTCACTTCGTACGTAATAGAATTGAGATCCAATTGAAAATTTTGGATACCTTGAGATTAGAAAATCACTGCCTCTGGCTCAACGGATTGAATTTAAACTCATATCTAATAAACGTGATTTTCGAGACAAGAAGAAAAGTAGACCACACAACATGGTATTGGACTATTGGAATATGTGCTATGGACACCAGCAGGGCCCCACCTTGTAAGGTCGACTACTTTAGGCCAAGTGCAATGGGGGAAGCATTTGGTGTGCTGGAAATTTTGGAATATGCAGAGAGAGTAATTTTAAAAATTGTATTGAAAGATGTGTAGAAAGATAGAAAAAAGTGAAAAATGATTTAAAAGTATGAGAGAAATGTTGTTGAAACTTGATATTTGGAGTGTTGGTGTATGGAAAGTGAAAAAAATTATATTGAAAAATGTGTTTTGCTGATGTGGATAGGTAAGTAGGACCCATTTATGTGTAATAAAGGTGAGACCCAATTACAGAATTTGGAGTGCTTGATAATGCCATAGCAAAATAGGAAAATATATATTGATACAATTATATTGAAAATTGTGTTTTGATTATACAAATGAGTATATAACTTCACTTCGTACGTAATAGAATTGAGATCCAATTGAAAATTTTGGATATCTTTAGATTAGAAAATCACTGCCTCTGGCTCAACGGATTGAATTTAAACTCATATCTAATAAACGTGATTTTCGAGATAAGAAGAAAAGTAGACCACACAACATGGTATTGGACTATTGGAATATGTACCCTTTTAATGGCCCAACAATTTTGTTTTTGGGTCCCACATCTATCACACGAAAACACAACTTTCAATACAATCAAATCAGCATAACACACATTCCAATACTGCCACATCAGCAAAACACATCTCCCAATACAAAATCATTATCCAACCCAACTATTTTCCTATCCTTCATACCATCCCCATCAAATTTACACCAAAATCAAGGCTGGGGACCCACTTTTATTACCAAAAATCAAGCCACATCATCATCCACATCACCAAAATACATATCTCAATACAACCACATCAACAAAACACATTTTTCAATACAGTCATATCAACAAAATACATTAACTTTATTGGCCTATTAATTTTACACCATTACAATTGCGCTGAGGTCGACCACTTTAGGACAAGCCATTGAGTTCATTTTCTCTGACACCTGACGACAACTAACACACCATTGTATGAAAAGCGAATATATCATCCCTCATCTTAAACTCTCATCTCACACGATATAATGGATCAAGAGATATAGGAGTATTATTACACAAGTGCATCGCGTGGTTTGTCGGTAACGAATATCTCAACGATGGAGGTTTGATGTGCCAAGTCTTATTACTACCTTTGATGATAAAAGTGGAGAGATGATAAAAGTGCATTATTTGGCGCGTGACATCACATGCTTAGGGTTTAAGTTTTTTCTTTTTTTTTTTCCTTTTTTCAAGTATGAAAGGGACTGGTGAAATTTTGTCGTACATTGGTAAACGTAGTGGTCTTGGATTCTGACTTTCATGTATATTTAATATTGTTGGAGGCCCCCAAATACACTATCTTCCATTCTTCCCCTCTATTTGACAGACAAATTATTCTCCATCCGTTTCATTTTGATTGTTACCTTTACTTTTTCACACAATTCAAGAAAATATTTAATTCTCTTTTAATTTGACTTTTATATCCTTATTTATAATGTGCATAGTTATTGAGTTAATCGTTGACTTTTTCAAATTAAGGGTATAAATAAGGATAAAATGAGAAAAAATTTCTTTCATTAATTGAAATGGGCATGCATTTTGGGACGATTAAAATGGGACGGGGTGAGTAACACACTTTCATATTAAAATAAGAAAAATGATTAATTTATTAATTTATCATCATTTACTATGCATCTTTATCAACAAGTTGTAATCCACAAATTTTCATATTCTCAAAAGTCGAGCAAGTTCAATGGGACAATTTATAATGTTATTAAAAACTTTGGAGTGTGTAGAGAGAGTGATTTGAAAAAATTGTATTGGAAAATGTGTAGAATGATAGAAAAAGATGAAAATGGTAGAAAAGTATGAGAGAAATGATGTCGATGCTTGATATTTGGAATGTTTGTAAATAAAAATCCAAAAAAAATTATATATTGAAATATGTATTTTGTTGATACGACTATATTGAGAATCGTGTTTTACTGTAATATAAGTGAGACCACGTTGAAAATTTGGAGTGACTTACCATGGGAGTTGCTCTCAAAATATATGCACATTTTTTAATGGACATATTAGGAAGAAAAGTAATAAAATTTATTTTTTAATTATATTTTTTAATCTACGTAAAAAAATAAACGAGTCAATCAAATAGAGTCGGATAAGTATATGAAGTTATGCCAATATTGACTTTGATGCTTGCTTATCTCACTAACATTAATATAATATTGTAAATACTGTTCATGGGTGATTTGTGATCGGACCATGATTGTTTCAGCCCGTTTGATGAATGAGTTGCACTTAAAATCTCTTTCAAACATTTAATGGGATCATAAGGGCAGACAATAAATATTATGAAAATTACTCGATGGTTCTGGCACTCTAATGTTATATATCGTAATCAATCAGATAGTGTCAATTTATAAGTGATTGTTGATAATGGATTGGTAGTTGAAAATAAGGATGAGAGTTTGCAATTTACCTTTTAAAAATATTGAAACCGCCAGTGAATTATCACCGTCTCATTGGATTTGGTAAATCACTCTGAATGCTGACTCTATCTATTTTGGCGTTCAAAACAGCAAAGTATATTGATGTGCAGTTATAAAAAAATATAGGGTGAATACTAAGCCGGTCATCTTTTGGACCACTGTTTATCATCTAGTCATAATAAGATTCACAATTATAAATGCAGTCATAACATCTTATAGAAGGACAAATTTACCCCCAGATATTTGAAAATTAAAACATTGGAAACATAACTCATTCATCCCACTAAACAGTAACTGCCCGCGAGACACTGTAGGACAAAACTTCGACAGCCTTCCTCCAACCCATTTCACTTGCAAAGTGTTTGCGATGGGATTATGAGGCGACTGACAAGCCATATTTGTCGATTCAGACCATCCAGCTGATACTGTATGTGCTTCCGTCATTCCTTCTTGTTCACATTCTCGATACTGTATCATATCACCGTCGATCGCGAGCTCCGCCATTGAACCACCACTCTTCCAAAAGTCTATTCCGATAGGTTCTCAGGTATTTAACTATGCACTTGTCCATAAAGTAATCTCTTTTCCCATGTTTTTGCATTCTATTGTGCCCTTAATTTAGTACTATTAGTCATATGCCCTAATTTGGTACTGATAGTGATATGAATACTGTGGGTATTGTCGATACTATGGATTAAATGTACTTATTATGGACATTATGGAGTTATTGATGATCGTCATACTTTTGATGCTTTGATTATTTTGATACTATAAATACTTAAAATATTGTCTTCTCGTGCCTTAATTTGGTATTGTTAGTCATATGCATACTGCGTTGGCTGTCGATACTATGGATTAAATTTTCTCTTTGCCCTAATTATAGGCTTCTTGATAAATTTGATACGTTTAATGCTCGTGATTCTATGGATACTGATATGCTGTTTCTGATAATGTTGATACTAGCAATACTGAATATACTATAATGATCAATACTTCTTGAAACTATCAATACTGCTCGTAGTAGTTGTGTTGTTTCCTTCCAATGTTTATTTTTAATCTATAATACTGTCTTTGGTGCTAAGAATTATGGCTAGGAACCACAATACAGTGCAATATCGATGCAACTTGATTGGATTAGTTGAAGTCATCGGAAGCTTTAAATTTACAAAGAAGCAGATGAACAGACTTCGATCACTGCCATTTTGGAGATTTATAAAGCACCCCTAAATTCAGTTACACCTTTATAAAATATATGTCCGACATGTCTAATTTCTCCAAACCAACTAAAAGATAAACAGTTTCTGCTACTGTCAGAAGATGAATTATATGCATCAAAATTCTGCTCCTCGTTAACAGTATCAAACTCGCAAACAGTATCGGCCAAATTGACAGTATCACCACCAATTATAATATCATTAAGCTCAACATTATCAGCCATTGTATTTAAAATGTTAACACTACCCACGCTAGTACCCCCATCACTCCCCACATTGGACACAACAACATCAAAAAATCTTAACCCAAATGCACACACCAAAGATGACATTGTCATAGAATCACATTCACCCTTAATAATGCACCTATCATACCAAGGGACATAATATGTCAACGAAACATTATCAATCTCTAATGAAACAAAACTTTCACATAATCTCCTCAAGAACACATCATAACCACAATCATGATCAACCATTATCGGCACCACATCAGTCTTATACTCGCACATAAGAAAGATATTGGAGCTCATAACTACCCAGAATCAACAAAAACTTAAAATAGCAAACAAAATGTAAATTGAACCAGATCTGTTGCCAAGAAAAATGTCTACCAAGAGAAGACGAAAATCGATCCGGATCCAGAAAGAAAAGGAGAAACCCAACATCAGATCTCACCCTTGCTTACTCGTCGGAAACTCACCAGCACCTCCGCCCACCCCTTCAGATCTCAGCTCTCCCTTACTCGTAGCAACTCAACGCTAGCTACCGGTCGGGTATATCACCATGAGCTACACTCCTCTGTAAAAGCAACTCCTATCAAGCTCCTATACACTGTATGGGTATGCTGTGCCTCATAAGGGCAAGAATGATATTATGAAAAATAACTTCTCTCTCCTTTTAAAAGTCAACAAAAGCTTCGACTAAATGGTAAATAAAAAAAAGTGTGACTGATTGATAAAAGGTGGAACAAAACATGACATTTATGTAATTTCCCCAAAAATATATGAGTTGAGGCTGAGGGAGGAGCGAAGAAAAATGGTTATAATTTTTAGGGCTTATTTTCAGTTGGGCTAAGAAGAGGAGATGAAGTGATGAGATTTTTTTTTTTGACTTATTTTTTGGGTTGGGTTGATTTTGAATTGCCAGATTAATATTTGGTGTAAATTTTTTAAAAAATAAATAAATATGATGTCCTATGCTGACTTGGTGTCCAAAGCCCACCAACTTTGATTGCTTTGGATGCGTTTGTTTCACATTTCACACAACTTAAAGCTATGAGGTCCGCACAAAATAGATTGTGCCAACTTAACGCCATATTTTTTTTGACAGCTTTAAGCTACCCTTTTTCTAATAGGAGCCTTTGGCACTAGCATTGCTTCTCCATTCTGGGGGATTTCATTGCAAGCGTAGCTTGTGTAAAATGAAATGTTGTCATTCTATAGCTTTTCAGAGTTTAAAGTTATGTAACCCACAGTATTTTAGAATCAGATTACATAATTGTTCCTCCGTATCTTAAAAGTTTTCGATTATTTTTTATTGCAATACATTTTTTAAAATTTTATTTATAAAATTAATCTAATAAAATCTATGAAATGCAATTGCTAGAATCTCACATCTACAATATGCGAGGATTTCATCTATTTTATAAAATATTGTCCAACTTCATATACTTGAGAATCATTTTAAGAACAAAACTGATATAAGCGTTTGATCCAATATGATCAGAAACTTTTCTCTCGCCTCGTCTTCCAATTCTTTATATAATATGGTGTGTCAGGATCATTAAATAATTTTTATATTGATAATTCAATCATGGATCAATGCTTCCCGTAGTGCTTTTTTTCTCTTTTTCTTTTTTTAGTTTCCAGTCTTCGCTAGTGGATGTTAGAATACTTGGAATGAACCTCACCTTTTTTCTCAATAATTTTCATATTTAAATATTTAATAATTAATAGAGCAATCACGTTGATATTAAAAGAATTCTTCATTCGGTGCAACACCAAGAAACTTCCACACAAAAGAACATGGAAATGTACGAAATCAACAGTAAAATATATATTAAATAATAAAATTAATATTTAAAATTAGAGGACTAGAGCTCGACACGATACCTACCCTAGCTAGATAAAGTTAGGCAAAAATCCAGAGATATCTCGCAAAATTTTCTTGTCCCCACAAACCGATATATCGCGATATTTTGGATGGCGAAATTCCCAACAAAATACCGTGAATCGCCAATAAATAAAAAATATATATTGTTGGAGAAGAAAAAAAGAGTTGGTTACTTTAAGGAAGGTACGTTATCTCGTGGAGGTCGATGAGAATAACGTGGGAGCAACTTGTCCAAAAGAATAAAATAAAATAAAAAGAAAAAAAGTCAATATTTATTGTAAATGGACGGACGGGGAGAATGGATCTAAAATTAGTCATTGGCTGATGCATCACCTTCAGTGGGACCTGAGTTGCATATATTATTGTACGGTCACATCTAGGGGATGATAAACGGTCAAAAATGTGGTCCCAATTAATATTTCAAAGTCCAAAAATAATATTTTTGTTGGAAGAGTCGTTATTTTGATTTTTTGAATTTGAAAATGAAATTAAATTTTGTGATTATGATAATTATCATATGTGTTATGCATATTTTAGAGATATTTTTCTTATGAATATCTCGCACTATCGTTCAAAGTGATATTCGATATCTTCGATATTTCTTGTAGTTGCAATAAAGAAATTTTTCAAAGTAATTTGTACAAGTATCGTTAATTCTATCATTCATATATTTGCTGCATTTTTCATGATTTAGATTTCCATATTTTTTTTCTTTATACTTTGATGACCTATATTAATATCTTTGTCTTCATCTCTTATATCTAATGTATTGTATAATTCAATTTATATTTTATGACCCGTCTCTCTTATAATCTTCCTCTTTTTTTTTTTTTGGTCGTATAATCTTTGTTGGTTTTTTGGTTTTGTTTCGTAAGTATTATCTTAATTTTATATCATTACATAACTTCCCATAAGATTCTCTCTTAAGCCCTGCTCGGGAGAAGGGTTGAAAGGGGTTCTCGAACAAGCGAATCTCTCAGAATTTTTGCTTGGCGCAAATACCTCCCAACACTTGTTTTCTCAACCCTTCCAATACTTATAAATACCAAACAATAGTTCACTTTTATAAATTTCTTCCAATCCAACCCCTCCTCAATCACAGCCTAAATTATAATTACTCTCTTAACATATTCCATTTCACCACGATATTTCTTTGCCCCTTATTTATGGGGTCTTTAATTTGACTCGTCAAATATATATTTTTCTACTTGTTTGACACGAGTTGTCATTTCTCTCCCCACGAAATTTCTTTTCCTAACTAAATTCCAATTTCTATTCTTTTGAAAAGATGGTAGAGATTAATATATGAAGATGATATAATAAAAATCTCCACAAACTACAAACTAGCTATCCATATGCATACACATTGATGTGAAAATGTATGAGAATGAGACATTTGTTTGCATAGGCAAACACAGTCACGATATGCAAATGTTTTCATTAAATTTATTTTTGGATCTCAGCTCTATTACATATAAAATAGTCTCATATACTTATTTACATCAGCAAAACACATCTCGCAATATAGTCACACTAACCAAACATATTTTTCAAACAAATTTTCTACTCGAAGCCTACATTTCATTCTTCCATTTTTTTCTCATTAAAACGAATATTGAATCCTACTTTTATTATCTAAAAAGTCAAGCCACATCTCAATCACATCAACAAAATATATCATTTAATATAACCATATCATCAAAAACACGTATTCTCATCCATTATCCCGTCTCCATTAACTTATCACTATTGTAAGTGATTAATGAAAGGGGGTCTACTTGATAGGAATACTTCACCGAATGAAAACTTGAGAAAGACGTGTGGACTAATGCGAGTATAAAGAGACCAACCAATTATTGCACTAAATTACTAATTAAGTCCATTATTGCTTGCATAATTTCATTCAAACTAACAAACACCTAAAACACCGAACGTCAAACATCTACATTTTATGTGACGGCTTGTCGCCAAAGATTTCATGACTGGTTCGTTGCCAATTAGGTGAAGACGGAAATTGAACTCGTGTCTGACTTAAGCATGTAATGGATAATGTATTGTACTTTTTTTATTTTTTAAAAAAATATAGGGACCCAAGTGAAATTTCCGAGCATGTAATGGATAATGTATTGTACTTTTTTTTAAAAAAAAAAAATCTAGGGACCCAAGTGAAATTTTCGAGCATGCATGCCGGCCTGACGCTCCCGAATTTAGATTAATATCAAATGTGAAATTTATATGCACATAGACATAACAGTCCATATTTAAATGTTTTTGTCAGAACATCTCATAAGGTATAAACCCAAGCAGATACTGATATTTAATAGCAAACACCCCTCCATCTCTCAAGAAGCTTTTGAGACGGGTCCCATTTATTTATTCATATCAGCAAAACACGTCTTCCAATATATTCACATCAATAAAAACACATCTTTCAATATAATTTTTTTACTCTCTATTACCAAACTCTCCAAATATCAAGTGTGCACATATTCCAATACAATTTTTTCACTTTTTTTACTCTAAAACACATCTCTTAATATAATTTTTTTACTTTTTACATATTTTTTTTTTCTTATCACTCTTTCTGCATACTCCAAAATGTTCAGTATTTGTTTTCAAGTGCACCATTGCACTTGATGCTATTTTATAGCATTGAAAAATTTGGAGAGTGTAGAGAGATGGTGATAAGAACAAATTATATTGAAAATGTATAGAATGCTAGAAAAAAGTTAAAAATGATAGAAATGTATGAGAGAGATGATATTGATGCTTGATATTTGAAAATATTGTAAATGAAAAGTGAAAAAAAAATTGTATTGAAATATGTGTTTGTGGAGTGTAAAAATGTGAAGCCACGTGGCATACCATACCGCCTTGGTGATGATCTTGATCTCTTCATCTCTCATTCAAAATTCAGGTGGGAGTCTTCTTCAAAATTCAAACGGGGATTGCATCCACGATGCAATGAGAGATAGCAGGAGAGCGATTATTTGATTTTATTATAAATAGCAACTCTTGTAACTATTTGAGAAAGAATAAGAAATTCAGGCTCCACCGTGGACGTAGGCATTCTTGCCGAACCACGTATATTGTTGTGTGTTTTCATTTCAATTCAATTCTTTGGCCTGTGTGAGTTCAACCTAAGAAACCTTAACATCGGTGTGAATTTTTGCATCAACAGTGTCTTATTGATATGACTGTATCAGGAGGCGTGTTTTGTTAGTGTTAATAAATAAATGAGATCCAATTATGTGTAATAAAAATGAGATCTAAAAATAAAATTTGGATGTGATTTCAAGTGAATGCATCCGAGTTAGCTCAAAGATTTTCAAAACACAAGAATACATGACGTCACAAATTCTAATTTTTTAAAAGTGAAAACGAGAAAACATGCTTAAGCTGTCAGTGGTTGTACACGTAAGACTACTCATCTATGTCTATTACTAATACTTTTTCTTAAACTGAAGGCACAATTATTTTGTTCTAAAAATAGCAAATATATATTTCCAGAGAATTCAAGCAAGTCATTGTCTATTGTCTATTAACCACTAAAAATAAAATCTCAAAAAAGAAAATGAAAAAAGAAAAAAAAAAGGACCTGTCATTGTCTTGATCCATGAACAGTAACTCCGGCTTTCCCAATTTAAATCGATCCACTCTGGCGTACTAACCTGAGAACTGACGCGTGTGCCGGGTAAAGTGGGGACGCGTTTTTTCTTTTAAAATATCGCGATATTGATAAGAGAATTTGATACAGTGGCTGTCGGTATCTTTGATTATCTCTAACTTTTAATGCGACCACTGACAATAAAATTTAAAATTAAGAAAACAAAATAGAATGCCGGTGGAAAGTGACGTATTATGGACAGCCTGACACACTGTTTTTGGATTTGTCTGTTTTACCTTCATAGATGGCGCGTGCAATGCATTGAAAATATACTTATTTTTTTATGACATGAAAGCAACCACACAATAGTTGTATTTTGCTAGGCCAATAAATTATATTTAAATATATATTTTTACTGATGTGAATATATTTGAAAAAATATTTTTCTGATGTGACTGTATTGAGATATGTGTTTTGATAATGTGGATGTGTATGATGTTTGATTTTTTGTAATAAATATGAGACTCATATTGATTTTGATGTAAATTTAATAGAGATAGTATGAACGATAAGAAAGTTGTATGCTTGACTAAAATTGGGAGAATAATATGTCTAGGGATTTGTGTTTTGCTGATATAGCTGTATTGAAAGAGATGTTTTTGCTAATATGATTATATTGAGAAATATGCGTGGTTTGAATTTTATGTAATAGAAATGAGACTCAAAATATGAATTTACTGGCTGCTCTCATACAAATTTATCTTTTCGACATCAATATTAATCTAAACATTAATCTAAACAAGGACTATCAACAGTCCAATTCACAATTTTTTATATAATAATATAATAAATGAATATTATTCTCAGTCAAAATTGAATTTTAAAAAGTTAGCTCGTTTGGGAAGCAATTGTGTGGTCCACCCAGCTGTACATGACATGACTCGAAACTTCAATTATTATTTGATAGAACCAAAATCATTTTGATATCAAGGTTGTGAAAGTGATTTTAAATTGTGATTTTGGTAGGGCATAATTATATTATTTTGGTTTCTAATTATGGTGGACTTGGTTTATATATATAAATTATTTTAGGGTATATTTAAGATAATCTTTTTAATGAATTCTATTTTGAGTTTGTCGTTTTCTAAAATAAATTAAAAAATGATAAAGAAATTAAAGAAGACACTGTTAAACTTTTTTTAATCGAGAAACAAACTTTTCATTTTTGGACGATTGGCATGTACATATACTCAGACTGTCAAACTCCAACATATAAAATTTTTTAGTGGAGGACAAGATAAATTGAGTCAAATTCAACGAATTGCCACGAGAATATTGCTCATAATGATAATAGAACTCAAAAACTTCTCGATGCATATGATTTGACCTCAAAAGTTAATGCATTTTCAGCCATTGATCCTAAATTCATATAATTTTTTAGGAGAGTCATTGGAAGACAAGATTATATGGGGTTCCATTGATCTTGCTATCTAACCTAATTAATTATTTAGAGTTAGATCTATTAAATACGTTTTTAATATATAGAAGCATAATGTATAAACTATAGAGAGCCGACTATGTACTGTTTTTACTTGGTACGTTTTTTTGTTTTATATATGCTTTCAATGCTACGTCATGACATAATACTTATATATATATATATATATATATATATATATATATATATATTGACGTATTTCCATTGTGGTTGAAAATTCCAAGAATGACATCATCCATCCAATAAAAAAGTTTTCTTAAGGCCGCCATAATTGCAAGCGTTTGTTTGTTTGGTAGAGAGTATGTCTGACAAAATATAAGCTGAAGTATAGAGATAAGCTGAGCTTATAAACTCAGCGTATTAATATATACGCTCTGCCAAACAAATACGTAAATGTTCCCATTAAAATTCCTTGAAAACTCGTTTGATCATCAAAATGAGGAGTGACAATTAAATAATTTTTTTCCTTCAAAATCACTCGAACGATAGTCTAGTAGTTATTGAATCTCTCTAGAATTTAATTGTATAGATCAAGAGGTCGAAAGTTCGATCTCATTGGCACAATATTCTTATGGTCGTCCGCTGGATTTGACCAAACTTATCATATCGTCGGGTAAATTTTTTTGGATTAACTTGAATATATAGATAGACTCGTATCAGGTGTACAAATGAAAAATTTATATGTCGTTATTTTTCCAATTAAAAAATAAAAGAAGATAAAATGCAAAGTCACTTTCATGTTGAGTTTCCTTGAAAGGTCTCTCTCTATTGATGAGTGGTTGGTATATATTATTATCAACAACTTTCTTTTTCTTATTTTTAAAGGATGTGTGAGTGTGTCTTTGTCGATTAAAGGTTTGAATTTGGCACAAAAGCAACTATTAGGGAATGTTATAGATGATCTTTTACAGGCTCGGCTTGTTTTGTTCATCATGAGCCGACAACATATATAGCTCGCTAAGAAGTGACTCCTAGCTCAAAAAAAAAAAAAAAACTCTTGTCAAAATTTCCATTATTTTTAATTGCATCCTAAAGTTGCTAATGGGTGGAGAAATTAATTAAATAAATAGTAGGTAATTATTACCAGGGTTGTGATATATTTTTTTATTTGTTTCCAATATTCAATACACATATGCACATATTCCGAATAAGCAAATACTTTTTTTCTTCATTATTACCATTTATTACAATTTAAAAAGGGCTATATTATAAATGATATTTTGAATATAAATATAATCTATAATGAAGTTTTGACCAAAGAATCACATATGGTGCCTTTTGTTTTTATTTAGTCGGATATAATTTATTTTGGGATATTTTTTATTTAGATATATTTTGATATCGTCTAATGTTAATCCGATGTTTGTACGTTCTTTTGTTTGAATTTGTAAATTTATAGGTTGGTGTTAGAGCATCTCCAATATGAATCAATTTTGTTTTTATTGGATTTTATCTCTATTACACACAATTGTGTCTCATTTGCTTAGTCAAAAATACGTCTTTCAATATATTTTTTTATCATCATTCCCTTTAAATACTCTAAAAATAAAATTTTCCCGATTTGAGACTCTCTCTCATCACTAACATTGCGTAACATTTGCTTTTATGAAATGAAATATGTGTTAAACGATTTTTCCAAAAAATAAAATAAAAAATGTAAAGCTGTGAGCTCAAATCTGACAAATTTACTGACAAAATTCTCATAAATTTGTGATGTGATAAGGTACCTGTCACTGTCAGTACCTTATTTGGTCTCCACTGATTTATTGTTTTTTTTTAGTAATTGGCGGACCAAGACTATCATTGTGGGGTCAATTGACCCAATTTTTTTTCTTCATATATATATGATAAAATTTTATTTTGACTGCTCAGTAATTTTTATTTTGACCCCGAAGTAAGTTTTATGTTTTTTATTTTTTAATCGAGATTGAACAAACTTTTATTCCTTAGGGTCCAAAGTGATCAAGTTGCCTAATTTTGACCTAAACATGTGGGTATGGCCTAAGGGCATTTGATCGATTGGCATGATATATATGACTAATTAATTTATTGACATTATTGTAATTGTAATCACTTTAAAGGTTGCATGATTCATTAACATTATCACAATAGTCATCGAATCAGATATCCTTCAAGTTTCATTTTCATGTCTAGAGGTTGATTTACACATTATTCCGTTTCCTTTTGAGCCTTTAAAAAAAATTATGAATGAGACGACTTTTATAATCCCTCGATCCCTATTTAATATACTACATCTTTATTCTGGTTTGTGCCAAATTATAACACTAAAGGTCCGTTTGGATCAGAGTATGTTGATATAGTATAAACTATCGTAAAACGTAAAAGCTAAGAGTGTCTGAGAGTATGGGACAGAATATAAGCTAGCTTATACTCTGAAACAAACGGAGGATAAGTAGACTAGGTCGTCGATTATTAACTAAGGTAAATATTTATTAATAGAATATAAAAACCCAGAAAACAAGATATGTTTAAGCAAGTTATCTAGATTAATGATGTTATTGGTGTGGTCGGACAATTCGGACAACAACAGCAACAATTCATTAAAGTTTCCTTTTATTCGTAATTGTGTTTGAATTCATATTTGGATTGATAGCTGTGTGTTGAACAAGAATTATTATGTCAACGTACGTGGTCCACCTAAATAGCTTAAATTCAGGATAACAATATATACATATATATATATATATATACAGTGCGGATCAAGTGCGGGATCCCGTATCAAAACACAAATCTCTATGCACATCCGATGAAGAATTTATCATTTTTCCATTAAAATTAAAATTGGATAACGCATTTACTACATGAAAAATCAAGCCATAAACTCATTCATATCAGTAAAACATGTTTTTCAATACAGTCACATCAGAAAAACACAAATCTCTATTCATTAGTCATTCCCAGTATTAGCAAAGTCAACAAGATTGTTGGCTTCCATATTATCCCTAACAAAACTAAACCAAAATCAATATTGGTTTCACCTCTATTACACAAAAATCAAGTTAGGTATTCAGATACATTAGCAAAACTCGTTTTTCAATACAGTAAAATCGATAAAAAACACATCATAAATTATTCATTCCTCAACAAAAATATACCATTGTTATGTCCGTATGTGTTCTTATCCTTTTCCATTTTGTTGTAACCAACATTATTATTGGTCTCCAAGTTGTCCCTCAAAAAATAAACTCACACAACTACACCAAAATCGAGATTGGGCCTCACATTTATTAAAAAAAAATCAAGCCCCATTAAACTTATGACATTAACAAAACACGTTTCCAAATATAATTTATATCGTCAAAACACAAATCAGTATACATTAGATATTCCCCATTAAACTTGCATCATTGACGTTTATAGATTCAAAAATGAAATATCAAAGACTTATATATCTCATGGTATTCCATTGTTTGATTTCATTATATTCATATAATGAAATAACAATGTTACAAGTGTACGAAATATATATAACTGAGATGTTTAACACTACTGTTATGGATTAAACCGGCCATTCCACAGCAGTTAGGTATCCCTATAATCACAACCAAAGACTGCCAACGGTAGTCGTCTCTGCTCAACTTTTTTTTTTCTTTTTTTAAACACGAGTTTTCATATACACCATGCTCCAAGAACCTACATATCATTAATCACATCAGAATTATTTATTATCAGTCTGGAACCTAGGAAGTTGAGAGGGTCCGTTACTATGTCAACCAACAAACCCATAATTATGATGTATGATACTATCATAGTATTTAATAAGCCAAGCCAAGACAAGACATGCAAAAGTCCAAATATAACACAACAAAGCTTTGCTTGCAAGTGTTCTTACACCCACTTTTTCATGCGAACACACCAATCTATTCCTCCAACCGATATAAATAAATGACAACGAACTAAAACCACCCACCTATCAGTTTTAGGTTGTTTTGCTCTATTAATTCTCATTTGTCGTTTTCAAATCCGCCAACTAATAGCATATATAATAATTAAAAGTTAAATTTTACTTATATAAACATTTTCATATAAATATAGGGTATTTAGGATGCGTTTATTTCACATTTCACATAGCTTGAGGCCGTAGGATCTGCATAAATACTGTGTCAATCAAACACCACATTTTGTTGACAACTTAAAGCCATGGGCCCTACAGCTTTAAGTTGTGCAAGATGAAATGCTATCATCCCATAGCTTTATAGAGCTTAAAACTGTAAGACTCATAATATTTTATAACTACATTACATAATTGTCTCTCCGTATATTAAAAGTTTTCAATTACTTTTTATTGTAATTTTATCTATAAAGTTAATCTAACAGAAAAATGAACCAAACACCCCACAATATTTTGTACAGTTTAAAGTTATGGGCTTCACAGCTTTTTACACAATATTTTTCATTACTTTAAACACAACATTTTTGACAGCTTAAAGTTATGAAATGCAATTGTGAAACAAACGGACCCTTAATACTAACATTTGTAAAAAATAAAAACTTTCCTTTGTGCACTTAAAAAATTAGGATAACACACATGTATAAAACAAATCAACGATAGTCAATATGGTTCATATCTAAAATACTATGAACGACTGAACTAATAATTCATGACACAACATAATACGCATACCATATAAGATAAACGATCATATATCAAAAATAAAGTTAATTTTTAATCGTAATTTTTTTTTTTAATCAAATGTGAGAGATGAATGCATTTGTTTGGCAGAGTATATACACTCTATCTTATACGTTGAGCTTATAAGCTCAGCTTCTCTCTGCACTTCAATTTATACTCTGTCAAATATACTCTCTACCAAACAAGTGTGATATATGTATTTCACGCACTGGTAAATATATCGATCAAGATATTATTTAAATGATAAATAGGTAAATATATCGATCAACATATTATTTAAATGATAAATATTGTATTAGGCATACGCAAATATAGGGATATAGACACGGCTGCATTCAGTACCCATCAAATCAAATCAAATCTGGAATCACTCAGACTGATTAAGGGACCCATTAACTTCCTTTGTCAGTTGTACGTAGTGTCCAACACGCGCCATCTTAAACGTGGTCTGTCGCGTCTCCTACGTACTGGTTTTCTTAAAAGAGAAGAGAATCTTGCCTTTATTTCTTATTTAGAGCATCATAACGAGACATGTAAATATTTTTATTTTATTAAATTATTTTTGTATTTCATCGCTACTATACGAAATGTGATATGATATATTTATTTATATCAACGAAACACGTTTTTCGATATAATCACATCATTAAAATACGTATCTAAATATATTTTTTTCCCTCTCCATTAGTCAATCCGTTGACATTCTATTCCTTCATCATTTTCATACTAAAACTAATATATAATTAACAGTCAAGCCACATATATAATAAACACATTTTCAATACAATTACATCAATAAAAATGCATACCGTCTGTTTGGATGAGAGTACATCTCACAGAATATAAACTATCATAAAGCGTAAAAACTGAGGATGTCTAAAAATATGAGTGACAGAGTATATATTATCGTATATTCACGTATACTCAGATCTAAAGAGACTCAATTCTCAATAGTTATCTTCTCCTCTCATATTTATCATTGAAAGTGCCCTATCACGATTTCTGCCACCATGGTATATATTTATTTATTTATTTTAAATTTCGCACTTGTCGGTCATTTATCCCCTCGTTGATTAGTCTGGATGCAACTGCTTTGACTGAAATATATATCTCGCGTGACGAAAATGGCATCGCTTAATTCTCGCGGAGAACTTCAACAAGTTCTTTTCAAAACAAAAGCCTCAATGACCAATTAACCGTCTCGTCACTCTCATCATGACTAGGATTACTGTATCACGTGATACAATAATAATAATAGCGGAGGTGGGACCCAGTGGCAACTCTGGTAATATTGACTTAAATCTGGGGGCGAATTTCATGCTTACTGGGAAAAAGGTTTGTCGTTTCGTAGGGATCTGAGAGTGAAAATCGCTTTTATGAACTTTCCAAATTCCAGCCAAATCAGGGCCCCACCTCAGTTATTGACCGTTAGATTTATCGTAACCTACAGAAACTTTTGCATCCTGCGGTCAGAGGTTAACGAAGCAAGTCTGTACTTTCTCGTAGATGACTATTTCTTATGGTAAACCAGCTGTCAGCTCGAGATTCCGCGCCGATAGACTAGACAAAATTAAGCCGGCTAAGTGGGCCTACTAGAAACTGTGCTTATAATCTCATATATTATGATTGGGGGGCTTATAAAAATGATAAGCTATCAGTTTATAGGTCGACCTGCTTATCAGTCTCCTTATCTCTCACCTATTTCTGCAAATATCGCCATTTTCGCTTGTTATTATAATGCGTTGGTATATATATATAATAGATTAGATAGACTTTATTAGATTATATGTATGTATGTATTGAGGGGAGGTTGAGAGATAAGGCCTCTGCTCTGTGCTTTCGTTCTGGAGAGAGAGAAAGGTTTCGTTTTGTAGAGAGAGAAGTTCCGTTAAGCTCTCTGTCTCTCTCTGTGTGTCTCTGAATCGATCTCTGCTTATGCTTGTGAAGAAGGTCGGTTTTGTTTGAAATCGATATTTTTTACTTTTGTGTTTACATGTTTGGGATGGAATCTTTTGCTTTGAAGCTTTAATTTTATTTTTCTTGCCCTGTGTATTTATTTTTGTAATTTTATTTATGCTTGACTTGCTTTTGTGTTCATTTTAGTCCCTTTCGCTTTTGCACCTTCGATTCGCATAGGGAATAAAGCTGCTTTCGTGTTGTTGTCTTTGATCTCAGAAAAATAAAAATAAATTCAAAAACCCTAATTTTCAACTTTTATATTGACCTGATTTCACCTCCTATATCATTTGTTTACTCAGTATGACTATTAATTATGAGAGAAGGGGTGTTTTTCTTTTCCGTGTTAATGTTGAGGATTGTTGAATGATCTGGATTCTGGTAGAAATTTTGTCATATTGTTTTAATTACCATTTTTTTTTGTTTTTCCCCCTTAAAATTTGTAGCTAATTATGTATTTTCTGTTTACCCTCTGATTTTGTCTTTTGCAGATCTAGTGGTGTTCTTGGTGAAAGACCAGGTGTTTCATTATGTCGTCTCTTAGTAGAGAGCTTGTTTTCTTGATCCTGCAGTTTCTTGACGAGGAAAAGTTCAAGGAGACTGTTCACAAGTGGGTTTTTAAATAACATTTCAGTTTCTGTAGTCATTTATTTATCGAATTTCTAATTCTTAGTTAATTGTTTTGAACTGTTGTTCTGCACTGACCCGGGCTAATCGCTGCTAAATTCGTTAAATAGGCTTGAACAGGAATCTGGGTTTTTCTTCAATATGAAATATTTTGAGGAGGAGGTGCATAATGGAAATTGGGATGAGGTAGAGAGATACCTCTCTGGGTTCACAAAAGTTGATGACAATCGTTACTCGATGAAAATCTTTTTCGAGATTAGGAAGCAGAAGTATCTTGAGGCATTGGATAAGTAAGCTTTCCACTTACCTCCTTAATTTATTATGCAATGATCATAACTGCAATGTCCACTATATTTTATTTCCCTGTATGCTGCATTTTTCTTGCCTAAATGTAACATGGACATTTGGAATTTGACAGGCATGACCGGTCCAAGGCTGTCGATATATTAGTAAAGGATTTGAAAGTGTTTGCAACATTTAATGAGGAGCTTTTCAAAGAAATCACTCAGCTATTAACATTGGAGAATTTCAGGTATTACATTTTGAGTGAAGTTATGATTTTTAACCTGAAGTTACAAGTTAACGCATAAGTTATTACTCTTAACTTTGAGTAATCTTCACATATGCTATTTACACAAGCTTATTGTGCTTTAGGGAGAATGAACAACTATCCAAATATGGGGATACAAAGTCGGCAAGAGCAATCATGTTGGTTGAGCTCAAGAAGCTTATTGAAGCAAATCCCTTGTTTCGTGATAAATTGCAATTCCCTAACCTTAAAAATTCGAGATTACGAACTCTCATTAACCAAAGGTAAAGTTTTACGAGTTCCTGTAAACTGGATTGATGTTTATTCTAAGTGGTTGGAAGTGTTATTGCTTGGAGGTATAATTTTATTTCTGTTATGTACATTATCGTTAATGCTGAATGCATTTGTTATTTGTCTCTTGAGGAAAGTGAGTATTTCAGTGCTTGTGAAACACTTGCTAGTGAATTTGTGCTCTGCGATTTATACCTATTTAAGAATTTTTCCAATCTTATAGTACAGTTTTGCCATTCAAAGGCTACTGGAATGAGATGCTGATGGTTTCCAAAACTGCTGTATCTTTCAGTTCTAGATCTGGAGTACATATTTTTGGTAGAGGAACTTGAATTTCTATGGCTTGGGCAACCTGAGCTTAAACCATTATAAGTTACCCTTTTCTTGGACAGTTTGTATGCATTTTGCATGTCTATTCTAATTGTGGTATGCAAATTACAGCTTGAATTGGCAGCATCAGCTTTGTAAAACCCCTCGACCAAATCCAGATATAAAAACTCTTTTTGTTGATCATTCATGTGGACAACCGAATGGTGCCAGGGCTCCTTCTCCTGCAAACAGTCCATTGCTTGGATCCTTACCTAAAGCTGGAGGCTTTCCGCCTCTTGGTGCACATGGGGTAAGTTATCCAGCTTTAAGTTATCAAATGTTTTAACTGGTTATCTTGTTTCCTGAATGTACATGGCTTTATCTTGTCAGCCATTTCAACCTGGGCCAGTACCAACTCCAACGCCACTTACAGGTTGGATATCCAATCCTTCCACTGTAACTCACCCAGCAGTTTCTGGAGGAGGGGCTATTGGGCTTGGTGGTCCATCAATCTCAGGTAGTAAATTCTGTGCTTTTGTTGTCGACATATAGGAAATTTCATCTTTATATGGTGTGGAGATGGTTGAATATGATCCAAGGTTTAATTATACCTGTAATTAATTGCATCCTACAGCTGCTTTGAAGCATCCCAGGACTCCACCAACTAATCCTTCTGTAGATTACCCATCTGGGGATTCTGATCATGTTGCCAAAAGAACAAGACCTTTAGGAATCTCTGATGAGGTTAGCTTGTTGGATCTAATTGCATTGCTAATCAGTATGTAGTAACTTAATGTGCGATTTTGAATCCATCGTCCCAATACATCACTTGTTGAGGTATCTTCTCTGTTTGCAGGTTAATTTGCCTGTTAATGTGCTGCCAGTAACATTTCCAGGGCAAGGTCACGGCCATGGCCAGCCATTTAGTGCACCCGATGACTTGCCGAAGACAGTCACACGGACTCTAAATCAAGGATCTTCTCCTATGAGCATGGATTTTCATCCTGTTCAACAGACTCTTCTTTTAGGTCTGCGGCCTTCAATTTGGTCTATATCATGTTTGATACTTGGTGTTTATTATGTTTTTAAGTATCTTTGCCTTTGACAATCAAATGTTGTTTCAATGTGGTTATAGTTGGTACCAATGTGGGCGACATAGGGTTGTGGGAGGTTGGTTCTAGGGAGCGACTGGTTTTAAGAAACTTTAAGGTCTGGGATCTCAGTTCATGTTCTATGCCTTTGCAGGTTTGCCCAATTATCCTCTGAATGAGACCAGTTGTTATTCCTAATGTATGCTTAATGCTTGAAAATTAGAATATTGGAAACTGAAGTTATCATCATGTAATTCAGGCTGCTCTAGTTAAAGATCCCGGTGTATCTGTGAACCGTGTGATTTGGAGCCCTGATGGTACTTTATTTGGTAAGTTAAAAGACTGTAATTCTTTAATGGCTATTGTAGTAGAACCATCTAAATATTTTAGGGGTTAACGGGAGCATGATTGACCTGTATTTTCTGTTCAAATAACAGGAGTTGCATACTCTAGGCACATTGTGCAAATATATGCTTACCATGGGGGTGATGACGTAAGGCAGCACCTGGAGGTATTAAAATGTTAAGTTAGTTAGTTTGTATCCATTTAACCTTGTTACTTATCTAGACTGAAAATGATGAAAATTTAATGCAGATTGATGCTCATGTTGGCGGAGTAAATGATCTTGCATTCTCCCATCCGAATAAGCAACTTTGCGTGATTACTTGTGGTGATGACAAAACTATAAAGGTCAGTTTTGACTTGCATATGTTTTTTTTTGTTTGATTTCTGAAGTTTCTGCTTAATTTCCTTTGCATTCCTTTTGGTCGACTGAACTTTCTTTTGTGTATTTAGGTTTGGGATGCTGCTAATGGTACTAGGCAGCATATCTTTGAAGGTCATGAGGCACCTGTTTACTCTGTTTGCCCTCACTATAAGGAGAACATTCAGGTAGGAACTCTGTTGTCACCATTTTGTTTGTTGTAATCTTGACTGATCTCTCATATCTATAATCCTTTGTTGCACTTTTCACTGTTCCTTATTCTGATGTTCCTTTTTTAATGCTATGATTCTTCAGTTCATCTTTTCAACTGCACTGGATGGAAAGATTAAAGCATGGTTGTATGACAATTTGGGATCTCGAGTTGATTATGATGCTCCTGGTCGCTGGTGCACAACCATGGCTTACAGTGCTGATGGTACAAGGTTAATATACACTTCCACACAATTTGCCAGCTATGCCAATCCTGTACATGGTGTACATGGTCAAACTGAAATATTTAACCCTCCTCTAAACTTTGCAGACTTTTCTCATGTGGAACGAGTAAGGATGGTGAATCTTATATTGTTGAATGGAATGAAAGTGAAGGGGCTGTAAAAAGGACCTATCAAGGATTTCGCAAACGTTCTTTGGGTGTTGTCCTGTTTGATACTACTAAGAACCGATTTTTAGCTGCTGGTGATGATTTCTCAATAAAGTTCTGGGATATGGACAATGTTCAACTCTTAACATCAATTGATGCTGATGGAGGACTCCCAGTGAGTAAATTAAAATTTACCACATTTGGAGAGAATTTCGTTAGGACGGTAGTTGATTTTTTTTTTCTTTTCTAAATATTAGGCTAGCCCACGCCTCCGCTTCAATAAGGATGGCAATCTCTTGGCGGTTTCTTCCAATGACAACGGGATCAAAATTTTGGCAAATTCAGATGGTATTCGATTGTTGCGTACATTTGAAAATCTTTCTTACGATACCTCAAGGGCATCGGAAGCTACAAAGGTAGCAATATTAGATGTTTTATTCTCGATTTAATTATCATATAGTTTATAGCTGCCCATCTAATATTTGTTATCTCATGCAGCCTGTCATAAATCCAATTGCAGCTGCGGCTGCAACTAGTTCTGGACTTGCTGAGAGAGGTGCCTCTGTGGTTGGCCTTTCTGAAATGGTATGCCAGAATTTCTTGCATACTTATGCCCATCAATTGCAGATCTAATATTTGTCGTGTTAGTGCTAAAATCTTTTACTATGCTAGAACGGGGATGTCCGGAACTTGGGAGATGTGAAACCAAGAATAACTGAAGAAGCCAATGACAAATCAAAGATATGGAAGCTAACTGAGATTAATGAACCATCTCAGTGTCGGACTATGAAGCTACCTGAGAACCTGAACCTGAGAATAACCAGGGTATAAAACCTCTCTTAATGCCTATGCTATTGAATTTTTTCTTAACATATCGATGTGTTGATTATATTCTCTCATTTTGTTGGTGGTTGTCATTAAATTGTCCGCTTACTGCCTCTTGTCCATTGGAAAACATACGGATGTTTTGTTTTATTCACACTGCTTTATTGTGCATTACTAGTCCATGTTTTATCAAACCTCTGAATGAATTACAAGTCCTATCCTGGGTGAGGTTCATATGTTCGCTATCCTTAGGTCTCTTGTTGATCTCCTGGTAGAGAAGATTGGTTACTATTTTCATTAGCCAGTGGGTGCTACCTGATTAGTGCCCGCTTTCAAGATTGAAAGGTTGGGAAGGTCATTTTTCTGAGTGAGGGCTTGCCTGAGATTTTGTTACTGAATAGCGAAGTGAATTCATGATTTTTTTGGAACTCCATTTTGACTGATAATATTGCTTCCTTAGATAAAATTCTCAATTAATTCATTTTCCTAGCACAGATATCAAGGCTAATATATACAAACTCGGGAAATGCTATTTTGGCGTTGGCATCGAATGCTATTCACCTTCTCTGGAAATGGCAAAGAACTGATCGTAATGCAACAGGAAAGGTACTGGGACATGACACAAGTATTTTTAAATTATCCATGTATTTTATAAATATTTTATAGTAACTCCAAGTATGTCTTCACATTTTGTAATTCATACCGTAGGCAACTGCCAGTGGACCACCTCAATTATGGCAGCCATCAAGTGGCATTTTAATGACAAATGACACTGCTAACATTAATCCTGAGGAAGCTGTTCCTTGCTTTGCCTTATCGAAGAATGACTCGTATGTTATGTCAGCTTCTGGTGGGAAAATCTCTCTTTTCAATATGATGACATTTAAGGTAGCCCGTGAATCCTTGGATATACTTTTGATTTTTATTATCTCCCTTTCCATTTGACCAATTCCATTGCCTCGGGCAAGTGCAGACAATGACCACTTTCATGCCTCCGCCACCTGCAGCAACATTTCTTGCTTTCCATCCTCAAGATAATAATATTATTGCTATTGGCATGGATGATTCCACAATTCAGATATATAATGTCCGCGTGGATGAGGTATGTTCTGTGCATGGTTTCAGAGTTGTCATTTATAATGTCCACGTGGATGAGGTATGTTCTGTGCATAGTTTCAGAGCTGTCATTGGTTATTTGGTTGCCATTGTATTCATACAGGTTAAGAGCAAACTGAAAGGCCACTCTCAGAGAATAACAGGCCTCGCGTTTTCTCATGTATTGAATGTGCTAATTTCTTCAGGAGCAGATGCTCAGGTAATAAGGTTATATTTGCATACATGCTGTAAAATCTTTGCTTTCTAGCATTATTGTTCTCACATAGTTTTAACCAAGTTACTTCATTCATTTATCTTCTATTGCTTGCCAAATATTTTAGTATGCTCAACATGCTTTGTATAATTTGGTACCTTGTCTATGTCGTATCATTTGTTTCTCTTTTCCCCTTCATGTGGTTCTTGATAGGAGTAAGGATTTAATTCTTTCCAACATGCACTGCTGCTTAAAGTACTCGCAGTTTCCTTTACTTGTGTTCAAGAATATTCTGTTCAAGCTATGTTCAAATCATGAGCATTATCACTGTAGTTTTTTACTTTCCACTAGATTGTTTAGGGCTCCTTGCAGTAAAGCACTTCAATGAAAGACTGATGTTGTTTCACTTACCATGTTACAAATTTTTTCCTCCAGCTGTGTGTATGGAGTTCTGATGGTTGGGAGAAGCAAAAGTCTAGATTTCTGCAGCTTCCATCTGGAAGGACTCCAACAGGACAATCAGACACACGCGTACAGTTTCATCAAGACCAGACACACTTTCTGGTTGTGCATGAGACTCAGCTTGCCATTTTTGAAACAACAAAACTAGAATGTGTAAAGCAGGCAAGTTTTATGTGAACTGCCTTTTGCTATTGTAGGAAACTATTACATTGTGCATAGTTAAGGTATTAATTAATTCTTTTTTGATACAGTGGTTTCCCCGTGAATCTTCCGCCCTAATATCTCATGCTACATTCTCATGTGATAGTCAGCTAGTATTTGCCAGCTTTTCCGACGCAACTGTATGTGTGTTCAGTGCTGGTACCGCAAATCTCAGGCTGCGTTGCCGTATCAATCCCTCTTGTTATCTTCCAAGTGTTAGGTACTTGGATTACATTTTCCCAATAACAGTTTAGCTTGTCCATGTTTTTGCACATTTTCTTGTGTACTTGATACGTTTGATCGTGGAGTGAGCTTTTATTTTTTGTATCAAATTTTTAGACTGTTATGTCTTTTCTGCAGGGCTCCTGCTGTCCATCCACTTGTGATTGCTGCACATCCACAAGAACCACATCAGTTTGCTTTGGGATTATCGGATGGTGGGGTTCATGTCTTTGAGCCCCTTGAATCTGAAGGCAAATGGGGCGCTCCTCCACCAGTCGAGAATGGGTCAGCTGGTAGTGTGCCAGCTACTCCTACAGTTGGACCATCTGGTTCGGATCAAGCCCAAAGATGATTCGATGGCTGCCAGAATACAAGTTCTTTTACATGCTTGGCTTGGTGGCCCATCACTAATTTAGGTATATACTTTGTGTTTGACCCATTGTTTCATTTGATAAAAGTAGTGGTTCTATAGCCGTGTGATGCATTTTCTTCCACCATAACTTTTTGACCAAGATTGGGTCATTTGGAAACCTGGTGCATTGATCAGAAGGGCCAACTATATGGTTGAGCCAGTTAACTGAAGTTACGATATTAGTTATATGTCTAAAATTTGGTGGTGAAAATTATCTGCTTTTTATCTGTCGATTTGGTATTTTTTGCAGCATTTATTTATTTTCTTCTTATTTTGTTTCTGTCTAATCCTTACTTTATTTCAATTATTGTGGTGTGCAGTTGAGGTTCACGGTATGTTATTTACTCGAGAAACAACATGAGATGCTGTAGATTTAACGTGTTGGGTATCTAAGGTAAATGTCGTAGGAAAATTGCTAGTCAAATGTTTTTTTCTTCTTCTTTCACTTTAGAAACTACTTTAGCAAGATATCCTATCCTATGTTTCCCCTTTCCGTTGTATTGCTTCTTTCAGTGTTTGAATTGCTACGCCATCATGCTTTTATATCGAAGTCCTTAAACTAGAACAACTGCTGAATTCAGTAACCTTGTTATTCTCGCAAGCCGTTGACTTCATAATTTGTAAAGATGTCTGCTTAATTTGGCAATGTATAATTTAATTCGCTCTGGTGGGATTTTGCTGATGCTTTGCATCTACAGAACACATGCACACTTGATTTTTTAGACGATACCGAATACAAATATGTATTAGTACTATCAGGTTCTGCCAAGAGGAGCCTTGTAAAGAAATGATGCAGACGCCCTTTAGTTGGGTGCTGTCTTGTCTCAACCATGCCCATCTGTTTTACACCATTCCATCGGTTGCCGTGGCCATCGTCTGAACCATCTGGTTTTCTAATTTGGAGAAGTCCAACCCTTTAGGGGGTGGCAACCTAGTATTTTTCATTAGGCGGTGCCATGAGTCTTCTTCCGAAGTGAACTTTTAGTCACTGAATGATTTGTTATTTTAGTCCGTGAGTGTTCAAATATTACACATCAACAGTAATAGTAATCTGAAGTTTCAATTTTTTTATTATGGTAATCCAATAAAATAATATTTGGATATAAGTTATCAAAATAAAAATGACAAATTAAAAGTGTACTTATTTCAAAACCAACAACAGACAGTGCCATCTTCTTCGTTAGTGATCGATCACCAACAGGAGGCCATGCCTCGGTCTTTAGTAGCCGGTGCCAACCTAGTCGTCTTCATTAGGTTGATAACCAACGAACAGACCAGCCCTCTCTCTTCTTCATTAGGCGGTGCCATCCTAGTCATCGACGGGAACTGTTTGTGCAGTAATTATTGAATTAAAAAAGCAGGTGAAGGATCACTATCATGCAAAAGCAGTCGGGCTGACCTTGTTTTATGTTTCTTCCTCTAAAAACAAAGATAGACCAGGTTTTCTTATTTCTTTCATTTAATACTGCTGTGCAACAATTTTATCCAATTTAGTACTACCATAAAAATAGTTTTTTTTCCCACACAAATTAAGAAAATTTAATTAATGTTGTGAGAAAATTAAATTGTATACTTTCTCTTATACTCTTAATTAGTAAATATATGTTTTTTGTAACCCAGTCATTCATAGAAAGAAAAATTTGTAAGATAACGAAACACATTAAACAATTTTCTTTTAAAAATTTAATGAATTAATTACATTGTAAAAAGTAAAATTAGACTATAATTTGAAATAAATAAATATAGAAAGTGTGAATCATTTTAATTCTTTACGGGATAGAGCGAGCAGTAAAAAAAGTAGACCTGCCAACACATGAAATAATTACATCAACACACGAAGCAAAGGTGGCAAAATTACTGAAAATCTGAAAGGTATGGTTTAACAGAGGAACAGCAAGTGCAAGCTGTTTCATAAATACTCGGAAGTCTCGAAACCACCAGCCAGAGTTATGTACAGGAGAAGTTGCAACTAGAACCCAAGGAGATTGGCGCAGGAAGCTTATTTACAATTTCTTTCAAATAGAAAGAAGCATCACATGCTGCATGAAGTTTGTAGTCTAGAACAAGGACCTTTACAAGTCTTGAGTATTTACAGGTCAACTTATATAATTAGTAGACCTCCCATACCAAGACGATGTATTTACAGGACATTTTGGTATCACCTCCAGAACTATGTAGGACGGAAACTTATCAGATTAGGGAGGTCAGTCGCGTGAAGCTTTCTAATGTCTTTTGCAGTCACCTTGCAAGACTCCAAGGTAAGAGATTTTAAGTTCTTCAATGGTTTCAGATGACGCAAGCCTGCACCAGTTATGCAAGAATTTGATATGTTCAAAGAGACCAATCCTGTTAATCCTGCACATGAAAAAGGTGGGTATCTGATGAGCACTTTGAGAAACACAACCAAAATTGGCAATGAAACCATAACTAGACATTTCTTTTGGGTTCAATGAGTATCGAATCATCAAAAGGGAGAATACAAAAAATGAAATCAACACTACACGATATTAATGCACTCAGAGAGTTGAATGGTGTTAAGAAAAAATGGGAAAGAATAAAGAGAGGAATCAACATTTGAAAATGGCATCAAATAAACTAAAGTTGCCCATTCAGGGCAGACTACCAAGGGCAACAAAATCTCATTAACAAATCTTTAGACTAAAATGAGCTCTCAGACTACACTCTCACATAAATAATTTATAGGTTTTCAAGTGGATCATAGACCAACCAAACTTGTCAGCTTATTATTCAATTGATAAATCCATCATAGCCTACGTTGATGTACAGAGCATGGGAATTTTCTTAAAATGTAGAGTTATTGAAGATACCAGAAATCAATTCCAATGTTTTATCTGTCAGATTGCAGTTTTGTGAAAGATTTAAGCGCGATAAGGATGAAAGATCTTTAATATTTTTTACGCCCACATCAGTCAAGCCTCCACCACATATCTCCAGGGACTGCAGGTTCTTGAAATCTATTGGACAAAAAAACAATCCATAGATCAGGAAAAAACAAAGAAAATAAACAATGGGAGAAAGAAGGTATCCATCACAAAAGTTCAGTACCAAAACAAGTTGAAGTTCGACTTAAATGTTATGCATTTGTTAAGGCAAATTACTTCAATGTACCTACTCGTGTGAAAAATTAAAGGCCATGCAGTGCTTTACCAAAAAAAGGCCCATTTTCCGCATGAATATATAGTTGAATTGGGAAGGAGTGAACAACAAATAAATATGAGATTACAGAATAAACATATATAACCATGTCAATAACTCCAAATATAACTCAGGGATATGAAATGATAGACTTAGGCCCCTACATGCACTTGGAAACTATTATAAGCTTAAATTATAATTGACGATGACTGAAATTCTTTGTAGAAATTTCAATATGCTGAAAGGTACTGATATCAGTAATTGTGACGGATTCAAAATTAGAAACTTCATAGAGAACTTAAGGATCAAAATGATGACATACTTCGCAAATAGTTTGTTCCAGAATCCGTTATACGAGCTCCAAAAAGATCCAGATGCATCAATCCCGTCAAACCTGCATCAACATAGTGCACAGGTTACATTTTAAAATTCTGTCATTCAGGCAATGCTAAATACATTACGTAATGTTTGTTATCAAGAGATGAGATACTATAGGGGCATCAGAAAGTTAAGGTATTAGTGACTAAGAAAAACGCTAAACCCTACAGCTATCCACTCATCGTTTGTGCTTAAGAAAAGTAAGTGGAACATTCCATTGGATAAGGAATTTCTATGGTATTGGAGAAAGAGTACGCCACAGTTAGGGGTGTAATTAGTTGAGTAGACAAACAACCTGTAATGAGTTTGAATTGAAGAGAGTATGGCCATTTGCAATTAGTGAAGTGAATGAATAAAGCTTGATCAAGATTCTTAGACTTCTTTACTAAACGAGCCAAGCTTGATTAGCAATGACCTCTGTTTGTAATTATTCATGAATAGGCTCATTTATTACTCACAAAAAAGCTTGTTTAGTTATTCAATAGCAATCGCATTTAGTAGTTGATGAGTAAACTCGTATTTGTATTTAACGAAGTGCATCGTTATGCATCTGACTAAAACTGAAAAGGTAAGGAGGGCTTCTGATTGGGTAGTGAATGTGTTAGATTCTGGTGTTCAAGGTGCAAGGAAAATTCAATAGAAGATTTTGTGCGGGAGCGTGCACTTGGTTTTGACAGGTCGTCTGCAGATGCAAAATAGAGAAAAAGGCACAGGAATCAGATCAGTACACTCTGAAGTTTGGAGACATGATTTCAATAGAGTAATATGGTGTCCGAATTGTGGGATCACCTGAGAACTTCTCTAGTCAACAAATGGTAACCCTTTGATAGTCACAACAGGGAGAATTGTAGCAGTCTGCAGGGCGACACATGGACAAGGATGACTGAGAACTCAGGTTGCGCATAGAATACCGCATACCAACAGCAGAGTATTGGGAGACAACCTATGGTATTGAGCTCAAGTTTGGACAACACAAAGACAGACCCAATTTTGACATAAACAACTACGCTTGCATACACTCTCCGACACCATGCAAAGAACGCTAATAAGTGGTAGGGGATGATTTTAGACACACATACTAGGCCTAATCATAGTTGAAAAGGGCTCACAATATAGGAAGAACAACAATAACAATAATGAAAAGATACAACAGTCTCAGCTGAGAAATAGCTCAATGTTCATAGTTGATACAGTGTTTATAAGTACCATAAAAACATCTGGAATTAAAAAGAAAACAGAGTACATGTATAAAAAGAATATATACGAACTTACTTGTAAGTGCTGCAAGTCCAGTATCTGTGATTTGACGAGCATCCAGATTAAGTGACTTGAGAGATGACAATCCTGACAATTTTCTTAAACCACCATCTGTTACTACTGTGAATGACAAATTCAAACTGTCTAGAGCAGTCAAACCTACAAAAAGGAAAGAACAAACCAAAAAAGATTAGGTTATAAAACAAAATATAGTGCAAATAAGCATATTAACAAAGAAACCCTAATTCAACACTTTGGACATCAAGGACAGAATATAATGCAATACATTATTAAACTAAGAATTTATTCTTAAGGAATAGGTTTAGTTACGAAAAATATTAACTAAAATTTAAGATCCTCCATTCCCCTCAAGAACCAGTTTCTAATCTCACATGCTAGTTTTTCTTTCTTGGATCATGACTAAAGTTTCCTTGAATTGACTGCCTAATTTACGAAGAAAAGTTTCAACGAATGGTTGAAGTTCCAGGATAACCTAACAGGAGATTTCAGCACCGATGAAAACATAAAATGATGCATGGTCATGAATAATGCAATTTTTTTTTTCCATCTTTACATATTCCATCGGATTCATCTCAAAAGCCCATTCTAGAAGCCTTTTTATTTCAAGCTGGAAGATGGTGATATTAAACTGAATATCTAAAATGATTTAAATAATTACACTCTCTGCCAAAAAACTGTATAAAGAACCTCTAAAGCCATCAATGATTATGACCTAGTGGTAACGTTACAAGGGTACAGCGTAAAGGTCACAAGTTCTCTACATATTATGTGGAGGTAAGTTGCATACATCCTGCCATTCACCCTCCCCATCCACTAAGAGAGCCTTTTGCAGAGGAGTTGTTCAACAGGAACTAGAAAAACACTTGGATTTACTACATTATGATGTATATGATATCTAACTATAAAAGACAATGTCACACCAGAGAGATAACTGAGCCCACTGCTTCCAACTCCAGTATCAGACAACACCAAACACTCCAAACGCCGAAGGCCTAAGCCAAAACAATAACAAAGCCAGGCATTATTTAAAGAGATGGAAACAATACATAAAATGTATGAATCAATTTTGATATTTAAGCAAGGAGAGAGATGCAGACAAGTCTGTCAGTAATTTTCTTCCAAGTTCCAGTTGCTATATGAGGATAATAAAAGACAATAAGGTTCTCTGAAATAAAAGAAAACTAATAAGGGTCAGAAAACCAGCCTGCTGATAGTATTCATGAGCTAATCACTAAAATAAGTCTATAATTTCAGCATTTTTATGGAAAATTGTGATGAGACTTGCGACTTCATAAAATAGCATACGACAGGGAAAAAGAAAAATACTGTGGTGATGGTTTACACAAACTAACCATAATTGTGGCATGAATATAAACAATTGACAGGTGAACATGTGTGGAGAGTGAAACAAGTAATCCTATTTTTAAAAACAGAACCAAGATAAGCACAGCAAATTATAGAGATAAGTGACCAAAAGGTAACCTGCCAAGTTAACCAGTCCTCCATCACCAACTCTACAGGAATCCAGATTAAGGCTCTCCAAATTTGTCAAACCTGCTTGAAGGGGAAAAAGAGTAAAATTCACGATAAATATATTCATTTTCCGAAGACAAAAAAAAAAAACCAAGATAAGCTCAGCAAACTATAGAGATAAGTGACCAAAAGGTAACCTGCCAAGTTAACCAGTCCTCCATCACCAACTCTACAGGAATCCAGATTAAGGCTCTCCAAATTTGTCAAACCTGCTTGAAGGGGGAAAAGAGTAAAATTCACAATAAATATATTCATTTTCCGCAGAAATAAAATGCTGTCCATGCATGCATAAAAAGAAACACAAACATATGCTCTTCAAGAATGTTCAATAGATTTGAATGCTATTATCCTCAGGGAATATTTCATGAACGTCTTCCTGTAAACAGAACACTGTAGACAGATTCATTCTTATCAAACAGAAGGCAGTTCACAAAATTTAGGCTCAAAATCAAGACAGAGACCATAAAATAAGATGTTAAGCCTTCATGCTGTCCATAACTGCCTTAGAAGGAACTTCTCACCCTTTAGCCTTCTCTATTACAGATAAATAAAATTGAAATGTATGAAAGTTGTAGTTGAAAACACTTAGCTTCAACAAAATCTGAGAGAAAAAAAGTACCTTTCATATGCAGTAAAGAAGCATCAGTTATGTCATTGAACGCCAAGTTTAACTGCTTTAACTTCCCGAGTCCTGTAGAGTAAGATGCATGCTAAAAGATTAGGACTTTCCAATTTCTTCTACCAAGGGGATGTTAAAAACTATTCTAAATCTTGTCTGTTTGCAATTTATTATCACTTAGTATTCTAATCTTTAAGAATGTGAATATACAAAGCAAGCTTTGTTCAACTTACGCATAAACTTCTCACATCCATCGTCAGAAAGATGACATCTGCTAAGGTTTAAATATGACAGAGCAGCAAGCGCTGAACATAAACAGGCCAAAACAGATGTCAGTTCAAGCCCAAACTTAAGCACCGATCCAGTAGATATAGATAGGAAGCAGAAGACTTTTCAAACACCAAAAATATAAAATGCCAAGAGAAATCACCCAAACAAACAGAAAGTGATGAAAGAGTTTGCCAGAAGCATCTTTTAGATTCCCTATATAACATCATTTAGGTGCTGTAGATAATTATACATGATCAAATATGGTATATAGTTGGCAATTACTTCTAATGCATGGGTTAGTGATTACAATCTGAATGCCAGTCAATTAATTATAGTGACCAGTAGGATCCAGCAACTGAAAGAAAAGCATACCTAAAAGAGAATCCAAACATCCAGCTGTAACTGGGCACCCCTCCAAGTTCAACAGAGAAAGTTTGCGCAAACCTGAAACACAGCAATTAACCAGATAGATAGCATGGTTGGCATAAAGCTTAAACCTTGAAGTATCATATAACCTCAATACTCACTAGTCAATAATGCAAATTCATGACTACTAAATCTATCATTCTAATATTAGCATAAATGTTCATGATAATATACAAAACAGAAATGAAATACCTTTTAGAAAAGTGATACCAAAATCTGTAACCTTGCTGCAGGAAATTTGCAAGCTTTTCAAGTTTGATAGCCCTGAAAAAAGAGTAAATTAAACTTCTACAGTACGAGGAGCAGATGAGCAGGGTCATCAACTGAGAAAATGTCATCATAAATTAAGCATAAATGGAAGTGTCATTTTTACTTGGCAAAACTTGCTGCTTGAAAGATCATTCAGAAGAACTAAATTCTAGAGTTCATGGGCTGAAAAGAAATTACTGTTCTCAAAAGGAAAACTTGATTCGATTATTAGGCCCTTCCATTGAAAATAATACATCATATGCTCTGCAATATTGTTATCTGCTAGGTATTACTGAAACGCATTGTCAAATGATAACCATTAGTACATGTGCACATAAAACAACATAAAAATTAAAATACGAAAGTTCTCCGTGAAAAAACCAAAAGTTCTCAATGCAATGCCAACCTAATAAAAATGGCTTTCATAAATAAATGCTAATATTTCGATAAATGTCCAAATTCAAGGATGCATGATTGAATAATCATGAAAACTTACCATTGTACAAAAAAAACCCCATAACACGATTTACAAATATAATAGCGTACATTGAGAAAGAGAAGGCATAGGGTAATTTACCTGAGATAGGCTTCATATCATTATCTGTGATACAATTGCACCATCTGATGTTAAGAGACTCCAACTTTGTCATTCCTGTTAGAATAAATGCAAAACAAGTAAGCCATTGATTGAATCATAGTCCGGAAATTCATACTCTTGCAAGAGTCCATTGCCTTGTTTACTTCTTCTTAACCATTTGATATTCTTTCTGTTGTTCCCCAACCCATTAATTTCTTTATGAAATCATATATGACCCCACCTTGCATTTGAGGGCCAGATTTTATTTAATGGTTCAGAAAGCCAACCCTAAAAATCAACAAAACATCATCATTATCAAAGATATTATAAAACAGATTAGTAGGTACTCTCCTTCAACGTTCATTTCAATCTGAAGTTACAGTCTCAAAAATTTCCGCAAGGGCCATGGATCTTGTTCAATCAGCTCTACCTTTATCTTTGGTCAAATGGTCTGGTTTCTTATTCGATCATTTCTTGGTTGGCTCATGCCCAATGAAACATTATTTTTCTACACTCATTCTATATGGTCCCCCAATGGGCCAACATTCACAGCATTATAGGGTGTATAGTAGTAGAGCTATCAGTTCCCCGTTTAATTCATTCACAAGAATACTAAATCTTAACTAAAACATTTTTATTATATAAATGGGACTTGTTACCCATTTTACTAATAATACTCTATGAATAGAAAACATTTGGAATACCTGTTAGTTTTTTAGGTAAGGCAACAATATCATCCGTTCAACTTATTAACAAAAATCACAAAGAACAAAGTAAAAAATTCAATATATAGTAGGGATTGATTCAAACACAGGACTGGCTTCACTTTCTGCAGAACTACAGACGCTTCTCAACACAGCTTCTCTGTCAAATTTTATGAAAGGGGTGGGGGCCCCTTTACATAGATCAACAAATTACACAGCTGATTGAATAACAAAAGGCCAATATCTACAGTCTTTTTGAAAATAACATACACTCAGTGCAAAGATCAACAAGTTCCAGATATTGTGGTTGAGAAATATTAATTCCAGAAATATTAACCATCTTTACACACCATACTATTGGAAAAGCCACCAACTTATATTACTAAGGCTTACCTTTAAGATGTACAAGTCCGCCATGAATCTCAGGGCATTTCTCCAGGTCTAACTTCACCAAGTTAACTAAGCTAGCCAAGGCACTCATTCCCTGTGCAGTAATAGTCTTGTTTCTTCGAAAACTCAGACTTGTCAAATTACAGAGTCCTGAAATGCAGTCCAAAATATAATACATCAAAAAGTTCCATAACCAAAGAAATTGAAAGGAAGAAAATGCTGCTTCGTGTATCAATTGATCTGAATAAGAGAGAATAAAAAAAAAGGCAAAAGGAAAGAGGATACGAAAGATTACCACTTATGTTATTAAGCCCACAATCTGAAATCTGCTCACAGTTATCAACATTTAAGGCTTGCAGATTTGTGCATTCTTTGAGATGAAGTAATCCGGAATCTGTGACATCAGAACCAGAAAGATCCAAAGAAAGTAATGATGCTCCCTGTGACGAGATGACATCCATCCAGCTGTCATTTATCCCGGGGTACTCTCCCAAGTAAAGATCCTGTTAACAGCACAGGACAGAAAAATTAGAGATAACATACAATCGGCATCATCTAAGCCTTAATCCCAACTCAACTATTTGTGGTAAACAAAAGTTAACTGTTTGGACTTTGAAGTCCACTACCTGGATTTTCTTTCTGCCAATATTATGGAAGGAGTAAATATTTGAAAGTCAAATCGCCAAATCTCAAGAAAGGAGTTACCTGAATTGCACAATCTCTGAAAGCTTCCAGAGACATATCGTTTAAACATTGAGAATACACCAACGCATTGAAGATCTGCTGAGTAATATCTCTTGGGAGCATAGAAAAGGTGCTATATTGGTCAAGGTCCTATTCATGTAATAAGATTATAACATCAATCAAGATTATTTACAACAAGAAAGCAAAATCCTGACCCAACCATGAATAGAAGCATATGTACCTTGCATATTTTATGAATGCATAACTCCATGAGGGATGGGCATTTCCCATTTCCCTGACGTATTTCTACACCAGGACTAGAAAATAAAGTTGCCAACCACTTTGAACTCCCACGTTTGCTATATCTTCCAGAGACCCCTACGTGCAAACCATCTTTGTGCAGCTGACCTCTCTTCCGTGAACAAGCTCCCCCCATTGAGTAAATGCCTTCAGAGTCAACGAATACAATAAAAACTGCAGCAGACCATATTCCAATCCATTTTCAAATACAGAAAATGTAACTATGCAGTCTACTTCACCCTGTAAATAATTAGAAACTTAGCATAATAAGTATTCAGCTCGCATGACCATCAAGAAACTGTATTCTGTATTCTTGAAAATGTGTCACAATCTTCTGTCGTGGAGAAGTTTATAATATGACAACATTTGTTTCACTTGTGAATATGTCCAACAATCTTCTGTCCTATACTCAATTGATATAGGACTCTTAATCACCTGTGAATTCACAACAACATAAACATGGATGATTAAACAAAAATTCAAAATTGCAATGACAAATCAATAACATTGCAAACCCACTTTTAGTCGTAAGGAAAACCACCTTCAAAGAGAGAAAACTAATAATTTCATATCCACAGATTATCGATCCAAAGTAACTAAAAACTTCCACTAACCACACGTTCCGGTGTCAAAGCAACCAAAATCAAAGATCAAAAGGAAAAATTGAACAAAGATGAACATAGCACAAAAATGACCAGATACTTAAATAATATAGAAACAAAGTAAAAAAAAATACCGATCAAAGCTCAAAAGCGTCCTAGTTTTTGAAATTGAAACTGTTACATACCAATTAAGCCTCAAAACGAATTTTATGGAGATCAAAGAAAAAAAAATATAAAATCTATGATGAATACCTCGTCGTGACAGAGTTCCGAATTGAATTCGAAAACAATTTAGCCATTTGTTTGTTTGTTGAAGACTGAAGAATCGGAGAGAAAGGTAGGTGAAGACTGAAGCGGAACCCAAAGGAACATTATGGAAGTGTGCACACAAAAGAGCAAAGGCCGCTCCAACCGATCCAGAGTCCGAACCAACTGATTGTTGACACGTTTGGAGTCGGCTCAGATAGTCACTATTGGTTCGGAGTTCAGGTGCACTAATTTGCGGGTCCCGCCTATGATTAAATATAATATTATTTTATACCCTTATGCTTTATCCACTACTGGTTCACTTGGGGCCACTCTCTCGAGGATTGTACACGCCAGGCCCACGCAACGTTTATCTTTTTTGTTTGTTTAACCTTTACCTTTAATCATCTTCATCATTAATTATTAGACGCTTAAATGAAGATTATGATAAACAATATGGATAAATAACTCATATTTTAGGAATTCATGATAGTTTATATCTAAATAATAAATTTTAAATCTCAAAGGGAATAGATTTTTTTAGGGCTCATATATTGAATTTTCAAGCTATAACATAAACAATAAGTGTTGAATTATAAAAGGAACGGATCCGTTAAACCTTAACGGACTGACGTATTAAATTTTTATGCTATTAGCTAAACAATAAGTGTTAAATTCTAAGGAGAACGAATTTAAACCCTAACAAACTAATAATTAATTAGAATAAAATTATAAAATTAAATAAATGTTCAGCAAATTAATTAAAACAGTATAATAATTAATTAAAATAAAATAATTAAATATGCGTTATCATGGGTCCTAAAATATAAGATACATGTTATTTTCATATAATAAATTCCCCTCCCGATGCTCTAAAATCTTGACCAAAAAGGCCAATTTAGCCAAGCCCATGTGCCTTACGAAAAAGGCCTAAAGCGCCTTTTCTCCATGAGCAGAAAACAATATTGGAAACAGCAGTCAGCAGACCCTCCTGTAAATTCAATTTAACGGCTAATAATTTTCATTTTCAAAAAATCATAATTATGTTTTGATCGAGATCACGAGTTCAATTATATTTTTTTGTGTGTCAGTGATAATATTTAATGATCCAGAACATTTCATGTAAAGCTTAGAGAACTCACAGATAATAGAGAGCAAAAACAAGAAACATTAGCGGCTATGAAACCCCAGTACATTCTATTTAAAGTAAAATACAAACAGAATACCCAACTGTTTACAAATTACTTGTCGACATTTTAAATGATTTTCAGTTCCTTGAGCCATGCTGTGTGTAGGGGACAAGGATCAGGTTTCCCAGCAGCGATCGCCTTCTCGGATAGAGAATAGAACCAGCCATTCCTCCATTTGAACTGCAAGGGTTTAATTGAACAGTGAGAAACAACTCAAAAACTTTTAAAATTCATTGTGACAAAGTTGCATGCGCCCAAGATTGAAACCTCTACCTCTTTTACTGCTGTTGGGAAGTGAGAGACAGCGCGTGAGTAAGCACATAGTCTATCCTCCATGGCTTCGTCGAATACTAATCCTTTCTCTGCTGCTGCCGCAGCTGCAAGTTCAGCTATGAGGCTTGATACCTGGAAGCAAAATGTTCATATCAGATATTTCGGACACAATTCGAGCTGACTAGACTCAATCACATGGCAGTGGCATTTTACAGAGACAATTAGACTGAAGAGGGGAGCAGAATGTTGGAGCAGACATGCTCTATCGCTTCATTGCAGCAGCCGAAAGAACTTGGTACACCTTATTCCAACCAAACCCTCCTAATTGGATAAGATTCTTTATATCAGTGTCACTCGAGCTAACAAAGCTAATTGACAAATGGACAACTAGAGTATTAGCTATGACCTAATAACCAGCTAAATTAGACTTAAAAATACACATTAGATCAAGCCTATTAGCTGGGCAACCTTTAGATACTGTCATGGGCCATATTTGCCTTTAATAGAGTCCACACTCAGGTGAACCAGGAATCTATCGCAAGCTAGAAAATGCCTGCGGCTCAGTTCTATCATGGTAATGTACATTAAGGTCAACTGAAGGAACAATAAATAACTATGAGATGTTAAATTAACAAGGAAACATGTTATGGTTTTGATTCTTTTGAATGAACTGTCAAAGAGGGGGGAAAAGAGACTGACATCGAGAACGGAAGAAAATTATAATGCAGATAGTTCTGCAGTTGTAAGAGAATCCCATATCTAATACACTTCTGCTATTAACATCAATGCAGGCCTACTGCCTACAAAGTAGCATCGAGAACGAGAACGAAACAATAAATAAATATGAAATGTTAAATTAACAAGGAAACATGTCATGGTTTTGAATGAACCGTGAGGGAGGCGGAAAAAGAGACTAACATTGAGAACGGAAGAATATTATAATGCAGATAGTTCTGCCGTCGTAACTTGTAAGAGAATCTCATATCTAATAAACTTGTGCTATTAACATCAATGCAGGCCTACAAAGTAACAAATGATCAATCAATCAGTGGAAGTTGGTCCGATTCACTTACCCAATGATTCACTCCCTCATAATAGAAGACTCTAGTCTAGAGTAAACCAAGGGGCATCTTTCCCTTCTGCAAGAGGCAGATATTGCTAGAGACTGGATGAGCAATCAACTTCAAATAGGGCATACTAGGCTACTAGCTGATTCTCACTCATCTATCCCCATACAAACATACACTTGCAATTCACCATAAATGTGGCATAACTTGTATAATGTAGGTTCAGACTTTAGATACAGGTTAGAAGAGCCTTACCTCAGACCGGTATTCCTTTTCAACAACACCCACAGTGGCCCCAGGATGACGAGAGCCAACAAGCATAAATGCTGAAATCCAAATCAGCTTCTCCAACATCTGCTTCTGAAATGCGTCCTTGCCAAGAACCTGGCTTGGATTGCAAAATAACGCATCAACTTAGTGTTGTGCGAGAAGGAGGTTATTATTAAACTTCAAGACTTCTTAATAAATCAAAAGGAAAAAAGAAAGAAGATTAGCAAATCAATTAATAACATTGTTCTTGTAACCCAGCCATCAGAACTAAAAGCATTGGAATACCAACTCAAAATGCTGCATGTTAATAAAGGCTTCCAAAAGAAAACAAAGGGAAAAGAATAACTCTTCACCTTACAAGAAAGGCCTCCTGCAAGCAATCTTCCAGCCACTGCAGATGCCCACTTCCCATAAGCTGCAGTTAATCCTTCAGGATTGGTATCAGTCTTCCCATCAATAGGTGTTTCTCCAAGCTTCGATACAGCAAAATATGCTAGCACTTGTTCCGCATCATTTAAACCCTTACTTTGAAGCCATGGTTCCAGCATCCCATTCTGGAGAAATACCAAATCTGCTAGACTGTAAGCATCTCATCACAAACCACAAACCACAAACCACAAACCATAAGCCCTACACAAAACTCTTGTAAAATGAATGATCCAAAGAAATATGCAATTGAACAAAACTATTAAAGGAGTAAGAGTAAATTCATCCAGAATCAACAAACTCAACAAGACTTCTCTGTCTTCGTAATTTGATAACAAAACAGAAGGTATGTCATAAGTGAATCAGGTGGTAGTACCGTTCCATCTAGAGCGAGGGGTGGCTTCAAGAACGGCATCGAGATCATCATTCCGTGTGCAGACCAATATGGGTCCCTCGAAATCAAGCGGCACTGGCTGCCCTCTCCTTACAAGCAAATCCTGGCCGTTGCCCATCTCCTGCAGGGCCCTTCCCACCCGTCCGCCACCCACAATCACGGATGGGATTACTTTGGTTGAGACGGAGGCCATAGAAATAGTGGGAGGTTTAATTTTGGTGCTGATAAGACGGTGTCCTGTTGGGATGAGTTTTCTAGTCAGGCTGTGCAAGAGAAAGGAGGAGGAGGAGGAAGAAGAAGAGCTAGTCAGAGTAATTGTAATGTTGTTGATTGCCATGGATTTTTGTGGCGGTTCTGAGTAAGAATAACAATGCCGATGGCACCGACATGGATCCTCTGGTGTTTCGTAGCTAGATTTTATGTATAGCTTTGAGATAGAGGAGACCTCGCACAGCCACTCGATACTGGCTTGGTTTATCCAGAAATGCGTTTCAACGCCCGTGTTGGAATGTTGGATATCGGGTCGATCAGCGGATACTCGCGAGTCCTGACAAGCAAATAGTAGTAAAAAAAAGAAGGAAATATGATTAATCCCCAAACTATTCCCTTTGTGTAAATATCCCACACTATCGAAAATGATACAAAGACTTCCAACTATCAGTTGATTATTAAAGAAAACGGTCAATTGAGTTAAACTAATGTAAAGATGACGTTAAGTATAATATTAAGACTGATAAAATGATTAACGTTAAAATAATTAAGGAAATATGCATGCCCCCCCTAAAACTATTGCCTTTGTGAAAATACCCCCCACACTATCAAAAATGACACGAAGACCCTCAACTATCAGTTGACTAGAGGTGGAATCTAGGAGAATTTGGATATGTATGCTGCCATGAATAATTACAAGCGAGTAGAAGAATTTACAGGCTCATCAGCAGCTCTAGTATCTGCTCCAGCCCATGCTCATGGCACTGCTCCAGCTCCAGCCATTGTTCAAGCTTCCCCAACTGCTGCTCTAGGAAGGTCAAGGACGAAATATCCTATCAAAAGAAAAGGACTTTTTCACCCCAAGATTGCTCTTGTCAAACCTACTAAACCAGCCTGAAGAGTGAAGATGAAGACTTATTTTATGTTCTTTTGCAATGTCAATCTTTGTCTTGTTTTGGTGCTATTTTACTGGCCAAACTTTATCTGTGTCATCTCTGTTTGTTGTTTTTTTGGACAGGGATTGTTCTTCTTTATGTTGATATTTGTTCTGATGTTTTTTTGGATATGGAATGTGCTTGTTATGAATTTAGCCAATTCTGTATTTTGTGTTCCGACCCCCCTATATTTTATCATAAAGTGCATTTACCCCCTAATCTTTTTGGCAGTTACTCTTGTAGTAAAAGAAATTTAGCTCAGTTGACCGTTTTCTTTAACAGTCAATCGATTGTTGGGGGTCTTCATGTCATTTTCGATAGTATTGGGGCTATTTGCACAAAGGCAATAATTTAGGAGTTCCATCCATATTTCCCAAAAAAATGCAGAAGAGATTGGCAAAAAGGTTGTGTGTGAGTGTGTCTACAGATCTGTTTATTTATATATATAAAAAAACTATATATATAGGGAGCTGCTCACCTCAGGTATCCGGATACATATTTGCATCCGGGATTTCATTATTTTCAGTTGGATTAATCCAACGAACACAGTGAATATATTTTCAATTTTTAATGCTTGTTTTCTTTGACACTTTTTCTCTCCTCACAAGACTCCATCGCGACATCTCTCCTCACACTTTCTCTTCCGGTCATCTCCTCTCTCATCTCTCGCCGGCAGCTCTTCAGGTAACCACCGGCTCTGTCTCTGCTCAGATCTCTTCCGGCCAGCAAGTCTCCGCCCAGTTCTGTCATCGGCCGCACCTGTTCGCGACCCCTCTTATCACCTCCGGTCGCTACATTTGTTGATAGGCATGATTGTTATTCTCGATCTTCTTCATTCAGTGATGGGCATGATAGGTCCTTTTTATGGGTTGTTAACAAATTAAATTGGATAATTACCCAGTTATTACTTGATTTTTTTGGCATTATTTTTCTGCCTATTTTTATCATTTATGCGCATCTCAACACGCTTGTTTGCAGTTGATAAAGATAATTGATGATTCACATAAGACACACCAAATTTGAATCACGATTCACGAATGCCTTTTTTTCAATTGTTGTCAATGATTATATATAAGAAATCAGTCCTTGAACAGTTGAACTTGCTTTACTGCGTATGAGAGAGGAGGTGACCGGATCAGGTACTGCGACAGATGAGAGAGGAGTGACCGGAAGAGACTCTGAGGAGAGTCGGGTGGAGTATTGTGAGGAGAGAGACAGTAATGTGAAAGAAAACAAAAAGTTAAAAATAAATGAGCTTCATTGACCGTAGAAAAGTGGTATCCCTGATGCAAATATTCATCCGGGATATCTGAGATGAGCAGCTCCCTATATATATATAGACACACACAACAGTTCTCTAGTGCGCAGACCCGTACTCTCGTTAAAATGCGAGCTTTGTTTTTTGGTGCATTGGATTAAAGCTATGAATGAAATCACTTCAACATGCCCATTTGGAGACCCGATTTGGGTGAGACCCCTCTTCTCCGTTTATGAAATCACGATTGCGTCTCTTCTCCAGGTTCCTCCGAGTTCTTCCATCAACACCACAACTCCTCGTCCACGCCCCGATTTCTGGAGATTTTGTCCTTGCCCCGATGTCTGGTGATTTGAGTATTTGTTATAAATGCTATAGATTAGGGGTCTTCAAACTTCAAAGAAGAGACAACAAGCTCCTCTCTCTCTACGTCCCTTAAAATTCACGAAATTGCAGAGGTGGGTGTTTCAACTGTGGAGAATTAAGGTTTAAAAAAGGAGATTTTAATTTTGGATGGAGGTGCACTTCGATGAATTCTCAATTTCCCATCGTATGTCATTGTTCGGTGTTTGCTCTCTCTCGATATTCTCTCTCTCTCGTTGTTTTCTCTCTGAGTCTTGTCTCACTAGTCGTTGGCTGATTTGGAGAAATCGAAATCTAGGAAGAACCCAAGGTCGGAGGTCGTGGAGAACAAAGTTGATTTGGGTCGGAGGTCGCAGAGAATTACTTCCACATCTGAGATTGCGTTGGAGGTCATTTTGGGTCGCAAAGTGGCAATTTGTTTGCAGAGAAGAATGTACAAATGGGTCTTGGGACATTTGGGTGGAAAATGGATAAATGGAGCTGCGTGCTTAATCTTTCACCATCCGTTAGATCCAACGACATACATCAAAAGCCCGTAATATTTGAAAAACATGGACCTGCGTATAAAAGAATCACTGATTGAAGAGATACCATCACCCATTAAAAATTTTAGGATGTGTTTGTATTGAGGAGGAAGGGGTTAAGTGGAAGTTGTGAAGTGAGGGGGAGATTTTGCTATCTCTTGAATTGAAGGGCAAGAGTTGATCGATGGGTTATTGAGGGGGTATTTTCTTTCGAAACCCTCCCCCACCCCAATTTTCTAACCCCTAATTTTGAGGGGTTAACTATACTTCTCTCCATTCTCAAACTACTCAATCCGAACAAGATTAATATATTTTCTCTTCATTAACACCCCCTCTCAATCCAAACAATTTACACCCCCCAATCAACATCCCTCCCGATCCATAGGAATATGTGCAACCTACGCCTATACGAGTGCAAGGTCTTCCGGTGATTCTGGCTGGTAGAGATATGATAGGGATAGCGTTTACAGGATCCGGGAAGACCCTTTTGTTTGTGCTGCCACTGATCATGATTGAGCTGCAAGAGGAAATCATGATTCCTATTGTTCCAGGATTCTGGGTTCGTTTGGATTGATTGTCTGCCCATCAAGGGAACTTGCTAGTCAAACATATGAAGTGGTGGAGCAATTTTTGATTCCAGTGTGAGAGGCTGGATATCCTGAATTGAGGGCTTTGCTTTGCATTGGTGGGGTAGATATGCGGTCACAATTGGAGGTTGTCAAGAGGGGTGTCTACATTGTGGTTGCCACTACTATAAGATTGAAGGATATGCTGGCTAAGAAGAAAATGAATCTCGATTAACTGTATTTAACATAGGATGAGGCAGGTTAGTTGATCTGGGCTTTGCAAATCATATCATGGAGGTTTTTGACCACTTCAAGGCTGAACACCGGACTCTTGTTTTCTGCTACTTTGCCTAGCAAAATTCAGGATTTTGCTAGGAGTGCGGTGCTAAAGTTGGTTGTGTTAATGTTGGAAGGGCAGGTGCAGCATGTCTCGATGTTACTCGAGAAGTGGAGTACATAAAACAAGAAGCGAAAATAGGTCATCCTCTTGAATGTCTTCAGAAGACCCCACCTCCTGTTTCAATATTTTGTGAGAACAAAGCTGATGTGGATGACATTCATGAGTATGTCCATCTGAAAGGAGTCGAAGCAGTGGCCATTCATGGTGGCTAGAATCAGGAAGAGGGAGAATATGCCCATTTCTTCCTTCAAAGCTGGTAAGAAGGATGTCATGTCGTGGTTGCAACAGATGTTGCCTCTAAGGGGTTGGATTTTCCAGATATACAGCACGTCATAGACTATGACATGCCTGCTGAAATAGAAAGTCATGTCCATATGATTGGACGAACTGGAAGATGTGTTAAAACTGGAATTGCTACAACCTTTGTAAACAGTAACCAGTGTGAGACGACCCTTTTGGATCTGAAAGATCTCCTTCAAGCAGCAAAACAAAGTGTTCCACCTGTTTTGGCAGAGCCAAATGATCTATTGGAAGTTGTGGATGCTATAAACAATCCAAGTGTGTTTAATGGCTGTGCGTACTGTGGTGGTCTTGGTCATCTTATCCGAGATTGCCCGAAGTTAGAGGATCAAAAGAGCGTGCAAATTGCCATCTCTAAGGAGGGATTACTTTGGATCTTGGGTTTTTTCATCTCGAGAGTTATATTGGCGCTTTTAATTTATTGGCAATACCAGGAATCATGCAAATATGCAATATCACAGTATATCTTGAATCATGAGCAGTAGAGAAGTGTAAACAATGTGATTATTTGGTTATTATTAGTTACTCTCCCTTGGGTTTGTTTTGCTAACAGCTGCAATCGATTTTTCTTCTCACTATTTCATAAGATGCTGTGTGCAGACTCTTTTTTCTCTGCAAATTTATAGAGATTTCTTAAGCTTTTGAGGTTCCTTGAATAGGATGAGATACCAGAATCAGATTCTAGAGGTTGAATCAATGATGGGTCGAGTTAAACAATATTAGATAGTCATTTTAATCCACAAAAAAATTCCAGGGTTATCGTCTTTACCAACCCAAGAAGTAGGAAGAGTCATCACAGGACCTGAAAATGTTGTTCTTGGTGTTGTGTCTGGTGACTACCCATGGACTTGATTCTTGGCATAAAACTTGTGACAGGCCCCTCCGAAGTGTTCTGTCCTCAACCAAAGATCCATCACAAAATCGATCTCCAGTTAATTTGTTTCTGTAGTGAAACCAATGGTGAATTTCCTGAAACTGCTGGTGCATCTCATTCAACAACATTCTCCTTTCTTGTAAGGTTTTCAAGAATGCTTGCTTCATATATCTGTTTTCTTCTTCGAGGATCATCAATCGCTTGCTTAGTTGTTTAACATCGCTGGCCGCCTGCAAAACTTCATCCTTGCCAGCGCCTCTGCTTAACTTCCCTGTTGAGCAATCTCCTCTAAATTTTTGCTCAATTTGATTTGAATCTTTCTTTAAACTCAATAACCGTACGTCCCTTTTCAGGCCTTTCACACTCTGGACCATAGCCTTATATTTGCGCTGGCGTAATTCTCTCTCCTTCTCCCGCTCTGCCATCGCCTCTGATGGTTCATTTGCTCCGGGAATGCTCCTGTGCTCGCTGGTCCTTGCAGTCTTAAAATTATAGACTCCTGAAATCTTCTCTCCCATTGAATACTCGATCAAGGCAGTTTCCATCGCTTCTCTGTGTCGAAGTTCCTCGAGTTCTCGCAAGGCATTTAAAACCTCGACGCAGGAAATCTTGGAGTGCCCACCTAGCAAGTAAGCTACAAGTAAGTACCAGAAAAGAGAGAGAACATTAAGAGAGGCATTGTTGCTTACTTGGCAGAGTTGTCTCCACAGACACAGTGAACATGATTACAGATCTGAACTTACATTCTTCCCTTTTCTTCTAAGAGAGGTGGAGAGGGAATTACTGTTGCAAGAGTGATGGACTGGCCAGGGAAATTGCTGAGCACCAACCAAGAAAATGTCTTTACTCTAAAATCTGTATCCATCTTCTTGGCAGGTGATATCAGCTTCCTTAAACATGAAGCAATGCAAGCCAGCATTTTCACTATAGAAAAGGCCAATGAGCCGCAATTAACTTCCAGAACAAATCTCATACCCATAAGGCAAAATTTGGCTCCATTTAGGAAGAGGATTTAGGTTTATGAAAGCATGCATGTCTGCTTTTGAAAAATATGACGAATATAGACTTCGAATCATCTTGGGTTTCCTGTAAACAAGAGAAAATATTTTTCATTTCATCCTTCGCAGTTCTGCTTCTTGCACTCCAAGTTCAGAAACATTTGAAACCATCCCAGGTTTATTGGTAGTAGGTCAATCTAAAACAAAGACTAGCATATATTATGCTCCATGGAGACAATCTTTAATCCTGGCCAATAAAATAATCTTACCCATTTTTCAAGCCATCCTTATCTCACACACACTAAGCAACAAAACCAATAATGTAAGAGTATGGACAGCCTCTGTCAGCATCACCTGCCTAGTCATCTACTTTTCTCTACCTTTCTGTTTTGTGACAACACAAAAAATATCCTCCATCTCATCACTGTGAAAAACAATTTCACCTGATTGTCTGAACAAATTAAACTGTCTACTTATATCAAGCTTCAATCTAGCTGCCAAACCCAGAAAGCTAAAACTAAAGTCAGATGCTAATACTAACAGCTAGGCTGCCATATTTGGCTGCATGTTTAATGTGTACCATGTTATAGCAACAATTAAATCCCAGAATGCCAGTCACAGCCCCCACGTCAGCTTTTTCTGTTGACATATGAGTAAGCATCCAAAAGAGTACAAGAGTCCATATGCTCCCATCACATATTAAGCTAGTCAGACATAATAATTGGAGAGTTCTTAGTAATACTTGCAGCCAAGATTCTTGTGCCTTCAGTGGATAATCATGGCTGGAGCGTCTGTTATCTCCGGCGAGGTTTTGCTTGCTAAGCGTGTCCAGGAAATGGTCCTTGATGGTGAAGAACTAAAGCCACCATATATCTGCAGAGATGGTGACAAAGCTGAAGAAAATTCTGGCCTGTCAGTTGAAATTCCCGTCATCGACCTTAGTCTGGTTTCTTCAGATCCTTGCACTGCAAAAGCAGAACTACAGAAACTTAAAACAGCACTCTCTTCATGGGGCTGCTTTCAGGTATGAACTCAGAATTGAACAAGAAATAAAAGAGAGTTCAGAAAATCCATTTATCAGATTTTCTTCATCACCCAAAAGAACAAACAGAATAGTCAGAACCATTAAATATGAAGACCACTGAGAACTCTCAGAACAGATCTAATGAGATTTCATTGACCTTAATCTAAATTTATGTTTCCATGCTCAATTCTTAATGACTTCTTCTGGGTTTCAGGCAGTTGGTCATGGGATTCCAAAATCATTTCTCGATAAGATTCGCAGAGGCGCAAAGGAATTCTTTGAACAGCCAATGGAAGAAAAGAAGAAGTATGCTAAAGGAGTTGAAGAGTTTGAAGGGTATGGGGCCGATCCAGTTCCTGAAGAAGGTCAGTCTCTTGATTGGTCCGACCGCCTATTCCTTGATGTGTACCCAGAAGATCGAAGAAAGCTTAAATTTTGGCCAGAGAACCCTGAATCATTCAGGTGCCGTCATTCTGCCCCTTTTTGAATAACTTAAAAGCTGCATCATAATAGAACATTACAAACACAGAGAAAAACTAGTCTTTGATACACTTTTTTGAATACCAATTTTGGTATATGAATCCAGATTGTAACTCAACAAACTACTGCGATATTACACGCACAAATTCCTCTATGAAAAACATCAACATAGTTATATATAGAATTGACACCCCCCTCAAATTATGCCTGGAGAGAGCAACTCGTTATGTAACAACATAAATAAGTATCAGTATACCATTGACTTTAGCAAGACCTCAAGCTACTGTAGAATAATATACTCACAATCCAGAAAAGAAAAAAAAAGTCCACGGATTCATTTATTCAAAATAAGAACATTAGTAGGTTACCTAAACAGAGTAGTCAATTCATCATAAAATGCAGAACCGAGCATATAAAGAAAATTGAACACTGCAATGCTATACTATACTATAAGCATCAACGGCAAAACGAGGGATAGTAAACAAGGAGCATTATGGAAAAAGTCCCAGCTCAAACAGGTAAAGAAAAATTATGAACTTCCTCCAGAAGAATGTTTCTAAAAGGTTTCTCCGCTGAAACTGCTGAAATGTTCCAGGTTCCACTTACTCTGCAAATCAGTATAAGCTCCTCAGCAATTTCTTTTCCATACTTTACTTTTGTAATGAGCTTCTTCTAAGAACAGACTAAACATGGCCTTCTCCTTTTCTCTTTGGAAAACAATAGTTTCCACTTCATGATCTTTCACCACAAGAGAAGCTGCTGACAAGTTCTGAAACTGTGTACAACCCTGCAGAGAAGTTTTAGAGGACTACACTGCCAAGATAAAAATGGTAACAGAAATGACCTCAAAGGCCATGGCAAGGTCATTAAATTTGGAAGAAAAATGCTTCTTGGATCAGTTTGGTGAACAAGCAGTACTGCAGGCAAGGTTTAATTACTACTCTCGCTGTCAGAGGCCTGATCTTGTCCTCGGCTTGAAAGCCCACGCAGATGGATCTGGATATACCATTATTTTGCAGGATGAAGTACAAGGGCTTCAAGTACTTAAAGATGACAAATGGTTTACAGTTCCAACAATGTCAGATGCCCTCCTAGTTCTCATGGGTGATCAAATGGAGGTATTCTATCCCTTTCTCTATCATGCATCTCAAATGGCATATTCATTCTCTTTGAAAGCAGAATCAAATGGAATATGTATTAGCATCCACATGATCATATAACACTAAGATTCAGCAGTATATAGTCCGCACCCAAAAAAATGCTTACCACCTGAACTGCATCAATGGCTTAATTAAGGACACAATGGGAACGTATAATAATAAGAAGTTAAGAAGGATTATGTATTTGCAGTTTTTGCCAACATCTACCATGTCAAGTAATCTGCACATGAATACTTATATACATTTAAGACATTTTTTATGATGATGATAACATGCATTATTCAATTATTCCTAAGCATTGAAATAGCACGCCGATGCATTTTATATCAATAACATACAGATCATTACCAATGGCATCTTCAAGAGCCCAGTGCACCGGGTACTGACTAACTCAGAGAAGGAGAGAATTACTGTGGCTGTTTTCTACACTCCAGAACCAAAAAGAGAGATTGGACCAGTAGATGGATTGGTCAACGAGGAAAAACAAAGAATATTCAAGAAGGTGAAGGATTATGCTGACATACACTGGGGTTACTACCAGCAAGGAAAGAGAGCACTCCATGTAGCCAAAGCTTGAAGCTAGTATTCTATAATCTATTTCTGTCTATATGAACTACTACTATATCATCTGATTATCACGCTCAATGGACACCTTCAGGCCACAACTCTTAATAATGTATAAATAATGACTAAACTATATTCCAGAGGAAGATCTTTTTTGCTCCTTTCTTTATAGTTTTTTTTTTTTAGAATGACTGCATGAGAATATTCTTAAAAGCAACTTCAAATGTAAAAATATCACTAAGCTTCACAACTTCTACCGCTACTACGTTTTAGAATACTATCTTTTAGCTTCTCAGGCAGAACTTCATGATACCATAAGTTTTTGAAGCTCCCCTTGTACCCCTTCATAACCAACAACTCTTATTTTCCCACTTTACTCTCATCTCAGAAAATGACAGAAACTAGAATAAAATCTAGAACACAAGGACCCAATGCTTTTCGATCTTCTGGATTCATATAGCATGTTCAGTTGGGACAAAAGGACCTCTAGGGAATGCAAACTTAACCATACATCAGATAACACCATCTCAAAGAATGTTTTTATGTTTAATTGAATCCCAATTTTAACTTCTTACCCTTTTTTCTTCTTCCAACCTGTTATCCAGTCAGCCTGATATTGATTTCACTCTGTCATAATTTCATCTTTTGTATAAATAAGAAGACTGACTAAGCAGCTCTCTTCCATTGAACTAGTAGATATATACATATATTGAAATTAGACAGTGAGGTTAACAAAGGGTTTAGAAGGAAAAAATAATGAGAGCCAGGAACACAGACTTCAGCAGGAAGACAACATGATTAAGCATGTCACAGAAGTGATACAAGAATATTCTTGATCATGCATGCTTAATTTACAGTCTACACAGAGCCATGTAGGTGAGCATTAGCTGAACAAGATGTTCCAAGTGAAAAGATAGCATTGTTGAGGCCGAAATAGCCTAATTTCATATATTAAATTTTACAAAAAACTAGCTGAAGATTATTTATATCAGATGCCCCTAGAAGTAACTTTGATATTTTGAAGAATAAATTAGCAATTCATGGTCTCTTGGAGCTATAGAATTCATTTACAAGTAGATATCTTTTCCAGCACAGGAAAAATTATGTTATGCCTTGAACATATGTTTCACACATCACGTTTTACTAAAAACTAGCTGAAGATGGTTTATTCATAGTTAACATGCCCTAGGAGTAACTTTGACAAATTCCTGGTCTCTTGGAGTATATAATTCATTTACAAGTATATCTCTTTTACAGCTAAGAAAGAATTGTCTTTCCAATTTTATCTAAATTTCTCTGAAGGTGTCGCATTTTAATATTTTTCATTTTCTTTTTTGATTGTGAATAGCCTCCCAACAATTTGCATTAATATGATCTCTTTTTGTGTCATAATCTCATGTATTATAAAATTACTGAATTATTCTGCTACAAGTATAAGAAAGTATTGCATCCAAATGTAAAATCCAAGAAGCATCTCAATTCTCAATTCATTGAAGGAGCTTCCATAGAAATTCCTAGCAGAGAATAATAAAAAATGAACTGATTGACATATGGCCAACACCTAAACCAAGCTTGCCTAAGCATAATAAGATTAAAAAAAAGCAGATATTATGTCTTTAAAACTCAAATATTTTCAGTACCCTTTTTTTTCAATATTAGCCAGTCAGGTTGCCAAGTTATTGCCGTCATCAAACTCCTCCAACATGAGGTTAAGCCATTTCCTTCCAATAAGAAGACCCAGAAACAGCCCTTTTAGTGATAAGAACGGAAAAACATAACTAGCTACCACAGTTTCCTTGATCAGTCCTTCTTTGTACAAAATAACGAGTGTCCTTATAAATTCTTGCATATAGGAATGCTTTCACCAATTTGATGCTTCAAGCTATATAAGAATAGCTCCTCTTAGCTACAATCAGGAGGAAGCAAAAAAAGGGATACAATCCTAGAAATTCATCAAACATATATTGGCAAGAGACATTCATCTAGCTTTTATAAAGCCAAATCACAAGAAAAGCAACCACTGACTCAATATAAACTATAAAGCCCATATGCCATACATCAATAAGAACAAGGTGGAGTAAAATCTCAAAGTACTTTCCTTCTCCGCAAAGAGCAATAAAACAACTGACAATGCAAGTCAAACTGAGACAATGGCATGTGTCCCAAGTATCACGGGACATAATAAAGCTCTAGCTACGGATAAGCAGTCCTCTTCGGACAATTCGTCCAACCCCAGGATAGCTATAATGTCCTGAAGCTCTTTGTAACGTTGTAAAGTTATTTATGGACTTTTGATGACTGGCTTTTGATCTTGATCCAATTAATTTTGCATTGTTGCTCCTTTTCGTTACGACCTAATACAGATTCAAACTATATAAACCTCCCTAATTAGATTCACTTGCAGTTATTTTTACCTATCATCCGAGGAGAATTGAGCAGAATTTGCAATAGAATAAAAACAGATTGTTTTATTCAAATAATCCAGATCATAAAAACGTTAAGAAATAAAAGTTCAAATGAAAGATAGAAAAATGGATTGACAATAGAATAAATGTAAACTTTGAACCACTGTCTGCCAAATTGCAAGGTGCAAAATTCATTTTTTTGACAAAATTACATCACCAAAGAAAGCATGTGACACCGTGGAGGATGATCCATCATTCACACTAGATTCTATCTAAAAGTTACTATGATTCACTCAGTTTGAACTACACGGACCAGCTAAAACTAAATACTAAAATTGCATTTTTATAGAAGTACAAAACTCATGCATGGAAGCAGATCCTCATACCAAGAAAGGGCAGTCTTTTAAGGCAAATTCTCTGATATCTTGTCAGGAGCACCATTGTGAAGCAACTTCTGCACAACAGGCCTCTCCTCTGCTGGCCGCCCAAGCTCTGAGCTGCCAAACAACTGCTTTCTATAAACTCTATGCAACTGCCCAAACAAGTCCCTCTTAATTGCCTCGAAAGCCATATCCAACCTCTCCAGCTGTTCCATGGAATTCTTATTATACATAAACAACCCATAATACAACTCAAAACTATCTCCAGCAGTGTTTTCCACCAAATCCAACAAAGTTTCGTACCCTTTTGTGTTAATAGGGGAAGATTCCAACCCAAACTTCTCCAACACCCTTCCCATTGTGTGTGTCACAAACTGTGACCCTGCCGCATACTTATCATGCTCAGCACAACTCATCTCCACCATTCGGCAACCCTCTTTCGCAAATAAATCCAGAAACCTATCACACCTACACACTCTACCTTCCCCATTCCCAATCCTAACCCTATCATACACGAAAGATAGCCCCGACCATGATTCCTTTCCACTCTCCGGTCCAAACATTGGATGGGTGCACAAGATGTCGAACTCATTTGGCAAATATTCCATCAACAAGTCTCTAGGGAACTCCTTAACCGATAACACATCAACGAAAAGCGTATTCCGCTTTAATCTTTGAAAAGGGATTGCCCTGAGGACTCTCTCCGTAGAAAGGATTGAGGTTGAGAGGAGTACCACCTCAGGGTGCTGCTCACAGAGATCGTGAAGATCGTGGAAGAAGCGGACGCCGAGGTCACTAGCGATGGCGGAGTAGTCGGAGCGGGAGTGGGCAAGAAGGGTATGACCGTGCCGGACGAAGGTTTTGGCCAGGAACTGTCCGAAATTGCCAAAGCCGATGATGGCGATCTTGAGGGACTGGGACTGTAGGTGCTGAGAGCGGAGATGGGCTTCGTAATCATACGGCTGAGCGGCGTCGATGGCTCGGATAATGCAGAGCGATCGGGAGACTTTGCGTTTGCGGGTAGAGAGCGAGACTGGCAGAGGGAGCGAAAGCGACCGAGAGAATGATGGGAGAGGAGGAGGAAGAGGGAGAGGATTTGAGGTCTTGAAGGGTTTTGTAAAAGTAAACGATAGCATTGTTGAGACGAGAGAGAGAGAGAGAGAGAGAGAGATTTGAAGCGAACGATCAGCGTCTCTGCAGAGCTCGGGGAAGGAGAAGACAAGGTGTTTGACACAATGACTGACTGACTGACTTTTAATGACTTGTTTGGAGAGCTGTTGGTTGGGAGAGGTTGGTTGGTTGGGAAGCAAATTCATTCGATTCCTTTTTTTGATGTGAATATTGAGAATGATTTTAGGAGAATGGGTGAAAATGAAATTTTGATTTTCATGTTTGACATGTATAAAAGTTTGAAAATGAAAATTGAATATGTAATTTGTTCATTATGTTTTTTATAATTATGTATAATCAATAAATTTTATTTTATGATTTTTAATTAGGTATAATTAATAAATTAAATTATATATATTTATAAATTAAAACATATATCAAATTATAATATATTAATTAGTTTATAACATATTAATTAATATATTAATTAAATTAAAATGTATTAATTTATAACATATTAATTAATGAGGGAATAATAGAGTCTTTTAAGGTTGGATTCTATATGGAATGAGTTATTCTTGTCAAATTTGCGTGGAATAAAAAAATGGAGAGAGAGTCTAGTGGGAATGAAATGAACATCCAAAATTAGCAAACCAAACATGATAATGGAATGATTCATTCCTTTTTCCACATCTATTCTCCCTATTCTACATACCAAACATCACCTGAAGGTGTAAGGAGTGGTAAATTTTTATTTTTTTTATGTCCACTCATATAAGTTTTTTCAATCTCTCTCAACTTTATAAATACCAAATAAGGATTCACATTTATGAACTCTTCCCAATCCGACCTCTTCCAACTTTCATGTCAAATATAACTTTAGACACCGCTTTTCACTATAAATGAGATATTTTTAAAGGATGGTTTTATTGATATTTGTTTGGGTTGTTTTTTTTACTCAAATCCCTAAAATTAATCTAATATAAATTTTATAAGTTCAGAAAACACCTCAAATCAAAATATTTTCACCGATTTTATTATTTGATATCATTTTTGCCCCTGACCTGGGTCTCTCCGGCAGCATTCCTCCTCTCCAGCTGATCTGTTCAAATTTAAACATAATAAAGTGCAGGGAGAGAGATGAAATCAGTGTTAATTGCTTTTTCTTTTACTGGGTTTTTTTTCCCCTGCAAATCTCGACCATGCCACCAACATCAAATGGTAACTCTGTTAGGGAAATGCATGTTTAGTACTCTCTCTGTTTTTGCACTTTATTTTGATGGACATAAATATAATTTAACCTTATAAAATTCAGCATCGATGTTTTAATATTTTTCCGAGCACTATGATAGACTATTTTAAAAACTACTACTAAAAATATTCAAAACTGCTACCCTCTTAACCAATTAGACCATCCACAGCAGATACTTATAATAGATTCTCTAAATTCCAGCAAAAATACACATTTTCACTAATTTACAGTTTTTAAAACAGTAACAACACACATCAGTTACTCTAAATCAATATTCTAATTCATTTAAATATTCATTTTTACTATAATTCTTTATTAAATTAAACTCAAAAGTATACCTTATCATGTTAAATAATAATCAAAACATGTTAACATTAATAATTTTTTTATTAATTCGTTTAGTATTTGAACTAAATTATGATCATTCAACAAATAATTTTTTGTCAATTAATGTCGACCCAAGTGTGTGGGTCATACAGTCTCAAATCACTTTTCTTATTCAATTATCATACAAGTAGTAGTTTTATTGTCACTCGGCCAAATCTGTTTGGGAAATTAGTTCTTTGAAGGATTTATTCCCTGGTTCTGGTGTTTGTTTCTTGCATATGTGCTCATCTATTTACACTTATCAGCCCATTGCCATCTTTCAGCTGTGGTGCATGATTATTTGGCACATCTGGTTGGCAAGAAATAAGATTGTCTTTGATAAATATTGGGTTCCCCCGTCGGCTACATTGATGCGTGGTGTTGCCCATATGGAAGAGTTCATTCGAGCTCAGCAATCTTCAGCCCTTTCTTTGAATTGTTTCAACCGATGTGATAGCCCAACCAGCTGGAATCCACCTGCGATAGATTATGTAAAACTTAATGTAGATGGGGCAACAAAAGCTGAAGACGAATCAGGGGGTGTGGGCATAGTTGCTCGAAATGCTACGGGATGTTTTCTTTTTGCGGCGTCCATCCCAGTTAGAGAAATTGATTCAGTGGAGATTATTGAGGCTTTGGCTTGCCGGTGGGGTCTCATTTGGGCTCACCAACAAGGTCTGACGAATATTGTTTTAGAGAGCGATTCTCTCTTAACTATTTCAGTGGTGCAGTCTCCCTTACTGGCCGGTGGTGTTGCAGCAGTGATTTATGAAGATTGTAAAGTTCTAGCTATGGATTTTTAATCCGTCTCTTTCACTCATGTCCGTAGGTCAGGGAATACTGCTGCTCATTCCTTGGCTCGTTTTGCTTTGTCAATTTCGGATGTTATTTCTTGGATAAATTCTGTTCCTCCTTGGCTATTTAATGTCTTGGAGAAGGATTGTAATGCAATTCCTTAAGTCAATGAAGCTGTCTTTTCTTCTCAAAAAAAATCATACAAGTAGTAGAGAGAAAGAGAATAATTATAATTTTTTTAATCAAACAAGAATACCCAGTTGCTACAGTGCGGCGCTGGAAGTCCAGTCGCACAGTAGCAAGGCTGGACTTTCCCGTGTAACTTACAGTAACCGCTGTGTCTCATATTTTCACTAGAAGACAAAAAAATAACTCTAATTTAAGGTGCAATACTTATTTTCAGTAGCGGCTGGAGATGGTCTTAGAACCTCTACTTTAAAAGCACTTCATTTTCATTACCTCCTATTATGCTATTTTGCAAGGAGAGCCCTAAAAGGCAGTTTTGTAAGATATTTGCAGTGTCGTACTTTTGTCATTTTAATCATTTGAATCCGTGGGTGAATAATAAAAATAATTTATATTTATTATTGAAATATTATAGGTAATTATTGATTATTTCTATGTAGGATGGAAGTTCAATCACTTCTAGGGCTTTGGGATTGAAGTAATGATAATGATTTAGATTTTACTAGTTTGTCCAAATGTTGAAAGGAGATTGTGTTATAATCTGCTTTTTTTATGAGGAGAATTGTGCGCGGTTTAGAGAACATAAAATCGTTGGTTGTAATTTACCTTCCTGCAAAGGTCTTTAATACTTCACAAAGTCACTTACAAGCAGTAATATAAATTTAATGTATAAGAACTTTTATTTTGATGACTGAAAGTTTATAGATCTTAAAATGTATTGAAATTTCATTGATAATATGTTGGAGTGCATAAAAATCGTATTTACAAGATAAAACATAAGAATAGCTACTAAGGCTAACACTCGAAGGTTTGAATGTAAATGATAATGATAAGTGACCGAAGGTATGCTAAAAAATGATAAAGTTTTGAGACGCAGAGTCTGTTTGACTTAGGGATTGATGAATCGTGTGGTTCTGAATTCCAACTCGAATCTTGTGTTACTTGTCCACTCTATCCTGAAAATGAGGTTCTTGTATAATGGTGGAACACTTGAAGCCAATTCAAGTTGAGGGCCTTGTTCTATGCAATTGTTGATGCATAACATGCATGAAGCTCGTCTCACTCCCCTAAAAAGCAGGATTGCATGCCTTGGTGTTTGCATTAAGAAGTGGATGATCACCTTTGATAATGCATGAAAGAATGTTGTGACTTCTAGCTCGGATTTCATGGCTAATTGCAGAGGAAATGTTTAGTCATGGAGGAGCAAGAGTTCTTTGATTTTAGCTCTCTGGTTACGCATAACAATTGAAACTGGAGTTGAGAAAAACTAGGAACATTGATAATTTAAACTTCGTGATCTTCTAGGTCTTCTATATCTTACATGGCTAGAATCTCACCATTTTGCTAACATAACTTTCCTTTGTAGAAGGAAATGTTTCAAAAAATTAATCACATGAATGTAGTCTCTTTAGTTTTCAAACAAAATTAAACCATAATATCTGCAAAATAAACAAATGGTTAGAAAAAAAATTATCCTTGCTCATCACACATGATTTGCTGCCACCAATGGATCCCATATCATCACGTGTCAAGAGATGACTAGAGGTTATTTTCAGTATAAACAATAATGCAATATTTCTTATCATACATATTCATATTACAGAAATATATATTCATAAAAATAAAAAATAAAAAATGATAATATATACATATATACTAATAATATTCAACTAAAACATAAATAATGACAAAACGAATAATATACATGTATAGTAATAATAATAACATCACCATATATATCTACATCTATCTTGGATTACGATTTTGTACCAGTCAATTGTATGCAATATTATTTTTGAAATAGTTTTTAGAAAATTAATGTCGTTTACCTTGTTATGCATTATATTATTTAAATTTTATATTATCTTATTTAAAATAAATATATAATCTTAAAATGTTGGTTTTCTACTTTTATAAATAGTTTAAGTGTTGGTTTTGACAATATTTTGGAATATATTTTTGTTTTCAACAACTATGAGAAGAAAACTCAAAAAGGAATATCAATGAAAATGATAATATACATAAATACTAATATAATAAATAAAATAGAAATAACGATAAAAATGTTATAATAAGTATATAATAATAGTAATAATAACATTACCATGTATATCCATATGTACTTTGGATGGTGATCTTGTAAAAAAATATTTAATTGTATGTAATATTATGTGTCTTTTTAGGTTGATTACCACAATCTCCTTGAACATATTTAATAATATCGGGAAAAAACTTAAAAAATTAACAGGGAAAAAATTATTTTATTTGTTAATATTTTATATATTTTATTATTCATTATATATTTGTTTTATAAACATTTGAATGTTGGTTGATGAAATAAGGTTATTAATTAATTAATATGATAAAAGTCTTACTAATTTTGGAGGGATAAAGTACAAAATATCTTCTATTTTTATATTAAAAAATGACATATCATTACTTATTTCACTGCATTATAATGATCGAACTGTCACATGTGTATGAAATACCATGACATATCAATAGAGCAAGTTACAGCGACACTAAGAAACATCTGTTCAGACTAATTTTATTTAGGACTTGAACAAAGCATACTTTGCTGCAACCAATAAATAAGAATCCACATGAACAAGGCGTACTTTGCTGCAATCAATCAAGTTCAAAATGCTCTCCTTGCCGAAAATGGAAAATTTATAACAATAAAAGTCTCAGAATCAAGTTTTTCCAAACTCACCCTCGATGTGAATGACCCAGCAAAAAGAGCCCATCAAAAGTACTATTCACTAACAAAAACTAACTTAAACAAAAAAACAAAACTTATCATTGACATGATGCAAGGTAAGCGAGGATTGCTTCCACAAGGCAGCGGGAGTGACAGTAATAAACCTCTTTCCCCAGTTTTTTGTTTGTTTGTTTGTTTCGTTTCCTGCCTCAGAAAATCTTGAACAGGAGACCACCATGAGTAGCGAAAAAGGGAGCAAATACAAGCGACTCCACAGCCATGAGCTTGATGAGGATGTTAAGTGATGGACCTGAGGTGTCCTTGAGAGGGTCTCCAATGGTGTCACCAATGACAGCAGCCTTGTGTGGATCGGACCCTTTAGGACCAAGGGTCCTCGCATGCTCTGATGCACCAGCCTGGTAATAATGTCACAAGGAATCAGATCATCTGTTGACCAAACGTATAATAACAAACTAGCTTCAGGCTTCAATCAATCAAGATACTTACTTCAATATATTTCTTCGCATTATCCCACGCACCACCAGTGTTAGATGCAGATATTGCTATCTGTTGAAACAAATCAAATCCCAGTGATATTATTGTACGTATTCCAATGATGCCAAAACTAAAATGTTAAAAACAGTGAGAGAAGTTTAAAGGGCAAAAAATGGAGGGAAAGTAAGCCGGAGTGGCTATCATTCTCTAAAAACATCCTCACAGTATAGCATTCAATTATATAACTCTCAGAAGTCCTTTCCCCCTCTACCATGTACGAAAAATATGAACCCCTCCCATGGAAGATAAATATTATTGAGCTTCATATGGGCTATGACACCGTCACTGGTCACGATTTAACAAATAATATCATATCAACTACATACTTGTTAACTATAACATTACCTGAACGCCAGAAACGAGGGAGCCTGCCAGAACGCCAGACAAAGTTTCCACACCAAAGAATGTCCCAACAATGAGGGGAGTAAGCATGACAAGTGCACCAGGTGGAATCATCTCCTTGAGGGATGCATCAGTAGATATCTTGACACAGGTGGCATAATCAGGCTTGGCTAGACCCTCCATGAGACCTGGAATTGTGTTGAACTGCCTTCGAACCTCCTCAACCATCTTCAAAGCAGCACTTCCTACACTCTTCATGGTCATGGCAGAGAACCAGTAAGGAAGCATGGCGCCAACAAGCAAACCAATGAAAACCTTGGGGGTCAAAACATCAACAATAGATAGTGCAGCACGGCTGACAAAGGCACCAAATAAAGCCAAAGAGACGAGTGCAGCAGATCCAATGGCAAATCCCTGAAACAAATGACAATTAGATCAATAATGTCAGCAGAGTCCATCAACAACCTAGATTTGAAATTCAAAAAAAATAAAAATACAAGAACAATAGCAACGGGATAGAAGCTTAGCAATAGTCTATAAGCAAAGGGGCCTTCTCAAGGCTCAAAGAGAATAGCTCAATGTGCATGATCAACGGTCAGTCTAAAAGGATATACACTACAAATATCGTAAGGTCGAGCAAGGAGAAGATATATCTCATTACCTTCCCAATGGCAGCAGTGGTGTTCCCGGCAGCATCAAGTGCATCAGTTCTCTCACGGATGCGGTGGCTCATGCCAGCCATTTCTGCAATACCACCAGCATTATCACTGATTGGACCATAAGCATCAATTGCCAATCCAGTGGCAATGGTGCTCAGCATTCCTAGGGCTGCCACTGCAATGCCATACATGGCAGCGAAGCTGAAACTAACAAAAATGCTGACCGCGATGGCAAAAATTGGAATGATAACAGACTTGTATCCCAAAGCAAGACCAAATATAACATTTGTAGCAGCTCCAGTTCTGCAAGAATCAGCAACATCTTGCACCGGGCTGCAAATAGAAATAACATGTAGTCAAGATTCAGTTCACACACAAAACAAAAGGCAGCAATAATTGAACATGTACTTCATCTATTCAGTCTTTCTGATACCTATACGCATTGCTGGTGTAGTACTCGGTAACAAATCCAATTATAAGTCCAGCCCAAAGACCAACAGCCACACATAAGAACAGTTGCCTGTAAACCCAAATCATCTAGTCAGCCAAAAGAACTCCTTTTGAACTAACAAAACTGTTAATAGCAAACCACTTCTAGCACTAATAGTTATGCAAAACAGAAAATGAACTATGTAAAGTCTTACCAATTCTTAACAACCTTCTGAACACCAAAATTGTAAATTGTAAAGGATGAGGGCAAACCAAGCCAAGTAACAATGGCAATTCCCGCAGTCATAAGAATGGTAGAAATAATAAGCTGCTTCTTCAGAGCAGGCTCAATTTCCTTGACAGCCTTGATTTCAAAGAAATCAGTGGCAAAGAGGGTTGTGATTAAACAAACAAGGATACCCATAGAACTAATGAGCAGAGGATAACACATTGCCGTAAACTGATGGTCAATTCCAAAAGAGGAGATGGAGGCAACGACAAGGGCAGCACAGGATGATTCAGCATATGAGCCGAAAAGATCAGAACCCATACCAGCAATGTCTCCAACATTATCGCCAACATTGTCAGCAATAACCTGAAAAGTACCAAGTGAAATGAACCACATGTGCCCCATATTCATAAGAAAGAACATATCAAAGCGGAAAACAAAACTTACAGCTGGATTTCTTGGGTCATCCTCAGGGATGTTTCTCTCCACCTTTCCCACAAGATCAGCACCAACATCGGCAGCTTTAGTGTAGATCCCACCCCCAACTCTCCCAAAGAGAGCCATGGAAGATCCCCCAAGACCATATCCAGTAATAGCCTCAAACAGACCTTCCCAGTCATCCCCATAATACAGCTTGAATAGGTTAATAGCAATATAAAGCACCAAGAGACCGTTGGCTGCAAGGAGAAAACCCATCACTGCTCCAGATCTAAATGCAGTAATAAAAGCCTTGCCAACACCCTTTCTTGCTTCTAATGTCGTTCTTGCATTGGCATAAGTAGCAATTTTCATCCCCAGGAAACCAGAAAGGATAGAAGTAATAGCACCTAGCAGGAAAGACACAGTGCTGAAGACAGCAGTAGCAAGTGCTGGCTTGCACATCTTATGCTCATTATAAGTACAAGGTTGGCTCTTCGTACTAAAGCCCTCCACAGAACCCAAGAAAAGAAAGATCAGAATTGCAAAGGCCACCATGAAGATGCCAACGTATTGATATTCCGTGAAAAGAAAGGACGTCGCACCTGTTGAATGCATGGATTTGGTGAAAAACAAATAACACATAAAACAAGCCAAAGTTAATATTGAAGAAAAAACTAGGGGATAGCAATATCTAATAGTGAAAAACAGACGAGATATACAACAATATGTCGAAGAAAAAATTTATAATAAAACAAGGGGAGAGCAATTTCTAATCAAGAAATTTTAGAGAAAAAGGCTGTGTACTCCAGGAACCCCATAAAAATAGGATAGTTTAGAAGATAACAAGAAATGCTGGCCACGAGAATAAATAGTAAACAGCAGCACTGCTACTTCACAATCACAGAATGCACAATACTACACATCAATCTTCAATGTATTAATGAACTGCTATAATCTACACATCAATCTTCGATATATTAATGAACTAATATGCAGATTATAGCTAAAGTACTCATACAAGCAAGAAAGATAGTCAATGATGGTTTTATTTTATTTTTCTTCCGGTTGTATTTTTGTGTAGATAATTTCTACCAATTAGTTGCACCTTTTATGGACACCAGATACTAAAGTATCCTAAAGCACAATCGTAGACATCCTAATAATTCCCTAATCCAGTCACAGTTGAGTTGTCAAGCTTTTGGAAGTTAGAAATCCACTAGCAATAAACACATGGGAACATACGACCACATTATTTAGAGAATAAAAGGTGAGAATGAGAATGGATATTCAGAGCATTGTTATTGAAATGTATCTCTTGAGTCAAGTATTCAACGGCACTGCATTCTCCCTGAGAAAAATACTCAGATATATTATTGTCAGCATGTTATAGTAGATCTAATACACCAATTATCATCACCACCACAACACGAACCACAATGATTCTTTGAACAGCACTAGTGACAAAGCTGATTATGCATCAGACTTAATTTGCATAAGTAACATCATCTCCTAGTACCAACAATAAGATAAGAACTTTATCAGCTAAAGCAATTCACAAAAGCTGCATGGAAAACCAAAATATAGGTTCAAAATATGAGCACCAAGATACGTTGTCGTAATAATTTTTAACGCCTATGATTCTCTCTCATTTTGCATTTCTGTTTTCCAAGGCATTTGTGGACTCTTTTTTAATTCAAGATTGCGAAAGATTCTTCACCGTATTCAATATCTCTAAGATGGATAATATCACCCATGTGAACAACATAAGCAATGCATGCAAGTGACAATAACACCCAAAAAGCCAAATACCTCAATTAAGATGAGACAAAAGCCAATAATGACAGCCCACAATCAAAATAAAGATATATGGAAGGCTAGAAACCTATTATGGAAATAAGAAAATCTTATCTGATTATATAAAGAAATCGTTGAAAAAACAGGAGGCGGCAAAAAGTAGATCCACGGAACCAGCTGGATATCATTTCCAAAAGTTAGAGCTTTATCTTCATATTTTTAATTTTGTCAGGAACGAAGATTTTACGGGTAAATCCAATGTTTTTTTTTAACTAATAAAAAAAAGGTACCGAAGGAGTGATGCAAATCAGTTATAAAAGAAAAACGAAAAAAATTAAGCCCCCCAACACCTGGATTGGTTACTGAAAGAGCAAGCTACGGGGAAATCTGATAATCCAAAAGCGGCAAGAGTACAAATTTTCTAAAGCAACATGAATACGTTTCAATCAATACCAGTAACTCCGTATCAACAATTGGAAAGAAAATTTCTGGCAGTTCATTTTTCAATTTTCCATCTCTGTTTCAGACGCCAAGCGGAGACTAAAGTTCAATTTTCTATAACATATAACATTAATGTCACTTTTCCATTCCCCGTTGACCCGTTCACAGATTGAAATCTTAAGCGAAATAGTCACACATCTCTTCAAGACTGTTGAGACCGTAATCAGCTGAGAATACTTTTTAAGAAAAAAGAGAACTTTAGTCACCGACACATATAACCAAAAAATAAAAAATCCATCAACACCACCAGATCTAAAAAAATGATCTTCTACACTTCTGAGCCTCACCTTCCGAAATTGCGTTCTGGATTTCGGCGCATTTGGTGACAACACTATGGTCATCAAGACCATCCTCTTCTTCAATCAAGTAGTCACCGTAACCGTTCTTCTTGTTGTTCGCCGAAGATGCGTGTCGTTCGGGAGTGAGCTTCACGCGCGAGACCAGAAACCATTGCACGAGAGAGAACACGATGCCAATCAATGCACAGACCGGGATCAAGATCTCCGTCGCCAGCTCCGAAAGCAACACCGTCTCTCCCATCTTGCTACTAATCGCCGGGACCCTAACTTGACGGTACACTTTATGCCGGAAATACAATCAGAGACCTTAAACCCGGAAACCAGACAACAGAGGTAGTGAAGCTCTCAGTATTGCTCCAAGAATTCTATTTATACAAGTAGATATGGGACACCTGCGCTAGAGAGAGGGAGAGAAACAGCATACAGCCAATTCTATTTTATTTTTGTTGCAACTGAAATAAGGACCTATCCATAACATCCACATCAGATTACCTAAACATATTTTTTCCCCTATTTTAAAAACGAAAAAAAAAACAAAAATAGTATGTACATAAGATTATTTCTCTATTGCATCTCCATAATATTCCCTAAACGTAACACCTAAAATAAGTTACTACTAAAATAATTTACTAATCCATTCAAATTACATATTGAGGATCAACAAAATACTTTTTTAATATAATCACATCAACGAAAAGCAAATATCTATAATTTTTTTTCTTCTTATTTTATTCAAGTCAACAAATTTTCTTTCTTCCGTATTGTCCTCATTAAATTTATATCAAAATTAATAATGGATCTCATCTTTATAAAAAAAATTGAGTTAAATCCATATCAACAAAATATGTTTCCTAATACAGTTAAATCAGCAAAACACATATTTCAATAAAAAATTTCTAACTCATCAATATTGAGCAATTGCAATTGCCTAACCGCAGTAATATGGGTGCTCGAGACCAGCCATAATTTTGTGGCCTTAAAAAAATTAATTTATTTCAAAAAAACTATAGTTGTATAGTATTCAGTCCAACAAATCCAAATGAATATTATAGACGGTCATATATCGCGATGTATTTAATTATTTTTTCAAATAAAAAATATATCTTTTGCAATTTGTTAGATATATAATATTAATTTTTAAAAAATAAAATGAATTTGTTAAAGACCTCGAAAATTTTTTTAAAAAATAAGAACTCGACATAACCAACTAAATGGTTTCGCAAAAAAAATTCAAAAATTTGACAAAAACCGACTATTGACACTCCTAAAGCTTCCTTTGTGTAATGACAAAATCTTTTTTACCTACTTTTTTCTTACAATAATGGAATTTTCCATTGTGATAAGGTGTTTTTCACAATTTATTAGTCATGTAAACCCATAGAACTTATTTGATAAAATGGTTATTGAAGCTGCTTTGAATAAATAAATAAATAAGTCAAATGCTAATATATTAAAACGAGCAATGATCATTAGTGTATTTTAAAAAAAAAAATTGATAGAGAATATATCTGACAAAATATAAACTAGTGTAAAAAAATAATATTTAAATATATTTGATAGAATATAAATTATATCACTACTCCGCCAAACAGCGTTGCATTATCGTTAAAATTATACACTACTCAACAACGTTATTTGGAGCAATGTCAATTTCTAAGAGACTATAGCTAATAACTTGTTGGGATAAAATTACATAAAAAAAGGCTTCCATTTTGATTTTATTGGTTTTGTACTCCAACTGTGGGGAAGGATCTCTTGAGCGCACGACCACTGAAAACTCTGCAGCCTCATTCTTCTCGCGTGCAGCTCACGGCAGGCAATAATTGCTAATTGGAATTCTTTGTTGAGGATATTGTTTTTTCTGGAACGGTTTCAAGGGCTCGTGACGGTTGCGTGTATTGAATGGCGTGCGAGCCTCTCATATGACATTTATTAAATTTTAAAAATAAATTATATATTTATCTCACAAAAATATAATTATTAATATAATTGAATCAACATACTATATATTTTAATAATGTCACATCGATAAAATATATATTTTAATAAAATCATATTAATCGAGTGATTGACATTCATTTTCTTTATCCTTTATCTATTAAAATTAATTGTGAATCTCATCTCTATTATTCAAAAGTCAAGCCACATATTCATCTACATCAACAAAACAAAACACATATCTCAGTTACATTTGCAAAACACATTTTTTAATATAACTATATTAGCAACTAAGGGTCTAGCAACTAATGATCTAACAACTTGCGCACCATTGTGGTTGCCTTAGGAAAATGCTATTTAAGGGAAGAAGTATCTAAATAGCCTCAGAAGTTATGTTTTTGGGCAATCTTGCCCCTTCAAAAAAAAATCATGTCATTTAAACCCTCAAATTTTTCATTTTGAATCACGTTAATTTGTTCATTTCCGGTTAAAAATTGATGATGTGACCGTTATGGATTGACGTGTCTCTTTCTCTCTCCTGATCTCTTCTTCAAGCTCATATCTTTTTCTCTCTCCCTCTGTCTTCTTCTTCTTCAAGCTCCACCACCATCGCCACCTTTCACCACTGTCACCAACAATCCATCTCCACTCCTCTTCCACGATCTGCTCGGCAAAATCCCAAACTCATCTTCCATATCATTCTCCTTCGTCACCTTCTCAAAATGTCCAACAACAGATTGCTTGAAATTACAAATTGTAGGGTTGGGTAATTTGGTTGAGCAACAAGATTCCTTTGAATCTATGCAAGAAATTGTGTAATAATTGCAGACTTAGGCTTATCAAAAAAAAAAAAATTGCAGACTTAGGTTTTTTTTCTTTTTGAAATCAACTATTTTCTTCTTCTTTTGTGAAGTCAATATTTTCTTCTTCTTTGTGGTCACCGGACCACCACTTATACTCGACGTCGACGTCGGCAAGACTCAACGAAATTCTGAGCGTTCTCGATGAAGGGACTTTGCTCTGAGTGTTCTCGATGAAGGGATAGGAAGGCTCAACCAAATTCTTTTGATTTCCCTTTTTTTCTCAATTTTTTGATTTGTTGAATTTTACTTAATATTCATAAAATATGTTGCTTTCCAATGTACTGAATACACATGTGTTCCATGTCATAAAAATTTAAAAAATAAAAAATGGCACTTGACTCAACAACTAAATCAGTGATTTTTGACGGAAAATTGTCACAACAACTAACGTAACCCAAAATGAAAAGTTTAAGAACTTAAATGGTCTGAAAAAAATTAATTTGTTAAAATGACTCAAAAATATAATTTTAAGGAGTATTCTGATACTTCTCCCAAATATTTTTGTATTCCAATGTCTTCTAAGTATATTTTCCTCTCAAAATATGTGATTTATGACTTGTCACATAGAATTTAAAATTTTTTGAGATACTTTTATTAAATAAACCTAATACTACCGATCGAATAATATTCTCTACTCTTTTTTTTTCTCAAAATGAAAAAAAAATTATTACTTTTAGCTGTGAATATTTTTTATATTATTAAAAAAAAACATCAGCTTTTGCATATATCTCTAGTTGGTATCTTGTCATTTTTTTTGGTTGGAATTAAGATTTTGTTGTTATCTTCACTAATGCTATTGTTGTGTATGGTGTGGTGGGCGCTTGAATAAGATGTGAGAAATGAAATGCCATGGCACCATAATAGATAGACAGGCAAAGCAATTATGGGGTTGCTTTACCTTCAAGTGAGAGGAACGAAAAAATAATGCAATAATGCTCGAGACTTCAAGATATGATTATCATTTGATTTTTAGTGAATGTTAAATGGATTTTACATATGTGTCTTATAATCAATGAATGTTCGAGACTCCAAAATATGATTATCATTTGAACTTTAGTGAATGTAAAATATTGAATGTTAAATGGACTTTACATATGTGTCTTATAATCAATGAATGTTCGAGACTCCAAAATATGATTATCATTTGAACTTTAGTGAATGTAAAATATTGAATGTTAAATGGACTTTACATATGTGTCTTATAATCAATGAATGCTCGAGACTCCAAAATATGATTATCATTTGATTTTTAGTGAATGTAAACTATTAAATGTTAAATGGACTTTACATATGTGTCTTATAATCAATGAATGCTCGAGACTCCAAAATAGGATTATCATTTGATCTTTAGTGAATGTGAAGTATATAATTTTAAATGGACTACATATGTGTCTTATAATCAATGAATGCTCGAGACTCCAAAATATGATTATCATTTGATCTTTTAAACCTAATGTGAAATATAGAATGTTAAATCGACTCTATATATATTGATAAGCAATGATTATTTTACATGTCACATAGATTTACGGATAAAATGAATGTCAGCTTTTGGATGAATGTAGCATTACTCGACCAAGAAAGAGTGACGATGGAGAGGTTGAGATGTGTGAATCAAGGGTTCATGGGACCCAGAAAATTGTTGCCGTTTTGATTAGCTCATGAGTTTATGGTGGTTCCAGTGGGGGGTTTAGGTTAATAATGTGGGATGTTCGGATTCCACCTTCTTTATAACTCACCACCAACACACACAGTCAACAATTCTAGACACCATGGCCCATGCGCCTTTAACGTGAAATATTACTACTACCAGCAATATATATACTTCTGTTGTTGTGAGGAAAATGACGTCGCTTTAGGGCAACTAAAATGGTGGTAAAGACAATGGGTCATAGTTGTTGACGAGGCTGTTTCAAAAAAGTGTTTTGTTGATGTGATTGTATAAATATATGTATTTTAGTTATGTGGATAATAATGTGACTTGATTTTTTGTAATAAAGGTGAGACTCATTCTTGATTTTGGCGTAAATTTGTTGGGGATGGTACGAATGATAAGAAAGTGGTTGAGTTGGATAATAGTTTTGTATTGAGATATGTGTTTTGCTGATATAACAGTTTAAAATATGTGTTATGCTGATTTGATTGTATTGAGAGTTGTGTTTCTGTGAGGTAGATGTGAGATCCATTTTTAAAATTTAATGGCCAATTAGGTGCGTATCATTGTGATTGCCCTTAGGAAACAACCGCGTGAAAGAAACGATGCCGTATGAAGACATGTCATAAAACGATGTTGTTCATACGAGTAACACGCTCTCGTTTCATGTCTCCCTTCTCAACATAGTCCACCATTCATAGGATCGCAATTGTTTGATCGGTTATTTGATTCTTAAATTTGGATGTCTAAATCCGAACCATTATTGTGGAATTGACCAGAACTGTGGTTATTTGATTTTTTTTGGTTAACGGTTTCAGATTGGTTATATTTTTTTTATTCGGTTTTTTCAGATTTAACAGAAAAATAAAATAAAATTTTATATTTTATATATTTAGTTCTTTAAATAATTAAGACACAAAAATCTAAAATTTAGATTTTAGACCCAAATATAATTTATAATTTCTCCATTAAAGTTTGAAATAAAATATTTACTCATTCTCCTCCTCTGTCTTTGTTTGACGGATTTTCAAAAGAACATTTTGTATTCTTTTTCATTAAGAAAAGCAAAAGCACATGAAAAATCGATTTGTTTATCTGACATATATTTTTTGATTATAAATTATAAAATAACAAATTCGAATCAATTCCGATATTTTGATTTCGGTCGAAAATCGAATGGACTCCTCTATCCTAAGCTATAAATTGATTTCTCAAATCATTTTGTATCTATTTAACAATTTTATTTATGAACTGTTGGATTGCAATATTCTTGTAATAATTAAGCAGGTCAATTTCATCTCCCCCTTGTCAAATCTAACCAAAAGACAAATCTCTACCACACATTATTATTATTATTAACCATATATTATTATATTTGTTCAAACAAATTATCTGACACGTTTAATGTTTGTTGTTGTGAATTTGACAATGTTTGGTGGGATGATGTGATATAATTAATTATTTCATTGCTCTTCCTAGGGAAGGCTCACCCTGTCACCCAGGCAGGTCATGCTTTACTATTTTTTTCTTTTTTTCTTAAGGAGATCATATCGTATTTTCAGATCTAACTACTGAGTGAATAGAGCGTATAAATTCTTGAACTGAGAAAAAAATTGTATAAGCTGCAAGATGTTTTATCAGTAGGTAACACTGACATGTATACATACATGCATATATGGGCCCAAGCCCAATAAATCTGATCTGGGCCTTATCATTCACTTCCATTCCAACCTTATGATTCATAAAAATAATAAAAATAAAAGACAATTTGTTTTCTTCTATTGGGCCAATGATTAATCAAACAAAGGAAAGATTGTTTTGGACCTTTCAATCATCAGGCATTGCTATCATTTTGGGCCTGACCATAATTAGTTGGGTTTCACCTTCACATACACATTTAATTAATCAACTAAAAATGTAGAGAGAATTTATAGGTTAGGAGGGAGCAAGGGCGGAGTCACATTGGGGTGGCTATTAGAGTAGAAAAGTTTTTTGCTGGAAAATTTTTAGGGCAATTTTCAATGTAAGTCAATAGATTGACGTCATATCATATCTAAAATCTAATGCTTTTTTACTCGCCGGATCACGCGTCAAATAACGACTTATTGCTAGCTTGTAATACGTTTCAAATTTTAATTGAGAATTTGAGATTAACCAGGTAAGTAAACTTTTGGTCATTCAAAGATTGACCATTTACAGATCAAAAATTCAAAGTTTCGTTTTGTTCCAAATTCGTAATTCGATCAATTTAATGTTTTTAGAGTAATTAATGCGCTGATGTGGTATGTTGATCATCACAAAACTGTAAAAATAGAATGACTTGGCATAACGAAACCAAATGATACTGATGTGGCATATTGTTGTCTTCGATTTTCTATTTGAGATCACCTCGGTTTGTAAAGGTCGATTACAAGATGTTGTTGACTCTGGTAAAGGTATTGATGCTGGGAATTGAAAGTAACGTAAGATGGCCAGTGGAACTGGGAAGGAGTTGGATTTGATTTTTGTTACCATCACCGTCAAGACCGCTCTCTCCCATCATACTCGTAAGCTCATCATTTTTCTCAAATCTCCAAACCCAGGGAAAAAAGGAGAGTTCCTCATCAAGTTCGCTACAATAATCATTGCCCGAAAAAACCTAAAACAGACTGAATTACTAATTTGTAATAAAATGAAAATTTAAATTCAAACTTGTAACGTTTGAACAATCCGTGATCAAATTGAAAAATGATCAATTTTTTAATAACCAAAAGTTGACTTACCCCAAAGATTAACCACTTTAATTTGCCTCTGACATGTCTCAAATGAAAAAAAAATTGCTTTATTCTCTTTTCATATATTTATTTTTGCCTTCAAAAGAAATCAAATTGTTATCCAAATTTTATGTATAATTAGAAGAGATTTTAAAAATTCTACATAGTATATAGACTTTAATTATATGTTGGAAGTATATTTTTTTCAAAAAAAATATGATCTACACAAGGCCAAACGCCCTTGGGAGGGAGCATTTGTTATCCAGAGGTCGTGGAATCGATTACCAACTGTACATCAAAAGTTAGTGACCGATAATATTCATGGGCGTGGGAGAAACTGGGTGGTTGCATTTGGCTCAAAGGCTGACCTATAAGCTTGTACTAAGAGGGTTGGGCCAGCGAAATTTTAGAAAATAATTGTATTGGTCTTTAGTACTTAGGCCACATGCAAAAAAAAAAAAATCCCACTAAGAATTATCGTGCTCCCAAGAAATGGTTAGTTCGAAAATGTCTCCCTTAATTGCCTCTTTGTAATTAGGGCTTGTCCCCCTTCCCCAAATTCTCTCACGCACGGATAGGCGCTGCCTCCGGATCTTTACCCCCAAAACTAGTTTAGTTGTGTCCCCAGTAAATTCGAATCTTAAATCCGTCATTGTTAGGGTCCTAAATTCCTAGGGCTCTATATTTTTGAAAAATACTAAGCCCATCAATGATAATTCTCATAAATCAACTAAAAATGTACAACATTAACATGTTAACTTATGAGGAAAATATAAAAGAAGATAACTAGTGATTATTCATTCTCACATTTGGGATGGTTGTTGGTCAACTTTAGGACCAACATCATCTTTTAATGTTGGCTTGGTTTGGTGGTTACAACAAATATGTACTGTAGACTTCTTCTTTTTTGGTAACACAGCCTCAATCAAGTGCTCAAATACGGTTTTACTAGGTATACATAACGTAAGTATCCCAAAACATCCCAAACTGATGTGGATGCCACATTGGCAAGCTGAGTCAGTGTTTTTAATTTTTTGAAATTCAAAACATTGTGTCAGCTTTTGTCAAATCAAGCTTGGGGCAAGTGATATTCAAACAACACGGTTAATTCATTAACTATAGTTACATTGAGCTCCATATATTGAAATCCGTGCAACTCCCAAAAGCTACCTCCCAAAATCTCTCTCATTTTAGTTGAAGAAGAATTCCAGAGATCAACGAAGCCTCATCTGCTCAAAATCACAACTTATTACATCTTTAGCTTGGCTGATTTGGACTGTTATCGTTATTCCGACAACGTAAGTACATAAATTTGTATATTTCAATTTTGTTTTAACCTTATATCTCGTTATGTCAAGAACTTCGATAAACTCTCATGATTTGTGGAAATTATGTATTTCTTTTTGAATTATTACACATGTAAAAAGACATCTCTTGTATGAAATTTGAAAATTATTTGTTAGCACCGATGTAAGGGATGACGTTTTGTTACATTGTAATGGATAGCTGGGTGTGTTTTGTATGGGTAGTTTGTTGCGATGATTCTTGTGGTGAATAACTGGATAACAAAGTTTGAACCTTTTTTTCGACATTGATTTGTTTCTTATGACGTTGGTTTGTTAAGACATCACATTGTCTTGTTCGAAATCATTTAGCACTGGATTAGTTCTTTATTACACCCTGATTGACCTCAAAATACACTAGACTTTGGATTATGTCATTATTTTCTTATAACAATGCCTTCTGCAAATGGGATAGTAGATCATGTTAATTGTCTTATGTTATAGGTAAATGTAGTGTTGCGCATGTTTTTGTGGTTACTTTCCTATGGAATGGTGATATGACATTGGTTTATATTGTTACTACTTTGAGTTATTGAAATATGACAGTGTATTGTTCAGATATGACATTGGACTTTTATTGGTTATCATATTAGATTTGAATGGATTACAATGTGATTAAAAATAGGGATTTCATTTGCTTTCAATGGCATTAAGCTACAGATTGAATACCAAACTGATTAAGTTGTATTTTTATTGTTAACGATCAATGTAATTGTTGCATTGTAAAAATTAGTTTATTACAATGTTAGTCTTTGGGTTCTTTAACGCTGCTGTCTATGTTATTTTGCATTGCAATGATGCATTTACATTGTGGATTGACATGGGTATTAATATTTATTACATTAAGATTTGGATTTATATTGGGGTTTATTATGCAGACAATGGATATTGTATTTTCATTTGATAGTAGATACTTCTTTCAATGTTATGTTGTGCTATAGTATATTATATGGTGCTAATACAGTGAACATGTGCATTCAATCTTAAACTACATTCCTGATTTGATTATTATACTCTATAAGATTTGGTACAATGTAATTAATCGGATACCCATTTGTTTTTGAATACAAGGTGGATTGTGACATCATATGCATCTACATCATAGACTACTTATTCAACCATAGAAAAATCATCATTAAACTCAAACAAGATGAGTTATTCAAGTATCGGGTATATTTGTCCCATCAATTCCTAAATGACAAAAATTCCGCGTGGGCTGTGAGACATTGATATGCTAGTCATTTATCTAGTGTTTTGTAATCTAAACCCACCATATATGGTGGATAAAATTGAGTAGAATATTTTGTGGACAATGTTGATGTTCATTTATAAATGTGATCTTTGTATGGACATGTATGATACTTATTACAATAATTTGACATGTTCATATTAATCTTGTCATTTTACTTACAATAAAAAAAACACATGGAAGAGGTGGATACGGAATGTATATAAATTCATTTACAATGTGTTTTACTTATGTAAACAATGTAATATTGGATTGGCAATGTAATTAGCCTATTGTTTAGGGTATTTGGCCAACCATCCAATGTAATTGAATACTGTCCCATAAAAAATAGTAATGATCAGATGCTATCATGAAGAACCACCAAAAGTCATGCAACCTTGAAAACACTGTCAATTATAATAATTACTATGAAATTTTTTATTTACATTGTTCTCACATGTGCAGATGTTTATTACATTGTCAGGACATATTTTCATATAACAAAATTGCACAAATGCTACCTGTAATTACAAAAGTGCACATGATTCTTTATTACATTTTGCCTATTCTTTTTTTTGTATGAATTGCTTGCTATGCAGTGTTTTTGACATTGTTGGCCTTGGTTATGGAGTAATTTGATTGTTATTAGAATGAGATTGTGACACATAATAACTAATACATTATAACAGCAGTGCCTAATACATTGTCGATAAGTCTTATTACATTCTCAGAGAAACAAAATATAATATGACAAACATATTTTGATTAACAACTTACTCATCTCACACACACACACAAAAAAAGAGTCACATAAGTCAGGTGTTTATTACATTGTCAAGAAATAAATCAAGAACGCAGTGTAGTAATTACATTGCCCTAACATATTACAAACGTTTATTACATTGTGAAGACATCACCAAGTACACATAAGAAAGAAAACAAGGGAAATTGATGCACAAATTTGAACACCATTGAACTATGAAACTTGCCCAAATTTAGAATAATATGATAAAAACATACAACAAGATTTCTCAAGTGATATACAGATCTGTAATTACATTATAAGTTCAGAACAATGTATTTAGATCTAGAATACTCAAAATTCTGTAATAAACGATTTTAAAAGCAAAAATCTTCTAATGAACAATTTTATTAACGAATCCTCAACAATGTTTCTTAAAAAATCTATGATAACATAGATCTATACTATTATTACATGGATCGTACAAAAAAAGAGGTGAAATCAACAATTTAACTTCTCTCACTAAAAAAGACGAACTATAACTTTTTTTACCATCAAAGAGCGAGAAACGAGCTTTTAGATGAAATCGAAACATCTTGAGTTTTTCTCCTTTTCATCTTAAGCTTCTTTTGGGACCACCATTGTCACGATTGGTTGCCGGATGTTGAAGTTTTATTGTCGGAAAGTGAGAGAGAGATGGTGAAGGTGGCTAGATGAGAGAAAAGATGGTGCAGGTGAGAGAGAGAGAAGGTAGCTTCAATTTTCAAGAAAGATGTACTAACTATGGTAAAACATGTAGTTAAGATAGTAATAGAGAGAGAAGAGGGAATTGCTAACCCCTAGGCGGGAATTAGGTTTTCCAGTAAAAAATTGTTCATTGACTTTTCTTGTCCTAATCTATGTGGCATGATGACATGTCATGCCACATAGATTAGGGATGCTTTGGGATGAATAGTTTTGGGATGATTAGCATTTTCCGCTCAAATAAGCTTGGCCCATTCAGTTGCATGTGAAAGTGGTTGGAGTAGGGACGTGCATTTATAAGTCAACAGGGTGGTCAGAAATATGGTTCCATATTCTTCTCCCGTCCCACCTTTTATTTATGATTCCAAATGAACTAACAAATATATGGTATCATTTTCCACAAAATCCATTAATAGGTCAGTCAACTATATACACCACATAATTTTCTTTGTATTTCATCATTTGTATGTCTTATTAAAAAAAATAGTAATAAACTCTCTTTTCCAAATTTAATTATCATTATAATATAGTGGTCGTTTTACCGAGTTCAAGTCCAAGCTCAACCGAACATGGATTTTATAGGATCTTCGAGATTCATGGTTTTAAAATGCATCTTATAAAATCAAGGAAACACATGCATTTATATATTGTTCATTAGATATTTATTTTTGCGATGTGAGACTTTTCTCAACAAGATGAGAGGCAGATAGATGTGGGGTCTATAGAGAGCAAAATCTACAATAAAAGTTTATAATAGTAAGCCATCAGCAACCTGTGTTGGGGGCAAATGGTTAGCTGAAAAGCTTGACACCTGTGTGGTGTTGTCAAAGAAACTTTGGCCATCAAGTCAATGTCACTGCTAAAATAGATGCAAAATGCCGTACAGAATGCAAATGTATGAAGTAATGAAGGCTTTTCGCTCAAAGGTTTTCTAGTTTCAAGGCTTGAGTTTATAGTTCACAAATTTCAGGGGAAGAAGAAGGAAAAGATCCATTTTTTTGGGCTTTGAGACCCTTTTTATATAATTAGACCAGAACGGTCAAATGAGCCATTAGAGCAAATGCAATGGGGTGCGTTTAATGGGGATATTAGATGTTATTGAAATGTGTATTTTTACTGATATGGCTGTATTGAAAGATGTGTTTTATTGATGTAGTTATATTGAAAGATGTGTTTTGGTGGGACCAATCTTGATTTTTGTGTAGTTTTGTTGTGGAAAAGATGTAGGAAAAGAAAATAGTTGATTTGAATAATGGAGAAAGAAATAATTGTATTGGGAGAGGTGTTTTTCTGATGTGGCTGTATTGGAATATGTGTTTTGCTGATATAACTGTATTGAGAGATGTGTGTGGTTTGAATTTTTGTGTGATAAAAATGGAGTCCACAAATAATTTTAACGGGGACAACAATCTATGAACCATTGTATGTGCTCTTAGAGGGAGAATGACAAGTGTCAGACAGTGTTGGGGGACATTGGGATCCTAGGATTGTTATCAGGCAAAGGTTGCGTCTCCGTACGATGGGACCAGTGTTCTGAGAACTGGAACGAACCGGCTGGTTGGATCGATTGAATCGAGAACAAGTGTCCTGACTGGTCGGTTTGATCTATCAAATCGGATGATACGGTCTGATGGTGTTAAACCGATTAAAACCGAAAAAAGCGATAATCATTAGACTGGTTGAACCGGCCTGTTATAAAATTCTAGTAAAAAAAATAAAAAATAAGTAATACTAAAACTAATAATAAGTAATATATAAGTGAGGATTGAGTTATTTAATTTTTTGTATTTGAATTTTGAAGTTTGACATTTTTTTTGACTTATTTTGTTGCACACATACATAGATACCTCAAATTTGTCTTAAATTGTATAAAATTAATCATATAAAATATAAACTTAAATATTTTTATGTATTTTCATTTTTATGGTTGAACCGGTGTCATGACCGGTTTGACAACTGGTTCGATTTTTAGAACATTAGATGAGACATGGTTGGGTTTCATATGTCTTGGATAAAGGTTTACTTGATGACTTTTAAGAGACTCCCTCGGAGGCTTAAGGTCGGCATGGGTGATCGCCCTGATTGAGGGCCCAAATTTTTTTAATAGGCTTATGCGTAAACCTAATTACCTAAATATGGTTCCTTATACGCGAAAATCAGAAAAGTTGAGACGAGAGCAATTAACAAACATAACTTGATTAACTTCTCTGAGACGATCTACGCATATGCGGGAGAACAGAACAATGAACACGATCGAGTTACGAGACCAAGACAGTGAGAGAATCAGTCGGGTAGTCATAAAAGAAATAAAAGGAAAAAGGTCTAACTATTGATTCAGTCACAAAGAGAATCACTTGATAAATTTTTCAAAGATAATTTTCAATTGAAGAGTCAGTAGATGACGATGTAGTTAGTTATTGTAATGATTGATTTTAATTTTAATATAATGAAATTCAAGGCGTGATGACACAACCTCCCAAAATTGGATTTTAGCCATAAAAAATTATTGTTGTTTTTTATTTGATGAGATGGTGTCTATGCTTAGGATTGCTTGCTTGAATCTTGATTATTGACTCAAAATTTGTCACAAGACATCCAATTTTTTTTATAGCGGATCCTACTATAGGGGCATTTTAAGGTAGCAAAAAATTTTATTTTAAAAATCATGAATGTGTTCTGATCGGGATATGGAGTCCAATGGTATATTATTTGTGTCGAAAAAATCAAATGAAACATAAAAAATATACGATAATTCTGAACCGTTAAATATAAATCCAAAACATTTTAACTCAATTTTTATTGTTCATTTAATTTTTATTTAATACAAACAATATCTCTTAAGATTAATAATCCTGATAAAAAAACATTCATGAATTTTAAATAATAAAATAAAATATTTACCATCCTTTCCGTAAAAAAATTAGTGCAAACCCCGGACTACCGTAGTATATCTGTTCCCCTTAAAAGGGGAATCGCGTGACGTTGCACGTGGACTCCGTGCTATTCTGTCAAAAGTCAACTTTATTCGGATGACGTTTTGATATTCTGGCGATGATTATCTCATAACTGAAAAATCGGATCAATTCAAACCTTTTTCATTTCTTTTTCTCCAACAAAAATTAAAAAAAATATTAAAAAAATAAAAAGTAGATTGACTTTTCTTTTGTTTTTGGCTCCTCTCATGACTCATCCCCATTCGGCCTTCATTACTTCAATCAAGGATTGCCAGAGATTCATTGCAACCGAGTATAATAAAATGATTTTTTACTCCTTCTAGAAAAAGTGTAAAAAATTATCTTAAAAATCATAATTAGTAAAATTCAGTCAATTTTTTTGGAAAGATGATGTCCCTAAAATGATACTTATTAGTTTCCTTATGATATGCTTAATATATGAAGAATGAAAACCGTGTCTGTATTAGATAACTATATAAACGAATCTCAAGTTGCTCAGTTGAACAGCTAGATCGAATTCAATTTCAAATTTTAAATTCGAACCTCACCCTTTTTTCTTTTCAAGAAAATAAAATAAAATAGATACAAAGATGTATAAAAAAATTATATCGTAATATATATTTTAAATTTAAAAAATTAAGTGAGACAATATTCATGAATGTTACTAAGGATCATTATCCAATGATTTAAGAGATCCCTTATCATTACTCATAATAAATTATATCTATTTATGAATAACATATAGGATAAATTCAATCTGCAATCCCAAGAAAAATTCAGTCTTTTTGTCTTCCTCTACAAATCCGCTCCCTATAAACTACCTACTCTCCATTCAGACTTCTCATTCTCTGTTTACTCTGTTTTCTCCGTTTTCTTCGGACATCACAACAGCATAGTCGAAGAACAATCGAAAATGTCTGCAGACGATGAAGTGTTCATTGGCTCAATCGATCAAGGCACCACCAGCACCAGATTCATCATCTACGATCGCCATGCGCGCGCTGTTGGATCTCACCAGGTCGAGTTCACTCAGTTCTACCCAAAAGCCGGGTAGTTTTTAACTCTGACTCTTTCCGTCTCTTATTGTGTTTTGTCGATTCAAATACTAATTTATTTTTTATTCTGGGTTTTGGTGTTTGTGGGTTGTTAGATGGGTGGAGCATGATCCAATGGAGATCCTGGAGAGTGTGAGGCTATGTATGGCAAAGGCGATTAATAAGGCTACAGCTGAAGGTCACAACATAGACAATGGATTGAAGGCGATTGGGTTGACCAACCAGAGGGAGACAACTCTTCTTTGGAGCAAATCCACTGGCTGTCCTCTCCACAATGCCATTGTCTGGATGGATGTCCGCACCAGCGCTGTTTGCAGGTATCCTCTTGTCCCCTTTTAGCTTGTTGATTGTCGTTTATGATTATTGTCTTCTTTCAGCTTTGGAAATTGAAAATCTTTTGATGTTGTGATGTTTGTTTCCGATTGGTTTTTGCCTTTTGATTTCATTTGTATTTGTGGCTTAATTCAGCATCTGAATTGGTCTTTTCCTTTTAAGAAATTGAAAGTCTAGAAAATTTTATACTTGATTCTTGCTGATCTCCATTTGTTTGCTTTTTAATTTACATCCTAATTAGGTTTCTTTTTCTTGTACTTTTATTTGGGTGGTGTTGGTTAGTTCCTGACTTTTGAAATCTCTATCTAGTCCCATTTTCTGCTTAATATAATTGCTACTTGGGTTTCATTTATTTTGATATTCGATCATACCTGAGTCTGGATTTTCTTATTATTTGTTGGATATTGTTTTTCCTATTACTGGTTAGCAGCCATGTCTGCCAGCATTTTAGTACTGTATACGGTATCAGAACATTCATGATGTGCTTATTTCTCCGGTTTAGGAAATTGGAGAAGCAATTATCTGGCGGAAGAACCCATTTTGTGGAGTCATGTGGCTTGCCCATTAGCACATATTTTAGCGCATTGAAACTTATCTGGCTGATGGAAAATGTGGATGCTGTTAAGGAGGCTTTGAAATCTGGGGATGCTATGTTTGGAACTGTAGACACTTGGTTAATTTGGAACTTAACCGGTGGAGTGCAGAATGGGTTACATGTTACTGATGTCTCTAATGCATCCAGAACAATGCTCATGAATCTCAAAACTCTTGATTGGGATAAATCCACTTTAGAAACCCTAAAAATACCAGCTGAAATTCTGCCCAGAATTGTAAGTAATTCTGAGATTATAGGGAACATTGGCAAAGGGTGGCCAATTACTGGCATCCCCATTTCAGGATGTCTTGGTGACCAACATGCTGCAATGGTGGGACAAGCATGCCGGAAAGGAGAGGCCAAAAGCACATATGGGACAGGTGCTTTTATCCTCCTTAATACTGGAGAAGAGGTAATTAATTCCACTCATGGGCTTCTAAGCACTTTGGCTTTTAAGCTTGGCAAAGATGAACCAGCAAACTATGCTCTTGAGGGTTCAATCGCTATTGCTGGGGCTGCAGTTCAGTGGCTTAGAGACAGTCTTGGGATAATCAGTTCCGCAAAGGAAATTGAAGAATTAGCATCACAGGTTGAGTCAACTGGTGGTGTTTATTTTGTGCCTGCTTTTAATGGATTGTTTGCCCCATGGTGGCGTGATGATGCTCGCGGTGTTTGCATTGGGATCACGAGGTTTACAACCAAGGCTCATATTGCCCGATCTGTGCTCGAGAGCATGTGTTTTCAAGTGAAGGATGTACTGGATTCAATGCACAAAGATGCAGGTGGGATTGAGAAAGGGGAGTTCTTACTCAGAGTTGACGGTGGTGCTACCATTAACAACCTGTTGATGCAAATTCAGGTTGTCACTTTATGCGTTTTCGTTGTTTTGAGTTCGGATTTGGTGAAAATGCGCACAGACACGCTAATTCTAATCATTATAGTTATCTTTTGTTTTGTTTTGCTTTTCTTAGCAATATCTTGAAGCTCTTTGAATTTTCATTTACTTACTTTTTGTTTCTTTCCATGATGCTTATTTTCTTCCTCATTGGCATACTTTTTCATTCCAGCCTTTGTAGGATTTGATTCTGTGAAATGCCCTTTGGTTGTTGAATGTGTTCCAACTGGAATTTTAAACAGACTGAGGGAGAGAATCAGTGCCGAACTTTGTACAATCTACATGGTACACATACACATACACTTCCACACACACACAAAGCTTTATGGTTCGTATTTTAGTCTTTGATTTCTCTGGAACAAACTGCTGTTTTTATTGCAAAGTTGTGATTAAGTCTGGACCTTTGTTCTTCAATTATAGTGTATCTCAAGTAAATGTTGATATAATAATTTTCACTACATCAAAGTTGCTTCTGCTGTATCCTTTTTCCTGCTAATAACCCTCTTGATGGGACAATCTAACTTGGAATCTGGTGTTTTGTTGGTGGTCTTAGGCGGATTTGTTGGGAAGTGCAGTGATAAGGCCAGCCGACATAGAGACGACAGCTCTTGGAGCAGCATATGCTGCTGGATTAGCCGTTGGGATCTGGAAGAAAGATGAAATCTTTGATTCTGGTGAGAAGGCCAAGACTTCTACCATTTTCCGTCCTAAACTCGATGAGGAATTGAGGAAGAAGAAGGCGGAGTCATGGTGCAAAGCTGTTGAAAGAACCTTTGACTTGGCAGATCTTTCTCTTTGAGGCAATGCATTGATTCTACTTTGCTTTCATCTTTTTCCTTTTTGTTCTTAATAGTACTCCATAATTTTATCTGTATGCCACAGGAGGGATATTAGTACTTCAGAATAAGCTTGTGTTTGATCTTTATTGTAAATAATTTTCATTGGTAGTTGGAGTTACAAGGGATGATAAAATTCTTATATCTGACTATCATACCAACTCTGAAATTTCAATACTCTGCATTGGTTAAGCGAAGCTTAATCATCGGACTCTGGAATCTCACCTGCTGTAAATCCCCAATTAGGTTAAAATGAAATGCCTGAATTTCCAGCAATGTCTTGCCTTCGCGCCGAGTTTTGGATTATATCATATCAGTGACCACTTAGGTTATAGTCGAGTTGGTGAATCTCTCTGGACTTCATTCTCGATGATGAAAAAACCACTAAGGTTTAGTAGATTGTATCAAGCTTATGTTCTCTATGGCAAAACATAAATTATTATTCATAAATAAATATATAGGTCGTTTTAATTTGGATTAAATTCATTAATCAACCCTCCTTTATGTTTGTTTCTAAGACCACTGGCCTTAACAGAGAAGGCTGCCATTGAAGTTTTCTCTCAATTATTATGGAAGTCCATTAGAGTCTGTGATCAGAGTTTATCCTTAGTTATGAGATAAGATAAGAAATGTCTGGCAGTGGAGGAATTAAGAATAAAAATAATTTATTCAAAGAATAGTTTTGCGACAAATGCAGGCATAGTAGATTTTGAACTTTATTGTGAGAATCTGCAATAAAGAAGTATTCAACATCTAGGGGCGTGGACCGGGAGGCCTTCTGGGGGACGGTGGACTTCGTCGGGGACGGTCAAAAATTCTACCTCTCTCTTCCTCTTCCTCTTCCTGCAGGATGCGAGCGAACGGAGCATGATGAGGTAATTCCTTCTTTACAAGTTCTTCTGTTTGACAAAACAATGAGAGTGCCGTAAGTTCTCAGCTGCTAATTCTGTATTCAGTTATAATTACTGCAGTTCTAAACTTACCTTTGATTGATGTGAGCTCTCTAGCCGAACAGTCATGTAATCCCAGCAGCAGAGTCATCAGAAGTAGTGCCAAGACGAGAGTGTTGGAAAATTTCTGCATTGTTGAGGAAACAAAGAGATGTATGCATGTCTTCCCTCCTCTGCATGTCTATTTAAACTAGATGTGTCTGTCTCTCCCTCTATTAGTGTTTGCTTGTTGGAACAGTCTTACGCGTTTTAGGTGCAAGGATTTCCAATATAAAGAAATGTAGGATGATGGAAGGTGTCAAGGTTGTACAGTTTTAAGAATATTGTTTTGTTTTGTTGGTTGAAATTAATTTGCAAGTAGCAAAAACATTATAAACATTTGTCTTGCTCTACTGAGTTGACCATATATATGCGGATTCTAGTGTAACAAGTACCCTTTGCTAATGACCAAGTAATTTCCATTTTCCTCTAAAGGGTTCAAAGGTCAAACAAGGACTAATGTCTATTCATATTCATTTTGTCATTGATTATTCAATGAACAAATAAAAAATATGGAGGAGAAAGATTATAGTTTGATCCAATTATTTCATGTAGATCAAGTGCTCAGTGAGGTTCTAGAAGGAGGAACAATCAAAGGATTGTGGGACCAAGTCTCTCACTAATAAGTTGTATTTGAAACAATGGTTTTATAGTTTTTAACTTTTAATATGGAACCATGTGCGTCTAGATTTTAACACTTTGATAATTTTAATTAAATTGTTTTGGAGTTAGAAGAATATCGAAGTCAGAGATTGACGAGCAGGACCAAACCCTTATTTTGTTATGTTCACTAATAATTAAAAACTATTATCAATAATTTAAGCTTGTCAGGTTGTATATGACGAAGTCTCTCTCTAATCAATCGGTTGTATTTAAAAAAATGGCTTTATACTTTTAAGATGAAACTATATACATCTATACTTCAACACTTTGATAATTTTAATTAAATTCCTTTGAAATTGAAGAATATTGAAGTCAAGGTTGACTAGCATGATCAAGTCCTTATTTTGTTATGTTCACGAATATTATCATATAGTTCCTTGGATTTGATCAAATTGGTTGATGTTAAATCATATTTGAACTCAATAGAGTTGAGTAACAAGTTAAATGGTGAGGGTAGTGATGTGCAAGATGCACGTATGTTTGTTAAGGATGAAAGTGGTTCCAATAAATGTCATAGAAAATCTAGAAAAAGTGTCAAGTGCTTCTATTATCATTAGTTTGGGCATATGAATTTGGAGTTCCCAAAGCTCAAAGGTTGCAAGCAAGCCATAAATGTCGAATCCAATATCGGCGAAGAAGATTTGGTTGATGTTCTTTTTATTTCAAATCCACAGGTTTGCTCCAAACAGGAGTGAATTTTATATTCTAGAAGTGTCATTCATGCCTCTCATGAAAATTCGTTCACTACCTATGAGTCAGTCGAAGGTGGTACAATCATGTTGAACAACAATAACTCTTGTAAGATTATTGGAAACGGCTCAGTTTGGATCAGTTTGCATGGTGGAGCTCTTAGAAATTTGGATGGTGTTCGTCATGTTCCAACTTTAACGAAGAACTTGTAGGATCAATGCATATGATGACTAGGAAGAAGATTAATGGTCTTTATACTCTTCAGGTGGTGCGGGTGGTGTCACAAGGTCTCATAATTTGGTGAAGCTTTGGAGGAGACGTTTGAATTTTCAAAAGTTAGTGGAGCTTTCGATGAGAGAAAAAAAGTTAGAGTGTGATCGTGTACTCAACCCCCGTTTGTAGCCTAGGATTCTCAGAGAATACATGTTGAAGATTCTTTGATAGAAAGCACAGTTTTGGATTTACATGATAAGACAAATAAGACTAGTAGACGGGGGCAAACGCAAGATATCAACTCATGTGGGGCAAAATTGTCTGGGGTATAAGCCCATCTTGAAAGCAGATAATACAATTGGAATTAGGTGGTGAGCCGTGAGCCATTGTTCAACACCTTTATAAAATAAAATAAGAACAATGCGGTTGCCGCTTTTATTATATCATTGAAAGTGTAATTGATACTAATTTTAATGTTAAAAGACATATACTGACGAAAAATGATAAAGATTTATAATCATCCTAAGATTTCAGAGAACCGTCAAAAAAATATTCCAACGAACACATATAAATAGATATACTTTTGTTTATCCATATATGTGCTAGGCTAGGGGCGACCACCACCGGGATTAGGGTTCGGCGATGGATTTGGTCTAGGTTCATCACTCCCTCTCCCTCTCCCTCTCCCTCTTAGAATGCGTGCAATTACTCCATCACTACCATTATCACTCTTGGCACCTTCAAATATACTGGAAAAAAATGTGTCTTCTTGACCTTTGATTGATTTGGCCGAACAATCGTCGAATCCGAGCACGAGTAGAATCGCAATTAGTGCCAAGACGAGACAAATTTTGGAGGATTTCGCCATTGTTGATCAGAGCTAGCTGTTTATGTGTCTTAGTTGGAGAATCCATTCCTCTGCATAGATGTCTATTTATATTAATATTTTGCTTTGCTCCTTCAATTTTCCACCCTTTGACCTGGTTAACATTTCAATATTTCATTTTTCAACGAAAGAAATTTTCTTTGCTGTGAATTTCTTGCGGAGGAGGGTCTGAGACTTTGAAATTTGAATAATTCTGTAGAGCTTAAAGATCATTGGTTCTACTGACCAGTTAAAAGTGTAATTTTGTCGTGGTCTATTACCTTGAAAGTGCATTGGGTGATAGGATTTTCATTATAAGTAATTAAATTGTGAAAGTTGTATTGCTAGATAATCTATTAAAATTGTTTGGTTGATAAAATGTAATTGTAATGTGATATTTTCAAGATTGCTATATAATGTGAATAAATAAATTTGAAACCAAAAAATGTATATCTATATATATATATATATATACATGATATAATATAAAATATATGATATAAAATATTAGATGCTAATGAGATTCTTTGCTAATTTGAGCATTTTCATTACCAAGAAATCTAATTACACTATATTTTTAAATAAATGAATATCAAATATTGTATTGTAATCTGATTCTCATTATCAAAACTGTGCTAGATGGTTTCACCAATGTAGACATTGCAGATGATGTTGATTCCAAAAAATCAATCAACATTTGGGTACTTAATTACTTTGAAGTGTTATGGCAATCAATGCTATAAAAATATGTAACATTATCAACCACGAAGGCTAAGTACATTGCAATTACTGAATGCTGTAAATAAATGTTGTGCTTGAAAAAGTTCCTACATGAGTTAGGAATAGTGTAAGAGAAGTATATCATTTATTGTGACAATCAAAACGCTATTCATTTGGGTAAGAATCCAATATTTAACTCGAGGTTAAAACATATTGATGTCAGATATCATTAGATCTAGGATGTCCTTCAGAAAAAACTTTTAAAATTAGAAAAAAGTTCACACATACTATAATGAGTTAGATATGCCGACTAAGACATTAGCAAAGAAAAAGTTGTTGGTATATAGGAGGATTGTAGGCTTGTTAGAGGCCCCACACATGAGATTCTAATGGGAGATTTGTTGGACAGTGATAAACTCCATGTGGGGGGCCATCGCTATAAAGCCTATAGGCTGTCTTTGATGTTTAAAAAGGAAGTGAGGCTCTTTATATGATTGGTAAGAAAAATGCCAAATTGCCAATTTTAAGTTGTATTCAAATAAATGTTATGAAGACTTTGGTCTTACTAACTTCAAGTGTAAGCATGATCGTTGTACCCATTAATTATTAGTGAAAGTTTCTCAATTAGACTATGGTCCCGACGTAGTTTTCCCCTATGAAGATTTTTCCAAGAAAAAATTTGGTGTCATAAATTTTGTCTAAGGAGTTTAATATTTAAATGGACCACTTGTGTCCATACAATCTTCCTTTGAGAATTTACATGATGTAATTAGTAAGATAATTATTTATATATGTATCATACAATCCCTAAAATTAACAAACCTCAATATTCAATTAGTAAAATGGTAAATCATGGTTTACAAGCTTCAAGCTCATCTTGCAGAGCCCAATGCACTTACATAGTAGGAGATAATTAGAAAATTAGTCCAAAGGAAACTTTAGTCTAGGTAGTAATGAGAAATTAATAACAGTAAAGGACCCTCTCTTCATATGAACAAGGCATGGGAGGGATGTACAACAATTAACCTTTTCTGACAGATTATTGAAAGATTGAAACAAAATAGTAGTTCAAGAAAAAGCTTGAAAACAGAGAAATTAGATTGCCAAATGAGAAGAGAGAGGGATTGCAAATCCAGCATTGATCAGCAATCGAAAAGATAAAATAATACCCTCTACAAATGGTAAGCAAGTTGTTGATAAATTGAATCATATTTTACAAAATTGGAATAAAAAAAGAAAACTCATATACACTTAAATTTCACTGCTTTCATTACTTCTCTGCTTTATGCTGCAGTGATATATAAATAAGCACAAATAAGTTCATTAATTTCCATCTTTCATCGCTCAATCTGAGTTAAAATTGTAGAAGCCGCTTGAACAGGGAGTTATAACCTCAAATTCAGGTCACTGGACCACCCTGTGCATTTTCATGACCTAAAAGGGCCCCACCCGTTCACCTACTCTTTTTGAGCTGTGTGGCAAGCAACTAAATACTTTTAACCAGAATGACCCATATACACCCAAAAAAAAAAAAAAAAAAAAACAACAATGACCCTTATATCAATAAATCTAGGGCTATATGCTCTCGCTTTCTCTTTCCTTGTGACATGCACAGCTGCATTGAGCGAGCTAGAGAGGGAGACAGATATTCTTCCCCGAGCTTGTTAGCTGTCGTTACTTTTTTGTGGGTTTTGTTTGGTTGATGAGAAATGTCGTATAATGAAGAAGAAAATTTATGTCCATTTATAAAATTACATTTACTCTTATATTCTTGAATTTTCCCTTCTTTTATTTTATTCTGTTATTGACGTTGACCTAACTCCATACAATTATGCTCATGCATTGCATTTATTTCATCCGAATAATTGTTATGCTAGAAGACTGTTTTCATACTAAGCCACGTTGGATTTATGATTGTTTGGTTTTATTTTAAATAAGCATAAATTATTGATATTTCTTTCCTCGATGCTTATTGCTAATGAATTTAATTTGATTATCATTGATATTAGACTAGTGATTATCATAGATTCCACGTCAACTAATGCTATATTTAATGAGTTGAATATTGTTGTTTGGATGATCAAGATTGCTAGTCACTTCACGAGTGTAAAAGTACTGAGAAATAGGACCAATTTTTCCAAAAACACGGATGAGTTAATCATGACATGTCATCATATTTTTGTCAATATTAACACAACAAAAATTTATGTTCATAGATTAACTGAAAATAATTTTGTTAGTGAAACTACATTTGTGTATATGCATCTAAATTGAGATTTAACTCCATTAGAAGTGACTAGTTATACTTGCATCTAATGGATCGTTATATGTTGGACAATGTTTGTTTCATATAGATCACCATATGAATGTATAGAATCATGTTTAACGGGTCATGTTTCCTATCCATGTATGGAAGACGTGCTTATTTCGACTAATCATCAAACTTGTTCACGATATGATTCAACTGCATTAACAATAATACCAAATTATCAAGTAATGAGAGATATTTGGAATGCTGATTTGTTTCATAAGTTACTTGAAACTAAAGCTAAAGTAGAGTTGAATAATGAAAAAAACATTCATACCTTAATTCACGTGCTACAATGCATTGATTTTGTTTGTGGGTCGATTAGTTCATGTGGTCCAACATTTAGTGGAGAAGGTGAATTTGTGTGATATGACATTAGAGTTTGAAGCCTATGAGATTGTCGTCCATATGACACTGTTGAAATAACTTATGAAAATTGCATTACAAGAAAGACAAGAATGTTCTACCTAAGTCTCTTGCATCACCATGGAGACGTTCTTCATTTTCTTGTAATACAATTTTCATAAATTACCTCAACAGTGTCACATGGACGGCAATCTCATAACCTTCAGACCCTAATACCATCATCCCCACAACTTCACCTTCTCATCAAATAATGGACCACCAAACAAAACCATTGCATTATATCACAGGAACGAAGGGATGAAGGTTTTTTAATATTCAACTCTATTTTAGTTTAACTATAACTTTAAGTAACCTACGAAACAAATCAACATTTCAAATATCTCTCATCACTCAATAATTCAATATTATTGTTAATGCAATTGAATCATATTGTGAACAAGTTTGATAGATCAATCGGAATAAGCACAACTGGCATACATAGATAGGAAACATGACTCATTAAACATGATCCTACACATTCATGACGATAACCTATATAAAACAAACATTGCCCAACATATAACGACCCATTAGATGCAAGTATACAACTAGTACAACTTGGATAGAGTAAAAACCCAACTTAGACACATATACATAAATATAGCCTCACAAACCAAATTATTTTCAACTAAACTACGAACATAAAATTTTGTTGTGTTAATGTTGATAAAAATATAATGACATGTCATGATTAACTCATCTATGCTTACGGAAAAGCCAGTCACATGTATTAGCACTTTTACACTCTTGAAGTGACCATCAATCTTGATCACCGAAACAATAGGATTCAATGCATAAAATATAACAACAATTGATGCAAAATCCATGATGATAACTAACATAATATCAATGACAATCAAATTAAATTAAATTCATTAGTAATACACATTGAAAAATGAGATTCGTTAATTTATGCTTATTTAAAATTAAACCAAGCCAAGCAATAATAAATTGGGCCAATGTGGCTTAATATGAGAGTAGTCTCCTAACATAACTTTTTTTCGGATGAAATATATGCAATGCATTAGCACAATTATAGTCAAGGTCAAATAACATAATAAAATGGAAGAGGTGAATAAAAGAAGGGAGAAATCAAGAATATAAGAGGAAATGTGATTTCATGAATAGACACAAATTTTCTTCTTCACTTGTTTTATATGATTTTTATCATCAACCAAACAAAACCACACAAAAGGATCATTACTTGTTGAATACCATACCTTCAAAAAGAAAAAATAATTAGTATTTATAACACTAGGAAATGTTTTACATTAAATTTTATTCAATGTTTTAGTATACATCTAGCCGCATCAATCATGTGTAAAACACATGGGAAAATCATATATTATATAACTCTACAAGCAAACATAAGCATCCGGATGTCTTATTGAAAAAGATTTTTTTGTGTGTGTATTTGGAATGAAAAATGATATTAAGTTATGGCATGCTTATCACATGTGATGTAAGGAATTTTTGAGGACATGTTACCCAAAAATTCACATAGACATGCATGATAGGCAAATACACAAAAGGTGGCAAATAGTTGCATTTTAGGCTCAACATCAGTTGTTGTACAGTTCTTCAATTTAGTGTGCATTTAATATAACCAAGAAGACATCAACAAAGAAGGTAACGCGACTAAAAGATTCCCTGATTGTACTCACTAAAAACAATCACTTACCTATTTTTTATATACTTAAGCCTTTGGTTGATAATTGACAATGTGCATATATGAAAATTTTCAAGAACTATATCCAGGATGTCTGTTGTAGATTAACATTTGGACAGCCCATAGAGAGTTAAAGAGACCAAATGGTAAAACTATGCAGCTGACAGTAAATAAAAGGCACATCTGCAATGTAATTCAATATAAACCAAGGGTGTGATTTCTTTTAAAAGACTAATGTAGTTCAATATAAACCAAGGGTGCGACATGACTGCGGACTAGGGCCATGTCAACTGTCAACATCTAACCAAATACCTTTTTCCTAGTGTTGTAATTAGTAATTACATGATTAATCATTTCCCCTTGATTTCTTACATAACTAATAGCAAAGAAAGAAGCAAACCAATTAACCAACACTATAGAACAAACCTCCAGGAAACTAGCACTAATTCCAAAATTTGCTTCGCACTGACACAAAAATGGTTACATTAGTATCCCAACTCCATCAGTAATCAGTAACAATATAACCAAACCTTAAAGCTTCCTACCAGTCAAATCTGTTAGGTAGATTTTATATAAGACATGCATTTGCTGCTTTGACAGATTTCCAAGAGAAAGGAGAACACAAAATTTTATATACAATAGGGAGGACAATGAACTTCAGAAAAGACGACAGTGTGCACTATGCAAAGCACTAGATGGGGAGGAAAGGGGGATTGCCATAAGATTTTAAAGTACAAAGAATTTCACGGGCTTCTTGTGCAACTAGGGAAGACGACATCATTCAGGAGAATAAAATTCTAAACATCAAAGGCAGTGGATATAGCCATTGCACAATTGCATAACAAAATTCCACTGGCAGTGTTTATTTAGAATTTCAGAATAAGATTAAGTCCTACATTGTCGTGCTATATTCTTCTAAGCGACAAGTTCCCTAACCGTTTCAAATACATTCCTGCCTCAAGTGATTTACGTAGCAGTTATAGCTGGTTCACAAAGGATTCTTATAAACAAAGACAAAATAAGAGCCCCAAAAACAATAAATAAAAGACTGACGTAAAAAATAGCCATACGCAAAATTGGCACAATTTTTTTATAACTTTGCCTTTTATTTCGGCATACGCATAGATCAAATGTAAACACCAGCAGAAATTACAAGAAAAACAGCATCCACACCAAAAGGATCCTATAAATTCAGAAAGTTGGCAGAACATAATGAACAAACAAGTTATAAAAATTTGAAACATACCAATATTGCTTGCAATGCTCCCACCACTTGAAAGCTATGTTAATCGGCATAAAAGGAGTCAAAAACAGATCGTAAAAATTGAATCCAATGACTTCTCCATGCCAATTGACAAGAGGCCCCCATCACCACTCTACAAAAAAAAAAATCATTAGACGGGAGTTTATTGCATATAGAATATCAAATTTTAAGATTCTAAACAATACATACATATAACTCAAGTGTATATACCATTTTAAAAACACTAGCCGCATAATAACTTGATATGCCATTGATCTTGTAAACTTTCCATTATTAAGCTCAACCCTTATACCTTTCAAAACCTTCTTCAGCTGCAACATTACAACCAGGGAAACAGTGTGTCAATATTGCAAGTGAAAGATGGGAATTGATAATTGAACCTTCTTGAAACTGTTAATATAACTACACAACAAACACAAGATTAGCACCAGTTGCACAACTCATGGAAAAACCACAGAAAAAACAACAAATAACGGTTTCTACTCCATGAGCATATCCACTTGTCTTAACAGTATAAAAACACAAGTTCAGTTATATCTCACCATTTCAGAGGCAGAAGTCAATAAACAACAATGCCGTAAGTTTTAACAATCAGAAGTCATTTGTTGCTTTCACATTGAACATAGGCATCTAATGCTCAACTAAAGCTGAAGAATAAGATTACTTTCATTTCCACATAGAGAAAGTAATACCTTGTTTCTATCTTGATCATTCAAAGGCCTTGATATGTTTATAAGGTTCAAAAACTTGGCAACAAAGTCACTAACTGCGATAGGCTCATAAAATGATCTTGCAGATACATCTGGAAAACAAATATAAGAAATCATCCACTGGTTTAATTTCAAGAAATTCAAAGAATAGTAGGAAACTTGTTTGTAAGAGAAATTACAAATATTTAGTGCAAGTCCCATCTGGGTAGGACGGAGACTTTGATAGTATCCTTTCCAATACTCTATGCCATCAGCAAGCTCACCCCTTCCACCAAGATCAGGTGAGAAAGAAGACCGTCCACAACAATATACCTATCCAAAAAAGTATCTATTAGGTTAAAACTATACTCGCAAATCCAAAGCATGTCTAATAACAGGAATGGCTAGCAGCAAAGCATAGTGGGATTAAAAAGGACTTCAAGACAACAAAAATAGAGTACTTTTCCGAGGGAGTTGATCTGAGAACAACATCCAGAGCCTGTATTGTTTCCTGTTGGACATCCATTTGTCTACTTTGTATGAACTGAGAAAGATGGTGCATATCATACTTTGCAGCAAATCTTATTGTCATCTTGAATTTTCATTCCTTGCTGCATAATGAGCAACCAAAGACATCAAGAGACATATGGCAACATATCGAAACAGAAGTCAAGCTTAGAATTATAAAATTAAACAACAAAAAAAAATGAAAATACCCAGTAGAACCAGATGATCTAGCACGATCATCTTTCACATCAAGATTCACAACAAATTCATTTGACTCAAAAGGTAGTAGACCAGCTGTAAATATGCTCTTCCTTCCATCATAACAGGGCTTCTTCCATCCAAGTGAGACTCACTGTACGTGTTAATAAGTTTCTTCATCACTTCCCTGTTTATCTTCTTCGATATGACTTCTGGGGTGATGGACACCCAACATCAGTAATTTAGTCAACTATCAAGCAGCAAACAAGTGAACCAACCAAGAACAATTAAAAAATTGGTACAAAGAGCAACTTCCAGGTGAAGAAAAAAAAATCACATGATAATTTTTTAAAAATTCTTCCTATGCTAAGCAGGATGGTACCCCTTTCCATATTTAGGAAATTTAGGAAAGGAAAAAAAAGAGATTCAGCCACCAAGAGCAAAAAAATAACTAAGACACATTTTGATATGGAATAAAACAAATACAGTAATAATAGCAAATATTTCAAGGGGAAATACGAACAGATAAGCAAAATATCGAAGACAAAGTTTAAAAACGATTGAAAAGCAAAATCATCGCTAAATATTGATGATACCCAACACGAGAAAGATCAACCAAAATAAAACTGAAGTACAGCAAAATTAATGGAAGAGGCTCAACATTGAAAAATGAAAATACAACAATATTACATTCAAAATAGAACGTCTAACACTCATCAATAGTTTTACAAAAAACGAAGAAGACAAACATCCAAACACATAATAAAATAAAAGAACCAAGCAACTAAAAGTATCCCCATATATATAAAGTAGAATCTAAACAGTAGTTGGAAGAGGGAAGAAATCTTACATCATAGTGATCGAGATCCTCCTCCGCAACTTGTACAAGAAAGAGATTTGCCCTTACAACACACTTCAACCCCAGAGAACCATAACCTGGCCTCTTAGGATGCCTGACCTCCTTCTTAGACGCCGGAGGACCCTGCAACACCAGTTTCTGCTCAACTTCCTGGCTTAACTCAGTATCCGAAAACGAATCAACCGGCGTAGAAGATGCCGAAGTTATCATGGAAGCAGCAGTCGAAGGCAACGAAGGAACTGCCTGAGAGAAGGCAGGAGTCGAAGAGGGACCTGCCTGATAGGCACCAGGAGCAAATGCAGGCGCGCCTCTGCCGCAACGGAGCCTCTACGACCTATACCCTGGCCACCGCCACTCTGGACAGCCGTTGCTGCAGGAGAGGTTTGATCCCTGCGCGTTTCGGACCGACGGCCTCCGCCACGTTGTGACACTTTTGTTGAATAGAAAGAGACTGACAGAGAAATTATGCGGTAGGCCGCCTGTGATAGAGTATACGCTATCGTAAAATATAAAATTCGACAGTTTTAAAGATATGTCGAATAAAGTATAAATTAATTTATACGCTCTATAATAAAGAGGCATGCGGGGAGAAAAGGAAAAGATATTTTAGGAGCTTTCTTGGACATGTCGTTTGCCATTTTTACCCTCAATCCACTTTCTAATTACGGCCACTACCAATACCAACTTCCCTTTTAAATGAGACGGCGCCTATCTTGTTTTCTAGGGCTTCTTTTGCCGTTTTTTTCATTACTAAAAATTCTATGTTTTTACTTATTTGCCCTCGAATAAGTTCACCTGATGAACTCTGGCCCAGGCGTGCGCCTCTTGCTTTTGCTCCTGGGGATCGCCTGTGCGCCAATTGACAACTCGGGTCTAGGTGTGCAATGGATATTACTTTCTTGTATACAAAATGCATTGCTTGTTTTCACTATCAGTTCATGTTTACGAGATCTCCTTTTCAGGCGAGGTGAATCTTACTATCTTAGAGCAGGGAAAGCCTTGTTAGATTTCAAAGGTTCGACTTTCAAATTTCAATTGCTTGTGATTGGTTCTTTCATGTACTTTTTAATTATATTTATATATATATATATATATCTGTTTGTTTACTCTGGCTTTTGTTATTATTTTGTTGTTGTTGGTGAACTTTCTGTAATTCCTGTGAAGGCGAGTTGCTTGTAAACAATGGGATGGTTGTGTAAAACATTAACAATTATTGTTGGATTTTAGGGATTCTGGTAGAATAAATGTGATATTTCATCTGCTACAACGTCTACACATAGAATATCAGATTTTAAAGCAATTGATACGATTGGAATGAACAATGTGGTTGCCGTTTTTATTATATACTTAGAAGTGCTATTGATACAATTAATACTAATTTTTAATATTAAAAGACGATAAGTAATAATAATCCCAAAAGCATTTCAACAAACACAAATAGATAGATAGATACATTTTTTTATACATATATATAGCTAGCTAGGCTAGGGGCGTCCACCACGGGGCGTAGGGTTCGACAATGGAGTTGGTCTAGGTTCATCACTCTCTCTACCAGCTTCCAAGATGCGCGCAATTACTCCCTCATTACCATTATCACTCTTGGTACCTCCAAATATACCTTCTTCACCTTTGATTGATCTGGTCGAACAGTTGTCGAATCCAAGCATGAGTATAATCGCAATTAGTGCCAAGACTAGAGCAGTTTTGCAGAATTTCTCCATTGTTGATCAGAGCTAGCTGCTATGTATATCTTAATTGGAGAATCCTCTCCTCTGCATATATGTCTATTTATAATGAACATTTTTCTTTGCTCCTTCAATTTTCCACCCTTTGACCTGGTTAATATTTCATTTTTCAACAAAAGAAAATTCCTTCGCTGTGACTTTCTTGTGGAGGTGGGTCTGAGACTTCTAAATTTGAATGATTCAGCAGAGGTTAAACGAAAATGTTATATATTCCGACCCTAAATAGTCCATATAATTTATTTCATTGTAAATTTACAATGAAATATGAAATCTCATTATTAATATTTCATTGTACAATTATAAATATTATATTCCACTGTAGTATTTCATTGTAATATCATATTTTATTGTACACTTACAGTCAAATACGATATTACAATTAAATGGGACAATATGAATTATTTAACTTTGAATTATTTAACTGTAGACTATTTATCACCACTGGAGCTTAAATATCATTTGTTCTACTGCTACACCTTGGTTTCTGAAGTGTATTTTTGTTGTGGTCTACTATGTTGAAATTTATATTCGCTAATCAGTTAGTCATTGATTTAGTTTTCAAATATCAAACCATAAGATCATATTCGCAGTTTGCGACCATCTTCATTGACAATTTGGGTTTCTCGTTTTCAATTGCAAACTAAACAACTAATGGTCTGCCGCATCATATTATTTAACAAAAATGTTTTAGGCCCATGGACTAGACTATGTAGTAAGCTCAGCCAGTCATTGTGAATGAGTTGAAGGCCCAAAGAAATGGACCATTAAGTCCCTGAATCCTCATAATTAGCCCAGGGCTGTCCAAGCTATTCTTCTATTCGACCTATTAGAGCTTGAGGTCAGTTCTGCTAGCTTCGTCATGAGCCCGAAGAGTTTTGCAAATTTGATGAATAGAGTATATGTATTTGATGAATAGAGTATCGAATCCGTGATGATTGATTAAAATTGTTTTTTTGTTGTTGATGAAGATGAACTATATTTAATTAATTGCCGACAAAAGATTAATATCAGTTTCTACAAGATGGACCATCCATAATAGGAAAGAAGAGGTCCATAACACCTCAGACTCAATAGACAAAGCAAAGCGCGCAAATGCATGCGCCACAGAGTTTCCTAGCCGACGAACATGGGCAAAAGAAATTGTGGAAAAAGTGGAAGCTAGCTCATGACAGTCCTCCAAAATCAATCCCTCCTCAGATAGATTCGGACACTTATGCTTAAGGGCAGCAATCGTGCACAAAGAATATCCTTCTAACACAATATCAAATAAATCCATATGAAGGGCCAAACAAAGACCTGCTCTTGCTGCCATGGCTTCCAGAATTCTAGGAGAGGGGCTGCCTTTAATGGGAAGAGCCGTAGCTGCCAACAAACCACCATCCTCCCTTCGAATCACAATACCCAGACCTGCCCGAGAAGGGTCAGCACAAAGAGCAGCGTCAAAATTTATCTTAAAATGACTTTGAGGTGGGGCATGCCAAACAGTAGTTCCAGTCCTCCCACCATCATTGTTACCATTCAACAAAGGTAATCTATTCAACACACCATGATGCATCACCGGCCTGCAAGCATTCTCCCCTAGGTGAAGGCCCCTCGCAGCATTCACCAATTGAACCTCAATAGAAGATTCTATTGATCCACTCAATCTCTGATCTTTGGGAGAGCTTTGGACTGCAATAAAATCATTCAAAAAAGCAGAGGCACGGGAGAATACAACCTCCGGACTAGAGGAGTCCTGTTTGAATAATTTCCCATTTCTGGCATTCCATATTGCCCAAGTTATAAAACACCAATATTGTTGCACCCTTATTGGTTCAGAAGAGATGATGAATTGAAACCACTCCTCCAACCGAGAGCTTTGATTCCGTACAAGACAAGAAATCAATGAACATTTCCACACTTCCTCAGCAAATTTACAGCGACCCAACACATGAGCAATGGACTCAGGTTCCACCCCACATCTACCACACATTGGAGAATCAATAATTTTCCTTCTATAAAGGGCAGTGGCTGTGGGTAAGCTCTGATGACAAGCTCTCCAAACAAAATTCTTCACTTTGGGAGGGAGGGAGAGGTTCCATAATTTGGACCACCATGTTGACACATCATTGCTAGAAGAAGCAACATATTCAGATGAGGAAAGGACTTGGTTCAAAGCAATTTGATATCCAGATTTCACAGAGTAAATCCCATCCAAGGTATAATGCCACATCCGCCTATCTTTAAGTAACGATTATGGCTAATTTCAAATTTTATTTGCAAAATTGAATATTAAATATTTTATTAAACTAAATAAACGAGAAAATACTAAGCAAGAAAGTAAACACAAGATAAAATCAATCAATTAAAAGACAAGCACATCTAATTTCACCATCACCACTCTTACCCAATTCATTTGGCATATTAATCTCAATTATTATACATGTTGATTGTCGATTTTCCCTAACCACACAGGCGGATCCACAGTTAGACTGTGTTGGGCTTGAGCTCTTGTGAAAAAAATAAAAAAAATTAACAAACATATTTAAGCTCATTACACTATGCCATAGTGGGCTAGCCCAAAGGTAACCAAACCTAACTACACCTATCAAACTATTACTAGTATAAGTAATATTTTTTCAAAGTACATATTACTAACTTTGAATGTGATGTCCTTTGTATATGACACACAATCAAATATTTTGTTGCAATTTTTTTTTCTCTAAAAGAGATGAGTATGCCCATTTCCAACAATAAGATTGATTGCACCTAGCAAAGAGAACCATTTATGTGTGTTTTCTAAATCAATGAATTAACATTGGGAATGATTACTTGATGAAATAAATTCTTTGTACACATTTTATGTTGCCTGAATCAATGAATATATATTATAAAGAGTTTACCTTGAATTTTTTTCCCCTGAGGCACTGCTACAAACCCCGTCACTTTTAAGTTGAGCCCGGGGTCCATCAAAATCTTGGGTCCGCCACTACCTAACTTATTTAATACTCCCTTCCTAGTTATATCAAAAATATTTTCATCCCAGCCCCTATTATTCTTAACATTCGGATTTAGATAATCCATTAAATTTTATAAAAAATCATAATGACTGCATAGACAATGCCCCTATATTCCTATGGTCATTCAACTTATGACATTTATTGTACGTAAGAAGCGATTGTAAACAATCTCCTTCTAGTCTCATGTTTAGAATCAAATCATTCAAATACTGCCCAAAATATTCAAAACCATTAAACATATCAATAGATAATAATCATGGATTAACAAACATCAAAATCATTGAATAATCATGATTAGGTTACATTAGAGCCCTAACTAAACATACCAATATATAACAAGTAATATTCGAGTAAAAAATGGGAAAAATAGCTTTCATTAATTGAAATGGGCATGTATTTTGGGACATCCCAAAAAGAAATAAAGAACAATTAAAATGGGACGGGGGGAGTATTAATTTAGAGGATTAACGGTGAATTTTGATCGATTTTTAGTGGGTATGTCAATTTTCGATTTTTGATCAGATTTTAGTGAAAGATATGTCAATGGTTTTATACCTTTTAACTTTTAATATGGAACCATGTGCGTCTAGATTTCAACACTTCAATAATTTTAATTAAAATTGTTTTGAAGTTGAAAAATATTGAAGTCAAGGTTGCGAGCCTTTCAATTTGACGTTTATACCCTTGTTTATAATGTGTATGATTATTGAGTTAGTTGTTGAGCTTTTCAAGTTAAGGATAAAATGAAAAAAAAAATGGGAAAAATAGATTTCATTAATTGAAATGTGCATGTATTTTGGGACATCCCAAAAAAGAATAAAGAACAATTAAAATGGGACGGAGGGAGTATTAATTTAGAGGATTAACGGTGAATTTTGATCGATTTTTAGTGGGTATGTCAATTTTCGAATTTTGATCAGATTTTAGCGAAAGATATGTCAATGGTTTTATACCTTTTAACTTTTAATATGGAACCATGCACGTCTAGATTTCAACACTTCGATAATTTTAATTAAAATTGTTTTGGATTTGAAAAATATTGAAGTCATGGTTAGAGCAGGACCAAACCCTTATTTCATTATGTTCATTGATAATATTATATGGCTCCTTTGTTAATTTCATACTTTATGGAATGGCTTTGATCAAATTGGCTTATGTTAAATCATTTTTGAACTCAGTAGAGTTGAGGAACAAGTTAAATGGCGAGCGTAGTGATGTATAGGCTATAGGCCTATTTGTTTTGTTAAGGGTGAAAGTGATTCCAAAAAATGTCATAGAAAATCTAGAAAAAGTGTCTAAGTGCTTCTATTATCATTACATATGAATTTGGAGTTCCCAAAGCTCGAAGGTTGCAAGCAAGCTACAAATGTCGAATCCAATATCAGTGAAGAAGATTTGATTCATTTTCTTTCTATTTCAAATGTAACGCCCCCTAAATGTTACTCTGAGTTACACTTTATCAAATCTCAATAAATGAAGTAGTCTCTTAATTATTAAGTAGATATTATCCAATAACCATTCATCAATACATACTAAAACACAACCAAATAATTCCACATTAGTTACTTAGTATCAGATCTGCGATTAACCACTTATTCAAAGGAACATAAAGTTCTAAACACCAAATATGACACTTAAGAAATTTATTCCACTAATTTCCCTCGAACATGCCACCTTTACGGCTTTACATAAGCACCATCACCGAGGATCCTCGCCATCACAATCAACAACTAATTCAGTGTACTCATCATCACCTGCATCACAGAATATAATGAGTCAAAGCCCAGCAAGTAACATCTTTATGCATGGATGCACATGAGTTTCTTCATTAAGAAAACATAACCAATTTAAACATTTATCCAGTACTAGGGCCCCCTAACTCTAGTATACTGCTACAGAGTAACTGGTCGGAATTTTCAATCAATATTCTTCTATAGAATACTTTTTCTGTCGAAATATTTATTCTTTCTCCTCACTTTTTCTTTTTTAACTCTGTACCCTCACCTTCAGCCTTAACAATACACCCTCCCTGTAGCAGTATTACTAGATTTATAAAACTTTCGTCACATTTATAATTCTTTCATGATGTCATATCGTGTCATACACAATTCTTGAAATCGACAATCAAAGCATAAAATACCATCCCAATACGAATTCCATACCAATATGCGCAATAATAATTCATACACCACAACACTAATAAATATAAATATAAACATAAAATTCCAAACCATCATACATTTATTCCATGACACAGTTGAGATATTACTTACCTTTGCACCCTTTCGTAATTCCACTAATTCAGTTATAAGAATGGTTCCTGATCGGTGACCGGAGTTGAGCGAATCGAGGCAGTGAAGACGCGACAGCCGTGAACTTCTTCTCGCCGTATCTCGGTGATGCCTCCTCCATTTCGAACGAAAGTGATGCCGTTGAGCCGCTTTCATCGTCCTCTTCATGTCGACACCAAGAACGTCGGAAACCTTAGCCCCTTTCGCCGATCTGATTACCGTCACCACCCTCTCTATCTCTCTCTCACCAGTAGTGATTTTAGGGTTACCTTGATAGTCGTACTCGTTATATTATTTTATTAACCCACTGGTCTGACCTTTTTACCCTCAACCCTCTACTCTTTCCTTTATCGACCCTACATTACACACTGCGTTATAATTTAATCGTTTCTTCGACGAATTTCCATTTAATTTCCTAAATTCTAAACAGTTTATTTCGACTCCAACTTGTCAATTATTAACAACCCATTACTACACAATTTAATATTAATTTACTACCTAATATTACCCTATCGTAACATGCGAGTTATCTATGAATCCGGGGTATTACATCAAATCCACAGCTTCGCCCCAAACAAGAGTGAATTTTATATTCTGGAAGTGTCATTCACGTGTCCCCTCATGGAGACTTGTTCAATATCTATGAGTTAGTCGATGGTGGTACAATCATGTTGAACAACAAAAACCCTAGTAAGATAATTGGAAATGGCTCAATTTGGATTAGGTTGCATGGTGGAGCTCTTAGAAATTTGTATAGTGTCTATCATGTTCCAACTTTAACGAAGAATCTTGTGTCTTTGTGTTGTCTTGATTCGATTGGTTGCAAATTCTCTACAAAAGGTGGATTTTTGGAGATCAACAAAGGATCAATGCATATGATGAATAGGAAGAAGATTAATGATCTTTATATTCTTCAAGGTGGTGCGGGTGGTGTCACGAGGTCTCGTAATTTGGGGAAGCTTTGGATGAGAAAAAAAAAGTTAGAGTGTCATCGTGTTCTCAACTCTAGTATGTGGCTTAGAGTTCTCAGAAAATACAGGTTGATGGTTCTTTGATAGAAAGCATACTTTTGGATTCACTTGATAAGGCAAGTAAGACTAGTCCAGAGGGGCACACCCAAGATTTCAACTCATGTGGGGCAAAAATGTATGGGGTATAAGCCCATCTTGAAAGCAATTAATAGAATTGGAATTAGGTGGTGAGCCGTGAGGGTGGGTGGGGCCTGTTGAAATTTTTTTACAGCAAGCCCAGCAATAGGGGCACTTTGGTTCTAAATAAAAATTTATTTTATTATTTAAAAATTATGAATGTGTTCTGATTGAGATTACGAGTTCAATTGTATATTATTACGAGTTCAATTGTTTCGCACAAATAATATATCGTTGGACTCGTAATCTCGATCAGAATACATGTATACTTCTTAAAAAATAAAAGAAATTTTTTTAATGAATAAAAATGATTTACAACGGGGTCTGGTATAGAAAAACTACAGCAAACCACGGCTATCCTGAGCTGCGAGCTATTGTTCAACACCTTATATAAAAAAAATTAAACAATGCAGTTGCCGCTTTTATTATATCGTTGAAAGTGTCATTGATACAATTAATACTAATTTTAATATTAAAATACATATACCGATGAAAAATGATAAAGATTTTATTAATAATCAGCCCAAGATTTCAGTGATAATCATCCCAAAAGCATTCCAACGAACACATATAGATAGCTATACTTTTATTTATACATATATGTAGCTAGGCTAGGGGCGACCACCACCGGGATTAGGGTTCGGCAATGGATTTGGTCTAGGTTTATCACTCTCTCTCCCTTTTAGAATGCGCGCAATTACTCCATCATTACCATTAACACTCTTGGTACCTTCAAATATACTGGGAAAAAATGTGCCTTCTTGACCTTTGATTGATCTGGCCGAACAGTTGTCGAATCTGAGCATGAGTAGAATCGCAATTAGTGCCAAGACGAGAGCAATTTTGGAGGATTTTGCCATTGTTGATCAGATCTAGCTGTTTATGTGTCTTAGTTGGAGAATCCATTCCTTCACATAGATGTCTATTTATATTAATATTTTGCTTTGCTCCTTCAGTTTTCCACCATTTGACCTGGTTAACATTTCAATATTTCATTTTTCAATGAAAGAAATTTTCTCTGCTGTGACTTTCTTGCGGAGGAGGGTCTGAGACTTTGAAATTTGAATAATTCTGCAGAGCTTAAAGATCATTCGTTCTCCTGACGAGTTAAAAGTGTAATTTTGTCGTGGTCTATTACCTTGGAAGTGTATTCCAATGGTAATAAGACTTCCATTACAAATAATTAAAATGTGAAAGTTGTATTATTAGTTAATCTATTTAAATTATTTTGTTCATATAATGTAATTGTAATGTGCTCTATCTCTATATATATATATATATATATATATATATATATTTCGAAGATTGATATATGATGTAAATAAATGAATTTGAAATCCAAAAATGTATACATAATATAATATAAAATTAATAATGTGAACACTAAGATGTGGGTACGTGTATATATAAAAATAATAGATCCTAAAATAAAATATAGATGCATGTATGTAGAATGTAGATATACATGAGATATAAATATGTAAGGATATAATTTTAAATAATTTGTAATCATTAAAATATATTTATCTTATCAACAAATGTTTGATTTTATAATCAAAATACCAAATTTTGGAGGATTGCAAATCCCTTTTGGCGGAATTGGAGAACTGTTATGTTCGTTTTGATAAGCGGTCTGCGAATCAAGCTGCTCATGAGCTAGCAAGGGCGGCTGATTCTGTGTCTGACTGTATGGAGTGGCGTATAGACACTCCTTCTTTTCTTATTGATGTTCTTTTGAAAGATTCGGTATTTTAATAAAATCATTCCCTTTCAAAAAAAAAAAGTATTCTCATTACTCAGAAATCTAATTACATTACATTTTTACATAAATGAATATTCAACATTGTATTATAATCCGATGTTCATTATCATCACAATAACAAGCTAACCAAATGAGATCTAAGCATATTGAAGTCATAATGGAAGGTCCATGGATGCATTCTACTATTGATTTTGGCCAGTCCATTGGCCAGACCACTTCTCCTACACTCTTTTGAACTTAAACCCCATATACAGGTCCAAGCCCGTGTTTGATGCATTGATATGTGGTGTGTGGATCTTGCGTGTGGGGTGTGTTGCATTATTGGAGTTCTTCAGGCAAACTGAGCTTGTGCCTTTAGTTGCAGTGTTTTTTATTCAAGAAGAAGGAAGCGAGACAAGCATTTATGACCAAGCTTCCGACTCCACCACCAGTTCTTTCTTTATCATTCTCATCGAGCATAAAAATATGGAGGTATGTTTTGATTCTTCGTTTTGTTTACACTTGATATACCCAAACTCATATGGATTTCTTGATCTAGGCATGATTTAGATAAAACGATCACAATTTGTAACACGTGATGTTTTTACGAACTTCATTGGATTTTTAATTTTAAAATGCAAACTAACACGCTAATGGTATGTCTGCATCATACTTTTTAAGAATAATGTTTTAGGCCCATGGGCTAGACTAAGTCCTAACAGGACATTTGATTGATATTTTGAAAAAGAATGAGGCAATGCGAGATGTTTTTAAGAACTTCATTGGGTTTTTTTATTGTTTTTTTTTATTTTTACGCTAATGGTTTGCTCGCATCATACTCTTTAACAAAAGTGTTTAAGGCCCATGGACTGGACTAGGTCCTAATAAGGCATTTGGTTGATATTTTGAGAGGGAAAATGAGGTGAGGTGAGGCGAGGATGAGAATCGCCCACTCTCTCATTTGGTTGAGTTTAGGAGGAAGTTTATATTTTAAAATTTAGAGTTTAGGAGAATGAATCCTAAACTCATCCTACCCTTATCCCCCTTCATGGAGATTAGCAGAACTCATAAAAACTGTCGTATTAGCTAATCTCCACAAAGAATAAGGAGTTTGATATTTAAAAGACTATTTTATCCCTATTATTAATAAGTTATCATAACAATTTAATTAATCTATACTTTTCTTTTTTATGTAAAAAATCAGGGTAATATGAAAATTGTATAATTAATATTCTGACACGCATGCTCAATCTTCATTTCATATCAAATATGACAATGTTCATCTCACATAACTTATACTCTACTCGTACTCGCCTCACACTCATCGGATTGCCAATCAAATGTCCCGTAAATTCAAACCGTCATCAGTCATTGTTAATAAGTGGAAGGCCCAAAGCAATGGCCCATTAAGTCCCTCTATATCCCATAATAAGCCTAGGGTTGTACAACATATATTAAAGATTGAGATCAGTTCTGCTCGATTCGTCACGAGCTGGTGTCGAGCTCAAATCCCATTTGAAATTCGATTTTATTTGAAGATCGAACTCAAGATAGTTCATATTCAGTTTGTAAGGCTCGTGAGCCAGCTCGATAATCTTTTATATAAATATTTAATTTATATAATCTAAAGTATGAATAATATATCATTATATTCTAAAATATAATATGCATTCAAAAAATATATATTAAGTAATATGCAATTTCCTTAAACTATTTTTAACGAAGCCAAACTCGAACTTTGGATTTAGATCCTTTTCAGATATGTATGGGCATGCGTATAAACCGCGTTGAGTTTAGAACTTCTTGTTGGTCTGGTTATTAAGGGACAATAGAGCTTTCGAAAGGGAGGAATCTTCTTCTGGTAAGATAGAGGGGAAAGTTGACAAGGAGTGTTGTTGGAAACTTTGTTAGTTTCAGTAATCTATAAAATCTGAATATGTTGAGACTTGAACAATCACATGGTTAGCGAAATTTACACAAGTATAACCAAATGAAATATATATATATATATATATATATATATACACAAATCTAGTTAAGCTATGCTTTTAATGATTCTTATAGCTTGATAAATTCAATTGGGGTATAGCAAGATATCATTTATAAGAGATCACCTATGTGAGTATGAAGCGGACCACTTCTCTGTTATATAATTTTTACCAAAAATTGATCAGGAATTTCAAGATTTGCATGTTTAAAATTATCAAATAATTAAAAGATTTCATCTAAAAATAAGAGTACAAACTAAAAATTTAAAATTTAAAATTTTTTTAAGGAATTTTTGTTGCAAAATAATAATCTAATATCCAAACATTGGCCAATTATGTAAAACTACGTCCTTTGAAATTATGCTACGAGTAATGTAATGGTGGGTTGATAGTTAGTTGTGGCACTAGCAGGCTTGGATTTGGATGAAAATATTAAGTTTAACTCTCCTTTAATGTGAGACAAAATTCTAATTAATCTAAATTTCTAGTTCACATTGATGGCTGTTTAAGACTATAAACCATTGAGTAGACCTTTTCCAGGATCCATGAGATAGGCGGCTAAACATCTCTATGAATCATTAATACGTTTGGTGCTGACAATGTTAAACCAAATGAGAGGAGAGAAAGGGATTGCAAATCCAGCAACAGAAATGATGAAATAATACCCTACAGTACAAACTACAAAGTACAAATGGTAAGCAAGTAAGTGGATCACCATGTGGAGTGTCAATTGTCATGAAACTAAATGGGCCGGATAAAAGGGCTCCACGCATTCACCTACTCATTTTCAACCGTCTTGCCCGTGCTCTTCCAATGTGTTATAACCTAGCAAATAAATGGGTCGAGGCCACTTGGGAAACTGCGAGGTTTCAATAGTGCTTATCTTCAATGATTCATGCTTCCACTTTCTCCTTCCTGTATATTTGCACAGTGAGCCAGAGAGGGAGACGAATATTCTTCGCCGAGCTTTTAAGCTTTCGTTACTCTCACTTTCACAGTTTGGTTCCTTTGAAAATGATGGATAGGAGAAGAAGTTACGGTGCTTGTTTTTATTTTCTCTGTCTGTTGGCATTGTAATATTGAAATGTTGTTAATACTGGTTTGATTGCTGCCTCTCTTTTGAGTCACGGTTTTGTTTGGTTGATAAGAAATTTCTTATGAAATAAGTGAAAGAAGAAAATTTGTGTCTATTCATGAGACCACATTTATTCTTATGTTCTTTATTTCTCTCTTTCTTTTGTTCTCTTCTCTTTTGTCGATGCAAAAACTCGCACCGATGTTATGGCTTCCTGGGTTGTATGCACACGGAAAATGGCTAAGAAATTAAATGAACAGAAAGGTAAATCGCACAGCGAATGTATGTGGTTCTTCAAGAATGCCTACGTCCACGGATAGAGTTTGTATTTCTTATTCCCTCTTCAGTAATGGTTACAAGTGATCTATTTATATTTATTGTACAATGAGATAAGTACAATGAGGTAATTGTTCTCCTACTTTCGCCCTTGCATCATGCATGCAATCCCTGTTTGAATTTTGAAGAGTAGTTCCACTTGAATTTTGAAGAAGAGTTGAGAAGATCATGATTATCACCAAAGGCGGGATGAGGTTATTCAAATTACGTATCAGACTCCTAACACGTCTTGTCGTTTTGTGCTAAGTGCAGCCTCCTGGCGTCGACACTTGGCATTACACTTTTAGACTCCGCAATAGCCCCTAGCCTTTTTCTTTTTTCCAAAGGAATGAAGGATTAAGACTTGAATCACATTAACCCGTAGTGGTTTGCCTCTTCGGCCTTTTTGGGCTAGGTGCCTACACATGCCAAGTGCATACCCTAGGCTAGAGGCCTACGCCTACGCTGGGCACTAGCCTCTTCATAGGCTCGATATCTACGTTTGACACAAGGTGCTTACGCTGGGCAACAACACCTAGGGTGGATGCATTCGTCTGGCACAAGGGTGACTACGCCTATGCTAGGCAATAACATCTCCTCCTAGGCTAGATGCCTATGCCTGGTGTAAAAGTGCTTACGCACCAGCCCCTGGGGATCAACCCCTCTTAGGTTGGATGCATTTGTCTGGCACAAAGGTGTTTACGCCTACGCTCGGCACCAGCCTCCTAGGCTTGATGCCTACGTCTGGCATAAGGTGCCTACGCCTACTTTGGAGAACAACCCCTCCTAGGCTAGATGTCTACGTGAAAGGGTGCCTACCTACAAACCCCTCCTAAGCTGGATATATATATTTGGCATAAGTCTGCCTAAGCCTTCACTTACATAAAACCCTCCTAGGTTGGATGCATTCATCTGGAACAAGAGTGTCTACGCTTATGCTAGGCACCAGCCCCTTCTAAGCTGGACATCTTCATCTGGTATAAGGATGTCTAAGCCTTCGCTTGGCATCAACTCCTCTTGGGGTTGAATGCATTCATCAGGTATAAGAGATGGCACTAGCCCCTCCTAGGCTGAATGCCTACGCATATGCTGAGCATCATCTCTCTCCTAGGTCTGATGCCTACACCTGATGCATAGGTGCCTATGCAGCCTCCTCTTAGGCTGGACGTCTACATTTGGCATTAGGCTGCCTAAGCCTTCGTTTGACATCAATCTTTCCTGGGTTGGATGCATTCATTTGGCATAAGAGTGCCTACGCCTACACTAGGCATCAAATTTCTCTTAGGCTAGATGTTTATGCCTACGCTAGGCACTAGCTCTCTCCTAGGCTCGATGTCTAAGCTTGGGGCATAGTTGCTTAAACAGCCCCCTCTTAAGCTGGTGCAAAGGTAGCACAAGCCCCTTCCTAGGCTCAATGCCTACCTCTGGCACAAGGGTGCCTACGCAGCCTCTTCTTAAACTGGATGTCTACGCAAGGCACAAAGATGCACCAACTCCTCCTACGCTGGATGCCTACGTCTAGCACAAGGGTGCACCAGCCCCTCCTAGGCTAGATGTCTACGCAACTTTCTCTTAGATTGGACACCTTGCTCGCTTCAATTCTAGCGGAAGAGTAACGATCTCGCATGATAGGGAGTTCCAATCTCGCCTCTATAGAGCGAAAGGGGCGAGAGTTATGGAGCGGAAGGGGCGAGAGTTATGCAGTAGAATGGGCGAGAATTATAGAGCGGAGCGAGCGGGAATTATAAACTAGTATTATTATAAAACAAGTGAAAGAAGAATTTTTTATCTATTCATGAGACCACATTTCCTCTTATATTTTTTATTTCTCATTTTCTTTTGTTCTCTTCTCTTTTATTTTGTTCTGTTATCGAACTTGACCTAATTGTGCTCATGCATTGCATATATTTCACCTGAAAAATAGTTATGCTAGGAGGCTGTCGTCGAATTTATGATTGTTTGGTTCAATTTTAAATGAGCATAAATTAATGACATTTCTTTTTTCAATGCTTATTGCTACTAAATTTAATTTAATTTAATTTGATTGTCATTGATATTATGTTAGTGATCATCATGGATTCCACGTCAATTGTTGCTATGTTTACTGTGTTGAATGTCGTTGTTTGGGTGATCAAGATTATTGGTTACATAGATGATGTAATAGTGCTGAAACATGGGACCGGCTTTTCCGTGAGCACGGATGTGCTAATCATGACATGTAATCATATATTTGACAACATTGAAAGGGGAATTATTTATGTTCATAGGTTAGCTGAAAATGAATTTGTTAGTCTGGTTACAGTTGTGTATACGCGTCCAAGTTAGGATTTAACTCTATTATAAGTCCAAGGAGTGACTTGTTGTACTAGAAGTATACTTGCATCTAATGGGTCGTTATATGCTAGGAAAAGTTTGTTTCATATAGGTCTCCCTAGTGAGTTTATAGAATAGAATCATGTTTAACGGTTCATGTTTCTTATCAATGTATGGAAAATGTGCTCATGCCAACTGATGATCAAACATGTTCACATTATGATTCAACTGCATTAGCTAGGACACCGAATTATCGAGTGATGTGAGATATTTGGAATGTTAATGTGTTTCATAGATATTTTGCATCTAAAGTAGAGTTGGATTATGAAAAAAAACATTCACCCCTTAGTTCCTATGATACAATGCACTGGTTTTGTTTATGGGTCGAATAGTTCAGGGGGTTCAGTATTTAATGGTGAAGGTGAAGTTGTGGGGACTACGGTATTAGGGTCTGATGGCTATGAGATTGCTCTCCATGTGACAGTGTTGAGGGAATTTATGAAGATTGCATTACAAGAAAGAGAAAAATGTCACTATGGTGATGCAAAAGACTTAGTAGGAGCAACTATTTCAGGCGAGATACGTATTCATTATTGTCATGCCATTTATTTTTTTGAAAGGTTGTAAAAATGATTTAATTAAATTAGATTTGACTCTTTTGTTTCAATACAGGGTTCTTCTAGGACAAAGAGAGGGGGGAAGGGAAGAAAGTGAATTGGAGAGTTGTAAGCACGATCTATTTCTTATTTTAATCATTGGATTTATTTCCTTTGGACATAAAATTTACTTATGTTTGTTTTTTTAATCCTTAGATTTGTTTCAACTCTTCGTCGGTGTCTGCTCTCTGTTATTCTTCCCTTTCTCTCTGCTGACTATACAAGAACTAAACTCTTACTGAGCATGGGACAAATCAACTGTAATTAACTCTCAATATCATGTTTTTCAACTGCCCATTTCATATCTAATGTTCTCATTGCTTTCATGGTTTGTTTTGTAGTGATGGTGGTGTTTTTCATTGGAGAAATATTGATAGTCAAAGTGAGAAGAGGAAGAGAAGAGATGCGGGAGAAGAATTGCGTTTTGGAGTCTGTGACTGTATTTTTGTAGCTAATTTCAAGAAACATCCCCATTTAGGAAGTATCCATTTAGGAAGTATCCGAGAATCTTAAGTGGAGAACATATTAACACACATTGTCTATCTTTAATTTAATTTGACGCCCTTGCTCGCTTCAATTCTAGCGGGAGAAGTAACGATCCTGCTTGATAGGGAGTTCCAATCCCGCCTCTATGGAGTGGAAGGGGCGAGAGTTATGGAGCGGAAGGGCCAAGAATTATGGAGCGGAAGGGGCGAGAATTATAGAGCGGAGCGGGCGGAAATTATAAACTAGTATTATTATAAAACAAGTGAAAGAAGAAAATTTTTGTCTATTCATGAGACTACATTTCCTCTAATATTCTTTATTTCTCATTTTCTTTTGTTCTCTTCTCTTCTATTTTGTTATGTTATCGAATTTGATCTGATTGTGCTCATACATTGCATATATTTCACCCGAAAAATAGTTATGCTAGGAGGCTATTGTCCAATTTATGATTGCTTGGTTCAATTTTAAATTAGCATAAATTAATGACATTTCTTTTTTCAATGCTTATTGCTACTGAATTTAATTTCATTTGATTGTCATTGATATTAAGTTAGTGATCATCATGGATTCCACATCAATTGTTGTTATGTTTACTGCGTTGAATATCGTTGTTTGGGTGATCAAGATTATTGGTTACATAGATGATGTAATAGTGCTGAAACATGGGACCGGCTTTTCCGTGAGCACGAATGGGCTAATCATGACATGTTATCATATGTTTGACAAAATTGAAAGGGGAATTATTTATGTTCATAGGTTAGCTGAAAATGAATTTGTTAGTCTGGTTACAGACGCGTCCAAGTTGGGATTTAACTCTATTGCAAGTCCAAGGAGTGACTTGTTGTACTAGTAGTATACTTGCATCTAATGGGTCGTTATATGCTAGAAAACATTTGTTTCATATAGGTCTCCCTAGTGAGTTTATAGAATAGGATCATGTTTAACGGGTCATGTTTCCTATCCATGTGTGGAAAACGTGTTTATGTCAACTGATTATCAAACATGTTCACATTATGATTCAACTGCATTAGCTAGGACACCGAATTATCGTGTGATGTGAGATATTTGGAATGTTAATGTGTTTCATAGATATCTTGCAGTTAAAGTAGAGTTGGATTATGAAAAAAAACATTCACCCCTTAGTTCCTATGATACAATGCACTGGTTTTGTTTATGGGTCGAATAGTTCAGGTGGTCCAATATTTAATGGTGAAGGTGAAGTTGTGGGGATTATGGTCTTAGGGTCTGATGGCTATAAGATTGCTCTCCATGTAACAGTGTTGAGGGAATTTATGAAGATTGCATTACAAGAAAGAGAAAAACGTCACTATGGTGATGCAAAAGACTTAGTAGGAGCAACTGTTTCAAGTGAGGTACGTATTCATTACTGTCATGTCATTTATTTTTTTTGAAAGGTTTTAATTAAATTAGATTTGACTCTTTTGTTTCAATACAGGATTCTTCCATGAGAAAGGGAGGGAAGAAGGGAAGAAAGTAAATTGGAGAGTTGTAAGCACAATCTATTTCTTATTTTAATCATTGGATTTATTTCCTTTGGACATAAAATTTACTTATGTTTGTTTTTTTAACCCTTAGATTTGTTTCAACTCTTCATCAGTGTCTGCTCTCTGTTATTCTTCCCCTTCTCTCTGCTGACTATACAAGAACTAAACTCTTACTGAGCATGGGACAAATCAACTGTAATTAACTCTCAATATCGTGTTTTTCAACTGCCCATTTCATATCTAATGTTCTCGTTGCTTTCATGGTTTGTTTTGTAGTGATGGTGGCGTTTTTCATTGGAGAAATATTGATAGTCAAAGTGAAAAGAGGAAGACGAGAGATGTGGGAGAAGAATTGCATTTTGGAGGCTGTGTGACTGTATTTTTGTAGCTAATTTCAAGAAACATCCCCATTTAGGAAGTATCCATTTAGGAAGTATCCGAGAATCTTAAGTGGAGAACATATTAACACACATTGTCTGTCTTTACTTAGGAATTCTATAGCTTGGTGGGTAAATAGCACATTTGCTCCCTGAAAGATAGGGTCTGTTACGACTCAGCCCCTCAAAGAAAAAAAGAGACGAGTTGGCCACTGACTTGGCATTTTTGTTTCATCAACAAATTGGGCAGCTAACCAGGCAGTCAAATTTCTCACATGGAACATTGACCCAACGATTTCCGTTAATTTTGCCAAAGTGGCTTTACAGAACTTGAAAATTAACGGTGTCGTTGCTGACATGGAACATTAAGGTGGATGATTGGCGGGAGAAGTGGCGCCCAACCATCTTTTAGGATTAAAAAAATTGAAGAAAGAAAATAAACTAGTTTGTACCTAAAATCAGTTTTAAGCCCTAGCCATTTGTTCCAAACCATTTCTTAAAATCACGTTTCTTCAAGAAGTTGACAGTGACAAAGTGCATTCATTTCTTCAAATCTCAGTATCAAGAGAGTGATTGCTGCAAATCAGGTATGTTTCTTGACTTTGGATGCTATTATTGTCTTGTGGTCCCCTGATTTGGTTTACTTTTCTTGATTTTCCATGCAATTGTGTTCTTATTTCATGATACGACAAATCAGGTATGTTTCTTGACTTTAGATGCTATTATTGTCTTGTGGTCCCCTGATTTGGTTTACCTTTCTTGATTTTCCATGCAATTGTGTTCTTATTTCGTGATTTTGGATGTTATTGTGTTTCTATGGTCCCCTGATTCTGACTTTTATTGTTGTCAGAATGGACCATTGTTTGCCTAACTCATCCTCATCCCCAGAACCGCCTTCAAAAGAGCCTTCTATACCAGCACCTGCACCTGCTCAGGTAGCTTGTGATTGTTGTGCTGATGGACCCCATAATCTGATGAATGATGAAGATTTAGATGAATTTTTGGATGATTACATGCGGGGCTTAGAGGAGGAGGGGTTGATACCAACTCATGATGTTGTGGAGGAAGGGGATGGGTCTGATGGGAGTGATAGGTCTGATGAAAGTGGGAGTGATGGGTCTGATGATGCAAATGAGAGTGATGTAGTGAGTGAAGATGGGGCAGTGAGTGAAGATAATGAACATTCCAGTCTTGGAACTGATGATGATGATCCCGATTTTAGAATGGCTTATGAGTCTGATGAGCTGGATAGTATGGAGGAAGTAGATGATGGTGATTTTGTTAGGGTACATAAAATTCACAATCCTAAGTTCAACCCTAAGTCAGATATGAAGAAGTTCAAGTTTCAATTAGGGATGGAGTTTAATAGCATGGAACAATTTAGGAAAGTTGTGAGAGATTATGCTGTCAGTGGGGGATACAAAATACGATTTGTGAAAAATGAGCGTAATAGGTGTCAGGTGAAGTGTTGTGTGAAGTGTCCATGGATGGTGTGGTGTTCCAAGATCACTGGTGAGCAAACTTTTCAAGTCAAGACTTTTAACAAAAGGCACATATGTGGTAGGCCCATGTTTGTGAAGCAAGCAACCTCAAAGTGGTTATGATCTAATCTGGTGAATAAGATTAGATCTGAACCAAACATTAGTTGTGGGCAGCTACTTGCATATGTGAAGGAGAAATACTCATTGGAGATTACTAGGACTTATGCTTATAGGATAAAAAAGAAAGCTTTGGAGATTATAGATGGAAAAAATGTGGAGCAATATGCAACACTAAGGAATTATTTGGTTGAATTGTTGAAGACTAATAGAGACTCTACAACTACTATATTGCTGGATAGGAGGACATTGGAGGATCCTCCAATATTTCAAAGGGTTTATGTGTGTATTGATGCATTGAAGAAAGCCTTCCTGGATGGTTGCAGGCCACTCATTGGCCTTGATGGTTGCTTCTTGAAGACAATATATGGACAACAATTACTAACTGGAGTGGCTCAAGATGGCAATAATGGCATTATGCCAATTGCTTGGGCAGTGGTAGAGATAGAGAATACAGATTCATGGCTATGGTTTTTGAGAAAGTTACTTGTAGATATTGGATCAATTGAAGATAGAAAGTGGTCTTTCATATCCGATAGACAGAAGGTACGTACTTCAAGTCTAGTCATTGTTCCATAGATTTATGAGTAATAATAACATTTATTAATTGTTTTATGTTTATTTTCTATTCATTTAAGGGGCTGGTTGCAGCACTTCAACAGGTTCAACAAGGTGTTGAACACAGATTTTGTGTTCGACACATATATGCCAATTTTAGTAAACGATGGAGTGGTAAGCAGTTTAGAGAGCAGCTGTGGAAGTGTGCAAGTGCAACAACAATCCAAGAATTTCAAAGAGAAATGCAAAAAATGCAGCTTTTAGTACACATTCAAAAAATGCAGTTATCGTGAACAACATGTCCGAGAGTTACAACTCCAAAATTCTTCCTTTCAGAGGTAAGCCTATCATTTCCATGCTTGAAGATTTGAAGGACGAGGCAATGGCACGGCATATTAAGATTTGTGCAAAGATGGAAAGGTGTCAGACAAGAGTGACCCCTGTGGTTCATTCGAAGCTGAAAGAGGAAACAAAAAAGAGTACAAAATGGCACGTGCAATGGTCTGGAGATGCTGCTCATTCAGTGTTCCAGGTACATGAATATCCAATGTCTTAGTTAATGTCTTTAGCGAACTAATGTTTAATTATATATTATTTGTGATTTAGGTGACATGCAGGCCCGATCAGTATGTGGTGGATGTTAAGAACGCAGCTTGTACTTGTAGAGTTTGGGATCTCACAGGGATACCGTGCTGCCATGCCATCGCAGCCATTGGATGGCTACACAAAGACCCGGAAGACTTCGTGCATCCAACATATACCAAGGCAACCATGTTGAGGATCTACCAACATTCTGTGATGCCAACAAGTGGATCTCAATTGTGGCCTCAGGTGAATGGAGATGTGGTGCTTCCTCCAAGGGAAAAGGTGGTTGTTGGTAGACCTAAGAAAAAGAGAAGGCTAGAACATGATGAGCCGAAGACAAAGAAAAAGCTACGACGACATTATCCAATCGTTCGATGCACAAAATGTGGACAAAATGGGCACAACAAGAGGACTTGTGGTAGAGCAAGGGGACATGTATTATCTTCTTCATTGATCATTAGATATGTTTATGTTATCCATAATGAAGTGCATAATTTTGAATATGCATTCTATTTGTAGCAACATTGTCAAACTAGTGGAGAAGTGGAGACAACTAACACTTTAGGAAATAAAGTGGCTGGTGTGATTGACAGGTGTGGATCAAGTGGAGGCAGTGGTGCACATATAACTCGCACGCGATCAAAAATGGTTGTCAGAAGGTCATCCACCACAGCAACTTTGCATGCTGCAACATCAAGTTCAAGATACTCTAGTATCCTCACATCAACTCAAGCATCCACAACAAAGCATCCTTGAGTTGCACTTTCTTAAATTTATTTTATGAGGAAACTTCTCAATGTTCTCTTATTTGCATGAATTTTGGATCTCTGAACTGCCAGTTATTTGCATGAATTTTGGACCTATGAACTGGTAGTTAATTTCCTGTATTTTAGACTATGAACTGGTAGTTGTTTGCATGTATTTTTGGACCTCTGAACTTGTAGTTATTTTTCTGTATTTTGGACCTCTGAATTGCAATTTATATGTATGTATTGCAGGTTGTGGTTCAAAGTAGTACTAGGTGACCATTTTGCAACAATTTTAATCTTTGAGTGGTTCATTTGATACTACTTAACCAGTATTTTGCATGGGAGCTCTATTTGCATGGATTATATACATGTGTAAAGTTATTTTTTATTTTTTAAGCCAATTCCATGTAATCCAACTACCATTCCATATCAATAGGAAAAACGGTTAGAGATTGGGTCAACATCCACGTCACTATTTTGACTGCCCGATTAGCTGTCCAATTTGTTGATGAAACAAAAATGCTAAGTCAGTGGCCAACTCGTCTCTTTTTTTCTTTGAGGGGCTGAGTCGTAACAGACCCTATCTTTCAGGGAGCAAATGTGTCATTTACCCGTAGCTTAGTGGATCTAGAGTCTATTTCACTATCAATATTTTTATCATTACTCTCTTTCTATGACGGCAAAAGCAAAACTCCCAAAATAAATCACTTTTTAATTTTTGGCATTTTGCAAAATATTTTTGGCATTTTTGCATGATACAAACATAAAAAATAGAAAATAATTAAATTCTAAATGAGAAATCTGGAGAAAAAGGAGAAAGAGCAATGATAAGAAAATGAGGAAGACATGTTATAAATTTTACCAAAACTGACAAAGGTATTTCAAGATTTACATGTTTAACATTCTCAAGTAAACTTGAAAATATTTCATCTTAAAATAAAAGTACAAACTTAAAAATAAAATTCAAAAAAAATTTAAGGAATTTTTTCTTTTGCAGAATAATAATTTCCCAAACGTTGGCCAATTATCTAAGACTGCATCCTTTGAAATTAAGCTGCCAGTAATGGTGAGTTGATAGTTAGCTGTACAGGCTTGGATTTGGATGAAAATATTAAATTCAGTGAGACAAAATCCTAATTAATCTAAATTCCCAGTTCACATTGATGCCTATGTTCAACTCTTAAAACATATATGTTAGGACCATCCTCCTATAGCCACTTGAGAGATTAAACTATTAAATATTTACTCAGCATCCACTGCTCCAACTATATACCATCCCCACTACCATCGTGGCCACCTGATGAAGCAAGACATTAATTAGCACAAAAAGTCATAATTAACAAGTAATTTGTGGAAAATAGATCAACCATAAGCTGGTTTGATTTCTCACGTAAAAGCTTCGTGAGTCGTATCAATGATCTAATGAGTAAAAATACACTAAAAATCAAAAACAACATCATTTAACAGTCAGTCACAAGTACTGTATCATCCATGCCAACAGCGAAGTGAAACAAGATTCAGCAGTGTCGTTATGAAAAACCCTTTTTTTTTTGAAAGAGCCATAAATCGTAAACTGAAAAAAGGGTACTGAAACCAGTAAGCTCAAGCTCTTTTGTAGAGTGAAAAATATATCCATATTTCAGAACCTAAATCCTTGGTACTTAATGGCATCCTCTATCCAAAAAGAGAGATCCCTCAATGCGTTAATGTCATCCTATGAAAAATAATGCTTCAGAGAAATGAAAAAAGGTTGACATGGCCAATGAAAAATCTACTCTTAATCAATTTAAATAAACATTAGACCTAACCTATTCTTTTTAAATATATATTAGACCTAAACTAGTTAATTGACAATGCAACTCTCTATGTTCTGTACAGACGAGAAACAACTTTGCTCAAGCACCAACAAAGTAGAATTCATGTGGGCTAAAGGTAGAAGATATAAAGCTAGTTTTGACATAGATATTAACCCATAACCACTGAGACCGATTGATAAGGCAAAGGAATAAAACAAAATCAGAATGAATGAACACAATTATCAGCATACGTAATTTGCTAACCAGAACCAAAACATAAGGTTGATTTGGGGTCTAAAACATAAACATCTATACACAACATATGCAAGCACACACATGAACAACCGTATTAGAAAGAATAGATGAATACAAGATATACTTTACCTGTAGAATTCATCAGGTGTAGCCTCAACCACCACCATAGTTAGATGTAAAGGAGCACCCTCAGTCCCTCGTATCACGACCAACTCGACAGAACCCCCAACCTTGTCCCATATCATCTCAAATAACTGATACCAATGGGAAAAGGATTACAAACAAACAAAGAATTCAAAGAATCATGAGTATTGTGTATGCATAAACATGTATGAGTGTGAGGGCAATGAAGTTTTTGTCTGCATATATTCATTTATGTATATAAAATAGTAAATACTAACATGCAAGTTGTATATGATTGACAGAATAGAAGTCAGATGTTGCCCAGAATGTAGTTGCAGAGTAAATGACACTAAGCAACAAATAAGCCTGTCAAGCACCAGCCGCACCACGAGTAGGTTGAACAATTTATTCCCACACCAAGAAAATGCACTAACTGTCTAAGGACATTCATGTGTGCTAGTAGCACTTTGAAAAGATAAAGGAAAACAAATCGCCATAAAGCTTTATATGGGAGCACATGCACCGATAAAGTATCATGATTCTGTTTTCTGAACATTTATATGGACAAATATTTCTTTATCGTTAAGATTCTTATCCTAGATATAAAATGTCATCTACCACAGGAAACACATATGCCAGATGCAGAAAAAGGAGAATTCAGGAAAATATCCCAATAGTCACGCAGACAATTTCGTGGTAAACCTATAGATTAAAAAGTACTTTTTTTTTTGGCTCCTGATCCATTAATATCTGTTCGAGCTAGTAAAACCAATCAGAATACCTGATCAGATCTTCTTGACAACTTATAAGTCTGCCATGCAGCAGCGTTAGTAGACTACATTTATAGATGCATATAACAACACATAACCGGTTAATATACTTCCAAATTTTCAGGTACAAAGTTCATGCATTGAGGAATATTCAAATCAGTGCAAAATCACACAGTGCTTAAAATAGATGTAACATGGCAACAATGATTTGAACCCAATTATGCAAAGCCTTATCTTCCAAAAGACTTTTCCAGAGAGTTTGTTAGCAACTACAGAAATAAAAAATTATTGATCACCATAACAAATATGGTTCTTTTGCTTCTCCCCCAAGCATAGTTCTTCAACTCCCAACACTTCTTTAATCGGATTTGTGTATTTTAATGAATCAACTGGAATATCTAAAACTTTTTCTTCAAGCTTTGGATACCATATATGTTTTGTATTTTTAGTTCTGCGAAAGCATATGAAAAGAAATAGAGAAACTCATTTCAAGTTCAGATCCCTCCAACCCACTACAAATCTATTAAAGAATCAGAGGAATATCACAACATCAAGCAACCACTGTGATATAATCAACGAGAAATACCTCCAGAAAACTCTGAACAGATTTTCCATCACACTCAATGATAACATCGTTGGGGCATATCCCAGCCAACTCCGCAGATGACTCTTCTATAACCTAGTTACAGTCCACCAAAAGATGAAAGGCAGTACGAAATCAGTAAAAATGGTTCAAATTTGCAAAGGACATTATACAGGGAAACAAATAAACAAATCTTTTTTATTGTAACTATATTCAACAAGTTTGAATCAGTACTTTTTGCCAAGAATCACGTAAAAAGTATGAAGAGCGCCCAAAAAACACCCAGACAGAGATAAAGATAACATTTGATGCTAATGCAGCTAATTGGCATGGAGTTCAAGTGTAAAACAAGCATATGGAGAAATGTACCCAGAAAACATTGAAATGTTGAGATAGTCAGTTCAAACTTATGACTCAAATAAATTATATATGTGGAACAGTCCAGTTGCCAGGAATTGCATGAAACTTGGATAGGTTCTTTTTTTATGACCGAAAAATTGGATGACGCCTTGAGGCACAGTGATTAAAGTTTAACAAGAAGTATAATACATGTAAACTAAACTTGAGACTAAAGAGAGAGAAAGTACATCCCTAGTCAAGGCAAAATTCTTAAAAGTGAAAACTCATTGTTAAGTTCCAAAAAAATGCAATTAAAATTTTGATTTTTTTCTTCTTACAATAGCCTTTTATATGGCAAACATCAAAAAAGATATTTTTCTAAAGTAATGTTCATTTTTTCTTAGAAAACACCATGTGTCCTCAATGCCACAGGAAAAACTTATCAACAGGTTTCATATTAAAATCTAGAGGTTTGTTAACCAATTAAGGTCTCTTTGTCATTTCGAAAATCACAATCGTAAAACTTTAGTTTGTGAAACTAAAGTGATATTTAGGAAGAAATTCAAATCAATGCAAAGAGGAAAAAGAAAGAGGGCAGTCGTCCTAGAAGAGATGGAGTGCTCTCTGGCTTGGGAATGGAGAGCAAATGCGGTAAAGGGGAAGCAGTGAATAGTCTAGTATTGGTGGTAGGGTTGACTTGCCTTTTATGCTTATTGGTCTTCAGTAGGTAAACAGTAATTTTAAGGGTCCCAGTTTATCCTTGTATTTACGTCTCTTCCTAATTCAGAAGAAGGTGAATTGGCAAAGTCTGGTTCAACTAAGGAGTAGGCCATCCTAGCAGATAGTGAAAAAAAATTTGGGTACTTACTTGGGCTGCAGGAAGTCTCTCTCATGCTGTGCTATTGCTAGTGGACCCATTTTGTCTTCAATTCAAAATAAGGGATTAGTTTATGGTTGGGATCAATTACCGTTGGGGGTTACTGACTCTCGGGACGAATTGATCTGTACGCTGCCCTGTATCCTTCAGAGTTGTGAAAATGGGTCGTTCAAAGGGGATCTGCAAACTAGATGAGTCAGAATCCAGCTACTTAGGGTCTTGAAGAGGTGTTTTACACACTTGAATCTCTATCAATAACAATAAGAAAGAACTTGACAGAAAATCTAAATCAGAAAGAAGTCCTTGTCCTGGGAATATGCTGCTCTATTATTTCCAGGTCTCTATCTCTGTACTTGGTGATCTTTCGGCTCAGTTAATAAATTACCTTCATTAATATATAAAAATGAAGATGAGAGGATACGGAAGATGGTGATGGTGGTGATTCATGGTGCTACTGGTAAAGGTCATTCAATTTCTGGTAAAAAACTCATAAGAGATGAGAAAAGGAAAGAAAAAGGACAAAGAGAGGAGTTTAAAATTCCAGAAAAACTGAGAGGCAAAAAGGAGGAAATGACAAAACTAATGGAGAAGATTATTTAAAACAACTGGTTTTTCACATAACAAAGTTTAAGCTATTTATGCATAAATTCATTTTAATAAAGTTTCTTCTAGTCTAATGGTTAGAAAGGCAAAGTCTACTGGACTTCAATTTTAGACAAAGTCCCAGTAGAAGACACTTATCAAAGAACATGGCATTACCCCCCAAGATCTACGTTCCTTCAAGAGCAAGGGCGGAAGATATAACTCACCTCCTCGACAATTACGCCTTTGCCAATCCTAGGGAACTTTTGGATAACCTTCTCCAGAATAGGAAGCTTAGCAGCATAAAGGTTAGTCATTTCCATTCCAATCCAAGGTCGGCGAAGTTCCCAATGCCAAAATACCATCCATTAGATCATTACTTGTGAATGCCTTATCTTAAAAAAGAAAATAATTAGTATTTACAACACCAGGAAATGTTTTACATTAAATTTTATTCGTCACTGAAAAAAAAAATCAATGTTTCAATATACACAGTATCTCAACATTTCAATGTTTTCTGGTACACTAGCAACATCAATCATGTGTAAAACACATGCAGAAAATCACATAACTCTGCAAGCAGACATAAGCCATTGCACAATTCCATAACAAAATTCCACTGGCAGTGTTTATTTAGAACTTCAGATTAAGATTAAGCATGCGTTTGGATGAGAGTATGGGTGATAGAGTATACTCTCTCGTAAAGCGTAAAAGCTGAGAGTGTCTGAGAGTATGGGTGACAGAGTATACGCTAGCGTATACTCTCATCCCACACTGTCATGCTATATTCTTCTAAGCAACAGGTTCCCTAACCGTTTCAAATACATTCCTGCCTCAAGTGATTTACGTAGCAGTTATAACTGGTTCACAAAGGATTCTGATGAACAAAGACAAAATAAGAGCTCCAAAAACTATAAATAAAAGACTGACATCAAAAGTAGCCATAGGCAAAATTGGCACTATTTTTTTTATAACTTTCCCTTAAATGCATAATCAAATGTAAATACAAGCAGAAATTACAAGAAAAACAGCATCCACGCCAAAAGGATCCTATAACTATAAATTTATAAAGTAGGCAGAACTTAATGAACAAACAAACAAATTCAGGAAACTGGAAACAATAATTTCAACAAAGAGTTGTAAAATGGGAGTCATAAAAATTTGGAACTTACCCATATTTCTTGAAATGCTCCCACCACTTGAAAGCTATGTTAATTGGCATAAAAGGAGTCAAAAACATATCATAAAAATTGAATCCAATGACTTCTCCATGCTGATTGATAAGTGGCCCCCCATCACCACTCTACATCAAAAAAATCATTAGTCAGGAGATTACTGCATATCGAATTTTAAGAATCTAACTACAAAAGACAAACATACATACATGTATATATAACTCAAGTGTATATATATACCATTTTAAAAACACTAGACGCATATTAATTTGATATTAAAGGGATAGCAATAATCGTTTGCTCAAAAATGAATGAACAACATCCAATATATAATTATAATTCAAAAGTATCTTTACCAATTACATCACAAGAAGGGAAGCAGTTATTATGACCATCAAACATTGATCTACCTAACTCATTTTTTCCTTTTCTTTTTGTATGGATGTGTCTAAGAGAGAGAGTGGAAAAAGGGACGGAGGGAAGGAGAGAGTGTATTACCCTCGTGATCCTGCAAGAGACCCTGAAAAGCTCTTTGCAATCATATCCACAGACGTTAAGACTGAAAAGAAACAACAAAAACAAGAATTAGTGGTCAGCAAGGGACCTAAATGTAGGACTGTGCTAAAATTTATATATATTCAGACAACTATCATACATTTAGTAATATTACTAACATAATGCAGCTCAAAATGTAATATAACCTTTATGTGCAGTCTTTAATGTTTGAATGAAGAAACAAAATTCATAATAGGGGTTAATTCAAGTATTAATGGAATATTTTACCTGAATTTACCAAGTGCAGCCATAAGGTCATGTGGACTAATAGAATAGCGGCCCAACGCAATTACAGTGTCTCCAGGAATAAGATTAAATGAACTTGAATGTGCATGAAGCTGAAACGACTTGTCCTCAGGGAAGTGAAGATGGCTTGGATTAATCGTGGCAGAATCATCTAAATGTCTCAAGCTTGCAGTTGGTAGCAAAGAATCTGATTGAATCTTTATAACAGCAATATTGAAATGAAAATCATGAACGACCACTTGACCTTTATATAATTTACCATCTGATAGGTACACAACCACCTGCAAAAATAGTATATTAATTTTCATTTATTTTTTTCTCATAAGACAGTATAACAAACGAATATGAATACTAGGTATCCCAAATACGAACCTTGACATCATCTGCTATGGCGTTTTGATCCGTAGTACTCCTAATCAGATTGGCAGAAGTTAATATGACACCACTGTTATCATCACTTTCTATGATAGTCCCAGAACCTTGAAATATCTCCTCCTCACCTAGGAACAACCCAAGTTAAATAAGCAATAGTAATAGTTACTAATTATCAAGGTAAAAAAAAAATAATTGAAGGAATAAATACCCGAGTAAGAAACAAGACTAACGACTGATGGAGAAACTTTTAAAGCAGCTATCTTGGTTTCAATATCCAAGTACAAATTCTCGGAGATGGAGCTAAACTTTGGGCGCTTCAGAAGAAGGTTGAACATATAGGAGTCGTGGTCAGGGGCTGTAGATGCAGCTGTATATGCATTCAATTAACCAAGCAAAACGAATACCAAGTTGACACAAAATATGCTGCTGCATAAACAGTATAAAATAAAAGTACAGAAAATAAATGATCAAAATATACAAAACTTACAGAAATAGGTGTGATTTGGAACCCGCTTCCGTTGCCATGGGTTGAACCTCTTAATAGGTCGGGTGTGCATGATTTCACCTGCATAATATAACAAAATAACTCAACAAATAATTACATCAATATTATAACACCTACTGGATGTGAAATGGACAAACTGCAATTCATTCAGAACTTCCATCGAACATGTGCCAGTTATTAGCATTCAACCAGTGTTGTAAAAGGCGAAAGTGCTAGACCCTTCAAAGCGCAAATTCAAACATAAATTCAAAAATCATAGAACAGTCGAACATAAATTGCAATTTCACATACTCTGTATAGCTATATATATATATATACCAGAACTTGAGAACAATGCTGTTTTTTCGGTCCATCCACTCAGATCATGGAACTTTATCACTTATTTTCTATTGTGAACTGATCAGTATCCATCAACAAGAATGGTTCAAAGTCTGTACAGCTATAGCTACAGTTTTGAAAAGATTAAAGCAATAAAAATTAAGAAACAAAATAAAACATGTGGCAAGGAGAAGCAGATAAGGATTTCCCAGAAAACATCTAGTCGACTTACCAGGTGGAAGAGAATCGATCGATTCTTGAAGAGAAGAAGAGGCCGATCGATTCGAAGCTGAAGCTGAAGCTGCTGCTGCTGGATTGAGAGAAAAAACGATGGAAGAGAAGATGTGCGCCTATCGTGTATTGGAGGGCTTTTTTTGCTAAATCTTTGTTTTTACTTACTTACCCTCTAAGAAGTTAACCTAATGACAAAATAAACCAACTCTTGCTAAGCGTGCGCCTCTTGCTTTTGCGCCTAGCCTCATGCGCGCCTAGGGATCGCCTGACTGCGCCTGTGCACCTCTTCACAAAACTGGTCTAGGTGTGCAATGGATATTACTTTCTTTTATACAAATGCATTGCTTGTTTTCCCTATCAGTTCATGTTTACGACATCTTTTCAGGCGAGCTGAATCTTATAGAGCAGGGAAAGCCTCCTCTTCCCTTCATTTCCAACTTTAATAATTATTGTTGGATTTCAGAGGTCGACTTTTGTTCTAATTTTGTTGATGTTTGTGAAGTTTCTGTAGTTCCTGTTAAAGCCGTGTTGCTTGTAAACTATGGAATGGTTCTGTAATTTTTTATTTTCTACTGCTTCAGATTCCAATTTTAAGAATTATTGTTGGATTTTAGAGGTTCATCTCTTAACTGTTTATGATTAATTCTTCTCTGTAATTTTCCATTATATATCTTTATCAGGTTGATGTGGCTTTTCTTCTTATTTTGATTGACATAAGCGCAATTAGTGTCAAGACGAGCAATTTTGAAGGATTTCGCCATTGTACGTTGATCAGAGCTAGCTGTTACATTTATTTGAATTAATTGGAGAATCTATTCCTCCTTCTACACATTGATTTCTGACCTGACCAGTTAAAAGTGTATTTTTGTCTTGGTCTACTTCCTCGTGACATTTATATTCGCTAATCCTTAAGTCATTGATTTATATTTGCAGTTTGTACCACTTGCGACCATCTTCATTGGTTGGCTATTTGGGTTTCTCGTTTTTGTTTGGTCTCATCTGCGCTTAATATTCTTTAACAAAAATGTTTTAGGCCCATGGGCTGGACTAGTACTAAGCTCAGCCCGTCTTTGTGAATGAGTCGAAGGCCCCAAGAAATGGACTATTTAGTCCCTGAATGCCCATTAGCTCGGGGCTGTCCAAGCTATTCTTCAATTTGACATAGGGCTGGAGGTCAGTTCTGCTAGCTTCGTCACGAGCCAGAAGAGTTTTGCAAATTTGTAACCATATGAATTCCTCAACTAATATATATTTGATGAATAGAGTGTAATTGATTACAATTGTCAAGTAATGATTATGACTAATTTCAAATTTTATTTGAATAATACTAAGCAAGAAAGTAAACACAATATGAAAATCAATCAATTAAAGGGCACGCGCGTCTAATTTCACCTTCACCGCTCTTATCCAATTCATTTGTCATGTTAATCTCAATTATTATCTATATTGATTGTCGATTTTTCCTAACCTATTTAATTCTTCATTCAAGATTATATCCAAAGTATTTTCATCACCAACAATCTCTATTATTCCTAACATTCAGATTTAAATTTTATGAAAAATCATGTAACGACTAACGACTACATAGACAATGTTCCTATATTCCTATGGTTCATTCATCTTATGACATCTATTATAAGAAGCGATTGATCTAAACAATCTCTTTCTAGTTTCATGTTTAGCTTCAAATTCATTCAAATATTGTCCAAATATTCAAAACCATTAAACATATCAATAGACTTTTAATTAATCAAAGAATAATAATCATATATTAACAAACACCAAATTCATTGAATAATCATGACTAGGTTACATTTTAGAGCCCTAACTAAACATACCAATATATATTAAGTAACATACCAATATATATTAAGTAATATTTGAGTTACCGGATTATGAAATCTACCACGCCGACATATTAACTAGAACTTCGAAACTAGTTCATTCTCAGACTATGTTTGGTTAGTCATGGAAATGGGAGCGGGAACGAGAATGTGAATGGAACCGGAGTTACTATTCATTGGATTTTGATATTTGGTTCACAAAGGAAGTGTGACAGGAAGACTTTATTTTAATATTTGATATGTAAGAATTCATGAAGTAATGGAATTAACTTTGTTTTCAAAAGACTGTATTAACCCTACCTTATTGTGACTTTTATGTTTTTGGCTGACTTGGATAATACATTATCATCCTCTGCCTATATACTTAATTGGACGTGAAATACCAATCCAAACGCAGGCAGGCAAATTTGAAGCTTTCTAGTTTGCAAGAATGTCTATACTATCATTTAAAAGAGCTAATAATTTCCAATAAGATCGGACCCGTAAAAAAAAGAATCACGAAATACTTAGAGCCCAGGAGGGTGGCTTGAATGCAGTCTGCCCACTTTAGAGCCCGCTAGAAGGCAACAACGATCGCGTTAGCTTGATCATGGATCTCCACACCTAACCGTATCACTTGACACAGTCTATCCCACTACCTGACACTGTCTCCACGGTCTGATACCGTACCAATAAAATCAGAGATTGTCCCTGTAGGACAGACTCCAGTCTAACAATAATTGTCAGACGTCTTTGTCCCACTACGCTATCCTTGTACCAACCTGACACCTGAGCCAGCCACTTGTATCTCGTACCATTAGCCTAGAAATTACATTTATGCCACCTTGCAGTGGACTATAAATACCTGACCACCTTCTACAGTAGGGGGAAGGTAACAACCGGAGAAACATCCCTCTATCCTTATCTGAGCCTCTCACTACAAACAAGTCTAAATATATCGTCTTTCAACCTTATAATCACCCTCAAAAATATCAATTTCATCTCCCCTGCGACACATACATCTCTGTTATTATCTCTAATATACTGATTTGACTGTTTATCGTCAAGATTGATACTTACTCTCACGCCGGAGCTTCATTGGCAGGTATCCCACCGGTGCCCTAGAGTTCTTCTCTGACTTTCCTTGCCAGGTCACGCTTGCAGGTGGTCCACCTTAACTGATTTTGACTAATTCAACGATTGTATAATCAGATCTCTATAGTCCGTCATAATCTTCATAATTTGTCATGTACTGAAATGAGCTAGTCCAATATGCAATCACGGTGTCGTCCACACATGAGTCTTGTATGATTGAGTGTTTCCTTGGCATCTTTCTAATTGCTTTAAAGGATTCCAATTATGTTGATGACATTTTATGCTAAATTTGACTTGTAACAAAAGGCAGAAGCTACATGGTTTTTTCTTTCCCAAAGTTAGCCTGGGTGGGCCAACATTACAATCGGATCGTGTGATTGCTAATCGAACGGCCTAAAGTCAATAAAGAGAGTTGGCTTTTTGGTGGACCTTCTAGGAAAGGAAATGCCAGACAATCTTAATTCACCATCGTCAATGGTTTCAATTAATATGGTAGAAATCAAAAGCATATATTCAGTTCAAGTCATGTGTACTGATTTATATACGGCGGCTTAGCATATTTTCTTACATCATTTCGGCGGACACATTCTTTTTATATTCATATGAAAATCATGTCTTATCCCACACTTTTTATCCACATTGAATTAAATTCTAATATTAGGTCCTAGACCAATATTTTACTTTTTATAACCGAAAATGACACTATACAAATTTATTATTTAGACATCCGATATATGATTAAACTCGTACTGTTTGATGCGTTTGTCTTTTTTCTACTTATCGCATGATAAGTTAAGTCAAAACTCTAGATGACTCGAAAAAAAAAAGATATTAATAAATTATATATAAAATTTTAAACTTTCAAGGCCAATGTCCCCCTTTAATGTTTAAAAAATCCAAATCTAACTATTTAAAGTCAAGTCCCCTCGGAACCCTATCAAGGTTCGCCCCAGCGCCCCCTCCCCCTTCCCCCAAAAAAAATAACAATCCGATACTGATTCGGTCATTGGTCACATTTCTATTATTTTCAGTGAAAATCAAACTAGATCATACCTTCTGAATCCATATGTTCACAATTAAATTATCACCCAAGTAGTTAACACAACTCAAAATTTATTCTTAGTGTTTTAAGAACTAAAATTGTCTCAATAAAGTTGACTTCATAGTTCACATTTGATACTATAATTTGTGTACTCTATTTATCTAGGGAGATATTTTATCAATCTAAAGCATTCCATGAATTAGTGTAAGGAATGAATTATGACATCTTCAAGTTGCATTAGCCATTATTATTAATCAATTATTGTTATTAATTTGTTTTATTCGATCATTTCATGATGATCAATATACATGGAGATTGGTTGATTAAATTAACATGATGAAAATGGTAGTTATGGATCTGTTTGGATTAAAGTATGTGCTCTCGTAAAGCGTAAAAATTGAGAGTGTCTGAGAATATGAGTGACAAAATATAACGTAGTTTATACTATGAAACAAACGGATGTTATGCTTTCATTTCTGGCTTAAACTGGACTGTGGAACAATTAAATTATTTGCTAATTTCTAATTACTATTTAAGGGCCTGTATATTGTGGGTGACCGTGTCAGTCAGACCTGCCAAGTCGTCTTCTCTCATTTTCGTTTCTTTTTTCAATGCTCCGCCGCCTCCGCGTGACTCACCATTCAATGCCAGCTCATAAATACACTGTTGTTTTGAAAATTCACACTTTTTTTGTTAACAATATTACTACTACCACCAGTTTTCCACAACAGTCAACAATCCCATTGTTAGTGGAGCATTTTGACTTTTAAAGAGTTGGCTTATCTAGTTTGGGAGCTTGTAATTATTGCATCACTAAATTAATTAATAAGACCGCTTGGAGCTTTTAAGAGTTATTAATTTAGAGGATTAACGGTGAATTTTGATCGATTTTTAGTGGGTATGCCAATTTTTCGATTTTTGATTAGATTTTAGTGAAAGATATGTCAATGGTTTTATACCTTTTAACTTTTAATATGAAACCATGCGCGTCTAGATTTCAATACTTCGATAATTTTAATTAAACTGTTTTGGAGTTTAAGAATATTGAAGTCAAGGTTGTGAGCAGGACCAAACTCCTATTTCATTATGTTCCTTGATAATATCATATGGCTTCTTTGTTAATTTCATGCTTTATGGAAGGGTTTTGATCAAATTGGCTGATGTTAAATCATTTTTGAACTTAGTAGAGTTGAGGAACAAGTTAAATGGTGAAGGTAGTGATGTGTAGGGCATGTTTGTTTTGTAAAGGGTGACAGTGATTCCAAAAAATTTTATAGAAAATCTAGAAAAAGTTTCAAGTGCTTCTATTATCATTACATATGAATTTGGAGTTCCCAGAGTTCAAAGGTTGCAAGCAAGCTACAAATGTCGAGCACATGAGTTTCTTCATTAAGAAAACATAACCAATTTAAATATTTATCCAGTACTAGGACCCCCTAACTCTAGTAAACTGCTACAGAGCAACCGATCGGGATTTTCAATCAACATTCTTCTATAGAATACTTTTCTGTTGAAATATTTATTCTTTCTCCTTGCTTTTTCCTTTTTAACTCTGTACCCTCACCTTTAGTCTTAACTGTACACTCTCCCTGTAGCAGTATTACCAGGTTTATAAAACTTTCATCACATTTATAATTCTTTCATGATGTCATGTCGTGTCATGCACAATTATTGAAATCGATAATCAAAGCATAAAATATGCGCAATAATAATTCATACACCACAACACTAATAAATATAAATACAAACATACAATTCCAAACCATCAAACATTTATAAATACATACATTTATAATTCTTTCAAGATATCATGTCGTGTCATGCACAATTCTTGAAATCGATAATCAAAGCATAAAATACCATCCCAATACAAATTCCATACAAATATGCGCAATAATAATTCATACACCACAACACTAATAAATATAAATACAAACATACAATTCCAAACCATCATACATTTATTTTGTGACACAGTTGAGATGTTACTTAACTTTGTACCATTTCATAATTCCACTTATTCAATTATAAGAATGGTTCCTGATCAGTGACCGGAGTTGAGCAAATCGAGGCAGTGAAGGCGCGACAGCCGTGAACTTCTTCTTGTCATATCTCAGTGATGCTTTCTTCGTTTCGTATGAAAGTGACACCGTTGAGCCTCTCTCGTCGTCCTCTTCACGTTGACACCAAAAACACCGGAAATCTTTGCCCTTTTTGTCGATCTGATTATCGTCATCGCCCTCTCTCTCGCCAGTAGTGGTTTTAGGGTTACCTTGATAGTCGTACCCTTTATATTATTTTATTTACCCACTGGTTTGACCTTTTTACCCTCAGCCCTCTACTCTTTCCTTTACCGACCCTACGTTACACACTGCGTTATAATTTAATCGTTTCTTCTACCAATTTCCATTTAATTTCCTAAATTCTAAATAGTCTATTTCGACTCCAACTTGTCGATTATTAACAACCCATTACTACACAATTTAATATTGATTTTCCACCTAATATTACCCTATTGTAACATGCGAGTTATCTATGAATCCGGGGTATTACATCAAATCCAAAGCTTCGCCCCAACCAAGAGTGAATTTTATATTCTGGAAGTGTCATTCACGTGTCCCCTCATGGAGATTTGTTCACTATCTATGAGTCAGTTGATGGTGGTACAATCATGTTGAGCAACAAAAACCCTTGTAAGATTATTGGAAATGGCTCAGTTTGGATCAGGTTGCATGGTGGAGCTCTTAGAAATTTGGATGGTGTCTATCATGTTCCAACTTTAATGAAGAATTTTGTATCTCTTGTGTTTTCTTGATTCGATTGGTTGCAAATTCTCCACAATAGGTGGATTTTTGGAGGTCAACAAAGGATCAATGCATATGATGAATAGAAAGAAGATTAATGGTCTTTATATTCTTCAAGGTGGTGCGGGTGGTGTCACGAGGTCTCGTAATTTGGGGAAGCTTTGGATGAGAAAAAAAAAAGTTAGAGTGTCATCGTGTTCTCAACTCTAGTATGTGGCTTAGAGTTCTCAGAAAATACAGGTTGATGGTTCTTTGATAGAAAGCATACTTTTGGATTCACTTGATAAGGCAAGTAAGACTAGTCGAGAGGGGCACACCCAAGATTTCAACTCATGTGGGGCAAAAATGTATGGGGTATAAGCCCATCTTGAAAGCAATTAATAGAATTGGAATTAGGTGGTGAGCCGTGAGGATGGGTGGGGCATGTTGTAATTTTTTTACAGCAAGCCCAGCAGTAGGGGTACTTTGGTCATAAATAAAAATTTATTTTATTATTTAAAAATTATGAATGTGTTCTGATCGAGATTACGAGTTCAATTGTATATTATTACGAGTTCAATTGTTTCGCATAAATAATATACCGTTGGACTCGTAATCTCGATCAGAATACATGTATAATTTTTAAAAAATAAAAGAAATTTTTTTAATGAATAAAAATGATTTACAACGGGGTCTACTATAGAAAAACTACAGCAAACCACGGCTATCCTAAGCTACGAGCTATTGTTCAACACCTTATATATAAAAAATTAAACAATGCAGTTGCCGCTTTTATTATATTCTCGAAAGTGTCATTGATACAATTAATACTAATTTTAATATTAAAATACATATACCGATGAAAAATGATAAAGATTTTATTAATAATCAGCCCAAGATTTCAGTGATAATCATCCCAAAAGCATTCCAACGAACACATATAGATAGCTATACTTTTATTTATACATATATGTAGCTAGGCTAGGGGCGACCACCACCGGGATTAGGGTTCGGCAATGGATTTGGTCTAGGTTTATCACTCTCTCTCCCTTTTAGAATGCGCGCAATTACTCCATCATTACCATTAATACTCTTGGTACCTTCAAATATACTGGGAAAAAATGTGCCTTCTTGACCTTTGATTGATCTGGCCGAACAGTTGTCGAATCTGAGCATGAGTAGAATCGCAATTAGTGCCAAGACGAGAGCAATTTTGGAGGATTTTGCCATTGTTGATCAGATCTAGCTGTTTATGTGTCTTAGTTGGAGAATCCATTACTCTGCATATATGTCTATTTATATTAATATTTTGCTTTGCTCCTTCAATTTTCCACCCTTTGACCTGGTTAACATTTCAATATTTCATTTTTCAACGAAAGAAATTTTCTTTGCTGTGACTTTCTTGCGGAGGAGGGTCTGGACTTTGAAATTTGAATAATTCTTTAAAGATGATTCGTTCTGCATGCTGACGAGTTAAAAGTGTAATTTTGTCGTGGTCTATTACCTTGAAAGTGTATTCCGATGGTGATAAGATTTCCATTACAAACAATTAAATTGTGAAAGTTGTATTAGTAGTTAATCTATTTAAATTGTTTGGTTGATAAAATGTAATTGTAATGTGCTCTATCTAGATATATATATTTCCAAGATTGATATATGATGTAAATAAATAAATTTGAAATCCAAAATTGTATACATAATATAATATAGGGGAAAGTTATGGGTTGCACCTTATAGTTTCATGAAAGTATCAATTTGCACCCTATACTTTCAAATATATCAAATTGCACCTCATACTTCCATTTTCATACACCGTCGCACCTTCTGTCATTTTTCCGTCTGTTTTTGCTGATCTGGCATCTTTTCACCGTTACTTTGATGACATGTAGATTCACATATGTGCTACATGGATTATGGTCCAAGTGGACTACTTAAATTTTGACAAGTGTCAATTTTGGTGGGAAGAAAAAAACATAACAGTCTTAACTAACTATACAAAGAATGTTTTTTATTTTGGATCAAAATGCACCCTCAAGTTTAAAACGTAGATAATAATACACCCTAAACTTTCAAAAACAGATCAATTCAGACCCTATCAAATGTGAAAAAGTCAAGCAGTACCCCCTCTCAGGTTCACACATTCCAAACACATCAACCAAATATTAACCAGCAAAATCACACTAAAAAGAGATAATTTAACATTCCATACAATCCTGCAATAAGTCTCAACCATAAATTTAAGAACTAGTCATAATATTTGAAAGTCTTACATAATTAACTTAATTTGCTTACACCAGAAAAAATAAATCATTGGTGTACAGAAGACACCATACATCATTCTCATTTTCCAGCATTACTTTCTCCTCTTCCTTGAGGATCCAATCTTGCACTGCCACGAGTTATAACCCTTGCCATTGATGTTCCAGGCTACAAACAAGAAAGAAAAAAAAATTAAGGTACTGTATGAAAAAAATAACAAACTTGGACATTGTTACACTTACATTTAGAATTGATCTTCCTGTGTCAGGGTTGATGTAAATACCAAGCCCTTGTAGTTGAGTCCTCTTCCTTGGTTTGGTTTTAGGCCTGCACTCTTGATGATGTGGACTCACATACTTTGATGCAGCATTTAACCTTGTCACTGGTGGTAGGATATTGGCAGCTGGAATGGTAGTGGCAGCTGGCTCAACTTGGTTGCTGGATGTGTTTGGTTCTCAAGATAGAATGTTTCTAAGTCTTGAAGCTCTTGTCACTCGTGGTAGGGGTGGTGGAATAGTTTGGTTGCTTGATGCACTGGGACGAGGAGGTGCAAATTTGGTTCTTTTCACCACTGCTTGTATTGGCAGGGTAGTGTTGCTTGAGGAACTGACTGCTGCTATAGGGCTTTGTGAAATTGTTGCTCCAGTCGTAGCTCCACTACTAGAACTACTCTTTCCAGGACAATCTTTGTTCCTTGAGTTATGGCCTTTACCTTTGCAAATTTTACATGTCATACTCTTGCCCTCTCTTGTCAACTTGTTCTTTAAAACCACTTCATTATGCTCTTTTCTCCTCCTCCTCTTTGGTCTCCCTGGCATCTTCCTGATCTTTGGTGGCAGGACATTGTCCTGTTCTGATTTTGGCCAATATGCTTCACCACGAATTGGCTCAATTGGTACTTGATAAGCTCTCAAGTAGGTGTTTTTCTTATACCAAAGATCTAGATATTCATCGACCCTAGACCCTGTCTCATTTATAGCCCTAATTGCATGTGAGCATGGAATACCAGAGAGCTCCCATGCTCCACATGAACAACTTGTCTGCCTTAACTTAACCACATATTGGTTCCCCTAAATCTAACTTCATAGCTGCCTCCACCATTCCACTCACACTCCCACATATGGCTCTCACTCATATTTTTTTGAATCCTCATATGAACAAGAGGACCATAGTCATTCTTCCATGTGTTCACTGCAATTTTTTTATCCCTCAGCCTCCTCATCAAAGCCCTCCTTATGTCCTCCAACATGGATATAATTGCCTTTCTCCTTGCCACAAGGATTGTCCCATTGAAAGCTTCACAAAGATTGTTGTCAATGGAGTCACATTTTGATCTTGGACTAAAGAAAGCCCTACACCAGTATTTAGGGTCCACTAACAACAAATCTGCTGCTGCTTCTGGGTGTACAGTTTTCAGTTCTGCTAGATTATGCTCAAAGTCTGTTTTATTTGAGGACTTAGCTATTTTCCAGAACATGGACTTGAGGTGTCTGCCAGCAAATCTCCTACTCCAATTGGAGTAGTAATGCCTGCAACAGAATCTATGTTCAGCCATTGGCCACACCTCTGCCACTGCATTAACAAGTCCTTTTTGTCTATCACTTATAATGGCAAAACCCTCACCATTAGCAGTCTGCATATCCAACCTTAATAACTCCAAAAACCAACTCCATGTATCTGTGTTCTCAACCTGAACCACAGCCCAAGCAATTGGGAACATTTGATTATTTCCATCCCTCCCTATAGCAGTAAGCAACTCACCTTTCACCAAACCTTTTAGAAAACACCCATCAATACCAATGACCGGTCTACAACCTCTAAGGAAACCCACCTTACAGCTATAAAAGCAGCAGTAGAATCCTTTAAATAGAGGTGCATCATCCTCATTCTCCCTGGTTGTCCAAATGGTTACAGTTGACCCGGGGTTGGAAATCAGCAATTCCTCACCATAATCCCTCAGTTTCTCATACTCTTTAAGACAATTTCCATCCAAGTCAGCTAACACATCCCTCTTCACCCTTTTAACCTGTTGGATACTTACATCTAGTTCTAGGTTTTCCATCATAAAAGCCTTCAGGTGCCTAGGTCTTATGTCAGGATAAGAAGATATAGTCTTATAGAACCTCTTATACAAAAACTTATGTGAAAGCCTTGGAAGTTCTCTCTTTTGTTCACATGTATGATCATCATAGAATGTCTTAATCTGAAAATTATTTAGATCTTTACAGAATGATGCAAATATCTGCCATGGACAATCATCAGAACCAAAACACTTAAACCTAGTTCTACTAGGTTCATTTCTGACCAACCTTATATCATGCCTACTCATAATGGCATAATTGTTCACAACATTCTTAAAGTCTTCAGTTTTATCAAATAACATTCCAAGATCAAATTTAGGGATACCTTTTTGACACTTGAAGATTGGAAAATTCTATCCACGAGTTACACTGATATCATCACACCCAGGTTGAGCCAAACCATCATCATCTTCTGTCTCTTCATCCTCAGAAGAATTGAGCAATGCCACATTCCTCCAACTCCTCTTCTCCCTCGCAGCAATGACTTCGTCATCTGCCTCCGACGAATCATCCAAAGGAAGCAACTCTTCCTGACTTTCTTCACCAGTATCGTCACTACTTGAAGATAAATCAGAGCTCGACATCGTTGATTTGGAAATGCCTGCACACAACTCACATAAGCAACCTCTCCCAAATATCGCGAACCCTAACATAAGCAAACCTGTTTGCTTATTGCAAACCCTATACAATTAATAGAGAAACTACAGTTTTCGGTACATACCTTGGGTTGAATCACAGATTACAGCAACAAAATCGAACAACTGATCGACAATGAATCAAAACAGGGACGAAGAGATAGATTTAGGTTTTTTCTTCTTTCTGAAATGGGATATGGGTATTGGGATAATATCTAATCATTTTATGAATTAAACAATTGAAAATAAAATGCCATGTCAATAAAAAGATGCCAGATCAGCAAAAACAGACGGAAAAATGACAGAAGGTGCAACGGTGTATGAAAATGGAAGTAGGAGGTGCAATTTGATACATTTGAAAGTATAGGGTGCACATTGATACTTTCATGAAACTATAGGGTGCAACCCATAACTTTCCCCTATAATATAAAATGTATAATGTGAACACTAAGATGTGGGTACGTGTATATATAAAAATAATAGATCCTAAAATAAAATATAGATGCATGTATGTAGAATGTAGATATACATGAGATACAACTATGTAAGGATATAATTTTAAATAATTTGTAATCATTAAAAATATATTTATCTTATCAACAAATGTTTGATTTTATAATTAAAATATCAAATTTTGGATGGTAACGAGATTCTTTGTTTTTCAAGTATTCTCATTACTAAGAAATCTAATTACATTACATTTTTACATAAATGAATATTCAACATTGTATTATAATCCGATGTTCATTATCATCACAATAACAAGCTAACCAAATGAGATCTAAGCATATTGAAGTCATAATGGAAGGTCCATGGATGCATTCTACTATTGATTTTGGCGAGTCCATTGGCCAGACCACTTCTCCTACACTCTTTTGAACTTAAACCCCATATATAGGCCTAAACCCATATACAGGTCCAAGCCCGTGTTTGATGCATTGATATGTGGTGTGTGGATCTTGCGTGTGGGGTGTGTTGCATTATTGGAGTTCTTCAGGCAAACTGAGCTACAACCTTTAGTTGCAGTGTTTTTTATTCAAGAAGAAGGAAGCGAGACAAGCATTTATGACCGAGCTTCCGACTCCACCACCAGTTCTTTCTTTATCATTCTCACCGAGCATAAAAATATGGAGGTATGTTTTGATTCTTCGTTTTGTTTACACTTGATATACCCAAACTCATATGAATTTCTTGATCTAGGCATGATTTAGATAAAACGATCACAGTTTGTAACACGTGATGTTTTTACGAACTTCATTGGATTTTTAATTTTAAAATGCAAACTAACACGCTAATGGTCTGTCTGCATCATACTTTTTAAGAATGATGTTTTAGGCCCATGGACTGGACTAAGTCCTAACAGGACATTTGATTGATATTTTGAAAAAGAATGAGGCCATGCGAGATGTTTTTAGAACTACATTGAGTTTTTTTTTTTGTTTTTTTTTTATTTTTACGCTAATGGTTTGCTCGCATCATACTCTTTAACAAAAGTGTTTAAGGCCCATGGACTGGACTAGGTCCTAATAAGGCATTTGGTTGATATTTTGAGAGGGAAAATGAGGTGAGGTGAGGTGAGGTGAGGCGAGGGTGAGAATCGCCCACTCTCTCATTTGATTGAGTTTAGGAGGAAGTTTATATTTTAAAATTTAGAGTTTAGGAGAATGAATCCTAAACTCATCCTACCCTTATCCCCCTTCATGGAGATTAGCAGAACTCATAAAAACTGTCGTATTAGCTAATCTCCACAAAGAATAAGGAGTTTGATATTTAAAAGACTATTTTATCCCTATTATTAATAAGTTATCATAACAATTTAATTAATCTATACTTTTCTTTTTTATGTAAAAAATCAGGGTAATATGAAAATTGTATAATTAATATTCTGGCACTCATGCTCAATCTTCATTTCATATCAAATATGACAATGTTCATCTCACATAACTTATACTCTACTCATACTCGCCTCACACTCATCGGATTGCCAATCAAATGTCCCGTAAATTCAAACCGTCATCAGTCATTGTTAATAAGTGGAAGGCCCAAAGCAATGGCCCATTAAGTCCCTCTATATCCCATAATAAGCCTAGGGTTGTACAACATATATTAGAGATTGAGATCAGTTCTGCTCGATTCGTCACGAGCTGGTGTCGAGCTCAAATCCCATTTGAAATTCGCTTTTATTTGAAGATCGAACTCAAGATAGTTCATATTCAGTTTGTAAGGCTCGTGATCCAGCTCGATAATCTTTTATATAAATATTTAATTTATATAATCTAAAGTATGAATAATATATCATTATATTCTAAAATATAATATGCATTCAAAAAATATATATTAAGTAATATGCAATTTCCTTAAACTATTTTTAACGAAGCCAAACTCGAACTTTGGATTTAGACCCTTTTCAGATATGTATGGGCACGCGTATAAACCGCGTTGAGTTTAGAACTTCTTGTTGGTCTGGTTATTAAGGGACAATAGGGCTTTCGAAATGGAGGAATCTTCTTTTGGTAAGATAGAGGGGAAAGTTGACAAGGAGTGTTGTTGGAAACTTTGTTAGTTTCAGTAATCTATAAAATCTGAATATGTTGAGACTTGAACAATCACATGGTTAGCGAAATTTACACAAGTATAACCAAATGAAATATATATATATATATATATATATATATATATATATATATATATACAAATCTAGTTAAGCTATGCTTTTAATGATTCTTATAGCTTGATAAATTCAATTGGGGTATAGCAAGATATCATTTATAAGAGATCACCTATGTGAGTATGAAGCGGACCACTTCTATGTTATATAAATTTTACCAAAAACTGATCAGGAATTTCAAGATTTGCATGTTTAAAATTATCAAATAATTAAAAGATTTCATCTAAAAATAAGAGTACAAACTAAAAAATTTAAAATTTAAATTTTTTTTAAGGAATTTTTGTTGCAAAATAATAATCTAATATCCAAACATTGGCCAATTATGTAAAACTACATCCTTTGAAATTATGCTACGAGTAATGTAATGGTGGGTTGATAGTTAGTTGTGGCACTAGCAGGCTTGGATTTGGATGAAAATATTAAGTTTAACTCTCCTTTAATGTGAGACAAAATTCTAATTAATCTAAATTTCTAGTTCACATTGATGGCTGTTTAAGACTATAAACCATTGAGTAGACCTTTTCCAGGATCCATGAGATAGGCGGCTAAACATCTCTATGAATCATTAATACGTTTGGTGCTGACAATGTTAAACCAAATGAGAGGAGAGAAAGGGATTGCAAATCCAGCAACAGAAATGATGAAATAATACCCTACAGTACAAACTACAAAGTACAATTGGTAAGCAAGTAAGTGGATCACCATATGGAGTGTCAATTGTCATGAAACTAAATGGGCCGGATAAAAGGGCTCCACGCATTCACCTACTCATTTTCAACCGTGTTGCCCGTGCTCTTCCAATGTGTTATAACCTAGCAAATAAATGGGTCGAGGCCACGTGGGAAACTACGAGGTTTCAATAGTGCTTATCTTCAATGATTCATGCTTCCACTTTCTCCTTCTTGTATATTTGCACAGTGAGCTAGAGAGGGAGACGAATATTCTTCGCCGAGCTTTTAAGCTTTCGTTACTCTCTCTTTCACAGTTTGGTTCCTTTGAAAATGATGGATAGGAGAAGAAGTTATGGCGCTTGTTTTTATTTTCTCTGTCTGTTGGCATTGTAATATTGAAATGTTGTTAATACTGGTTTGATTGCTGCCTCTCTTTTGAGTCACGGTTTTGTTTGGTTGATAAGAAATTTCTTATGAAATAAATGAAAGAAGAAAATTTGTGTCTATTCATGAGACCACATTTATTCTTATGTTCTTTATTTCTCTCTTTCTTTTGTTCTCTTCTCTTTTGTCGATGCAAAAACTCGCACCGATGTTATGGCTTCATGGGTTGTATGCACACGGAAAATGGCTAAGAAATTAAATGAACAGAAAGGTAAATCGCACAGCGAATGTATGTGGTTCTTCAAGAATGCCTACGTCCACGGATATAGTTTGTATTTCATATTCCCTCTTCAGTAATGGTTACAAGTGATCTATTTATTGTACAATGAGATAAGTACAATGAGGTAACTGTTCTCCTACTTTCGCCCTTGCATCATGCATGCAATCCCTGTTTGAATTTTGAAGAGTAGTTCCACTTGAATTTTGAAGAAGAGTTGAGAAGATCAAGATTATCACCAAAGGCGGGATGAGGTTATTCAAGTTACGTATCACACTCCTAACACGTCTTGTCGTTTTGTGCTAAGTGCAGCCTCCTAGTGTCGACACATGGCATTACACTTTTAGACTCCGCAATAGCCCCCAGCCTTTTTCTTTTTTCCAAAGGCATGAAGGATTAAGACTTGAATCACATTAACCCGTAGTGGTTTGCCTCTTCGGCCTTTTTGGGCTAGGTGCCTACACATGCCAGGTGCATACCCTAGGCTGGATGGCACAAGGTGCTTACGCTGGGCAACAACACCTAGGCTGGATGCATTCGTCTGGCACAAGGGTGACTATGCCTATGCTAGGCAATAACACCTTCTCCTAGGCTAGATGCCTATGCCTGGTGTAAAAGTGCCTACACACAGCCCCTGGGCATCAACCCCTCTTAGGTTGGATGCATTTGTCTGGCACAAAGGTGTTTATGCCTACGCTGGGCACCAGCCCCCTAGGCTTGATGCCTACGTCTGGCATAAGGTGCCTACGCCTACTTTGGGGAATAACCCCTCTTAGGCTAGATGTCTACGTGAAAGGGTGTCTACCTACAAACCCCTCCTAAGCTGGATATATATATTTGGCATAAGCCTGCCTAAGCCTTCACTTACATAAAACCCTCCTAGGTTGGATGCATTCATCTGGAACAAGAGTGTCTACGCTTATGCTGGGCACCAGCCCCTTCTAAGCTGGACGTCTTCATCTGGTATAAGGATGTCTAAGCCTTCGCTTGGCATCAACCCCTCTTAGGGTTGAATGCATTCATCAAGTATAAGAGATGGCACTAGCCCCTCCTAGGCTGAATGCCTACGCATATGCTGAGCACCATCTCTCTCCTAGGTCTGATGCCTACACCTGGTGCATAGGTGCCTATGCAGCCTCCTCTTAGGCTGGACGTCTACATCTGGCATTAGGCTGCCTAAGCCTTCGTTTGACATCAATCTTTTCTGGGTTGGATGCATTCATTTGGCATAAGAGTGCCTACGCCTACACTAGGCATCAAATTTCTCTTAGGCTAGATGTCTATGCCTACACTAGGCACCAGCTCTCTCCTAGGCTCGATGTCTAAGCTTGGGGCATAGTTGCTTAAACAGCCATCTCTTAAGCTGGTGCAAAGGTACCACGAGCCCCTTCCTAGGCTCAATGCCTACCTCGGGCACATAGGTGCCTACGCAGCCTCTTCTTAAACTGGATGTCTACGCAAGGCACAAAGATGCACCAACTCCTCCTACGCTGGATGCCTACGTCTAGCATAAGGGTGCACCAGCCCCTCCTAGGCTAGATGTCTACGCAACTTTCTCTTAGGTTGGACGACTTGCTCGCTTCAATTCTAGCGGAAGAGTAACGATCTCGCATGATAGGGAGTTCCAATCTCGCCTCTATGGAGCGAAAGGGGCGAGATTTATGGAGCGGAAGGGGCAAGAATTATGGAGCAGAAGGGGCGAGAATTATAGAGCGGAGCGGGCGGGAATTATAAACTAGTATTATTATAAAACAAGTGAAAGAAGAATTTTTTATCTATTCATGAGACCACATTTCCTCTTATATTTTTATTTCTCATTTTCTTTTGTTCTCTTCTCTTTTATTTTGTTCTGTTATCGAACTTGACCTAATTGTGCTCATGCATTGCATATATTTCACCCGAAAAATAGTTATGCTAGGAGGCTGTCGTCGAATTTATGATTGCTTGGTTCAATTTTAAATGAGCATAAACTAATGACATTTCTTTTTTCAATGCTTATTGCTACTGAATTTAATTTAATTTAATTTGATTGTCATTGATATTAGGTTAGTGATCATCATGGATTCCACGTCAATTGTTGCTATGTTTACTGTGTTGAATGTCGTTGTTTGGGTGATCAAGATTATTGGTTACGTAGATGATGTAATAGTGCTGAAACATGGGACCGGCTTTTGCGTGAGCACGGATGGGCTAATCATGACATGTAATCATATATTTGACAAAATTGAAAGGGGAATTATTTATGTTCATAGGTTAGCTGAAAATTAATTTGTTAGTCTAGTTACAGTTGTGTATACGCGTCCAAGTTGGGATTTAACTCTATTATAAGTCCAAGGAGTGACTTGTTGTACTAGTAGTATACTTGCATCTAATGGGTCGTTATATGCTAGGAAAAGTTTGTTTCATATAGTTCTCCCTAGTGAGTTTATATAATAGGATCATGTTTAACGGTTCATGTTTCTTATCAATGTATGGAAAATGTGCTTATGCCAACTGATGATCAAACATGTTCACATTATGATTCAACTGCATTAGCTAGGACACCGAATTATCGAGTGAGGTGAGATATTTGGAATGTTAATGTGTTTCATAGATATCTTGCATCTAAAGTAGAGTTGGATTATGAAAAAAAATATTCACCCCTTAGTTCCTGTGATACAATGCACTGGTTTTGTTTATGGGTTGGCTAGTTCAAGGGGTCCAGTATTTAATGGTGAAGGTGAAGTTGTGGGGACTATGGTATTAGGGTTTGATGACTATGAGATTGCTCTCCATGTGACAGTGTTGAGGGAATTTATGAAGATTGCATTACAAGAAAGAGAAAAATGTCACTATGGTGATGCAAAAGACTTAGTAGAAGCAACTATTTCAGGCGAGATACGTATTCATTATTGTCATGCCATTTATTTTTTTGAAAGGTTGTAAAAATGATTTAATTAAATTAGATTTGACTCTTTTGTTTCAATACAGGGTTCTTCTAGGAGAAAGAGAGGGGAGAAGGGAAGAAAGTGAATTGGAGAGTTGTAAGCACGATCTATTTCTTATTTTAATCATTGGATTTATTTCCTTTGGACATAAAATTTACTTATGTTTGTTTTTTTAATCCTTAGATTTGTTTCAACTCTTCGTCGGTGTTTGCTCTCTGTTATTCTTCCCCTTCTCTCTGCTGACTATACAAGAACTAAACTCTTACTGAGCATGGGACAAATCAACTGTAATTAACTCTCAATATCGTGTTTTTCAACTGCCCATTTCATATCTAATGTTCTCGTTGCTTTCATGGTTTGTTTTGTAGTGATGGTGGTGTTTTTCATTGGAGAAATATTGATAGTCAAAGTGAGAAGAGGAAGACAAGAGATGCGGGAGAAGAATTGCGTTTTGGAGTTTGTGACTGTATTTTTGTAGCTAATTTCAAGAAACATCCCCATTTAGGAAGTATCCGAGAATCTGAAGTGGAGAACATATTAACACACATTGTCTGTCTTTAATTTAATTTGACGCCCTTGCTCGCTTCAATTCTAGCGGGAGGCTTCAATTCTAGCGGGAGAAGTAACGATCCTGCTTGATAGGAAGTTCCAATCCCGCCTCTATGGAGTGGAAGCGGCGAGAGTTATGGAGCGGAAGGGCCAAGAATTATGGAGCGGAAGGGGCGAGAATTATAGAGCGGAGCGGGCGGAAATTATAAACTAGTATTATTATAAAACAAGTGAAAGAAGAAATTTTTTGTCTATTCATGAGACTACATTTCCTCTAATATTCTTTATTTCTCATTTTCTTTTGTTCTCTTCTCTTCTATTTTGTTATGTTATCGAACTTGATCTGATTGTGCTTATACATTGCATATATTTCACCCGAAAAATAGTTATGCTAGGAGGCTATTGTCCAATTTATGATTGCTTGGTTCAATTTTAAATTAGCATAAATTAATGACGTTTCTTTTTTCAATGCTTATTGCTACTGAATTTAATTTAATTTGATTGTCATTGATATTAAGTTAGTGATCATCATGGATTCCACATCAATTGTTGTTATGTTTACTGCGTTGAATGTCGTAGTTTGGGTGATCAAGATTATTGGTTACATAGATGATGTAATAGTGCTGAAACATGGGATCGGCTTTTCCGTGAGCACGAATGGGCTAATCATGACATGTTATCATATGTTTGACAAAATTGAAAGGGGAATTATTTATGTTCATAGGTTAGCTGAAAATGAATTTGTTAGTCTGGTTACAGAAGCGTCCAAGTTGGGATTTAACTCTATTACAAGTCGAAGGAGTGACTTGTTGTACTAGTAGTATACTTGCATCTAATGGGTCGTTATATGCTAGAAAACATTTGTTTCATATAGGTCTCCCTAGTGAGTTTATAGAATAGGATCATGTTTAACTGGTCATGTTTCATATCCATGTGTGGAAAACGTGCTTATGTCAACTGATGATCAAACATGTTCACATTATGATTCAACTGCATTAGCTAGGACACCGAATTATCGAGTGATGTGAGATATTTGGAATGTTAATGTGTTTCATAGATATCTTGCAGTTAAAGTAGAGTTGGATTATGAAAAAAAAACATTCACCCTTTAGTTCCTATGATACAATGCACTGGTTTTGTTTATGAGTCGAATAGTTCAGGTGGTCCAATATTTGAAGGTGAAGGTGAAGTTGTGGGGATTATGGTCTTAGGGTCTGATGGCTATAAGATTGCTCTCCATGTGACAGTGTTGAGGAAATTTATGAAGATTGCATTACAAGAAAGAGAAAAACGTCACTATGGTGATGCAAAAGACTTAGTAGGAGCAACTGTTTCAAGTGAGGTACGTATTCATTACTGTCATGTCATTTATTTATTTTTGAAAGGTTTTAATTAAATTAGATTTGACTCTTTTGTTTCAATACAGGGTTCTTCCAAGAGAAAGGGAGGGAAGAAGGGAAGAAAGTAAATTGGAGAGTTGTAAGCACAATCTATTTCTTATTTTAATCATTGGATTTATTTCCTTTGGACATAAAATTTACTTATGTTTGTTTTTTTAATCCTTAGATTTGTTTCAACTCTTCGTCAGTGTCTGCTCTCTGTTATTCTTCCCCTTCTCTCTGCTGATTCTACAAGAACTAAACTCTTACTGAGCATGAGACAAATCAACTCTAATTAACTCTCAATATTGTGTTTTTCAACTGCCCATTTCATATCTAATGTTCTCGTTGCTTTCATGGTTTGTTTTGTAGTGATGGTGGTGTTTTTCATTGGAGAAATATTGATAGTCAAAGTGAAAAGAGGAAGACGAGATGTGGGAGAAGAATTGCGTTTTGGAGACTGTGTGACTATATTTTTGTAGCTAATTTCAAGAAACATACCCATTTAGAAAGTATCCATTTAGGAAGTATCCGAGAATCTTGAGTGGAGAACATATTAACACACATTGTCTGTCTTTACTTAACTTAGGAATTCTGTAGCTTGGTGGATCTAGAGTCTATTTCACTATCAATATTTTTATCATTACTCTCTTTTTATGACGGCAAAAGCGAAACTCCCAAAATAAATCACTTTTTAATTTTTGGAATTTTGCAAAATATTTTTGCCATTTTTGCATGATACAAACATAAAAAATAGAAAATAATTAAATTCTAAATGAGAAATCTGGAGAAAAAGGAGAAGGAGCAATGATAAGAAAATGAGGAAGACATGTTATAAATTTTACCAAAACTGACAAAGGTATTTCAAGATTTACATGTTTAACATTCTCAAGTAAACTTGAAAATATTTCATCTTAAAATAAAAGTACAAACTTAAAAATAAAATTCAAAAAAAATTTAAGGAATTTTTTCTTTTGCAGAATAATAATTTCCCAAACGTTGGCCAATTATCTAAGACTGCATCCTTTGAAATTAAGCTGCCAGTAATGGTGAGTTGATAGTTAGCTGTACAGGCTTGGATTTGGATGAAAATATTAAATTCAGTGAGACAAAATCCTAATTAATCTAAATTCCCAGTTCACATTGATGCCTATGTTCAACTCTTAAAACATATATGTTAGGACCATCCTCCTATAGCCACTTGAGAGATTAAACTATTAAATATTTACTCAGCATCCACTGCTCCAACTATATACCATCCCCACTACCATCGTGGCCACCTGATGAAGCAAGACATTAATTAGCACAAAAAGTCATAATTAACAAGTAATTTGTGGAAAATAGATCAACCATAAGCTGGTTTGATTTCTCACGTAAAAGCTTCGTGAGTCGTATCAATGATCTAATGAGTAAAAATACACTAAAAATCAAAAACAACATCATTTAACAGTCAGCCACAAGTACTGTATCATCCATGCCAACAGCGAAGTGAAACAAGATTCAGCAGTGTCGTTATGAAAAACCCTTTTTTTTTTGAAAGAGCCATAAATCGTAAACTGAAAAAAGGGTACTGAAACCAGTAAGCTCAAGCTCTTTTGTAGAGTGAAAAATATATCCATATTTCAGAACCTAAATCCTTGGTACTTAATGGCATCCTCTATCCAAAAAGAGAGATCCCTCAATGCGTTAATGTCATCCTATGAAAAATAATGCTTCAGAGAAATGAAAACAGGTTGACATGGCCAATGAAAAATCTACTCTTAATCAATTTAAATAAACATTAGACCTAACCTATTCTTTTTAAATATATATTAGACCTAAACTAGTTAATTGACAATGCAACTCTCTATGTTCTGTACAGACGAGAGACAACTTTGCTCAAGCACCAACATCCAACAAAGTAGAATTCATGTGGGCTAAAGGTAGAAGATATAAAGCTAGTTTCGACATAGATATTAACCATAAGCACTGAGACCGATTGATAAAGCAAAGGAAATAAAACAAAATCAGAATGAATGAACACAATTATCAGCATACGTAATTTGCTAACCAGAACCAAAACATAAGGTTGATTTGGGGTCTAAAATATAAACGTATATACACAACATATGCAAGCACACATGAACAACCGTATTAGATAGAATAAATGAATACATGATATACTTTACCTGTAGAATTCATCAGGTGTAGCCTCAACCGCCATCATAGTTAGATGTAAAGGAGCACCCTCAGTCCCTCGTATCACGACCAACTCGACAGAACCCCCAACCTTGTCCCATATCATCTCAAATAACTGATACCAATGGGAAAAGGATTACAAACAAACAAAGAATTCAAAGAATCATGAGTATTGTGTATGCATAAATATGTATGAGTGTGAGGGCAATGAAGTTTTTGTCTGCATATATTCATTTATGTATATAAAATAGTAAATACTAACATGCAAGTTGTATATGATTGACAGAATAGAAGTCAGATGTTGCCCAGAATGTAGTTGCAGAGTAAATGACACTAAGCAACAAATAAGCCTGTCAAGCACCAGCCGCACCACGAGTAGGTTGAACAATTTATTCCCGCACCAAGAAAATGCACTAACAGTCTAAGGACATTCATGTGTGCTAGTAGCACTTTGAAAAGATAAAGGAAAACAAATCGCCATAAAGCTTTATATGGGAGCACATGCACCGATAAACTATCATGATTCTGTTTTCTGAACATTTATATGGACAAATATTTCTTTATCGTAAAGATTCTTATCCTAGATATAAAATGTCATCTACCACAGGAAACACATATGCCAAATGCAGCAATAGGAGAATTCAGGAAAATATCCCAATAGTCACGCAGACAATTTCGTGGTAAACCTATAGATTAAAAAGTACTCTTTTTTTTTGGCTCCTGATCCATTAATATCTGTTCGAGCTAGTAAAACCAATCAGAATACCTGAACAGATCTTCTTGACAACTTATAAGTCTGTCATGCAGCAGCATTAGTAGACTACATTTATAGATGCATAATAAGAAGCACAGATACGGATACGTGATACGTATACGACATGATACGGATACGGGGATACGTCATTTTTCAAAAAAATAGGATACGGATACGGATACGTTTAGGATACGGATACGGATACGTTTAGGATACGTTTTAATTTTTTTAAAATATATTTTTATATATTGTTAAAATTTAAGTACATGTGTTTCATAACATAATCAAACATAAATAGTGGAAAATCATACACTGGAACGAGAGGCTCGCGAACCACGCGAAGGGAGCTCGCGAATTCAGAACCACGCGAAGGGAGCTTGCGAACAGAGCCTGCTGGAGGTCGCGAGAGGCTGCGAATAGAGGTCGCGACTCGGGTGGTGGAGCTCGAGACAGCGTGGTGGTGCTCGCGAGAGGCTGCGAATAGAGATCGCGACTCGCGTGGTGGAGCTCGAGACAGCGTGGTGGTGCTCGCGAAAGGCTGGTGGTGCTCGCGACAGGCTGTGGAGCTCGCGAAATCCTGGTGAGATGGAGGCAGCTGCTGGTGAGATAGCCCGATGTGGGTCGCGCAAAAGTAAGCCCTGATTTTAGGTTTTGGGTTATTGCAGAATACGTATCTGATACGTATTTAATCCGTATCTCAAACGTATCCTTTATTTAAAAAAATTAAAAATTTGTATTTAGAAAAAACGTCTTCCAGACGTATTTCTGCCGTATCCGTACGTATCTGTATCCAATACGTAACGGATACTGATACTTCAACACCCTAGACGTAGCCGTGCTTTGCAGGATGCATATAACAACACATATCCGGTTAATATACTTCCAAATTTTCAGGTACAAAGTTCATGCATTGAGGAATATTCAAATCAGTGCAAAATCACACAGTGCTTAAAATAGATGTAACATGGCAACAATGATTTGAACCCAATTATGCAAAGCCTTATCTCCAAAAGACTTTTCCAGAGAGTTTGTTAGCAACTACAGCAATAAAAAATTATTGATCACCATAACAAATATGGTTCTTTTGCTTCTCCCCTCAAGCATAGTTCTTCAACTCCCAACACTTCTTTAATCGGATTTGTGTATTTTAATGAATCAATTGGAATATCTAAAACTTTTTCTTCAAGCTTTGGATACCATATATGTTTTGTATTTTTAGTTCTGCGAAAGCATATGAAAAGAAATAGAGAAACTACATTTCAAGTTCAGATCCCTCCAACCCACTACAAATCTATTAAAGAATCAGAGGAATATCACAACATCAAGCAACCACTGTGATATAATCAACGAGAAATACCTCCAGAAAACTCTGAACAGATTTTCCATCACTCAATGATAACATCGTTGGGGCATATCCCAGCCAACTCCGCAGATGACTCTTCTATAACCTAGTTACAGTCCACCAAAAGATGAAAGGCAGTACGAAATCAGTAAAAATGTATCAAATTTGCAAAGGACATTATACAGGGAAACAAATAAACAAATCTTTTTTATTGTAACCATATTCAACAAGTTTGAATCAGTACTTTTTGCCAAGAATCACGTAAAAAGTACGAAGAGCGCCCAAAAAACACCCAGATAGAGATAAAGATAACATTTGATGCTAATGCAGCTAATTGGCATGGAGTTCAAGTGTAAAACAAGCATATGGAGAAATGTACCCAGAAAACGTTGAAATGTTGAGATAGTCGGTTCAAACTTATGACTCAAATAAATTATATATGTGGAACAGTCCAGTTGCCAGGAATTGCATGAAACTTGGATAGGTTCTTTTTTTATGACCGGAAAATTGGATGATGCCTCGAGGTACAGTGATTAAAGTTTAACAAGAAGTATAATACATGTAAACTAAACTTGAGACTAAAGAGAGAGAAAGTATATATCCCTAGTCAAGGCAAAATTCTTAAAAGTGAAAACTCATTGTTAAGTTCCAAAAAAATGCAATCAAAATTTTGATTTTTTTCTTCTTACAATAGCCTTTTATATGGTAAACATCAACAAAGATATTTTCCTAAAGTAATGTTCATTTTTTCTTAGAAAACACCATGTATCCTCAATGCCTCAGGAAAACCTTATCAACAGGTTTCATATTAAAATCTAGAGGTTTGTTAACCAATTAAGGTCTCTTTGTCATTTCGAAAATCACAATCGTAAAACTTCAGTTTGTGAAACTAAAGTGATATTTAGGAAGAAACTCAAATCAATACGAAGAGGAAAAAGAAAGAGGGCAGTCGTCCTAGAAGAGATGGAGTGCTCTCTGGCTTGGGAATGGAGAGCAAATTTGGTAAAGGGGAAGCAGTGAATAGTCTAGTATTGGTGGTAGGGTTGACTTGCCTTTTATTCTTATTGGTCTTCAGTAGGTAAACAGTAATTTTAAGGGTCCCAGTTTATCCTTGTATTTACCCTTCTTTTCCTAATTCAGAAGAAGGTGAATGGCAAGTCTGGTTCAACTAAGGAGTAGGCCATCCTAGCAGATAGTGAAAAAAAAATTGGGTACTTACTTGGGCTGCAGGAAGTCTCTCTCATGCTGTGCTATTGCTAGTGGACCCATTTTGTCTTCAATTCAAAATAAGGGATTAGTTTATGGTTGGGATCAATTGCCGTTGGAGGTTACTGACTCTAGGGACGAATTGATCTGTACGCTGCCCTGTATCCTTCAGAGTTGTGAAACTGGGTCGTTCAAAGGGGATCTGCAAACTAGATGAGTTCAGAATCCAGCTACTTAGGGTCTTGAAGAGGTGTTTTACGCACTTGAATCTCTATCAATAACAATAAGAATGAACTTGACAGAAAATCTAAATCAGAAAGAAGTCCTTGTCCTGGGAATATGCTGCTCTCTTATTTCCAGGTCTCTATCTCTGTACTTGGTGATCTTTCGGCTCAGTTAATAAATTACCTTCATTAATTTATAAAAATGAAGATGAGAGGATAAGGAAGATGGTGATGGTGGTGATTCATGGTGGACCATGGTGCTACTGGTAAAGGTCATTCAATTTCTGGTAAAAAACTCATAAGAGATGAGAAAAGGAAAGAAAAAGGACAAAGAGAGGAGTTTAAAATTCCAGAAAAACTGAGAGGCAAAAAGGAGGAAATGACAAAACTAATGGAGAAGATTATTTAAAACAACTGGTTTTTCACATAACAAAGTTTAAGCTATTTATGCATAAATTCATTTTAATAAAGTTTCTACTAGTCTAATGATTAGAAAGGCAAAGTCTACTGGACTTCAATTTTAGAAAAAGTCCCAGTAGAAGACACTTATCAAAGAACATGGCATTACCCCCAAGATTCCTTCAAGATCAAGGGCGGAAGATATAACTCACCTCCTCGACAATTACGCCTTTGCCAATCCTAGGGAACTTTTGGATAACCTTCTCCAGAATAGGAAGCTTAGCAGCATAAAGGTTAGTCATTTCCATTCCAATCCAAGGTCGGAGAAGTTCCCTATGCCAAAATACCATCAATTAGATCATTACTTGTCGAATGCCTTATCTTAAAAAATAAAATAATTAGTATTTACAACACCAGGAAATGTTTTACATTAAATTTTATTCGTCACTTAAAAAAAAATTCAATGTTTCAATATACACTAGCAACATCAATCATGTGTAAAACACATGCAGAAAATCACATAACTCTGCAAGCAGACATAAGCCATTGCACAATTCCATAACAAAATTCCACTGGCAGTGTTTATTTAGAACTTCAGATTAAGATTAAGTCCCACACTGTCATGCTATATTCTTCTAAGCAACAGGTTCCCTAACCGTTTCAAATACATTCCTGCCTCAAGTGATTTACGTAGCAGTTATAACTGGTTCACAAAGGATTCTGATGAACAAAGACAAAATAAGAGCTCCAAAAACTATAAATAAAAGACTGACATCAAAAGTAGCCATAGGCAAAATTGGCACTATTTTTTTTATAACTTTCCCTTAAATGCATAGATCAAATGTAAATACAAGCAGAAATTACAAGAAAAACAGCATCCACACCAAAAGGATCCTATAACTATAAATTTATAAAGTAGGCAGAACATAATGAACAAATTCAGGAAACTGGAAACAATAATTTCAACGAAGGGTTGTAAAATGGGAGTCATAAAAATTTGGAACATACCCATATTTCTTGAAATGCTCCCACCACTTGAAAGCTATGTTAATTGGCATAAAAGGAGTCAAAAACATATCATAAAAATTGAATCCGATGACTTCTCCATGCCGATTGATAAGTGGCCCCCCATCACCACTCTACAACAAAAAAATCATTAGTCAGGAGATTATTGCATATCAAATTTTAAGAATCTAACTACAAAAGACAACATACATCCATACATAACTCAAGTGTGTATATATATACCATTTTAAAAACACTAGGCGCATGTTAATTTGATATTAAAGGGATAGCAATAATCGTTTGCTCAAAAATGAATGAACAACATCCAATATAATTATAATTCAAAAGTATCTTTACCAATTACATCACAAGAAGGGAAGCAGTTATTATGACCATCGAACATTGATCTACCTAACTCATTTTTTCCTTTTCTTTTTGTATGGATGTGTAGAAGAGAGAGAGTGGAAAAAGGGACGGAGGGAAGGAGAGAGTGTATTACCCTCGTGATCCTGCAAGAGACCCTGAAAAGCTCTTTGCAATCATATCCACAAACGTTAAGACTGAAAAGAAACAACAAAAACAAGAATTAGTGGTCAGCAAGGCACCTAAATGTAGGACTGTGCTAAAATTTATATATATTCAGACAACTATCATACATTTAGTAATATTACTAACATAATGCAGCTCAAAATGTAATATAACCTTTATGTGCAGTCTTTAATGTTTGAATGAAGGAACAAAATTCATAATAGGGGTTAATTCACGTGTTAATGGAATATTTTACCTGAATTTACCAAGTGCAGCCATAAGGTCATGTGGACTAATAGAATAGCGGCCCAACGCAATTACAGTGTCTCCAGGAATAAGATTAAATGAACTTGAATGTGCATGAAGCTGAAACGACTTGTCCTCAGGGAAGTGAAGATGGCTTGGATTAATCGTGGCAGAATCATCTAAATGTCTCAAGCTTGCAGTTGGTAGCAAAGAATCTGATTGAATCTTTATAACAGCAATATTGAAATGAAAATCATGAACGACCACTTGACCTTTATATAATTTACCATCTGATAGGTACACAACCACCTGCAAAAATAGTATATTAATTTTCATTTATTTTTTTCTCATAAGACAGTATAACAAACGAATATGAATACTAGGTATCCCAAATACGAACCTTGACATCATCTGCTATGGCGTTTTGATCCGTAGTACTCCTAATCAGATTGGCAGAAGTTAATATGACACCACTGTTATCATCACTTTCTATGATAGTCCCAGAACCTTGAAATATCTCCTCCTCACCTAGGAACAACCCAAGTTAAATAAGCAATAGTAATAGTTACTAATTATCAAGGTAAAAAAAAAATAATTGAAGGAATAAATACCCGAGTAAGAAACAAGACTAACGACTGATGGAGAAACTTTTAAAGCAGCTATCTTGGTTTCAATATCCAAGTACAAATTCTCGGAGATGGAGCTAAACTTTGGGCGCTTCAGAAGAAGGTTGAACATATAGGAGTCGTGGTCAGGGGCTGTAGATGCAGCTGTATATGCATTCAATTAACCAAGCAAAACGAATACCAAGTTGACACAAAATATGCTGCTGCATAAACAGTATAAAATAAAAGTACAGAAAATAAATGATCAAAATATACAAAACTTACAGAAATAGGTGTGATTTGGAACCCGCTTCCGTTGCCATGGGTTGAACCTCTTAATAGGTCGGGTGTGCATGATTTCACCTGCATAATATAACAAAATAACTCAACAAATAATTACATCAATATTATAACACCTACTGGATGTGAAATGGACAAACTGCAATTCATTCAGAACTTCCATCGAACATGTGCCAGTTATTAGCATTCAACCAGTGTTGTAAAAGGCGAAAGTGCTAGACCCTTCAAAGCGCAAATTCAAACATAAATTCAAAAATCATAGAACAGTCGAACATAAATTGCAATTTCACATACTCTGTATATATATATATATATATATATATATATATATATATATATATAGATATACCAGAACTTGAGAACAATGCTGTTTTTTCGGTCCATCCACTCAGATCATGGAACTTTATCACTTACTTTCTATTGTGAACTGATCAGTATCCATCAACAAGAATGGTTCAAAGTCTGTACAGCTATAGCTACAGTTTTGAAAAAATTAAAGCAATAAAAATAAAGAAACAAGATAAAACATGTAGCAAGGAGAAGCAGATAAGGATTTCCCAGAAAACATCTAGTCGACTTACCAGGTGGAAGAGAAACGATCGATTCTTGAAGAAGAGAAGAAGAGGCCGATCGATTCGAAGCTGAAGCTGCTGCTGCTGGTGGATTAAGAGAAAAAACGATGGAAGAGAAGATGTGCGGCTATCGTGTTTTGGAGGGCTTCTTTTGCTGTTTTTTATTATTTTTCATTACTAAAAATCTTTGTTTTTACTTATTTACTCTCTAAGAAGTTAACCTAATGACAAAACAAACCTTGTCAATTCACAAGTTTTGTCAAGCTTTACATGACAAAGCTTGTCAACAGGCAAAATTTTGACAGGCTTTGTTCACGTGGTTTAATTTGTGTGAAAAAATCTAGCCTATAAATATTGTCAAAGCTTCTGCCTAGATCACAACTCTCAACTATAAGGAATGTGGATCTCAATGTCATTCCGAATTTGATATCAGAAGAGGATATACGTGCTCTCAGTGTTGATACTTTCAGTAATAATGATCTCCGATCTGATGATTCTGAAGAAGAAGAGTACGAGATCTTGGAGAATGATGATGAGCATCAATACGAGATTGGCCAGCATTCTCAGTTTCAGAGCAGTATGGACACAGGCCCTTCATCATACTCTCAATTTCATGGAAGTATGGGTGCTGGGACATCTGACCACTATATGGAGCCTCGAGCTCCAGAATTTGTAGATGTTAGCTGGGCCAACTAAGCTGTGGATAGTCAGTGGGTGCAATAACATGTTCAAATTCAAAGTACAAATGAAAATTTGTATGTCGGAGCACAATTTGCAACGAAGACAGAATTGATATATGCAGTGAAGATGTACCACATTGAAGCACATGCACAATACAAAGTAACACTCTGATTCCAGTCGTCTTATCTTAAAGTGCAGAAAAGGAGGTGGCTGCAATTGGAAACTGACTGCATCGATGCCTGATGGGCATGATTTCTTTCGGATTGCGAGGCTACAGCCTGTTCATACTTGTTCCAATCCTATTATAAATCGGGACCATGCTCAACTTGATTCTAGTTTTATTGCAGCTAACATCTACAATATATTTTTGTTTTTTACCCCTTTATTCCATATCTATTCATGAGGAATTACACATTCTGAATTTCTGATGCACGTTCCTCTGAGTAGAGCCGCGCGGCTCCACTTAAAAAAATTTATTTTTTTAAGAAATTTTCCAAACGTTGGCCAATTAATTTAACTAAATTCACAGTTCACATGGATGCCTATGTAAAACTATTGAGCAGGCCTTTTTCAGGATCCATGAGATACGCCGCTGAACATCTATATGAATCATTCGGGATGGCAAAAACTTTCATTTCATTAGTACGTTTACTGCTGACAATGTTAAAAAACTTGAGCAAAGGGCACTCATTAAGAATTATTCACACGCGTCACATTTTCAGACCCCCTGTGTGACACATACGTGCCAAGTATGATATTAATCGACATTTTTTTTGGGTGCAAATAACAAGAGGTCAGTAAATGCCAAGTATGATATTAATCAACAATTTTTTGGGTGCAAATAACAAGGTCAGTATAAATAAAACCTTAAAGAGTGTCTAGTGAAACTTGAACAAAATCCTTGATATAAGCATTTAAATATTATGTTCAACTCTTAAAACATACATGTTAGGACCATCCTCCTATAGCAGATTAAACTCATAAATATTTGCTCAGCATCCACTGCTCCAACTATATACCATCCCCACTACCGTCGTGGTCGTGGCCACCTGATGAAGCAAGACATTAATTAGCACAAAAGCTCATAATTAACAACTTGTGGAAAATAGATAAAAGCTTCGTGAGTCGTATCAATGATCTAATGAGCAAAAATAAATTAAAAATCAAAACAACATCATTTAACAGTCAGTCACAAGTACTGTATCATCCATGCCAACAGAGAAGTGGAACAAGATTCAGCAGTGTCGTTATGAAAAACCCTTTTTTTTTTTTAAGAGCCATAAATCGTAAACTGAAAAAAGGGTACTGAAACCAGCAAGCTCAAGCTCTTTTGTAGAGTGAAAAAAATATCCATTTTTCAGAACCCAAATCCTTGGTACTTAATGGCATCCTCTATCCAAAAAGAGAGATCCCTCAATGCGTTAATGTCATGCTATGAAAAAAAATGCTTCAGAGAAATGAAAAAAGGTTGACATGGCCAATGAAAAATCTACTCTTAATCAATTTAAATAAACATTAGACCTAAACTATTCTTTTTAAATATATAGTAGACCTAAACTAGTTAATTGGCAATGCATCTCTCTACGTTCCGTACGGACACCAATAAAGTAGAATTCAAGTGGGCCAAAGGTAGAAGATATAACGCTAGTTTTGACATAGATATTAACCCATAACCACTGAGACCAATTGATAAGGCAAAGGAAATAAAACAAAATCAGAATGAATGAACACAATTATCAGCATAAGTAATTTGCTAACCAGAACCAAAACATAATGTTGATTTGCGGTCTAAAATATAAATATATATACACAACATATGCAAGCACACATGTGAACAACCGTATTAGATAGAATGAAGGAATAAAAGATATACTTTACCTGTAGAATTCATCAGGTGTAGCCTCAACCACCACCATAGTTAGATGTAAAGGAGCACCCTCAGTCCCTCGTATCACGACCAACTCGACAGAACCCCCAACCTTGTCCCATATCATCTCAAATAACTGATGCCAAGGGGAAAAGGATTACAAACAAACAAAGAATTCAAAGAATCATGAGTATTGTGTATGCCTAAACATGTATGAGTGCGAGGGCAATGAAGTTTTTGTCTGCATATATTCATTTATGTATATAAAATAGTAAATACTAACATGCAAGTTGTATATGATTGACAGAATAAAAGTCAGATGTTGCCTAGAATGTAGTTGCAGAGTAAATGACACTAAGCAACAAATAAGCCTGTCAAGCACCAGCCGCACCACGAGTAGGTTGAACAATTTATTCCCGCACCAAGAAGATGAACTAACCGTCCAAGGACATTCAAGTGTGCTAGTAGCACTTTGAAAAGATAAAGGAAAACAAATCGCCATAAAGCTTTATATGGGAGCACATGCCCCGATAAAGTATATTGATTCTGTTTTCTGAACATTTATATGGACAAATATTTCTTTATCGTTAAGATTCTGATCCTAGATATAAAATGTCATCTACCACAGGAAACACATATGCCAAATGCAGAAAAAGGAGAATTCAGGAAAATATCCAAATAGTCACGCAGACAATTTCGTGGTAAACCTATAGATTAAAAAGTACTTTTTTTTCGCTCCTGATCGATTAATATCTGTTCGAGCTAGTAAAACCAATCCGAATACCTGATCAGATCTTCTTGACAACTTATAAGTCTGCCATGCAGCAGCGTTAGTAGACTACATTTATAGATGCATATAACAACACATATCCGGTTAATATACTTACGAATTTTCAGGTACAAAGTTCATGCATTGAGGAATATTTAAATCAGTGCAAAATCACACAGTGCTTAAAATAAATGTAACATGGCAACAATGATTTGAACCCAATTATGCAAAGCCTTATCTTCCAAAAGACTTTTCCAGAGAGTTTGTTAGCAACTACAGCAATAAAAAAATATTGATCACCATAACAAATATGGTTCTTTTGCTTCTCCCCTCAAGCATAGTTCTTCAACTCCCAACACTTCTTTAATCGGATTTGTGTATTTTAATGAATCAACTGGAATATCTAAAACTTTTTCTTCAAGCTTTGGATACCATATATGTTTTGTATTTTTAGTTCTGCAAAAGCATATGAAAAGAAATAGAGAAACTACATTTCAAGTTCAGATCCCTCCAACCCACTACAAATCTATTAAAGAATCAGAGGAATATCACAAAATCAAGCAACCACTGTGATATAATCAACGAGAAATACCTCCAGAAAACTCTGAACAGATTTTCCATCACACTCAATGATAACATCGTTGGGGCATATCCCAGCCAACTCCGCATATGACTCTTCTATAACCTAGTTACAGTCCACCAAAAGATGAAAGGCAGTACGAAATCAGTAAAAATGGTTCAAATTTGCAAAGGACATTATACAGGGAAACAAATAAACAAATCTTTTTTATTGTAACCATATTCAACAAGTTTGAATCAGTACTTTTTGCCAAGAATCACGTAAAAAGTATGAAGAGCGCCCAAAAAACAACCAGATAGAGATAAAGATACCATTTGATGCTAATGCAGCTAATTGGCATGGAGTTCAAGTGTAAAACAAGCATATGGAGAAATGTACCCAGAAAACATTGAAATGTTGAGATAGCCAGTTCAAACTTATGACTCAAATAAATTATATATGTGGAACACTCCAGTTGCCAGGAATTGCATGAAACTTGGATAGGTTCTTTTTTTATGACCGAAAAATTGGATGACGCCTTAAGGCATAGTGATTAAAGTTTAACAAGAAGTATAATACATGTAAACTAAACTCGAGACTAAAGAGAGAGAAAGTATATCCCTAGTCAAGGCAAAATTCTTAAAAGTGAAAACTCATTGTTAAGTTCCAAAAAAATAAAATCAAAATTTTGATTTTTTTCTTCTTACAATAGCCTTTTATATGGTAAACATCAAAAAATATATTTTTCTAAAGTGATGTTCATTTTTTCTTGGAAAACACCATGTGTCCTCAATGCCACGGGAAAACCTTATCAACAGGTTTCATATTAAAATCTAGAGGTTTGTTAACCAATTAAGGTCTCTTTGTCATTTCGAAAATCACAATCGTAAAACTTCAGTCTGTGAAACTAAAGTGATATTTAGGAAGAAATTCAAATCAATACGAAGAGGAAAAAGAAAGAGGGCAGTCGTCTTAGAAGAGATGGAGTGCTCTCTGGCTTGGGAATGGAGAGCAAATGCGGTAAAGGGGAAGCAGTGACTAGTCTAGTATTGGTTGTAGGGTTGACTTGCCTTTTGTGCTTATTGGTCTTCAGTAGGTAAACAGTAATTTTAAGGGTCCCAGTTTATCCTTGTATTTACCCGTCTCTTCCTAATTCAGAAGAAGGTGAATGGCAAAGTCTGGTTCAACTAAGGAGTAGGCCATCCTAGCAGATAGTGAAAAAAAATTTGGGTAGTTACTTGGGCTGCAGGAAGTCTCTCTCATGCTGTGCTATTGCTAGTGGACCCACTTTGTCTTCAATTCAAATTAAGGGATTAGTTTATGGTTGGGATCAATTACCGTTGGGGGTTACTGACTCTAGGGACGAATTGAACTGTACGCTGCCCTGTATCCTTCAGAGTTGTGAAAATGGGTCATTCAAAGGGGATCTACAAACTAGATGAGTTCAGAATCCAGCTACTTAGGGTCTTGAAGAGGTGTTTTACACACTTGAATCTCTATCAATAACAATAAGAAAGAACTTGACAGAAAATCTAAATCAGAAAGAAGTCCTTGTCCTGGGAATATGATGCTCTCTTATTTCCAGGTCTCTATCTCTGTACTTGGTGATCTTTCGGCTCAGTTAGTAAATTACCTTCATTAATATATAAAAATGAAGATGAGAGGATAAGGAAGATGGTGATGGTGGTGATTCATAGTGAACCATGGTGTTATTGGTGAAAATGGGTCATTCAAAGGGGATCTACAAACTAGATGAGTTCAGAATCCAGCTACTTAGGGTCTTGAAGAGGTGTTTTACACACTTGAATCTCTATCAATAACAATAAGAAAGAACTTGACAGAAAATCTAAATCAGAAGGAAGTCCTTGTCCTGGGAATATGATGCTCTCTTATTTCCAGGTCTCTATCTCTGTACTTGGTGATCTTTCGACTCAGTTAGTAAATTACCTTGATTAATATATAAAAATGAAGATGAGAGGATAAGGAAGATGGTGATGGTGGTGATTCATAGTGAACCATGGTGCTACTGGTAAAGGTCATTCAATTTCTGGTAAAAAACCCATAAGAGATGAGAAAAGGAAAGAAAAAGGACGAAGAGAGGAGTTAAATTCCAGAAAAACTGAGAGGCAAAAAGGAGGAAATGACAAAACTAATAGAGAAGATTATTTAAAACAATTGGTTTTTCACATAACAAAGTTTAAGCTATTATTTATGCATAAATTCATTTTAATAAAGTTTCTTCTAGTCTAATGGTTAGAAAGGCAAAGTCTACTGGACTTCAATTTTAGAAAAAGTCCCAGTAGAAGACACTTATCAAAGAACATGGCATTACCCCCAAGATCTACATTCCTTCAAGATCAAGGGCGGAAGATATAACTCACCTCCTCGACAATTACGCCTTTGCCAATCCTAGGGAACTTTTGGATAACCTTCTCCAGAATAGGAAGCTTAGCAGCATAAAGGTTAGTCATTTCCATTCCAATCCAAGGTCGGCGAAGTTCCCTATGCCAAAATACCATCCATTAGATCATTACTTGTCGAATGCCTTATCTTAAAAAAGAAAATAATTAGTATTTACAACACCAGGAAATGTTTTACATTAAATTTTATTCGTCACTTAAAAAAAAAATTCAATGTTTCAATATACACTAGCAACATCAATCATGTGTAAAACACATGCAGAAAATCACATAACTCTGCAAGCAGACATAAGCCATTGCACAATTCCATAACAAAATTCCACTGGCAGTGTTTATTTAGAACTTCAGATTAAGATTTAAGTCCCACACTGTCATGCTATATTCTTCTAAGCAACATGTTCCCTAACCATTTCAAATAAATTCCTGCCTCAAGTGATTTACGTACTATAAATAAAAGACTGACATCAAAAGTAGCCATAGGCAAAATTGGCAATATTTTTTTTATAACTTTCCCTTAAATGCATAGATCAAATGTAAATACAAGCAGAAATTACAAGAAAAACAGCATCCGCACCAAAAGGATCCTATAACTATAAATTTATAAAGTAGGCAGAACATAATGAACAAATTCAGGAAACTGGAAACAATAATTTCAACGAAGAGTTGTAAAATGGGAGTCATAAAAATTTGGAACATACCCATATTTCTTGAAATGCTCCCACCACTTGAAAGCTATGTTAATTGGCATAAAAGGAGTCAAAAACATATCATAAAAATTGAATCCAATGACTTCTCCATGCCCATTGATAAGTGGCCCCCCATCACCACTCTACAACAAAAAAATCATTAGTCAGGAGATTATTGCATATCAAATTTTAAGAATCTAACTACAAAAGACAAACATACATACATGTATATATAACTCAAGTGTGTACATATATACCATTTTAAAAACACTAGGCGCATGTTAATTTGATATTAAAGGGATAGCAATAATCGTTTGCTCAAAAATGAATGAACAACATCCAATATATAATTATAATTCAAAAGTATCTTTACCAATTACATCACAAGAAGGGAAGCAGTTATTATGACCATCAAACATTGATCTACCTAACTCATTTTTTCCTTTTCTTTTTGTATGGATGTGTCTAAGAGAGAGAGTGGAAAAAGGGACGGAGGGAAGGAGAGAGTGTATTACCCTCGTGATCCTGCAAGAGACCCTGAAAAGCTCTTTGCAATCATATCCACAGACGTTAAGACTGAAAAGAAACAACAAAAACAAGAATTAGTGGTCAGCAAGGGACCTAAATGTAGGACTGTGCTAAAATTTATATATATTCAGACAACTATCATACATTTAGTAATATTACTAACATAATGCAGCTCAAAATGTAATATAACCTTTATGTGCAGTCTTTAATGTTTGAATGAAGAAACAAAATTCATAATAGGGGTTAATTCAAGTATTAATGGAATATTTTACCTGAATTTACCAAGTGCAGCCATAAGGTCATGTGGACTAATAGAATAGCGGCCCAACGCAATTACAGTGTCTCCAGGAATAAGATTAAATGAACTTGAATGTGCATGAAGCTGAAACGACTTGTCCTCAGGGAAGTGAAGATGGCTTGGATTAATCGTGGCAGAATCATCTAAATGTCTCAAGCTTGCAGTTGGTAGCAAAGAATCTGATTGAATCTTTATAACAGCAATATTGAAATGAAAATCATGAACGACCACTTGACCTTTATATAATTTACCATCTGATAGGTACACAACCACCTGCAAAAATAGTATATTAATTTTCATTTATTTTTTTCTCATAAGACAGTATAACAAACGAATATGAATACTAGGTATCCCAAATACGAACCTTGACATCATCTGCTATGGCGTTTTGATCCGTAGTACTCCTAATCAGATTGGCAGAAGTTAATATGACACCACTGTTATCATCACTTTCTATGATAGTCCCAGAACCTTGAAATATCTCCTCCTCACCTAGGAACAACCCAAGTTAAATAAGCAATAGTAATAGTTACTAATTATCAAGGTAAAAAAAAAATAATTGAAGGAATAAATACCCGAGTAAGAAACAAGACTAACGACTGATGGAGAAACTTTTAAAGCAGCTATCTTGGTTTCAATATCCAAGTACAAATTCTCGGAGATGGAGCTAAACTTTGGGCGCTTCAGAAGAAGGTTGAACATATAGGAGTCGTGGTCAGGGGCTGTAGATGCAGCTGTATATGCATTCAATTAACCAAGCAAAACGAATACCAAGTTGACACAAAATATGCTGCTGCATAAACAGTATAAAATAAAAGTACAGAAAATAAATGATCAAAATATACAAAACTTACAGAAATAGGTGTGATTTGGAACCCGCTTCCGTTGCCATGGGTTGAACCTCTTAATAGGTCGGGTGTGCATGATTTCACCTGCATAATATAACAAAATAACTCAACAAATAATTACATCAATATTATAACACCTACTGGATGTGAAATGGACAAACTGCAATTCATTCAGAACTTCCATCGAACATGTGCCAGTTATTAGCATTCAACCAGTGTTGTAAAAGGCGAAAGTGCTAGACCCTTCAAAGCGCAAATTCAAACATAAATTCAAAAATCATAGAACAGTCGAACATAAATTGCAATTTCACATACTCTGTATAGCTATATATATATATATACCAGAACTTGAGAACAATGCTGTTTTTTCGGTCCATCCACTCAGATCATGGAACTTTATCACTTATTTTCTATTGTGAACTGATCAGTATCCATCAACAAGAATGGTTCAAAGTCTGTACAGCTATAGCTACAGTTTTGAAAAGATTAAAGCAATAAAAATTAAGAAACAAAATAAAACATGTGGCAAGGAGAAGCAGATAAGGATTTCCCAGAAAACATCTAGTCGACTTACCAGGTGGAAGAGAATCGATCGATTCTTGAAGAGAAGAAGAGGCCGATCGATTCGAAGCTGAAGCTGAAGCTGCTGCTGCTGGATTGAGAGAAAAAACGATGGAAGAGAAGATGTGCGCCTATCGTGTATTGGAGGGCTTTTTTTGCTAAATCTTTGTTTTTACTTACTTACCCTCTAAGAAGTTAACCTAATGACAAAATAAACCAACTCTTGCTAAGCGTGCGCCTCTTGCTTTTGCGCCTAGCCTCATGCGCGCCTAGGGATCGCCTGACTGCGCCTGTGCACCTCTTCACAAAACTGGTCTAGGTGTGCAATGGATATTACTTTCTTTTATACAAATGCATTGCTTGTTTTCCCTATCAGTTCATGTTTACGACATCTTTTCAGGCGAGCTGAATCTTATAGAGCAGGGAAAGCCTCCTCTTCCCTTCATTTCCAACTTTAATAATTATTGTTGGATTTCAGAGGTCGACTTTTGTTCTAATTTTGTTGATGTTTGTGAAGTTTCTGTAGTTCCTGTTAAAGCCGTGTTGCTTGTAAACTATGGAATGGTTCTGTAATTTTTTATTTTCTACTGCTTCAGATTCCAATTTTAAGAATTATTGTTGGATTTTAGAGGTTCATCTCTTAACTGTTTATGATTAATTCTTCTCTGTAATTTTCCATTATATATCTTTATCAGGTTGATGTGGCTTTTCTTCTTATTTTGATTGACATAAGCGCAATTAGTGTCAAGACGAGCAATTTTGAAGGATTTCGCCATTGTACGTTGATCAGAGCTAGCTGTTACATTTATTTGAATTAATTGGAGAATCTATTCCTCCTTCTACACATTGATTTCTGACCTGACCAGTTAAAAGTGTATTTTTGTCTTGGTCTACTTCCTCGTGACATTTATATTCGCTAATCCTTAAGTCATTGATTTATATTTGCAGTTTGTACCACTTGCGACCATCTTCATTGGTTGGCTATTTGGGTTTCTCGTTTTTGTTTGGTCTCATCTGCGCTTAATATTCTTTAACAAAAATGTTTTAGGCCCATGGGCTGGACTAGTACTAAGCTCAGCCCGTCTTTGTGAATGAGTCGAAGGCCCCAAGAAATGGACTATTTAGTCCCTGAATGCCCATTAGCTCGGGGCTGTCCAAGCTATTCTTCAATTTGACATAGGGCTGGAGGTCAGTTCTGCTAGCTTCGTCACGAGCCAGAAGAGTTTTGCAAATTTGCAACCATATGAATTCCTCAACTAATATATATTTGATGAATAGAGTGTAATTGATTACAATTGTCAAGTAATGATTATGACTAATTTCAAATTTTATTTGAATAATACTAAGCAAGAAAGTAAACACAATATGAAAATCAATCAATTAAAGGGCACGCGCGTCTAATTTCACCTTCACCGCTCTTATCCAATTCATTTGTCATGTTAATCTCAATTATTATCTATATTGATTGTCGATTTTTCCTAACCTATTTAATTCTTCATTCAAGATTATATCCAAAGTATTTTCATCACCAACAATCTCTATTATTCCTAACATTCAGATTTAAATTTTATGAAAAATCATGTAACGACTAACGACTACATAGACAATGTTCCTATATTCCTATGGTTCATTCATCTTATGACATCTATTATAAGAAGCGATTGATCTAAACAATCTCTTTCTAGTTTCATGTTTAGCTTCAAATTCATTCAAATATTGTCCAAATATTCAAAACCATTAAACATATCAATAGACTTTTAATTAATCAAAGAATAATAATCATATATTAACAAACACCAAATTCATTGAATAATCATGACTAGGTTACATTTTAGAGCCCTAACTAAACATACCAATATATATTAAGTAACATACCAATATATATTAAGTAATATTTGAGTTACCGGATTATGAAATCTACCACGCCGACATATTAACTAGAACTTCGAAACTAGTTCATTCTCAGACTATGTTTGGTTAGTCATGGAAATGGGAGCGGGAACGAGAATGTGAATGGAACCGGAGTTACTATTCATTGGATTTTGATATTTGGTTCACAAAGGAAGTGTGACAGGAAGACTTTATTTTAATATTTGATATGTAGGAATTCCTGGAGTAATGGAATTAACTTTGTTGTCAAAAGACTGTATTAACCCTACCTTATTGTGACTTTTATGTTTCTGGCTGACTTGGATAATACATTATCATCTTCTGCCTATATACTTAATTGGACGTGAAATACCAGTCCAAACGCAGGCAGACAAATTTGAAGCTTACTAGTTTGCAAGAATGTCTATACTATCATTTAAAAGAGCTAATTGTTTCCAATAAGATCGGACCCGTAAAAAAAAGAATCACGAAATACTTAGAGCCCAGGAGGGTGGCTTGAATGCAGTCTGCCCACTTTAGAGCCCGCTAGAAGGCAACAACGATCGCGTTTGCTTGATCATGGATCTCCACACCTACCCGTATTCTGACAACCGTATCACTTGACACAGCCTATCCCACTACCTGACACTGTCCCCACAGTCTGATATCGTACCAACAAAATCAGAGATTGTCCCTGTAGGACAGACTCCAGTCTAACAATAATTGTCAGACGTCTTTGTCCCACTACGCTATCCTTGTACCAACCTGACACCTGAGCCAGCCACTTGTATCTCGTACCATTAGCCTGGAAATTACATTTATGCCACCTTGCAGTAGACTATAAATACCCGACCACCTTCTACAGTAGGGGGAAGGTAACAACCGGAGAAACATCCCTCTATCCTTATGTGAGCCCCTCACTACAAACAAGCCTGAATATATCGTCTTTCAACCGTATAATCACCCTCAAAAATATCAATTTCATCTCCCCTGCGACACATACATCTCTGTTATTATCTCTAATATACTGATTTGACTGTTTATCGTCAAGATTGATACTTACTCTCACGCCGGAGCTTCATTGGCAGGTATCCCACCGGTGCCCTAGAGTTCTTCTCTGACTTTCCTTGCCAGGTCACGCTTGCAGGTGGTCCACCTTAACTGATTTTGACTAATTCAACGATTGTATAATCAGATCTCTATAGTCCGTCATAATCTTCATAATTTGTCATGTACTGAAATGAGCTAGTCCAATATGCAATCACGGTGTCGTCCACACATGAGTCTTGTATGATTGAGTGTTTCCTTGGCATCTTTCTAATTGCTTTAAAGGATTCCAATTATGTTGATGACATTTTATGCTAAATTTGACTTGTAACAAAAGGCAGAAGCTACATGGTTTTTTCTTTCCCAAAGTTAGCCTGGGTGGGCCAACATTACAATCGGATCGTGTGATTGCTAATCGAACGGCCTAAAGTCAATAAAGAGAGTTGGCTTTTTGGTGGACCTTCTAGGAAAGGAAATGCCAGACAATCTTAATTCACCATCGTCAATGGTTTCAATTAATATGGTAGAAATCAAAAGCATATATTCAGTTCAAGTCATGTGTACTGATTTATATACGGCGGCTTAGCATATTTTCTTACATCATTTCGGCGGACACATTCTTTTTATATTCATATGAAAATCATGTCTTATCCCACACTTTTTATCCACATTGAATTAAATTCTAATATTAGGTCCTAGACCAATATTTTACTTTTTATAACCGAAAATGACACTATACAAATTTATTATTTAGACATCCGATATATGATTAAACTCGTACTGTTTGATGCGTTTGTCTTTTTTCTACTTATCGCATGATAAGTTAAGTCAAAACTCTAGATGACTCGGAAAAAAAAAGATATTAATAAATTATATATAAAATTTTAAACTTTCAAGGCCAATGTCCCCCTTTAATGTTTAAAAAATCCAAATCTAACTATTTAAAGTCAAGTCCCCTCGGAACCCTATAAAGGTTCGCCCCAGCGCCCCCTCCCCCTTCCCCCAAAAAAAATAACAATCCGATACTGATTCTGTCCTTGGTCACATTTCTATTATTTTCAGTGAAAATCAAACTAGCTCATACCTTCTAAATCCATATGTTCACAATTAAATTATCACCCAAGTAGTTAACACAACTCAAAATTTATTCTTAGTGTTTTAAGAACTAAAATTGTCTCAATAAAGTTACTTCATAGTTCACATTTGATACTATAATTTGTGTACTCTATTTCTCTAGGGAGATATTTTATCAATCTAAAGCATTCCATGAATTAGTGTAAGGAATGAATTATGACATCTTCAAGTTGCATTAGCTATTATTAGTAATCAATTATTGTTATTAATTTGTTTTATTCGATCATTTCATGATGATCAAAATGCATGGAGATTGGTTGATTAAATTAACATGATGAAAATGGTAGTTATGCTTTCATTTCTGGCTTCAACTGGACTGTGGAGCAATTAAGAAAAAGCATCCCATAAACCAAAGCCATGGCAGAGAAGAAAACAAAAAGAGAAGTGCAAAGGAGAATGTGCCCTAAAGCACCTGAAAGAAGGCCAGAAACTCTGAACAAAATACTGTAACAAATCTCTATCACGCAAACTAAAAAGAAAATCCAGAGAGAGTGAGAACGAAAAATGTTTACACATTTTAAACAAAATATATGACAAATTATTCGAAGGTCTAGCAAATTATGTCATATGTTAATATCGTGTACTAGAAGTAATGAGATAATGCCAATTTACTAGTGGTTTCATCATTTTTGAATTTTGAATGGTAACTTCATTCTAAAAAACTCATGCATATCATCAATCACCTGTGAATTGTCATCGTCTCATTGATTTCCGTACACTAGTCGAATATGATATAATATGCTAGAATAATTGAATAATTTCTCAAAAATAAATAAGGATGATAATAATGTGTGATACTAAATACGTATTTGTCACAACATACCATGTGTGATGAATAATGTCTCATCTAATTTTTTTTAACTTAAAATACACTTACAAACATAATTTTTTCAGACTCCAATACATTTTTTGTTTATTAGTTTTGGTAATCTATAAAACTTGAATTTGCTAAGACTTATACTGATGATACCAAAATAACTATACCAATTATGATATGACACGTGTCGCTGCCAAACAAGAGGATCCGTTCCTAACCGAAGAACCACCTCAGTAAGCCTCCTTTGGGTGTATGCTGCAATGATTCACATACAATCATGCCTCGACTTACTGAGGAGATCCTCCGTACTACATAATCTTCTCCATTAATTAGGAGACTAACATTGGAGAGGAGACCTACTCCTACTTGGAAAAGAGTCCCACTAAGACTCAAATGATCTATGAATTCATCCAGATACCAACAGCGCAGATGAGAGGGAGAGAGAGTCTTAATCCTACAATAGCTCAGACTTCTCACCTCCTATATAAGGCATAACTCTCAGAGTTAGGTATGAGATTTTCTAAGCACAATTTTCACACTTAAGCTTACAGAGAGCTTCGAACATCCGAGCTCCTCTTATTTTTGATTACAAACTGACTTGAACGTCGAAGCGTCCATGTAGAGGACAACCTCTACATATACACATCCTATAATCTAGTCCGACCACCTGATACGTCATCTAGGTCGATCACTTGTTTGACGTCATCATATACAATCACACGGTTAACAAAGTTCATATATATATATATATATAATCGAATGAAATATATATACATAAATATATAAATAAAAAATACATATTCACAAAGTTAAAATAGGTACTCAAAGAATCTTTGAAAAGGAAAAACCGAGAGAGAAGGTTGCACAGTTATCAGATAAACAAAATGTACATACATATGAAAGAAAGACAAATTAAGGCCTGTATATTGTATCCTGTATATTGTGGGTGACCCTGTCAGTCAGACCTGCCAAGTCTTCTTCTCTCATTTTCGTTTCTTTTTTCAATGCTCCGCTGCCTCCGCGTGACTCATCATTCAATGCCAGCTCATGAATACACTGTTGTTTTGAAAATTCAAACTTTTTGTCAACATTATCACTACTACTACCATTTCTGCACAAAAGTCAACCACCCCATTATTAGTGGAGCATTTTGACTTTTAAAACGTTGGCTTATCTAGTTTGGAAGCTTGTAATTATTGCATCACTAAATTAATTAATAAGACCATTTGAAGCTTTTAATAGTTATTAATTTAGAGGATTAACGGTGAATTTTGATCGATTTTTCGAATAAATCATTTAATCAATTTTTAGTCAGTATGTCAATTTCTCGATTTTAGTAGAAGATATGTAAATATAATTTTGAAAAAAAGGGGACTAAATACTTCGATTTTGATTAGTTTCAATTTTATCGATTTTTTTTACCGTTCTAATTTGATTTGATTTAAAGTAAATTTTCCCGAAATTGGAAAAATTACACCCGGGTCTCGTTCAGGTTAAATCAACATCAACTGTGGAATACAGCGTGATATTTTGTTACTTATTGGTTGATACATTGGACTAAATGGAGACTTCCCACACTGAAATTTCAAGAAGAAAAAAGAAGACAGACGACCCTGATTTGATTAATTAGTCTTTGACGCTAAAGTTGGATGAATCTCTCACATAACAATTAATTAACAACATCATCCCAAAACGTGTACTCAAAACATTGCTAACCGCGTAGACCTAATCCCGTCGAATAATCAAAGTCTCAACGAACAATACTCCTTTTTCTACACATTGCCGTTTGACAAAATATTTCAAGTGACATGTATACTATTTATTGATTTGGTTAGCAAACGTATTAAATAAGTGGTTCCTATTAGAAGAGTTAATTACATTGAAAATTCTAGAAAAGAGGAAGTTGTTCGAGAGGAAAGTGAAGCTTACTGGGTCTTTACTGATGAATGTTGGTTAATTTTATGTTGAGTGTTCAAATAGTTTGTTATAAAGTGGAAATCCAAACTTAATTATAATTTCTGTAAAAAAAACTATAGACTCCATGAACATGGACACTCTTACTTATTGAACCACATAAATCTCGTGTTTTTCTTTTTCTAAGTTTGAGTGCCGATAAAAGTAGCATTTGAGGATCATATCGTATCTTTTTAACCGTAATGTGTTTGGATCAGAGTATGTCTGACAGTATATAAGCTAACAGATAAGTTGGGTAGCGTATAAGCTGTCAAATAAGCTAGTGTTGGTTGGTAGAACGTAAATTTTAACAGCGTATAAACTGTCAATTTACTATGAGGGGTATGTAAATTAGTTTAATAATGAAATAAAAGCTATTGAATATGAGTCTTGTTGGAAATAGTTTTATACACTGAGTTCGAATATGTAATTTTTTCAAAATCCAATATATATTTTGAGAGATAAAATGACAAATGTGTGAGAGAACGAGGGAATAAGAGAAATTGAAAGAATTTTTTTTGTATGTGATTGATGTAATTGATAATCAATAAAATTGAACTTATAAGCTAGGTAGTATAAGTTAGCTTATAAGCTAACATACTCTCATCCAAAGTTGTTCATCTTCACAACATAGCACCGTAATAGTTTATTTAATTTTTTAAAATATGTAACAATTTTAATATTTTTTATTTTTATTTTTTTAGTGTTGAACATATCAAAAACATGTCCTTAAATTCATTGAAATGTTCAACAATTTGATAATTAATTATTCCTACTTATAATGTTATAAACCCTTGAGAAATAAAAAAGAAATCATTATTACAAAACATTAAAACATAATAATATTTACGAAGACCAAACCGATAGGCACTTTATAAACAACCCCAACTCGCTCTTTTTCTCCAAAAGCGACTCAGCTTTTTCTTGCAAGTTTGCCTTCTCTCGGTCTCTTCTTCATTTATTCATGGCCTCATCTTCTAACTACGACTCCTCCTCCTCCTCCTCCCACCACAACACCACTTTTGTACAGGCGGACCCATCAAATTTCCGGACCATAGTCCAGAAACTCACCGGAGCACCAGACGATCTATCAACCCAAAAGCTCCCTCTCACCCACCCGACCCGTGATTTGGCTCCCAAGAGACCCGCATTCAAGCTCAACGAGCGGAGGCAGAGCGCCAAGAACCTCGAAATCCAGCTAAACAAGACGTCCTACTGCTACAACAACAATGAAACTGCGAGGCAGCAACCCAACTTAGGTTTCTACAAACAACAGCAACAGCAACAGCGTGGGTCGTTCTTGGTGTCCCCTGTTTCGACTCTGGATTTCATTGGGGCGCGGGTGAGTCCAAGGTCGCCGGAGGCGATTGAGGAGGTGGAAGAGGAGCAGAGAGTGATTGCGGAGAGAGGGTTTTATTTGCATCCGAGTCCTTTAAGTACTCCGAGGAGTAGAGAGCCTGAGTTGCTGACTCTGTTTCCTCTGCAATCTCCAAGAGATAATGTTGTTGATGATGATGATGATGATAGTAGTTCTTCACCTTCTTGAGTGGATTTTTTTTTATTTTAGTCTATAAATGTTAGTTTCATTGGATGTTTAGTGTTACATCTGGTGAGTTGATCATGATCTTCATGAGCTGACTGAAGTTGTAGTTCCGTGTTTGGCTTTCACTGTTTTATTAATTCTAATTGTTGATTTATTTTATATCTATTAACTATTGGTTAATTAGAATAAAATGCATTGCAACTCTTTAATTTTTTGATATTATACATATTGTAATTTTTGGATGATTACGAAATTTACTACTTTACCATAATGTATAATTGAATTTCAATACCAAATGAAAACCATGATTTTTTTTTCTTCTTCTTGATATCCGACAAGGACACCATACAAATGGGGAGGCAAAGCTCCGTCTAATCCCGATTAATCCAAGTTTGAACATACTGTAAGTTATATTTTCAAAATCATAGTCCAAATACAAAGAATTTATCCAGTTTAAAATTGGATCGGTTCGGGTCTAAACACAAAAAAAAATTGTTTGATTTAATTGTACGGGCCTCAAACTGGATTGAATTATTGTCCTAGTTTATGGTCCGGATTTAAATCAATTTGGATATGGTCGATCAAGTACGTTCGAAAATCCAAATTAATTCAGATTCGGATATACAAATATCTCATAAAAACTTATGTTGTCCTACCTGGATCGAACCGGACCCTAATTTTTATATCCCTAAATATATAAACTTGTCTTTTAGATATATAATATGAATTTAAACTCGAGTTATCGATCCTGTGAGCACAAAATTGCCCACCTAAAGACAGGGCTCGACAAGTGGTTACTCCAAACATTCACTCTTGAGTGGTTAATTGCTCTTGTTCATTTAGAGGTTCAGCCTTGAAGAATATCCATACAATTTTACTATCACCTTTAAGAGAGGTAAATTGCGCAACTATTTGATTGCAGCGATAATAAAAGCTACCTGCCGTTAGATTTAATGACTAATCAGAGAAAAACAGAGAAAACCAGCTGCCTGCGAAGCTTTTGTCTGACAAACAAACGGCTAGGATTCGTCCGAGGAAATTTAATAGGGTGCTGGTCCGAATTTACAACACCATTAATGCAATCTGCCTGCAGCAGCAAATCTAGCAATTCACATTTTTAATTTTTTTTACTGGTTGTAACTTTAATATTTGATATTTTGGTTGGGGATCATATAAAAGGAAAATGCTAAATGTTCTAAACTATTTGATTTATAATATCTATAATTTATGTGGCATAACACGTTATCATGTCACATAAATTATTACACATTAATTAATGATGCAATTTAAATAATAATAATAACCCTACGTCATCCTTAAAATTTTAGCATTTCCGTTTCTCTCTCTTCTTAACTTTATAATGGGGAAAAGTACGGATAGGTCACTCAAAGATAGGGGCGTTTGCAATCAGGTCATCGAAAGAAAAACGTTTTCAATTAGGTCACTCAATGTTTCAATTTTAAACAAATAGACCACTCCGGTCTAATTCCGGCCAATTGCTCACCAAAAGTTGCTGACTTGGCGCAAATTTGACATAGTGATGTATACTTGATTGACATGGCAATCCATGTAAATTTTCAAATAAAATAATGAAAACTTAAAACCTATTTTTCTCTTTCCCCCTCTCTCCCAACCTTCTTTCTCCACTAGATGCATGGTCGACTGAACTCATTTGCACATTTCAAAAAAATTAATGAAGAATATTCACTACATAAATAAATCAAGGATAGTGAAAGGCCGAAATCATATGGAGAGGGGCAATCTAATTTGAGAGATTCATCTTATTTTTCTCTTTTTTTTTGGTTTTTCATTTTTTAATTAATTATATGTTTTTATAATCCATGTGGCATTTTAATTTTAATTTTATATTGGCAAATTTATGACCAATCAACACTTTTCGGTAATAAAATGGTCGGAATTATATTGGAGTGGTCTATTTGTTTAAAATTGAAACATTGAGTGATCTAATTGAAAACGTTTTTCTTTCGGTGACCTAATTGCAAACACCCTTATCTTTGAGTGACCTATCGGTACTTTTCCCCTTTATAATGTTGCCATGATTACTTAAGCTAATGTGAACATCGGGAACTGTGACATTGTGTAAAGACATGCACAATCTAATAAGGATACTACACATAAAATCAAAATGTCTATTGTAGTAAACAATATAATTAAAATAGTATTACATGTAATTATGTCATCCTGTTTGATTTGAAGGGATTTGCTCGTTTATGGGGTGCAATTGTGTATGATTCACAAAGTATTGACTTTTTTAAAAGTAACCATATTGGTATATATGTGTGCGTGTGTGTTATAAGTTGTTTAATACATTGTCATGCATTTTCACCTTTGACAGTGCGTAATCACATTGTCCAGATTATTAATTACAATGATTTTCCTATCAAGACAATGAGCTGTGGCATTATATATAGACATGTCAGCACACAATGTGACCCACATATCAACCACCGTAAAAAACATCTTAAGCCACCATAAAAGTGTTCAAACAATGTAACACATCGACCAAACAATGTAATACGTCGACCAATCATCGTTCGGCCATCGTTCTTGCTGTCATCACCTCGAATCGAATCCCCAAGCTTCAAACAAGTTAAACTAGTTGCCATCCGCAATTAAAAGTCGCTTAAACCATAGAAAAATGATTATAAAATGGTGGCCTTCGCTCGAGAGAAGTGACATATCCGGCCAACTCCGACAACATCTTCATGCATGGATGCCACCATTTGACTTCATGTGGTGATATACACCTAATCCCGATTGAATTAACCACCGAATTTCGACGACTTGACTAGTCATTTTCTTCTCTGTGTATGTGTGCATGTGAGAAAGAGAGGAGAGAATGAGCGATTAAGAGAGGGTGAGTATACTTGTAAGCATACATAAGAAAATGTTGCATTTGTTTTTGAATTTCAAAATTTTGAATTAGGGATGTGCAATACTGACATATAAATGAACCCACACCTATTTCACACCCCCTCTTAGGCTGATGTCATGGTTAGACACACATCCCCAAATTTTCTTTCCCTATCACCATCTCCCTTGCTTAAATCTCTTTCTTTTTCTCTCAAATTGAGCGTGAGAAAAGGAATGCTTCTGGTGAAGTTGTTCTCCCACAACTGCTACACCTCTAAATCTGGCAAGTCTCCGATGAACTCTGTAATTGCACCGTGAAGCTTGTTTTGAAACATATTCAATAGGGTCAAGTTTTTCAGGTCCGTAAAAGAAGTCGGTATTTCCCCGTGAACATGTTGTTAGACAAATGTGGATTTGAAGCCGTTGAAACTTCCCAATTCATACGTTAAAGACCCATAAAGCTCATACACTTGGACAAATAGAGTGTCAAGGTTCTACAACTTGTCAATCTCACGAGGTATCTCATCGGACAACCCACAATTAGTGTCGTCAAAGCGAATCGACGACTTCAAGTTACCGACCATGCCCTAGGTATGAGTATGAACTTTCCGAGTTCAAGAACAAAATCGGTGATTGAGAGCTGTGCTGTGTTCGCACTATAAATGTTTAAAGTACCCTTGATTGGACATCACCACAAAACACTCATATGACTCATTTCCTTGAAATAATTAATGATTATTTTATTAGTTTTTTTTTGATTTCACAAAAGAAACCTAGCTAGGAGGTTCATTCTAGATGGAGTTCATTTATCAAAACCTTTTGGTTGGTGACTGAAGACGGTAAAAGATGAATGCTTGAGACCTAAAAAAGTGACCTCGATTAAACTCTCAATTAATGTGAAGTATTGGATGTTAAGTGGGCTCTATATGATATTTATAATCAATAGCTAAAATACACGCTACATAAATTTGAAGATAAAATGAGGGTCATATTTTGAATGAATGTAACATTGCTCATATTGGACTTATCGTTTAATGTTAAATGGCTCCAACTGCTCCTTCACTTACTATTCATCCTCGACACGTGCAATGGTAAATTACTAATGGGGACTACTTGTTATTGGAATGTGTGTTTTTGTTGATCCTAATTAGTTTTAGTGGAGAAAAGATAGAAGAAAGAATTGTTGATGGTTTGACTAATGAAATTATATTAAAAAATGTGCTTTGCTGATGAAAATAAGTATGTGAGATCACTTCTTATATAATAGAAGTGGGACCAAAAAATAAAATTATTGGGTAATTAAGTATGTAACCATTGTGGTTGCCCGATATCATCGTGTTTAAGAATAGTCGAATGGATTGTGAGATCTCCTATGTTTCCTGCGACAGCAACAGCCTAGCGGATGGCTTAGCATTAGGCTTTGATTCTGCGACCATAATTATCTCACGGGGATAGTCTCACCAACACTAATGTCCTTTTAGGTTTCTGAATGTACTGACTATTTGATATCAATATAATTTCTCTTTCTAAAAAAGAAGAACACAGTTCAAAAATGTATTTATGATAGCTTTTACTTCAAAGCTGAAGTGAATTTTGTGTCAGTTCATTTGCTACAAAGAAGCTAAAACATAATTAAGGAAGAATTCATTTAATACACAACCATGTCTGCTTCCAAAATATTACAAATTCACAACAATAACTTCTTTCTTTTCGAAATTCAAACTCTCTCACCAGTCACCATCCTCGCCAAAAAACACAATAATAAATGTATAAAATTTAAAATCTCCGCATCTTAAAAACATAAATGTGCATTATATATATATATATATATATATATAGTGGTGATAAATAGGTTAGGGCTAAACAACTCGTATTGTCCCGTTTCATTGTAACATCGTATTTCATTGTAAAAATTACAATTGAATATGTATAATGAAATATGATATTATATTGTAAATGTACAATGAAATATATGGTGAAAGATAATATGCATACGTGATTGAGGCATGCACCATGTGGAAACTAAAATTATAGATACGCTTCCATCATCAGTTGCCAATGGCAGGGCTTTGTAGCAGAAGTAGAGGCAATTGGGTATTATGTCAGGCACAAAAATCGGGTCAACTTGGTTAGATAATGGGAGGAGCCAACATGTACTACCAGTTCATATATCATTTCTGTTCAATTCCCTTATTTTAATTTTTTAAAGAAAAAATATGGGCTCACTCTAGAGTCTGTTTCTAGCAACTGTAAGATTGCGACTCTATCAGGTTAAATCCCTGTAAGACCATGACTATCACTGGATCATATGTTTGCCCGTACAATTTGCCAAACAAAGGAAAAATACAACTCGGATGGCAAACAGAAAAAGAGATGGTGAAACGCCAAGCAGTAGTAGCAACCGATAGGCATGACTAAATGATTAACTACAAAAAATACAAAATTGTAACGTTTGTTTCCGATTATTAGAAAATCCCAAAAGGGATTGCAGGCTAAAATTAAACACTCACTACGAATAAAATTTCTATCCTCGTCTCTAAGCAATTTATACACAAAGAACTGGTATGCAGAGATTTATCACATAAAATTGTCGGATGTGCAGCACCTTCCCTTCACTAGATTCTCCATACTTACTATCTTTAACGAACAGAAGCACATACTGATTGCTGATTATACAACCCATTCGCGCCGAACTGCTGTCTTTTTCTTCTTCGCTTTGCAACAACTATAAACCCTTCACTGTCTCCATGTTTCGTCTTGTTTACATCTGATGCCTTTGGTTGCTCGCAATCGCTGGACTTAGAGACCGTGTTTGTTTTTCCATCCTCGTTTCTGTAAAGAATTTTTATAATTGCGCTGTCATTTGCAACGGCATCGGAAGAATTTTCAGAACTTCCAATCTTCTTGTCCCTGGTAGTAGATCCACTTGCAGGATCCACATTTTGATGGACCGACTTTACGATGAAGCTAAGCAGTATCTGCCTGGCAAGCTCTGATTTCTCAGCCTCAGAGCTGCACCTTCTCATACCACCTTTGGCTTCTTTATTAGGTCTCTCATCAAGTTTCTCCTCTTCTGCCTTGCTCTCCTGAATCAATGAGTTCAGCTCAGTCGAAAGATTTGAATCTCCATTTTCAGGACTGGTCTGCCAAGCTCTCTTAGGTACAAACTCAGGTGCGTGAGGATTCATGATTGGAGGCGGCCCCGGAACAATTCTCTCTGATACGGGAGTTCGATACTTTTGGTAACCTTGTTTCATGCGGTATGAATGACCAGTTCTATAATACAGGGGTGATCTTGGGCCACCAGGAACTCTAGCAGCAACTGATGGTGCCCCAGGCTCCGCAAGGATGCCTTGACTAACTCTTACATCATAAATACTTGTGACAGCAGCTGAGTTTAGAGGTTGAACCATTGAAAGTGACCCTGGATTGAATGGTTCAGCTGCTGCAGAAAGCTTACTTCCATTAGTTTCCAAGGGCTTCTCCTGAATGGTAGAAGAGGGGCTGTCCTCTGATTCTGGCTCAGTTTTTCCCAACTGAGTTTCACCTTCATGTGTTCCTTTGGTTTCACTATCATCTAGTAAGCCATTAGAGCGCTCTACCTCGTTAGGTGACTCAGGGGGAATGCCACACAACTGTTCTTCAGTTTTCTCCTTACTTGAATCTTCTGCTATCTCCAATGATGGCTTCAAAACTGTACCTGGTGGTGCCACAGCAACTTCTTTGTAAGACACAGATTTTGAAGCCAAAGCAGTGGGATTTGCTGAAACAGAGGAAACATTAGACAGAGGAGCTTTTTCTGCCAGCAGTTTAGATGTATCCACTAGAGCACTTAATTCACAATTCTTTGACAGCTTAGGTGGCAAGAGCTCAGTGGCTACAGTCCTTGAATTGGCCTTCTGTGCTGGCGAAATAATTTCCTGTCTGTAGCTACCGTCTCTAAATTTCGAATACTCAGAACGTTTTACATTTAGTTTTGCAAGCACCGATAGCTTTCGTCCTGCCTTATGCCCAGAACTGTTCCCTAACCGTCCTTTTGGATTGGCTTCTTGCCACCCTTCATCTGAAGTTGTTACTTCAGTTACTTCACTTGTAACACTCGACCTGTATCCGATGGTATGTTCAATATCTTCTGATTCAGGATGAACCAAGTTCACGTTTGCTTCTTCCATGATACCATTTTCCACGACTGCAGTATGCTGCAAGCCATCAAGGAGCATAAAATCTTCTGTAATCACGTCATGATGTGGCTGACAATCATCATCACCACTCTGCAGTACCTGGAAATTTAGACAAGTGCAAGTTTAGCAAATTGGACATCTTAAGTAAGAGGATGGCCTAATGAAGATAATGTAAGATTATTCCGTTGGAGTAAAGGGCCAAAGAGACCAGACAAGGAAACTGGAAGCATTATCCATATTTAAGTACCAGCTGTATCTAGATCACACCTCTGAGTTGAGATATGAGTACAAAAAAATTGCAGTGGTAAAAAATCCCATACATTGGACAAAGGCTCCACATTATTAGGATTTTGACATAATTTCAGAAAAAGTATCAAGCTGTTCTTATCTCCTTTTCCCAAATGGCTGAGTAATAAAAACCAACCCTAATGAAATATTTATAATCTTTGGCCCAGGGAGCTTCATAATAGGATTGAATTGCATGCCGAATCCTATGTAATTGTAAATATAATGTAGAAGCATGGGGCTTGGTACTGTTAAGGCCTTTAAATTTATCTAACAAGCTAGAGAGTATTATTCTGTACTTACTTTAGGAAACAGTAGGGAAATCAAAAGTTTCGAGAAGCTGATTTTATCTGTTCTAATACTTCTACAAAGCAGAACCTCAGATTTCCTTTATAACAGTGTTTTGTAACACTGGTTTCTGTTAATTAGTGTTTGCTTGACTTCTAGGCCAATTTTTTGTTGTTGAGAAGTAAGCGTTCTCATGCACTGCTAGCAGTGTCAGCTGGATTTGCATTTGAATTCAGGTACTGTAGCTCCAAATATGAGCTAAGAAGGTGTTTGCATGTCATTGAAAGATGTCCAGAAAGTTCAGTTCTGATATTAAGGTCAATTTTTGCTCAAAGAACACGTCTAATAATATCTAGTTCTTTACCAAATTAACACAGGATCACAGCTTTCAATTTTCAAAATCCTGATGAATTTGAGCACTGAGTTTTTACTTTTTAGGTTACTTCTATACTTCAATGAGTTTCACTAGGTCAACAATTCTTAAAAGGTCAACTCAATGTGAAGAACTCTCATCACTTTGAAGTGTGAGGAGGTAAATAATAGCCATCTAATTATGAAAAGGCTGTTTCTCAGGGCTTGAACCAACGACACTCAAGTTCTAAAAAAAAAATTCACCACTGCTGCAAGATCCCGGTTACTGGACAAGTGAAACACAAAACTCAAGCTGATAGGAAGTTGAATCTTTAATTATCTACATATTTTACTTTATGGAAAATAATACTAAAATGCTAAAAAAAGTTCATCTCTGTATATTTTGAAGAAGAATGGGATGGGTGCAAAAGGAAGTTTGCATACGAAGGGTACTTCTGATATTCCTACTGTCTTGCTGATGATGACACAAAATTGATGGTAATTCAAAAGGCCATAGTGACAAAAGCAACAAATTTGAAGTTGAGCAGAAAAGAATTCGGCATTAAAGGGGAAATGTTTTTATGTTATGATGAAAGCAAGCAACGGCTAATACCTTCATGCGTCGTTGTTTCCTCTGTGCTTCAGTCCCTTTGGAAGCTTGATCAGGACTAATGAAATCAAGAAGATCTGATACACTGCAAAAGAGAGGTCACAACATTTGGCACCCTATGGATATATCATCATACCATTTAAAAGCAAGTAATTTGGGATATTACACCAATACCTAAGATGACCTTTGCTCGCAATAGATGCATCTTGCTTAGGAGTTCCATTCCGTGCTGCTTCCTGCTGTTCTTGAGATTTTGATACAAAGTACTCAAGCCATGCAGCAGCATCCTACATGAGAACATACATCGTTCAAAAGTGAATCCTGAACATGTCAAAAGTTTTGTTGGGATGAAAAAAACATGCCTCGAGGTCAGTCTATTGTATATCTCAATAAAATCCATCTCTATTGGGCAATACAGAAGCCCAGGCAGCTAATAAAGCCATATAGTGAGACCAACAAGAGTCATGTAATCATCCAAGTCACCTGAGTACGAAGATCCTCTGGTCCAAGTTTTGCTTCAAGAATCTGAAGGGTTGTTTGCTCATGTTGAACACTTAGGGAATATGCTTCCATTAACGAAAGAGCTATGGCTATGGCATGGTAACTAGCAGCTGTCTGTCATACAAAAGATACCGGTTAAAAAGAAAAACATTAAAGATATTATGTATAAGTGCGCACGCGCACACAAAAAGAGAGAGAGAGAGACCTGTATATGATCTGCTCCTAATAATCTCTTGTTGCACTTCAGAGCCTCATGCAGGTATCTGAGAGCACCATGAGCATTTCCCATGCCCTCTTCCATCATAGCAACATTAATATATGTCGCAGCAGTGTTTGGATGAGAAAGCCCACAAGTAAAGTGAAGCAGGAATAAAGCACGGTTTACATATCTGCCAAATAAACATAATTATAGCCTTTTGATGAAGAGACAGGTTAAAGAAAAAACTATACTACAAAAATTTCAGTTTTCAAGGTACAATTAATTATGGCTAAGCAAATCAAGGTAGGAAAACAGAGTAATATGTTTTAGGAATCATGTAGAACCCCACAAATTGATCATCTTGCACTTACTTCAGAGCCAATTCAATGTGTTGAAGGCGATAATAAAAAACAGAAAGATCCCCGTAGCTTTTCATTGTATCTGGATGGTCAAGCCCAAGTTCCCTCTCATTGATATCCAATGCCTTTTGCTGATATATAGTAGCCTTTAAGGAAAAAAAACAGTGAATAAACAAACAGCTTCATTCATAAAGCACTGCAAAATTGAACAGAGAAGCGTAAAGACCAAATACAAAACTATCAAATCTAAATGTATATGTTGATAAACAAGAACACGTCTTTACATGAATGTATAGCTGATAAGATTGTCCCACAACGAAAGATATGGGGACTTTGATGTTGTTACCCAGGTTTTGATTGGTAGGCATGGGCCTCAATTGGACCAAGAGCTGCGGCCTCGGGTATGGCTCGTGGGCCTGCAAGCCCATGAGAACAACTCAGCTCATGTGCACATGGGCCGGGGTTGGTCCTGGGTGGCTTGGGAGGTGGGCTTGGACCTTATCAATAGCTATCATTTTTTCTCGCACGTGTGTGCTGTAGTTGAATCTGTGCACACACACTTTGTATCCTTTGCTTACACAAAATCTCAAAGGCACTTTAGTTAAGATATGTGGAGAGAGAATGTGGCACCTGATTAAAATCTCCAGTGTGATAAAGAACTACAGCCAAAAGACTGTAGGCACTCGCAGTAGTTCGATGGTAGGGACCACAGACAGATATCATCTTAGTCAATGCCTTCAAAACAAAGTGATGAATGATATGGATTTAAATGAGGTTCTATCAAATAAAGTAATTCATGTAAATTTCGAACTGCAGATCAAAAGAGTTGACACCTTTGTTCCATAGTTAACAGCATCCTCTAGCTTTCCCTTATCAAGAGCAACCTTGGATGACTCCAATAGTGTTCGTCCATCGGCTGAAGAGCAAACTACATGCTGCGAAGAATAATGAACATGACCAAGTTATTCTGAAGCTACTGATTGAATGCTCACTGATTTAGCAATAGTCAATCATAGATTTTCAAGTGGGAAACAAACAGGCCCACTCGGATATGGACTCCCACCTTACACACAGGAACAATGCTGATGACATCATATTTTGTAAAAGGGTTGGGGCATTCCATATCATAATCTTTCGGAACCAACTCCAAGCCAACCTGGAAAAGAATTACAAAAATGAATTACGTTGAACACGTGGCAGGCACCAGTAGTAGTCAGAAAAAAAAATGGTACCATATGGCAAAGTCCTCTGAGAATTGAAAACTTCCTCAAGTGCTGAAACTCATCTTGAAGTTCCCAACCAAATCTTCTAGCAAGAAATCTTTTTAGCCACCGGGATTTGAGATGGTCATCATCCGAGTCTTTGTACTTATCTTCCGTTCCACAGTACCCAAGTAAGAAATTCAGAGATGCAGCAATGGCAGCGGGTAGGTCTGTTACATTTTCAACAGATGCCACCACTGCCTTCACTGCATGCTTAAAAGCTCGAGTAACCATCTCATGAATGCAAAGAGATTGTATGTGAGGAAGTTTATCTGCAAGTTCAACCTGGTTGATATAGAAAAGTTAGAAAAAACACCAAATATCCAACTAAGCTTCAGAAAGTTTTGAGTTATAATAGGCAGAGATGTGCATTCCAGAATGACACAAGAAACCACCTAGATAGAACCAAGTATTGGAAGCCAATACTTGTTTCAGAAGGCATATTAATAACTTACATAAGAGCCATATGGCGATAGAAAATCAGCTTAAATTAACAACATGCACATGCGAGAGAGAGAGAGAGAGAGATTGTTTTCTCACCACACGACCCAAAGAGCGCATTTGTAGTCCCCTTAAATGCATGAAATCTGTCAGTGTGCGGCCATCAACTGGAGAAAGTTCAAGTGACCCAAAGTCTGTCACCTAAAAAAGCATTAAAATCAGTTTCTTAAACTGTGCAAAGAGCCATAGTAATACCTGTCACTGAACTTAAAATTTATGCACAAAAAAGTATTACCAGCTTGGCCAATGCAATATCATCGTAATATATATATGCCATTTGGGTAAGCTCATCTACTGACTGTTGCATAAAGTAAAGTGAATCAGTTAGCTCTAAAAACCACAAAAATATTAATTCCAAACCAAAATAAGCACTAAAAGAAATAAGCACCATAGAAAATGTGAAGACAGTAACATGCACCTAGGGAAAATATTACACAAGGACAGAAGCGTATTTCCAACTCCAATTTTGATGAGAATTAAGAAATATATTCATTAGACTGTGCCAGATACCTTTTCATGAAGACCGGTACCAACTTCTTTTAAATGCAAAAAGGATTCCTCAGAAAGCAGTTTTTTCAATTCAGCGTCACCTTCACCTTCACCTGTAGAACCACTATTATTGCGATCTCCTGTATCAAGTCGAGCATGGAGGTGGCATCCTCCAGTATCGGGCTCTTCCTTGTGGGGTGTTTCACTCACTATCTTATCCCTCTTCTTCAAAAATTTAAATTGCTTTCCAAGGCCTTTGACAGCATGCTCTGCCACAGAATCATCCTGACAGCCTCTAGAATTGATATCTGTAGAAGGTTCCTGCTTTTGTAAATGTTGCACCCAACAGGAACCAAGTTCCCACCTAATGGGTCTTACAGAAGCAATCGGCTTCTCATCCAACTTTGCCACACTATCTTTTAGAACTCTTCGAACAAGGCATCTAGAAGCTTCTAAATCGTCTAAGTTGCACCGAGGTTCCAGAACTCCAGATGATTCAGTGATGGAATACTTGTGAAGCAGAACCCTTAAGCTGCAATAAGTTTTGTCTTCATGAGTCAATTGTGGATGACAAAAGACAAGGAAACGGCACATTTAAAAAATAAAAGAAAAAAAATTAAAGTCTTGAAAATAATCACTTAAAAGATTGACCAATTCCACAAAGTTACCGGGTAACCTTTATTGCATTAATATTTTATTCATTGCTTTCACCTGCAATGCTGATTTAGATAAATTCAAACAACAGATATAAAACCACGCGGGAAATATGTCAAAAGGATTGCATATGCATATGTCAGCCACTTCAGCAACAAACGATACTTATTTTTGGCAAGTCTACTGGCATGCACTAAAAGAAAATTTTTGCAGAAACTTTACATGTATTCAGAGGAAGAAGAACTGAGTCTTTTTAGTTTAAGCCAAACTACTAGCAATATTAGAATGCAATTTTACATCAGACGGAGTCATCATAGGGAACTGCTGGCCAATATTCCACATCCTACTTTTGACCCTTGCCCATAGTACCTCCCTGGCATGTTTGTGCGACATGCATGCAACAGTAGATAGTTTAAACATTACAACAGTAATAGAATTGGCTAACAGCTCAGACCTGTTAACATTAAGAGCATTAGCTCCTCCATCTGGTTGATCCTCAATTTCAATGTCTTGAGCAACAGATATCGCTTTCTTCACGTCACCAACAACTTGCACTGTTGCAGTGTATCCACAATGTCTTACAACGACAATGCCAATCGAGGATGTATCCTGCAAAAGTTGTACAGGGTGAGATATCAAACATTTTGAAATGATTCTAAGTTCAAGTTCAACCATAAAAGTGATCTTGAAATTCATCCATTTTGGAATGTTTTATAGTGCGTGGAAAAGGTTACTAGGCTTCACCCAACAACTAGTCAAAATAAAGCATGAAGGCGCTACAGGGAGGAGAACACAGAGAGATATGAACAGAAGAAGCAGAGAAGATGTCGCGCCATCTTGTTTGAAAACGTGGTCATAAACAAATTAGACTGACAAACTGTGAGTATCAAAAGAAAACGAAGAATGAAGACATTGTGCATGAAGCACGTCTTTGGAACTTTTTTCTTTAAGGAACCTGAATTTTATCAAGATGTCTTTATTTATTGCTTATTAAAAATAAGTGTGTTATCTAGATTACCTAGATTTTCAACTGGAGAAAGATGAGATTGCCAATGCACAGGAAGCTGCCTCAACAATGATAAAGAGACGGTCTTCCCAAATGATCAAAATTGATTCGATGACCTTTGACCCTACCATGTGTTTTTTACAGTTTTATATGTAAGCAAGAGTATCTCCCAGGTAAATGGGAAAAGCATAAGAGCACTTACATTAACAACTACACTCTCATTTGCAGTTAAGCCTTTAAGCAAATTCCTTTGAGCAACTTCCTTGGCTGAGATACCAGACAATGAGTTGCTGTGGACTTTTACCTCCGGCTTGAAGCTAGCATCAGTTGTATCGCGTTTTACTGTAATGGACAAGTCACCTATGCGATCCTTGAGCAGAATTGAGCCTGGACAGTTATGTTTTGTGTCTTTGGAATCAATGAGACTATGAATAGCTCCAACAGCTTTGAAGATCGAAACATCAACAAATTGGCTATGAAGCAAAAAGGCTTTACGGTCTCGGATCACCCTTTCCTCCTCAGTTTTACAAGGAAGGCGAGCCAGAGTTGCAAAATCTGTGGCCCATCTTCGAAGATCATGCTCACCATTTCTTCCCTGTCCTCCCCCACTACCACCCCAATTCTTGTCTTCAGCAGGGAGGAATGCGAAGTATGATGGATTCTCGGCAACAGATGGGGGAACAAGCCATGTATTTGCACGAAATCCATATGGAAGATTTCCAAACTGGAAAGACAACAAAACAAATATAAACTCAAAATTCTTTCGTGTTCAAGTAACCTCATTAAAATCATGTACGATATAATCAAAACAAATGATACCTTATTATGTTCTATGAAAGCTTTCATAAGGGACTCATATGCCTGCATTAGCCAAAAAACCATATATCACAACTTAAAAGTAAATATTAAAGCAAATTAAGATCTAAAAGTATTATGGTCATTTAGTTCAAGAATCCCTTTCCAGTTTTCTAATAAACATGCACCAAAAGAGGCCAGGGGCATGGACTAAAGTAAACAGAATTTGAAATGAAAACTCACATTGGCAAAAGCTCGGCTCAAATTTTGTAGAAGATCTACCAGGGAATGGCTTTGGAAAGACAGCTTTCCAACGGTATAGAACCCTTTTACCGAGGCAACTACTTGTATTAGCTTTCCATTGCAGATCTTAATCTGTATGCATTACTTACAATTTCAGCTTCGATGGACTTAATTTTATTCAAAGGAGGAAAAAAAAAAAAAAGGTGCAGATTTCTAGGGGGATGCATCCCGTATGCAATCAACTATAAGAGATATGGGAGATGCATTACCATTTGCATCACTATACTGTAATATTCTTTTGGATGAAGAACAAACCCCGACATTAATAGATAGATAATTAATTTAAGAAAAATCTGTTTATTACTTGGGATGAGAACATCCAAGGCAATAGTAACAGAGAGCTTTCAACTGGCCATGATGCTTAGTCTGCCCAGATAATTAGAATCCCCATCGCATAAGTGAATGCACTAATGCAGATGCGTGCCTTTGCTCTTTTCACTCTCAAAGAGCAATATGTAATGCTAGCATTGTGTGCAAAGCAAAAAACTAAAAATAATTACCTGAATCTCAAAATAGTCACCATCACGCCATTCTTCCGCATTGCGATCACATCTCTTCATATCTACAGCACCAAATAGGATCAAGTGGCAAAAAGAATAATCAGTAAACAGGGAAGTATTCCCCTTCTAGGAAATCCAAAGCAAATTAAGATTTAACTAGTCTTCTAGCCTCCGAGAATTTTACAACTCAATTCATACAGGTAATTTCCTTCCTGCATCAAAGAGTATACACAATCCTTACATTTTCAGTTACACAAACTTTACAGGTAACCAAACAACCATCCAGAAGCAACTTCCAATTTTTTTGGTACAGCAACAACATGGCCCCAAGGAGGACTCATACAAAATAATTATTGAAAAAACATAGGAAAAAAAGCCTAAATGGAAAACGAAACTTACACAGAACAGGAGGAGAAAGGTGAGAAAGAGTGAAGAAGTCGTAGAACTCGGAGAGTTTCGGTGGTGGATGAATCGCCGCCATGTCCATGCTCTCCGATATCGCCGCCGAAATCGACGAGGACTCCGACGGTGTCGACGTCTGGGCGCCACGTGCATTGTTGTGGTGGGCCCTACTGCTGTTCTTCTTCGATTTGGAGGTATCTGGCGGGTTTGATAGCGACCGGCGGGATTTGGCGAACCTGGTGGTGCAGGCTACAATGTCTAGGAGTCTCCGCACGTGATCCACCGCATGAGATTCCTCAGCGTAGTCCTCTGTGGGGCCAGTGGCACATTTGTAAATATACATAGCTCATCTTTAAAATACAATAACATACATATATATAATATTGACAAAACAAGTACAAATACAATAAACAAATTTATTTTTTTTTAACTCTCGAGATTCGATATCACCACGTGTTTGGTAGATCGTAAGAGTAATTTACGTTCTTTTTTTAAGCTCATAAATTTATATCATTTATATTTTATGTTAGTTATTAATTTTATAATTTATATATTATTATAGCTTACGCTCTATAAACACATGTGTAGATTAATTTCCATCTGATCACAAATAAGTCCTTTTTCTACCGGATGACGCGATAAATTCAATGGAGGATCACAAGAAACAAAGATAAATGCATTGCATAGTGCAACTTCTAGAGAGAGAGAGATATGTTTATGGCATATGAATTTGACAGTGAAGAAAAGACATGATTTTCACAAAAAGATTTTCAAAGGTTTTTGTTCTTCTGTCTACCTCTGCCAACACTTATTCGTTTGAAGGACAAATCAACAACAACAAAAAGGGTAATTATGATTTGAATTTCTTTGAACAAACAAACTGAAAATTCCCCATTTTGGGTAATCTTTACAAATTAATGTCTTTGTCCAAATTATGAGTGATTAATTAATTTTGTTGTTAATATATGACATATAATTAAAAATTGAATTAAATAAATGGAAAAAGAAATCAAATAAATTTAAAATATGAGAATGATAAACAAAATGAGATGCACATGTTGGTCGAGATGCAGAATTTTTGGTAAGGAGGCTACCAACCTTCAACTATTTTTAGCAAACATGGTTTTAGGCTCATAATTTCTACTTTGTCACTCAGTCTCTGACCTTTCACCTGATACAAAATTTAAACAGTATTTAATTAATCATTTTTTAATTATAAATTATCAAATTCAAAGATACATACATATATACTTACATCATGAGACAAAGAATAGTGGGTAAGGTGGCATGTCTCAACATTCACTGCCAGTAGCCTTCTCACATCAAGTATCTTGTCAGTAGAGATACCCTAAAATAGAATTTCCTCAATAGTTAGCCAATTAAATAATTAAATATTAATTTAATTCCAATAAAAATAAATTAAATACATTAGTAATTGAAATTATGATTACCTTAAGGACAACTTGTGATTCATAGGGAGTGATGACAGTGATGTCTATGGCACTAGGAACAACTGCAGAAATCATTCAGAACAAAGAAAACCCAGAACAAGAATCCATTATTAGACTTTGGTATCAAAACATGAGATGCAGGAGTGATAGAAAGACCAAACCTTTCTCTTCTTTCTTCTTCTTCTCTCCCTTCCCCTTATTAGACTTGCCTCTAGCAGACCTTGGTGCCATTTCTTAACAACAGAACAGTAGGTACACAAGAATAAGAAGGGAAAAAAGGGTTTGATATATATGTAGAAAACTTCAAATACCCATTAATCTCAGATACAAAAGTTCATTAATTTAAAGTAAAACTCAGTGAATTCAATGCAGGCAGGGCATGAAGAGTATGAAAGAGAGAGAAAGAGAAGCAAAAAAACAAGGGGCAAGGGTAAGAGAGATGTTATAGAGAAAGAAAGTGAAGAGGAAGGGTTGAAGATAGGATAAGGGGTTTTTGGTAGATTTGTGAGCAATCCTGGCCTCTCCTTTGTTGCTATAAAGACCGACTGGGGAAATCTCTCCCTCTCTTTCTTTTTGTGTTTCTCTCTCTAAATGGGTGCATGTGAAGTGCCTGATAATAAGAGCAAATGGAGGCACAGACAAAACTGGTGGGGAGACAGGTGAGCCGTTGAATGGGTGACACCTGGCTGGTGTAGTTGGCTGCCGAGAACTTTTGTTTTATCACTTGTTTGGACGTTGGTTTTGCCTCTCCACTCAACAGCACTAATTATGCATTAGACTCTTAATTTGGCATATGTAATGGTAGTGGGGGGAGGATCAAGAAGAGTTTGTTTGGTAAGTCCACTGTTATTGAGCTCTCAAAGGGTTTTGTCACATTTTTCATGGTGATTAGTGCTTGTATTTAGTCTCTAGTATCATCATGAACCAAGAGAAACCAAACCCTACGTAACCAAAAAATTTGATCAATTCCAACGACTAATTGGAGTGTAGGTGAATTATTCAAACTGGAATAATAATAAAAATTAAAGCATATAACAATTTTAGTTTCGGAGAATGAGTACCTTACCTGGATTGAAATGTCAAGGTAATAAAGTCTTATTTTTGAATTATACAAACCATATACATGAAAGGATATTTTATAGTGAGACAAATAAGGCATCAAAATAATTTATTTATTTTTGGAATATTATCTGTTACATTCTGTATTAAGTAATTATCAAAATTCTGATTTTCTTAATGACCTTACCTTTATTTTGAATAAGGAAAGACGGTGGAGTTTCAACTCGAAATTCGAGATTATCTACGATCCAACTCGTGAATTAAACTAAAGTCTTATTTTTGAATTATACAAACCATATACATGAAGGATATTTTATAGTGAGACGAATAAGGGGTCAAAATAATTTAAATTTTTTTGGAATATTCTCTGTTACATTCTATATTAAGTAATTATCAAAATTCAGATTTTCTTAATGACCTTATCTTTATTTTAAATAAGGAAAGACGGTGGAGTTCCAACTCGAAATTCGAGATTATCTACGATCCAGCTCGTCAATTAAACTAAATATTATTCTTATTTTTTCATTAAATGTTTTCAATTTTGCATGATGTTCCCTCCTTTTTTGTTCCATCATGTTGGGAATCCCACATCGGCTGGGCAAGACCTTGGTGTCTTGTATATAATAGCAAGCTTCTCTCCCCCCTAATAGGTCCTTTTAGGGAGGGCTTCAGGGAGGCCCAGAATTATAACATGGTATCGGAGCCAGGTTCAGCGCACGTATCATCCCCGCATGGAAAAAGCCTAAAAATTGGGGGACTGGAGTGCCCAGCCCATGTGTGTGGGGGCATGTTGGGAATCCCACATCGGCTGGGCAAGACCTTGGTGTCTTGTATATAATAGCAAGTTTCTCTCCCCCCTAATAGGTCCTTTTAGGGGGGCTTCAGGGAGGCCCAGAATTATAACACATTATCGATTATTCTTTTCAGATCTCCCCTTGACTTTGTATTATTTTATAATTTTGTATGCTGGTTTATATATGTCGTCATCGATCACCATTGCTATTGTTGTTTAGTGGTTGATAAGTATGAAGTGTTACAACCGCACGAACATTAAATCTATACTAAATTTATTTCTTCAATTTGTTTCATAAAATATGAACACAACAATACCTTTTTTCCGTAATCGAGTGTTGGATAAATTCATCCCATAAATCTGGTTCTAGATAAAAACAAGACATTTTGAAACATATAGAACAATAGAAAATAAAACAATACACAATTTATGAATATGTATATATATGTATAGGTAATCCTTGAAATATAACTATTATAAACGGACTTACGTAGATAAATCGAATAGATTGAGACAAAATTTACACCTCTGATCTCGAGATAACTTATCGCTGTCCAGGGTGCTGCAATTGCTACCGATATTGTCTCCCAGATATACTCAATCACATATTTTTGTCAGTGCGAACAAAAACGTAACAAGGAACCATAAGATTGCAAACAAATCTGAGTCTCTCAATTGAAAGGCTTAGATTCTAGGAAGAACAAGTGAGTAGAAAAGTTGTTTTTGACTGTCCTTTTATAACCAGAACTTATCCTATGTGATAAACGTTTAAAATCTGGTCTGTCACCAGCTGTGTACCTAACCAGAGTATTTAATTCCTGACTAGAATCGATACCCAAACAACTGTTACAGACTTGTAACAGATCAGTTTTAAAATATTTGTAGATGTTGGTCAACCATGGAAAAAAAAAATCAACAGCCTATAGAATCACTCACTCGGCCTCGACCACAGTAACGACGACCGCACATGCACGTGTTTTGGCCCAACCCAAAGCCCATGTAAGGCTTTTTCCACAAACCTTGGATGTTGTGCCCCAGTCAATACCATTAACATAGTGCCTTACAAACTCAAACTTGAGCACGTGAACTTTCAATATGAGATTTGATCTATCACGTGAACATCTTTTAATGCCATGTGGACTCTTTTGGGATCAATTTCTCGTTCACTCAATATCAAATTTCATAATATAAATATATACTATACGATCATCTAATTTTAAAGATGAACTCTTCCCAACCCGGATCCGTCCCTAAGAATGTGTGGGTGCCGCTTTTATTGTGCCCAAAACTAGTGGTGTAAGATTATTCATTTTGACGATTCCAATGCTAACAATCTCACCTCAATCTAATATCGAAAATAGTCACAATGAGAAAGAAAAAAAAGAAGTTTTCGAGCATCGCCAGAGCTTTGCGATGACTTTTTGGAGGTGGTGGACCTCAGTTTTAGTAGCCATAGGTCGGGTTTTATTCCCCTTGCAGTCGTATTTCTTTTGAGACCAATGGTGATCATTTTGGTGGTCAGACATAAAAGTCAGGATAAAAAACATGAAATCACAATTGTTTTTCTACTGATATTTAGAAATATTTTTCTATGTAGAACCCGATTTCTCTCTAGAATAACTTTTTTCTATAATTTTTTTTCTCTGTTTGACATAAGATAGAAAAGTTATGCCAAAAACCATGAAATTATAATTTTCGTTCTACTGCTAGTGCATAAATATTTTTCTCTGTAGAACCTTTATTTCTTTATAGAATCATTTTTTTCTCTATAAAATATATTTTTCTCTGTTCTACAGTCCCAAAGTATGTCTCAAGTGATGAATACCAAGGCTCGGATTTGCTAAACCCTAGCGGGCTCAAGAAACGGATTCGCCACTAAAATCATAAATGTCACACGTGATAAATACTATAGGATCCTAACTATTAAACCCTAACTGACTCAAGAACCCTAACACACTGGAGTTCAAACTTCCAAAATTGGTTAGAAGTAGAATCACTTTTTCTATATTTGACGGACCAAAACTCAGATTGGCTACCAAAACTTTATGTCCAAAGTGATGAACTCGAAAGTTCAAATTCGATAAAACTAATGAATTCTTACCATTTGAAAATCTCAAAGCAAGGCCTAGATAATGGGCTAATAATATCATCATAAATTGTACAATATAGTTTCTCTCTGTAGAAAACATTTTTTCTTTGTAAAACTGCCAAATATGTTTTTTGACTAAGTAATAATTTTCCAATGGCGGATTGAGGCCAGACCTAGTGGCGTTGGAATTTCCCGTCCAAGATGAATCTAATGCTACCGGTCTCAACTCGACTCGTTGCTAGAAACGGTCAAATTGAGGCAAAAAGCGTTTCGACTATTTTGCATCAATCCGACAGTTTTCGATGTCGCATATTGGTAAGGCCAGTGAAGTTGAATTTATCTCGGCCTGATGATTCCAATGCCACTGGTTTCACCTAGATCGAAAGTTGGAAGCATCCCTAGCGAGAATAATAAGTTTTTAGTCATCTTTGACTAGAATAACAATAACGAAAACAAATCTGTAATTTCAAATTTTCTCCTTAATTTAATAGATTTTAAAATTAGTTGAACCTTAACTATTAAAAAAATATCAATTGTCCTTTTACTTTTGAGTGTTAGTAAAAAGTAAATTAGAACCTAAACCTAATTTCTCCCATGTAAAACCATATTTATTCTCTTATATATTGTTGTTACCCACCGATAATTCATTCAATTGCTCTTTCGACTTTGGTCACATGGTGGTCCAAGGATTCAATGATTTTAATTTGCATGTCTCACGAGTCGGCGAAATTCAAAGGACAATTAATTAGTATATTTTTGCATGTCTCACGAGTTGGCGAAATTCATAGGACAATTAATTAATATGTTGTTGAACTAGAGAGAGATATGGTAAAATTAATTTATGCATATTAATTGTGGGTCTGTTCAGAATTTCAGTCCTATTCAAATCAACGATATTATTCACCATGAATTTACTAATTACCGTCGATATATCAAATCCGTAGCCTCTTTTTGGATCACCTCATTTAATGACATCTAGGCCCAGAAAAGACCTCTTTGTTGATTGCCATGAATGCTGCCCTCGAGGACGCGCGAGGGACTAGTGAGTCGAATAGCTTGGCTTGGTTGGGCGTCTTTGTTGGTCCGTTCAACGCTGTTGATCCTGAAGTTGCTTCTAACAAAGAGGCATAAATTTCCTTGTCAACTCACATCACTTGAGTTATGGATGCAATGTGGAATATCTAACAACATAAATACATAATTGCGATCTCCGGCTCAAGATCTACTGACCCTACAAGCTTTTTGTAACAAGCTTCTTTGGGAGATGTAAACTTCTCGACACTTGAAAGTTGGGTTTCATCTACACACGACTGTTTGTTTGATAAGATTGACATGGAAACGTATATTTTGGCAAGTTCTTGGTTGGTTTTTTTCCTTCCTAGTGTTAGAATGCATGCGCACCGTTGATATGTAATTGAATATAAGGACAAACGATGCTACCTATTCCATTATAATTCAAATCTAGAGTAAAGGTGTTTGCTAGAGTAGTCGGTTTCGCTTTATCCGTGTAAAGTCTTGAGTTGTCATGCAAAAAAAGTAGGGAACTAAAGTTGATGCACTGGGTTTTAGGGTATACTGTTGGAATTGAATGTGGAATCCTGTATTTGACATCATTAGTTCTAATTATTGAGTTCAATTATTAGTCATTGTTGTGTGGCTCCACGAATCTAAAATTAAAATAACATTCTGTTCAGCCCAATGATTACATATCTGATATATAAAAGTCCAACGATACCACTGCTACTATTACGGCAACCACAATGATAGTATTTTACTAGGCTAATCAATTGTGTAAAAGCATGTGTTTCTGCTGATGTGACTGTATTAAGATATGTGTTTTGCTGATGTGATTGTATTGAAAAATGTATTTTGATCATGTAGAGAATTACGTGGCTTGATTTTTTGTAAAAGATACGGGACACAGTCTTGATTTTGATTTAAATTTGATAGAGATAATATGAAGGATGAGAAAATGTTTGACTTGACTAAAATTGGAAGAATAAAATATTTTTGAATTTGTGTTTTGATGATGTGACTATATATTGAGAAAATGTGTTTTGGTCATGTGGTTGTATTGAGACATATGTGTGATTTGAATTTTGTGTAATAAAAGTGGAACTCAAAATATGGATTTACTGGCCCAATAAATATTAACCATTGTGAGTGCTCTTAGAGGAGACATTTGTGAACTCCGGGAGAAGTAGATGAATCTCTTTAAGATTGAATCATATAGATTAAGAACATCTTGAATTTGATTTTCATTGCAAGCAATACTATTGTGCACATGTTTTGAGCCTTGATCTAACTTATCCTGTTGTTAGGAGAGAAATTTCTACGTGCGTGAGTTTGACGGATAGAGTTTAATGAAAGAGCATCCGCAACAATTGCGTTGCCGAACCTTCGGCTTCAAGAGCCGGCCCCCTTTCTTCTTGTTATTTGATAGAATAAAAAAAAAAATCCGTGAACAATATGTTTGAAAAATGAAAATCTTTGATAAACTTAGCCGACGTGCAAAATTTCATAGAAGGATGACCCAGAGTGGGCCCCACATGCCACACAATATGTATATCACTATATTGTATACCGCACAAGTGTACCGTCAAAAAGCGCGCTAAATTCAAAGACTTTTGTATCTAAACTCTAAAGTGTTTCAGACAATGCACGTGTATTTTAATTTAAGAAATGTATTTTTTCTCCCAAAACCTGTGACCTATGATCTGTGATATAAGATTTGAGATTTTTGAGATATTTTTATTTGATATATCTAATATTTACCGAGTAAATTAATGGATGTTTGAAAATATTATTTTACATGTCATGTAGGTTCCTAAGTGGATCTATAAAATAAAAAAAGGTCCCAAGACAAAACACAATTAAAAAATTAATCAGGTCTCTAATCAAATTGTTATGCTCAAAATGTTTTCATTTTGGTTCTCTATTGTCCTTACGTTACATAGGGTTTGTTGTCAGTGTTGTTAATTCGCAAAGCACACGTAAAAGTGCAAAGGCTTTTCATCGATTCAAAGATGAGATGCAAATTTCATCAACTAAATAATCACAACAAATTTTACACACACATATATCGATAATGTTCAAGTGCTGAGATCCGTATACTTAAACACTGGTGTACTCGAGTCATTTGGTGTGCTTCACTCACAAAAAAACAGACGACGCCCTTAATATGGGCGTATGAGAGCATAAATAATATATATATATATATATATATATATTTATTGTAACACACAACCAAAATGAAACTTAAATAAATAATCAATAACATAGCAGAATTAATCATAAAGTCATTAGTCGATTATAAAACTAAATTCAAATATTAAACGACACGTGAAATCCATCAAAAACATCTTTAATCTTCTAGTGTCATATCATCAACATCATCACAACCGTTGAACATCTTTTCATCATACCCAACTACATCATAATTGTATATCGAAATACTATATATATATATATATATGTACATACATGTATGAATTGATATCATCCAATCAATACAACAAATGCAAATGACTCTAGAATACAAATAATTAAAAAAGAAAAAGAAAAAAAATAACATATATAATTTTTATAATCAAACCTAATATCTCTCATAAATATTATAATTCTCCTTAGAATTTAGCGAATCTGTTCCTCTTAGAATTTAACATTTATTGTTTATATTACAACACAGAAATTCGATATTCGAGTCCATTAGAATTTAGCGAATCCATTCACCTTAGGAAACACAAATGAATAAAGATCAAATGAATGTCAATTCACACATGCAAACAATCCAAACCTTCAATTTTTAATTTTTCTCAATTCTGTCTTTTTAAGATTTAAAATTTCTCATTCATATAAACTAAAACCCATTTTCCCCATTTTCTGACCGTATGGGCGACGAAATATGCAGATGGCAATTGGAGAACCCATTTTGACAGGGTGGCATGAAATGTATAAATTAAAAAAAATTAAAAAGCCATGTATGAAAGAAAAATAAAGCCACGTAGGAATTGATAGACCAAATCTGTCTTATTTGGCTTTTGATTCCACTGTAAAATTCATATGTGGCTTTTATTGATTTATAAAATTGCATTAAATTACATGTGTTATTTTGATAATTTTGAGAGGCGACCAGATTGAAATCCGAATTAATTTTTTGGACGAACTAAATCCTTAATAAGTCCATTATTTTAAAACGGCTTACAATTCGCCCATTTCATTATTGATATATGGGCTTTTGAATTTTCATAAGAGTCAACATTTCAAAGGCCCATTACTACACTGTCACTGGAATTAAGGCTTAGGGACCTTTAAGAAAAAAAATATTTACCGTTAAGGGACTCTAGAAATTTTATTGACTCTTAAGGACCAGTTAGAAAAAGGCAACCAACAATTGTCATTTTTTCGAAAATCATTTTAAATCTTGGCTTAGTTTGCCAGAGTTATGGAAGATAAAAGAGTAAAAGACATATGAGGGCAACGACATAACTTTGATTCTGGTTGCAATCCTATAATACAACTGAAAGCTTAGTAAGAATATTCACAGGTCTTCCCTGCTTACCCCCCCTGACGCTTTTTGCTGTATAGAGCTGATGTATCTAAAAATATTAAACACAGTGATCGGCAAAAAAACGTAAAAAAAAACAGTCAGATGTGAATATCTTACAAAAGAAAATCATTTTCAGATAGAGCAGGGTCATACTTCTTATTGTAGAAATGTTGCATCGCAACTCGACTTCAGAAGAAGAATCTCAGGGCTTCAATAACTTTCTCAGGCCTGTTGATAAGTCAGGTATGCAGTGAAAAGTTGATGAAATAACACGAGGGAAGAAAAAGGTGGCAGTGGAGTTGAACAGTGTGACAGAGTTACTGACCAATCCTCCTGGGGCATATGTCCAGCACCTTCAATCAGTTTGAGCTTGATATTAGCAGGGTTACCTTTCTGAAACTCTTCTGCCACAGACTGAGGCAGATACTTATCTGACATTCCCCAAGCAAGTAGTATCGGCTTATCCCATCTAAAGTAAGACATGATGAAACATAACACAGACAAAGAAGGTAAGGATAAAGTAATAAAAACTACATCAAACCACGCATTGACTCACCAGGTAAATTAACAAAATAAGCTTGTATTGACATTTATTAACTACTGAAACACTAAAGATTCATATGAAGTAAAATGAAGAATGTGGAAAGGCATGTTGTATTGGAATATTTTCTTTCCTGCTACTTTTAATTCCACTCTCTCATCCAAGAAGAGTAGCTCTTCGATATTTTACCAGCTTCCAACACAAAAATCCAATACGCACAACTTTTGCACAGGAAGTAAATATGCAGCTTTCCACTGCTCATCATACTAGCACATGCAATCAATAAATTTTTACCTTTCAGATGCGAAGCCAGATGAGATTTGGCTTGAGATATCCCTGAAATTAATCTTTCTTGCCGCCTCAAGTAGAGCTGATATACGCAAAAAAAAAATTGAGAAAAGGTAAAAAGAAAAAGAGAGTTTTGTCAGTCAAATATGCCTTAAAAACACGGTGTCATTTTATCACACTTCAAGCAACTGCGTCTTTAAATTTGTGAATGTAGATGATGTAGTAAGTAACTTCACTGCCTAATAGTTCCTGCCATTGCAAGAATCTGGAAGGTTCAATGAGTAGAGCCTCCCCTGCAACACAAAGAGGCAATTTTGGGGTTTGAATGGTGACACCCAGGTCACAATGAAGCAACCTATTACTGCTACTGGTCTGTCCTCCCAAAGTATGAGGTCTCTCATTTTGTCATCTTTAGTCAATTTTCTCTCTTCTGTGAGTATTTTCTGACAGACTGCAACCCCACATTTCCTTTCTACTTTTCCTAAGATTATATTAAGAGTTTCCCATGCTGATTGAGCCACTTTGATCACTGAGATGTTATGGAAAACATAGGTAATATTATTTACGTTAAATTGGCTATAAAGTTTCCAAGTAAGTCGGATCATTCTCACTCACAACACAGTAACCATTTTACTGTTTCTCCATGAGCAACGGCCTACGGTAGTACGTGACACTCTGAATTTGGTATTAGTTATAGATTAAATGGTTTATTGACATTGAACATTTCCCTATTTCTCCCAGCAATAGTTAATCTATGAAAACCCAGTCTGAAAGGTGAGCGCCACTGTAGGGTTTGGAAATTGCTTCCCTGAAAACATCTTACCTCCAAATTGTGGGGAGGTAGTTAATCTATAACCAAGGGCAATGTTCAGAAATAAATTTTACAGTTTCTTTTTTCAAAAGAACTCTAAGTAAAGATGAGCAGAACATAGACTCACTTCACACTCGACTTTCCCTTCAGGAACCCTGTGGCACAGATTACTCGTTTGTTGAAGTGAATGATAACTTAAAACAGGAAAATAAACAATCTTTTTTGTGATGGAACTATATGGCATGCATATCACAAGAAAGAATGAAGAAAGCATGACCACATACGTCATTCCATGTCTCTCTTATAACGAAGTGCCCCGACCCCAAAAAAATGTTTAGTTCAAGTTCTCTAGAAGTTAATTATAGAGCATTGTTTTTCAATTTTTAGCCACCAATTCAACAGAGATCTCTATAATAGTGCCAGTGTTTGGTTCAATAATGAAAATAATTATTAAATGGGAACTAAGCGATTTTTGAAGAACTTTTTGTCTTATTCTATTGTATTTAACAGCTACAATCAAAAAAATTAAAATCCGTACTAATGACATAATATTACTTTCTCTGGGGAAAAGCCAAATGCAGTAATGAATACATACCAAATCCAGGCCCACTGCTAGACAAATAGGGTAACCGATACACATCAGCCTTCTCAAGCTTCAAAACGTATCTGCAAAATAGGGGGAAAAAATAAGACTCGTTTGTTAAGAAAATACAAGTAATCGTTTGTTAAGGAAATACAAGTAAGTATTTTTGCTCCAATAGAATCTAGAAAGCATACTCTCTTAAATACACTAGATAATAACTGTTAGAACAAAAGATGAGCCATCAAACAACAATAACATTCAAATAATTTACATTAAACTTTAATGCCTGCGTTATCACAGTTCACATATCTTTTGAATGCAGAATGTGATTGTCCACATAATGGCCACATCCCTCTAACATTAATTACAGACCAAATTACATATTTTAGCTGCTTGTCTTAAGTATGTTACTATGATTAAAATTATGACAACCCCTCCAAGGCTAGAGAGGTAACACCAGCTGTTATTCCTCGGGTAACAACAGAGGAAAACAGAAGATTCAAACATAGGGCTCTAGGTTTTCAGTAGTTATTCGGTTAATTAGTGATAAAAAATGTGAGTCGAAATGCCAAACCATAGACGGGGACAAGACAATCAGATTTGCAGTGCCAGAGACATATATGCATATAGGAAACAATACTTAAATCGCAGATTCAGTTTAGGTAGTAATATATATATGAGATACATTTGGATACCTACGGGCTACCTGCTTCAATAAAGCGCTCAGCTTCAATAGCATTCTGGCTAGTGAATTCACCAAAGAGAGGGATTCTGGAGAAAATGAAGAATATCATTTTACGAAAAAAAAATAAAGAAGTATAAAGTCATACAAGAGTTAGAGATATCTTTTATGCATTCTAGGTAATGAAGCACCAATCGAAGCATCCATTTATGTACAACACAAAAGTGTGAAGGAAATATGCGACAATTAAACTGAAGCATCCATTTTGGCAGAATCTCAAAGAAGATGTATACACTAGGTGTTTCAAAGCATCTGCCATATTAACCACCCTGGTCCACCCATAATAAGGTTGAAAATAAATGAGAGCACAACAACACAATGCATTCAGAAGATCGTGGAAACTGTATGATATCAACACAATTTAATGGGAGACAAAACTACAGACTTGTGTGTCTACTTTCTCAATATGTCACACGTTATATGCATTCATTAATATGTAAAATAAGAACTGAACCTTAGCTTTTGAAAAAGTCCAGGAATCGGAGACGAAACTGTCAATGGACTATTTAGAATAGCAAGCTTTGATATCTTGCTTTGGTTTTTCAAGGCCCAAGTCAATCCATATGAGCCTACAAGAAAACCCTTCCGAAAAATTTCGAGAATCGCATGTTAGATAGTATGGAGCAATCCCGTAGATTAAACTAAGCGAACTCTTAAAAAATGTTGCAAATAGATTAAAAATAAATATAAAAAGCAAGTTTTTTCGCCACTGGCTCACTTGAAGTCTGAACATTTAAAAGATACTATATGTAATAGCTCGCCTTCTATATAACTTTTAAGACCTGTACAACTAGATAGAAAGGAGATTTGACGCCAAGCACATCGAGTAATTTATCGAATTCGTCATGAAACTCCTTTTCTGTAATGGTAGAAAATTCTCAAGTTTTAGAAAGTAGCACACAGCAAAAACAATTTTATGAAATAAACAAATTTATTCTTGGAAGATTAACCTGTGTAATCAAAATCATATCCTGGCTGCGGCTTGTCACTGAATCCAAATCCTATCCAATCAGGTGCCATGCAATGGAACCCAGAATCTGACATCTACTCAAGAAATTATATGAACTTCTTTAAATGTGCAAACATAGCATAATAAAGGAAAGCAAAACCAGTACAATCACCTTAAAGAAAAACAACCTTACTTTAACATACGCGTAATACATGAACTATATCTGACTTTGATTCTCAATCAAATGATGTATTAATTTTTTTTGATAATTTGGCACATGCGCAGGCCTTACAGAAATTTAAGTCTGAGTGTCGTTTCTTACTTTCTTCAAAGAATACAAAAAAACTATCTAGGAATTCCACACCAACATAGGTACAAATACTGTATCCAAGTTGTTTGAAATTAACCAAATTGCAAACCTCTAAGTCTCTCCTCCATAAAGGAAAGAAAATAATAACATTCTAATGGCATTGTCCACTTAATAAGGGATACTTCCACTCATATACAACACAACAAACAATTTACAATTACTTTACCACTGCTGAGAGGGAAAACAAAATTCATACAGCCGTCCTGGAAATTATATTGCAAACAGCATTCCAACTTCCCATTAACAAAGGGAATACATTAAATTTTGATAATTTTCAAAATGAAAATAAAGCTGAACTACCTGCGACATAACAACTCGATAGCTGTAAGATTGTGTAGGAGCTCCGTGCAGGAAGACAATTGTTCCACGTCTACTCTCAGGTGATCCTGCAACCCCAAACTCCAACTTCAAAATTCTCAGGTACAAAAAAATGAAATGAAATCAATATATAGTTAAATAAAAAATACCAGTTTCTCTCACAAACCATCTTAGATCCCCAACATCTACGTATGAGCCGTAATCCCTCCCTTTGTCCTCAATTCTCTAAAGTTATAAACATATTAGGGCTTACATCAAAACAAAACAAAACAAAAAAAAGAACAAAAAGAAGAAGAGTGAGGAATACGTAGAGCATTTGGCCGACATTTCCGTCCTCGGCAGGGACTTCCGGAAGCTGAATGGCGCTCCTGCTCGACGGATTATCTGTGACAAAACCAAACGGATTGAATCCCGGCGCATCTTCGTCTTGCTTGTTGTTCTCGGTAGCATTAACTACAATTCTTGCACTTCTTCTTGGTCCTTTTCCTGAATGCGTGAACCAGAATCTGCCGTGACTGGTTGAGCGAGAAGAAATTGAGAGGTCCAGACATGGAGGAGAGAACAAACTCCAACTGCAAGCCATGCGTTTATCACTTCTATCTAACTTGCTTTTCCAAACAAACATATGTGACTTCCTTTCATATTATCGTTGGTCACCAGAGAGGATTGCGTAGGCCCAGGCGCTCTGATGTGCACAAACAATTACTCAATAAACAAAAACAATAATTAGGAGAAATGGCCAAAATGTCTAACTTTTTGGACTTATTTGTAAGAAAAAAGGCGGGATTTCTTATTTCTTTTTAGGTCAGATTTTGGATAAATGGGTCATTTTATGTTTTAATAATTTTCTGGAATGACAAAAATAACCTTGACAGAGATAGATTTTAGGTTTTTCAGTCTATCTTGTTTCGAGAGAGAGAGAGTAGGCGGATTGTTTTTCCGGTGGGAGGGGGACGGTGGCGCAACTGTCCTTTTTTTTTTTGTTTCTTAGCCGATGGTGCGTGTACAATAGTTATTTTTGGCGTATTATTCTTGTTTTCGAAGCGACATTGTTGCGGTCTGGTGTTGGCAGTATATCAGGTATTGTTCGTTCATTTTTTTTCAATTTAATTTTCTGGGTAAAGGTTCGGGCAACTGATGAGGTATCTTCGGTGTATGTTTGCTATTTTCAAGTTTTTTTTATAAGGAACTTTGTGGTGTTTGAGTTGTTGTCTTAGTTTCTTATTCTTGCGATTGTTTGTATGTGTTGTTAACATTAGTTGTTTTTTGGCTTTTAGTACTGTATGTGTCTTTGATGTGAGGTTCCTTTGTTGCAGGGTTGTTATGTTTATGTAATTTTCTGTTATGTGATACCCTTGTGGTACCCTGGTTATTCATTCATTATGGCTGAGGGTGTTTTCTTGATGATTAAGAATTCGTTGCAAGTTTTCCCCATTAGGCTTTCTTCTGATGTTGACTTTGAATTTTTAGTACGTAGAATTACTGAAAAATGGAGTGTTTTTGAAGTAGATAAGTTTGTTATTCCATACCTGGTTACAATGGATGTTGTCTGAGGAATGAAGAGGATTTCAGCACAATGGTTGCGTTGGTTAATGTTCTTGGGTTGCATCTTGTTGAAGTAGTTGTTACAGATTTAAGTAACTCTGTTAGGAGTGTTGCTAGTATTTCATGTTTCAATAAGAATAATGTTAATGACTCAGAGTTTGGTGATGCTGAAACTGTCAATGACAATGAAAATGTTGAGGTTAATATTCCGACATTTTGTTCATCGTCAAATGGTTGCCATTTACTTTCATCATCTTGGGGGGGTCTTATTAGTGATGTTGGGCAGAAATTTGATGGAGGAGTAGCTAAATTCAGGCTTGCGTTAAGCAAGTATTCTATTGAAAGAGGATTTAAGTTTAATTATGTGAGGAATAATGTAGATAGAGTTGTGGCTGAATGTGTTTATAAGTTTTCTGCTGGGTGTAAGTGGTTTGTTTATGCGGTTTCTTCGAAGGTTAATGGTGCTTGTTTTATCAAGAAGTTGTACAAACACCATACGTGTCCGGTTGTTTTGAGAGATGAGAAAAGTAATAGGATGAGTGCTGTTAGGTGTTGAAAAGCACCTAATTACTGGTGTTAAAAGAGTAAATTTTTGATAGGTATTGTTATAGTTTCTACCTCTTTTGGGTGTTGTGTGAACAGGTACTGGAGTTGGGCGAAAAAGCTGGAATTGAGCTGGACCCGATATTTGCAACCTGGGCGCGGCCGCAGGACGCGAATTTATTTCTTCCCATAAGTTGAAGCTGATGTGGCAGGGAGTTATTGGGTCATGAAGTTCATATTTAAGAAAGAAACCCTAGGGGAACATGTACACACACAGCAACCAGGGAGAGAGACGGCAGAACATGATACCAAGGAGAATCAAAAGCAGCAAGGCTTGAGGAAAATCAAGAGTGACGTTGGAGCTTCAATTCTCTTTTCCCTTACTGAAATTGAACGATGATTATTTTGATGTTGGATTTTAATATTATTATTATGAGTAGCTAATTTATTTTCTAGCTAGGGTTGGTAAATTGTTATACCAAAACCTTGTTCGCAGATTTAATTGACAAGCAGACTGAATTTAATTTATTGTTCTCTGGATATTAAGTTGATTGCCTATGATTATGTATGCCTGATCAACATCTTAATTGTAGGTATTGTTAGTTAAACATATTTGGCTGACCATGACCCGGTGTTTGACAAAGTAACAAGAACTTGCGTAAGATCCAGGTTTTGGGAACAATAGACATAACTGATTGGGTGATAGATTGTTACTCTAGGTTGTGCGTTTGTCGATTTCTAGTGCTCATGCTTGTTTTAGGATGTTCTTAGGAGAGACCAAACCAAGACTCCTTGAATAAGAAAAGATCTTGCAACTGGACCAAAGTCATGATTGTTGTTTAGGGAAACCTAGTTGACTGCAGCTGGACCAAGGCCTTTTGACTGACAGCGTTAAATTCTTAAAAATTGTGTGCTTGCGTATTGATTTGTGTGCATAGGAGGAGGTATTTGAAACACCATACCCAAGCTAGGTTTTTTTAAACATTGATTTACAAATATAATTTTTACCATGTTCTAAGTTATTTTGCAGTGTTCAATTAGTAGTTAATACAGTACTTGTGATTTGATCCCATTCACTAATTACTGTCATCGACACGTACTCTTGCGTTTGGGTAAACCAGTTGGTATTATTAATTGCAAATTTAATTTGTGATTAAAAAATAGCGATCAAGTGCGAAGTTAATATCTGGTTTGATTGTTGATTTAGTAAGGAATAAACCGTCTCTGTGTCCAAATGATATTGTGTCGCATTGTCTTAATAGTTATGGTTGTGAGGTTAGCTATGACAAGGCATGAAATGCTCTAGAGAGGGCGAAATCTAATATTTTTGGCGACTCTTCTGAGTCGTACAAGCAGTTGGGATCTTATGTTGAAGGTATAAGGGTGCAAAATCCTGGAAGTCATGTTGTTTTGGATATTGATGCTGTTTCGAAAATATTCAAGCGGTTGTTTGTGGCGTTTCATGCATGTATAAAGGGTTTTCAACATTGCCGTCCAATGTTGTTCATTGATGGTACTTTTTTGAAGGGAAGATTTAAAGGTACTTTGTTATCTGCCACGGGGAAGAATGGAAACTAAGGTGATGTTTTTTTTATTGATATGTTTGAATTATTTATTTTAAATAAATATAGTCTGTACAGTCGTGTGATACATTCTTGATACGACAGTGATACATGCATGTTGTATTTATGTTTTTGGTATTAATTTGTTTATTTAATATTTTTTCAATTATCAAGGTTGTTTCTGTTGGCTTTTGCTGTTGTTGATTCTGAAAATCATGACAATTGGAAGTGGTTTTTTGAGAATTTGCAAATTGTTAGCAGTGGTGTTCGGTCTATCACCTTTGTATCTGATCGGAATATGGGTTTGGTTGAAGCACTGCCCAAGGTATTTCCTAGTACAAATCATTTTTTCTGTCTTCAACATTTGAAACAGAATCTGCGAGATAGATTCAGTCGTGGGGCTTTTACTAATCGCCAAAGGGAACGTATGGTTTGGTTGTTACGTGAATGTGCGATTGCTCCAACTGTACAAAATTTTAATCAAAAATTGGCTGCTTTAAAACAAGAGGGAGGTGCTATTGTTGATAGTTTCCTGGAGGATTTACCTTTGAAACATTGGACGAATGTGTATGGTGTTGGATGTCGTTATGGAGAGATGCGTTCGAATGCAGCTGAGTCATTCAACTCTTGGATTCTTGATTGTAGAAGTTTGCCTATAACGCAAATGGTAGATAAGATCAGGTTGAAGCTCATGGGATGGTTTTATGAAAGGAAAGTTGAGTCAGGTAAGTTATGTTTATATGTTTATTTTAAAAAAAAATGTTGCGATAGTTGCATGATACATTTAAGATTTTTCCTTTTTTTTTTTTTTGATAAAGATGGCTGGGAAGGTGTACTCTGCCCTCAGATGGTCCAGAAGCTTCACGGGTATGGTGTTGATGGGTGTTCTTGGCATGTGCAAAGGTCTTCTGAAAGCACATTTGAGGTTTTTTCTGACCCACGACATGTGGTGGATATTTCAATGTTTAAATGCTCATGTGTCATGTGGCAACTGAATGGGTACCCTTGTGTGCATGCTGTGAAGACAATATCCAGGTTTGGTAAAAATATTGAAGACTTTGTGCACTATTACTTCCATGTTGCAGCCTTTCGGAAATCTTATGAGGAAACAATCAATCCGATTCCGTCATTTTATTCCATTGATTATAATATTGATGACGTTCTTCCTCCGGCTACAAGGGGGCCTCCGGGAAGGCCTAAGAAACGACGTATCGGGTCAAGGGGTGAGCAGGTTAAAAGAATACGTTGTGGCCGTTGTGGTAAAATGGGCAACCACAACAAGAAGACGTGTAAGGAACCATTGGCATAGCTATGTGTTTTTTATTTTTCTTCTTGGAAAATTTCTACGTTGTGGCAAGGATTGAAAGATGGTTCAAATGTATGTGGTTTGTCTTCATTGGGACTATCGTAACGTGATTATTGATAAATGATTATCTTTGTATTACCTGTGTATTATGACTTAGGTATCATTTATTTTTGGTGTATTATTAGGAATGCAATAACATCTTATCGGGTAAGGAACCATTGGCATAGCTATGTGCTTGTTTACTTTTCGTGGCGGACAATTTCTATGTTGTGGCAACCATTAAAATTTGGTTCAATGTTTTCATTGCGATTGTATCGTAACATGATTATTAATAAATGATTATCTTTGTATTAGCTGTGTATTATGACCTATGTATCATTTATTTATCATCTACTATGCTGCGATATCATGTATTCAACTAATGTAATGTAATAGATAACATATTTGTCAATCATCACCAACGATAGTTTCATGGAACGACGAAATATTGCATAAACATTTCAACCATATGACATTTGTACTTCATGACTTCTTTTGGTGTCAGTTTCTCCTCAATAGGCTCGTTCTTGACAAGTTTCTCCATCACATGGCAGACGTGGATGCCACAGTCAACGCTGGTTATGAAATTCAGATTATCAAAATTAAATTCAAAGTTTTGTTTGTTAAAGGAAATAAAATTTAAGTAGTTTAGATTAACTTGCGATCCGAAAATTTGATGTGGACATTGTTGATCAGATTGGATAGGCGTGCCATAACTGAGTCAATATTTTCCTGCACAAGTTCTGTATTTTCATCTTTGACGGTAATGCTCTCTTTTTGTTTGCTGACCACATAATTCATCTGCACGCAAAACACATATTAATATATTAGGTATCATATAGATATCAATGTCTTGTCAAATAAGTATCATACCAGTATTTCAGCATCCTGAAGATAGTGGTCAATTGTGTTGCCTCTTGGCCTCAAGCTGTTGTATTGTGTCCAATGACCAGTTAATGAGTCAAATGTAACGAGTGTCCAATGGTTTGGCTGAATATCTTTTCCTCTACCCCATTTGAATTCATTGGGAAAATTAGGTAACTGATCAGTGTTGACAAACTTGAAACAATGTTGTCAATCTTGCTTTCCCGGAGAGATTGGTACTGTTCTTTTACGATATAAGTCTGCGTTGAAAGTTGTACATTTAGTTTAGTTGTTAAATAATTGAATAATTATGCAGCAGTTCATATAATGAACACTTACCCAACATAAGGAATCAAATATGTAAAATGTAGGTAATGATTCTTCTCCTGTAAGCTTCCCTGCACTTCTATAGTAATTATCCATGAGTTTTTGTGCACTTCTATAGTAATTATCATAGAAGTATCACGGATATATCACAACTGTATCAATATTATATCATAGAAGTATCACGGATATATCACAAATGAGCCAACTGCATCATCATCATTTGACCACATGACATAACTTATATATACGTATTTTATGAATAATAACGGATGTATCAAGAAGGGCTATCATATATTTATTGTAGCCCTTGTTTTCTAAAAACCATGGATGTATCGATGACATATCAGATATGAAAAGCAATATATATTAAAAGTATCACATAATACTTGTATATCATGGATGTATCATGAATAAAGTTTATTATCAAACATTATTAGTACGAGGACATTGCTTGTTTATCAAACAAAAATCTCACAAAAATCACTGGTAATTACAGATAACTTACCATTTTCTAGCTTTAACTGTATCTCCAAGAGTTACTGACTCAGAATCCCGAACACCCAAACCAATTATATAGTGCGGAGGAGTCGCGTTGTTTAACACAGCCGTGATACTTCTCGTTCAAATTTCTCTTGCGGCGTTCTGTGCAGAAGGACCCGTTGATTGGCGGAGCTCAAGACGGAGGAGCTTAAAGAAGACGCATCTTTCGGCGATAGAAGATGTACAATGTGTGGCGGAGCTGGGGGAGGTGATAATGTATTGGGTATCACGCCGGCTAGGATTAGTAGCGTATCACGCCGAACGAGGCGTTGCAGATTTTTTGAATTTTTTGACAACCTAGGGTAGCAGTGTAATTTTACAATTGGGTGGACTAAAAAGAAGGAAAGATTTTGGCGCCATACTAGGATACCCATAAGTATCGTAACTTGGACCGGCTTACAATTGCCCCAAACAATAATTATGGATATTTTCGACAATATGCGAAATACCCCCTCAACTTCTTAACTGGCAACAGAAAGACCCATAAACTGTAACAATTCTCTGAAACACCCCTGAATTTAAAATTTTATGTCCAAATAACACAATAGTTAATACCAACACTGATTAGTCAAATTAAAATCTCAAGTTCCGTGAATTAGCCTTGGTGGCATGATAGATATTGTTATGTGTGGGGCTAGGTGTATGTACCGGAGTTTTAATCGAGATTATATTCATGATTAAACTGTGATATGTAATGAAATATATCATTATTTTCAAAGTTTATTATGCAAAAATGAGTCTTGAGGTGAATCAACTCATAAATTATGTCCAGATTCTGAGTAAAAAAAAATCAAAATATTAATATTTGATATTTATGTGTTGATTTGGGTATTTCAAAATATTTTTATGAGTTATCAAAAATTAAAATATTATTATCAACAATTAAAATTCGATAATTCATGCTCGTAACTTTTTAATTTTTTCCCCTCAAAACTATCGCAGGTACCTAAACCCAAAATCTGAAACATTCCCGGTTTAGGGTAAAGCTAACATTACGTACTTTGACACACCGCCTGTGCACATGTGCCCTCTGCAATGACCGACGATAGCACGATGCCCTGCGGCGAACCCCTTTCACCGAGCCCTAACCTTGAAATTCCTGTGAGTCTCTTTAAGTTCTGTGCTTTTCTTTTTGATTCCCGCGTTTTAGTGTGTCAGATTATTGTTTTATTTTCCTTCTCTGGAATCATTTGTGAGTTGTGCTTGATAATTTTGTAACTAGTTATGATTGAACTGCTATTGCCTGTCTATTTTCTTCAGTTTTAGACAGAGAAAGGGGTAAATGTCGATACTATGTATGTACAGATGTTGGTCTAACTAAAGAAAGATCATGACAGAATTATTGAAAAAAAAATAAACGACTCTCGTGCATAATATGTGGAGAGGCTGCTTTCAGAATTGAACGTGCGGTGTGATCTTTGAGTTGCACCCCGATAACTCTACCACTAGGCTGCATATTATGCTTTAAAGCATCGTGATTGAATATATTAGCTAATTGTTTGTTATATATTGCATAGTTGATAACAATGACAGAAACAAGCCTCAATCCAATGTTAGTTGAATAGATGTCAAATTCTATCAGTTGAAGCTTCAATATTAGAAGAGTTTCAAACCTTCGATATGGGTTGTTTCTTAGTGGACCAAAATTTAGGTGATCGGCAATGGGGTTTCAATTATACGTTGCACTAGTGTATAGAATTGTTTTATTTTCTGATAAAGATGTGGAGTTGTTGGTGGAAGTCAGGTTATAAATTGGGTAAGAGGTCAATCATGAATTGAATTATTGATTTAGGTATTGCTTTTGTTTAATGGAGAGAGTTTGTTTTTAAAATTCACGCCTGAAACTTGGAAAGTCATAGTATGTTCTATTTGAAGTAGCTACTGTAACCAAGAGAAATTTCAAATTAGTGCTAATGGGGATGGCATCATTTTTTCTAAGGTAAAATATTTTTAGCCTTCATCAACATATTTTCTTTTCCAATAGGTAAATGAATTTTATCTAAAGGATAAGGGTTCAATGCTAATGTACTGAGCATCAAAAGGTAAAAAAAGACGATAAGCTACGACATCTGTGACATTAACCCCATTTTCTAGATAAAGAATATTTCTCAAAACCATTCCAGTTAATCTAGACACTTGAAAATTTTGAATGTTCAAAGCATTTTCTCTTTCTTTCTTCGAAATTTCATCTACACTTCCTGTTTCTCTTCTTAGGCAACGCTGACTCCTGCACATGAGACGACTTCTCACATTCCTTAACATCCACTAGCTAACCCCTAGAAGAGGAAAGACTAAAGAGACTGCCATATCTTCTTAGCCATGGAAATTGATTTTTTTGATGCCGTTCATAATACATTTATCAATGATTGAACCTAACTTAAGGTGACTGGAGAATGAGAATGCCATGTGATTATAAGAAAACTTAAAAGGAAAATTAGTATGTTTTGCGGCGATGTATTTGAAGGACACATCCGTGTTCGACATGGTACTAGTGTCCGCTACACAACACAAATTAATCAAGGAGACGAGGACCATGATTTGCATATCATTATATATGCGTCCATTACTTTGAGGGATTGTAGGATAAAACTAACTGGGAAGAGGGGAGAGAACCAAATACATTATCTGACAGACTCAAATTTTAGCTCGATCCTTTGATGACTTAAAAGGATGTCATGAAGTATATATTATCAGTGTGTTCATTACGTAGAAATCTGTTATGCATGCATTTAGTTTCCTCATTAAAATTACTCTAGTGTCTAGACTTGATTATGTATATATTCCGGGTGTGATTGATTCTATATATATTTGATTTATTATGTTTCCTGAAATGCTTGCCTGCTCTGGGACTGATTTTTTTTTGTTTAGTCATATGTTATCATTAGTTTTTTGAGGGGTGGGGGAATCAGAGTTAGTGTCTCGTGGAAGTGCTGAGGAATAGGCCACAACTGGCAAGTTTATTGATGACCTCTAGCATCAATAAGTGGATTGAATTACTTTAAGGTCAGATTGCCAGAGCTGGTCATAGAGATTCATTGATATTTGCATAACAATACTATAATACTCAGAAAAAATCTCAAAGAGTCCTTGAAAGATGTTCAACTACAATTTGATAGGGTGAAAAGAGTGGCAGAAATACAAAGGTAAACAATTCCTGTATACAAGACATTTGCTGTGGCTGCTAGATCAGGGAACGTAGCCTTTCCCCTGCGTTAATGCATAGAGACTGTTTTAAGAATTTGAACCTATGACCTCTAGGATGTTGTGATACAACTGGGCTGTGGGTTTGACCTTAATAACAATAATAATAATAATAACAGAAGAAGAAAGAGAGGAAAGTGAATTGGGGAATGGAGAAGATTCTACATCTTTGTTATGTACTTATGTAAATATATCAGAAGGCATGGTGTAAGCTTTATTTGTTTGTTGCTTCATTTTTCTCAATGACTCGATCTTTAAATTGTTGATTGCATTAATCCACTTATTGGCATTAATTATTTGTTTCGTACGCCAGCTAGAAGGTTCTGGAAACGGTGAACAGTTGCTTGGGGAAGAAGGAAGTGAGCTTGATATTGAAGGTAATGATCTTGTGATTGAAGGCAACGACCTTGAAATTGAGGACCATGACCTTGAAATCGAGGATGGGGACCTTGAAAATGACTGCAAGCAGATGCTTAATATTGAAAGCAATGACCATGAAAATGACAGAGAGGGGACGGCCTTACTTGATAGCCAAAGTGGTGAATCTCTAGGAAAGCATTACCCTCCTCCTGTTGTGGGAATGGAGTTCGAATCATATGATGATGCCTATAACTATTATAATTGCTATGCTAAGGATCTGGGTTTTGCTATTAGGGTAAAATCTTCATGGACAAAACGTAATAGCAAAGAGAAACGAGGTGCAGTACTTTGTTGCAACTGCGAGGGTTTTAAGATGATTAAAGAAGCTAACAGTCGTAGAAAGGAAACAAGAACAGGTTGTCCAGCAATGATAAGGCTGAGATTGGTGGAGTCTAATCGGTGGAGGGTGGATGAAGTCAAGGTTGAGCACAATCATTTGTTTGATCCTGAAAGAGCACAAAATTCCAAGTCACACAAGAAGATGGACTCAGGGACCAAAAGAAAGGTGGAGCCAACTGTTGATGTAGAAGTACGGACAATCAAGCTGTATCGGACACCTGTGGTAGATCAAGGAGGTTATGGAAGTTCAATGTCTAATGAAGGAGAAAGCATCCATCATGTTGATCGGTCCAAGCGCTTGACGCTCAAAGAAGGAGATGCGCAGACCATTAATAATTACTTTTCTCAGGCTCAGCTGGGACACCCTAACTTTTTCTACTTGATGGATCTAAATGATGAGGGTTATTTGAGGAATGTCTTCTGGATTGATTCCAGGTCCAGGGCTGCTTATGGTTACTTTGGTGATGTGGTTCTATTTGACACGGTGTACTTGTCAAACAACTACGAAATTCCGCTTCTTGCATTTGTTGGATTGAATCATCACGGGGAGTCTCTTTTATTTGGTTGTGGTTTACTTGCAGATGAGTCATTTGATACCTATACTTGGTTATTTAGGGCTTGGCTCACATGTATGTCTGGCCGTCCTCCACAAACTATCATCACAGACAGGTGTAAGACAATGCAGGGAGCAATTGCAGAGGTGTTTCCTAGGGCTCACCATCATTTTTGTTTGCCATATGTTATGCAAAGCATTCTCCAGAATCTGGGAGGCTTGCATGAATCCGAGGCATTTCAAATGGTACTGAATAGGACGGTATATGACTCTTTAAAGGTAGATGAATTTGAATTGGCATGGGAGGATATGATCCAGCGTTTTGGCATTATGGATCATGAATGGCTTCGAACTTTATATGAAGAGCGAGAACGGTGGGCTCCAGTTTACTCAAAAGACACATTTTTTGCTGGAATGTCTACTTTTCAGAAAGGTGAGTCAATGTATCCTTTTTTTGATGGTTATGTGCATCAGCAGACTAGTTTGAAAGAGTTTTTCGATATGTATGAATTGGTTCTACAAAAGAAAAACCACAAAGAATCTTTTGATGACTTTGAGTCGAGAAATTCGTGCCCCTTGTTGAAAACAAGATGCCCATATGAGTTGCAGCTTTCGAAAGTGTACACAAATGAAATATTCAGGAAGTTCCAAGATGAAGTTGTGATGATGTCTTCTTGTTTCAGCATAACACAAGTTCCAGCCAATGGATCATTAGTCACATACATGATTGAAGAACGAGTGTGTGACAACAATCTGAATGATTGTAGGAACTATGAAGTTATGTACGATAAAGCAGGAGTCGAGGTTCGTTGCATTTGTAGCTGCTTCAATTTCAAAGGTTACCTGTGTCGGCACGCATTGTGTATTCTCAACTACAATGGTGTGGAGGAAATCCCATTTGAGTATATTTTATCACGTTGGAGGAAGGATGTTAAGCGATTGTATGTTCCAGACCTTGGTTCCAACAATATCGACATCAGTAATCCAGTTCAGTGGTTTGATCACCTGTACAAACGAGCTATGCAAGTTGTAGATGAAGGGATGATGTCACAAGAACATTATATGGTTGCTTGGCAGGCATTTAAAGAATCTTTGAATAAGGTTCGCCTTCTGGTGGACAAACATGTATGATTCATAGACAACAATGTATATAATTCTTTGTAGCATCATTTTGCTCGATATTCCTGTATAAGGGGGGAGTTGGGTTAAGGAGAAAGCTCTGTGCTTTTTATCACCCGATTGCTAATGGGGAATTGTCAATGGGACAAACCTCATTCTCTCTGTTGATTCAATTTGTATCTCTGTTGTTAATGGGCAATTGTTAATTTAACTTTTGATCGTCGTAATACTTCATCAGAATGTGTGCGTGCATGTTTTTAGGTTTTCTTTTGTACAAATGACTTCTTCCTAGCCTCTTGGATGGCTTGTTGAGCTGCAAAAACTTCTTCTCCAGTAACTGGATTGGTGATGGGGGATTGAGCAGTAGCGGCATGAACTACTGCCAGAGGAGAAATCCTTGCTCACTGCCACATCAAATGACATCTTTTGTAGGAGTCGTCCAAGAGTCAGATCGATTATTGGAAGTCTTGGATTTTGCCATGCCTGTAAGTTCTCTGATGTTGACCTCTGAATTTGACTATGAATCAGGTCACTGTCCACCACCTTCCCCTCATGAAGGCCTGCAATTTGGGCTATCCAAATACTATCCAGAAGCAATAAAGAATTATGTTTTCCTTCTTTCATCAGAATATGATTTTTAGAGCATTATGAACTTTTTATTTTCAGACAGTTATGGTCAAGTTCACTCACATCAACAATATTGTCCATTTTGAATTTATCGATTTTCGTGAATAAGTATGCACGACTATTATTTCTTGGGCCGTCTCGTTTAATGATTCTTGAATATGTCTTTTTGCTTATAAATGAGATTGAAATTTCAATATCTTTTGACATGGAATTCCCAACAGAGAGAAATATGGTGCAGTACTTTGTTGCAGTAGAAAGTCCTAATCGAGTACTGATGCATATATAAGATGCAGGCGGTAATGGAAACTCAGGTTTGGGTTCAGGAGTGTTTTAGTCTGAGTCATGAAAGAACTCAATAAAACGTCCACATCTCTTTAGGATTAAATATCCTAATTAATTTGAATTTTCGTTTTACAATTGAATTTGGTTTTAAATATATATCTATGAATATATAAGCTTAGGCTCAACTTTTATCTTATAACATAACAAAAAACATGTAGAACATATCTCTCTAGGGACACTATCGTTGAACTCTGAGATTCGATGTGTTGAAGCAAGGCTGGCCGTGAGTCATTAGGATTATTTATGAAATATGGAAATAAAAAATATTTTGTGCTTGATTAGTGGAAGTTAAAAATTATTAGGATTGATTCCTTGAATTTTGATTTTTGACTTAAAATTTGTCACACAAAAAAAAATAAAATTGGGGCGTTACCCCGAACCCCTCTACCAATCTTACTCAATGTTCCTCTTTCCTTCACTCCTCTCCCCTCTTTTCTCTCTAGAACCTAGATCTCTCAGAGTAAATCATAGTCAAGCTATCAATCCATCTTGGGTACAAGGTGCTATGAGTTGCAATGGGGCTAAGGTGTTTGAGTTTAATGGTTCTGGTGAAAGCACGAGGCTTTCCTTCCCTTAAGGGCATATTTCACAGTAAAAGTGTAAGAGTTCAAAAATAGAATGTTATACAACCAATATAATATGAGTACACCTATAAGTACATCAAGCCAGAGACCAAGGTTGTCCGTCTATATAACTCAATCCAATAAGATAGAAAAGAGTTATTGTAGGGAAAGAAAATCACCACCCGTTTGAATCGTCATTCAGGTTGCTGCTTCTCCATATTTCAACTACTACTTGCCTGAAAATTAGGATGGTCAATGGACTGACAACCATTGTAGCGGCTGTTGGGGCTCCGACGCTCAAGTCAGCTTCAGAGAAAATGTATAGCAATAAGACATGTATTTTGGTCGATATAAAATATCGCAAGTAAACCTGCAATATCAAATATTGACGGGTCTTACCCAATCGCAAGTGTACGTGTCGTGGGACAGTATAAAAGAGAGCGGGGTCGAATCCACAGGGACCGTATCAATCACCAAACAAACAAAGTAGCAATAATAATGCAGAAAATTCAGATTGAAATAAACAATTAAAATATGCTAAAATTGGATAAATAAATATGGAGGAGATCTAGCTTGGGTTGGTGTTGTTCTTCTACTGTCACTCAATCACACAACTTAATATGCAATCACACAATTTAAAGGCTTACCGTTGTCAATTAGAAGACCTTGGTCCGGCTCTCCTAATTATGACTTTCCTAAGCAACGAATTTGGCTTTGGTCCAGCCCAAAATCTTTTCTTACCGTAGGGGTCTTGGTTGGTGTACCCTAAGATTTCCCTAAGACAAGCATATGAACGAGAAAGTCGACAATCGCACAACCTTAAGCGTTGGTGTACCACCTAATCAATTGTGTTCACAATTCCCAAATCTGGATCCTATGCAGATTCTTGTTACTTCGTCAAACACCGGGTATGGGTCAGCCGAATGTATTCAACTAACAGTTCTTATCATCATGATGTTGATAAGGCAAACACAATAATAAGAAATCAACATTAAATTCAGAGAATCAATGAATTAAACCTGGTGTAATTGTCAATCAGATTGTGCAATGAGTGGTGGTAGAAGAAACTAACCAAACCAAACTAAATAGAAATTTAGTTACACATGTTCATGACTGAATTGCATAAATAAACCAGAATTTTCAGTTGGGGAAGAAGGAGATGCTTGAAAGTGTTGAAATCCTCCTCCTGGCGTCTTCTCTCCCTTGTTCTGAAGTGCAGCGGCGTCAATAATGATTTCTGGTCGAGTTTTTAGTATTTAAAACCCTACTTGCCACATCAGCCCTTAACATTACGTCACTGGCCCGATAAAATCTGCGGCCGCAAACAGGTCGCACTTTGGCTGCAATGTGTTCACAATCAGGTTGCACTATTTGCCCAGAAAACTCTTTAAATCACCCATATTCTAGCCAGCTATCACCTGCTCAATAAAACACCAATTAAGTAGTAATTGGACTTAAAAGATCATAATTAATATCCCTAAAGATCAGAAATACAGGTGCATTTTTGCACCTATCATAATCCCCAAAACTTGACTCTTGCTTGTCCCCAAGCAAGTATGCAAAACTCAGTGATGCTGGAAAATCATATTGAAAATCAATTAAGTTTCATTTGAAAAACTCCATCAAGAATTGGCAATATAAGTACCTTCTTGTTGTTTTAGTGCAATATTAACTTTAGGTGGAAGTTGCACAACCTTAACTCTGCTCACAACTGCTTTAGCATACACTTATATTCTTGCACAACCTCACAAAGGTACACACAAAATATATATAATAGAAATTTCTCACTCAAGTGTTTAAGGGTTGTGTTTACTCTCATATGAATTCATGATATGCAGCCATATGCTTGTATGTCCACCAATCTTACTTCGTGCAAGTATTCTCATCCATGAATCAGAAGGACTTAATTGGGTTCACAAAAAATGGTAAGGGAAGGCTCAAGAAAGGCAGTGTATAAAATCATTATAAATTGGACTCAAACTAAGTCATCATCATCCAATCACAAATAAGCTCAATATGACAAAGGGAAAAGCTGCAGAGATTAACATAGGCTAAGTAAAGGCAAGGTTAATATAAAACATATGATGGTCATGCAAACATCAAAAGAGTCCAAAAATAGGCATCCATCATAGGACCAATCCTACTCCTCCAATTTGCCATACCAGCGAATTTATTGAAATTGCCCAATCTCTGCATAGACCACATGCAATGCTCTCTTACACTTGTGTTTTTTCCTTTTTCCTTTTTTTTTCTTCTTCAGAGAAATAATGTGCATGACCAACCAGTAGAATATGCCTCTCCAAATTCTGACAGTTCCCGAATTATGCGACTGCACTTATCTCACACTTAGATCACACATAGCTCACTTGTTGGTCGCAACCATCTGATACTTCCACTTCGTAAATAAATCATCGTTTCTTCTTTTTTTGGGTTTTTTTTTTAAAGCCAGAGTACAGACATAGGTCGTACATCACCCAGAAAACCACTTTCACATATGTTTACCCACTTTAGCTTCCAATCCTTAAAATTCACCCTCAAAAACTTTCTAAACTTCTCAAATCATCCTCTTAACATCTCAAAACAAAGTCCCATGATGGAATTCTAAATTTATGACTCATTGATCATGCATTACACATCACACATCACAAGGATATGAAGGCTTATCAAAAGAGACAAGGTTTTCATTGAGAAGAAGGGGTTCACAATAATCATCCAAGGTAGGCTAATTGAACAAATAATGCCTTCATCACTTTCACAGAATAAAAACACGGCACTTAACTTTAGATGGTTTAATACAAGTTCTACCTATACATAATCATGAAATTCATTGCACAAACTTTTTCTGAAGGATTCTCACATGGCTAAACAATGCAAGAATAATGTGTATACCAAGCAGACTTTCATAGCAAATTGTCATGCAAAGAATCACACCGTCAGTCGCTATAAGCATTTCATAACAATCATGCACAAGTATGCCAATTCCCAAACTCTTTAAAATTTTTGGCAAATTCCCTCTCCCCCAAACTTGAAATTGACATTGTCCTCAATGCGAAAGAAGAAAAGAAAAAAATAAATTTGCGATGACAAAAATTAAATTGTAATAAAAGAAAACGAAAAGGAGACTTAGCTGGTTGAAAATGTTGAATAGGATGCTCCTCCTCCACATGGGTTACCTCCCATGAAGTGCTAAATTTATTGTCTTCAGCCGGACATAACCACATTGTGGCTTGAATCAAGGTGGATTAAATGGGATGTCCTTCTCCACTGTAATAGGGACTAAATCCCAATAAGGCTTCACATGATGCCCAGTAACTTTAAAATTCTGATCGGAGGCGGGGTGTTGTAACTCAAATTCTTCATGAGGATACACTGTCTTCTCTAAGTAGGGACCATGCCATCTTGATTTCAGCTTGTTTGGGAACATTTGCAAATGCAAGTTGTGAACAGGATGCTTTTGCCCCTCATGAAAATATTTTCGCATAAATGTTCTGTCTTCAACTTCTTGCGTGTGTGAGTTTAGCCACCTTTGTGTCTCTCTAAAAGGCTTAGCATCCTCTTTCGAATAAGCATATTCCACGTGATTGGGTAGCTGTTTCATCTCTAATTTTGGTGTTTTACCTGTAGAGAGAACAAGAAATGAATTAGTAGGTATCAGTTGTTCAAGAGAGGAAGTGCCCTTACCAACATATGGATAACCAAGCTGGAGTCCCAATTTAGCCCTTTTGATTTGACTATCACGTTCCATGGGTCCTGTAGATACTACTCGGTCATCTAACCCTTGTGTCACCACTACTTCTAAGGGGTCTTCGCTTGATACCTGAAAATCCTCATTCTCAAAATCATGTATAGTATCAACATTAAAACAATCTCTATGATCATCATGATATTTAAGAGCTTCAAATACACGAAATTCCAGTTTTTGGTCATTCACTTTCATGGTTATAGTTCCTTGTTTCACATGAATATGCATATCAGCAGTGACCATAAAAGGGCGACCAAGAATAATAGGTAAAGATGTAGACATTGGACTATCTTCCATATCCAAAACAACGAAATCAACTGGTGAAATTAATCCTTTCACAGTGACTAACACATCTTCTAAAATTCCCCTAGGTCTCTTAACACTACGATCAGCCAATTGTAGAGTGATGGATGTGGGTTGAAGCTCTCCTAGGCCTAGTCTCTCATACACAGAAAAAGGTAGTAAATTTATACTAGCCCCAAGGTCCAACAATGCCTTTTCAAAAAATTGATTTCCTACCTTGCAAGGGATAGTAAAACTACCTGGATCCTTAAGCTTAGGAGGTAGTTTATGCAACAAGACAGCGCTAACCTCTTCATTCAAGGCAACTTTTTCATGCTCAACAAATTTCCTCTTGTTAGTACAACATTCTTTCAAAAATTTAGCATACGAAGGAATTTGTTTAATAGCATCAAGGAGTGGAATATTAATCTCTACCTTCCGTAAGGTCTCAAAAACATCAAGAGATTTAGAATCAATTTTCTTCTGAGCAAACCTTTGCGGGAAAGGTGGTGGATCTCTTCCCCAATCCTTTGTAACATCTGATGCAGAACTGCAACCTTTTTGCATCCTTTCTGCGACCTGTCGGCTGTCTTTTCCAGCAGGTTCCGTTTCAGCAACTCTGTTATCAATTATTTTCCCACTTCTCAGTGTTGTAACAGCCTTCAAATGCTTCATTCTAGTTGGGTTGTTAATGGGTTGTGCTAAGAGCTCTCCCTTCTTCCTTTCACTCAACTCCTTAGCCATTTGTCCCATTTGTGTCTCCAAATTTTGGATAGCTTGAGTTGTTTGTTTCATGAACTGCATCATAGAAATCTCCAAGTCACTTTTCATAGCTGGTTGGGCTGCTGGAACTGGTGCATTATTAACGGGCTGATCATTTTTCCAAGAGAAATTTGGATGACTACGCCAAGGATATTGTTGGTTCCTTTGATTGAAATTTGTTTGACCCATGTAATTGGCTTCCTCTCGCTCTGTCATAGCTGTCAAAGGGCATGCCTCAGTAGCATGATCTTGATGTGAACATATTGCACAAAGCATGGCTGGTGGTGGTGTAGTTTTTATGTTCATCCCTTTCATAGTGTCGACTAGGAGATCAATCTTTCGGGTCAAGTTTCCAATCTCAGCTTGCACAATTGTATCAGAACTCACCTCATACACTCCTGCCGCTTAGAGGAATTTTTACTTCTTGTAGAAAACTGTTGAGAGTCTTCACTTAATTCCTCAAACAATTCCATAGCCTCTTCACTACTTTTTCTCATCAACACCCCATTGCAAGCTGAATCGACCTTCATCATATTTACCTCATTTAACCCTTCATAGAAGTGCAAAACAATGTCATCTTTGTGCAAGTTGTTAGTTGGGCATCGAGCTAAGCGGATCTTGAAATCCTTCCAAGCTTCGTAGAACAAATCTCCATCCTTTTGTTGAAAATTTTGAATTTCTCTCATGAGTTGCTTAGTTCTATGAGCTGGAAAAAATTCTCTCAAAAATTTTGTAGCCATTTGTTCCCATGTACCAATAGAACCCGCTTCAATGTAGTTATACCACATCTTAGCTCCTCCTCTCAATGTGAATGGAAACAACATGAGCTTCAAATTATCAGCTGTAATCCCCGTCATATTTTGCGTTCGGCACAAGTCAGTGAAGTCTTTCAAGTGTTGGTGAGGATCTTCATCAAACCTCCCCTCATAGTGAGGCACAGAGTTTAACAACTGAGGTGATAAACTGAAAGTGGCCCCTCTGTTGGGCTGAAAAGCAATGCAAGATGGTTGGGCAACATTACGTGGAATGTACCGATTCATCATAGGAACCCTCTCGTTACCCGCATCACCAACTTCAACAATTTGATCATTCTCGGCAGCCATATTTCTTCGTCGCAATGCTCTCACGGATCTCTCAATTTCAGGATCAAACTCTTCTAGCTCTCTGTGTTGCGAGCGTGTAGTAATCATGCAACTTGAAGAATCAGAAGATTACCTGCGACACAAATAAATAGCAAAGTAAGTTCGGGTATCACAAGTAAATAAATAAAATCAAAATTATCGCTAAACATTTGAACAGTAATAAACTTAACAGTCCCCGGCAACGGCGCCAAAAACTTGGTCGATATAAAATATCGCAAGTAAACCTGCAATATCAAATATTGACGGGTCTTAACCAATCGCAAGTGTACGTGTCGTGGGACAGTATAAAAGAGAGCGGGGTCGAATCCACAGGGACCGTATCAATCACCAAACAATCAAAGTAGCAATAATAATGCAGAAAATTCAGATTGAAATAAACAATTAAAATATGCTAAAATTGGATAAATAAATATGGAGGAGATCTAGCTTGGGTTGGTGTTGTTCTTCTACTGTCACTCAATCACACAACTTAATATGCAATCACACAATTTAAAGGCTTACCGTTGTCAATTAGAAGACCTTGGTCCGGCTCTCCTAATTATGACTTTCCTAAGCAACGAATTTGGCTTTGGTCCAGCCCAAAATCTTTTCTTACCGTAGGGGTCTTGGTTGGTGTACCCTAAGATTTCCCTAAGACAAGCATATGAACGAGAAAGTCGACAATCGCACAACCTTAAGCGTTGGTGTACCACCTAATCAATTGTGTTCACAATTCCCAAATCTGGATCCTATGCAGATTCTTGTTACTTCGTCAAACACCGGGTATGGGTCAGCCGAATGTATTCAACTAACAGTTCTTAGCATCATGATGTTGATCAGGCAAACACAATAATAAGAAATCAACATTAAATTCAGAGAATCAATGAATTAAACCTGGTGTAATTGTCAATCAGATTGTGCAATGAGTGGTGGTAGAAGAAACTAACCAAACCAAACTAAATAGAAATTTAGTTACACATGTTCATGACTGAATTGCATAAATAAACCAGAATTTTCAGTTGGGGAAGAAGGAGATGCTTGAAAGTGTTGAAATCCTCCTCCTGGCGTCTTCTCTCCCTTGTTCTGAAGTGCAGCGGCGTCAATAATGATTTCTGGTCGAGTTTTTAGTATTTAAAACCCTACTTGCCACATCAGCCCTTAACATTACGTCACTGGCCCGATAAAATCTGCGGCCGCAAACAGGTCGCACTTTGGCTGCAATGTGTTCACAATCAGGTTGCACTGTTTGCCCAGAAAACTCTTTAAATCACCCATATTCTAGCCAGCTATCACCTGCTCAATAAAACACCAATTAAGTAGTAATTGGACTTAAAAGATCATAATTAATATCCCTAAAGATCAGAAATACAGGTGCATTTTTGCACCTATCATATTTCGACTTTTTTTTATACCTGAGTCTCTTTCTCCTTTTATGGGCAATGGATAAATTGATTACTTGATTTAGTGGAACTTGATGGGAGGAGATCAAGGGAATTTGAGATTTGATTAGCACCTTGAGGTTGTCCAATAGTCTTGTGCCACGTGTTCCCTCTGATATATTCCTCCACAGTTACAATGATCTCAACAAAATACAAGTGCAGTGAACAAAGATGATAGACCTATTTGAGAAGGCAACTATCTAGAGGCCATACGTGTTTCAACAATTTGACTGTAAAATATTATAATAGTGGATAAAAAAATTCTGAGTAAATATAAATTATAAATTTTTACCATTGTATTTTATATTTAAATTTTTACAAATTGGCTGTAAAGAACAGTGGGTCAAAAAAAATTCATGGTAAAATATATTGGAAGTTTTAAAATATTATATTTTTTATACATTTAATTTCTTATTTTTATTCTAACAACGGTACCATAAAGGCATAAACACGAGCTGCATAATTCAAAACCACTTGGAAAAAAAAAAAAAAGGCAAATGTTTTAAAATTAAAAATATGTATAACGCGTGACCATGTTTGAAATTCAAAGACGCTCCCACGGCAAACTAGAAACTTCCGCAACGGTCAAAGAATATTGACCGTGCGTCTTCATTGTCACCGATTCATCCTAGCCGTTTATACTAATCATCATTAAACCTATAAATAAAGTTGTTCTCCTTATTTTCTCTATTATTTAGCTGTTCTCTATTTTTAGCCGTTGGAGAGTCTTCGGCACCCACGAAGAGTGAGTTGTTGTGCAGTTTTAGAATTCCGATTGTTCATTTTCATAATTTAATCTGTTGTGTTTTATGGATGGCTTGTGTCATTGGTTCTTATTTCTGTTGTTTACAGATCTCTCTTTTGAATTCGAGGCTGGGATGTTCGATCGAATGAATTATCTAAATGGTTATGAATTTTGGGCGATGGTTTGTAAGGTATCATATTCTTACTTAATGATCTTTTTCTTAACTTCTGGTGTTTATTTATTGTGGAGATTCCGATGGCTTTGGAATCTGTGTACTACCACATTTTGTTCTTATGGCTTTTACTTTGTTCGCTGAAGCCTTAATGCAAAGTTACTCTGTGGAATAGGTACGGATAATTTTACGCGGCATTATCTACTTTGGTTGCTTCTTGGAGAAGTCTGTTTGCAGTTACTGCCATGGAGACGTCTGATTCTGATTGGTAACCCTTACTAAACTCATCACTCTTCTTCATCTCTCAATGGAGGTTTTTGTAGGTTTTGTTCTCATTATCATGTAATTAAGTTAAGATTCAATTGCCTTTTCCTAGAAGCATACATATTAACATATGTTACATTGTTTCTTTTAATTCTTTATCAAACTTAGTTTATGACGTGTTTATTGTGCAAATGTTTTATGAAATAGGCATTGGGTTTGATCATGTTGATGTTAGCTGCTCCATTGTTGTGGCGTTTCAGGGCAATGCTCCTTAAATACTGCTTTCTCAAGATGATCTGATGATGGTATAGTGTGTGGGTGGGGTTTTATTGATGTTACATGATTAAATTTAGTTGGATCCATCTGTTTAGGAATGTTGTAGTCTAAAGGTCAGCAATTCGTGTTGAGGAATGTGTACTCTAAAGGCCAGCAAAGTGTTTGTGAAGTGATCGGTCTCTTGAATTGTCTTCCTTTTGGTACATGGTTTGAATTTTGCTTTGTTTAAATTTTAAATCGAGTTGATACTTGATAGCATGTCTTCTGAGTTGGCATTGGCTTTGCTCATGTTAGTGTTTGTTGCTTCATTGTACAGTTTTTTCTAGGCAATGATCCATTGCTTCATTTTTGCATTGGTCGAAGAGGGTGTTCAAATTGGTGTAGTGAACATATTTCACAGAAGTGGAGTTGGTGTGTGAAGTATATGACACGGAGTTCATGGCTAATTGCCCGAAGTTTCTGTGAGAGATGCTTGTGTTCTTAAGTTATATATTAAAATTGCTATTAAGGTCAGTCCACTTTCTCATGGACGCTTTTGCAGGATTTGTTCTGTGCTTCTCATTTAATTTTTTTGTCTTAAGATTCAAATGTTTTTTGTTGAATGGTTGCACTCTCTGATATTAGGTCCTTTTGCTTCATGCTGGATGGAACTTGCTTGAGAGAGCTTATGTTTTTGTCATGCTGTCTTGCAGATTATGAAAACCATAATAGCTTACTTGGATAAAAACTTTACTTGGATAAAGACTTTACTTGGATAAAGACTTGTCCCAGGTCGAGGTGGTTTTGGCCTCTCCTTATTTGTCTCCTTATTTGAAGAGCCATGTGATTGTTAAGTTTTATTGTTACTAAATGAAAGAGGATTATAGTAGATGAATCAAATCCTATGAAGTAAGAAATATTTTTGATATTGGGATTAGAGTGCTTCAGCAGCATTGTGGATGTATATGGTCTTCCACTTTTTACTTGATGCTTTTTTTTTGTCATTTTATCTTTTGCAATTTTTTTTATTGATGATTGGGTTCGAATAGTCATTTACAGCATAATGCTTTGCACTTGTTGCTCCCTTGCTGTTTGCAGTACATGTTCTCAACTATGGATTTGTTAGAGAAGCTTGGACTCAGCCATCTCAAGAAACTTCAGCCGACGCCTTTCACTTTTTTCGATATTTCTTGATTGCTTTCCCATTTGATTTCAGATCTTTTATATTTTCTTATTTTGTAGGCATGATTATTTAGAGAAAAAATGAGGCTCATCTTGTATCATCTCATCTGACTATTGGCAATTGCTTTCTGTGATGTTTTACGTATTCATTTGTTTTAGGTATTGGAGGGGATAATGTTGATGCATCATGTGAAGGGTGCATTTTTTGGAATAGTACACGGTCGATGCAAATTCTCGAAAGGTATTAGGATGTTTAGTTTAATTGTTGCTTTATAGTGGTGTCGGGTGATCTATTTTATTGGTTGCTTGTAACTAATAGCGTTGTGCCTCTTGTATTTCTCTTGCGGAATTTGCTTCTTAGAAAAATTATACAAGAAATCCAAATTTTGAAACCATCAATGCAATGCGTGGAGATGTTTACTGAACTGTAGAGAAGCAATATATATATATATATATATATATATCATGTACTTTAACTTTTTGGATCTACTCATTTCTCATATATTTTTTTCCTCTTGTTTGATTTGATTACTTGGTAAGATAGCATTGGTAGTTCATAAAATTAATGTTTCTGATGCTTATCCCCTTATCCTGTTTCTTGCCTTGATTAGGGAGGAGACGATCAAAGAAAATTTGTGCCAGTATGTGAGTATCATTGGAATGCAATATCTATGATGGAGTTTCCCACTTCGCTTCTTTATTATGATCCTATTGTTGTTCTTAATATGTTCACTAGTGTTGTATTTGACATTAAAAATTCATGAAACAATCAGTACTTATAATTTCTTTTTCTCACGTTTGCTTGTTATCTTCCATAGGATTCAATCATTATCTTTCAGTGGAACTTTCGAGTAGTGTCATGCATACAATTCTCATACAAGCTGGATTACGTTCGAGTTCATTAAAGTAGAATTGCAAATTGCTGGAACTCTTGTCTCACTTTCAAGATTTTGGGAATATGAGAACCTCTAAATATCCTCTAGTGCAGTTTGGCTTGTTGTATCTTTCTAGGGCATGGTTTTCAACAATGTAGCATGGAATTGCATTATCTGAGAGTCTTTGTAGCATAGGGGATTTATGTTGTATCTTGCAGTGAGCTATTGAGAAATCTATCATTGTTCTCATGGAATTTTTAGTTCTCACCACCTAGTCATCTTTTCTTGGATGTATGCAGTCTATATGTTCTTTTAGATGGTTTTCTTGGAAGTAGGGGATAGCGTTATCTGAGATTGCTCTCATTTTTCTGATTTCATTGCAAGAGTGCTTACTATATTCCCTAATATTGTATCTGGCAGTGAGCTCTTGAGAAATCTGGGGCTGATTGTTCTCATGGAATTTTTAGTTCTCACCTAGTCACCTATTCTTGGATGTATGCAGGCTATATGTTCTTTTGTCTCTGTTTAGATGGATTTCTTGAAAGAAGTAGGGGATTGCGTTATCTGAGAGCTCTCTAATTGCTCTTATTTTTTTGCTTTTCTGATTTCACTACAAGACTGCTTACTATGTTCCTCAATATTCCATCTGGTAGTGAGCTATTAAGAAATTCGGGAATGATTGTTCTCATAGAATTTTTAGTTTTCACCTAGTGACCTTTTCTTGGATGTATGCAGATTGCAGACTATCTAATCCTTTGTCTCTGTTAAGATGGTTTTCTTGGAAGTAGGGGATTGTATTATCGGAGAGCTGTCTACTGGCTCTTTTTTTATTATTTAATTTTGTATCTGGAAGTGAGCTATTGAGAAGTCTATGTTGCATCTGACAGTGAGCTATTGAGAAATCTGGGGCTGATTGTTCTTATGGAATTTTTAATTTTCACCTTTTCTTGGATGTATGCAGACTTTATGTTCTTTTGTCTCTGTTTAGATTGTTTTCTTGGAAGATGTAGGGGATTGCATTATCTGAAAGCTATCTAATTGCTCTTATTTTTCTGATTTCATTGCAAGAGTGCTTACTATGTTCTCCAATATTGCATCTGGCAGTGAGCTATTGAGAAATCCACGGCTGATTTTTCTCATGGAATTTTTAGTTCTCACCTAGTGACCTTTTCTTGGATGTATGCAGACTATCTGATCATTTGTCTCTGTTAAGATGGTTTTCCTGGAAGTACGAGATTGTGTTATCTGAGAGCTCTCTATCGCCTCTTTTTATTTTGATTTGATGTTATATCTGGAGACAGGAAGTGAGCTATTGAGAAGTCTATGTTGCAATCGACAGTGAGCTATTGAGAAATCTGGGGCTGATTGTTCTTATGGAATTTTTAATCCTCACATTTTCTTGGCTGTATGCACAATATTTTTTCCTTTGTCTATATTTTGATGGTTTTCTTGGAAGAAGTAGGGGACTGCGTTATCTGAGAGCTCTCTACGTGCTTTATTTCTTTTCTTCTGATTTCACTGCAAGAGTGCTTACTATGTTCCCCAATATTGTATCTGGCAGTGAGCTATTGAGAAATCTGAGGCTGATTGTTCGCACAGAATTTTTAGGTCTCACTTTGTGACCTTTTCTTGGATGTATTCAGACTATCTGATCAAGTTCTTTGGTAAGATGGTTTTCTTGGAAGAAGTAGGGGATTGCCTTATCTGAGAGCTCTCTACTAGCTCCTATTTTTTTTCCTTTTTGATTTAAGGTTGTATCTGGAAGTGAGCTATTGAGAAGTCTATGTTGCATCTGAGAGTGAGCTATCTCATGGAATTTTTAATTCGCGCCTTTTCTTGGATGTATTCAGACTATTTGTTCCTTTATCTATATTTTGATGGTTTTCTTGGAAGACGTGTGGGATTGCGTTATCTGGGAGTGGTCTACTTGCTCTTATTTTTTTCTACTTTCACTACAAGAGTGCTTTACTATGAGAGTGTGCAGACTTTCTCTATTACTCTTTCCTCAAATCTCACTTGAGATCAAGTTTTCATATTTCTTTTGGGAGTTTCCAGTCATTGTGTTTTGATTATTTGTTTTTGTCGTATTTGACAGTGTGGGTATTGAGAAATATGGGGCTCATTTTTCAAATGGAGCATATTGTTCTCATATTACAGACTACATGGTTCTCTTCTCTCTGGTTTGATGGTTGTCGTGGAAGTAGTGTCAGGTTCCATTACCATTATCTCAAGGAAGCTCTATGTACTTTTTCTTTGTTCTGATAGTAGTATGGGATTTAATTATCTTAGAGGGAGCTCTACGTAGTCTTCTTTGTTCTGGTTCTACTGCAAGAGCCCATGCTGTGTTCTCCTATGTTGTATCTGTCAGAGTTTTCGAGAAATTTATGGCTTGTTTGTCAACATTGAAGATTCACTTCTCATCTTTGCTAGGAATTGCACAGATTTTCTGTTACTTTGTGCCTGTTTTCTAAACCTTACTTGGGATTGAGTTTTATGGAAGTTTCTGGTCATTGTATTGTGATTATTCACTTATGATATGCTGTATTTGTCATGGAACATTCAACTCTCATCTCTGTGCTCAGTGTTCACATGGAACATTGAGCTCTTATCTTTTCTTGGAATCATACATAATATTTGTTCCTGTCTTTGTTTTGTTGGTTTTCTTGGAACTAGCATGGGATTGTATTATCTAAAGAGCTGTGCTACTGAATTCTTATTTGTTCTGATTCTACTGCAACGGCATGTTATGTTCCCCTATATTGTATCTAGCAGTGTGCTTTTGAGAAATCAGTGGCTCGATGATCGACATGAAAGATTGGTTTTCTTGGAACTAGTACAAGATTGTATTATCCAAAGAGCTCTGCTACTCAACTCTTATTTGTTTTGATTCTACTGCAACAACATGTTATGTTCTTGTATCTAGCAGTGTGCTTTTGAGAAATCAGTGGCTTGGTGATCTACATGAAAGATTCGGTTCTCATCTCTTTTAGGAAGTGCGCAGACTTTCTGTTACTTTGTCCCTGTTTTCTATCTAAGCCTTACTTGAGATTGAGTTGTACTATTTCTTTTGGACGTTTATAGTCATAATGATTCTCATAAACTCTTATCTCTTTTAGGAAGTGCGCAGACTTTCTGTTACTTTGTCCCTGTTTTCTAAGCCTGACTTGAGATTGAGTTGTACTATTTCTTTTGGACGTTTATAGTCATAATGATTCTCATAAACCAAATGAGATTTATTGTCATGTCAGGTGTGTCTCCTTAAATGTTGTAGTAAGGTATTTGTTGTCTGGTTTACATCCTTTTATGGTCCATAGTTCGCAGTTTTATTTTTTTGATGTTATTTGATAATAACATGTTTTTTGGGATGTGTTTTAGTTTACTTCATGCTAGTGGCTTCTATGTTGCAGACTTAGTCGAAAAGCTTTTTCATCTTGTTCAAGATTGTATACATCCAGAAGTTCTAAGATGTTACAGAGCTAGTTACATTTTTTATTTTATCATCAATGAGGTGTGTTATTTCCAACTTGTTCCATTATAAACAGTAAACTTGAGGGATTTTTTTGTTGCTTTATATGCTGCATTTCTATTTTTGTTTCGTGTGGATTCACATGTTCTATTCTAACTTTATGTTTAACAGGTTTCCCTGGTTCAAACAGTGTAATAACTCGATTGTGTATGTTTTAAAACCTTTGATGTTGGGAAAAATTAACACCGTGCTTGTTTTGTTTTCAGCGAATTTGTGGTTTTTGACGATTGTTGAAGGCCTATCCGTTCTATTCTTTTCTTAAGCTTGTCTCGCAAGTTGGAAAATGCTCAAGGACAAAGGTGGGCCTTGCTTTCGAAGGAGATGTAGTTTGAATAAAACTAAGACACTTTTGAGGGGCAAGAATAGACAAGGGTGGATTTCGTGTTATATGGCTGTTGGGTTTCTTAGTAGTCTGAGGCTTAATAGTTTTCATGAAGGTTTGGTGCAAATCTTCTCTTGGTATTTTGAGGCTACTGAGAATTCTTTGCCGCATTGGTTGACATGAAAGATTCAGTCATCATCATTCTCTTGGAAGTTTGCAGATTTTATATTTCTTTGTCGTTGTTTTTGAAGACTTTTTTTTGAGATTTAGTTGTAACCTTTTGTTAGGATGTTTCCAGTTTTTGACTTGTGGCTGTTAATTCTTTACAACCCAGCTATTTTTTAACAGCTTTACATAAAAGAACAAAGAGATTGAGCTTTCCGATTATTTAAAGCTCGTTCAGGATTGTATAGTTATGGTTTTATCTGTACTTTGCTTCTCAGTGTCAAGACATTCTGTAAGATGTTATAGAGCTTCTCAATTTTTTTTTAGGATTCTTGTCAATGACTGAGTTCTTCCATCTTGTTGAGTTATTTGCAATTTCAGTAGAGGGATTTTGTTGCTTTCAAATGCATTATTTTCATTTTGCATTGTTGTAGATTCATATGTTTGTTTATGTTGCATGTTTGCTACGTAGGTTTCATGTCTCATAATTATGTAAGAATTCTTTGTGTGAAGTAGAGCCTTTTACGTTGGGAAAATATTTGTCTAGTTTTGTTTTCAGAAGGTAACACAATTTGAGCATAGTCGGCGGTGTCTGTTTTTTGTTCTATTCTTACCTTTTAAGCTTGTGAAGAAACTCTAAAATTTCTTGCTTTGAGTTTATGCTTCAGGTGACTTGTATGATAGGAATGTTGTCTTAATAGAGCTTGCAGATCAAATATTGAGAGAGACGAGGTGGACTTGAAGGAACTTATCTCTAATAAATGACGATCTAAGTTGTTATGGGTATGGATCTGTCAGAGAAAATAGCTAATATATTCTTTTCAGCTATACTTTTTTCACAAAATATTGTCTTCACATGGGATATGAAGTTGCCTACATCAATGAAGGAATTCCAATTCTGGTGTTGGTAAAAGCATGAAAGTTGAACTCTTTTGCCTGTGTTTTCTTTCTTCATTTTTCTTTCCTTTTTGTTCTTTCTTTACAAGGAAAATTGTCACTGAGTTTCATATTCCTTCTCAATGATTGTTTTCTTAACTTCTGGTGTTTGTTTATTTGTGGAGATTCCTATGGCTTTGGATGGTGGACTAGCACATTTTGTTCTTGTGGCTTGCACTTTGCCTTCTGAAGCCTCGGAGTGAGAGTTGCTTAATTGGGGTCTAATTTGATGCGATGCGAAGTTAATCTATTAAATAGTTATGGAAAATTTTACAGGGTATTATCTACTTCGGTTGTTGCTTGGAGAAGTTTGTTTGCAGTTAGTCAGTTACTGTCAAGTAGACTTCTGATTGGTAACTCTTATTAAGATTCATCATTCTTCTTTATTTCTCAAGGTTTTGTTCTCATTATCATCCAATTATTTTTTTCATAGAAGCATACCCATGTTACATTGTTTCTTTTAGTTCTTGATCAAACCTAGTGAAGATATGGTGTGTTTATTATGCAGATTGGGTAAAAGTAAGAATAATGTTGGGGAATGTTTGCCTAAGGTACGTTTAGTTTGTTTAGATATTAAATTGAGAGAATGTCGTGTTTTATCAAATAGGCATTGGCTTTGGTCATGTTGGTGTTTGCTGTTCCCTTATTGTGGTGTTTCAGGGCAATGCTCCTTAAATACTACTTGCTCAAGATGGTATAGTGTGTGGTTGGGTTCTTATTGATCTTCCATGGTGACATTTAGTTGAATCCATCTGTTTAGCAACTCTGAAGGTCACCCAAGTGCGTTGAGGAATGCACTCTGAAGGGCAATGAGGTGTCTGTGAAGTGATTGGGTCTTGAATTGTCTCCCTTTTGGTACATGGTTTGAAGTTTGTTTATTTTTATAAAATTTTAGATGAAGTTGATATATCTTCTAAGTTAGGCATTGGCTTTGCAAATTTTAGAATTTGCAGTGAGAGCTGCGTGTGCTATTAAGTTATATTACAATTCCTTTTAAGGTCATTCCACTTTCTCATGGAAGCTTGTGTAGGATATGTTATTTGCTCTCATTTAATTCTTCTTTTTCTTGAGCTTCAAATGCTTTTTCTTGGATGAGTGCACCCTCCGATGTTATATCCTTTGCTTTATGCTAGAAACTTGTTTTAGATAGCATGTGTTTTTTTATGTAGTTTATGGAAACCTGGAGAACATATGGTTTTTAGGACTTTTTGTGCTTGGTGGCCTCTTATTATATGAAGAGCAGCGCGATCGTCAACTTTTATTGTTTTTAAAAGAACGGGGATTGCAGTAGATGGATCAAATCCTTTGAAGTAAGAAAGATGTTTGATATTGAGATTAAGGTGATCGACAACACTTTGGATGCATATGGTCTTTTATTTTTTGATTGATGCTTTTTTTTTTGCCCTTATTGTTCCCTTGTTTGTAGTACCTGTTCAGCTATAGATTAGTTAGGGACTTCATCTTGGATTCAACTATCTCGAGGAACTTTAGCCGATGCCTTTAACTATTTTCTATGTTTCGTGATTGCATCAAATATTTTGTAATTTCTGATTTTACAGGCATGATTATTTGGAGACAACATAGGACTATCGTCTTGTATCATCTGTCTACCAGCAATTGCTTTCTGTGATGTATTGCACATTCATTTGTCACCAAATGCTACTACTCTATATAACTATATAGGAGGATAGTGTTGAGGCATCATTGCGTTTATTTGGAATAGGACATGGTCGATGCAAATTCCTGAAAAGTATTATGGTGTTTAGTTTAATTGTGGATTTATAGTGGTGTTGGGTGATTTATTTTATTGTCTCTTCACATGATGTATTTCTATTTTTATTTCTTGTCTATTCTAGTGTCATATTTAATTTGGTTCCCTGTGTTGCAACTGTTTAATAATTTCATGGTGTAATTTTAAAACCTTTTGTGATGAGGAAAATTGACACTGTGCTTGTTTTGCTTTCAGCCAAATTGTGGTTTTTGACAAGAGTTGAAGGTATTAGTTGTCTGTTATATTTTTTAAACTTGTCTCATAAGTTGAAAAATGCTCAAGGACAAACATGGACTTTGCTTTAGAAGGAAATGTAATTTGAATAAAACTAAAACACTTTTGAGGATCAAGAATGGACTTTGATAAACCTATCTCTTGTGAATGAGGATGTGAGTTTTTATTGGTAAGAATTGTCAAAGATAGTAGCCTATTGTGTTCTGTGTAGTTGGACATTTTGATTTCCACAAAAAATTATTCTCTACAGGTATGGGGAGTTGAAAATTGAACTGAAATGAAGGGTTCCAATTCCTACTTTGGAGTATGGTAGGACATCGAACTTGAACTCTCATATATTCTTTTCAATTCTTTTTATTCCTTCTGTTCTTCATGCTTTTTATCGGTTATTTTCATTTGGCTGCATTTTTTACTATTAAAAATGCAGTTCTATTACTTATTTCTATTGTTTTACTTAATGAAAAGGTTGAACTGTAATATCTTTTTCATAGATTTTTCTGACTTTATTGGTATTCTGGAATTTTAGAATGGTACAAGAGCAAAGAATTTGAATTCTTGAGTTTTGTTGTATGCTGGTGCACGAAATTTGAGCTCTCAGGTCATTACTTTCCTTTGTTCATTTTTGTTTGTCTTTATGTTTGGATCTTAACAATAATTATCATCCTGGTTGATTTACTTGATCATACTTGTTTTCTTCTTTTTCTTGTGATTAGTCATTGTAGGTTCTGATGGTTTTCAATATGATATGAGTAACTCTATTAATATTTAAGTATACAATTAGATGAAGAGCTTCTGTTACATTTCCTCATTGATTTTCACTAGTTACTCTTGAAAAGTTTGCCTTGCTTTCTTTCATCATTAGAAGTTTTTCCCCCTTTTTCCTTTTCTATTGCGAGTTTATATTTGATAAGCTCTTCATTCTCCCCCTTTTCTCTTTTTACGATTGCGTTTCAAAATTAAAATTATCATTGTATTTAATACTCTTAATGTAGTGTACTTAATTTCTCTCCTGCGATACAACCTTGTAAGTTGTAGATGTCATTGTAATGTAAACGAATGTGTTTAATCATTAAATATTGAACAAAGTACATTACAATGACATGTTCAACTTATGTCCACATTCGAGACGAATTTTCAATGAGAACAATTATTTCGTTTGATCTTTGTTTTGTCATCCTTTTTATGAAAGCTTGAACTCTAAATAGGAGGAGGTGTCCAATTGGGTGTAACCAACCAAATTACAATTCGTGGCTGTGAATTTTTTATAAGTTATGCATGTCTACATGCATGCATATTTAGATTTTGTGTGTTCCAGTGTCTCTTGGACAAATGGGACATCACCTCTAGAGCCGTATGTGTTGAGATGATTACTTTCATGCTCAAGACAGTAAGAACCCCGCCACTTAGGGAGCTTCTATAATGGTATGATTAACAACTGGCCAAGTTCTTTACTTAAGTGAGTTACTTCACTTTTTTGTGCACATATCTTCGAGATTTTATGGGATCCTGTGTCTCAGCCCGTATTTCCTTCATCTACTGAAAATTGCAAGAATGTGTTGTGATGATGTTGCCATCTTTCTAGGCATGCTTAATCGTTGTCTTTTTTTTTAAATGAAGAAAATTGGTTCTTTATATAGCATTGTAATTTAGGGGACGGTATGACAGTGCTTAAATCCTTGCCTGGAGTAAGGTATTGCTATAAATTTTGAACCTAATCTATTTACCTTATTTTCTCATTTATCTTGTTCTTCTCAATTGAAATTGGTGTCCATAGCGACACAGCGAAAGTCACAAAATAGAAAGTTTGATTAACGATCAACTTTCCAACCAAGCACTTCACACAGGAAGGCTAGAACTTAAAGAGCACTATTGTCCAAAAAGATGCCTATAACATCATCCATAACACAAGATAAAACCCTAAGGAAAAGAAATACAATAATTAATAAAATAAAATAACAAAGGAAATGGGCTAGGCCCACTCAAATGCCCAATGTTGCGTCACAGTCTTTCCTGCCTCAACTTTTTTTGTTGATTTAACTTAATGGTTATATTTGCATTGTTCTGTTTTTTTAATCTTCGAATAAGTTTTTAATTTTTATAGGAAGTTTAATATCTAATTGATATTGAAAACTTTGATATGTGAAAGGTGTAATTTACTTCATTTCATTGGATCTTTCTCCTCACTCGCTCACCCTTTTGCTATTTGGTTGGTTCTCTTTTCTTTGTAGGAGTCTGATGCTCATTGAATACTTTTAGGCTGCTAAGTCCTCACTTTCACCTATCCAGTTGTGTCTTTGAGGCGGTCTCCATTTACTTCTATTTGGTATATCCTATTTCTGGTTCAGGGTACTTACTACGTTTACTGTGTTGCATTTGGCAGTTGAGAACGTTTAGAACATTGTGTCATTGGATGCCAGTTGATATCATTTAGAATACTGTGCCATTCGTTGTCATCAAAAAAGTTAGTCCTCACCTTCTCTTGGAGGCATGTAGGTTCTTTTGTTTTATCTTATTTTCTTGAGGTCTTACTTCGTTGTTGTATTCCTTATTGGAAGTGTCCAAACATTTTCATACCTAGAATTCTTGTAGCAATATTTATTTGTTGTAGTCCTTGTTGGAAGTGTCCAAACATTTTCATACTTAGAATTCTTGTAGCAATATTTATTTGACATGATTGATTTTTTTTATGCATCTCTAGGGTGATGTCCTCCGAAGGCCAATGTGATTAGGTCTCGTGGTTTGTCAACCTTATGGTAAGAGGTTTGATGTCTGTCTTTGATATTTTGAATTCAGTTATTTGATAACTTGTTGTCTTTGATAGGCATTGGCTTGATTCGTGTTGCTTAGGCGCTCTTTTGGATTGCTCCGCAATCTATTTTTGCAACTTGTTTATGGCAGTATAATGGTACAGTTTGTTCAAATGAGTATACTTTGCTATAATGTTTGAGATCTTCTGTCGAATGCTGTTGGTAGTTATGTTTTGCTTAACATTTTAAGGTCTCCTCAATGAAGTTAGTGCTAGCATTCTAAAACATTGATGATGTGACTTGAGGGATTTTTGTAGCTTCAAATGTGTTGTATTCATTTCAGTTTGTATGTTCCCTGTGTTTGTTCAATATTTTCCTAATCTGTTGTTTTTATTCGCTGATTAAAAACTCGTCTGTTTACTTTTGTGATTGTTCATTCTGAAGCTTCAGATAATTTGCCACATTTAAAACTATTTAAGGTATGTTGTTTTTGTTCCCTTATGTTAACAATGTGGTCAAAGTGACCCTTTTCAACAGAACCTTTTTTTGAGAAAGGATCTGGATGCACCTTTTTTCTTGATGCCAATGGTTAAAAGGATGGATGGATATGTTATCCCTCGGTGTACCTGTTTAGCAGAGATCTTTACTCCTTAAAAGTAGATATACTAATTGAAGCTTTTTCATGAATGTATTGCTTTTCTCATTGGTATAGAAATTTGAAACCGGTGTGCACTAATCAAGAGGTGGACTTTTCATTTGGGGTATACATATACTAGTGAACTAATGTTGAGTTGTTGACTCATGTTTTCCTTCCTGTTCCTAAGTCTTATGATTTAATACATTTTGCTGTCTTCTAAGGTTACATAAAATTGGGATGACGATATGAGTATTCTGGATGTGTGTTGACAAGGGAAGAAAGGATTTTTGACAGTCATTAGCATTTATGCAATTGTATCTGTTACAGGGTATATATCTGCAAATCTATTCAGTTCAGTATTTTATTGCTCTAAAATTGCCTGAACTAATATTTAAGGTGTTCTCATAGGCAATCAAGGATAAAGCGTGTATTGGAGGGCTTTTCTGGTCACTACAAATTTGTTGTGTGGTTATTTCTGAGAATTTACTTAAAGTTTTACTCACTTGTTCATCGATGTTGATACTATGATTTTTTCTCAATGATACAATTTTGTTGTTTGGTTATTTCTGAGAATTTACTTAAAGTTTTACTCACTTGTTCATCGATGTTGATACTATGATTTTTTCTCAATGATAATACTTGTAGTGGTGAAATCATATCTTTTTTAATATGTTTACAAATATTCAAAATGTTATGGATTTTACAAAGTTGCCTCTGACTATTAAAATAATGCAGTAATAAGGGATGGGTATTAATACTGGCTAGATATGATCTATTAAATGCTTGGCAATTTCTATTTTACTGGTGTTGTAGTAATTAGGTTTGCTTTGTTGTTTGTAGAGCCTCTTCAGTTGGACTTTACCATCAGCATCCAGAAGAGGAAACCCTCCATTTTCCTTTTTTTGATTGCATAATAGCTAGAATGTTTATTGTTTTTCCTATGTTTTTTTTTTGGCAGCAGAGGTTATCACGAAATCCGTGGCTCATTATTCTACCATGATTTCTAGTGTTTTTTGTTAAGTACAGTTATTCTTTTTTTTCACTAAATCTTCTTCAAATTTCAATCCCCCGTGTTCTCTATGATTGTTCTTATATGAGCTTACTCAAGATTAGTTATAGTATTTTCTTGGCTCAATATTCTCGAATGACCTTACTTCAATCTATGCATCTTTGTTTTGTAGGGTCAATGTTGGGCCAATGCTGGTCTTATATTCAGTAAATTTATGTAGGCTTCCAGTATGTGGTAACTTCTGATTATCTCAAACAAAATTTAATTTCATGCATCACTTTGTTGTTTGCATTTTGGATCCATTTTGTTCTCATATGCCCTTGAGGTTCAGTTGGCTTTTTCATTGAGGTGTAAACATTTTCTTCCTTTAGAGTTCTCAATCCAAATTCTGTTGAAATGTGTTGTGCTCGCAAGAGATACATACTTGGGGGAATCTTGTCTTTGGTCAAGTGAGTTTTTGTGGGCTTTTGTGGGTGGCTTTTGACGATGTGCATCTCTTCTTGGTAAACTTGGTTACTAAAGGATGTGTTCATCATGCAGATTGACAAAAGCAAGAACTAGGGGACAATATCACAGATTTGAAGCTATATATGTTTGATGATCCATCTCTTTCGGAATGTTGTAATCTAGAAGTCTGGCAAATCGGCATTAAAGTGATTGGTGGTCTCGTGGATTGCCATCCGTGTGGTACATTGTTTTACATTTAAATCACGTTAATAGCATGTTTTCTACAAGAATTATTCGCTTTGGTTATGCCTTTAGCGGTTCCATTGTTCAGTTGTTTCTAGACAATGATATTATTTTGTTCTCATCATGTTGAAGAAGTGGTTCAATTTATCACAGTAGAAATTATTTCATAAATGGGTTTGCATTATATAGTAGGGAGTTCTCTAGTGGAGAGTTTTACTGTTCTTTTAGGTTGTTTTTCTCATCGAAAATTTTCAGTCTTCTCCTGGATGAATGCACACACTGACATTAGTCTTTAGTCTTATGCTAAATGAAACTTGTTAGAGAGAGCCTGTATTTTTCATACTGTCTTGTGAGTTCTGAAGACCATAATAACTTGGATACATTTTGTGCTTGAAGTTTGGTGTGATATATATGTATTTTTCATACCGTCAAGAAAGAACATTTTGAATTTTGGGATTAAGGTGTTTTAACAACTTTGTGGTTATATGGCCTTAGAAGTTCTTGATATTATTATTATTTTTGCTTGAAGCTTCTTTTCGGTTACCTTCAACTTTCATACTAACTAATTTTATGTATGGTTTATGGATCGTCTTTTGCAACAGAATGCTTTGTACTTGTTGTTTCCTCTTTGTTTGCAGTACCTTTTCAGCTATAGGTTTGTTAGATAACTCATCAGTACCTTTTCAGCTACAGGTTTGTTAGACAACTCATCTTGGATCAGTTGTCTAGAGGAACTTCAACAAATCGGGGTTGTGGTTATGTAACCTTTCAAATTTTTCTATATTATTTCTTGATTATTTTCCTACTTATTTGCGGTTCTTTTTTTTTTCTTTTCTTGTTAACTTTAGAATTCAGTCTTGATGTGAAGAATGCATATTTTGACGGTCATCACAGCTTTTGTTTAGCTGGGGCTTGATGTTCATTTTATTGCCTGCTTTGATTTAATGATTGTAAAACTTTATGCTCTTGTATTAATTTTTTAAAAATTCTGTCACAAAGTCTTAACTTACAATCACTTGTGCTTGGACATCTAGTTTACTAAACAATAGAGATCCCATACTATATTATCTGTTCTCTCTTTGGATCGTCTGTTGTTTCTTATATATTATTTTCCTGTTATTTGATTTGATTCTTTGGTAAGACAGCATTGGTGCTACTACATAGAATGTTGTTTCGGGAAGCTCGAACTGTCTGATCCACATTTTTTTCCTTGCTTAGGAACCCATCTTTTTTTGTATTAAATATTCAGCATTGCCATGTTTACAATTCTGATGCATGTTCTGGAAAGTAGAATTACTCATTATCTTTACATATACAAGATTTTGACGATATTCAGTATCACCAAGTGCTTCTATTTAGTGCATTCTACTTTTGTAAAGTTAATGTCAGGTGATGGTCTACGTTATGTGAATCGAAATAGCATGGGACCACTTGTTATCTGAGATGGAACTCTACTTATCCATCTGTGTCGTGATCGTATTGCAAGTCAAGCTTCGTTTTGTTCTTTGAAATAGCATGTGACTGCTTGTTATCTGAGATAGAATCTCTACTTATCCCTTCTTTGTTGTGATCCTATTGCTAGGCTGGTAACCATGTTGCCCTATGTTGTTTAGGCCATTGAGTCTACAATGATTCTCCAAAAAAGTTGCAGGCATTATGTTCCTTTATTCTTATTATTCTCTTGTAACTTATTTTGAGATGAAAGTCATATTTTTTTCTTAAAAGTTCACAGCCATCGTGCTGTAGTAAATTCAAATACAGCCTTACAAATTTGCAGCATTTTATTAATCTCCTAATTCCAGAGTGCCCGCTATGTTCTGCTATGTTGCATTTGGTTGTGAGGCTATTCAAAAATCTCAAATCTGTGTCATTGGTCATATGGAAGATTCAGTCTTTAATTTTTTTATTAGCATGGAGACTTTCATTTCTTGTCCCTGTTTTCATGGTTTTCTTGGGCATCATATGGGATTGCACTATCTTATGGGAGGTTCTACTTACCCCTCTTTGTTCTGATTATATGGCCAGAGTGCTTATATTGTTCCCACTATTGTATGTGGAAGTGAGCTATTGTGAAATCTTTGCCCATGTGGAAGATTTAGTTCTCATCTTTTCTTGGAGGTATATGGAGACTTTCCATTTCTTTGTCCCTGTTTTCCTGGTTTTCTTGGAATATTACATTATCTAATTGGGTAGTCCTACTGGAAACACCCACCAGATATTACATTATCTGGTTCTGGTTCTGATTCTATGGTGAGACTGCTTACAGCATTTCTATGTTGTATGTTCAAGTGAGCCATTGTGAAATCTGTCTGTCATTGCTCGTATTGAAGATTTAGTTCTCACCTTTTCTTGGGAGTATGAGGAATTTCTACTCCTTTGTTCTTGTTTTTATGGTTTTCTTGAAAGTCATTTGGGTTGGATTATCTGAGAGGTGAGTTTCCACTACCTTCTTTGTCTACTTACTCTGAATGCATGCCAGTGTGCTTACGGTGTTCTGGCAGCATTATGGCAGCCAGTTTGCTTAAAGTTTTTTGTGTTTCCTCGATTAACTGTGGCAGTGAAGGTTATTTGAGTCCTCTTAGGACATTTTTTAAGATTCAGACCTAGAAGTTTGTTGGAATGCTCAAAATTTGCATATGAACTTCAATATACACAACTCTGTTTTCTCGGGTTAATTGTGGACCACTTCTTGTCTTACGTTGAGTTCACTTAATATGAGACCTTCAGTATGTGACTTCTTATTATTATCACTGGACAAAGTGGGTATTTGATGCATGTCTTTGGACATTTGATTCTTTGGAATTCTATGAAGTTCACTCTGAAGGTGATTCATTTGGCTGGTTATTCCTGTGGTGGTACCTGGCTTGAAGGTGGGTTGTTTTATCATATTTTGGATCTAGTTCATTATAAGTAATGTGGTTCCTGAGTTGGGCATTGGTTTGATTCATTCTCATTGGTGGTTTTATTTCTTTGGATATTTTTGGGTAATTAGTTTGTCACTTGTGCGAGATGACAATTTGGTGCTTCATCCTAAGTTTTTATAGCTTCACGCTCTTTTGTAGGTTCTTTCAGTTGCGACTTTTCGCAATAGGTCACTGTGTTTTTCTTATTAATTTTTGGTTATAGACGTTCTAATTATAGACAAACATATACAACATATATGACCTAAACACTGACAGTTCACAGTTTATTGCATTCTGTCATTAGTTGTTTGTTTGTTGCATTTGGTTTTGTTCCACCTTATCTTTCTTTATTACGATTATTGTCAGCATGGTAGGAATTCAAACTTTCTGTTGGGGCTCAAATATTGATTATAATACTTCTAGGTTAAGTTTTATTGTTTTCTTGCAATGATGAAGTTAATTGCCCTTGCATATTCTATAGTTCTACGTGGTTATTTATGCTTGTAATTCTGCTTGTGCATTGCACAGCCAGTCCCAACTCTCAATGGGGGGGCCGTATTCGCAGACGAACAGCATAATTTACAAATTATAATTTGAATATCCAATATCCATTGAATTTTTAATTTTTTTTCATAGTTTGAATGTATGATATTTTTATTCTATTAACTGTGCCCATTTAAAATGCGGATACATTACATCTTAAATCAATTATATGATTAGATTAGATGATTACTATTATATTAGATTAGATAATTTTTTATGGAGATGTATAATAATATAGATGATTAGTTAAAGATATTTTTGAGTGTTCATCATCTACTAGATTATATTTGCATTTTTTATTTTTCTTATTCATAATTTTTTGATATGTTTTCATTTGATTTTGGATATAATTTTAATTTTGAAATCATTATATATATATATATATATATATATATATATATATATTATTAATTATTAATATTTATAAAAGATTGTAAACTATAATTGGATATCCAATCAATTTTTTGATTGGATTTTAAAGAATTTTTTAGTTATTTGATGAGAATAGATAATTATTATTGTTTATGTAGATGCACAATAATATGTTTGATCTTTACTGATATTTTTGTGAGTTTTCTTTTATATATTATTTGTGATTTGCTTTATTTCTTCATATTCGTAGTTTTCTTTGTTTTATTTATTTATTGTTCTTGTTATTTATCTTTTTTGGATATATTCGTAGTTTGATTGTTTATAATGTATGACATTTTTTATTCTAATAATTTGGTCCATTTAAAATGCAAATCCATTGTCTTTATATTTGATAATTACTACTGTTCATGAAGAAGCATACAAATATAGATGATTTTTATAGATAACCATGCATAATTTTCTTAGATAATCTTATCGTTTTTGTTAATTGTCTTCCTCTAGATATAATGTTATATGAGATATCCTATAAATTGTATTAATATTTAGTTTTAAAGTTTTTATAATGAAACTAGTCAAATCAGCGTCATTTTTCAAAAAATTAAGACGTCAATCGTAATAAAATTGTAAAAAAAGGAACATTTATGACGTTATTACGAATCGCGCTATATTGGAAATACCAGTATGGTGCTATGGTTATTGTAAATTAACAAATACTAGTTATAAGTAGTGTAATCAGCGTCAAATGCTAATTGAGAATAAATTGTATTATAGTGCTGTTTTTGGATACAGAAGTGAGGGGTAATGCTATTTCGGAAAGAAGAAGAAAAAAAACTCACTTTAGTTCCATCTAAAGCATGCTTTTGTGGGGGAAAATAATCATTAAGAGTAAAGTATACTACTAAATTAGCACGGTACGGTTTTGAAAACTATGATACTAATAACTTAGCAAACTAAGCTCAAGTATAGTTTATGAATAGATGACAAATGATTTTATGATTATTTGATATTAGCTGATTCATTTTTTACTCTTTTTGTGAACTTTCTATCTAAAAAATTAAGTATAGGACTGTGACTATAAGTCTATATCAGAAGTTGGTATATTTTAATTAAGTTAATGGTATTATAACATTTTATTATTCTTAACGAATTTTGGTTATCAGCTATGAAAATATAACTTACTTTGTTAAAAGCAAAGTATAGGACTCTGACTAAATCAGTTGGCATGCTTAAGTTAATGGTTATATAACTTTTTTGTAACTTCAATGCTATGTTAGTTGAGATGGTAAAGTTGACTGTAGTAATTCTTAGTGATGCGATGGTCACGAGTTTAACTTTTAATACTTGTCTTTGTTTATGGCGTCTCTCATTTCTCTCTAGGATCATGTTTTCATCAATTCACCACATGTCTTTATTTCTACCACTCATTCCCATCTATGATCGTACATTTATCAATTCTTATCGAATTCATATCCTTTCTTGTTATTTCAAGCCATATATTTTTAGGTGTTTTCCTTTCGCTTCTTACTCTTTTGTGTACAAAACCTTTGAATTCTTCTAATCAGAGAATCATTATCTCTACGTTGTATATGTTCATATTATTTTAAATGATTTTCTCACAATTTCTCTTTTATTGTTATTAACTTCTACCACATTCAAGGAAAAATTCACATTTGTAGTCGAGCGGGATTCCTTTTGTAGCTAAGGGCTCTTAAGAAGCTTTTCCTCCCCTTATATGCATGAGACTTTAAAAAGTAGATACTTATCATAGAATCAATGTCTCTAGGTTGTACACGTTCATACAATCTTGAACGATTTTCTCGTAACTTCTCTTCAATTGTCGTAACTTCTATCACATATTCAACGTAAAATTCACATTTATACTAATACTATTTTTTTGGTATGTTATTTCTTAATAACCCAACACTTAGAATCATAGGTTATCAAGAGTGGATCAAGTTTTATGCGACCAAAGAATTTCTTTAATATTATATTGAAGAGAAAATTCTTTAATAGTATTTTTTTTTTTTTTTTTTTGAGAAAAATTCTTTAATAGTATTACCAACACTACGTCGCTATGGTAACGAATCACATCATGTGAAGTTGTGAATTAATGTTATGTTTCACATATATGGGCCAAAACCCATTAATGGCCCAACACCCAATATAAGGAAGAGAAGATAACATATCCTTCACACTTCACAGATGCAATTAGGAACAAGAACACCTAAAAGAATCAAATTTTGGTACAATTCGTGAGGACGACTGCATGGAATTAGCTAGGTTTTTGTAGGATCTGGTTAATTAGGGAAGGCCAGTAGCTCTAATAGAGAATACATTACACATACTTCGGGAAAGACCCACATATATGTATATATTACACACACGTATGTTATCATCGATGAGAGTATTTTTGTAAAATTAATAGGGCTGTCAAAAAATATCAAATCGATCAAAATCAAATCGTTAGGTTGGTTTTTTTTTTTAAAAAAAATCACTAAAATGGACCAAATATTAAATTGAAAATCGAAAAATTTACATATCGACCGAAAATGTGTTAAACGAGTTGGCCAAAATATGTCTAAAAACCGACCATTAACACTCCTAATTAAAATTAGTGACTTTTATGTACATTCTTGGCTTTTATATAGTAAAAATTCGTGATTTGTATGTACATTCTTGGTTTTTATATAGTTTTGATGGTTGGAGCGAACTTCCATTGTAGTAGAACCGATCTATCTTTCTAGATATTGTATATTTTCATTTATTTCCTTTGGAGAACATCAACCAGTGCTTCCGCTAAAACAAAAAACAACAATAAAAAGAATATAATAGGGATCACACACATACTTTCTCCAGATTGCGGTGGTAGCCGAACCATCAAAATTTTCCAAAAGATGTATTGTTTTTGTCTTTTATAGTTGAAAAAGGTATGCACAGATCAACAACGAAAGTTGATAGAATCAGATCACAGATAATGCTTTTAGCCTAATTTCAAAAGGACGAGGATGGGGAAAAGATTATTATTTAGATTTTTCTGAGTTTCGACCTGCTCAAAGGCTGAATTTTTTTTACTACTCTCTTTTATTGATTTTTTTTCAATACATTGAAGCCTGCCTACTTTGTTCATAGTTACAGTTGTCTATATTATTCATTTTTTACCAAAAGTACATGCGATTTTGTTCTACTTGAGTGGTCGTAAAAGAAAATCGTACGAATTGTGTAAAAAATATTTGAACTTTTCTTATAAATCATATCATTTAATTTATATCAAATGATGTGGGATTATGACCCAAATTGAAGAATCCTTAACTGAGTAATTAGTACGTACCATATCATAAAAAAGAATGGAAAAAGTGAATAATTAATGCATGATCTAATAATTATATATAATCTGATATTCGTGTAAAAAGGGTGGCTAGAGCTCCGCATGGTCTATGTGTCGAGTCTTGTCTTTTAGCTTTACAAAACCTAGATTGTATTGTATCTTTTAGTCCCCGATCTAGCAATAGGCTTGCAGACTCTCTGGCTCAGTTGGGGATGACTTCTAATGACTGTGTATGGTGTATAGGTCATGTCCCTTCTGTTTGTAATATTTTTATTGATCCTATTTTATCAGGCTAATGAAATCAGTTTATCTCAAAAAAAAGGATATGATAATTAGTCTAATATAAAAGAAAAACACTAAAATGTCTAAAATATGTTACTTGAAATAAATCCTAGAGCCTTTTTACGTATGTTCTTGTCATTCTCTTAATTTAACAGTGTGTGATAAGTCTAATTCATGTGTTAAAGTTAATAGCTTTTTTTGGAGTGGTGTAACGATTGTATATTTTGTAACCAATGATTGGTTTTAATTTTAATGTAATTCAAGGAGTGATGACCTAGCGTCCTAAAATTGGGTTCTAACCATCAAAAGTTTCTTGTTGTTCTATTTGATGAAATAATATGTATGTTTTGTTGTCAATATCTTTAATGAATTATTGCTTGTGCTTTATTACTGGAGGCTAAAAGTCATCAGGATTGCTTGTGAAGTGTGGGAATACAAAATATTTTGTGTTTGTTTAGTGGAGGCTAAAACTCATTGAGATTGCTTACTTGAATCTTTATTATTGGTTTATAATTTGTCATTAGACATCAAAAAAAAAAATCAGCACGCTGCCCCGAATCCCACCCCTAAGAGCCTCCAATAAATTTTTCGCCTACGACCACTAAAAGGACAGGGTCGGCCATGCGTGGAAGAATTCAAAGACTCTAGTAGCCCTTTGATTGAAGCTATAGAGACTAAAGCAATGTTTAGAGAATAGAAAGAGAGTCCGTACAAGGAGGGTTCGTAAAACAAGTCAACAAGAGTTCAACGTGAAAAAAGGGGTTCATAAAACAAGTTAAGCATCTGTTTGGCAGAACGTATACGTTAGCTTATACACTGATCTTATAAGCTTAGTTTCTCTCTGCATATCAGCTTATACGCTGTCAGACATACTCTCAACCAAAAGATTATGCTTGTGGGTTTATTGTGGTACACAAACCCAAAGTTAATATCCTTATTTCCTTTCAAAAGACAAATTGGAAAGTTTACTAATCTTCCTAATCAGTTAAGTCTTAGGAAAGGTGATGTGCAGGCAATACATAACTATTTTTGCCGTATGTAGTTGAATAATATGTCACGTTAAATTTGCACTGAAGATATTGTAATGCTTAAAGAAGTAAGAAAATTTAAGGAAAGAACAAAAGAATCTACGTGGTTCGCATGGGTGGACCTCCTAGTTTTTTTTTGTCAATATAATATATGAAAAAAAAAATATGTCCTCCTTGAAATTATGTATTTGCCCCCCAAGTGTCAATTTTTGTGGAAAAAAAACATTACGGTTTTAAGTAATATCACAAGTAGTGGTTAATGTTTTGGATTGAAATGCACCCTAAACTTGCATAAATGAGAAACAATCCACCCTAAAGTTACAAAAGTAGATAACAATGCACCTTGAAGTTACATAAATGGATAAATTTAGCCCCTGAAAATGCAAATAAGACAGACGGTACCCATTTGAAACCTGATACAATCCAAACAATTCAAGCTAGTGTTCAAACAGCCAAATCTCAACAAAGTAGTTAATTTTTCATCCCATACAGTCCTTCAACAAGTCTAAAGCATAAAATTGTGAACTACTCATCAAAGTTTAAAGCATTACATAATTGGATTACACCAAATGAAATCATTGGTGTATAAAGAACACCATACGTCATTTTCCAGCATTGCTTTGTCCTCCTCTCTGGTTGTCCAATCCTGCACTCCCACGAGTTATAACCCTTGCCATTGATGTGCCAGGCTACAAAAAAAGTAGGGGGAAAATGAGATAATCTATATGAACAAGATAACAAACTTGGACATTGTAAAACTTACATTTAGAATAGATCTTCCTGTGTCAGGGTTGATGTAAAGACTGAGTCCTCACCATTAGCAGTCTGCATATCCAGGCTCAATAACTCAAAAAACCAACTCCATATATCTGTGTTCTCAACCTGAACTACAGCCCAACCAATTGGGAACATTTGATTATAGCCATAAGTAACTCACCCTTCACCAAACCTTTTAGAAAACACCCATCAATACCTATGACTGGTCTATAGCCTCTAAGAAAACCCACATTGCAACTATAGAAGCAGCAGTAAAAGCCTTTAAAGATAGGTGCATCATCCTTATTCTCCGTGGTTATCCAAATGGTCACAGTTGAACCAGGGTTGGGAACCAACAATTCCTCACCATAATTCCTCAATTCCTCATACTCTTTCAGACAATTTCCAGCCAAGTCAGCTAACACATCCCTCTTCACCTTTTTAATAAAGAAATTTATGTGAAAGCCTTGGAAGTATTCTCTTTTTTTCACATGTATGTTCATCATAGAATGTCTTAATCTGAAAACTATTTAGGTCCTTAGAGAATGATGCAAAATATCTTCCATGGACAATCCTGAGAACCAAAACACTTAAACCTAGTCCTATTAGGTTAATTTCTCACCAACCTTATATCATGCCTACTCATAATGCCATAATTGTTCACAATATTATTAAAGTCTTCAGTTGTATCAAATCACATTCCGAGATCAAATTTAGGGATACCTCTTTGACACTTCAAGACTGGGTAATTATGTGCACGAGCCACACTAATAGCATCATCCCCAGATTGAGCCAAACCCTCATCATCCTCTATCTCCTCATCCTCGGAGGAGTTTAGCAATGCCACATTCCTCCAAGTCCTCTTCTCCCTCGCATCCAGGACTTCATCATCTCCCTCAGACAAATCATCCAAAGGAAGAACCTCCTCTTCACTTTCTTCACCACTATCATCAATACTTGAAGAGAAATCAGAGTTCTACATCCCTCTTTTTGAAACTGCCTACACATCAAACTCATATAATCAAACAACATATACTGCAAAAACATGATCTAGTTTACGAAACCATAAGCATGAAGGATTTACAGTGAAACTCTCATGAACCACAAAGAATTTACAAAGAAACTACATTTATCGCACATACCTTGGACTGAATCAAGGATCATAGAGCCAAAATTGAACCAAACTAAAGAGAAATCAAATCACAACTTCTGCGACATCGGTACAGGTACTCGTAATCAATCTGGCTGAGAGATTTCTTATTTAGGGTTTCTTTTTGTGAAATGGGGATTTGGGTTTATGGATAACACATATGCATTTTCATGATTTAAGAAAAATGAAAACAAAATGCCATGCCAATAAAAATGTGCCAAATCAGCAAAAATAGACGGCAATATCACAAAAGGTGCAACGCTATACTGAAATGGAAGTTGAAGGTACGATCTGATACGTTTAAAAATTCAGGGTGCAAATTGATACTTTCATGAAACTTCAGGGTGTAAACCCTAACTTTCCCCTAAAATAAAATGACACATATAAGAGGTGGAATGAAGACTAGAATGGACACAACTTGGACCCTAATTTCTTTGTGAAGACAAATAAATATCAAGATCTTATTTGTATTAATTTTAGGCATGTGGGCGACATGCTATTGCCACTTGAAATTCATAAATAATTTTGTGTTAACCCCAGACATGTCATTATATTTGAAATTCATAGATAATTTTGTGTTAATCCCAAACATATATGTGACATGTCATTAATTTTTATTGTTACTTTTGATACTTTCAAAGGCATACTAAAAAAAATTCCAAGGCTAAGACCCTCCCTTAACCTTTTACCCACTCACACCTAACATCTTGGGTCCATCGCTCCTTATTTCTAGTTTAAATTTAGATATAAAAAAATATGCATTAGCTAGCTTGATTGAAATAGTTAAAAAATGAATATTGTTGTAAATGTTAAAAAATATTTACTTAATGTGGATGATACACTTTACCAACTCAACCACTAATCCATCCAAATATATTAATTATGTTATACACCTAATGGACATATTTTAATAGTAGTGGATGGAGTGTTACACACCTAATAGACATGATTTAATAGTGGTGGATGAAATATTAGAATTAGTGGAGAAAATGCAATTAGCATTTATTGTATTAGTTGATTTAGGTGAGTTTTTGCACTATAAATAGGTGCTTAAACTTCATACTTTGTACACATCAATTGAAGAAAGTATTCTCTCATTTCTATCTTATTTCTATCTATTCAATTCTCTCCAAATATTATTCTAAATATTATTCTTATAATACAAGATTCCTTAATCTTGATTTTGGTAATTATTTAATTCCTTGTTTTTCACAACACGTTATCAGCACGAGTCTCCACCGCTGTATCAAGAGCAAGCTTTTGAGGTTGTAAGTAAGTAATCATCAATTGTTATATTTTCTAAGTTTATTATAATATTTCATTATGTCGAATTTAAAAAGTTTAGATTTCACGGCACTTGATATTTCTGGAAGCAATTATCTATCTTGGGTTGTTGATGCTGAGACTCACTTGGGTGCTATGGGACTTGACAACACCATTAAAGCGGAAAATACTGAGTCTCCACAGAATCAGGCTAAAGCAATGATTTTGCTTCGCCGCCACCTTCATGAGGAATTAAAAGCCGAATACCTCATGGAAAAGAATCCTCTTGCATTGTGGATTGATTTAAGGGAAAGGTATGAACACCAGAAGAATATCATACTCCCAAAAGCTCGTTACGACTGGATGCACCTGAGGATGCAAGACTACAAATCAGTCCGTAAGTATAATTCTGCTATGTACAAAATTATCTCACAACTTGATTTTTGTGGTGAGAAACCTACTGAGTCGGATAAGCTAGAAAAAACACTGTCCACATTCCATGCTTCTAATATGATATTACAGGAGCAATATCGGCAGAAAGCATATGCAAAACATTCTCATCTAGTAGGTGCTTTACTTGTGGCAGAGCAGAATAATGAGCTGCTGTTGAAAAATCATCATTCTCGCCCTACTGACAGTACACCGTTCCCTGAAGCGAACGCTGTTGTACATAATAATCGAGGACGAGGACGTGGACGTGGTGGAAGAAGAGGTCGAGGCCGTGGTTATGGCCATCGAAACCATGGAGGTAATTCTGGTTATAATCCATACCACCAGAAGAGGTATGATGGTGAAACAAGTCAGGCAAATAAAAGATTGCCAAATAAACCTCAGAAGGGTAATAATGAAACTTGTTTCAGGTGTGGTGCTCAGGAGCATTGGTCACGTACCTGTCGTACGCTTAGACATTTGGTAGATTTATATCAAGCCTCAATAAAAGGAAAGAGCAAGGTGGCAGAAACAAACTTTGCTAAGTTTGATAATAATGATGACTTTGATGATCTTGAAGATCTTGGCAATTTAACACATTTGGATGTTTCAGATTTCCTAGAAAATCCTGATATATATAAATAAGTTTATTTACTTGTTGAGTTTAATTGTTGTATTGTATTTTGATTGTAAAAGCATTTAATTGCAAGCAATAAAATTTCAGCATTTTATAAATATCATTTTGATAAGTTAAAATAATAATAAAAAAAAGAAAAAAAAAAGTCCAGAACTGCTGACGGTGGGTTCGATCCTCGGACCTTCTTTTCTAAACTATATTTTATTGGATCTCGCCACCACTCGGCCACCAGTCCCGGACTTGTCAAATTTATACGTTTAATATATTTATATGCAATCTAATATTTATTTATATTATACTTTTGGATTAATATGTGATGCAAGTTATTTTGTTTCTCTTTAGAAATATGGTCGATGAAGATATATGTTTAATTGATAGTGCAACAACTCACACTATCCTTAAACATAAGAAATATTTTCTACACTTGACATTTCTTGAAGCAAATGTAAATACCATCTCAGGCACATCAAAAATAATTGAAGGCTCCGGAAGAGCTAATATCATATTGCCTAGAGGGACAAAAATATATATTGAGGAAGCATTATACTCTCCCAAATCAAAAAGAAACTTATTGAGTTTTAAGGATATTCGTCACAATGGATATCATTTTGAGTCTGGAAGAGAAGGTAATAAAGATTACCTATATATTACTTCTATCATTTCAAGCCAGAAGCTTGTACTAGAAAAGTTTGTGGCTTTTTCTTCAGGTTTATATCATGCAAGTATAAAATGGATTGAAACACATGTTGTGATGCACCAGAAGTGTTCTGATTTTAAAGAATCTATACTTTGGCATGATCGTCTTGGTCATCCAGGTTCTACTATGATGCGTAGAATAATTGAAAATACAAATGGACATCCATTACAAAACTAGAAGTTTCTTTTACCTAAAGATCACTTATGTGTTGCTTGTTCACAAGGAAAATTAATTGTGAGACCATCTACCCTGAAGGTAGGCGTAGAATCTCCTAATTTTCTGCAACATGTTCATGGAGATATATGTGGACCTATTCATCCATCATGCGGACCATTTCGTTATTTTATGGTTTTGATAGATGCATCATCTAAGTGGTCACATGTATGTTTATTATCTACTCGTAATGTTGCATTTGCTAGATTCTTAGCTCAAATTATTCGTTTACATGCACAATTTCCAGATTATCCCATTAAGTCTGTTCGATTAGATAATGCTGGTGAATTTACCTCTAAAGCCTTCAATGATTATTGCATGTCATTAGGTATAGATGTTGAACATCCAGTTGCACATACTCATACTCAAAATGGTTTGGCAGAATCACTAATAAAACGTTTTCAGCTGATTGCTAGACCTATGCTTTTGAAAAATAAATTACCTTTTGATGCTTGGGGACATGCCATATTACATGCTGCATCATTAATTCGAATCAGACCATCTGCTCATCATTCATATTCACCTTTACAGCTAGTGTTAGGTTCTCAACCCAATATTTCACATCTTCGTATATTTGGTTGTGCTGTTTATGTTCCTATTTCACCTCCACAACGTACTAAGATGGGACCACAACGTCAACTTGGTATCTATGTTGGTTTTGATTCTCCTTCTATTATTCGATATCTCGAACCACTAACTGGCGATATTTTCAAAGCTAGATTTGCAGATTGTCACTTTGATGAATCTATTTTTCCTCCTTTAGGCAACAAAGATTCTCAACATCATAAACATGATGATATCTCTTGGAACACTGTGACACAATATCATTTTGATCCACGAACAAAGCAGTGTGAACTTGAAGTTCAGAAAATTGTTCATTTACAAGGTATTGCTAATCAATTACCTGATGCATTTAATGATACTTCAAAAGTTTTGCAATCACATATTCCTGCTAGAAATTCTACTGAACGTATCAATGTCCCTGAAGGACAAATAGCAAGTGATGAATTAAAATCACGTCAGAAACGTGGAAGACCACTGGGAGCTAAAGATAGATTTCCCCGAAAAAGAAATGTCCAAACTCCTATCAAAGCCCTAGCAGAGCATACTCCAGAAGAGCATATTTCTCCTGTAGAGATTACTCCTGAAGAGAATAAACTTATTGAATCCCAACATTCTGAAAAAATATCTCTTGAAGAGATACAAGTACCTGATGATGAAAATAATGAGCGCTCAATAACTCATAAAGAAATTTGGGATAGAAGTAAGATTATTGTTGACGATATATTTGCATATGCAGTTGCTACAGACATTACCAAAAGTAATGAGGATTCTGAGCCTAAATCCGTTGATGAATGTCGACATAGAAGTGATTGGCCTAAATGGCAAGAAGCTATGAAAGCAGAACTAAATTCTCTATCAAAAAGAGAAGTTTTTGGACCTGTAGTCCAGACACCAGAAGGTGTTCAACCAGTAGGATTCAAATGGGTGTTTGTGCGCAAGAGAAATGAGAATAATGAGATTACTCGTTATAAAGCGAGACTTGTAGCACAAGGTTTCTCGCAGAGACCAGGAATTGATTATGATGAAACATATTCTCCTGTCATGGATGGAATTACTTTTAGATTCTTAATTGGCCTAACGGTAGCTGAACGATTGACTATGCGTCTTATGGACGTAGTGACAGCTTATTTAGATGGATCATTGGATAGTGAAATTTATATGAAAATCCCTGAAGGATTTCGGTTGCCTGAAGCAAAACCTAGAGGATTGTGTTCAATCAACTCCAGCGTTCACTATATGGATTAAAACAATCCGGGCGCATGTGGTATAATCGATTGAGTGAATATCTTATTAGAGAAGAATTTACGAATGATCCAATTTGTCCATGCGTATTTATTAAAAAGTCAGAATCTGGATTTGTTATAATCGCTGTTTATGTTGATGACTTAAATTTAATTGGGACTCCTGAAGAGCTCACTAAAACTGCTGATTATTTAAAACAGAATTTGAGATGAAAGATCTAGGAAAGACAAAATATTGTCTTGGTCTTCAGATCGAACATTTGAGTAATGGTATCTTTCTTCATCAATCTACTTATACCGAAAAAGTATTAAAGCAGTTCTACATGGATAAGGTACATCCTTTGAGTTCTCCAATGGTAGTTCGTGCACTTGATGTAAAGAAAGATCCATTTCGACCTCAAGATGAGGGGGAGGCATTACTTGGTCCAGAAGTACCATATTTGAGTGCAATTGGATCTTTGATGTATTTAGCCAATTGTACTAGACCAGATATTGCATTTCCTGTGAATTTGTTGGCCAGATATAGTTCTGCTCCTACTCGACGTCATTGGAATGGAGTTAAACATATCATGCGTTATCTGCGAGGAACAACCGACTTGGGTTTATTCTACTCATCAGATCTCAAGTCTCAGTTGGTTGGATATGCAGATGCCGGTTATTTATCCGATCCTCACAATGCCAAGTCTCAGACTGGTTACGTATTTCTTTTTGGAAATACTGCTATTTCTTGGAAATCAGTTAAACAAACACTCACAGCAACTTCTTCCAATCATTCTGAGATAGTGGCGATTTACGAAGCTAGTCGGGAATGCGTATGGCTGAGAGGAATGATTTCTCATATTCAAGAGAAGTGTGGATTACAATCTGTTAAAAGTATCCCAACGGTAGTCTATGAAGACAATGCTGCTTGTATAGCTCAGCTCCGCGGAGGATACATAAAAGGTGACAGGACTAAACACATCTCCCCGAAATTCTTCAGTACACATGAGCTCCAGAAGAGTGGTGATATTGATGTTCAACAAGTTCGTTCTTGTGATAATCTAGCAGATTTATTCACTAAAGCGTTACCACCTACAACATTCAAGAAGTTGGTCTATAAGATTGGTATGCGGAAACTCCAAGATCTTCTTGCATCAGGGGGAGTAAAGACATAAAGACAGTGATATTGATTGTACTCTTTTTCCTTCGACCAATGGTTTTTTCCCACAGGGTTTTCCTTGGCAAGGTTTTAACGAGGCAGTCTTCTCACTGATCTCACTGAGTTGCTATACAAGAATGATGTACTCTTTTTCCTTCATTAAGGTTTTTATCCCATTGGGTTTTTCCTTAGTAAGGTTTTAATGAGGCATACTCTTTGTATACGTGATCATCCAAGGGGGAGTGTTGTAAATGTTAAAAAACATTTACTTAATGTGGATGATACACTTTACCAACTCAACCACTAATCCATCCAAATATATTAATTATGTTATACACCTAATGGACATATTTTAATAGTAGTGGATGGAGTGTTACACACCTAATAGACATGATTTAATAGTGGTGGATGAGATATTAGAATTAGTGGAGAAAATGCAATTAGCATTTATTGTATTAGTTGATTTAGGTGAGTTTTTGCACTATAAATAGGTGCTTAAACTTCATACTTTGTACACATCAATTGAAGAAAGTATTCTCTCATTTCTATCTTATTTCTATCTATTCAATTCTCTCTAAATATTATTCTAAATATTATTCTTATAATACAAGATTCCTTAATCTTGATTTTGGGAATTATTTAATTCCTTGTTTTTCACAACAAATATATTATATGTTACGTTATTAAAATTTATACTATATTAAAGTTAATTAAATATGTAATAATATACTTTCTCCTTTTCGAAAAGGGCAAAAAAAAACCAATCTTGACTGAATTTTGTAACTGTTTGATTTGATGCGAAGTTGTGAACGAAACGAATTTAAAAATACAAATACAAATCCATAAAGACAAAGAAATAAAATTCCCGACTCCAGCCGTTGCTTAGCACTCACACTGATATTCTCCGATTTGTATTCAAAATTGAAGCTCGATCCCTCTTTGTCGTTTGGCGCTTGAATCATCTTCAGCTACTCAATTTCAAGGTGAGTCCTTTCAGTCAAATAACGATGTCTCTTCCACTGGATGCAGTCATTTAGGGTTTGGTTGCAATGAAAGTGTTTCAGGTGGAAGAAGAGTAGACGATAGTATAATATTGGTCTCAACAACCTAATAAGGTTCTCCTATGAACTGTAAGCTAGAATCCTGAAGAAATGGATTCTTTGTGGTCCTGTACTTTTTCTTACGATGTGTGGATGAGAACACCATCAATGTTCACATTGTAAATTTTTAGAGGGAAATTGGCCATTAGGCATAAAGATGATTCGTTGTCCATAAGATTGAAAGGGCATCAGCTGATTAAGCAGGTTGACTAGGCGGTTCACTGTCCTGTTTTACTGTCTTTTTGGATAGAACATATAATTATCAGACATTTTCTTGATAATTTTTCAACTCTATATTGGTTTTTGGGTCTTGTTCTTTCATAAAGTCGAACGTTTTGAAATCTCAATACAACATTTCAGATTCTACAGCATTACAAGCAAAAGGAATGGACGGGCAAATTTGCTATTCACTTTCAGAAATTTAGATTCATGTTTTATAATACGGAGTGGGGGTCAATATATAAATTCCTTCTTGTTTCAATTTGGATCGTTTGCAGCAACAGGCGATGGAGAGGAAAATAAAGAGAGACATTGGAGAACAGGGGCTCCCCTTGCATATCCATCATCATTTTAAATTAAAGCATGATAAAGCATGACTTTTTGGTAGAGGATTTAATGAGCAACCGGAGATATAGAATTTCAACTTCTCTGACATATCCCAGTTATTTAAAAAAAGAAATGATTGAAATTGGAACCATGTAACAGTAAAAGTAATATATTGTCTTAAATCATATATATTAGTTGCTTTGTTTTAGTCTTTTGGAAGCTTTCCATTTGATCATTTTATTTGCTTATGGTCATGCATTCAACTTCCCTGTAGATGGATGAGGTGTCTCTCAATACTGAGCCGGTGGGTGATAATGATGTGGATGAATATGAGATCGACATACAGACAGAATATGTTGGTCAAACTGATATAATCCAAGGAGAAAATCCACTGCCTCCTACTGTTGGTATGGAGTTTGAATCCTATGAGGATGTGTATTACTTTTACAATTGTTATGCCAAGGAACACGGATTTGGTGTTAGAGTAAGTAATACATGGTATAGAAAGGGCAAAGAGAGGTATAGAGGAAAGCTTAGCTGCAGTAGTGCAGGCTTCAAAAAGAAAAGTGAGGCAAATCGCCCAAGACCAGAAACAAGGACTGGTTGTCCTGCAATGATAAAGTTCAGGTTGATGGAATCCAAAAGGTGGAGAATAATTGAAGTTGAGCTTGAACACAACCACCTTATCAGCTCAGCCGGTGGAAAATCTTATAAGTCTCATAAGCACATAGGTCTTGGGACAAAAAGGACTGTGCCGTTAGATGTTGTTGAGGAGGTACAAAAAGTTCGGCTGTTTCGAACAGTTATTGTGGATGATGATGGCAATAGTGGCGTTGATATTGGTGAAGGAGGATTGAGAAATGTTGTTCTCCAACTCAATCAATTAAAGCTTAAAGAAGGTGATGCGTGTGCAGTTCATAATTTCTGTTGTCGCTCACAGTTGACGGATCCAAATTTCTTCTATGTTGTTGACCTGAATGAGAAAGGATATTTAAGGAATTTGTTCTGGGCCAATGTAAGGTCTAGGGTTGCTTATAGTTATTTTAGTGATGTGGTCGCGATTGACACCACATTCTTGGCAGGCAAATATGAAATACCACTTGTTTCATTTGTTGGAGTAAATCACCATGGACAATCTGTGTTATTAGGCTGTGGTTTACTTGCAGGTGATAGTGTTGAATCGTATGTCTGGTTGTTTAGGGCGTGGCTTACCTGTATGTTAGGACGCCCACCACAAGCTGTCATCACTGACCAATGTAGAAACTTACAAACTGCTGTCGCAGATGTTTTTCCCAGAGCTTCTCATTGTCTTTATTTGTCACGTATAATGCAAAAGGTTCCAGAGATACTGGGAGGTTTGTTCGAATTTGAAGCAATCAAAGTGGCATTGAATAAAGCAGTTTACTGCACTCTAAGGCCTGAGGAATTTGAAGCAGCTTGGGCGAATATCATCCAGCATGATGAAATTAGAGATCATAAATGGATTCAAGTTCTATACGAGGATAGGAAACTCTGGGTTCCAGTATATTTAAGGGATACATTTACGGCTGGAATGCTACCCATCCAGCAAAATGAAGTTTCTGCATCATTTTTTGAGGGATACTTGGATAAGCATACATCTTTGAAAGAATTCTTAGATAAATATGATCAAGCTCTGCAGACAAGCCATCAACTTGAAGCCTTGGCAGATGTGGAATCAAGAAATTCAGGTTTCATATTAAAGTCAAGATGTTATTTTGAGCTCCAACTGTCAAAATTTTACACACATGAAATATTAAGGGGATTTGAAAGAGAGGTTGATGGAATGTACTCTTGTTTGAGCAAAAGAGTAGTGACTGTTGATGGGCCAATCGTAACATATACGGTTAAAGAACAAGTCGAAGTTGAGGGAAATAGGAGGGAGACGAGGGATGTTGAGGTTTTGTACAATGCATCTGAAATGGAGGTTCTATGTGTTTGTGGTTTGTTTAACTTCAGAGGATATTTATGCAGGCACGCCCTAAATGTCCTCAACCATAATGGGGTAGAGGAGATCCCACCGCGATACATACTTGCACGATGGAGAAAGGACGTAAATCGCAGTTATGTCCTTGATCACAGCTGCAGTGGTATCGATATTATCAATAACCCTTCCCACCGACATGATCATTTGTATAAGTGCATCATGCAGGTCATTGAAGAAGGGAGCAAATCACATGATCGCTACAAGGATACACTACAAGCCTTGGATGAGATACTGAACAAGCTTCATCTGGGAAACCAGCCAATGTAGTCTATGAAACTTGATACTTTGCTTTGTGAAGCTTGAAATTTGTGGAATATAATTAGACTTGTATTTTGTCATTGAAGTTGAGGCTCACTATTTTCTTCTGTGAAAGCAAATTTGTATAGAAGCCTAAGATTCTCAATTGTCCATAATCCGTATTAGGTTTAAGCTAATCATAAATTCAAGAGTTTTTGGAATTCTATAACTAGATTGGAAAATAGAGTTTTTTAGTTATTATTTACTCTAAAAGATGTAATGTTTCTCGAATTTATTTTTTTTCCTTATAGAAGGCAAGACTGGGATGGATTTTAATTTTTTCAATTTTTCCTTCCATATAGAGTTTATGCTAGATTATTCAGATAAGGTAGAGTTTTCACTAGTTCAAATCACTTAAACAAGAATACTTAAAAGAGTCGAAATCTAAACAATAATCTTGATGAGGGTTCAAATGTAGCTCAAGCAAATCAAAAGCAAGAAAATCAAAAGCAAGAAAACTCTGATCAGTCGAAAATATTACAGAGAAAACCTTAAAGAGGCTATGCCGTCAATACTAATGTTCGAAAGATACCTCATTATTACACATATGATTATATTTATACTATTTCAAGGATGACCTAATAATCACAATCATCACTGACTGACATGTGTACACTCTGATTTGTCTTATGCTCCCCTGTTGCCAAAGACTGCTTTGACTTTTGACTAGCCTTATATTGCTCGTCGGAGCTCCTTTGCTCACCGGAGGTGCTCTGTTCTCGGGAAGTGATTTGCTCGTCGAAAACCTGCTCGCCAGAAGTCTACTCAACGGAAGTCCTTTGCTCAACAAAACTCCTCTACTCACCATTCCTAACATGACTTTGAGACATGCAGGTCTCGTTTGAGCTATGCTCCAATTGAACTAAGGCCACATAAGCTTCTATTAAATATTGACAGAAGCTGATGATGTGGCTTTTAACTCTATTGTTTTTAACAGCTATGACAACTATTATCTTGCTACATGATTGTATAAGTAGCGAGGTTGATGTAATTGTTGTCCAGATTTAGTACAATGATTGACATGAGGAACCTCTTTTTCAACATGTGCTCATCTTCTTGTTTTTTCTGTAACATTCTTGGTCAATCCTTCATTTGCAAGGTTAAGGTTTGAAAGTGGTTTATCAAAAGGACTCACCTTGAAATTGCGTAGATGAACTTGATTCAAACTAGTCGAAGCAGAAGGACAAATCAGAGAATATTAGTGTGAGTGCTATCAAAGGCTATGATGTCTGGAATTTTATAATCTCTCTTTCAAAAAAATTTAGAAAGAAGAAGAAGAAGAAGATTCAGGCCTTACTAATCAAGCTGGCGAATACATTAATTTCTTTTTTATTTAACTAAAAATAAGTGCAAAATGATATCGAGATAATCACTAAATACTTTGCACTAGTGTATGGAATATGATAGTAACCAGCATAATGACCAAGGTCTTCAACACTTGAAAAGAAAAGGATGAATAAATTGCATCAAAAAAAAAAGATAAATAAATATGTCAATAAAAATTGCAGTCATTATTGCTTTCTCTATATGAAGGATGTGCCCTAATTGGAGGTGTGTTATTTATAGAGCTTCCATTCCCATTGATCATGGCTCTTCTGTATAGAAAGAAAAATAACAATATCAGACTTTGGAGTATGCTCAACAATATGCTTAATTGGTCTCTTATGCTTGCTATTGTATGCGGAAAGCATAGCACTCCACATGCCCCCATCATCTTTACTTCGCCTATTGAACACACTACGAGCCATATCAATACGTTGACCCCAAAAAAATATACATATGAATCAAAGCTTTCTGAACAAACATGAGATGCATAAGCAAGATGTTTTGGAATAAGTGATGAAGAGGAAGTACCTGTATTAACGTCCAAAAGCTTGCAACTTTCACGGTTATGGCGAAACAATAAGAGATGGAACTCCAAGTTTAATCACTCATCAAGACAGTTTCTATCAGTTTAGGTCAAACTTGTATCACACTGAGACTTTACCAGGAGAAAAAAATTTGTTATATGCTGAGAAATAGAAATCTGGAGAGGAACATGCACATAAGCACAAGCTGGGAATAAATATGCCCGTATGAAAGAGAAGCAAAAAAGATGAAGCCTTCATAATCAGTTTGTAATGAAGTGAGCTCAAGTCTATAGCCTACTTCATTTTCAGACCCACCAGAAACATAATATAATACTGATGAAATTAGCCAAGGACATCACAGAAGTCAGTAAAACACTAAAAGCATATTTCAAAGCATAGAATGTGTGGAGATGAAGCTGTTCAAACAAAACAGTCCCGGACACCAATGAATATAAACAATGGGAACCCCACCCGAGCAGTGAACGTTTCGAAGTTATAAAGCCATCCATCAAAAAGACACAGAGAATGATAATATGGAATAATCCATCAAAAAATCAAGAGGCTAATAACGTTTCACTGCATATCACCAATGTCTAATACAGTACTACCAGAAAAAGACCCTTCAGAAGTTAATTAAAGAGAATGAACATAAAAGGACGGGTAAAGATTTATCTATGATGCAAAACATATATGAAATTATTTATGAGACCTAAAATTCCATCTTAACAGTTGCATTGGAAATCTCTGCAAATGTAGGTGGTGATGACGACGCATGCTGGAGCCAGTCCTTGGCACAGATAAGGGCTTCAAGGATCACAGGACTTAATGAACTCCGATAACTGTCCATCATCTTGCTTTCAGTGTCGAATACAGAATCAGGAGCAACAGTTGATAATGGTATCGACAAAATTTCAGAAGCCATCCTAGAGAGAGTTGGGTACTTCAATTTATTTAGTTTCCACCAACCCAGTATGTCAAACTCTTGCACTCGAGGCAAAACAGATTCTTCTAGATACTGATCCAATTCTGACTTCATCTGTTGGCTGCTTTTAGTTTCTTTGATATAAACCTCAAAATCTAAAAGCCCATCCCCAATAGTAATAGTATGCATATCTTGAGGGTGCCCTCCTTGAGGAGTTACTTCTGCGGGGTTTACTTCCTGATAGTGTGATTCTGGTGCATCAATTTCCATTGCAAAATCTTCGTGAGGGGGTCCACCTGGTACTTGAGGGTTTCCATCGTAAGTGTTTCCATCTAGAGTGGCTCCATTTTGTACAGTTCCTTCTGGTGGGGCCACATCTTGCAATATTCCTTCTAGAGGCTCTCCATCTTGTGCATTTTCTTCTAGATGAATCCCATCTTGAAGGTTTCTCTCTGTTGTGGCTACATCTTGAGTGTTTCTCCCCTCCATTGGGATTTCATCTTGTGTATCTCCTAGAAAAGCAGCTCCATCTTGACTGTATCCTCCCACAACAGCTCCATCATGACTGTTTCTATTCAAAATTCCCTCCTCCATTTGGCCTTCATCTTGAGTATCCCCTAGCACAGTAGCTCCATCTTGAGTGTATCCTCCCATAGCAGCTCCATCATGAGTGTTTCTATTCAAATTTCCCTCCTCCATTTGGACTTCATCTTGAGTATCTCCTAGCAAAGCAGCTCCATCTTGACTGTATCCTTCCACTGCAGCTCCATCATGAGTGTTTCTATTCAAATTTCCCTCCTCCATTTGGACTTCATCTTGAGTATCTCCTAGCAAAGCTCCTCCATCTTGACTGTATCCTCCCACAGCAGCCCCATCGTGAACGTTTCTATTCAAATTACCCTCCTCCATTTGGACTTCATCTTGAGCATCTCCCAGCACAGAAGCTCCATCTTGACTGTATCCTCCCACAGCAGCTCCATCACGAGTGTTTCCATTCAAATTGGCCTCATCTTGACTATTTCTTTCCAGAGGGTCTACATCATGAGGTTTTTCTTCCACAGGTGCTCCATCATGCAGGCTTCCTTCCATTGAGGCTCTATCTTGAGGGTTCCCTCCTACAGTGGTGCCATCTTGAAGAAGGTTTCCTCCTAGAGAGGTGTCATGGGAATTTGCTTCTACAGGGGTGGCATATTCTGAGTTTCCCTCTAGAGAGGCTCCATCATGTGGCTCTCCTACAAGGGCTACTTGCTGACTGCCTTCTTCAGTAGGGATTCCTCCATCAGTAGGGATTCCCCCTTGAGCAGATTCATGCATAACAACCCCATCTCCAGCTGTAACTAAAGAGGCTCCATGTTGATGTGGCCCGTCAGACGCTTCTGGATTGAAAATGACATCATTCCCTTCCTCGAAGGGTGCGGGTAGAGAAAGCATTGGTGCAAAGTAATCAAGAAAAATCTCATGCAAACCATCATCAACAAGCTTGATCCACATGTCAGCATCCTCAACTCCAAAGATCTTTGGGAAACTGAACTCAATGAACCTCATTTTGAATTGTGGATCCATAACTACAGCAATTGCAAAAACTAGGAAGTGTTCCCTCCAATACTTATCAATTTTTTCTCTCAAAGGTTTGGTCAAGTTGCTGACGACAGTATCTGCACTCATGGCAGCATGGGTCAGCTCTAGGTGGAGTTTTGACACTTCATGGTAAAACATATTGGCAGGGGGGTTTGTTGGGCCACTTAATATGTTAGCCGCATCAAAGAAAAGCTTCAGGTATGTGCAGAGAACTTCTACTTGCTTCCAATCTTCAGTTGATATGTGTATCTTGTAATCAGGATCATAGGTATCAAAGCAACCAAACACTTCTTTCAACTCACAAGCAGCTATCAACATATGATAAGTCGTGTTCCATTTCTTCTGGTCATCAATTATAAGCTCTCTCGTGCTAGGGACTTGAAGTTGTTGCTTCAGCTGCATAAACATCTCTTCTTGAGATTCTGATGTTTTCACATATTTCACACTTTCACGAACCCTGCCTACCATTTCCCCCATAGACCCAATAGCATCCACAACAAGGCGGCTGATGACACGAGCATAACAATGACCATTTAGTAATTGACCATTAAGTACAAATGGGTTCTTGACAGAGAGGATCCCTCTAAGATTTCTAACTGTGATTTCATTTGAGAATGATTGATCAAGAGTGAGGGTAAAGAGTTTGCTCCCCAAATGCCAATCCGATAAGCAAGCAACCACAGCCTGATTGAAGGCATAATCAGACTCAGGAGTAGGTACCATTATAACATTAAGCAGCCGCTGATGCAAATTCCAGTCGTCATCAATGAAGTGTCCAGTTACAAAAACATAGCCCACAGTTGAATCTGAGGTCCATAAATCTAATGTTAGGTTGACACGTCCAGGTATTCCGGCAATAAGGTTCAAGAGGCTTTGCTTCTCCCTAAGGTATATGGCTACACAATCCCCCTGAATAGTGTTGAAGCTCACCATATTGAAATGAGGTTGAAGAATCCGAACAAAATCAGTGAATGCCGAGTGTTCCACAATCTGAAGCGGAAGCTCTTCCATTATGATCATCTTAGCAAGCTCTTGGCTGCACCGCTCCTGATCAAAAGGGAGGCCCGCAAATGCAGTGCTAGATCGATACCGTCTTTTAGGTGGATCAGTACCACCTCCAGTTTTAGAACCTGGTGTATATGTTGCCAGTTGATTTCTCTGACGGCTAACGGGGCAGATTCCCAAGGCAATATGTCGCTTGAGGTGGCTGGTTCCTGCTAGCTTTGAACCAGTAATGTAAGCAAATGATTTCTTGCACTGGTTACAACATGCCCTAGTAACACCAGCTCCAACAGTTTCCACAGTGAAGTGCTCCCAGACAATAGACTTCTTTCTCCTACGTTTGTTAGGCTGCGTACCAGAACTGGCTAGTTCATTGTTCTCACTAGGTGTGATAGGAGTAAAAGGGGTGGCGGGTGCATCAAACTCCATGGAAATAGGAACTCCTGAAACAACACAAGGAATTAGTTACTTCAGTTTTCAGCATTGTCATCTGAAAAAAAGACCGGAAAGGAAAAAAAGAAGGGATATGGAAATATGCCACACATATAATTATATAATCTTACCAAGGAAATAACTAAATATCAAAGACTTTGAAACAAGCACAATTTATTGGAATTCTATAAATCTCAAAAAGCGGTTCGTTGTTGCAATTCTTAAAAGATACAACTTAGGACATCTTGTCTCCAAATGAAATAATGCCAATTACGCAATTGAAAAAAGCTTGCATAATAAGCAACTGCCCAGAACACAGACTGAAAAGGTAAAGATTTGATGTATTTGGGAATAAACTTTTCAATTGAGAGCATGTACGATAAATTACCCATGATGCAGAAATTGAGAGAAAAAACCAACAAAAAAGAATATAAGAAAATATGACAGAGAAGTAGTGGTTGCATAATCAGTACTTTAAAAGAGAGGGGATACTTAAAATCCTTCCCATCAATCAAATTCTTATTCCCTCCATGAATAGTGACAATAATCTGAAATTAATTTGCAACTGAGCAGATGAATGTCATGCAACTACCCAAAATAAACAGATTGAGAAAATGTACAAAAAATTACCCATAATGCAGAAATTGAGAGAAAAAACCAGCAAAAAATAATATAGGCTAACAGAGAAGTAGTGGTTGCTTAATCAGTACTTTAAAAGAGAGGGGATCCTTAAAATCCTTCCCATCAATCAAATTCTTATTCCCTCCATTGATAGTGACAATAATCTAAAATAAATTTGCAACTGACCAGATGAATGTCATGCTACTACCCCAAAAAGAAAATTCAAAGAACAGATGCATTTTTACATTTTGTTTTAGGGCCTGCAAGCAAACCCAAATTGTGAGCGTGAGCATTTTCATTAGTGAGAAGAAAGTTTATCCTATATTTTCCCTGCAAAAGAGCAACCTAAAAAAGTCACGAAAAGAGTTAATTTGTGACCTCTCTGTCTAAATTCTGGCACTGATCAAGCTATTTCTTGGACTCCGGAGGATGAGAACAGGAAACAACATGATATTCAGCTATTTGCTTAAAAGTTAAAACCATCTGGGCCACCAGTTACAACAACCCGTTGGACTTTTAAATCCACCAAAACCCCCCAAAATCCTAAAACTATGTCTCTGCTCTCCAGACAACTTTACAAGACCGAGAAGGTGCAATCGAGATCCATGAACCCAGGTTGCAGGAATAACAATAAATTTTTTTAGAAGAGAAACAATAAATTGAGGATTTTTTTAATAAAAGACTATAATGCACAGATACATACCTACATGAAATTTTGACAACTAGACCGAATCCCCCTCACAACAATTGTAACTTTGAAGACCGAATCAAATGTCTAATAATTTTTTTTAACATATTTCGAAATTTTTTCAAAAGTAACAAACCAAGGCAAACAAGCTCTGCGTTCCATCAAAATCGAGTCATTCAAAAGTCATCACACAGAATGGAATCATTCGGAAACCCTAAAAAATGCTCTCTCCCAATTGAATATCAAACTTAACCTATCAACTTCCGCCAAAATTAAACAGATCGAAAAACAATAAATCAAACAGACAAAAACAAGTTGTTAAACTTTGCCCCAGTATTCCAGCCCTCGATAGTATGATATGAACAAAAGTTAAACCAACCTAAATGTTTAATAAAAAAAAAACAAAGACATAGTGATCAAAACAATAGTTTATATGAACCAAACCAATAAAAAGAAGACCACAATAAACAGAGTCGATAAACGCGAAACCTAACCAACAGAAAAGAAAAAGAAAATCATAAAAATCGCCAATCACGCATCAGACATATAACACCCCCGAAAAACAACAATCCAATACCTTCACACACAAATTGATTAACCCGTTAAGGAAGAAAAACAAAAAAAAGAGACTGCAAATTATTCACCTACCTCGAGATTCTAAGATCTATAGAAACAGTTTCCGTCGGCAGAACCAAATGTCTTCAGTTTCGCGCGTCAAAACCCAAATATTGAATAATAATTTCAAATTTTCGATTGTGAGAATTGGAGGTAGACGACGAAGTTGTTGGGCTTGAGTTTTTCGGTCTTTTTTCTTGAAGGTTTAGAGCTTCAAGTTCTGAGCTTTTGAGAACGGAAAAACAGAAAGAAAACCCTAATTGGACCTGGGGCTAGGGCTAATAGTTTCTACTTTCTAGGCCTTTTCTTGAGTGAACAAGGGGGTTTATATAATTGCTGACAATATATAGTATTTTATAAATAATAATAATAATAATAATATGCTTGATGGGCCTACATTGAGCCCACATATACGACACTTGATCTGGACCGTAGGTTTTTTTTATTTTTTTTTATCGGTGCGAGTCTTTTGGTCCAAGGAAGATAGATACATAGAGGGCCCATAGAGTTGCGATGATTTGATTTGTCTAGAAACCCTAATGTTGAGAAAAATCAATCCGAATTAAGAAGTTATTCGATTAAAGTTTAATCGGTTTAAAATATGTAGTTATAGTTATTTACATAAAATAATTATTTTGGTAAATTTTATTTGTAATAGCACGAAAGTGGGGCCGATTGTTTTACAAAAAACAGGAATTTTAATAGCAATTTCATAAAATGACAATTTATCACTGTAAATTAAATCTATTGAATAAAGTGATAAGTTTTTGGGAAAAATTAAATCCAAACAACTTGTGGATAAATCATCAGCCCTGAATCTCAAGGCCTGCATTATTCTTGTCCTTAAAATGATTTTCTTCAATTGAGAAGTGTCGAATCACTTATAAAACACTTTTTGTTGGTAATGTTTAGTGTGTGAGGATAAAAAGCGTACACTATGTTGGGAGGGGAGGGGGAGAGGAATGAAAAATGAAGGGAAGTAAAGGGGAGAGGAGGTTGATATAAATTTATCATTTTATCCCTCTCTCCAAAAACAAAAAAACTATATATATATATATATAGTTGCATGGGACCTGCTTAAATTACAAAACATGAAAACACAGTTCGGTAAACAAGTGGAGATTGTTATGTAATTTTATGTAACAATCCTCTCTATAATATATTTTTTCCTCACTTTTCAGGCTAAAAAAGTGTCATGGGTCTCACATGTATTTTCCTCACAAATTTGCCCTTCAAATTTTCACTTAACTTTTCAAACACCCCCTTACAAATTTTCTATCACTTTTTGCCTAAAGTTTTTCTCCCTCTCACTTCCACTCCTCTCCCAAACATAGGCTAAGAGAGATTCAAGTGGACAAAATTTTCTGACCAAAAAGTTTTATTTGAATTAGCAGACAACACGTTTTCATGGCTATGGGAATGCCCCGCCTTCCTTGTACAGTCAGTCCATGACTAATTGTTTTTTCTTCCTCTTTCTTATTGAAATATGGTTTTTTCATAAAAAATTGCTCAATTACATTCTTGGTCCTCTTGGATGCCTCGTCAATGTCCGGCTATGGGAACGTCCAATAAATTTATTTGGGCCTTACTCGATGCTTAATTCAGCCCAAAATTTGTAAATGTGAACGAATGTATAGATACTTTCGTTCACTTGAAAATATTACGTCTTGAAATCATGTCAACCAATGGTGTCCACCCCAGAATCCCCTCCACCATCACAACTAGTGGTGTCCATCCCAAACACTCCTTCACCATGTCAATCAGTGGTGTCGCATCTCATGCAGGGGCGGAGCCAGGATTTGAGATGGGGCGCCAAAAAGGCATTGCCCCCATTTTTTTTTAGCTATTTACATGCAATTTGTTAATATTCAATTCAATAAGCATGACGTGATCTACAAGACTAGAGACATTTTAATTGAATGGTATACAATATCAAGACAACTAAACTCGTCGAGTATCACAATTTAGTTTGTTCTATGCCTCTAATTTTGTTTCATCAATTATATTTAGTGGTCAGAGTAAAATCATCATGCTCTAAGAACAACTATTAGCCAATGTTGAATAAGTTGTGTATCGATAAACGCCTAATGATATGCTAAAGAGAATTTGAGTGAGGAAAAGAAACACAAATAATTAGAAAAGAGAGAAATTAGAAAACGGAGATTTAGTGAAAGAAACAATAAAAAAAAATTATAGAGGTAAAGAAAAAAAAAATGTTGCATTCTAGCTAGAGTCACTACAGCAAGACAAAATATATTTAGAAAGAAAATTAAAAAAAAAATAGTGTTACACAGATGATTCGAACCCAAGTCCTTTAAAAGGAAGGATGGGTACACTAAATATACAGATTTAGTGGTGTCCCCTCCATGTCAACCAGTATTACCCAATCCATCATGCCCCAACCCAATATATGGAGTGGTGCCTGGAAACATAGTCGAAGGTCGGAACGAAGCTGGTGTCCAAGTGGAGGTCGTAACAACTAGTGGTGTTGCCCATCCTACATATTAACCATGCCCAATCCAAAGTGCCTGAAAATGGAGTTGGAGGCAGGAACGAAGTTGGTGTCGGAGGAAGAAATGGTGTCAGAGTTGTCGACAGAGTCGAAGTTCCGATCGGCCAACGCTGGAGGTGGGGCGTGGTGGCGGAGCTGCAGCCTGTTGGTGGGGCGCTGTTCTGAGCATCGTCAAGATAGGCTGAGTCCTACTACATTTGTCGAAAGAGTGTTCCTAGAAAAGTTCCCCAATTTTAAATGTTGCATGTAGTTTATATTTATACTAGGTAGGAACCCGAGCGTTGCCCCGGGTCAATATAAGATTACGACGACAATCTATTTAAGTTAGCATAAGAGATGAAATGGATTGTAGGATTGATATTTTACGATAGTGCAAAATATCTTAAAGAAAAATATCTTAAAGCATCAACAATACACCAATCTTAACTATAAAATTTTACTCCATTTTCAAATTTGAAAAATCCAAATCATTAGTATCACTCACTTGGGACACTTAAGAGGAAAAATCCAAATTATTAGTATCACTCACTTGGGACACTTAGAGATGCTTACTCTTAGGGATATTTGACATTTTCAGATATTTTAATTGATTTAGGTGATTGGATGATTCAGTGTTGTACAATTTCAAAAGCTGTCTAAGGAAAAGACGCGGAAGGAAATTACATTACATTTTTCTTTTGTAATATAATAAGAGGGATACATAATTGCATAAATAAAAAAAAGAAAAACAACTGCATTGTAGCTAAGTACCTTACATTTAAAGAAGCCAGATGAAAAGAAAATCAAGTTCAGTGTCTCTCCCATGCCTAATCAGCTAAAATTTAGGCTCTAATGCAGACATTATCTCCAATGATATACATGCATCGTAATGGAAAAACTTTTCAGTTTTAGTGACACAGTACTTCACCAATGAAGCATTCTTATAAGTGTAGGAGTCAAGCCAAGGGACAGAACCCACAGGCTCAAACCTTCCTCAAGGTGATTCAAATATGCCTATCATTGAATTTTATGAAGCATTAATTCCAGTAGTACGAACACAGCTCACCTTGACTATTGCAATATGCTCAATTCCATCTAAGATTTATCGATAGCAGTAGGCTGTGAAAAGCTATCACCCAATACCTGGATCCTTTTATCCTTCAATTGATGAGCATGGAAATATACCTACTTGAAATTCACAATATGTTCCCTAAACAAATTAGGAGTTTGCTCAACAATTTCTCCAATAAATCAAATAAAGTAACTGATGTAATTTGTAATAGACCCACGAAAATGGAACAATAAAATTACTCACGGTGCTTTAGCCATATTGTTCTAAGCTCCAATTTGGTGGCTTTGCCTTTGAAGAATTCTCATATCAACCTCACCTATATGAGATTTCTTTAAATTCAACTATGAAGTAATGTTACTTTATGTAACAAAGTCAAATAACGATCTTTGAAAGAGTGGACAAATATCATTATTTTTTTCAATCATTGTTTCAAACCCAAATAAATCAAACTGTTTGCATTAGAAAAAGTTAACCTTACCGATTTGGCAGACAACCAAAGGTTGCACCAATCACAAACGAAGCAGTAAAAGAAAGAGATGTATCTAGCAAATACTGAAAGGCATTTTACAAATGCAGAACAAAGGTTGAGAGTTGCTTTACAAAGAAATGATGCTTCTTAGTTAGGTAAAGACGCATACATCCAGAGATGCTTCTTCGTTAGATAGTTCCTTGCATACATAAGAGGTCTACAAACACAAAGACAAACTACAGTCCAATTCTCTTCCCTTCAATCAGAAACATGTGGGAATTTGTCAAAAAGTGAATAGAATCAAGTTTCCATGGCAGACCAGAGAATCCTTTTGTTTGGCAGGCAACTCATCTCCAACTCTCCCAATTTCCTCTCCCTTCTCCAACCTCTCTTTTTGTAACAACAATTTACGCATTAAAGTTTTTTCCAACCAATGAAATAACTATTGGAAAAATGCCGAAGTCTAGTTACTGAGAAAATGCAAATTGGCTTGAATCAATGATTTTACAACAATAAATGATATTTAAGCGTAAGTGGCTAATAAATCAGATGCACAAATACAACAAAGGAGGCACCATTCCATAATAAGCCAATATTGCTAATCTAAGTACTATGATCAGCTCTCTTATTTTTTTGGTTTAGTTGGAATACCAATAGTATAGAGAGGCAAGGAATACTTACCCAATAGCTACCAATTCTCTGTCCATTGACCCAATCTTCACCTTTACCCAATAGGAGCGTCAAACAGAATCTATTAAATCATTAATTTATGAGACTAAACAGAGGACTCATCACATCAAATGTATGAGCCTTTATTTTTAGTAGAGGCTCATATAACAAACATGACCATATACATGGCTAAATATACATAAATAGAAGGAAAATGATTACTCTCATTGCCAACAAATCACTTTTCCTTGATAGGACCCCCCACGTACACCACAATTTGAGATAGGAGTAAAATAAATAAGACAAAAAGTACATAAACAACCAAATCTATTGACGAATTAAGAAATTGGAGAGAACACAGTAGAATAACATATGAAGAAGAAGAAGAAGTGCTGGAGAGCTAAAAGCAAGTAAGAGAAAGCAAATTGAACACTTACCTCATCACACTTGATAGTAGAAGTCTGTACCAGATCACATGCTACAAAATCTACATTGAACTTTCAAATTTCATTTGACTACCATCCACCAATACTCTTTCCAAAGAATTCATCAAAGAATAATCTCACTAAGTTGCTAATTAAGATTGCTCTAATTGAATAACATATTTAACCCTTCTACCTATCCATTTAGTCATTTACAGAGATTATTCCTGTAAATAAAGACCCAAGTTTTGGCACATAATTATCATGCTTCAAAATATAGGCCACATGTATGGGTCTTTACCAGTTTTAACCTTCTCCAGGGCTTCAAACAGAGCCCTCTCGTGCCTCTCAGTAAAACACTGAATTGAAATTATGGGTTAGCAAAATGCAAATGATCCAGAAAATGACCGCAAGAAAGAGACCAATCAATGTTAATAAAACTGAAGTTAAGAAGAAATGAAGCATGCACCTTTAAGACAATTATACACGTCCAGCAGCATAATATACAAAATGCAAAAGTGAGTTTTATAAAATACCTTCAATTAAAATTCAATAAAATGAATAACATATAACATGTACATATACAATCAGTGAGCCAAAATAGCCAAAGGACAATATTTTGCTTTTGATGACAAAACATTTCATAACAACAAAAGCAATTTCTCTCTAAAAACATAACAATGAAAAGCGAATGACAAAGCTGTAATGTTTTCGTCTTTTTTCTTTGTTGAAAAATTAAGTAGAGAAACATAGAACTTACCAAACAATATTTGAAATTGACCTCCAAAATCAATTTGCCACCCTTTCTTCTCCATAGTACCGTTCTAGACTCCCCATACCTTTCTTACTCGTCCCTGCCAAACAAAATTTAACTTATCGATAAATGTCATATAATAACAAATGAAATCCGAGATTGGAGGGAAGCAAAGGCAACCAACTGAACAGTTCACTAAGAGCAGCATCATATGCCTCTTGACTTTGAGCAAATCTGCATCTGCAAAATGCAAAAATCCTTTAGCTTAATACACATATATGTGGCGTGCACAGGACTAACTCTAAACCCATTAATTACATAAGTTTTATAAAATTCTATCAGCAGTCAAACCCCATTGTTTCATTACTTTTATTATAGAGTAATACCAACACCATCGCAACCCAGTTGAAGAGATGTAAAATAGAGAAAATCCTCCATAGTTAATCGACATACCAAAATCACACTCAAATAAGGAAAGATGAAAATTTTGAAGTTTTTGTGAAGATCACTTGTAAACCTCATTATTCACATTGGGATAAATCATTACCTAAAATTTCAGGAAATATATGTAGAAGAATCATAAAAAACATAGATATGGGTTCATTGCACTGAACAAAAATCAGAGGTAGAAGTGTTTAACAAATCGAGAAAGACACGAAATGGAGTGAGGAAGATTACTGGAAACTGCAGAGTTCAGCAGCTATAACAAAGAAAACGTCAAATTGTAAGCTAGAACAATAAATAAACTAACAAATACCCTAAATCACCAAAACCCACCTAGATAAACTAACAACTACCCTAAATATCTGAAACCCACCACAAACACCTGTGACATCAAAAGGTAACATACTTGTCGTTGTGAATCAGCATCAAGCACATGGTAATCAATGCCAACACGCACGACCTCACACCAGCTGAAACCAGATAGAAGACTCGGATAATTACGGCTGAGGCGATGAAGACGACGGAAGGCCCAAAATACCAACGTCTCACAGAAGGCGTATTTCGGGTTTTTAGATGCATGAACTGAACAAATCTGAGAAAGTATCGATTAGCCAAAAGTATCAACAACATGAGCTCACCTTTGAGTGACGGAAGAGGTAAACCGTGAAGAGATAAGGATGGCCCCAAAAGCATATATATAAACCGACAACGGAAAAGATGATGACGTAGGTCTTTATACCGACGCGTGAGTGGAACCCTAGGAGCCCTGACAGAGGCAGGACTGGTAAAGGACGTTGTTCCGAAGTTGAAGATGAGCCGAGAGATGACGTCGTTTTTCGGACTGCGGTCGGACGCCAACGCGCGGGACTGTAGCGGAATAGTCGATACTCGCCATGACAAAGCCGCAAATGCTGCAACTTTATATAATAGGCTGGATATAGGTGGGGCTAGTTTCACCCCTCATTTGCACTCGTAAAAATATAAAAAATTTATAATCTACAAAATAGCTCAATGCACTAACCTCTTCTTATTCCTTCCTTACCCTTCCTTCCCTCTCCCTCTCTGTCATCTCTCTCGCATTACTAGTCATGTATCTCCCCATCCAACCGCAATGGAAAGTATGCCATTGACAATCTCATCCACCAATCTTGGGAGCCATTTCGATGGTGAAGTCTATTCTATACTTATCGTTTAGGCTACACATTTTCTTTTGAATTTTAAAATTACTGCATGAACCTTTGTTGTATTTATTAAGGGGACTATTAAGAAATTTATTGAGTGGGATAACCTAAGAGAAGCATATCTAGAGTCTCTTACCTTATTCCTCTCTTTGTCTCTCTCTCAAGCGTTGTAGTTCTTTAGGGCGTAAGAAGGCGTTGTAATTCTTGGATTTGAAAGCTTACCATCAATCATTGATAACACTCACAAGCAGTGGAATCCAATCATGGACGGAGCTAGTAAGGCCAAAGGGGGCACGTGATCCCCTGAGTTTTGATTTTTTTTTTTATCTAGATATACATATTAGTCTGTTTTGATAAGCACGATAGTCTAGTGGTAAGAAGTTGTTTTGTTATTCCTTAGTTCTTTATTATTCGAGTATTCTATTTTAATTGAAAAATAATTGCAAAATGAAATAACAACTACAAAAATGAGCAAAACCCCCAGTAGAGACTGGTACGATTCAATTAAACATTTTGTTCATTCGGGTTTGATTGTGACATAGTTTTATAGTTCGGATTAGTTTTATCATTGGATAAACTCCATTGCTGATATTGACCCAAGAAAGGAAAGCACATTTCTTTATTTTGTTTTACATTTTTCTGTTTTTTCCTTCCTTTGTTTTGTTCTTTTTCTTATATATATATATATATATTGTTTTTTTATCTTTTTTAATAAATTAATTGATAATTCTTGTTTTGGCAAGGTAATTATTTTTTCATCTGTTTGCTTCTTTTCTTATAAAATTATTTTGTCATTTTTAATTTTAATTAATAAATCTTATTTTGATAAAGAAAATTATTGAAATGTTGTCTCTTTATCGGTTCATAACCATCTTATTACCTAGTCAAATGACAAATGTTGTCGTCGATCTCGTGAAAAAGAAGGAAGTTTTATGTTTTTAGGATCAAATATGATTTTAATGTGAAATTGTTAACTCCCATCAAATTTAGTTGGAACAAAAAAGAGTAGACATAGTGAAATGAGAATTAAATGAATAACTCAAAAATTAACAAACAATGAAAATGTGTAACGACTCATTTATTTTTTCACCTTTATTACCTTTCTTTTTTAAACCTCACGCTACAAGTTTTTTGCAGTTTCAAGGGCATTATTGTATTTTATTATAATTAAATGGTCAAATTATTAATTATTTAAAAGGGTTACGTGTAAAAAGTGTTTAATGGGGGATAGTTTGTTAAAAAAAAAAAAACCAAAAAAACTTAAAAGGTTCCAAGACTTCTGAAAAAAAATAAAAATAAATCAAATTCCTGAGAGTAAAATCATAACACAAAACCATGAATCCGTACGCCTTCGAATTCGATCCTACTCTGTTCGATTTCGCAAATTTCTCCAATCCTATCATCAATTTCGACCACAGATCGTTCTCATCACCAGCAGACGACGATTATGACTATGAGTACAGAAGCGATTATGTTGAAGCCTCAACGGTCAGTCGTCGCAAGAGCCCGCCAAAGCACCACCACGATGGTACGTCGCCGCTGCCACTGGGAATGGACTGGAGCCTTCCTCCACGTAAATTGGTGGGTAACTCTTTTTTTTCCTTTGATTCTCTTATTTGAATTGCTGGACTCGCGGTTGTGGATATGGATTGCAACGGATACTTGCATCAGTCAATGGTTTTTATTTTGAATAATTTTTATCAGTTTGACTTGCAGTTAAGTTGATTGTGTTGTGACTTGCGAGTTCAACTAATTTCTGCTATTGATTTTTCTAGATTGTGAACAACCTTTGGTGGTTTTTACATTGGTTCTTTGCATCTTCAAATTGTTTCTTTTAGAGCGTCATTCACAAAAAGGGGCTGGGATTTTTGTCGGTATTGATATAAACTTTGTGAAATACAATTCCTCACTTTAGTTTCCCTCACATGTGGGTTGGACACAACCATTAGGAATGCCCAACAAGTGTAACATTTAGTTGTGTGGTATGAGCAATTGAGCATTCAAACTCTTACCTCCTGTTTGGCCAAGAGGTTATTTTATATTTTTATTCATACTTAATCTGAGGAAATAGGCATCTTTCATCATTTATACTCTTCTTTCTTAATTAACAAACTTATTTATTGGTTATTTGGACCAGCTATCCTTGAAACAACTTGACTAGCCAGCTAGAAACTTTGTTGATTGTAAACATTTAGTTTATGAAACTTTACTGACATACACTTCTGGACTCTGGAGACGAACTTTTTAGTACATTATTTTCTTCAATCTTATTATCTAATTATAAATTTATAATTATAATGTAGGAAGGACGGAAATCTGTTTGGCCATATGATCCTCATACAGGATGGGGTTATTGTGCCACAATTCCTTCATGGATTCTCCTGCAGAAACCAAGGGGTTCAGATCCTGTGGTGGTATGCTTCTCAATTATCATTTTATGAATTATGTGTATACGTAGTTACACACACACACACAATTGAAGCTGGTAAATTATCCTCTTATATTTTTTCCCACGGATTCACCTTTATTAGCAGCCTTAAAATTCAATTTCAGTCTTCTGAGAATCTTCTGATAATTGGTGTCTTCTTGATCTAATTTTTTTTCCATCCAGTTCCAATTACCTTTTCGCTATAGTTGTCCTGCTTTAGTTGTTTTCTGACTTAACATGCATGGAGGACAGTTTTACAGTGTTGAAGTTGGTATACAATCACCTGAAGGCATCACCACAACCAGAGAGATATTGCGAAGATTTAATGATTTCTTGAAGTTACTTTCTGACGTAAGTTTCATTACATATATAATAGCGTGGTTTGGGCTTAGGCATCCTTCTTTCTTTTTTAAATATATTGACTGATCTAGTGTTTTCTTCTTTGGCTTTGGTTATGATGTTCATCTCCCACCATAATGAATTTTTTCTTTCTTAGCGAAAGAGTAATGTCCTGTTCTATTTGATTCTTAAGAGTCGGTTGTCAAAGAAACTTCATTGGTTTGCCAGAGATTTTGTATGCAATTTCAATAGTGATGTTTTCTTTGACTATCTCATTTGCTTACTCTTTGCAGCTTAAAAAGGCATTTCCCGGGAAAAATCTACCTGCAGCACCTCCAAGGAGGATGTTGAGAATGAAAAGCAAGACAATGTTGGAAGAGGTAGATACATTTTTCATTTACATGATTTTCTTTAATATAGTATCTATATCAATTTGGATGAGAACTGATTTTTCCTTGATATTATAGTATCTATAATTTAGCATGTAATTTTTGGGAACAACGGGTTGTTGGCTGAAATGGTGAACTTGACCTTCGTAACTCTTAGCGCAAGCGAGAGGTCGTGAGTTCAACTCCTTTGAGTGTTTCCATTATCGCAATTTGTGAGATGGCCCCTTGCTTAGCACAGTGTGTGTGTTTGCCACCCTGCGTTATCTTTCTGCAGTGGGCTTCGACCTAGGTCTTACCTAGTTCATGGGGGTTGTGGGATCTTCCATGTGGCCTGGGGTTTACTAGTCAGTTGTCCGGTGGGCAGCTGGGTGGGTTGCACATTGCCAAAATAAATGTAATTTCCGACCTAAGAGATTTTTTTTAACAGTTCCTTAAGAATGGATGGGTTCTTTTTACTGGTAGCAGTCAACTACATTATGTGACAAATTTGATTTCTACCTTCTCAAAAACAAAAGTCACTAATTTTGGTTGTTATCCATTAGGGAGTTATAGATTTATCTGATTGTTTTTATACAGAGAAAATTCAAAAAATAAAGTACTAAAAACCTCCCGACCCTTCCTCGCCATTTTCTCAAAAATCATCCAATTCTTTCTATTTTTCCAGTGCTCTTTCCTTGGCATTTTCTTATGTGAATCTGCATTGACTTTCGTTCCAACAGCGGAGGTCTTGATTAAGAGAACAAACTCTTTGACTGGTTCACTTGTATAAATGTTATTGTGAGACTCTATTACTTTTTTTCTGCATTGCTTAGTTTCTAGTTCCTTGGGCCTGCTGATTGTTTGGCTTCCTTGTCTGCGAGGATCAGCTATCCCCTCCTTTGTCCTTTTTATTTTTGCACACAGTTGGGTTTTTTTTTTGGGGGGTGTTTGTGGTGGAGGGTGTGTGGGTTCGTTTGTTATGCTTTTAGCTTTTACAGTTTTGATTTTCATGAATCTGCAGACGTCTATCTGCTGGTTAGGAAAGTAACGAACGATTTATTTAATGAATCTTTCCAATTCAATATTATAGGATTGGGGTTTAGTTGTTTTTTTAAATAATATACTTCTAATAATACTCTCAAACTTAGTGCTGCAGAGAAGACGTTCATTGGAGGAATGGATCCAAAAACTGCTATCAGATATTGACATATCAAGAAGTGTTTCTGTAGCAATGTTTCTCGAGCTAGAAGCTGCTGCAAGGTCTTGTAGGTGTTTTCTTATGCTTATTTGAAATCAAGTTTTAGACTTTTGACTGTGACATGTGGCCTATGATAGGAGGTAACCTAGATGTCACAGGTTCAATTTCTGAAAATAGTCTATCCACATATTATATAGGGTAAGGATTTGTGCATCCAGCATGTCCCCAACACCGCCCACTCGAGAGCCTTGGCTCTTGTGTACGGGAGTTGTTTACCTTTACAAGCGAACTTGTGGCCCAATGGTGTAGTTGCATGAGTGCAACCTAGTGATCACAAGTTCAATTCCTAGAAACAGTCTTTTCACGTATTTTGTTGGGGTAAGGTCACCCTGCCCACTGTGGGAGTCTTGTGCAGGAGAGTTGTGACCTTTTTACCTTTGATTGTGACATACGGTTATATCAATGAAAAGGTAAATAAAATCTGAGTTGACAGTACAAACTAATATTGTGTTGGTTTTATTTTATTTTAATTCTGTTCAGCTTTCTATGATGAGATTCAGCAGAATTCAGATGCGAATTCGTCTCTTGGTGCTGTGGTGCCTTCATTAGTGTTGAAATCTGACTCAGACATTTTTGTGTCTGCTGAGTGTTCATCAATCACATCTGATAATGGCAATGAATTTTCCGACTTGATATCTGAAATTGAGAGACTAAAGAATGGGAGAAAAGAAACACTTGGAAGGGATGATATTGCTGATTTTGGTGTGGAGGCTTCAACCTCTAGACAAAACATAACGGATGCAGTAGAAACCCCTGCTAAGTGTGGTATGTTTCATTAGAGCTTTATTCTGGAGGTCCTGGAAAGATTATCCTGGCATATTATTTATTCTGGAACACACCATGGCACATGTAAACTTGATGAGAATAAATTTAAACTGAATCTCTTTATGCAGATGGTATGGAGTCTTTGGCCAATATGGAGCATTATAAGTTGGACGGCCATATTCAAGGACTGTCATCAGAGAGTGTTGGAAGTAACTTGAGTTCTGTAGAAGTGAGTGAAGCATCTAATTTTGGGGTGGCTAATTTATTTGATGGGAACTCCATGGACCTTGCTGAAGGTGCTGATGCTTCTAGAACCATGGATATTCTCGTCAGCTCAGATATATACTTTTCGAGGGACTTGCTTATTCTTCCATCTTTTGAGCGACAAAAATTGATTAGAGTTCTTAACACGGTGCAACGCAGACTGTCCATTGGAAAAACGGACATGGAGGATCTTATAGCAAGATTGAATCAAGAGGTTGCTGTGAGAAAGTTTTTGGCAACAAAGGTATTTTCTGTTATGATGTTTATTTATCAGTGCGGCCTAGGTATAGCATCATAGAGTGAACTCTTATCTGTCTTCCGCTGAAATATGCATCATATAAGAGTATTTGTTCTTTAGAACTTGGATTATCTGTGATATTCTACCTGAGAGCTATATTTGTTGAACTGATTTTGTTAGTTCATGACAATGACGATTCTTGTCCTTTATATTCAAATAACTACATCCTTCCCCTACAGAAAGAATCATGCATAGTGAAGCTTCAATTATTAGAGCTTTCAAGCTCTTTTTGTTCCTTCTAAAATGCTAACAAAATGTCACCCCATTTTAGGAAGCATTTTTTGTACGCAAAGCGCTCTTTGACATTGCCAGATTACAAACTGGCACTAGGTGTGAAGAGTTGTTCTCGTTGCACTAGCTTCATCTTCTATCATTCTTATGGTTGTTGGGAAATGGGAAGTTTAAGGGATGGCAATGGAGCATCGAGGCAATATTTGCCTAACCGTCACCGCTGCACTGTTTATAGATTTTTGTTTGAATGCCACTCTAAAGTGAATTTTCCGCCACGCTTGCATATGTAGAACCATTCTCTTAAATTTGCTAAAAGACTATTAATCATTCTACCAATTATCATGGAAATTGTATGCCTGCGATTTAAAATCATATAGGTGCTTCATTGGAAGTGTGGAAGTATATTGTACAAATTTAGCAAAGCAACTGTGTAAATAACAAGTTTAAGTGACCAGGAGTACAAATATGATCAAGGCGCAGCAAGGTGAAGTTGGGAGTCTATCATGTTAGATGCCCGTGAACCTGCTGTTGGGACATTACCTTCTGCAGTCATCTATGAAACCCTCCAAACCTAGGATTTAGGTTTATTGAGACACATTGTCATCTCTTGGAGGCTCTTCACCATTGTTGTACTATAATGATTTATGACTATGATCAATAGATTAGAGTCGAATATGATGTCTTGAAATTGCACAATCCCATGCACATAACTCGTCTCTGGGATTTTTCTACTTGTAGGTTAAGGATTTGGAAGTGGAACTTGAAACTACGAGACATAATTGTAACGAAAATATGCAACAAGCTGCTCTAACAGAACGAGAGAAATTCACTCAAATGCAGTGGGATGTGGAAGAATTTCGGAGCAGGTGTCTTGAGATGGAACTGAAATTGAAGTCGGAACAGGTCTTGTTTCTATTATATTTCTATCATTATTAGCATTTTACATTTTGAATAACTATGTGCTGGAATAAAACAGGATGATAAGGCTCGTGTGGAGTTGGCCAAGGCATCAATCATCCAGGACAATGAAATGTTGCTGCAGGAGCTGGATGTTGCCAGACAGCAGCTTGAGAAATTACATAAAGTCCATGAAGAGTTAGAGGTGAAGTCAAAAGCTGATTTAAAGGTTCTTGTTAAGGAGGTCAAATATCTTCTAATTTCCCAGTCAGAATTGAAACAGCAGCTGAGCCACTTGATGAAAGAAAAACTAGAACTGGAGGTAACTTCTTCTTTCTTTCGTTTTTTTTTTTTTTGGCACGGAGCCTTGTCTATTTTTTTAAAAAAATGGCTTGTCATAAGATGAAGATATTTATGTAAAATGGTTAGCTATTCTGGATGTATGATATCTTACATAATACTACAAGATAAGAGCTCTTGAAATTCCCTGAGTTGTGTATCTTTCTTGTTCTATAATTATCTGATAATTACAGGGATAACGGGCTTTCAAGATGATAATACTGAGATTTTTAGATGTCGAACGTTAAGATATGAAGACTTATAAATGAAGGATTCAAAGACCTATACAATAAGTCAAGAACTGGTTTTCAATTATCCCTTAAAGAAGGAAGGTTCTCTTTCTTTAATGCATAATTAGTGATGGCTAGATTGTTCTTCACAGATGCATCCTTACACTAGCAAGACCTTTTTCCACGGACAAGGCCTACTTGTTCAAATATATGACTATTGTTTGTGGAGATTTGTTATTATTTTGTGTAGTAGTTTGTCGCAGTTTGACATGGGTTTAGTTTAAAAATGCTGAAAGATTTGCTTATAAAGTTTGTCTTTTACATTTTGGTTGACTGCAATTTTACTTTTTGACAAACTCTTTGAGACATTTTTCTTTTTTGAATAGATCTCTTTGAGACAATTTATTACTTCAATAGTGCTTTTGTATTCAATAGATCATGGTGTTCTTTGATTGGGTCATTCATCAATTCAAATATCTGATGTTTAGTAAGTTCCTCTTCACACGTCGTTTACTGTAAGTTAAAGTGAACGCTCTCAAAAAAATTCTCTTTAATGCTGCTTTTGTATGCATATTTCATTGTCTTGTTAAATTGGGTTACTTATCAATTCTAATATTCAATTCTTCCTCTTGTATACATCAGAGGATACTTCAAAGGGAAAAGCAGAAAATGGAGCAGGCAGCTAGTGCTAATGCAAAGTTGCTGCATGAATGTGAAATTCTTCGTGATCGGCTCCAAGAATGTAGTGTTAACTTCCTTAGCAAAGAGGAAGATAAACTGATTGTGGAGACTTCATCACCTTCCAATGCTATAGATCTTCTAGTGACATCTGACAACAGAATTGGTCTACTCCTTGCAGAGGTAGATTTATCTCTTTCTTTATGGTGGGGTAAGATAAATGATTGATTAGCTTTGCAATTGTATTTTCTGTGGTAACTAATTTAACTACTGTAAGAAATTCTTTTGTTCCTTGTGTGTTATGGTAAAATAGAATTTGACCCTATTCTTATTATTTAATGAAACAGTTTATGGTATAGTCGCTTCTGTCTGACATTTTTTTGTCTCATGGGTCTGACTTGACGAGAAAAAAAGAAGAAGCTTATGGCTCATGAACTTGACAGGCTCAGCTTCTTGCACAAGATGTTGAAATTTCTGCGGAAGAATTGGATGAAAGTCATGGAAACGGAAGTGAAAGGCCAACAGCTGTGGAGTTGAAGAAGATGCTGACCGATAGTTTCGTTGATAATGCCAGATTGACGATGCAGGTAAACTCGCTAATTCGTAATGCTTTGAAGACCTATGCCCAGTCCAACAAAGATGATGAGGAGGATGAAACTCCTCCGAGAAAAGCAGTTTTGAGCAAATTATTGGAAATGTAGCATATTATTGCTCCTGTATATATACTCAAGTATAGGATAAGTGCTACAATAGCATTTCATTCTACTGTTGTTTTCAGTTTTTTATGTAATTATCATGAGCGGCTCTAAGAGAACACAGGCTGCCTTGGGTGTATGTGTTATGTGGTATTGATGGATGTCAAGAGTTAATTGCTTTTGGCAATATGAAGTATTATGAACTCACATCACCTTAATATATGCGAAAATGATGTGTATCTATAATTTTTTTATTCTGATGAGTTAGGAAAGATCTCATTTTTCCTGTGATTGTGGGTGAGATTTTGGTGGCGAATCTCCCCTTGATTATTTTCATAGTAGTAGTTTGATTCCCTTAAGACTTTTGGTTGCCTCTTTGTTTGTCACTTGTGGGTTTTCAGAAGGTGTTGAGGTGCTGCTCGTCAACTCAGTTGTGTCTTGCCTGCCAACTCGATGAAAACTTGTTCCGCACCTTAACATCTTGGCGACACCTTGCTCGACAGCTTGTTCCGCAACTGAATATTGCATTGCTTGCATCTTTTCAAGCCGATATTATGCATCTCATTGGACATCTCCGTCCAAAATGTGTTTGAAACTTCAAGTTTTGTTTGGCAACTTGGTGTCATGTGTCGACACGGAGGGTATTTTTTTTGGTATAAACATCATGACTTGGCTTTTATTTTTCTAATATTCTCTTTAGTCTTCTTTTTTCCTTTTGATAGTTAGATTTATTTTATTTTATTTTATTTTTGTATTCTTAAAATTTTATACACATTACAATGATATGTTTCCATTATTGATAGTCTCCATTTATTTTGATAATTCGTTTTTCCAATTTAAATAATTTTGATGACGTCAGAAAAGTGAATGAACTGAGAAGACGATCAATTGATCAAACATGTTCCAAGAAAATGGTGCGCATTGCTACAATAGGTAGAGATCCTCTTTATAAGGTAAGCAAACGTGAGCTAAAAAACCCATCAGATGTTGTTTTGCGCAATTGACAATTCGACGCTCAAGTCAGTTCGTACTCAATAGTAAGAAGAGGTCGGTCTTTTGAAACTCTCTATAAACTTAAGTGTAAATTGTGATTAGAGAATTAACTATTTGACTCTAGGAGTTGTACTTTATATAGGAGGTGAGTAGTCCGAGCTTGAGTAAAATTAGGACTTTCTCTCCCTCTCATTTGCGTCATTGATATTTGAGTGAATTTCCTGAGAGTTTGAGTCCCACTTGAAACTCCTCTCCTAATGGGAGTAGCACTCCTCTTTTAGTAGGAGTGAGAATCCTATTTTGGATTACTGCCTACATCCCTGGAATTGCTACTTTGGAATCGGTTGAGCAGGAATTAAAGACCAGAGAATAAATTTTTTATCACCATGAAAGATAACCTACACAAAAGTAAAGCTTCTGCGAAGTTTTTTCCTGACAAAAAGAGGATTCATTGTGAGTTCGAGGTTGGGGATCGGGTATATTTGAAGTTGCATCCTTATAGACAAATATTTGTGGTCCAAAGGAAGAACCTCACATTAGCCCAACGTTACCATGGTCCTTACAAGATTCTAGAGAAGGTTGGTAATGTTGCTTATGAATTGGAGCTTCAAAATTCCTCCCTGATCCACCCAGTGGTGCACAATTGACAACTGAAAAGGGCACTCAACCCTACTACACAACCCCTGATTACCTCTCCCTAATAAACTCAGAAGGACAAATTATGGTGGAACCTCACAGATTGCTCAAAAGGAGGTTACCCAACATGGTAGATTCCCCATAGTCGAAGTCTTGGTGCAATGGGTTGGTAAGAAGGAAAGCGATGCTACTTGGGTACCCTACACCAAATTGATGGGTGAATTTTCTAGCCTTGTGGGCAAGGTTCTTTAAGAAGGGGGGAGGGGGTTTGTCATGATCATTTTTGGATTTCTTCCTGAGTGAATAATCAATTTTTGGGGGTAAAGTATGTTTAAAGGTTTTGGGCTTTATCTGTTGGGTTTTAACAATATTGTTTTTTGTTAGTTTACCTGCTACTCGGCCTTATCCTTAAGCCCGCGATATTGTAAGTAATACAGGGCCGTTTATTAAGCTTATTTAGTAGGATTAGTTATTGCTTAGCTGTATGATTATTACGTAAAAAACTGTACTAACTAGGCTAGTCCTTGTAGAAGAGAATCTCGTACTGGAATATTGTGTCTTGTAAAAGCTTTGTAGAGAACACATTCCTGATGCAAGGACGCGAGCCTTGGTATTCTGGTTATGAAGAAAAATACATTTTTGATTCAGAGTTAAATATATATCTTGCGTTTTCATATAGTTGCTCAAGAACAGCAAGGAAATCCTTGTTACTGACTGCTTAGTTTCTTTATACCATTCTCTGCATACTCGAAAGAGCTTGAGGTCACTTGGACTACTATTTTAAGGGTCTGAATCTAACAGCATTCAATATCATACACCGGGGTCTAATAGAATTTAAGAAATCAATGGGCCCATTCATAACCATGTTGAACACTTAAGGATTATCAACTTTTTTAGATTTTTGGATTGCGAATTCTATTTTCTATTCTTATTGTTTTTAAAAATATAAACTAATAAACAACTCACTTTGGAACAACATTCCATGTTTCCATTGTCTTATCTAGTAAATCACTTCAGCCTGCAACAAAGAGAAAAAAGCCGGCCTCTAATTCAGAAGTTCTGACGTTAAATTCAATTTTGTTGTTCCCACTATAAATAGATGAAGTTCCAATGAAGTTTACACCAGCAAAGGAGAGTGTTCTAGCTGCTACTACTACAAAAGCAAAGCAAAAGAAACGAGAAAAATGGCCAAGTTTAACACCCAAACTGCCTTGCTTTTCAACTTGGTCTTGTTGCTCTCTTTCCTCTTCATTGTTAGCGTTGCTGGAACCCGATCGATCGCAAGTAAGTATTCAATCAAACAGTACTCTAATTCATTACTACAATGCTCATTTTGATCTTATGATGACAGTTTATTTTTGTGGGTATTGTTGAATTTATAGTTGGGGTACATGGAAAGGAAACTCGAACCCTGCAATGTACGTCAGTTTACGGAGTAGATACTGGAGAGACTTGCTTTGCTGTTGCTCAGAAGTTCAATCTGAATAATGATTTTTTTCTTTCAATCAACCCAAACATCAACTGCGATGCCCTCTTTGTTGGCCAGTGGGTTTGTCTTAATGGAATTGTAATCTAAGCACTCTTTAATTCTGATCCAAGAGAATAAACATATATGCTAGAATAAGGAGAGACTATCAATGTTTTTCTCCATTGGTGTTTCGATTGCATGTATCTGGTAATTCAATTATTGTTATATGCTAAAATTTTATTTTGCATTCATCTTCTTCTAGCAAACATTTATTGAACTTGTGCTTCTTGTTGCATCTGGGGCCGTTGCACCAGGTGTAAAAGTGGGGGTTTATTATATCCATTGAGCAAAGATAAGTTATAATTGTATGGAGATATCCTAAAGCGTTCACGCATGGTGTCATTGTGAGTGAGCATATAAACCAAACCAGTGAAAGCTTAAAAATATGCATACTTAATTGAGATGTGATATGATTGCATCGCGGTACCAAAGAACACAATCTTATATCCATTGAGCAAAGATAGGTTATACTGGATCGTGTAATGAGAACTCCACCGAAAACATATCAAGATGCATGTAAGGAATAAAATAGACAAATAAGTTTTAGTTTGGATGGTAAGGTTGACCGTGGTAACTCTTATAAATGCGGGAAGTCCCATGCTTAGTAGGTTTGTTTGACATTATTTCTTGAAGCTCTATTTCAACCACTTACTAGGATAGTGTGAGCCACTCTGATAGACCCAGATTTGAATCCAACCCAGTTGCTGGTTGACACTCTGAATAAGAGATTTCCCAATATAAAAAGGCCGTTGGAACTCTATTCCATATTCATTTGTCTTCTGCAAAGCATGCTCACTCTAAAGCAAAGGGGAAAGGAAATGCTTATTCATACCACAATGAAAACCAACCTATATATATTACCCGCAACTAAAAAACTAACTGTCAATTTTTCAACTATTATGGTGCATCCTTGCGTCGATATGATGAAAAGGATTGGGGTTCAACCATATGGATGAATCAAAAAGTAGAAAAGATCGAGTAATTCACATATCAAGTTTCCTGAAAATTGGTTTAAGGCCATTTAGTAAAGGGTTCAACAAACAACATGAACAAAAAAAACACAATATTGGAAGACTCATGTATCAAACACTTTTTACATACATATTTACACCTTCTATACACATATATACTTTGTTGTTTGACAGTAAATTTACATAAATCTTAATTCATAAAAAAATTGAATAAAAAATTACATAACTCTAAACACTAAAACCTAAACCTTAAATCCCAAATCCTAAACTTTAAAACTTAAGGCCTAAAATATAAACAATAAATACTAAATCGTAACTCCTAAAGCCTAATATGTCATTTTAAAAAATAAAAACTCATGATTTAACATAATTTTTGAGAGCAATTGTAGCCAAAAATTGGAGCCCCTCCCAACTCTTCAATTTGAACTATATAAAACAAGCCCTTCAAATTTTATCACAAACTTAGACAATATTATCATTTTCTTTTCACATTTTTCTTATTTTGATGTGATGGCATCCAAAACTTGTTTAACAATGGTGACATATCATGTGGTTGCACTAGTTATCATGAGGTGGTTGTTCATTTCATCATTTGTTCCTTGACTAAGAGCATATGAGAAAACGTGAGTTATGGAATCCTTGAGGTGTATCATTAGGGGGAATGCTTTGAAGTTCCAATCAGTTTGATGTTCAAAGAGTTTTGCTATGTACTCAGAGTTCTGGCATATTAGCAATTGAAATTAAAAGTTTCATATTCTTGTGAGTTAGGAGATTAAGATCTCATTTTCCCGTGATTGTGGGTGAAATTTTAGGGGTGATCCCCTCTTGATTATTTTCATGGTAGTAGTCTAATTCTCTTAGAACTTTTGGTTCCCTCTTTGTTAGTCACCTGAGGGTTTTCGAGATGGTGTCGAGGTGCTGCTCGTCAACTCAATTCTGCCTTGGTCGGCAACTCGGTGAAAACTTGTTCCGCACCTTGACATCACCTTGCTCGACACCTTGATAGTGCATTGCTTACACCTTGGCAAGTTGATATTATGCACCTCGGTAGCCTTGCATATTTTATCTCCATCCAAAATGTGTTCAGACACTTCAATAATTTTGTTTGGCATCTCAATGTCACGCATCGACACGAGGGTATTTTTGGTATCAACATCATGATTTGGCAAATATTTTGGTATAAACAAATATTTGACAAAGGAGGAGTGTGAAATTTTGGACAAGGACACAAGGGTATTTTGGTAACTGAGCATGCAAACGGACCGGGTCTCCATCCGAATCGGTCACGGTCGAGGAGATCCAATTTCCTTCACCTCCCTCCTTTTTTTAGTACCAGTTGAACTTGTTGGGGGGTTTTGTGATAGACAGGGAGCCGAAGTTTGGGTTTATCCTGGGAGTTGTGTTCTTTCTTAGTTGTTTTCGGGAATTCTAATTAAGCTCAGTTTCCGAGTCGAAACTGGAAACCCAGTTGTATTTACTGTTTCTGTTTCTTTGGCTCCGAAGAAAATGAACGCTCCGATAATCGGTGACTCCCTGTCTCTGCCTAGTGATAATTTTTGTTTTCAAATTTTTTTCCTTGTTTTTTTTTTGCTTATATTGTTTAATTCGTGTATTTTTATCGTAGATCCTCTGCAAGGGGATTTCCCGGAGGTGATAGATGAATTCCTGGGCCTGGAGAATGGGGTCATGAAATGCATGGCCTTCAATCGCCGTGGCACACTACTCGCTGGTAAGGTCATCGGATAAAAATTTGATTCTCTATACGTGTGTTGTTTTCTAATAGCAATTCATCTGGAAATTTATAATATAATGATATCTTCTTCATGTTCATAGCTCTTTCAGTATTTATCTTTCAAAAAGATCCTACAAGGAAAAGGTGTTGGCATACTAGTCTTATCAGTTACATTTTTTTCTCTCTTCCGGATCAGTAAAAATCTGTAATTTTGTGCCAGTATGTAACTTTCTATGTATAATGTATTTGAGCTTTTGAACTGTTATTGATGGCATTATTACACTGCTTCATGACCCTGATGGTCCATCATTTCTGCACTTTTTTGTTTGCACACTCAATAATTTGTTTGGTTTTAGAAAGGGAAACATGGTATTTTCATTGGGCTTATAGATTTAGGTAGTCGGTTAAGTTAGGATACGGTGACTCCCCTAGTCAATTCTAGCCTGTAGAATGTAGTTCTTATTTATGGCAATGAGATATTAAATGACAGTGGTTAGTATTTTCATGTACAGCTTATTAGAACTTCCATTAAACTTGGTAGAGGCATATGCTAAATATCCCTAGTGGGAAATTTTAAGGGAGAAACAAGTGCTAGATTCCATATTTTTGGACAATAAAGGATGGAATATAGCTAAAACTCTCTCTGCCTAGCAGAGGCGTGGTTATCTGAAGTGGATTCATTCTCTCTTTTCTAGTAGATGCTGAATTCACTGCCCCATTGACTAAGAAGGGGGCAGACGCAGCAGCCACATGGACCCATACCTTTCTAAAGCGCTTTCCTGGGCCGAACTGGAATTATGTCTTATATTTAAAAGGGCTGGCAAATTTCGAAGGCTGCTATCCCAAGAGGCCTGTGGGCGGAAAAAGGAGAGGGGAAGATTAGCAAAGAGAGAAAGATGGAGGGAGGGGGAGCAGCATCTTGTTCTCTTTGCGAGAACTTCTGGATCAGAGAAGCATTCGGAACGGGCTCCTCGTTCATTTCATTGGCAGAAACCATCGATCCAATCCATTCGGGGCTTATAAGAAATATCTTTAGAAATTTCTTCATATAACTATTAAATGATTCATTGGCAATTTCTTCAGTTGCTTAAAATTTAAAGGGGCAATCAGTACAATGAAGTCATTTATCTAGAAGCATCCCCCTCCCCCCTGCCAAATCTACCATCTTAGGATCATTGTTTTCTTCAATATTTGCTTCTTTTTTACTTGTTTTGGCAGTAAGGAGAGCATGATTCATTGAATGAGCTTTGAGTGTTTTTAAAAAATAAATCTTTATATATCTATTTATTCCAATGTTCTATATATTTTTTGCCAGCTGGGAGTGCTGATGGAAGGTGCATTATCTGGGATTTTGAGACCAGGGTAATTGCAAAGCAGCTTCAGGATAAAGACTGTGCTGCTGCCATAACAAGTGTATGCTGGTCGAAGTATGGGCATCGTATTCTTGTATCAGCTGTTGACAGGTCATTAACACTTTGGGATGTTGTCAGTGGAGAAAGAATTACGCGCATTATCCTCCAGAAAACTCCACTGCAGGCCTGTCTGGATCCTGGTTCTGCTACTCCGTCTGTTTGCCTGGCATGCCCACTCTCATCTGCACCCATGATTGTAGACTTAAACACAGGAAGCCCAACTTTGCTTCCGGTTACAGTTCCTGACTTGGAAGATGGTGCTTTGGCTCCGTCATGCAATAAACTTGCAGATGGAATTTCTCATCCTCTGACACCAACTGCTGCATGCTTCAACAAGTATGGTGATCTGGTTTATGTTGGCAACTCCAAGGGTGAAATACTCATACTAGATCACAAAATCAATCAAGTTCTTGCTATGGTCCCCATTTATGGAGGTGCTGTTATAAAAAATATTGTGTTCAGCAGAAATGGTCAATACCTCCTCACAAATTCAAATGATCGAACAATCAGGATCTATGAAAATCTTCTGCCTCTGAAAGATGGACTTAGATCTCTTGATGGCCTGCAAAAAGCCATTGATGAGCCAGATGTTGTTGAGAAGATGAAGGCTGTGGGATCAAAATGCTTAGTTCTTTTTAGGGAGTTTCAGGATTCTATTACAAAGATGCATTGGAAAGCGCCTTGTTTCAGCGGCGATGGGGAGTGGGTGATTAGTGGCTCGGCTAGCAAAGGAGAGCATAAGATCTACATATGGGATAGACTTGGACGTCTCGTGAAAATACTTGATGGTCCAAAGGAAGCATTGATTGATTTGGCATGGCATCCTGTTCACCCTGTTATTGTCTCTGTTTCTTTGGGTGGTGTGATTTATATTTGGTCTAAAGAGTATACTGAGAACTGGAGTGCATTTGCTCCGGATTTCAAAGAGCTTGAGGAAAATGAGGAATATGTAGAACGAGAGGATGAATTTGATCTGAATCCTAGAGACGAAAAGGTGAAAACTACAGATAATTTTTGAAAACTCTATTTTCTTTCATAATGTTTCTTAAAAAAGGAAGAATTTATGGTTGCAGGTTAAAGAATCAGATGTTGATGAAGAGGATGAAATTGATATCATGACAATGGACAACGATGATTTCAGTGATTCAGATATGTCACAGCAAGAACTCTGCTATTTGCCTGCCACCCCTTGCCCTGACAGTCCAGATCATCAAGCTAAGTTTGTAGGAATTTCTTCAAAGTTGTTGGACAGTACTCATTCTGGATCTCCCTTTTCTGAGGCAGGACAGGATGACCAGGGAATGAACCGTGCAACAAGTCCACTTGAAGGTAGTATGTCAAGCCTCTTAAAATATTTCTTAGCATTGTGTAGGTCGAGTTCCTATCTAGTATGGATATAAATAGTTGTTAGATTAATGAGGCTTGTCCTTGTTCTTATGTCTTATTCTTCATAGCAATTCCTCCTCAGGAAACTGTCAACCTCCGCCTGTAACATACAATTGGCATCAGTTGCTGAAATGAAACAGCTTTGCAACTGTTGATTTTTATTGACGGAGTAGAGGAAAAGAGAGAAGAAAGATAGATATCTAATCAATGATAGTAATTTTGAGATGCAGTAAATTTAGGAATGTTGAAACATGGTACTTACAAAAATTAAAGAGAACTCAATTAAAACTGTCATAGCAGTTCCTGAGTTAAAAAAATTAAGACTCATGCCTAGCTGTATCAGATTCTTTAAGTTCCCAATAAATCTCTAGATTACTTGGATCTTTGCATTTACTCTTTTGTTTCCTTTTTGTTGTCTACATCAACTTGAATCGAACTCTGAATGAACGAACCAAAACGCCATCAGAAGTATTGCATTCCCTTGCGATTTGTGAATGTGAAAATGTAGAGGTGTAAGTTATCTTCATGGTCCCCTTTTTTTTAATGATGGATGGTTCTGCTAACAAGGGGAATTACTTTATATAAATTTGGATATCTTAAGAGATTGATGGTGATTTTAACAGGCCTTAGTAGATTAATGAGCTCGTATCAGTTTTATCAGATTGTAGGCATTTTATTTCTGGTTTTGTTGCCTTTAGGATTTATTTGGCTTTGTTAAAGACTTTTGAAGCTTCCGAGTTTCCTCATTATGTTGCGAAGAAGGCCTATATTTTTTTTTTAGAGAAATGCTCTTGCCTTGAAATGACGAACAATAGAGCACCAACTTGTATTTATTCCTTTACAGAATGTCCTAGTTGGCAGGTTTTGAGGGAATGTAACTATGATGTTTCTACTGTTTAAGATGGCTTTGATCCATTGTAATCAATCTTTGTTCTCAGGAGGCACCTTGGCGCCTTTTCAATAAATTTGACTACTTTCTATTTAAAGCTTTACAACCATAAGAGTTCAAATACTTGGTCATACTTTCCTGGTCCCTGGTTTTTGACTTGGTTATTGATAATTTTCTTGCAGAGGACACAGGAGCAACGCGGTTGAAGAGAAAAAGGAAGCCCTCGGAGAAGGGGCTGGAATTGCAGGGCACTTTCAGGAAGCCGTCGAAACCTGGCAAAACTTCAAGAATGTCAAAAGCAAAGAACAAAATTGCAGCAAGCCAGGATTTGGGAAATGGTGAATATGAAGACGACGACTCTGATTGATAACGGCCTTGTAGACTGTCTAGCATGTTATCAAACTCCAAAAACAACATTGCTATTACCTGGGTAACAATAATGTTGTACAAGTAGAGAATGTTTCTGATTGATAACATTATAAATTTATAATGTAATTTATATGGCTTTATTTTTATTTATCTTTTTAATATGCTTCTCTTGTCTTTGGATTCTTGGTACAATTTGTCAGTATGGATAACCTGTGCTTTTAAGCTGATTTTTTTTCCTTATTTTGTGGAACGTGTATGGTACAATTTGAGATTATTGAGAGTTGAGGGTGCTTAATTTATGTATGTATTGGGATAGTTAACAAATTATTCACGAAAAAAATTCCTAAATCTCTCAGGGGAGAAATGCTAAACCTTGAAATCCATATTAGTTACAATAATCATCAATTTTTGCTCTGCAAAAGGCAACTCTTTAAAGGATTCACGCAACATTGATGCCAACAAGAATGATAATTCAGACCAAAAATGAAAAAATGGAACATGTGGCCTGATGGATGATTTTTAAATTAATAGCAGCCTCCAAATTCTTATCACCAACAAGCAGTTTCACACTGATCTTTTTCTTTTTTGAGAGATGTTCTTTAATTTCATAAGAGGAGAGGATAGAACAGTGACAAAAAGATCTTTATAGACAAAAGAACCTTGCCCAAAAAGTGAGGAAAAATTTACAATGAGCCAGTTCTGCAAGTTATTGAAACCCTGTATTAGCAACCTATAGTAAAGGCTGGGAGTCTTGAGATCGTTTCAGACCAACATCAAATAAGAGCCCAATGCTGCTGTTGGCAAGACAGATGATCACGTCTTATAGCATTAAAGTCTAATCATCCTGGGTGTGCCTCCTAAGAAATGGCGGGCAAATCTTGACGGTCGATTCCTGCCTTCAGATACCTTTCTAGAAGTACCCCATAGTCTGGAGTAAGAAAGCCATCCTCTCAAGAAGTTGGCTAACTTGAACTCTGGTAATGGAATTTCCTCCTGATCTTCACATGACGAGTGAGAGAATTTCTCTTGATTATCATTGTTGTTAGTATCATCTGAATAAGTCTGTCCGCTCTCTTCATAAGCATTTGATTCTCGAGATAACCTGTATCCCAAGCTGTCATTTTTATTTCTTAACAAGTAAATAATAGAAGACCTGGAAGGAAAAAAGAAAAAGAATTTTGCTGCAAGAAAATCAAGCTACAAATTGAGCCATTCTTATTAACCATAATCAATTCTTCCCAAAAATATTTGGATTCCAATGATGAGGGTTTTGGAGAGCTCCATATCAGCATGTATGTGTGTGTGTGTATAAATATATCTCATTAGTGGACTTTTGATGTCTTAAGGCACTGATGTCATACAGCATTCTATGGGAACATGGTAACTAGAAACGTTCATCCTCAACCAAAATTCTATTACTGGTTTGACAACGATTAATTAGATACATGAAAAAGCTAATGTTTGCGTATGTTGGCACATCAGATGCAGATAAACATTGGAAAAGGCATCATATTTCGTTTGAATGATAAGTAATATTCATAGAAGACAGAATCAATTACTTAAGATTAAAGAGGAAATAAAGGAAATAAGTTTGCTGCTCAAGCATTGTGACAAGTTTCAGATGATTCTTGTGCCGCATTCGTAAAACTTGCAGCATGGATAATGATGCACCTATCTCAATAGGACCTCTGTTTTTTTTTCTCCCCATTTTTTTTTCTCCCTTTTACTTGTTAACTGTTCAGAAATCATACTTACAGCACGTACATGGGTGTAAATATGCTACAAATATATCAGGTGATTACTCGAGTTGCACAGTAGGTATATAGTCTAAACAAAATTTCTCAATTCACATCCTTGATCTGATGCAACTTTTTGACTACAGTAGCAAGTCGGCAAAAGCAGTTTAGAAAGATGCCATGAATCAACGGATTTTAGCTTGTATATTCAGCATTGTCACTAAGTGTGAGCAGGACGAATATGTAATTGTCAGTTTGCCTCAAGGCATCACAAAGAAAAACTAAGAAAAAATACTCACGTTGAGTCTCGTTTGCAAGTACCATTCTGGTTTTTGGATTTTCTTTTAAGCGACAGACAGTTGATGGACATATGTCTAATAAATTGAATCTGCATACACGAAAAAAAAGGAGTGGGAGAGGGTGAAAAGCAATGCAGTTAAGTTTTTCACTCAGCCATAAACAAAAACATCTTACATACTCCAAACAGAATCCTAACAATAATGAAAGTGCTCTTTAGTCGTGCTTTTGTCAGACAAAAGGGATAGTGAAAATTATAATTCATTCATCGATTCACACCCTTAAAACTTTTAATCCTGATATAGTAGTAATTGGAAGTCAGTATGAACTGAAACATCAGATCGACAAAAATCATACTCCCCCAAAAGCTAAGAGCCACCAAAGTCCAAAATCTCCAAAAGAAGAAAATAATGTTACGGTAAAAGCTACTAATTATCATAGAGGTAGCATTGTTGCATAATGTCATAACCCGTAACGGACCAGAATGCATGTACTCAGTTTTAATGTTCAAGTGTTTCACCTCTATTTTTTTCCCTTTCATTTCTTTAGTTGAACATAGGCAGCTTTTATAAGAACCAATTCAGGTAAGAAATGCCCTGAAACCCATCATAATTCCAAAGCCAAGAAGATCATAGAGAACTAAAAGAAAAGTTCATAACAGAACAGGATTTTTCGACCCACATTTTCTCAAAAAGGAAATATGAGATAGAGAATAAGTGTCTATCATCTTGAAATAACATTACTTTCCTAACTGGAAACTAAACTTTAATGGAAAACCTCAAATGATATAAAGTATAATTTATTCACATATTCCATAAAGCAAAACATATATATATATATATAGACGAGCATGAACCTGATCTCCATCCTTGATCCCAAAACTTTGAATGCTTGCCTTGCCATTAATCAATTTCTGACCTTCGAAGCACAAACAAAAGTGACCCCATACGTGTGACCTAAGTCGATCAACATGGAAAGCAGATACAAGATGATGAACCCCAGAAAGAAAAAAAAATACTTCACACTCAAATCTATATAAGTAATGAAGCCCTCTTAAATTAAAGTAACATACTCTCTTGGACTCTCCTAAGTGTCACATCTAAAAATTTAATCAACCAGCAAGAGATTTACCATGAAATCTTGTCCTCAGATTCCTTTGGCGAGGAAGTGAAAAGTTCCTCTATGGTCTGTTTGAGTTCTTCTACTTTCGCATTGTAAGCAACATGAACATCTGAAAATTCAAATTCCAATCATGTCCAAGTAACTAAAGAAAAAGAAAGCACACAATGTGGGTGTTGCTACTATTTTATCAATTGAAGTATCAACAGAAAACTTTAGAAAATTTATTCAAAATTAGGGGTAGGGCCAATGCTTGTTAAAAAAAAAAAAAATCATTTTCTAGAGTACATGCTTTTAAATTACTGATTATCATTCGACTAATGAGGATGATAGTGTTAATAACAAGGAGAAAATGATCAGGAGAAAAGAATAGCAGCAATAACTGAAGCGATAATGATTAATTGATTATCATTTCCTGAGTTCATTGCAGAATTTTTTTGACAGAACACCGGAGCAAAAGAGATAAATCAGGAACAATAAACTCAAAAAACAACAGGAAAGAACGACTAATGGCGGAAATAGAATCCAGCATTACCAAATTGAGAACCATCAAGCTTTAGAACAGAGAGTTTGAGGAGCTGCTTTGGCATTTTGTAATACAAAACTGAACGTGCTACGATAGTATCATCAAAATCATCTTCGTTCACAGTCAGAGGAGCCAAGCACCTTCTCTCTCTCAAAAACCCCAAACGACTGTTCGCATTACCCGCATTACTCTGCTCTTGACCAAATATACGCTGCATGGTATTCGACTAATCGAATGAATCCTACTTCTGATACAAATTCTAGGGTTAGGGTTTTAATTAGAACAGAGACTTTTCTTCGCAGAAAGAATTTTATAGAGAGAGAGAGTCGATTTGCAGGGGAAGATGGAATCAGATATCATGTAGAGTTTGTTAGTTTCAAGGAGACCGTTACACGGGGGGATCCAGAGATTTTGTTTTATCTGGACTTTGACCACACTCCACGCGCAGACCAGCTACTCGCGGTTACAGAGGCGCCACGTCATGTTAACCTGGTTATAATCGGGCCTATATCTTAGGCCTGCAAAAAATCAACCCATTTACGGCCCGCTTCTTAAGCCCAATTTCAGTTGGGCAAAGCCCGCCGATGACACAGTTAGTGAAGTGAGTGACTGAGGCGGTCTAGTGACACCGCCATAGTGATTAGGAAGATATAAGGGATCGAACTCCGCATCCAGAACGACCTATTTTTTCACCCCCTCAGAGGGAGTACTGGGATTCAACTCGCATATCAAAACCCCTGAAGAACCCTAAAATCCTGTATTCTTACTGAAAACCTCTCGGTCGATTCTCCACGATATATATACAACCATAGACGTATATTTTGTATATGTACGGCCATCGAGCGTTGGAGATCTGAGGTTTCGGTTTCTAGGGTTTCTGGTTTCATAAATCGCCACCATGTGGAACAATACCAACGGTCAACCGCCGATTGTACCGCCTGGGACGAGCTTGCCTCCGATTCCACCGCCGCCCGCGGCGCAGCCTTCGTACACTGTGCTTCCGCCTTCGTCACAGGCTCCTCAGCAGCCTCCAACACCCGCCGAGGCGGAGGCTAGGTTGGAAGAGAAGGCCAGAAAATGGATGCAACTGAACTCGAAGCGGTATGGAGATAAGAGGAAGTTTGGGTTCGTTGAGACACAAAAAGAAGACATGCCGCCTGAGCATGTTAGGAAAATTATACGGTGAGTTTAAAGGTTATCTGCTTTTGATGTTTTGGTGTTCAGGAGTGTTTCTGTCTGAGTAGCGGCGTTTAGCATCTGATTTGGTAGTGTTTGTTTGATGACGGCGTAAACGTGATCTTGGATTCTTGTGTTTCTCAGGCAATGATGTTGTTGGTTCAGTTGTGATTAGTTTTTCTAGTTCAGATAATTTTAGTTTTGCGGTTGATTTAAATATGAAGCTGTTTCTTTATCTTTTCTCTCGTCTACAATTTTTCTTGTTGGACTAATTTTGGTATGGCGGTGATATTCATGATTGTGTCGTTTCATTATGTAGGGTTTAGGGAAAGCATGCTAAGGTTTGTTTTGATACCCATCAAATAAAATCCTCAAGTCTGGCTTTTTTTCCTTTCACTGACGAGTTTATAACTTCCTATGGATTTTCGTGTGTCTGTCCTAGCATCTGGGAGCTTCTTGACTGGTAATAAATGGATGTCATAGAAAGTGGGAAATATTGATTCTCGTGTCTTTTTTTTAGATGCCACATATGGAAGACCGGGTTACCATGAAAAATTGAGCTTAGGATGTATTGCCGGTGACAATTAGCAAATTCTAAGTGATTTTTTGCTACTATATTAGCAAATGGAACCATAAATGTTGGCACTCTTACTTCTGTATTATATTTATTTGTGTTAATTGCAGCAGGAGTGGTGTTTAGTGTTATTCACTTTATTATGTAGGTGTTGGTAGCCTAGTATTTCCATGTGTTGCATTTTCTTTTCTATTCAAAAAAAAAAAAGTGTTGCATTTTTCCAATGTTTTGTTTATTTCATTAATTTACTGTGTGGAACATGTAATGATAGAATTAGTGCAGGATGCAGAGAGATATATTGTATTTATTTTGGTTTCTCTGTGACAGAGATCATGGTGACATGTCTTCAAAGAAATATCGTCATGATAAACGTGTGTATCTTGGAGCCCTTAAGTTCATTCCTCATGCAGTTTACAAGCTCCTTGAGAATATGCCTATGCCCTGGGAACAGGTACTCGCTTCTTATCCATTTCCCTATCTTTTGAATTTGCTTGGTTTTTAGCTGTAATTGTGATCATCTCCTAGTAAATTACCGCCGTTAACCTCATTATTCTTCATCCTTCAGGTTCGAGATGTGAAGATTCTGTATCATATTACTGGGGCAATAACATTTGTCAATGAAATACCATGGGTTGTTGAACCTATTTATTTGGCTCAGGTATGTGAATTTTCTCTCTTTCCTTATTATGTATATTTGTCGTGTACTCATAGGATGGTAGAAACTGTTTATATGTCCTGTTTGTACTAGTTGAATACTTTGTTTGTCATGTGATTAGCAAGTATTGCCTCTTTAACAGGCGCAATGATTTGGAGGAGCCCTTCTCTATCTTTTTTGAATTGGTTACTTTAACTAGTCTGGTATTGATTGTTTGTTTGAACTATCTTGCATTCTTGAGTTGCTACAATGCTCATGTAGTTGCAGTTGATTGACTTGTATTGCAATATTGTAGTGGGGAACAATGTGGATCATGATGAGAAGGGAAAAGAGGGATCGTCGGCATTTCAAGCGGATGCGATTCCCACCATTTGATGATGAGGAACCTCCATTAGATTATGCTGATAATCTGTTAGATGTTGATCCTTTGGAGCCTATTCAGTTGGAATTGGAAGACGAAGAAGACTCTGCTGTATGTAATTGGTTCTATGACCATAAGCCTCTTGTGAAAACAAAGCTCATCAATGGTCCAAGTTACCGCAAATGGCATCTCTCCCTCCCAATTATGGCAACACTTCATCGGCTTGCTGGACAGCTCCTTTCTGACCTAATTGACCGCAACTATTTCTACTTATTTGACATGGAGTCATTCTTTACAGCTAAAGCATTGAACATGTGCATTCCTGGTATGTTTGATGATTTCTAATTGGTTTGCTTCATATGTTGTTATTCTGTGTGCTTGTCACTAATGTCAGTGCCTTGTTGAGGGAAAGTATGTCTATGAAGATCAAATTTATCAAGGTTATCCCATGTGGGCATATTGTTGTTTTGTAATGATAGTGCCTTTTGTACTCCTTTTCTCTCAATCTACGTCATTAAGAAGGCTTCTTGATTGGGATTTGTAGTTGTAAAGTTTTGATCGCGTCTTTGGATTGATCTTGATGTTAATGCTTCATATGCAGTTTGCGTTCTGAAATTGAAGAGCGTTCATGTGAGGTGATCATGCATTGTTTGAAATATGAATTATTATTACTTGGGTGGTGATTTTCAAAAAATTCATATCTTGAAACTGGTGTCTAGTAACTCCTAGGTTCTGCAGAAATATTAATATGGGTGTGATTATCGTGACATTATTCTTTGTTTGGAAGATAGCTATTTGCATTTTAAATAAAGTTTATTTAAGTAGAAGCAGTCGCCACTGCTGCGCTTGCGTGTTCCTTTCTCAACTATAATGAAGTTATAATGCGGAGTAACTAAATTTTTGATGCTGATGAAATTACAGTGGACTGTGCTTGTGCATCATTTATTGGTCTTTCTTCTTCTTTCTGAGAACAACCTTATTAAGTGGTGTTCACTTGTAGGTGGCCCCAAGTTTGAGCCTTTGTATCGTGACATGGAGAAAGGTGATGAGGACTGGAATGAGTTCAATGACATAAACAAACTCATTATTCGTTCACCTCTTAGAACAGAATACAGGATTGCTTTCCCGCATCTTTACAATAACAGGCCTAGGAAAGTGAAGCTTTGTGTCTATCACACTCCTATGATCATGTTCATCAAAACAGAGGACCCAGACTTGCCTGCTTTTTACTATGATCCTTTAATTCACCCTATAACAAGTGCTAACAAGGACCGACGTGAAAAGAAAGTTCACGATGATGAGGATGATGATGATTTCTCTTTGCCAGAGGGAGTGGGATGTCTTTTAGCAGATACTCAGCTTTACACTGACACAACTGCCGCTGGAATTTCTTTGCTATTTGCCCCACGTCCTTTTAACTTGAGATCTGGTCGGATGCGAAGGGCTGAAGACATACCCCTTGTTTCAGAGTGGTACAAGGAGCACTGGTAAGATTCTACTGCCTTTTCTACTTATGTATATGTAACCCGAATATTAGTGAGTACCACCCTAATATTTTTCCTTCTTTTTCTGCAGTCCTCCATCATATCCAGTCAAAGTTCGAGTTAGTTATCAGAAATTGTTAAAATGTTTTGTATTGAATCAGTTGCATCATAGGCCACCTAAAGCTCAGAAGAAGAAGCACTTATTCCGGTCTCTTGCAGCAACCAAGTTCTTCCAAACCACAGAACTTGATTGGGCTGAGGCTGGTCTTCAAGTTTGTAAGCAGGGTTACAACATGCTGAATCTATTGATACATAGGAAGAACTTGAATTATCTTCACCTTGATTATAATTTCAACTTGAAGCCTGTGAAGACCCTCACGACGAAGGAACGAAAGAAGTCACGGTTTGGTAATGCTTTTCATCTTTGTCGTGAGATCTTGCGTTTGACGAAGCTTGTGGTTGATGCCAATATCCAGTTCCGTCTGGGTAATGTGGATGCATTCCAGTTGGCTGATGGCCTGCAATATACATTTTCCCATGTTGGGCAGTTGACTGGGATGTACCGGTATAAGTACAGGCTTATGCGACAGATTAGAATGTGCAAGGATTTGAAGCATTTGATTTACTATCGCTTCAATACTGGGCCTGTGGGGAAAGGACCTGGGTGTGGATTCTGGGCACCAATGTGGAGGGTGTGGTTGTTCTTTCTTCGAGGCATAGTGCCTCTTTTGGAACGCTGGCTGGGAAATCTTCTTGCCCGGCAGTTTGAAGGGAGACATTCTAAAGGAGTTGCCAAAACAGTTACGAAGCAGCGTGTTGAAAGCCACTTCGACTTGGAGCTTCGGGCTGCTGTTATGCATGATGTCCTTGATGCTATGCCAGGTGGTTAAAGTTTTGCATACTCTGCTTCCTTCAGTTTTTGTTTTCCGATAGTTTCTTTTTATGTTTTATGTTATGTTTGCTTAACTGATCATTGTTAAACTGCAGAGGGAATAAAGCAAAACAAAGCCAGAACTATATTGCAACATCTGAGTGAGGCATGGCGCTGTTGGAAAGCAAATATTCCATGGAAGGTAACTTCCACATCCTGATGCCTATTTCTTTTAAGTTTATTTCCTGTGACGGTTGTCATTTTTTTTGTCTTTAGGTTCCTGGTTTGCCTGTTCCCATTGAAAACATGATTCTACGTTATGTCAAATCAAAAGCAGACTGGTGGACAAATGTTGCTCATTATAATCGCGAGCGTATTCGAAGAGGCGCAACAGTTGATAAGACAGTTTGTCGGAAGAATCTTGGGAGATTGACTCGCCTTTGGTTAAAGGCAGAGCAGGTGTGTATAGGACCTTTATTAATGTGTTCGTTGGTGTTTTTTCCATTGTATAATTTGTTATATAATGAGGCTAGTCATTCTGGTCATCCAATGTAGTTTGTTTTCGTGCGAAATTTCCCCGCTATTTATTAAGTTTGGCTCTTTGCGTAGTTTCTCTTATCTTATGACTCATTAATTTTAATTGTCTAGGAACGACAACACAACTATTTGAAAGATGGTCCTTATGTCACTCCTGAAGAAGCAGTGGCCATTTACACGACGACTGTGCATTGGTTGGAGTCACGGAAATTTTCCCCCATTCCTTTCCCTCCGTTGTCATACAAGCATGATACAAAGCTCCTAATCCTTGCTCTGGAGCGATTGAAAGAATCCTATAGTGTGGCTGTGAGATTAAACCAGCTACAAAGAGAAGAACTGGGGCTTATTGAGCAAGCTTATGACAATCCACATGAAGCTCTATCTAGGATTAAGCGTCACCTGCTTACTCAGCGTTCCTTTAAAGAAGTGAGTTCAATTATGTGACCTTTCATCTTGCTCATTGGGTCATAGTAGCACTTCGCTGTTGCTTAACTCTATTTTTCTTTTTCTTTTGGCAGGTTAACATAGAGTTCATGGATTTGTATAGTTATCTGATACCAGTGTATGAGATTGAACCACTTGAGAAGATTACAGATGCATATCTAGACCAATATTTATGGTATGAGGGTGATAAACGTCATCTCTTCCCAAATTGGATTAAGCCCGCTGATTCAGAGCCACCGCCCCTTTTGGTCTATAAATGGTGTCAGGGTATTAACAATTTGCAAGGTATCTGGGATACAAATGATGGACAATGTGTAGTGATGCTCCAAACTAAATTTGAGAAGTTTTTTGAGAAAATTGACTTGACAATGTTGAATAGGTAAAGTATCATGTATCTCTTTGTTTTTGTGGCTGGAGAGTAATAATTTTAATCTATAGTTGGCATTTACATTTCTTTTCTTGTGCTCTTGTAGGCTTCTACGATTGATTCTCGACCACAACATTGCTGATTATGTCACTGCAAAAAATAATGTTTCGCTGTCGTATAAGGATATGAATCACTTGAGCCAATACGGTCTTATTCGTGGTCTTCAGTTTGCTTCTTTTGTTGTCCAGTATTATGGACTTGTCCTGGATCTTTTGCTCCTTGGATTAACTCGAGCCAGTGAGATTGCTGGTCCACCGCAGATGCCTAATGAGTTCATTACTTATTGGGACACAAAAGTTGAGACTAGGCACCCAATACGGCTGTATTCGAGGTACATTGATAAGGTGCATATACTGTTCCGTTTCACTCATGAGGAGGCTCGAGACCTTATCCAGCGCTATCTTACTGAGCATCCTGATCCCAATAATGAAAATATGGTTGGTTACAATAACAAGAAATGCTGGCCAAGGGACGCCAGAATGAGGCTAATGAAACATGATGGTATATATTCTCATCCTTTTTGTTAATAATGTTAAAGCTGTAAATTTTATGGTAGTATTACTCATCTGTTTCCTTTGAAAACAGTAAAGCTTAACTTATATCTTTTCTGCAGTCAATCTTGGAAGGAGTGTATTTTGGGACATGAAGAACCGTCTCCCTCGAAGCATTACAACGTTAGAGTGGGAGAATAGCTTCGTGTCAGTTTACTCCAAAGACAATCCAAACCTTCTTTTTAGCATGTAAGTATATCTGGATTTTTGCATTAGATGTTTCATGATTTCTAGGTGGTCTTAAGTCTTAACGGAGGTTTGTGGTCAGAAAATTCTGCTGCTGAGTACTATGTGTTCAATTTTCTTGAAATTGAGATGTTCAACCTCGTCTGAGACGTCTTTGAATATTTCTTGCACATAGTTGTTCTCAATCTCTACACCTTGTTCAAACTTTAATGCTGACTGCGTCGGTGTTGACAGCAAATTGATTGCAGACCTATGTGTGCATACAAGCTCAATCACATTGATCCAAAGCCTTGTTGAAACTTGATACTTTCGTCTTTCACACTGACAGCAAAGTCGTGTGTATATTTATTTAAATTTATGCTTTCACAAACAGGGAGTGAGTTCATGAATGCTTGCTTTGATTAGGTTATTTGTGCTTATGCTATTGGAGAGTTGTGTAGTATTAGTAGTCTTACCAAATTTGGGGTTCTTTTCTTCTTGTTTGATAATTTATTATCTTTTTGGTTTTGATGGAACAGTTCCATGATATATCTGCGTTTTGACCTGTAGGTGTGGATTTGAGGTTCGGATATTCCCAAAAATTAGGATGACTCAAGAAGCATTCAGCAATACAAGAGATGGAGTTTGGAATTTGCAGAATGAACAGACTAAAGAGCGGACTGCGGTTGCTTTCTTAAGAGTTGATGATGAACACTTGAAGGTGTTCGAGAATCGTGTAAGACAAATACTTATGTCTTCAGGGTCAACGACATTCACAAAAATTGTCAACAAATGGAATACTGCTTTGATAGGTATTTGCACTTCTTAGTTTATCTTTTCTTGTTTTGGTATTTTCAATGATCGCCTGTTTGCTAACCTTCCTTTATATAGGTCTGATGACTTATTTCCGTGAAGCAACTGTGCATACCCAAGAGCTTCTAGATTTGCTGGTTAAGTGTGAAAACAAAATTCAAACTCGTATTAAGATTGGTTTGAATTCGAAAATGCCGAGCAGGTATTTTATTTGGTCATGTGAAGTCACTATGGTTTTATGTTCTAATTTCATTCCCTCTCTGTTGGTATTTTTTCTTTGAACTCTTCCTTGTTTTCAGATTTCCTCCTGTCATATTTTACACTCCGAAGGAAATTGGAGGACTTGGCATGTTATCAATGGGCCACATATTGATCCCTCAGAGTGATCTACGATATAGTCAGCAGACTGATGTTGGTGTAACCCACTTTAGGAGCGGGATGAGTCATGAAGAAGACCAACTGATTCCAAATCTTTATCGCTACATACAGGTAAAAATTTGTGAATTCATTCTCAAGCGTGATTTGTAATTTTACTATTTTTCGCCAATCTGATATGATGGTAGTGGTATAGAGTATAGACTGAACCTCTGTCGTGGCTGGATCAATAGTAGATATCGTGGCTTTGCTAGATTTGATTGAGCATAATTTTGTATTTTCCATTTACTATAAAAGTTCCAGGGAATTCATTAGTGGAAATGTGTCCAATAAAAATCCCACTTTGATCACATCGATGTGGCTTGCTGTGGGAAGGAGTTCAATGATGTTAAAACATGTTTTTGATGTTCCTCTCAAATTGTGTTATTGTTTTGATCATTTTTTATTTTTGTACAGCCCTGGGAAAGTGAGTTCATTGATTCTCAACGAGTATGGGCAGAGTATGCACTGAAGAGGCAGGAGGCTCAGGCACAGAATAGACGCTTAACTCTTGAGGATCTGGAGGTTAGTTTCTAAGTTATACGACTTTGTTTCCCCACGCCCCCCCTCCTCCCCTTTTTTTTTCTTTTTGTTTTGATGGCTGAATTGATTCTGGAATTTTCTTATACTTTTAATTCATATATCCTGTAGCTGATTATTAGTTGAAATTTGAAATACATACATGATAATTCTAAATAAGATGAAACCAAGCATCCTAACGATTTCTGTTTAACTGTCCTTGATTAGGATTCTTGGGATAGGGGAATCCCACGTATAAATACTCTGTTCCAGAAGGACCGACATACCTTGGCATATGATAAAGGATGGCGAGTGCGGACAGACTTCAAGCAGTACCAAGTTCTGAAACAAAATCCTTTCTGGTGGACGCACCAGAGGCATGATGGGAAACTGTGGAACTTGAACAACTACCGAACTGATGTCATCCAAGCTCTTGGAGGTGTTGAGGGTATTCTTGAGCATACCTTATTCAAAGGAACATAGTAAGGCTATATTTACTTTATCTTTATTTATCTAACTTTTTTTCCTTTAAATTTGTACCTGGTCATAATTATCATCCTTCCTAAAGTAACTTATGCTGAAGTTATCTTCTATTTATGCCCTTAAAAGATTTATGTTTCAATCAGAAGATAAATGCTGCATTACTGCTTGTCATGTGGTAATGCGTCTGAAAATGAAATAAGCTTACTTTAAGTCTTTGCACATTTGTACTCTTCATTGAAGAGTTTTCCAGATTTAATGCCATATTTAGAATTTTTACGTGTTTATATGATTGCAACTGTCACACTGAGAGTGTTGATATTTTGATTGGGAGGCCTTTTGACCACTGACTTGTTTTTGAACTTTTAAAATTTCAGCTTCCCAACCTGGGAAGGTCTATTCTGGGAGAAAGCATCTGGTTTCGAGGAGTCAATGAAGTACAAGAAGCTGACTAATGCACAAAGATCTGGTCTCAACCAAATTCCTAATCGTAGATTCACCCTCTGGTGGTCACCAACAATAAATCGGGCAAATGTTTATGTTGGTTTCCAAGTGCAATTGGACCTGACTGGAATTTTCATGCATGGAAAGATTCCAACTTTGAAGATCTCTCTTATACAGATATTCCGAGCTCATCTGTGGCAGAAGATCCATGAGAGTGTTGTCATGGATCTGTGTCAAGTTCTGGATCAGGAGCTGGATGCATTAGAAATTGAAACTGTGCAGAAAGAGACTATTCATCCACGAAAAAGTTACAAAATGAATAGCTCTTGTGCCGACGTTCTTCTTTTTGCTGCCCATAGGTGGCCCATGTCCAAGCCTAGTCTTGTGGCTGAGTCAAAGGACGTTTTTGATCAAAAAGCTAGCAATAAGTATTGGATTGATGTACAGCTTCGCTGGGGCGACTATGACTCTCATGATATTGAGCGCTATACTCGGGCTAAGTTTATGGATTACACGACAGACAACATGTCCATATATCCCTCTCCAACTGGTATATTCTTCCCCATTCTCCCCAATATTTTTGCGCTCTTCTATTTTAGTTGTCTTTTAAATTTCACTGGACTGTTTATGGTTTTTTCAGGAGTGATGATTGGCCTTGATCTGGCATACAATCTGCATTCTGCGTTTGGCAACTGGTTTCCTGGCTCTAAACCACTACTTGCCCAAGCAATGAACAAGATCATGAAGGTATGGGATCTTAAGGACACTACATGGTTGGATATTATGTGTGTGGATTCACTTTTTAAGTCCTTTGCATACAAGTTAAACTGATATATTTTTGTCTAATGCAGTCAAATCCAGCTTTATATGTTCTGAGGGAGCGTATAAGGAAAGGTTTGCAGTTATATTCTTCTGAGCCTACGGAACCATATTTGTCATCCCAGAATTATGGAGAGATCTTCAGCAACCAAATTATTTGGTTTGTTGATGATACGAATGTCTATCGTGTTACAATTCACAAGACATTTGAAGGAAATCTCACGACAAAACCTATCAATGGTGCCATTTTTATATTCAATCCTAGGACAGGGCAGCTGTTTTTGAAGGTCTGGTTTAATCAATTATAGCAGTGTCTGGAGTTTCTTTTTTTTCCCCCTTTGATTCTAAACTTTGTGATTATGCACAGGTTATCCATACAAGTGTCTGGGCTGGGCAGAAGCGTCTCGGGCAGCTAGCAAAGTGGAAAACAGCTGAAGAAGTTGCTGCTCTTGTTCGGTCTTTGCCCGTTGAGGAACAGCCTAAACAAATTATTGTTACTCGTAAAGGAATGCTGGATCCTCTGGAGGTTCACTTGCTGGATTTCCCAAACATAGTCATTAAAGGAAGTGAGCTGCAGCTTCCATTCCAGGCTTGCTTGAAGATTGAGAAATTTGGTGATTTGATTTTGAAGGCTACTGAACCGCAAATGGTTTTGTTCAACATTTACGATGATTGGTTAAAGAGTATTTCATCTTATACAGCTTTCTCTCGTCTCATCCTGATTCTCCGTGCGCTTCATGTGAACAATGAGAAGGCAAAGATGTTATTGAAGCCAGACAAAACAGTTGTTACTGAGCCACATCATATCTGGCCTTCTCTAAATGATGATCAGTGGATGAAGGTTGAGGTTGCTTTAAGAGATCTCATACTCTCAGATTATGCCAAGAAGAACAATGTGAATACATCTGCTCTCACCCAATCTGAGATTCGTGATATTATACTTGGAGCAGAGATTACCCCACCTTCTCAACAGAGGCAACAGATTGCGGAGATTGAAAAACAGGTGACGTGTTTTATGGTCTGATTGTTTACTTTGAAACATTTCTGACAACCATGTTAATGTAGCCTCATTCCAAATTGAAGTCTATTAATTTGACTAATTTGTTTCCAGGCCAAAGAAGCAAGTCAACTGACTGCAGTAACAACAAAGACTACAAATGTCCACGGTGATGAACTCATCGTCACCACAACAAGTCCATATGAGCAATCTGCATTCAGTTCTAAAACTGATTGGCGTGTTAGAGCTATATCTGCAACAAATCTTTATCTTCGAGTCAATCATATATATGTAAACTCGGAGGATATAAAGGTTTGTATCTACCTTAAAAATCCGTTGCTGTCTTTGTTGATGCTCTTGAGATTTGCTGATATAAAATGAATATGGTTTTTCAGGAAACTGGATATACTTACATCATGCCCAAGAATATTTTAAAGAAATTTATCTGCATAGCAGATTTACGAACACAAATTGCTGGGTACTTGTACGGTATAAGCCCCCCTGATAACCCTCAGGTCAAGGAGATTCGTTGTATTGCAATGGTACCTCAGTGGGGGACACATCAGCAAGTACATCTTCCTTCAGCTCTTCCTGAGCATGATTTTCTAAATGATCTGGAGCCTTTAGGATGGATGCACACACAGCCAAACGAACTTCCTCAGTTATCACCTCAGGTTTAAGCACCGACTGTATTAATGAAATATTTTTTATTTGTTAGTTTGAATTTTGTGCATCATTACTACATGATTTTTCATCTTACCTGATCCATTAATTTGCAGGATCTAACAAGTCATGCTCGAATTCTGGAGAACAACAAACAATGGGATGGAGAGAAATGCATCATTTTGACATGCAGTTTTACTCCAGGTTCCTGCTCTTTGACTGCATATAAGCTTACACCAGGTGGCTATGAATGGGGACGTCTCAACAAGGACACAGGAAGCAATCCTCATGGTTATCTTCCGACACATTATGAGAAGGTTCAGATGCTTTTAAGTGATCGCTTCCTAGGTTTCTACATGGTAAGAAAAATTGTATTGGATTTTCTTGCTTCAATTTTCTGTACTTGTCTTATGTTGTTTCTGCTTTTTGGTGTGGATTTTGTGGAGTTACTTTCTCTTAATGGTTTTTAGGTACCTGATACTGGTCCATGGAATTACAACTTCATGGGGGTGAAGCATACTGTAAGCATGAAGTACGGCGTCAAGCTGGGGACTCCTCGAGAGTATTACAATGAAGACCACAGGCCGACTCATTTTCTGGAATTCAGTAACCTGGAAGAGGGTGATATTGCTGAGGGCGATCGGGATGATACATTCACATAATCAGATATTACTAGGGTTGGGATTTGATCAGTAATGTCACGTGTATTATACATGCTTCAAATTGAAAGCAGGACCTAAGTTGTGTTGATACATGTTTGCAAGTCGAACATTTTTCGTCTCGGCTGTAAATATTGTGTTTACAACGCAAGTTTTTGTTTCATGGGTGTGTTGCCAATGAACTTGAATTTTCCGTTTCACCTCATTGTTTTCCAGAAGTGCTATTAAATGCTTTCATGGATGCCCATGTTACTGTAAGCCTTAAAAGAGGCATGTTCTTCATATACTGATTTTCCATTCCCAATTGGTCGTCCAATGAACAGGAGGATTTAGATTGTTTCAACTCGACCTATGAGAATTTACAATTTAGGCCTGTTTTAACTCGAGGATTTCTTCTTAAATATAAGTACAAACTCAGAAACTTTTGGAGCTTCACTAGTTGGTAGACAAAATAACAAGCAATGAGCATCTAGAAAGCTGAAGAAGGGACGGAAATACTATAAAACAAACAAAACACAACACACATTCTGTATCACTCACAAGCACCATTTTGAACTAGGAAAACTACAATGCAGCCTTGCTTCAGCTTAGAACCTGAGGTCACTTGTATCTTTGTATCAACTTCAACAATTATATGGATTCCTTTTCATGTGGTTTTTCTTCATTCAACTCCTGTCTCGCCTCCTTCTCCTCTGAGATAAAGTCTGAGTTGTCTTCAGTGGCTGGCACATCATTGTAACCGGCAGCCTCGTGAACCTTGAATAGTTCGTTCTCTTCAATTTCAGAGAATTTCTCTTTTGATTCTCCCTTCAACAGCTCTACCACCTCAAGTATGTTGGGTCGTTTCTCTGGTCGACTGTTGGAACACACAAGTGCAACCAGAACAACTCTTTTTAACTCTTCCTCAACGAACTTGCTGTTCAGCTTTGGGTCAGCAATTTCAGTGAACTTTCCTTCGCAAGCCAACGGCAAAGCCCAATCTGTAATTGTTCGCTTAATCGTTGAATTCAGTTTCTCAATTGGTTTCCTGCCGCTGGCGAGCTCCAGTAAGAGAATACCAAAGCTGTAGACATCACAGCTTTCAGATGCTTTCCCTAGCATAGCATATTCAGGGGCAAGATAGCCGAGAGTACCCTTGACTCTTGTAGTTACGTGGGTTGCACCATCAGGAATCAACTTGGCAAATCCAAAATCTGCAACTTGGGCATTGAAATCTGAATCCAGTAAGACATTGCTAGCTTTGATGTCCCTGTGAATTATATGTGGAGTTGCATGGTGGTGAAGATAGCTGGGTTTTATCAAATAAAAGAGGTCAGTAAGCGTGAAGCTGAAATGAGATGCAAAAAGAAATTTGGTTTTACTCTTACGCAATTCCTTCTGCTGACCCTATTGCGATATCCATCCTTCTGTTCCAATCAAGAAGACAATCTGCTGAATGCTGCCCATGAAGATGGGAAAGTAAGCTCAAATTTGGCATGTAATCATATACAATAAGACGCTCCTGCCCTTCAGCACAATAACCACGTAAACTAAGCAAATTTTTGTGACGAACACGTGCTAGTATCTCAACCTCCACAGAAAATTCCATATCTGCTTTGTTGCTCCAAACTTTCAACCTTTTCACTGCAATCTGCATATAAATGTATCATTTTAATCCATATGTGTTATAGAAGAATGAGATGATTCATTTCAGAATAAGACGCAATATCTAGGCATCCGAAGACAAAGGTGCATTCCATGTTCTGGTGAAGGCTAAGAAATTTTAAAGCTCTGTTTTTGCTTATCAGATTCCAAAACACACAAATTGGCAAAATAATCCAGCAAAATATCAGTAATCTTTCCAACTTTGATGTACCAGATGCAACCGAGTTTGACTGGTTTGCTGATGAAAAAAGTATATACTAATCTTAGAAAAACGCCACCAAAGCACATAGAGGCAGACTTTTTTCAGAAACAAATTAATGAAAAAATCCAAATTAGCAATAAAAAAGCAAAATATCTTTTGTTTTCTCATTTATTTATTCTGAATGTAATAGCAAATACCCTAGTAACAAGGACCATAGATTATCAGGCTGAAAACGGAGGAAAACTCAGAATGACAGTCATTTGGCATACATTCAGATTTAGCTTATCCATACTAGTGTAAGAAGTCGGAATTACTTTAACACCAACATAAAATTTCTACCGTAATGGCACCCTATGTAAATCCACAAATCACAAATCTCTAGATTAGTACTAATCAATGTGCAATGCCAAAACCACATCCTAGTACCAAGGTAGTCCAAAGCAAGCACGGTTAGAAAAATCCTTACTTTTCAGCCACCAATCAATCAATCAGCACCATCACTCCAAACTTCCACAAGGCCAATTCCTTATACAACATAATCTTCTAGGATATTTTAACCGACAAGTGGGAGATTCACGAAGTTAAATAATCAAAAAAAACATCAATTTAAGCAAGTCAAAATTCAGAAACTTTACTTGAGATCCATCCCAAAGCTGACCCCAGTAAACACTGCCAAATCCCCCTTCCCCTAGCTTGTTGTCATAGTTAAAGTTGTTCGTAGCTGAATGCAATTCCTTTAAGGAGAAAATCCTCCATGTCGGCTGCTTCTTCCCTCGTTCTTTCCTGTAGAATTAAGTACACTAAATGCATTGAACTGCCTTTTCTATAAACAACGTGCAATAGATAGAAATTTCCACTTAATATTAAGATCAAACAGTATCTGATTATGCTCTATTTTGCAAGTGCGCTTCCCCTGAAAAAAATTCTCCAGTTGAACTGTGTTTCATCACGTTCTCAAGAACCTGACTTTTCTTGCTTTCCTTTCCCTCCCATTCCTTATGAATAAAAAATATGGATACACAATTATAAAATTGACTTTCTTACGACCCAGATCAAAAAGCTGTTGGAATCCCCAATTGCCACCAGAAGAAAAAGCAAATGAAATTGCTTCCACAAATTATAAACCCATATCAAAATTATCTAACCAATCCAATTAATAAATGTCAGAAAGCAAGCAACATAAGAATCAATCAATCAACGGCTAGCTTACCGATCTAATCTTCCACAACAAAAGAACGCCATATCCAAACCCGAACCGCGAAACCCACCTCTCTCTGAACAAAACCAACCAATCTTGCTCACTCTAAGCCTACAGCTGATGATGCTGCGGTTGCTCAATCTTACTCACTGAGATTCCTCTTTCGGTTGTTGGTAGTAACTGAAGATGGTGACTAAGGTCTAAGGGGGAAGAGAGAGAAAAGGAGAGATGCCAAACGTAACGCTTTTGGGGGATAAGTGCTAGAGCAGACAGACATTTGTCTGTAAGGGAAAGAGAGTGTGTAAGGGAAGGCAAGTCCTCCTCGTCCTCCTTTCTCTGTCTGTGAAGAAAAAAATAAAAAAAGGAGAAAAAAAGTCTGACGTAGCTGTCTTCGAAATTCAAATCAATCCACTTAATGGGGTTCCATTTCATTGACAACCTGCAATTTAAAATATTCATAATTTAATAAATAATTTTAAGTTTGGTAAACACTTTTTGGAAGAAAAAAAAAAGTAAAAAAAAAACTATATTTGTGGGGTGCCAAAATTATGTTTAATATAGATGATTGATTTATCCAAACCGAATTAAACTAAGCTTGGATATAAGTTATATCTTCAAAATTCAAGTCTAAACATAAACATATTTGATTTAGTTGTCCCAACTTTAATCCGAATTGAATTATTATTCGATTTATTTGTACATATTTAAATTAATCTTTATATGATTAATTAAATATGCCCAAATGTGAGCCCTATTTGTTTGCTGGAATGATTGCATGAAATATCATCACATCACCACCATTGAATGTATTGATGGTGGTGTTGTCATATCCCACCATGATTTGAATCAATGATAGAGATGTGATTCAATTTCATGCAATCATTCCAGCTACCCCCATCCCCTATACATTTACAACGTAGGTTTTTTACCGTTGTAATCTTGTAGCCATGGATTGGGAGTAGGTCCATGGGTTAATAAGTGCCCCAATTTGGGGCACCACAATTTTTTGAAAAAAATCAAAAAAATGAAAAATGTGTAATATACATCGTAACGATTTCAAAGATATATTTTTGTTGGAAACAAAAAAAAAATAGAATTATCGTGAAAAATGTGTGATAATTCTACACCGTCAGATCTAAAATCTTAACATTCTATTTTTAGATCTTCATGATTCTGATTTTTGTTTCGAACAAAAATATATCATTGAGATCTTTACAATATATACTATGCGTTTATTATTTTTCAGATTTTTTCAAAAAAATTCGGTGCTACACTTGAAACGTCCAACGATTTAACCCACTGGATCTGCTCCCAATCATATAGCCACTGCATTGTACTTTTCTTTCGGAAGAACGAAAACTCTACGCATCTCCATGAAAGCAAGCATGATGAGCGAAACAATGCAAATTTTCCTTCTCTTTACTCTTTTTGTATCATCTATAATTTTTCGATACCAACAATTAGTGGTATCAGCAAATTCATGATTCAGTGATTAAAGCATGTGGATTGAGGATTATCTCTATGGGAAGAATGTATATCTTTTGGTAGGCAAGTTATGGTGCTACTCAATTAACCCTATCGAGAACGGTTGTGCACGATGTGATCAAGGAAAATACCACAACAAAATTGATGGCAACAATTCTTCGACAAATAACAATCGGATGAAGGAGTTGTTCAATCCAATGTTTTTAAACCCGGATCGGAAGCCGAACCGGTGTGGCCACCGGTTACCGGTCCGACCGGCCGGTCCGGTGGAAGAACTAATTTTTTTTCTCCTAATCTTTTAAACTCTTAAACCTAATCTTTTGTGTGTTTATATATATATATATATAAACACAATAAATAAAAATTCATATTTTGTCAAATTTACCTTATATAATTGGAAATTTCTATTTTGTCAAAAAAAATATATAATTATAAAGATGATTGTGAAATAAAAATGGAAATTCCTATTTTTTCAAATTTACGTTATATAATTTACCTTATATAATTGCAAATTCCTATTTTGTCACAATAAATATTAAAGTCTAATTTCGAAATAAAAAAGGAAACAAAATTAAGAAGATTATATTCTCTCTCATTAAAGTCAAATAAGGAGATGATTTCCTATTTTATGAAGAGAAAAATATGGAATCTAAGAGTGTGTTTGGTTTTAGTTCTTAAAATTGTTTTTGTTTTTTAAAATTAAAAATGAGATGAAAATTGGTTTGGTTGGTGATGTTTTGTAAAATTATTTTCATTTTTTTGTTTTCAAAAACAAAAACAACAAAAACATGTTTTGGTCAAACTTCTGGGTAGGACCGGTGGCAATTTTGTAAATAAATCAATCTTCTTCAATCAATTTTTCTCTCCTCCCTCACTCTACTCGGCCATTTTCTTCAACCACGTTGCCAGCATCGGATCTTCCTTGTCCGGCAATCATTCTCGACGTGGTTGGTTTTAAAAGAATTACAAGAAAACGAGCAAGAAAACTCAACCAACCTTGCCTCGTTTCATCAACCGTAGCTCCCAAAATCTCGCTTGGAAGAGTTCGGCTACCATGGAGAAAACAGCTCGATCTGGCCACCACGAGCAACGCCGGTGACATCCACCACCACCATTGGACTCGCCGGCATAAGGAGCATATAGCCCAATGATTTTCCGGTCAGATGAGTCACCGGAAGGTCGCGACCCGATGTTGACCAGAAATGGGTACCCGGTGTTGACCCAAGAAATTAAATTTGAGTTTAATTTTGATTAATTTCATTTTAATTTGACTTAATTTCAAATAAATTTCAATTTTAATTCATGTTTTCAGTTTCCAAAAACGTAGTGAAATAACACCAACCAAATAAATTTTTTACCTATTTTTATTCCTAAAAATTGTTTCCAAAAACTATACTCAAAATCAATTTTAAAAGCTAAAAAAGAAAATAATCTCCAAACACACTCTAAGATTCTAAACATAATTTCACACATTAATAATTAATAAGGACCTCTTGCATTGTGGATTGATTTAAGGGAAAGGTATGAACACCAGAAGAATATCATACTCCCAAAAGCTCGTTACGACTGGATGCACCTGAGGATGCAAGACTACAAATCAGTCCGTGAGTATAATTCTGCTATGTACAAAATTATCTCACAACTTGATTTTTGTGGTGAGAAACCTACTGAGTCGGATAAGCTAGAAAAAACACTGTCCACATTCCATGCTTCTAATATGATATTACAGGAGCAATATCGGCAGAAAGCATATGCAAAACATTCTCATCTAGTAGGTGCTTTACTTGCGGCAGAGCAGAATAATGAGCTGCTGTTGAAAAATTATCATTCTCGCCCTACTGGCAGTACACCGTTCCCTGAAGCGAACGCTGTTGTACATAATAATCGAGGACGAGGACGTGGACGTGGTGGAAGAAGAGGTCGAGGTCGTGGTTATGGCCATCGAAACCATGGAGGTAATTCTGGTTATAATCCATACCACCAGAAGAGGTATGATGGTGAAACAAGTCAGGCAAATAAAAGATTGCCAAATAAACCTCAGAAGGGTAATAATGAAACTTGTTTCAGGTGTGGTGCTCAGGGGCATTGGTCACGTACCTGTCGTACGCCTAGACATTTGGTAGATTTATATCAAGCCTCAATAAAAGGAAAGAGCAAGGTGGCAGAAACAAACTTTGCTAAGTTTGATAATAATGATGACTTTGATGATCTTGAAGATCTTGGCAATTTAACACATTTGGATGTTTCAGATTTCCTAGAAAATCCTGATATATATAAATAAGTTTATTTACTTGTTGAGTTTAATTGTTGTATTGTATTTTGATTGTAAAAGCATTTAATTGCAAGCAATAAAATTTCAGCATTTTATAAATATCATTTTGATAAGTTAAAATAATAATAAAAAAAGAAAAAGAAAAAAAAAGTCCAGAACTGTTGACGGTGGGTTCGATCCTCGGACCTTCTTTTCTAAACTATATTTTATTGGATCTCGCCACCACTCGGCCACCAGTCCCGGACTTGTCAAATTTATACGTTTAATATATTTATATGCAATCTAATATTTATTTATATTATACTTTTGGATTAATATGTGATGCAAGTTATTTTGTTTCTCTTTAGAAATATGGTCGATGAAGATATATGTTTAATTGATAGTGCAACAACTCACACTATCCTTAAACATAAGAAATATTTTCTACACTTGACATTTCTTGAAGCAAATGTAAATACCATCTCAGGCACATCAAAAATAATTGAAGGCTCCGGAAGAGCTAATATCATATTGCCTAGAGGGATAAAAATATATATTGAGGAAGCATTATACTCTCTCAAATCAAAAAAGAAACTTATTGAGTTTCAAGGATATTCGTCACAATGGATATCATTTTGAGTCTGGAAGAGAAGGTAATAAAGATTACCTATATATTACTTCTATCATTTCAAGCCAGAAGCTTGTACTAGAAAAGTTTGTGGCTTTTTCTTCAGGTTTATATCATGCAAGTATAAAATGGATTGAAACACATGTTGTGATGCACCGGAAGTGTTCTGATTTTAAAGAATCTATACTTTGGCATGATCGTCTTGGTCATCCAGGTTCTACTATGATGCGTAGAATAATTGAAAATAAAAATGGACATCCATTACGAAACCAGAAGTTTCTTTTACCTAAAGATCACTTATGTGTTGCTTGTTCACAAGGAAAATTAATTGTGAGACCATCTACCCTGAAGGTAGGCGTAGAATCTCCTAATTTTCTGCAACGTGTTCATGGAGATATATGTGGACCTATTCATCCATCATGCGGACCATTTCGTTATTTTATGGTTTTGATAGATGCATCATCTAAGTGGTCACATGTATGTTTATTATCTACTCGTAATGTTGCATTTGCTAGATTCTTAGCTCAAATTATTCGTTTACATGCACAATTTCCAGATTATCCCATTAAGTCTGTTCGATTAGATAATGCTGGTGAATTTACCTCTAAAGCCTTCAATGATTATTGCATGTCATTAGGTATAGATGTTGAACATCCAGTTGCACATACTCATACTCAAAATGGTTTGGCAGAATCACTAATAAAACGTCTTCAGCTGATTGCTAGACCTATGCTTTTGAAAAGTAAATTACCTTTTGATGCTTGGGGACATGCCATATTACATGCTGTATCATTAATTCGAATCAGACCATCTGCTCATCATTCATATTCACCTTTACAGCTAGTGTTAGGTTCTCAACCCAATATTTCACATCTTCGTATATTTGGTTGTGCTGTTTATGTTCCTATTTCACCTCCACAACGTACTAAGATGGGACCACAACGTCAACTTGGTATCTATGTTGGTTTTGATTCTCCTTCTATTATTCGATATCTCGAACCACTAACTGGCGATATTTTCAAAGCTAGATTTGCAGATTGTCACTTTGATGAATCTATTTTTCCTCCTTTAGGCAACAAAGATTCTCAACATCATAAACATGATGATATCTCTTGGAACACTGTAACACAATATCATTTTGATCCACGAACAAAGCAGTGTGAACTTGAAGTTCAGAAAATTGTTCATTTACAAGGTATTGCTAATCAATTACCTGATGCATTTAATGATACTTCAAAAGTTTTGCAATCACATATTCCTGCTAGAAATTCTACTGAACGTATCAATGTCCCTGAAGGACAAATAGCAAGTGATGAATTAAAACCACGTCAGAAACGTGGAAGACCACTGGGAGCTAAAGATAGATTTCCCCGAAAAAGAAATGTCCAAACTCCTATCAAAGCCCTAGCAGAGCATACTCCAGAAGAGCATATTTCTCCTGTAGAGATTACTCCTGAAGAGAATAAACTTATTGAATCCCAACATTCTGAAAAAATATCTCTTGAAGAGATACAAATACCTGATGATGAAAATAATGAGCGCTCAATAACTCATAAAGAAATTTGGGATAGAAGTAAGATTATTGTTGACGATATATTTGCATATGCAGTTGCTACAGACATTACCAAAAGTAATGAGGATTCTGAGCCTAAATCCGTTGATGAATGTCGACATAGAAGTGATTGGCCTAAATGGCAAGAAGCTATGAAAGCAGAACTAAATTCTCTATCAAAAAGAGAAGTTTTTGGACCTGTAGTCCAGACACCAGAAGGTGTTCAACCAGTAGGATTCAAATGGGTGTTTGTGCGCAAGAGAAATGAGAATAATGAGATTACTCGTTATAAAGCGAGACTTGTAGCACAAGGTTTCTCGCAGAGACCAGGAATTGATTATGATGAAACATATTCTCCTGTCATGGATGGAATTACTTTTAGATTCTTAATTGGCCTAACGGTAGCTGAACGATTGACTATGCGTCTTATGGACGTAGTGACAGCTTATTTATATGGATCATTGGATAGTGAAATTTATATGAAAATCCCTGAAGGATTTCGGTTGCCTGAAGCAAAACCTAGAGGATTGTGTTCAATCAAACTCCAGCGTTCACTATATGGATTAAAACAATCCGGGCGCATGTGGTATAATCGATTGAGTGAATATCTTATTAGAGAAGAATTTACGAATGATCCAATTTGTCCATGCGTATTTATTAAAAAGTCAGAATCTGGATTTGTTATAATCGCTGTTTATGTTGATGACTTAAATTTAATTGGGACTCCTGAAGAGCTCACTAAAGCTGCTGATTATTTAAAAGCAGAATTTGAGATGAAAGATCTAGGAAAGACAAAATATTGTCTTGGTCTTCAGATCGAACATTTGAGTAATGGTATCTTTCTTCATCAATCTACTTATACCGAAAAAGTATTAAAGCAGTTCTACATGGATAAGGTACATCCTTTGAGTTCTCCAATGGTAGTTCGTGCACTTGATGTAAAGAAAGATCCATTTCGACCTCAAGATGAGGGGGAGGCATTACTTGGTCCAGAAGTACCATATTTGAGTGCAATTGGATCTTTGATGTATTTAGCCAATTGTACTAGACCAGATATTGCATTTCCTGTGAATTTGTTGGCCAGATATAGTTCTGCTCCTACTCGACGTCATTGGAATGGAGTTAAACATATCATGCGTTATCTGCGAGGAACAACCGACTTGGGTTTATTCTACTCATCAGATCTCAAGTCTCAGTTAGTTGGATATGCAGATGCCGGTTATTTATCCGATCCTCACAATGCCAAGTCTCAGACTGGTTACGTATTTCTTTTTGGAAATACTGTTATTTCTTGGAAATCAGTTAAACAAACACTCACAGCAACTTCTTCCAATCATTCTGAGATAGTGGCGATTTACGAAGCTAGTCGGGAATGCGTATGGCTGAGAGGAATGATTTCTCATATTCAAGAGAAGTGTGGATTACAATCTGTTAAAAGTATCCCAACGGTAGTCTATGAAGACAATGCTGCTTGTATAGCTCAGCTCCGCGGAGGATACATAAAAGGTGACAGGACTAAACACATCTCCCCGAAATTCTTCAGTACACATGAGCTCCAGAAGAGTGGTGATATAGATGTTCAACAAGTTCGTTCTTGTGATAATCTAGCAGATTTATTCACTAAAGCGTTACCACCTACAACATTCAAGAAGTTGGTCTATAAGATTGGTATGCGGAAACTCCAAGATCTTCTTGCATCAGGGGGAGTAAAGACATAAAGACAGTAATATTGATTGTACTCTTTTTCCTTCGACCAATGGTTTTTTCCCACAGGGTTTTCCTTGGCAAGGTTTTAACGAGGTAGTCTTCTCACTGATCTCACTGAGTTGCTATACAAGAATGATGTACTCTTTTTCCTTCATTAAGGTTTTTATCTCATTGGGTTTTTCCTTAGTAAGGTTTTAATGAGGCATACTCTTTGTATACGTGATCATCCAAGGGGGAGTGTTGTAAATGTTAGAAAAACATTTACTTAATGTGGATGATACACTTTACCAACTCAACCACTAATCCATCCAAATATATTAATTATGTTATACACCTAATGGACATATTTTAATAGTAGTGGATGGAGTGTTACACACCTAATAGACATGATTTAATAGTGGTGGATGAGATATTAGAATTAGTGGAGAAAATGCAATTAGCATTTATTGTATTAGTTGATTTAGGTGAGTTTTTGCACTATAAATAGGTGCTTAAACTTCATACTTTGTACACATCAATTGAAGAAAGTATTCTCTCATTTCTATCTTATTTCTATCTATTCAATTCTCTCCAAATATTATTCTAAATATTATTTTTTTTTTTTGATAAGATTTCCACCTCATGAATTATAGGTGAAACAAACTTAACGACTCAAGCATTGAGTTACATTAGGATGAACATTTATTAGAAAAATTAAAACTATTTTCCTATCATGGTACGTGAAAGCAAATAACAGATGTACTCAAGTTCTCAGCGACATCAGTACGACTAGCCGTCAGTGGGGGCAATGGAAGATCATCATCCGGTAAAGTGTCTCTCATCCATTCCTCGTCCACTATATCTAAAAGAACACCAAGGCTTAATTCTGCCATGCTAGCTCTCTCCAAGGAACCGGGGCTGCAACTTTCTTTCGATCGGAGATGGATTCTATTCTCCCATCCCTTCCTTTCCTCTTCCTACCCGTATGTCTCTTATTTTTTTTCTAAATATTATTCTTATAATACAAGATTTCTTAATCTTGATTTTGGGAATTATTTAATTCCTTGTTTTTCACAACAGTTAGCCTCAATGTCAAACAGTTGGGAGGCCACGAAAATGATTGTTTTTAGGGTTGTTAATAATTCTATTGGAAAATTAAAATGTGATGATGTTTATGATTTAATTGCAGAACTCCAAAAAAGGAAGAAATCAATTTTGCAAATGTCGTGACTAAAATTGCAAAGGATTCCCTGTTTTTCTTTTAATTAATATCCCAATTGATGATTGGATGTCGGTTTCAGGTGTACATGTTGAGTTACCAAAGGCATTTTGAGTAGATGTAGTTAACACTGCGATTTACTTGATTCAATTGTGGCTCATCAGCTCCTTCGGAGTATACAAAATTTGATAGCTTCATGAGCATTTATGGATTCACAAGAAGTGAGAAAGATCATTCTTTTTTTTACTTTAAATATTTTGATTATTCTTATATTATTCTGTTGTCACATGTGGATGATATGTTCATTACAAGATCAAACATTGAGGAGATAAACTAGGGTTGTTTATAGGGATGACAACGAGACGGGCGGGGCCTGAATGCATCAGGAAAACTTTGCTTTTGGTAGAGATTTAACTCATGGGCTATCATATATAGTTAAATATTTTGACCAATCTAAATCAATACTTTAATTGTATATATGGTATTTCATAAGAGTTATCTTATAAATTAAAATTCATATATGGTAGATATATACTAAAATGTATTACTATATATATAATATTGTATTTTATTAAACCCGGTTGAACCTTTGAAACTTAAACCGAAGAATTTTCAGATTTGTTGACTGTTTCGATTTTCAAAACCTTGGTCAAAATACGAATGGATTCAAAACTTAGGATTTAGAGTTTATCAATATCAATCATTCAAATAAAAGAGTTCTATAATTTATGTGTGTGTGTATATATATATATATGAGTATTAGATAATATCGGGTCACTAGCAAAGTGGGTTGCAAGGCGGAGTACAGGGCTAGGCGGGTTACTGAACAGATTCGGGCCCGCCCCACATGCAGATTGAGTTTTTGTTTGGCATATCTCTGCCCCGTTCTAATGTCAGATCGGAAAAAATCTACACGGGACAGGCACATCGAGTCATAACAAAATTGTCACCTTTAGTTGTTCTGTTCACGGCGTCAGTTATTTTCTAGCATAAAGACGACAAAGACTTCGAGTTGTAGAGAATGATTTACAGTTTGAAGACAGATTGTTTTCATATTTATGGTTGAAGCAATCTCCAAGTAAGAGATTGTTGAGGTTTTATGGAACCTTGGTTTTCTATTTATGTGGGGGGGGGGGGGGGGGGGGGGTGGTAGAGGGAGACACGATTTGATGAGAGAAGTTAGAAACTTGTTGCGAATTCGAAAAGGAATTTTCGGGAGACTTTTATTGTCTTGTTCAAAATTTGAAACGAATTAAATATATAGGTAAAATTGTACAAACTAGAGAACATGCGTTCCTACTCCTTATCCCCACCCACCCAAATAATGCATAAAAGACGTAACTTTTTTAAACAATATTTTTGTGTAAGATTTGTATTATATATATATATATATATAGCCGTTATCACATGAGGAGATACATCCATCATCACACACTCTCGGGTGTGGTGGCGGCCCCCACACGTGATGGGGTCATCACCACACCTAAATGTGTGGCAGGGAGAAATTCTGCACGGAAAAATTATAAGGAATTCCCCACTTGAAAATTTCACATATATATATATATATATCACAGATACCATGATGGAAGCATTTAACAAATACAAAAACCATTGATGGCTAATACGAGAAGCAAAACACAATTAGAAGTCAAAAAGGCTGCTCCAAGTATATTATTATCTTTAAATTGTTGTATTCGGTGGAGGTCACAGCTCAATTATAACATTATTAACATCACTACTTCTCAATTAATGGTAAATTATACAAGTAGTTTTACATGCTCATGCTAACTGCATCCCTTTACCATTGAATTTAAAATGTCCCAAGTTAGGCAAATTGAAAAATAAAACAATAAATCCCCTTCATCCGAACCCTAATTAACTCCTCTTAACCTAATGTTTTATTTATGTACGAGACCCTAAAAAGACACATGAATGATTGATTTCCAATATTACAATCCCTAATGTACCAAACCCTCAGCTGAGCATGAACCCAGGATCTTAATGATTGGAATTTCTGGATCCGACAACGGAACCATGAGAGCAGTTCTTACAAAAAGTGAGAGAATATTTTTCTAGAACAATAAAATTTTGTAGAATTATAAAATATGATATGTTTTTAAATTAATATATGGTGATAGGCTTGATGGGCATGTCTGTATTTGCTCATATGATGTAACTTCCAAGCACACTTGTTGAATAACAAGCAAAAAAATAGCTATCATATACCTGTTATTGTTCTTATTGGAATTTTATATAATTACTTACTAAAAGCAGGTATACTTTGTATGTGTAATAAACAGGATTCAATAGTGTACATGTTAGGAGTCCCCTATAGTAGCAGAATCAAGCATATGCGGATTAAATTCTCTTAGTTGGTATGCCTACCAATGATTGATGTCAGAGAAGGTGCCAGCCAGACCAATGATCCCTACAACACAAATTTGTCTTGTCTTTGTGTGCATGACAATCCTAATTTCTTATATTTGAAATGAGAATTATGGGACTTTTCTAGTAGGGTGATATAACTTGCTTGGTGAATCTCTTTAGAGACAAATTGGAGGTTTTGAGTTTGATTTCTGCTTTGAGAAATACTCATGTCGTTGTTAAACTCATATTTGAACTCATATCGAATGTCTAAAAGACAAATTCATATAGTGTCGCACTTACGATTAACCGTTTTTAACGATCCGGTTTCGGTTTGAAACCATCAACTATCTTTAAAATTGAAATTGAAGAATAATATATATATATATATATATATAAAAAATGCAGATTGCAGATGCAAAAAATAGTCCAGAAAATATTTCATAATACAAAAACCAGTCCAGAAAAATAGTGTAGACAGAAAAATACATAAAATATTGTAAAAAATAGAAAATAGTACAGAATCCATTCCAAAAAATACTACAAAAAATAGCCTCACATATTTCACACCTATATATATATATATTTATTTATTTAAATCTTAAATATATTTAAAATTAATCGGTTTGGTCCGATTTAACCGCAGTTTCAAAGAAATGGAACCATAGACCGGACCATATATCTTGGTTCGATCTGATTTTTCAAATCGTTCATTGGAATCTGGTCAAAAAATCGATCCAAATCGACCGATCTAATTTCTTATTTTCTATTGCAGAGTCATGCCAAAAAGGCCATTTTAGAAGGCAAAATGGTAATGACCCATAGTATCATAATATAACAAACAGGGCTTTCGGTCCATTTAAATTCCGGCCCAAGTTTAATACCTGAAAATAGGGAGAACAAAATAAATAGAGGTAAGTTAGGTATGATACTATTATAAATAACATTACATTGTATAATACATGTCTCTTGTTGTTTCATAGAAAGAACTACAGAAAAAGGAAGAAAAAAAAACAGAGAGAGGTTGAAATGGAAATCATTAGTGTTTGTCATATCTAGTGTTGTACTGTCCTTGTAGAACCAGGTGTGGGTGTCGGTGTGGTGCATGAACCAATATCAGAATAGAATGATGGATCCAAACCATCTTCAAAACCACTATTTGGGTTGTAACATAACCCAAAATTGTTATGTAACTTTAGATTTCTCTTCATTTTCCAAACAGTCTCTCTTTCTAATGGAATTGGACCGGATAATTGATTATCATTGAGCCTTAGTTCACTAAGATTTCTCAAGTTCCTAAAGCCATTAGGAATTGAACCATTGAACCGGTTACCATCAAGATAAATGACACGGAGGTTCGACAACCGGCCGATTGACTCGGGGATCGAGCCATGCATATTCATATTGGAGAGGATCAAGAACATTAAACCCTTCATCCCATCAAATGCATTACTGGGAAGCGAAGTAGTCGTCATGGGATTGCCTTTGAGATTCAAAACTTGGAGAGATTTCAAACTCTTGAACGTAGTGGGAAGTAAACCGGAAAGACGATTATAGCTTAAATCCATAAGAATGAGATCCTTTAGACCCACAATTGACTCGGGGATTGAACCGGTGAGATGGTTACGAGTAAAATCCATCTTGATTAGGGATTGACAACCTCCAATACTAGATGGAATTGGACCCATCAAAAGATTTTGGCTCAAATCCAAAATTTTCAAAGCCGGGAAACTTAAACCGGGAATTGAACCGCTTAATTTGTTCCAACTCAAATCCAACGACATCAGACCGGTAAGCCGGCCAAGTGAGTCCGGAATTGAACCGTTGAGACTGTTCTTGTGAAGATCAAGGATCCTCAACCGTGTAAGATTCCCCAACTCACTTGGTATGCGACCCACAAATCCATTATCTCTCAACACCAATGTCTGCAATGTGGGGCCCATCCGCCCCAAAAATGTCGGGATCCGTTGCGGATTGTTGCTGAAGCAACGGAAAAAGAACAAAGTCCGCAAGTGAGGAAGCTTGGTGATAGACTCCGAAACGTAAGACCGGGTCGGATCACACGTCGGGAAGGCCGTATCATCCGACAACGCACCGAAAGACAGCGAAACGACGTGCTGCACGTTTTCCTTGTCGGGCATGCACTCAATGCCGTGCCACCGTCCGCGGCAGACGTCAGGGATCTCGGTTGCCCAATCGTTACCCGTGGCCCTCATAATCTCGTAGACCGCCTCTTGCTCAATCCGGTCGGTTCGTGCCCCATTTTGATTCGTGGAGAAAGCGGGTTGTGGCCCATCAATCAGTGCCGAAGAAGGAACATCGGAATCTGATGTTATGACCGTGAAAGGACTGACGAGTGGCAAGAGAATTGAGAGACTGAGGAGTTTTTGCAGTGAGAAATACTGGACTGCCATTTTGAATTTTTGCGTGGAGAGTGGAGATGGAGGGATTGTGGGCTTGGGCTTTTATAGTGGTAGGGTTTGGATTGTGGAGTTAAAGAGAAGAGTGAGGTTGGTGTAGGTAGTTAGTTTGTTTCACGAGAATTGGAGGAATTGAAATTAATGAATGGACTTGGACTCTGAGCATTAATGGCTGTCACGAGATCTCTGTTCTTTGTTGGGTTTGGGTCCAATGGACTCGCTTCTCCGGGCTACTATTATGTTTTTCTAACCACAAAGAATATGCGACGTGGTTTTGTACTTTGGTTGGCACGGAATTGAAAGACTTCTCTGCCGACCCATGCTCTGAAAATATCGGTAGAATATAATTATGCAATTTAACGACAGAGACTTCAATTGTAGGGATTGGTGACTTAATTTTTATGTTGTGCATTTCTTATGTGATTCATAATATAATTATTAACGAAAATCCAAGGATTATGAATTAATTAGTGGATATATGATTAAAAAAATAGTTAGTTGTTATTGATCGCGTGTCAATTTATAAAATAAGAAATATGGTTGTCATGAGTTCTTTTTTGTTTCTAGGACTTCATATCATAAGCATGTGTGTCTAGGTGTGAACTTCATGCCTAAATTATTGATTAAACATATGTTGCAATCACCTTTACTATGGATTTTCATGGGTTTGGATTGTTATTTCGTAAATTAACTCTCAATTTTATGTAACTTAAGATTTAATTGGAGCTTTTAGTATCAATGTTTGATGGATACATATATAAGATATTGGTGGAAATTTAAATTTTTTGTTAATTATTTTGACTAATATCTACAGGGCAGATAGTGATTTTGATTTTGTTTCCTCTAAGAAATTTTATCTTTTTATATCATCCATTTTTTTAATAGATTCAAACTAGTGCCCTAAGAATTAATTAATTTGTCATGAGTCATGAGTCATGAGTTTAGGCTCTAAGCTATGTAAATCATATTGTTTTTGCCCGTTTTTTCATTATAATGTGATAGAAAAAAAATTAAAAAATTAATGTTTATCCTCTCAATATATTACTGTTATTTGAATGAGATATAATGATTTGTCAATTAAGAAAATATTTTAACAAAAATATTATGTTTTTAGACCCAACTTGTCCCAAGTCTATGTTACCCTCCATATAAGGATGTTAATTTCGAATAAAACTGAAAAAAAACATAAACTTCTCTCTTTTTTTTTTTTTTTATTATCAGATTTAGGGTATAATTATTCCTCGTCTTTTTCATGTGTTTTCTCGTATCTAATTTGTAGTATCTACCCCTTGTGCCTCATTAGAGCACTCTCAAATCTTATCAATCTAGACTCGCCTACCTTATCATTGAAAACCATTTACCCGATAATCTTGTTAAAAAAAAGAGCAATATCATCATCAAGAACTTGATACTGTTGTTGTTGCTGCATGAATTATGAATTACTGTGATAAAATTTCTTGCCCCCAATTATGTTCTTTGTGAACTTTTATTGTTTTCAATTTTATTTATTCTCGATCATTTGAATCAGAGAATGTACATTTTTATAATCTTGATTATAATCTGTAATGAAACTTCCTTCATCTCTCCTGTAATTTAAGAAATTGAAGGAATTAGTAACACAAGACGTGAATCTTATTTTACTTTAAGACTTTGCTTGAGAGAAGTGTTTAGAGGGGTTGGGAGAGGTTCGTGAACAAGCGAATCCCTCCGAATCTCATTCGAACACCTCCCAACACTTTTTTTTTCTCAATCCCTCAAAATGAAGAGTTTGAAAGTGTTCACTCACATAAACCCTCTATCCTTATAAATATCAAGTAAAGATTCACTTTCATGAACCTCTCCCAACCCTCATGTCAAGCATAACATAAGAGGCAACGAGCATAAATCACTCCAAACAGTTCATGCCTCACTTAAGAGGAATCAAAACGTAGATAGGAAAATATTAAGGAATCAAAATTTTCAACCATCCAAAATTCACATATTTTTTTCTTAACTAAAAGCCTGGTGCCTGGCTTTTGCGTGGAATTTTAACCTGCTTTTTAGCTTCCATGTAGTTAGATCACTCAGGAATTTATTGTTTTATGTATGTAAAAAAAAATTCATTATTTTTTAATTACATTATTATTAAAAATAATATAATTAAAAACTGTAACCCACATATCACATATATAACCCCACACAAAATCATTCATTTGATCGATTCATGGCCAAATGCACTTTGAAGTTTATTGTTTTATGTAAGGATAAGTATCAGATTAGTCCCTGTACTTTTAATTTTTGATCATCTAAGTTTTGAACTTTTTTTGAACTGAAGAAGTCCTTATACTTTTTTTAATTATGGATCACCATAGATATACATCAAGTCAGGTCCCGAGTTATCGGTCGAATAGAGGTTTGCAATGGCTTTGAGGCTCTCTAGGGATATAATCAATTTGGAAATTGGGGCTTCTATTGATCATATCCTCGAGCCTACTACACTGCTACACTAGATATTATATTTTACGGCGACCTTAACAGTGACATAAAGTAGTTGCCGTAAAAACATAGAATATATGTGATGACAATGAATTGCGCCGTTATATATTCATATTCATATATTATCGGCAACTTTTATTTTCGCCTCATATTCGTGTAATAATTAGCAGCAACACGTTAGCTCGCCCTAAATAGTCATACTAGCTAATATACGGCGATATTAATATTTGTCGTTAATAAGTATAACCTTTTAACGAAAATTTTATTTTATTGTCGTAAATACATTGTACAATTGACGGCGACTATATTTGTTGCCGCAAATATATAAAAATGAAAATAAAATTGTTATCTAAAAAAAAAATTATTATTGTTGTATGGCGACATACGTCGCTGTTACATGCCAAAAATGTGCGAAAAAACATTTTGATCTCCATCCATATTGATCTTAAATTTTCCTTCCTTCTCTCTGAAAATTTTGAGTCTCATCCTTCTCTCAAAATCCCTTCTCTTAGAACCCTGCTTTCAGCCTAACAATTTCTCAAAATCCTACTCTGAGCCTCGATCGTTGGTGAGTCGTCGTCGTCACTATCATTGACGAATCTTCGTTCCCCTTTTTCTCCCTTTCGGCCTCAATCTTTGAGTGACGAATCCTTTAGGTTTGAAATTTATAGATTGATTTGGGTTAAATATTTATTGACTGATCGAGGGAAAAAAAAAATTGACCGAGTGTGTAGAGTTACATCACTTTCGCATACAAAGTTGAAACATTTTGACTTGCTTTAATCACATGTTGTATCAACCTTTCATATAATGGTATTCCAAAACTATAATAGGATGCTGCCAAACAAGAAGTTACACCCGAATCCACACACACTTTACAACAAGTTTTACAATTTTGAAGCATTCATATCTTCTTTTTTATCATGCTATCAAATTTATCTTAACTCGATCGGATAAATAATATTTTCATAAAACAAATGCTATCCATAACTACACGTCACTGTCACCTGTATTGTATGGGAACAGCAACAAACCTTAAGCCCTTCCACTTGCCGGATCAAGCAATCGCCACGCACAAACGGAAATTTGTACACTGACACGTCAAATGCACATCTATATATACATATACATATATATATATATATCACAATTTAATACATACACTTTTGTGTATATATATTTCAAATTCAAAATCTTTGGGAGCAAATCCAAAAAGAAAAAACAAAGACAAAGAAAATGCAGCAACAGAGAGAGCACAACACCGCCGCCACGGCGGAGAACCAAACGGTAACCGGCCAGAAGCCAAGTCTGAAAGAAAGGAAAGTGAAGGATCTAACTACGAACAAGAGGAGACTTGTGGAGGTACCGTACACGGCAACTTTAGGCCACACGATGAACGCCTTGGTAGCAAACAAAGTGGTGGCGGTGCCAGTGGCTGCGCCTCCGGGGCACTGGATAGGTGCAGGTGGGTCCATGATCATGGAATCTGATAAACAGACTGGCGCCGTACGGAAGCACTACATAGGTATGGTCAACATGTTTGATATATTGGCACACATCGCTGGAGATGATAGCGATGTGTTTGATCTCGATGAAAAGATGTCCGTACCTGTGTCCAACATCATAGGACACTGCCTCGAAGACCTTAGTCTATGGACTCTAAACCCCGACACAAGGTAACTTCATACTCCCTAATTATACGGATTTGGGTTTTTTTTAATCCAACTATTTCAGATGATTTCAAATATTGAGATGAATAAACACGATTTCATATGGTATGTGGGCATGGGGTTCACGATTTAACATGAATCATTCGCATCCATCACTGTCACTTCCACTTGAGATAATTGTGAGATAATCCTTATTTGAAATCTATTGACATCCATTGTGGATGCAGTGTAGGGGAGTGTATGGAAGTATTTAGCAAAGGCGTCCACCGAGCCTTAGTCCCGGTGGACAGTAGAATGGAGAACGTGTCAGGAGTGGAGCTCGTGGAGTCCGCGTCGAGCTATCGAATGCTTACACAGATGGACTTGTTGATATTCTTGAAGGAGCGACATGCGGACGAGCTCCGGGGCATCATGTCACGGAGCGTCGCGGAGTTGAGAGCCGTGAACTCAAACGTATTCGCAATAACAGATCGTACCAAAGTTATCGAAGCCATCAAGTCCATGAGAGCTGTCATGTTAAACGCTGTCCCAATAGTCCAATCCACAAACACCATTCAAGAAGATCACTGCAGACACATTATTGAGGGTGGAGGGAGGAAGGTGGTGGGGACATTTTCGGCAACAGATCTGAGAGGGTGCCATTTAGCTTCACTAAAGACGTGGTTACAGCTTACAGCTCTGCACTTCACTGAGGAGATATTGAGGAGTCCTTTGTTTTCATCTTCAGGTGTAGGATCGCCCAGGGAACTTGTGACTTGCCAGGTTGATTCACCATTGGGGGATGTTATTGACAAGGCTGTCTCTCATCATGTTCACCGAGTTTGGGTCGTGGACCAAATTGGCCTGCTTGTTGGGCTGGTCTCTATTACAGACATGATCAGAGTATTAAGGGCCAGTATACTTTCGGAGTCCAATGTAATGTGACAGTTATAGACAAGTCACACTTTGTAAATTTTGACAGAGATGTCTCTGTTCCTTTCGTTTCTTGTGTTAAGGAGTTTTGGAACGCGTGTTCAAGAACTGCCTTTGAGTTTAGTGCTGAATTTCTTGGTTTAATTACTTGAAAACTATTACTATTTATTATCTTTATTGATATTTCGTGTGCATTGCCACACAATTACGACAAAATACAGTTAACTTGTTTGTTAGAAATAGCATACTCATGAGTGTTATATGGTAATAAATAGGATACTCATTTTTTATTAAAAATATCATTTTTAAATCCTAATTGATGTGGAATATAAGTCTTAAAGTGATAGTAACGGGAGAAAGTGAGTAGCCATTAGAAACATTAATATCTGATCTCCCAGAGATACACAAACACTGTTTATGAAAAATAAATTTAGGTTTTGCTTTTTTCACAATTATATGAGCTTTAAATTGTATAAAATTCAATATAAAATTCAGAATAAAAACCGAGTCCCACAACTTTAAATTATATAAAATGTTGTGGGTGTTTGACTTATTTTTTCTGTTAGATTAATTTTATAAATAAAATTACAAAAAAAGATATCACGATAAAAAGTAATTGGAAATTTTTAAAATACATAGAGACAATTAAGTAATGTGGTTGTACATTCTTTGGGCTCCACAATTTTGAATTATGAAAAACTATGGAGTGAACAAATACAATAAAAGGAACATTTGATGGCCCATTAAATTCAAAAAATAGGTCTCACTTTTATCTCACAAAAATACAACTTTCAATACAATCAAATTAATATAACACATATTTCAATAAATTCACATCACCAAAACACTCTCTCAATATTGTCACATCAATAAAACACATCTCCCAATACAAAATCATTATCCAACTATCTATTTTTTCATTCTCTCATCCATTTTCATACAAAATTCATAATGGGTTCCATATCTTTTACAAAAGTCAAGCCACATCATCATCTATATCATCAAAACACATCTCTCAATACAGCCATATCAACAAAATATATTTCTCAATACAGCCACATAAACAAAAACACACATTCTCATGCATTATTCATTCCCCGTTAAAAATGTCCTATTATATTTGCTCTGACAACATTTTCAATTTTAAGGCTCACAATTTGAAATTGTCAACAAATATGACATTCGACCCATTAAAAATGTCCTATTATATTTGCTCTGACAACATTTTCAATTTTAAGGCTCACAACTTGAAATTGTCAACAAATATGACATTCGATTGAGACACCATTTGCACTTTAAGTTGTACCATAGGTTAAACAAATGGGCCCTTAGGCCTAATATTCAAGTCTGATTCAACTACTAGCCGACTATAATTTATTTGCTGATCCACAACCACAATGATTGATAGATTAAAAGACAAATCACTGTCCACCAATCTTTGTGATTTTCATGTATTCCCTTCCAGTGCTTTCTTAGAGCAACTCCAATGGTAGAAGCTTCAAATTTTTCAACATGATCCAACTTCTATTACAACAAAACACGACTCCCAATACAGTCATATCAACAACACATATTCCAATATAATTTTTCTCAATTTTCATTCACAAACACTCTAAATATCAAGCATCAACACAATTTTTCTCATACTTTTCTACCATATTTCACCTTTTTCTACCATCTTACACATCTTCCAATATAATTTTTTCAAATCATTCTCTCTGCACACTCCAAAATTTCCAGCGTCATTATCCAGCGTACCATTGGAGTTGCTCTTATAATAGTATGAAGGAGAATATATGATCAATATATTTACACGATATTAGGGAGAGATTTTCCCATGTCTGCTATATGCGAACTCAACAAAGTCCAAAGCTTCCTCCTAGAGATATCAACAATTCCAGAATATATATATGGAGGGCCATCTGAAGCAATGGTTGACTTGAAAGTCCTACTTCACAAAATATGGCTTGATCAGATGCATCCTCATTGATGCTGCAAACATATCGGACATGAGTTTCATATTTACGTATTGTGGTGGGAAGCCAGAATCTCTGCATTCTTATTCCTCCGAGACAGGCGCATCAATGGGGCAGGATCCATCATCTACATTGGCAAGGGGGTTAAACAAATGCGAGCTAGTATCCATACATCCTGGAACCAGATCTAGATCGCAACGATCGCCCTGAAACACGTGTTCATTAGCATTAAACTGACAGCAGACTTTTACACTTAAGTGGCATACAAAAATTAGCTCATAACGCAACAGAAATGAGCTGGTGTATGTAAAGAATTTACTTACTCCCTCAACAGTTAAGTTGCCAACCATAGCACAGCTTGGAACAACAACGTTAGTATCTGGAAATATTGCTTTTTCACATGCGCCTTCTTTGCTCAACTCTTCAGCCAGTCCCTGCGACATAATTACAGTTGCCTTAATTTCCTTTAGAATGCCACATATAACATATAAAAGAGTATGATTACGAGCTATCTTAATTTCATCTCGAAGCAAATGGAGACGAATCTCATTTTTCATCGGAGATGAATCCTCGAACTGTCTAAATCATTTCTATTGCTGTCAAGACTGTCAACTAACGGATATCAAAAATTGTATTATAAACAAAGCTTTCCACCACACACGAGCGTGCAGACACAAGCTCTGCCAACCTCATTGAAGAACTCAATGGATTTGTTTCGCCAAGCTTTTGGAACTTGAAACCGCAGTCTATAGGGGCCATCCCAATCAACTCCATTTGTGAATGAAAATATCACATTAAGGGCTGCAAAATGTAATAAGCTCCATCAAAGAAAAATTTTATGTCCTGCTAGGAGGGTAAAAATTTCAGAAAAGTGCTAACCATGCTTAGGGATGACAATCTGAATGGTAAATATAGGACCGTCAGCTGTTCCTCTGTCCGTCTTTCGCATTGCCCTTGGCTCACCACCACACATTATTGGTTGATTAAAACCCCCTGCAAAGATAACTCATCCCATGGTCATGATTGAAGACTGTACACTCATCGTAGTTCACCATTAGCAATAGCAAAAGAATGCACTTGTGCAAAAAAATTAACTAGGGTTACACCGACCACTTTCACCGTAGATTTCATGGCCATAATTAACCAGGATATATCCAAAGAAAAAACTAAAAACGAACAGACATCCACAGAATGTAACAAATCATCTGCATTCGAAAGTTTGAGCTGTGCTTTTGTCTTATTTTATAAAAGAATGATGATTCAGTATCCATGAACTCACACAAATTTAGCTTGAAAACGTATTTCATATGCCTAAACAACAGCTCTCAACAGAGGAAAAAAAATAGTTCAAATGCCTTTGGACGTCCTAAGGAGATGCATTGGATCAGGAATTACCATTGAATGCAACTCCGTATTCTTGATTAAGAGCAAGTTTATTTGCAGCTGGGTTGTAAAAAAGCTTTAGCTTCTCCCCCTTGACCATTTACATGGACACCGTTATCAAAAGTGGATAACCAAGAAAAATCAATTGAGTTCTTAAGTTCAGCAGCTAGAACAAACTTACAGCTGTTGGAGGAAGACCATTCATAGTTTTCCAATACACAGGAGCCCGCCCAAGTTCAAACATAGCCCAGGACGGAAGGGTAAAACTGAAGAAAAGATGCAAGAGGAAATCAGATTTCCCAGAGGTAAAAAGGACAGATCATCTATGTAGATGGGATTGGATCCATAGTGCCAATTTAATCTTAAGCAAAGTGATCAATGATCTTCAACATTCCTCATTTATTATCAAATTTTCATATATAACGAACAATTATCACTTTTAATTGTAGAATGCTGATTCGAGAACATATATACTATATCCAAATACACAAAATAACAAGTTCAATTGTTTCCATAGAGAGCACACGGTACAAGCACTCACAACTACAAATGGTTGGAAGTTAAAGCACTTACTCTTTTATTTCCTCCTTCACAGGAGCAGTCTCAACAGCTGCAGTAGCACTCACTTTCAAGCTGTTCTTAACTACTTTCTTCTTTCGAGAAGTAATTGGGAGAGAAGCACCCACAAAACCACTAGCTGCATCAGTTAGAGCAGAAGCATAATAGCACTCAACATTCCAAGACATGATCTTTTTCCTCTCAGTAGGAATAATTTTAGTTATTGCTTTTCAACAATTTCAGATGAAGAATTAAACCACAAAAAGATGAATGAAATTGGAATTGAATCAAGTAAGCAACATGCCTGTACTTCCATAGAATTGTGTGTTTTTTGTTAGATGCCATTAAAAACATCTAAATCCTTTTATTTTAATGGCTCAGGTTGATTCCAAGTACAAAAAGAAAGGAGGGTAACCTTCAATAATTTCTGTTCTCTTGGATTGTCTGGTATATTTAGGCATCTCGGTTCCCTTCTATTCACTTTTTGAAGAGAATCAGAGTTTTTCCTCTCTTTGTCAGTTCTGCCGTCTTAGATTGTCTGGCATATATTTTGGGATCTTGCTTACCTTGAACTAACAGAAAAACTGTACTTCTCCTCAAATTGTAAAAGCTAACTAGAATATCCAAGTATGACTGTAATCCTGAAGTTTTTCAGGCTAGAATGATTTCAATATAAGATTACTCAATCGCTAGCCTATTTTGACAAACATTTGTGCAGTTGCAGAAGCAACCAAAAGGGGCATAATAGAGAATGAAAAACTCACCAAGTGGATGTGAAAGACATGAACTTGCTTTGGAACTAGAAAGAGACCGCGTGGCTGAGTAAGACTGTGCCAGAGACATAAAGCTTGACACATTTGTTGCCGCCATGACACAAAATATATTCAGTGCTGACTGAACCTCCTAGAGACACGATGCCAGGGCAATATATAATGTCAACTAGACAACAAAAAGGTTGAAGTAGTCGGCAGGGGAGAGGAGAAGAGGTGAGGTTGCAAGTGGAGAGCGATTCGGATCCACAAGTGTGATAGAAATATCTGAACTACTGAAACTAAAATATCTGGACATTTATGAGACGCCTCCAAATACCCATATCTGAACAGAATAGCCCTAGAACCATAAACAACCTTATCCCCAATTTTGTCTTTTTCTCAATTTTACATGGTTTCTGTACAAAAGTGGCAGTGTCATCCGTTATTATTATATATATAAACCCCACCAGCCCAATTTCAACAATAAAATCACAGAAACAATACAAAACCAAAGTCTCTGACCCAATGGCTTTGGTAACATCGCCATTACCCAAATCCAAAATCTCCCCAATTTTGCCTCTTGGTGGATCAATAAAACCCATCTCAAATTTGATTCTAAATCGTGGCCGCCGCCGCAACAACTCAAGATCAAATCAACCCAATAAACGAGTGAGCTCAAGAAGAGTAGCACCACTGGTTAGTGCATTGCCTAGAGAAGCGGCGGTGCCAGAGCCACAGAATTGTGGGAGAATTCGGTTATCAAATGTGGTGGGGGAACGGAAGATGACTTTGTTTAGGGGAAGAGAATGGAACACATTGGATATTGCAAAAGCTGGCGTCATTTTTGCAACGCATTTTCTTAGTCTTTTTGCGCCGTTTCAATTCAATTGGAGTGCTTTCTGGGTCGCTTTTGCGCTCTATCTGATAACAGGGCTTCTGGGTATTACTCTTTCATTTCATAGAAACCTTTCACACAGGAGTTTCAAGCTCCCCAAATGGCTCGAGTACTCGTTTGCATATTGTGGAGTTCAAGCACTTCAGGTGCGTCTCCAGACATCAATTTGTGTTCTTGCTTATGACTTTATGAATCTGTTTAATGGAAGAGATTAAGTTTTCTGGGTTGTTTCAGGGGACTCCAATTGATTGGGTGAGCACTCATAGATACCACCACCAGTTTTGTGATACTGAGAGAGACCCACATAGTCCCATTGAAGGCTTTTGGTATAGTCACATGAGTTGGCTCTTCGATAAAAACTCCATGACTGAAAGGGTACAGATACTGGTTTTTGAATCTCTTGTTCTCTTTCATGTTATATAATACCTAGTGTTGTGATGTTAATGGACTATTTGCAGTGTGGAGATAATAACAATGTTGGGGACTTGAAGAAGCAGCCATTCTACAGGTTTATTCAAAGCACCTACATTTTACATCCAATTGCACTCGGTGCTCTGCTTTATGCATTGGGAGGATTTCCCTTCCTTGTGTGGGGAATGGTAAGGAATAATCTTTCATATTTGTCTTTTAATGATCTTATCTTTCAAAATGGCTGTACTCATGCAAGGTAATAGTGATTAGACACATAAAATTTTTAATTGATTGCTGCACCTAGGGTGCACATTCAGATTTCAGTTCGGTTTTTAACCAAAATCGACATTTTCGAATTAATTCAGTTATGATATTTTACAATCCACAACTAAAATATATAATATATGTGTAAGATAATCAAACTGAAATTTAATTTTTTTTAGATCGGATCGATTTTCAGTTTTGCATAACGCACTAAAAAACATTACAATTAAAAATAGAGACCACAAAATCTTATGTTTTTGGGTTTTAGATTTTGTGGCATTGAAATTACTTTCACTCCGTAATAGATGCATCGCGCGATCAATTTCGATCACCTTTGCAGTTCTAATGTTAAATTGAGAATAATATTTGAACCTAAATCTTATGTTTTTGGGTTTTAGATTATTTGAATAACTAAATCTATAAAATATAAAATCTTACCTGGTTTTTTTAGTTAAATCCAAAACCGAAAAAAAATAACCGAACAAAAAATATCTGGAAAAAATCAAAATTTATAACCGAAAAACGACAGTTTGAATCAGTTCCTTGATTCGGTATTGGATTTGGGGACCCCTAGCTGCACCAGACTAGTATATACTGTTTATGATGGACTACGAGATTTGAAAGCTTTATCAACTGACTAATTTGGTCTGGTCTTCCTATCTTTTTTTCATGATTGTGATTACTTTGTCTGTTAACAGAGCTTGAGCTGTATAATGTTAATTTATACACACACACACACACACACACACATATATATATATATACATATATTTCTGATTCAGGGATGTAAAACACCAAGTTTATACAATTGCAGGGAGTGAGAGTTGTTTGGGTATACCACATAACTTGGATGGTAAACTCTGTTTGCCATGTATGGGGAAAGCAAGCATGGAAAACTGGCGACTTGTCCCGGAACAACTGGTATAAGTTAAAACATTCTCATATCTAATTAGTATTATAAGCAGTATATATTTTTTTGTTTTGCCTAGCAATCAATGGTTAATTAATTATATGAGTGTTTAATTAGGGTGGTGGCAGTGCTTGCATTTGGAGAAGGTTGGCATAATAACCATCATGCCTTCGAGTACTCTGCTCGACACGGCCTCGAATGGTGGCAACTTGACCTGACTTGGTTTGTGGTTAGGCTTCTTCAAGCTGCAGGATTGGCCTCTGAAGTGAAGCTGCCTAGTGAAATGCAAAAACAGAGAATGGCTTTCAACCATTGAAGATCTGTTGAGTACTTTAGTGTTTTTCTTTTCCACCCATATGTTTCCTTTGATACTGGATGTTTAATGAAACTGCAGCAGATCAAGCAAACCATTTTTGTATAAAGTTCCAAAATAAAGATGGTTTTGGATTTGGAACAGTTTTATTATGTTGAAGCATGGAATTGGAAATCTGAAATTGCTCAGAACATCCATGTCCCTGTCCTGCTATGCACAGCTCATGTGGGTCTGTGCATGTATGGGCTCTAAGGCTCTTAGGTTCTTTTAGTTTACTTTAGGGTTTCCTTTATTGGATCTTTAAGGCCCATAATAAAACCTATATGGTGCATGTCACCATCTCGAGCAATGCGAATGCGATTCCCACCTATAAACAAAAAGATTGCACTTCATGAGTTCATGTCAAGTGACTTAATCAGCCTTTTTTTAATGGATAACGATTATAGGGTCATTTTGACATTCGATATGAGGATAAATTCAGATCGTCAGGTAATAAATGCGATTCCCACCTATGAACAAAAAGATTACACATACATATCCGCACACATACAAGTTTATTACCTGATGAGAGGATGAGTCAAAATTCAAAATGTGACCACCAAAACAATAATTTTGTTCAGAATCGAATTCAATATTTTTGTTCAGAATCGAATTCATAACTTTTTTAGTTCATATAATTTATCCTTAGAAAAATTGATTACTAAGTTATCATCTTAGTGATTAACACTCGGTAAATGTGCGCAACGGTTCATCAAATTTATATATGCTCGAAAATTTGCAACTTCGATGCTTAAAAGACAAAAAGGAAGAGAAGAACAGAAAGATAACTATATAGAACAAAATGAAACAATTTATATGTAATGACAATACTACATAAGCACGGGAGCATAAAGACATTCTTATTATATATATATATTGCATGGGTATGATCGCCTTCAAAAAGTGCTTGCATTAAACAAATTGAGGCTTGATGACATATATATATATATATATATATATATATCATCCTTAATCCCAAGCAAAGCATGCTTCGCAAGCTAGTGAGGTCCGTATGAATTTTTTAATAGAAACATGGGTTCCCATGTATGTGCATCAGAGCTGTCTGTAGATAATTGTATTATAAATAATTATTATTTTGTTATCATTAGTTGATTAATTTCATTCGATCAAAAGCTTGCACATTACTTCAATGATGAATTGATGATAAATTCGCATCGTGACTGTCTAATCTTCGTATAATTAATCAGGAATTATGTATGTATGGATGCGTTTTTACATCCAATACATTTTCTGTTCTCTGATATCTCTACGGACGTTCTTACTCCCTCCACACAATTTTATTTTCGGAAAATTATATCATCTCTCCCATCAGAACCATCACCACTTTAATTTAGGGGAATTATCACCCGAGTAGCGAGCCGGTCAGCCGGATCACAACTAAATTGTATTTAAACAAAACAAAATTGAAGTGTAACAAAATTGAAGTGTATTTAATGTAATAATGTAGTTGCTTACGTCACACAAAAGCATGCTTTTGAAGTCAGATTGTCTAAGGTTTGTACAAACATGTTAACATGCGTGGGAGCACGAATATAATACTCACTCCCTTTCAAAATATTTGTCGTTTTAGAGATTTAATTTTGTTTTAAAATATTTGTCGCTTTATGATTTCAAAACATAATTAATATATTTTTTGACAAATTTAGCCTTATCGTGAAAAACAAAAGTAATGGAAAGATGTGAGAAATGAGAGTAATTAATAAGGGTATTTCTATCTAACACATTTATTTTTTACTAATATTAAAGTTATTTAATAGCTTTCTTAATTCTTGTGTCAAAATCTTAAACGACAGATACTTTGAAGCGGAGGGAGTAATTTACATCCAAATTTGCACAACTGTAATAAAGAGAATTTAATGGCAAAGGCTATGTTTATTGTACATTTCGCAAAGTTTAAATTTGTGGGATTCATAATAAAAAATACTGTGTCAATCATTTGTTGACGGCTTAAAGCTGCGAGATTTACAATATTTTACACTCACATTACATAGTTGTTTGGTTGAGCCATATTTTGGTCACGAAAATGGGTGAGGATCGTCAACTTACATTTGTGTTTGAACAATCATTGCTTCCAAAGTTGAAGTCTTGAGCAATTGGTAAATGAATTATTCGGCCAACGATTCGTTTTCACTTCTTTTGGTTCATCCCCTTTTTTCTTTGATTCTCGAGAATTGAGCAAACTTGTAACATTGTCGCCATCTTATCTTCCATTGAATAAATCTTTTAATCCTTATTTATTTTCTTATATTAATGTTCTTAACGAAATTGAAAATCAAGTTATTATGCAACGCTTTCAATCTATGAAGTCTTGTAGGGAGCAATTGTAATTGAACTAGATATTTTGTAATGTTTAACTATATTGGTTTATAATTGTTATTTTTCTAAGTCAATCCGTTTGGGTATTGGATAAGTTTACTAGACTATTAGTAATTATCTCTTTGTCATATAAATATCTCAAAAAAAATTCCGCTGGCGCTATCCCGGAACCTTCGCTAACTTAGTTGTGACCCCCTCAACTTATACCCTGCCTTCGCCCCTGCATATCCTTGCTGATCATGCTCTAGGTGTTATATAAATTCCTCGACGTTGGATCAACAATTAAAGTCATACTTATTTAGTTTTATCTGTCACTCCTCCATGTTATGAATTGAAAGAGTCTCACGTCGTTTGAACAACTCCAATGATGTGATTTTACTAGAAACTCATGTCTCTAGACACCAAGAGGTCTTCTTTTAGGTTTAAGTGTCGTTAAGTGAGAAGGTTAAAAAAAATAAAGTCGTACATGTTCAACATATTCAATAAAATTGGACAATGTAAAACAAAAAATATATTAAATGTGAGTAGGCATAAAATTTATAATATGATATCGAAGCGACATCTAACTGTCCATATATTGGTTCTTACATAACTCACAAGTGCAAAGTAGTGTTATAAATTGAAAGAGTCTCACATCACTTAGATAATACATTCGATCTTGCAGACCCGATATATCCAAGAAAATTGAACAACCTAAAACGGATAATATGTTATTATGCGAGTCGACAACACTCCAATCGAAACCCATGACTAGTACCTATTTAGGCAACCACAATGGTGCCAAATATAATGGGTCATTAATTGTTGATGTTGCTATATTGAAAAATGTGTTTTGTTGATGTGGTTGTATTGAGATATGTATTTTAGTGATGTGGCTTGACTTTTTGTAATAAAGATGAGATCCAATCTTGATTTTGGTATAAATTTGATGAGGATAGTATGAAAGATAAGATAGTAGTTGAGTTAGATAATAATTTTGTATCGAGAGATATATTTTGTTGATATGACAATATTAAAATATATATTATATTAAAAATTATATTTTGGTGAGAGCACCATTGGTTGCCCTTAGAAAAGTCGAATTCATGACATGAAGAGACCCACAACGCCACAGAACGAACAAAATGAAGAAGAAAAAAAAATTAACTTCATGTAGTAGTAACTGGTCCACAAAAATTAATGACATACACCTGTCACTTCTGGCCTTGTTTAGCCCGTAAACTTCTATGAATTTCTACAGAGAAAGTCAGATTAAAAGTGAAGTCAAGGAAAAGGTCAAAAAAAAAGAAGAGAAAAATGGTTTTCCTTCTGAACTAGAAGAAGAGTGGGGGTTGGGTGACTGGGCAAGTGACCGGCTGCAGATTATTGTCGGGGCCGGACGGTAAACGCCGCAATTAAACCTGCCACACACGACAGCAGAACAGCACGCGATGTAACCGTTCACGAGGACAGCTGGTCGCCAACAACCACTCCGCTCCATTTCTCTGCAGGTTGTGGGCTGGTCCGACCGATACCCCACATTCACCTCGATATTACCCACCCCCAGACCAGGCCCCTCTCTCTGGGTTTTTTTTTACCCTTGAAAAAAATAAGAAAAGAAAGTGAGTGGGATCTGCATTCAAGGCAGTGGCAATCCCTTTAAATAGCAGCCAGCTATTCTCAACTCTCAACTTGCCGCTTCGAAGTTCGAACACAACACACAAAACCCTAAACCCCCTGAAATAAGTGCGACCTACTGATCAAGTGAGTAGCCAAGACGGGTCTCCCTCTGTGGTTTCTTGTTTTGGGTGCGGATAGATTACGCGCCGGCGCCGACATGAGTCGTTTACTCGCATTGCTCTTACACCAGGTGAATCAGATCATATATGTTTAGAATAGTATACTGTAACTCTCGTACAATATTAGTTGTATATATATATGTACTAGTACTACTGTCTACTTGTAAGGGTGTAAATAATTAAAAGAATGATTAATTTCTTCCGTAGGGAGTATTAGATGAACAGTTCTTGCAGCTGCAGCAGCTTCAGGATGAGAGCTCTCCAAACTTTGTCTCCGAGGTTGTCAACATTTACTTCCACGAGTCCGAGAAGCTCTTGAGGAATCTCAGAGCATTACTGTAATATTATTCTTCAACCTCTTGTCCTAGCTATCATTTCCTTGCTGTTAGTACTACCTAATAATGGTAAACAATGATCATGGGAGATGCACAATATATATATATGCAGGATGGAGAGAGACTTATCGGACTACAAGAAAATGGGAATCCATTTGAATCAGTTCGTGGGGAGCAGCTCAAGCATAGGTGCCAATAGAGTCAGAAATGTGTGCATTGCCTTTCGAGCCGCTTCTGAGCAGAACAACCGTGCTGGGTAAAAAAGCCTCCCTCCTCTATATTCACGCTTTCTCTTTCGCACGCGCACACACAAGATTCTGACTAAGCGTTGCCAAATAAATTCTTTTTATCACCTTTTGCCTTTTTTAACAGTAACTGATCAAAATATAAGAGAGACGACTTAGAATAAGATAAAAGAAAAAGAAAAAAGAGAGAGTGTCTGATTAAGATGGATGGACGTACGTTGTTAACTTTCAGGTGCTTGAGATCGCTGGAGTTGCTGGAACATGAGTACTGCTATCTCAAGAACAAACTGCATGAATTATTCCAGGTACAATAGATTATTCTTTAAAACGACACCATATTATGATTATTGATTAATTGTGTTGTAATCGATCTCATACAATCAATAATATACTAGCACCTTTTAAGCAACTAAAATAGATAATGATTTTTATGTGATTCAATCAGAATGTATCTACTTTCATAGAAGAATTCATGTTTATTTTATCATATGAAATATGAGGTACGAGTACAAGACATAATTATGACTTATATTGATACCCTATCATCCACCCCCGTGAAGCTTTCTTCTTCACTTTTGAAATTTATGGATCAATGCATTAACCACGCAAATTGATATATATATTATCATGATGCAGATAGAGCAGGAGAGAGTACTGGCAGCTGGAGTGAGGTATCCAGTGCAAAACTAGAGTTCAATGGTCGATGTTCAGCAGCGGAGTCGAGCGTCAAGTAGTTGATTCACAAGAGAAAAAAATGGAAGTCGCTGACAGGCTGCAGCAGTCAGTGTTAATTGTCATAATGGGATATTTATGTGTGACTGCTGTGGAGGGTTGATTCTTTTTGTTTGAAATTGCTTGCTTTCATGCATGGTTTTCGCTTTTTTAACTTCTCTTCATAGACAAACTCTGACAATGGGAAAAAAATGCTAATTTGCCGTACGATCGAATAGGAATAGCGAGAGTTTCAAAATCAATATCAGAACTTTCACTGTCTCAATCAATCAAAGTCTAATTAACTGATGGTACGAATAGCAGTGTGTATATATATATATATATATAGGTCTCGTACGTGTTAATCCTCAAAATGAAAAAGGGTCTGAAATCCAAATCAGATCGCAGCCGTAAATGGGCGGAATCCAGGCTGAATTGATTGTTTTGTTAATTTGACTGACTATAAATCTGTTGAATGTATAAATATTCGCTTGAACAGTTAATTACAGCCAGCAACCTACAGGTCATGAATGAATAACTGATAGATATGCGTGGTTGATTTTTCTCCAAGGAATTACACCTTTAGGTTTTGGAAAAAGTACTATCTCTAAATTTTAGTATTCTTGACATTTTTGTGTGAGTGATGTGATAAAATTTAAATTTGAATGTCAAAAATGTAGTTAATCATATGTATTCCACATATGATTGAGGATGTTAGGAATATGAGTTGTTAAAGATACTTAATACAATCGTTAGATTTTAGATTCATGCGTGTTAATCACGATTTTATTGAAAAATTATTCGGTTTTGTGTCTCGAACCATTGATCTCCTTTGAGTTGAGTTGAGACGTTACCATTACACCATGAGATCAAGGGTTCAAGGCGAGAAAACGGAGAATTTCTCACTAAAATCGTGATTAAAACCCATGAGCCCAAAGCCCGATTCTTTTTTAGAAAAAAAATCCCCCATCATATGATAGTACAACTGAAAGTAGAGTAAATATTTCTGAATTAATGTATGCAGCCGTGGTTCTACACCATCAACCCAATTGTGTTGTTATCAGTTTTTATCTGATAATCTAAGGATAAAAAATTATCAAATACAGTTATTTATTGATTTCTATTAGAAGATTGTGTCAACACAACTGTTGAGATATTTCTTTATCAATCACAGTATAAAATTCACGCCAAATATCACTATATCAGTGTCGAGAGATATGCAAAGTCACGAAACTACAGGAGATTGAGGCTGTTTTTGAGGTTAGGGTTTTCTTTTTCAAGAGGACAAGCGATGTATAAAGTGGCAAGTGGTCTAGGAATTTTTTTTTTTTTTTTTTTTTAGAGAACTGGGATTTTTTTTTTATCATTTATTGTGTTAAAATTTTATCCTAAGCGATTCGTATGAAACAAAAACAAAATAAATTAGAGTTATTTTTATATCATACAACTTGCAGCGTATAAAAGTGACATTTTACATAAATTTATACTGTCCGAGTTTCCTAAAAACGAACCAAACATAACATCGATAAAGGATAATTTTATACTATAACCTTATCCACTACTCCAATCAGAGCCTGAAACTCAATACAAATCGTAAACATAAATATGGATCTTACTAAAGCCCAAAACAAGTTAGATGCGGCCCATGAATTGATATAGCAAAACGTGGGCCTATTATTGAGTCCCAAATACCTTTCGAACCCCGGCCCATTATTTCCTGATCACTCAAGATTCTCAAGTCTCCATTATCCTCATTGTGAATAGAGGAGGTACACAAATCAACACGTGTGACGTGCCCTCAAAAAAACATCGGTGATAATATAAGATTAATTCTGCCAATCAAAACGTGACACGTGGCACACTAAAGACAAAAGTACAAATGATTCGAACCGAGGTGGACACCTAGCCGAGCTAGTGACCACACCTCGGCATAGAGTCGATGAGGAGCCTCGGGACCAACTTGAGAGGCATTTCGGTTTTAACCAATACTGTCCATAATCAAACAGAAGACTAGTTTTTAAAGGACTTCAAAAAAGGAATCAAAAAGAGAGTTATATTTCTACTATAATACCACTGACTTGAGTGTCGTAGGAGAGGATTCCCGAGCACATATCGATCGAGAACTCCTAATTCACGTTTGCTCAATGTGTAGGCAACTCTGTCATCAACATATCGAAACGACAAATCTGACTGACTGATTTGTCATTTTTTGAAATCATCAATTTGGAAAAAATAATTTTATCGTGGCTCGACAGCAGAGGTAGACCCATGTAGAGTTTATTGAAATCATCCAAACACGTCTCTCAATAAGATCAAATCAACAAAATACAAATATTTATTAATTTTCTCATTTCACTATTAATAAAACATGTAATCTTCCATTCTTTAATCATTTCATCTGTTTTTCAACAAAACTATATCAAATCGTTACTGAGTCCCACGTCTCTTACAAAAAATCAACCACGTTCTCATTGTATCTATTCCCTCATAAAAATTAAAAACAAGCCATTGCAAATGCCCCGAGTACTGGCCGACTGAGTGTTTGCTGCGAGATATTTTTAATATTTTACATAGTCCAGCCGAAAGTGTCAAAATCCACACTAATGTCTACTGTAGAAATCCCGAATTGACGCATCCCTCCCGAGTTTTGAATCTCAAAGTAATTCTGTTGGCGAGTTAAATCATATATAATCTCGAACTCCGAATTTGAATTTAACCCCTTCTCCTTATTCAAAAAGATATCCCGAACTGACGATGGAAAAAGTTGTTGGTCCTGTTAACCCTCTCTGTATCAATTTTGTGTAGCAATTGGCTTATCGATAAATGCGCTTAGCTTCTGGTTTAATGTAAATATTCAGATTATGTGAACTGACATGCAAACTTTACGTAAAAGGTGCCCATTTCAGAGAAGCCTTGAAGAATTTGACTCTGAACAAAAATGTCTACAGTAAAAGGGTAGACACGTTGAGGCAGACTGACTGTGGATCTCATTAAGTTCCACGTTTAGGCAATTGACAGCTCAACCGACCCTACTAGACTTTCATTCTCTGTTTCTGAGTCTTCAAGGAAATATTAACCACTCAATACTAATCTCTGCCGGTGGAGAAAATTTTGTCTTGACTTCCTTGTAAGTTATACCCAATTAATCTACAAAGATTTGAATTTTTGAAACATAAAAATTTGGAGAAAGTATGCGTCTTTATTACATCATAATAAAAAATTTGTGTTATTCCTTTTCTCCTTTTTTTTTTCCACCTCCTTGTTCTGTGTCAATTCCCGAGAGAGAGGTGTTAAGTTCTTGGTTTGCCGTTACATCATGGATAGTGTTGCCGCGTGTATGATCGAGTAGATCTGGGAGTTGATATTGTAACATATGCAAGCACATTGAATATAGCAAGTTATTATTCACGTTAAGGTTTGAGGATTTTCCTTGCCTCGATTGTTCTCATTGTAAGATTTTTCCAAGTCTTTAATTCCAGTTATGAGATATATTATTGTCAATCTTTATAAGAGTGTCAATTTTGCTAACCTTCTGCTTGCTCAAGTCTCAATGATTTCAAAATTTGAGAATACCGGATCGACAAAGTTCTTACAACAATAACATATATCCAAATTTGATTTAATCTGAATTTGACAAAGTTTTACAGCCCCTACTCCGATCAGTGCATCAAAATTTTGGAAAAATCATGTAAAATATATGTGAGTTTTAACCTTTAGGTTTAAAATTTATTTTAAAAATCACAGAAAGTAAAAAAAATAAAAATAAATATATATATATATATATATATATATATTGTTTAACACCATTAATATCTCAAGGTGGTCATATCTTTTAAATTAAATATATTATAATCATATTATTTAGTGCATTGATCCTGAACTTGGCGTCAAATTAGGTGTGCTAAGAACCAAAAATATTGGTTATCTAGTTTTTGGGATCCCCTTATAAAAAATGTTTGTGCAAGCATTTCCATATATTAAAGACCTAAATATCAAACACAACTAGGCTTGATGACGAGTTGTTGAACCGACTTCATTCAATATATTTAAATAGGGGAGATAAAACCCTATTTGGTATGTATGATCGAACTTATCCGGTCCCGATTAAATTAAGTTTATAAATAAGTTATACATTTGAAATTCGGGTTCAAACACAAAAAAAAATTATTCTCTTTAAAATTGAATCTTGGTCCAAACACGCACAAATTATTCAATTTAGTTGTGATCCGGACATCAATCCAAATTAAATTATTAAATGATTTATTTTTTTAAATTTAAATATGATCAATTAAATATGTTCAAAAATCTAAACAAATTTACTTCTACAAATATTTTATAAACATTTTATATTATTCGAGTCTGTGAACTTCGACAGATTCGTAATCAAGGCTCCATTTATATTATTGTGGTCCACCATGCCCCTCATGCTCATGGAAGAGATTATATATTCATAATTTCGTACAACTCACATGTTAAATATCGATCTCGAGTCCTCAACGCCTCATCAATCTCTCTACGCAGAAAAGCGCACGCTATATCTACTACTTCTGTATTTGGTATCTGTAACGTCTATATATTTCTCTCTCACATCACACCCAAATATAGCAGTTGAGTGTTTGATAATTGTTCATTAGCAAATAGTGGTAATGAAGGCCGGTTTGGTGGTCGATAAAGAGTTTATTTATGAAGAAGAGACCCATCTCACAGTCCTGAAGACCTCCATCTTCTTCGCCAACGATGGCTTCACCGTCTACGATTGCAAGGGCGAGTTGGTGTTCCGGGTCGACTCGTACAGCCCCAATGCCCGCGACAAGGGAGAACTGGTTCTGATGGACGCTCATGGCCGCTGTTTGCTAACTGTTCGACGTAAGGTATTTCCATTAGCCTATTTTTCGCTTAAAACTCATTCCATTCGTCATTCGTGTTATATTAATTCGACTCACTGGGTGAACTCGTTCAGATCTGGACTTTTTTGTTTTTGATTACATGGACTGAGTCGCCGAAGCGAGTTGTTTCTAACGACTAAGTTATATTTTTCAGAGGCCTAGTCTTCATCAACGGTGGGAGGGATTTCCCGGAGAGGGGATCGACGTTCGAAAACCGATCTTCAGCGTACGGAGATCATCAATAATCGGACGGTGCAGCATGACAGTGGAGGTGTACGAGAATCCAGGCGAGGAGTACCAGATTGAAAGAAACTTTGCCCAAAGACTGTGCACTATTTACGACGCAACCAATAAGGAATTAGTGGCTGAGATTCGACGCAAAGTGGATGCCTCCACTAACGTGTTGCTTGGGAAGGACGTGTTCTCTCTTTCTGTCAAACCGGGCTTTGATGGAGCCTTCGCCATGGGATTAGTGCTGATCCTTGATCAGATCAACGGCGGTGACGATGAGGAGGATGATATTCATGTAAAAGAGAGCGCGGCTCCGGTGGAACCCGTCACAGAGGATTAGACTTTTAGTCAATGAATGTGTTGATGGTTCAAGTGGTCTAATGTTTTTTATGATCATCTCTGTTTCTCAACATTGAGCTATGTAAAAGAATTGGCTAAATTATACTTTGACACCGTTTCTGTTTGATAGAGATTACATCTGACAGAGTATGAACCGGTTTTAAAACATTATTTTTGTTAATGTGACTGTACTGAGAGATATGTTTTTAGAGTATAATAAGGATGAGACTGAATTAATCAAAGAAATGGAAAATTTGGAGACTATTCACATGTCCCAGGTGAACATTCCCATAAACTCGGGCGAACTTGCTGGCATGTCAAAATGTTAAAAAAAAATATTCTCTCTCATCTCCTCTCTCTTTGTTTGCGACTTTCTGTAACCCATTTCGTTTTTCAATTGGAAATGTTGTCTGTTGAGGTGAACCGAGGAGGAGCAGTAAATTTTGTCTCATCATTATGATCCGGCGACCTGCAAAGTGCAAACGCATCTCTCTCAATCAATTTTCTCATACTTAGGAACGAAGTGGACATCATATATGGTCCGGTGGTCCCCGAAGTTCAGGGACGAAGACGATGACTTCAAGAGAGAGAGAAAGGTCTGAGTTTCTATTGGCATGAGAGTGAAAGGATAGGTGGAGAGAAGATGAGGTTGGCATTCAACCACTCCAATACGAAGACAATTGTAATTGTCCACTGTGGAGAAGCTGGAGGAGAAAATCAATGAAGCACAGAGAAGATTTTTTTTTTGTTTAGTTAATTTAAACAGGTGTCAGTAAATTAAAATAAATTAATAAATTAATTTTTTTCAATTAAGTCCCATGTGGACATGCATCCGGTGACCTAAGCAATTACCGACAATTTTAGGTCAAAAAGAGTGAAATTGGGACCTCAATGGGTATGTTTTAGAAACTTTTAAAATAAAAACGAGAAAATTTAAAACTTATATGTGTACGTGGGTATGTATATGGCCCAATCACTATTTTACATATCTATATCATCAAATGAGCAATCAGTGGCATTCCTGAGATTTCAGGGGCTCTGGACAAACTCCAAAATAAGGTCTCTTTTAAAATTTTATATTTATGTCTTCACCAAATAAAATTTCATCTATAATATATAGTATTATCTAAATATGACTTATCTATCATTTTTAGATGCAAAATCACTATTTACATTGGTGTAATCAACTTTTTAAGTTAAATAACTTTGTTTTGACTTTTTTTTAACTCAATTGATAAAATTAGCATGTCATCATATCATTCAATATATTATGATATATAGTATTCCCTCCGTCCCGTAAAGATAGTTCTACTTTTTATATTTATTCATCCCAAATTATAGTATAGTTTCACCTTTTAGAATGTAGTTAATTAATTAAATTCTCAAAAGACCCTTATTTAATGTGCTTCATTATCTTATAAAATTTTCCATTTTTCTATGACAATTTGGGTTAAAAAAATCATTAATTAAGGGCATGTTAGGAAGTATACAAATACAAAATAATTTTCTCATGCATTGCATTAATTATATTTTCTTAATTTGTGTGAAAAAAGAAATAAAATTATTTTTATTGGACGGAGGGAGTATATACTTTACAAATTATTATTATTATTATTATATGTTAATATTAGACTTGCAAAAATTTGAAGTGAAATTGAATTGATAAAAACTTGGTAAACTATTTGTGCCATACTCTAATGACAATTAATGCAACATGTGTTATGTCGTTAGTAACAATTTAAAATAACCTACAAATGTACAATTAATATATATAGTGAACAAGTAAGAGTCGATCCCACAAGGAGTGATGCTAATAGATATACAATCTTACACCTGAATATAATTGATACAAGGGGGGTTAAGTCTTGCAATAAATAAAAATTAAGACAAAGAAATTGACGTTAAGAACAAGAATGAGAATTAATGAAAACAATAGCTAAGACTCACTATCCACCACAAAACATTCAAACAATTTATAAGAAATAATAGAGTAACAATTTAAACAAGCATATGATGACAACATTCACAACAAGGTCATTGTCAAACTCAAGTTGTATGATTCTCTCTTAATTGCATGTAAAGTGTATGGCGTCTACCTCATTACGTGTATTCTTAATTGAAATCTAGCATGGCATTTGCATCAATCAACAATCAAGAATCCAATAAGAGTAAAGAGAATATGAATGTCACAAGAATCCTAATACATGTTATTTGTACTTAGGTATTCAAGAATTGATTTTTCATAATTCATTTTCAACTGAATTATATGTTGCAAGAAAGAACATATTCAACAAGGCAATTGACTATGTTCTACAACAATTAATTCTAATACATGCTTCAAAGTTAGCTAATCAAAGAAACACAATACTAGAACTCACATAACATGGAAAAATCAAAATCATCATGCTTGTAGAAATTGAAATCCACACAACTTATAAAATTGAAAGCATGCTTAGGGCTTCAAGACAAGCCCTAACTAATAAGAGTTTAGTTATACATAACCAAATAAGACATGAAACATAAAAACATAATTACAAACACAAGCCTTGTTTTCTTCTTTTGCTTCTCCTCTTTATGCTTCCAATCCTTCTCCTTCTTTCCTTCTTGTCTCCAAGCTCCCCCTCCTAGCTCCTACTCCTCTCTATTTATAGATAAAATGAGCATATAGTGGAGGAGCTAGTGCCATCTTTTGGTGGTGGAATGTCCATCAAATTCGTGTGGTGGATTGTCCACTCTTTGAATGGAAATGGTATCATCAATGACATCAACTTCCAATTACACACTAATCTTGTAACTGCATTCTGGGCCTAAACGAAGCATATTATGAACTCAAACCCTTCATCAATATTGTAGATACAAATGTGTAGATAATTATGGGCTTTTGAATAACTCAATTTGGACATCAGACGCTCAAGTTATGGGCTTCTAAAGGTCTGGTCTGCAAACAGAAATTCTGCTTCGGATATAACTTCCAAACTTGACTTCGAGGCAACCTTTAGAGGCCCAAATGAACTCTGATTTTTGTGAACCAGCACTTCCTGCAAAGCTTGAAGTGTCCTCTTAACATTTGCTGAAGATCAAATCTCATTCCGATAGCTCTTACTAGCTCTTAACCTGCAAAACATCCAAGAAGATCTTAAGTACAATAATCTTGAAAATTCAGCTTTTAAGCACAATTTCTTGGCATTGCTTTGGTAGTATTTTATCACTTTAAGAACGTACATTCTGGCACTTATCAACATGATGTGATATTAAGAGAAAAAGCCACAATTTACCAAATTATAAATATTTTTTGGGAAAAAGCTTTGAATTTTTACAATTCCCAATCTGATGACAGGAGGTACCAAATTATTTTTTTATAAAAAAAGTAAGAAACACATTAAAAATTATGCCTACTGGAAAGGTCGAACCTCAAACCTCATGCATGCAAAATAAACAGCTTATCACTAGGTCATACTAGAAATCTAATATCAATAGTTGTAGAAAATAAATTAAATAAATACATTATAAACTATCAGTAGTAAAAAAAATTGGGGGTCCTGGGCGGCCACCCCTCTCGCCCCACCTTAGGGACACCCCTGGAGCAACTCCAACTCAAGATATATTTGGGGATGTAAAATACATCTCCAACCCATTGAGATGTTATATATCTCCTGTCTCCAATATACACCTCCTATAACTATCATAACTAGAATTATAACTACCTTTATTAATTATTACACACACACACACAAAATTACACCCCCATTTATGCATATTACCATTACAACCATTTCATGCCTTTGTGGTTGTGGTTTCTTGCGAGGCAATGGACTCGTTAAATAGCATAAATAAGTCAATTTTAAAATAAAAAAATGACGTTGTTCACAACATCATTAATTGAAAAAGCTTATATTAATGATATTGTTTCGAATCGTTTATAACTTATACGCTATTAAAACTTTATCTCTATCAAACATTACCTATGTGTACGTGTAATAAATTGGAACACATTCCCACATCACTAATAAAAATTAATTAATATTAGGAGAATTCGTGGCCCACATATTCTGAAAGTTTACTTACCGTAAATCTAAAACCATGCACTAGTGATGCAAAGCCAGCACCTTGAATTACCATATGTTAACGCAATCGGAAGTCAATAGTCTCAGCAAAGACGAACCTCAAAGGGTTATGGAATATCAGATAATAATAAATAAATACTTCTTAAAAAAAATGTTTAAGCCTGATTTATAGTCTAAACATAAACAAACCCTAATTGCATGAAAATAGGAAACTAACCAAAACAATAAAACCACTTGCGGGCCGTTGAAAAGCCTCTGAAAACATATAATATTAAAAAAGGGGCACTTGTATCAAAAATTATGGGTGATCAAAGTTGGACTTGCACTTCTTACTTCATTTCTTGCTGCCCAAATCCTCCTCAACCCGTAAGGCCACCTAGAAGAGGCTGAATTGATGCCCACGTCGTATGTGGTCGTTATCCAAAGCAACTTCCATAGAGAAGCCATTTGAGTTAATTTACGGATAGACTCGAAAGTTTGAGAGTTGGATTTGTATCGAGGGTACGTAATACTCTTGCGACTATGCATTAGGTTGGCCCAACTTATATGTCGTTATGTGGATTTTTTTTGTGCGCGAATATGATGATTCGAATTTAGGCCCGTGATAACTGTATAAATAATAAATTTGTTTGATGTCTTTATCGGTAAAAAAAAAAAACTTCGATTATAAATGGAGTTTATGTCAAAATTCATACAAAACTTGGGGCGAATTTATTTATCAATCTCCCGAATATTATATTTTATAATGAAAGTTGTGCTACAAAACTCAACTGACATGATCAAAATTACATAGGGACAAAAAAAGTTGACATAAAAATCAATTGAAGACTAAACTTAATTATTGCATCACATCACTCAAAATACAATAGTACCGATTAATTAACTATAGAATGCTCTGCTCTGTATCTAAAATATGAATCCAAATCCCACAACAATAGACAAGGAGGACACCACAATACTAGCCAAATCAGTGGACGATGAAGAATTTGGAGGAGAAGGGGTAATCGGGTTTGGCCCAATGTCTGTGGGGCTCATTGTTGGAGCAGGAGTGCAATCAGCCGGTGAAGGAGCTCCACCAGGTGTGGAGGATGAGATGGCGGTAATCTTAAGCTTCTGGCCGAGTTGGCAGTGCTGACTGAAGGTGCAGATATAGTGATGGTCTCCGGCAGCGGTGATGGTGATGTTTGCAGGAGCGGTTGTGATGGTGTTTCCAATAGGGTTTGCTGTGGTGCATCCATCGTAGGATGCTTTTGGTACTTGTAGTACATCATGTTCGCCGGCACCAAAGTTGAAAGCTGACCATAGCCATAGAAATTTTTTTGAGAATATTATATAACAAAAAGTAACCCAGAGTGATAGAGTAGCGCTCGGTTGAAGAGATGAATCATAGTAAATCTCGAGTTGGAGCCTCCATCCCTTCCATTATTAAAAAATTATATAAATGGAGAAGGGAAGAGGCTTACTTAGGATGTCACCAACCCGGAATGTCTTGGTAGCCGCCCATGTATCGTATGCTCCGGCACCGCCGCTTTGTGGAATGGTCCATCCCGTGGCATCTCCCACCACATGCACCGTTTGAGCCGCCGCAAATTGCATCAAGACTACCGAGACAAAACTAACAACAACTGCTACATTCACAAATCTTGCCATCTTTCTCTCTTAACTTTTTGAAATTTTTTTTTGCTTTCAATTCGTTTTGTGTTATGCTTGCAGCAAAGAGTGCATATATATATATATATATATATAGGAGGTGAGGGCAGCTTGGAGATGCATATATTGGTATGTTTGGAGTATTCTTAACTAGCTTGACGGGGCAAAAGGAGAGAGGAGGTGGACACCAACGTAGACGATTTGCGCGGATGACGGTCTACTTTGTTCATCATTCCAATTTCCAAGTCCACTATTGAGGACCAGCCTCAGTCTCAGATTGCCCAAATTACAAATTTCAACCTTTGAGGCAACTTTTTCATAAGTCTCCTGTGTTTGCTTGGTATAAATGGCATTGCAACTCGCAAGTCGGTTATTTCAATTGGACTTGACTAATTCTTTAATGGGCCCTTTAGGTAGGTGGAAGGCCCAATGTCAAGTGTATGATCGTAAATTTTTGGACGTATCAGACTTGTGTCATCAATGCAATTTTGGCTGCCAAAATTCTGTCCGATATAAATGATCAATTTGTCAATTCAGGAATAAATCAAGTTTGATACGTCCAAAAATCTAAACTAATCCGGGCCTAGGCATGCAAATATCTAATAAAATTTTATATTATCCGATTCGGATAAACCCGTACTCGATTTGTTGTCATCCCTGATGCAACCCAACATTTTGAAGCTCTCCTTTCTAGAATTGACATTTCTTTGAATTTTGGGGCATGAATGTTGTATGATTGATATAAACTAGAGTGGCTCACAAATGTTGAGGAACCTTCATCTCAATGGTTGCACTTAAGTTTCTTGATCAATATGATTTGTCTCAATCATGGTGTGTACCGTTGGACTTGTGAACGTATTTATATGGACTGAACAAACAGAAGTTGAAGCCAAAATGTTATTTTGATAATATGATGTCAAGAATGCCTTTTCTGTGACGTTTTGAAATTTATAAGACTATGGTTACATTGCTGAATTCAATTGAAAAAAAACATCAGCAACTTCTTCACAACAACATATCCACAGTCAACTGTTGATTCCGGAATCAAAGGAACTGAAAATACACGAATGTTACAGTAAATAATCACGCTCGCTCGACCGGGGAATTCACAAGCTTTTTAGCCTTTAAACCAGTCATGAGCTTAGAATCAGAAGCAGAGATGCAACACAAGCTGTTAAAACCAGCACGTACGAGGATATGAACCGACCTTGATGAGCTCCAACACCCTGCAACTTCTCAAGTATTAAAACATCTTTAGTTCATGATTTTTGCCGTAAAATAGGCAATCGATCAGTTGAAAAATTGTACCTTGAAAGACAGAAGCCGCGATGAGGCTGTCGAAGAGTCCTTAAGTCCAGTAAAGCCAATATCATATGCAATGCTTCCATCTGGTTTAAATAATCCAAAGTTCCTCTCAGAAGTAGGCCCTGGCTTCAAATTCTCATTGAACAATGCAAACACATAAGCCTTCATTACTCTCTTAGGCCTGTAAGGACTCCCCTTCTTTTTCGCTAGCAGTTTCCGCAGATTATGATTATAAGTCCTCGCATTCTTAACCGCGGCCCCAGCTTCATTCTCATCCCCGTTAGACGCCCAGCCTGTTTCGGAAACAATGACTTCCATCTTGCCAAAACCAACCTTCTCTAATGCTGCATATGCTGCATCAACTTGTGCCTCAAACATGTTAGTGTAATGTAGATTAGTCTTTGCATCATAAATCCCCGGGTTCTTTTCGAAGAGAGCGTAGCGTATGTCAATGTGTTCAGGATCACTCTTGTAGGCTAGGAATGGATATGCATTAATGTAAAATGGAGAACCAATTTGTGAGAAGAATTGTAGAAGTGGCTTCATATAGACAAGAACATCTTCCCTGAATGTGCAAGCAGATGGTGGAAATGAATTGGCAAACACAGCTTCTGAATTCGGGCTCGAGACCTCAACAGTCTTCTCCAAATTCAGCCTAGATAAGGCACTGTAAACATTCTTAGCTGCCGGTAGCAGGGCTTCCCATAATTCCACATCAGTAGCCCCCAAAATTTCATTCCCAACAGCAATGCCGACGATTTTAGTTCCAGGGAGGTATGGCTGGACATTTTCTTTTATCCAATTCATGGCGCGATCCTCGCCTATGCTAATTTCCTTCAAATACTCATTCCCAATTCCAATGATTATTCCAATACCGGAGCCTTTGATGGCTGTGAGGACCTCAGGATTAGCATCGTAGATTCTGGTGTTCTTTATCTTTGCAGCTTTAAGTAGTGTCACCACGCTTCTTGGTGAAGGTAAATTATCAGCAATCCTTCCATAGTTTACTCCATATGTTCCTGTAAATGAATGAACTCTAAAAACTGCAAACCAGAATCACAAAAAAAAAATGTTAAGCAAGGAATTAATCAGACCACTTTTATACTTCAAACTATCATTGAGAATGACTCTAAAAATATACAATAAAAAGAAAAAAGGGAAAAATGTTAGAAGAACAGAAAGACATACCATTGTTGGAGAATAAGAAAGAGAAGACGAGGAGGCAGCTGTGAAAGAGAAAAGAGAACCCCATTTGACAGATGAGAAGATGATGATCAGGGAAACTGCATTCCTCTTGTAGAAAAGATGTTGGTTGTGGCCCAATTGTTCAATGTCAAAAATACCAAGTCTTTGAATGATGATGCAAACCTTGTTCTCTAGGCATGCCATGAGAAAGGTTCTTAGAAAGGAGATTCTCAACCTTAATCCGGTGATGAAAGAGCTCATGTACATAAGATAGATTCTTCCATCCCTTTGGCTTGTCTTTTAGATCACTTGTAAAATATACCTTTTTCAACTATATTCTTAGCTTCTTATGGGGCATCTCCTCCATTGTTCTACCTTTCTTGGGCAAGGAGGAATGATGCTCATCACGTTCCGAGGACAACTCCTAGGAGTTTGAAGAAGAATCGGATAGGAGAAAGTTAAAAAATATAAAAGGGACGTAGTCGGTATTTAGATAATTGTTTACAACCTCCGTTTCTGGTGCGCCAAGCCTTGTTGGAAGCGGAATGGTGAAGCACATCCGAGATCGTTTAAGCCTTCAAAATCGCAATAAAAATAAAAGTTTGGAGTTCACTTTTTAATACGTTTTATTTAATTTCCAATTAGTTTAGTAATTAATCTTTTAATTGTTTTAGGATTTGGGATACCTATTCAAGGCTTTTAGGTTTTGTTTCGAATTATTATAAATTTTATTAAATTCATTTGAGATTTTTTTTTTGAATTTTTGGATGAATTTTCAGGTTATTGATTCTCAGAATTTTACGTTGACAATCCCTTCTATATTTTCATTATGGGTCACCTACCTTTTAAAACTAACTTTTTGGATCATACCATTAGATTCTGAAGGTGACTCCTTAGTTCAGATATATGATATAATGATCAATCAAGTATGGGAGAAAATCAGATTCAACCGACATTAATGTGTACTATGGCATTCCCTGTCTCCACTCTGCACACGTGTGTTTATGCAGCCTAACAAAGAGGAGCAAAAGTGCAGAAGAAGCATGTAATAAAACTTCAACCTTGAAACGTGGAGTTGGGGTCAGAAGTCCGATACCCATTTGCTTAGTCGAGCTGGTCAGTGTGGCCCACTGGCCTACAAGCCAGCCATTTCCTTTCCTTTTCTTACCTACTTAAATGACCCGTTTGCGCGGTTAGTTCGCGTTTGTTTGGTAGAATTCGGCTCCAAGTCCAATAGTATAGTGCGTCTCCAGTGTATTTAATTGACCATTCATTCTAAATTTATATAATTAAATTAGAAAATAATTCAATTGAGATTCAGGTCGGAACAACTATTATGGACAAAATATTTGTGTTTGGATTCGAACTCGATTTTAAACAAAATAAATTTTTTGTGTTGAATCCGAATTTCGGACATATAACTTGTGTCTAAACTTGATTTAATACAAATCGAACAAATCGATCATTCGGGTATGATAGAATTTTGCCACCCCTACCGCCCACATTATATACATTATCACAATTACATATTTACATACAATATAGAGCTCTTGCAAAGTGTTTGTAGAGAAAGAGAGAAAATAGTGAATGAGTGATACACGAGATGTATTTGGGATTTGAGTGAATGATTACAAACTATTATTCTCACTATTGTATCTTGTAGTAGTGAATATTACGGAAGATTGTTGTAGCCATTATTTGATGGTTTTTTTGTTGATTAATCCTTTATATGGACCTTTTATTTCATTTAATCTTTAAAAAATGTTTGTAGTCCAATAAATCCTTAAGTATTTGAATCTTGGCCAAATAATGACAAGTTTACTCTCTCTTTCTCTCATACTCTCTCTCTCCATCTCTCACACGCACAACCTTACCAATAATGGATCATTGTTGTCCGACCATCGTTTTTGTCACCGTATCCACCAAAACAAAGCTTGGACTTCCAGGAGAAAAACTTAACAAACCACGAAAATTTTTGTCGACTGTAGCCACTAGAATCACAAAGAGAAGCTCGCAGCCACTGAAAACTCTCTCTTTCAATCCGGCCAACTCCGACAATCGTTTTGGAAATCGAAGACATCCTTGAGCTAACAAGAGCAAAAGTCATGATTCCCAACCAATTTTCGGTCGTATTGGTGAGTTTTACGAAAATCCTCTGAATTTTGCGTAAAAAATCCTCAATTTTTTTTTGCTTAATTTCGAAAACTTTTCTGAATTTTTTGGTGAGTTTTGTGAAATTATCTAAATTCTAGTTAAGTTTGACAAATCCTTTGATTATCTGAATTTTTGATTGTTTTCTGTTTGATTTTGAGAAATCCTCTAACTCTTTTGATGGGAAATTCATATGATTTCTGTTAATAAGGTTTAAAATTTAGTAGTTTACGATTTTGGAGTTTAAGAGATTAGAGTCTAGGGTTTTGGGGTTTACAATATTATATTTTAGTGTTTAGGATTTTGGGGTTTATGACTTAAGGTTTAAGGTTTAGGATTTAGAAATATTGATTAGTACAATTTTATAATTTTCCTCTTATTTTTTTAAATTCATCTTAATTATTCTTTAGATTATTGTTCAAAACTAAAATTGTAATTGTTAACATTCAGAGGATCTCTGGTTATAGGGTTTAAAGTTTAAAAGTGTACGATTTCGGGGTTTAAGTGATTAGGATTTCGGGGTTTATGGGGTTGAATCTTGAGGTTTAGGAGTGTAGGGTTTAGAGTTTTGGGTTGTTTTTGTTTAATTTACATAAATTCTATAACTTGTTTGATATATTTTATTAAATCTTCTGAATTTTTTTGCTTAATTTTAAAAAAAAATCTAATTTGTTTTGGTGAATATCGTGCTAGTTTGAGAAATCCTATTTTTTTTTCTTCATAAACTCTTTAATTTTTTAAGAAATTTTATGAAATTCTCTGAATTTTTTTTGCTTAATTTTGAAAACTCCTCTGATTTATTTTGGTGAGTTTTGAGAAATTCTCTGAATTTATTCTAAGGATTTGACGAATGAACATTTAAATATATCGACAATGAGTCTTATTGGAAATAGCTTTGTGCACTGGTTCTGAATATATATATATTTTTTAAAAATGTGACTTGTATTTTGAATGATAAAAATATTTTAAAGTTTTTAAAAGAAAAAAAATTAAAAGGAATATGATGATGTCAGCATATGTCATGTGCATAAGTATTTATTAAAATAAGGGTAGTTTTATCCATAATTATTTGAAGGATGTATTAGAATATTTGAAAATTGAAGGTAGTTAGTTAGTGGAATACACATTTTCATTAAATGATTTATTGGTGAATCTCTCTTATTTTAATAATGTAAGTTTTCAGTTGGACTAAAGTCTAGTGATTTTTCTCTGTGAAGAGTTTTCCATGAGAAATTCTGGTGTTGTTTTATTATTTGGGAGTGATTCCTCCGTATATTTTTGGTCGAGTAAGTTGGTATGATATATTGTGCTATTAATTGCATATCTAGGAAAATTCTTTTTAAGGAGTTTGGTATTTAAGTAAACCACTTGTGTCCCTCAAATATTTCTTGAGAAATTACTTGTTGTAATTAGTGGTATAATTTTTCATATATTCTTCACCTGTATCAGTTTAATTCTCATCACATTAACTATTATCGAGTCTCACATTTATTACTTAAAAGTCAAGCTCCATACTCAAGCATATCAACAAAACACATGTCGCAATACAATAACATCAAAAAAAGATACATTTTAATATAGTCACATTAACAAAAACACATATCTCAAATAACATTTGTGATCCCGACAAATAACAACCATTGTTGAGTGATGGAGAGAGGGGGAGAGGGATGCCTATAGGGATGACATCGGATCGGATTTGGATCGGAATTCTCAAAATCCATAGCCGATCCTTAATAAAAATTATGTATCTATATCCATATATCACGGATAAAAAAATAATCTGAATCTATATTTTATCTATCGGATTTCGGATATTCTCCACGGATATCAAATTTATCCATGCAACACACTGATACATATTTTGCTGCCTATGACACCAATTAGAATTTCATGATTCATGAATCTAAAAATATTAATCAAAGTCTAAAGTATAAATAATATCAAAAATTATCCAGTAACATATAATGTTTTCTAAAATCAAAGTCTAAAGTTCATAAAATGTCACAAATCAAAATGTTTGCATCAACTGACAAATTCAAAATGAATAACATCTTCATAAAAGTTGGTGATAATGTTATCATTTGTCACATGTTAATTTATAATATTATTATTGTTAGGTTTAGGGTTTACATTATTATGTTTTTAGTATTCAGTACTAATTTTACTAATTAAAGTTTTAAAAATATTAGTCAATTGAATATTTGAATTAGTAATATGAGATCATATCACATTACATAGTGTTATTAAAAATTACAATTAATTCATATTACATAAAATAAAATAAAAATCATAGCTATGTTGACAATTATAATGCATATAAATACATTAATTGTCAATTATATAATTGTATATGCACTATATTATATATGTGTGTGTGTCGCGTAAAATTGAATCGAATATAATCAGATTGGATCGGATATTCGCACGTTCGAGTCGGATTGAATACGAGTTTCGGATGAGATATGTCTAAATACATATCCATTCAAAAAAATTGAATTTTATCCATATCCATTATCCAGTCAACAGATTTTTCTACTGTTTGACCGGATCGGATCATAAATCCACGGATACGGACACATTTGTCATCTCTAGATGCCTAACACTTTTCATCGTTGGATGAAAGGGATGGTTAAATTAAAACAATTTCAGCTAATTTCAGGAATAAATTTCACCCCCTTATCCCATAAAATAGATGGATAAAGTGAAAACCGCCCCACATGAAAAACTGAAGAGTATGATTCACGTTCGTTCCAACTGTCGTACAACCCAAATGAGAATGGACAGAGAAAAGGTTTGCAATTTGTTGCTAGTACCCTTTGTCGTGTTGTTCGCATTCATGACTAAATCAAACATTGAATTTTCTTCTGAGAAGAACAGAAATCATGTGTTTAGAAGGAAATATGGGAAAAAATTGGCTGCAAATAATTCAAAGACTTGGGGAAAAATAAAGTTGTGGTTGTAAAGTTTCCCTTGCCATCAACGGTAACTCTCCACAAAACGGACATGTCAGTAAACGTAGTCAACATGACGTGAATACAGAAGAAAGGGTATGCCAGGCTCTTGCGCTCCGTCAATTTCGTACTCTTTTTTTTCTTTTCTTCGAAAGTTCATATTTTTCTCGGTTCTTCTTCACTTTTTCTCTGATAGGTAGCCAAGGAAGCTGCTAGCTAGCAGGTTCAATATATCAATGAACTAATGAATTGACAAGAAGACAAAAACCCCGTCAAGAGCTCGTTTGGTTCTGTAACTGAATCCAAAACATGAGTTAAAAGGTCTGTCATATGTTTATGGTTCATCTACTTTTTGCTCCCACCACTAATGCCCTGTAAATTCTTCTCTGTTGCTGTTCTGGCAATCACTTTCTGCATCTGATGCTAACATGTAATTTACCTAGGTTTTCGGTTTCATTCTGTGTTGTAAATGTAAAAAAAATCTGTGCTTGTAAATGGGTCTTAATTTTTTGTTCTCTCTTTCCATATTCAGTTTGTAACTGTGTATCTATCTAAATCCTTGTCTTGAATCTAGTTTTAATTTCTTATGCTTTCAGACTATTCAAATCGTAATTGGGTTACAGTGTGTGGACAGATTTTTGGGTCTGAAGTAGATAAAAAGAAACTATGGGTTTGTACCAATTTTTGGTGCTGCAGTGACTTGATCCAGTTACCCATGGATTTTTTCCAACTCAGAACCTTCTTTGTCGGTTTTTTCCTCGTGTTAACATCATTTTCTGCGGACTCTCAACATACTGATCGGATATATCCTGGTTTCCAAGCATCTCAGACGGAATGGGTCAATAAGGGTGGACAATTCATTGTGTCAAACAACTCGGTTTTCGGGTTTGGCTTCTACACTAGCTTGGATGTTCAAAAATTTCTGCTTGTTGTCAAACACAGGATCAGTGGCAAAGTAGTTTGGACTGCCAATAGACGTTTGTTGGTCAGAGATTCGGATAAATTTGTGTTTGATAAGAATGGAGATGCTTACTTGGAGGGTGGAAATGGTTTAGCGTGGTCCGTAAATACTACACAAGGGAGAGCGACATCAATGCAGCTGAAGGACTCGGGGAATTTAGTGTTGCTTGGTGACAATGAAACTGTTCTTTGGCAGAGTTTTAGCAATCCTACTGATACCCTTTTACCTGGCCAGGAGTTTGTGGATGGAATGATGCTTAAAAGCTTCCCCAACCACAATAGATTGTTAAATTTTCTGACTATTGAGTCTGGTGATTTGGTCCTGTATGCAGGCTATCAAACTCCACAAGTGTATTGGTCATTGGTGAATGATAATCGGAAATCTAACAACAGTGTGATAGGAAAGGTTCATTCTGCTTCTCTTGTTTTAAATTCATGGAATTTCTATGATAAGAACAAGGTCTTGCTTTGGCAGTTCACCTTCTCTGAAAATTCTGATCCAAATGCTACATGGGCTGCCATTTTAGGTTCCGATGGAGCGATTGGGTTCTATAACCTCCAAAGGGGGACTTCAGTCAATCCTGAGGGAACTAAGATCCCTCAAAATTCTTGTAAAATTCCTGAGCCGTGTGAGCGATATAGTGTTTGCTTTTTTGACAATTGGTGTGAATGCCCTGCACATCTCCAATCTCAATATGGTTGCAAGCCTCCCGTCACCTCAGCCTGCAATAGCTTAAAGAGTTCGGTGGAACTTTTCTATGTCGGTGAAAAGCTTGATTATTTTGCGCTTGGGTTTGCAACTCCCTTATTGAAGTCTGATTTAAGTGGTTGCCAAGAAGCTTGTCTTAGTAACTGCTCTTGTGCTGTATTGTTCTTTGCAAATAGTACTGGTAGTTGCTTTCTCTTTGAAGAGATGGGGAGTTTTACTCGCTCAGGTGAAGGTTCTGCTGGCTATATGTCATATGTGAAGGTCTCAAGTCGTGGAGAAGAGAATGGACATAAAAGAAAGCACGTAATAGTAACTGTGGCAATAATTGTGGCAACCTTACTAGTTATCGCTTGTTTGGTTTATGTAGGGATCTGGTACCGTTTCAAGAGGAAGCAATTCCTGGAATTTCACTTGGAAGATGATGTTTTTTTGGACAACTTGTCCGGTGGTCCCATTCGATTCAGTTTTAGTGATCTTTGTAAAGCGACTAAGTACTTTACTATGAAGATTGGACAAGGAGGGTTTGGTTCAGTTTACCTAGGCATCCAACCAGATGGTACTCAACTGGCTGTGAAAAAACTGGAAGGCATTGGGCAGGGAAAAAAGGAGTTTCGAGCCGAAGTTAGTATAATAGGAAGCATCCATCACGTTCATTTGGTCAAGCTCAAAGGCTTCTGTGCCGAGGGGGCTCACCGGCTTCTTGTTTACGAATATATGGGAAAAGGATCTTTAGACAGATGGATCTTCCAAAACAATGAAGAAAGTCAGTTCCTGGATTGGGATACCAGATTTAACGTCGCATTGGGTACAGCTAAGGGATTGGCTTATCTCCATGAGGAATGTGAAGTGAAGATAGTGCATTGTGATATAAAACCTCAAAATGTTCTTCTGGATGATAATTTCAATGCAAAGGTGTCAGATTTCGGTTTGGCTAAACTGATGAACCGGGAAGAGAGCTTCGTGTATACGACACTAAGGGGTACAAGAGGGTACCTTGCACCAGAATGGATTACTCACAGCCCCATTAGTGAGAAGAGTGATGTGTACAGCTATGGCATCGTCTTGCTTGAGATCATCGGTGGAAGGAAGAATTACGATGGTGGAGAGTGTTCAGAGAAATCCTACTTTCCCTCTTATGCTTTCAAGATGTTGGAAGAAGGAAAACCGAAAGAAGTCATTGATTCAAAGCTAGAGATTGAAGAAAATGATGAGAGGGCAGTCACTGCAATTAAAGTTGCATTATGGTGCATTCAGGAGGACATGCAATTGCGACCGCCGATGACTAAAGTTGTCCAAATGCTCGAAGGTCTGTGTTATGTGCCCGAACCACCAATTTCTTGTCGAAATGTGTCTCGGTCTTATCCCTCGTTCATCAAATGGGGCAGCGAAGAGGGTACTTCGTCAGGACCGACTAATTGTAATAGCGATTCATGTACATTTTTGTCAGAAACTCATCTATCAGGCCCAAGATGACAGAAGCTATTCTGAAAAGAGAATGCAGATTATGTATGCATGGGATAGTAAGCTTCCAAAACTGAAATTTCTTTCATATCTTCGAATCTGTAATTTTTTTTTTTTAGTTTTGTGACATCTTTGCATATATTTTTAATATACGGTGGTTGAAACTAGATGCTGAGCTAGGCGTATTCTTTGAAGAATTGTAGAACAAGTGAATACAAATGCACTCTGGCGCTATTTTGACAATAATAATATATTTTAAACTTCTAATGGGAGCAATAAAACCTACTTTCTTTTTTTGTTATTTATATGTGTGTATATGTATATAATTATAACAGGGTAAGACTATAATACGGATGTCTGTAACTTATAAGTTATGAGTGTCTCTGTTCTGTGTGTGTCTGTGGTTTTCTGAAAAACTAATTCTAGCGACTTAGCTGGTGTGTGTGAGTTTAAACACCTGATCACCTTAGGGAGTGGTCGATACAAATATGTATCCCACATTGGTAGATTTTCATTTGTGTGTGTAGGATATATAGGATTCCGCGTTACAATTGATTGGTCTTTTTGTAATGGCGTGTCCTGTCTCTGTCCTGTGTGTGTCTGTGGTTTTCTGAAGAATAAAAAGTGCAGGCCCACTGTATGAAATCACTTTTTGTTTGGGGTGGTTGTGTAGGTGTGCGTCCGTAAGTTATCAGCTATATGAATACCCGCACTCGAGCACTGCCCTATATATACATATGCACTATATAACTATGAGTATATATGTAGAAATTCTTTTATGTGCACTTAAATTGTATACTAAAAATGTGAATGTAGTTTTTTGGAGTCCAAGATATTTTAGAAAAATTATATTTGTCTTCTGATCGATTTTACGAATCTAACGATATAATTTTTGTTCAAAAAGAAATTAAATTTAACAAGAAAAATGCTTGATAATTTCAGACCGTTTGATATAAATTCTAAAACTAATTTATTATTCATTCGAATATGATTATATTAACCAAATATTTGGATGTGGTCATTTAATAATTATATTATCTTTATTTAATTATTAGTAATAGATTTTTTATCACGATCATAAATCAATCAAATCAAATCGAATGAATCCTGTTGTTTTGTGTACAAGTAGAAGTTCTCAGAGATTTCTTCTTGATCAAATCGCATCGTCTCCCAAGAGTCAAGACCAAAGTGTGTCCTGCAACTGAGTTTCTTTCCAAAATATCATTTTTTAAATAATTAATTTGAAAAATAGCAATGCCTATTTTTCATTTGTAGATATGACAATATACGCTATTGACAGTAGCGTAATTAGCTTTGAGAATATTGAGATCACTTTATTGACAAATGACAATAGCGGAATCAGTGTTTCAAATTTTTACATTACACACGCTATTGCTAACAGCGTGTGTAATTTTTTTTCTTATCACGCTACTCATAGTTGCGTGACCATATCTGTCTCATCTTCTCTTTCTTCTTCTTTTGCTGCTCTAATTATGTTTTGGAATTTTTTCACCAGTTGATTTTGTTCAGTTCAATCAGTCAACTAAACCCAGATGAACAACTTCTCCATTTATTATCCTTGCATACCCATTTTGGAAAATCCCGTATTTGTGCAAACTTTTTTTTTTTATTTAATTAGGTCCGTTGATCGGGGCAATACCATTGAGAGGAAGGTGCTTGTTCATCAGAGAAGAAATTACAGGCTTCTTCTCCACTAAAGAAGTTGTGCTGCTCCATTTTCACAAACTGATTTTGATATGATGCTGCTTCTGAGAATTGGAAGCAATCCATTGAAGAAGATGATGCCATCAGTAGCTGGTGTTCTTGAAAAACTCCAGATGATGAAATTCCCTCCTGTTCGAGCTTGTATCTTCGTTCAAGATAGCACTTGAGTCACTGTCTGATGACCCAACTCCTCCATTGTTATAAGTCTCGAAGCTTTCGTAGTTGTTGTTCATCATGTCCTTCGTACAAACACAATATGCGAGAGTTGGTCGGCGGTGGATTGTTCTCTTCTATAGCTTTCTCATCATCAGTTTAAGAGGCTCTTATCTCTTTTTTTACTAAGATATGATCACGCAACTATGTATAGCGTGATAAGAAAAACAATCACACAATGTTCGTCATAGCGTGTGTAATGTAGAAATTCAAAACATTGATTCTGCTATTATCATAGCCTGATCTTAATATTCTGAACGCTAATCACGCTATTGACAATAACGTCTATTGTTATATATGCAAATAAAAAAATAATTATTATTATTTCTATAATAAATTATTTAAATAATGATATTTTGAAGAAAAAAAGAACTCCCGGCAACTGTTAAGTAACTGTTAAACATGTGTCAAAAAAGTTAAGTGAATACAGCCAAATTTCGTTTCAGTACATCTTTAACGGCCGTTAAATATAAACGGTTAGAGCACAATAATGATGAGTTTTTACTCGTTCTGTTTGTGTTCTTCTTTTCTTTTCTTGTACAACCACAAAAATATATGGAAATGAGAATTTAAAATTTAATATATTCTCTATTAAATTTAATAGATTCTCCGGTCTCAAGGACTGCTTGAGAGACTATTAAACAATGAAAATGATTTATTTTTTTTAAAAAGGATTGATTTTATTGATATTTATTTGGATTATTTTTTGAGTGATTAATTTTGAGGGTCTTACAATATTCGCGGTTTATAAAATCTCAAAAATTGTTTTTAGAAAACAGCTACTAAATATACTTAAAACCGCTATTTTCGTAACCGATTAAAATCACTATTTTAAAAATACTTTATTTCCACTGCCCCTATTTTGTCAAGTAGAGCTGAGAGAACTCCAAAAATCTGCAATTGGGAGAGGACCAGGAAAAACACCATGGTTGCTACCAAGAAGTTTACTTTTCTTCTTCTTATATTTTCAATGGTTTTGGGTACTTATGCCCTATTAACTGATGCAAGAGAAGTTCCTATGGAGAAGAAGGTTGGTTTGATGCAGTCAGGGCCATCTACTGACCCACCTCACTATGAGACTCCTCCACCTCTTCTGGTTTCATTTGGGATCTTTCATTCTGGACCCTCCACCGACCCGCCCCATTACGATAACCCACCGACTTCGGGTGGGGTTTCGGATATAATGGATTCCGGACCATCCACAGACCCGCCCCACTATGAGATTCCACCTCCTGCAACTCCTTGACCATGGCAAAGACCTTGTTGCTGCAAAACTTGAGTTGGAATCACATGTGGTACTTGTTCGGAACGGCAATAATAAAAAATAAAATAAAATCTACCATAAATTTTGCTCTTTTATCTGCTGCTGAATGTTTTCGTAGACAAATTTGCTAGACTTTGCTCACCGGTCACTCCTACTCTCTTGTATCTAATTTTTTTGCACGGTGAAATTCTCTTACCCTGCCGATGATTTTTTCCTTTTAAAGATTTTTCACTCAACTGTTTATATTCTTGATTTATTTATTGTTGTTTTGTTCGAATTGTTTTACTACAAATCATATTAACATAATAGCATTGGATTTATGTGTTTCCAAATCGAACATGATAGTTATAATCCAGGACAAGGGCACATGACTTGGGATATTTTCCTCCACAAATCAATCAATTAATAAGCTTTTAAGTTTTAATAGTACATATCATTATTGTTAGGGGGAAAAATAACGATTTAGCTTCTTCACTTTTATAAAAGGGTCACTTGAGCTTTTATACATATTTTTTTCCAGCCCAAACCCCTCATCTTTAAAAAAAGCATGGCCACGTTTACCTTTGACCCAATTTTCATCCAAAAAATTGCAACAACTTCGACTTCGTGTTCAACCTTTTTTAGGTCTTTGATGGGCTTCAAGTGCGGTTCACATACTCAAGGAGCAAGAAGTCAACAAAGGGCATTGAAAAGTCAGTTCAGAATACTAAGAAGACAGTTAAGGCTACTGGTAAACTTGTCACAAGCCATAAGCAAGGAGTAATATGTAATTTAGTTAGTTGGGAAGGGAGTTTATTTATTGTGGGGTGGAAAGTGTGAGAGAGTTATCTAAGAGCAACTCCAATGGTGCTGCGCCCTGTGGGAGAGGAAGGGTCTCTAGAATACCTCGGTTTGTTGATTTGATATTTTGTAACGCATAGCTCCAGCTCTTGATTATCTAAATAAATTCTATTTTGTTATCTTTGTGTGTTGAGTGCGTGGTTATTATTTTTAGTATTGTGGATTTGTATCAGTCTTCTCTACCAATCCCTCCCTCAACACCTCTGCATATAGTCCACACATCTCTCTGAAGTCGCTATTCAATTTCAATTCACACAATCACAAGCATGGCTTTTCTCAAATCTATAGCTTTGTTCTTGGGTTTGTTATCTGCACTGGATATGTCAATAATTGTCTACGACTCCAAGCACAGGATAGGTGACGGTTTTGTTAAGAGCGAGGCCCAAATGGATATCCCTTGTTATTATTGTCTTTATTTATTCCAATATGTTTTTGCACATGAGGATCAACTAATGTCATTTAACAAGAAATAACCAATAGCTTTGTTTCCACAGCAACACAGCAAATATCTCAAGGGAACAAAACTTGTGACTACAGCATACAGAATTTTCTTCAGATAACACGCAATCCTGAGATCCTAACAGTCACTTTGATCATTTCTTCCGTGCATAAATTTTTCTAGGGAAGAAATTTGGTATACTAATCTCCTGGTTCAATGAAAAGAAACAAGAATGCTGTATAGTTCAAGATTTGAACCCAGAATAGAAGGACAAGTATATTCCAAACGATAAGACAAATTAAAATTAACCACAGTCATTGTGGGTGTGGGGACGAGGATCACAGAACATGAAAAAGGCAGGCTTTTAACTTCATAAGTTTACTCTTTAAATGTGAACAAATCATATATGTTATAACTTCATTCGTGTGGAAAATGATTCACTAACTCAGCAGAACTAAAACAAACAAAAAAACAAAACAAAACAAAAGAAAAGTTGAAAGAGCTATCGTTTTGTGACTAAAGTATACAATGCTAAAATACTGTATGCATTCTAGTATAACCTCCACTGCTCTACATCCATTATATATATATTACAAACCTTCTAGGTCATCTTCTGGTACGAGATCCCTTATCTCATCTCCCATCGTTTCTTCCATCCCATGCAGAAGACCAAAAGAACAAAGACAACCAAAAAAGAACAGCAAAGAAGATCCGGACACGATACTGAAATCTTGAAAAAGAAGAAGCAAAACCTGTTCCATGAAAGGAAGAAAAAAACATGAGGTATTACATGACATCAAACCTTTTACAAGAAATCAAGATGAGTGATAAGGGCCAATATCCAAGGTAGTAGAAGTACATAAAGAGCTTGCATTGGCACAAGTAGCGTCATTAACTATGGAAATGTGGGTTGGAAACGAGGTTTCTGAAGGAAAAGTGCCGCAAAGATTTATGTCAACGTTATAATTTCAAAAGTTGGAAGGGAAACTCATACTTCATACAGGAATAAGATTACATATAGAATCACAAAAAAGGACCGAGACTAAAGAGTAAAGAGGAGAGGGGGGAGGGGAAAGAGAGAAAAAGGATGGATGAGAAGGAAAAGGATGAAACAAACAAGTCAAGGATGAATAAACCGTTAACATCAAAGAAATAAAGAATTTGACCTACCTGGTGATTAATGGGATACAGTTTGTATCTCTTGTTTCCAAGTTTTGCTTATGATTTGGTCATACAATATCGTTATTGTGTAATATCAGCTGTTAGAAGTCAAAGTTATTATTTTCAATCATTTCCTATAAAGAGTCCAAGTCCTCGTAGCATTGGGGATTACTAAAAGAATAAGAAACAAAAATGCATCTAATATTCTTAATAAAAACAGATTTTATTTATGAAGAAACTTTGAATAGCTATGAAGCACTCTTTTGGAATTGCGTGATGCATTCCCCACCCCAAGTCTGAAGGCATGCCGGATGTTTAAGTTCCAAGAAATTCTAGATGCCAATTCTAAATGTCTTTACTTCTTTTTCTCCATAAATCATATAGTAAATATGACCACATTCCAAATGATCCTTACTTAGACCCAAAATAATTTACTCCAATCACAAACAATTCGGGACGGAGGCTTTCACGACATAAAACTTAAACAATCCCATAGCCCAGAAGTTGAACTTAAAAGCCAGCTCAAAGTCGTTCAAGTTCATATTCACGACTCACAAGAAAAGTTCACATCACCCTAAAAGAGCCTCTACTGTCACCAAACAAATTTAGATCTCCAACATCCTTAATTGAACCAAACTGCTATTTTTTCTCCACACACAGTTTATTATTATTATTATTATTTATCAAAGGTAAATTGGTTCCGTTGGTTTGAATTTCCGGGTTTATTTTTGATGCAAACACAAGAGTATAGGTGCAAGTACGGGGGGGTTGAGGAGAACAACACTAGCTGATGCTATTGTATTTACGGTGAATCACAGACCACTACAAGAACACCACAAAATGATTGAGAGTCACTCTCAATAAGAGGTTCACCCTCAAGACGCTGGATTCACTCACAGCCACAGTAACACTACCTTACAAGTACAGAGGAAAACAACAGCAAGGAATCCAAAGAAAGAGAACAAGCTTTTTTTTCAAAACCCAAAAGTGTCCCTCGACACACCACAGCCACACTTTAATATACTCCACGAAAGAGACTAGACAACTAAACATCATCAAATGAGCCCAGTGGGCCACGCTGTGGGTTCCCGTGTGCACCAATTCCCTCTCGGATTGGAGAATTCGCCTCTGGCGATGCACGGCGAAGGAATTGTTCCAACAACCCTGGATGAGTCTCCTCCACTTGACTGGTAGTCATCCACACGGCCTCAGCCAAAGGTTTATTGCGCCATAAAACCAGAAATTTATCATAACCCCCACGCCGCGTCGAAACAAATTGATGGTCAATGATTTCAGCAATATCAGCCAAATCACAAGAAGGTTGAGGAAGATGAGGAGTCAAAAGAGAAGCATCTGCAGACTCCTCAGCCGGGGGATCACAAGGGGTGAGGTCTTCAATATTAAAAATTGGACTGATTTTAAGGTCATCTGGTAACGCCACCAAATAGGCATTTGGACCCAACTGTTTCTTAATTTCATAAGGGCCAGCTCTACGAGCATGGAGCTTATGATAAGCACCAGACACAAATCTCTCAGCACGAAGGCGAATGAGCACCCAACTCCCTACCGACAAAGTTTCCAATCTGCGGTGTTTGTCTGCGTGAAGTTTGTACTTCTCATTGCTTAATATAATTCGTCTCTTGATTTCAGCATGTGTTTCCTTTAGGTGTTCAGCAAACTCAAGAGCCAACTCACTAGGACGCAGCTTCAATGGCAGAGGGTTCAAGTCCACAGGTGTTTTGGCCTTGACACCATACGCAGCTTCGAATGGAGAACAACCAATGGACCTATTAGTAGAACTATTGAAAGCAAACTCAGCAATGGGAAGAATGACATCCCACGAAACCCCATGCTCATTTACTAAACAACGTAGTAAATTGCCAAGACTCCTATTCACCACTTCCGTCTGCCCGTCCGTCTGAGGGTGAAAAGCACTAGAATATTTCAGCTGTGTTCCTAGCTTGAGCCATAAAGTCTTCCAAAAATAACTAACAAATTTACTGTCACGATCAGAGACCAAACTCAAAGGGAGGCCATGCAAACGAACAATTTCTTTCAAAAATATGGAGGCAACACGAGAAGCATCATTGGTACGATTACACGCAATAAAATGCGCCATTTTTGAGAAACGATCAACCACAACCATGATGGAATCGAAACCTGCAGCTGTCTTTGGCAAACCCAAGACAAAATCAAGACTAAGGTGTTCCCAAGGTCGATCTGGTGTTAACAAAGGAGTGTAAAGTCCTGTATTGCGTTTGGACCCCTTATTCAATTGACAATTTCGGCACTGTTTCACTACTTTCAGCACGTCACGGCGCATGTGAGGCCAGTAGAACCGGTCCTCCACCAAGGCAAGAGTTTTATCCACACCGAAATGGCCAGCCAGTCCCCCATCATGCAATTCATGGACAAGGAAATCTCGGATCGACCCACCTGGTACACAAAGGCGCAAACCACGGAATAAAAACCCTTCATGCAATACATAATTACCTTGAGGAGTAGTACCAGCGTCTTTCAAGGCAGTCCAAATATTGGAGAAGTCAACATCAGTGGCATACTGGGAAGGGAAATGTTCAAATCCCGTAACAGTGGCTTCAAAAATACTCAAAAGATGGGAGCGGCGACTAAGAGCATCGGCCACGCGGTTTGTCTTCCCAGCAGTATGTTTAATGGAAAAAGTGAACTGCTGTAGGAAATCCAACCATCGGGCATGTCGAGCATTGAGCTTCCGCTGGGACTGTAGGTGCTTTAGAGAGTCATGGTCAGTGAATAAAACAAATTCACGATAAACCAAGTAATGCTTCCAATGCTTGATAGTCTGGACTAAAGCATATAATTCCACATCATAAGCAGAGTACTTCTTTCGACAGTCATTGAGCTTTTCACTGAAGAAAGCAATGGGGTGACCGCCTTGACTCAAAACTCCACCAATACCCACATGAGAAGCATCACAGGTTACCTCAAAAACTTCATTAAAGTTGGGCATTTGCAAAATAGGTGAGTTGGTCATAACTGTCTTGATATTGGTAAAAGCAGCAGCCGCCGGCTCTGTCCAGATGAAATGTTCAGCTTTGAGACACTCTGTGAGGGGTGCCATAATAGAGCTGAATCCTCTGATGAACCGCCTATAAAAAGTGGCTAAACCGTGGAAACTTCGGATGTCATGAATACTGGTTGGAGTTGGCCACTCCTGAATAGCTCGAATCTTCTCTGGGTCAGCCTCCACTCCATGTTCAGAGATGATGAATCCAAGGAAGGAAACACGAGTCTGAATGAAGGAACATTTCTGGCGGTTGACAAATAATTGTTCAGTTTGTAAAATCTGTAAAATAAGTCTCAAATGCTCAATATGTTCGGCCATAGTCTTACTAAAAACCAACAGATCATCAAAATAAATAACAACAAACTTCCCTATATAAGCCCGAAAAGCATGATTCATTAGTCGCATGAAAGTGCTGGGGGCATTCGATAAACCGAATGGCATCACCAACCATTCGAAGAGGCCATCACGAGTCTTGAAAGCTGTCTTCCATTCGTCACCCAGCCTTATACGGACCTGGTGATAGCCACTTTTAAGATCCAGCTTTGAAAAAATCTGAGCACCCCCCAATTGATCAATGAGATCATCCAATCTTGGAATAGGAAAACGATATTTGACAGTGATTTTGTTGATCGCACGACTGTCAACGCACATACGCCAAGATCCATCTTTCTTGGGGGTAAGGAGGGCAGGGACCCCACATGGACTAGTGCTTTCACGGATAAACCCCTTCTGTACTAAAGCTTCAACTTGCCGTTTCATTTCTTCATGCTCCTTAGGACCCATCCTATAAGAGGGTAGGTTAGGGAGACTGCATCCCGAGACCAAATCAATGGCGTGTTGAATAGATCGCATGGGTGGGAGCTGGTCAGGCAATTCAGTAGGAAACAGTAAAGAGAATTCCTCCAAAAGGGCCTGCAGCTCCGGAGAATGAGCTGTTTTGGGAGCCAAAGTTTCTTCGCTAGAATTAGAGGGATGGACCATTAGTAACAAACACCATTGAGACTCACGACAAGCTACTTCAAACTGATTCAAAGCCAAAATCGTTGATGGGGCAGGTTGCAAAACATTGGTGGAAACACTAGGCTGAGTAGGTTTCAAGGGTCGGAGAGTGATCCTCTTTCCTTGATCAACGAAAGTATAAGTATTAGCTCTCCCATGATAGGTAACATCGCGATCATATAGCCAAGGCCGACCCAATAATAATTGGCAAGCTGTCATGGGTAGAATATCACAACAGACCCTGTCTTTGTACCTTCCTAAAGAAAAGGAGATTACACATTGGGAGGTCACCGGAATAGAGGCATCATTGACCCAGCTCACACGATAAGGATGAGGGTGCTTTGTGGTGGCCAATTTCATCCGGGCTACCAAATCTGCAGCCACTACATTCATGCCGCTTCCGCTGTCAATAATCACATCTATAGCTCCTTTTGCAAATTCTACTCGAGTATGGAAGATATTCGTGCGTAACCAATGGTCTACAGGCTCTTCCTGACGTGCTTCACCGGTGAGAATCCGCCTAATCACACAACTCGGAAGAGTGGAAGCTTCTAACTCTTCTTCATCTTCACTTTTGTTCTCAACGGGAGATTGATCCATACCATCTTCTGGAGCAATTTGAATAAGGTCAGTCTCGCAAATAAGGGCCACGCGTTGATTTTTCGTGGGGCACAAAACAGCGTAATGGCCTAAACCGTTGCATTTATAACACCTGGTTCCACTAGTAGCCGCTGATTTCTCTGATGTTTTACCCCAATTGGTGTTTCGTTGAGTAGTCGACCCACTACCTTCAACCTTGATCCGCAAATGCCTACTATCATTAGGACGAAAATCGGCTACACTCGTACGAGGACGGGTCGAAGAAAACTTAATTTGTGTCTCGACTTCCTTGGCCATCTGGTGGGCCTCCTCTAGACTAGTCAAGGAAAGTTGCAAAGATAACATGTGCTTCTTCAAGTCATCACTGAGACCATTAATAAACCTGGTTAGAGTTTGTTCTTCATCTTCTGTAACTCCGCTCCTTACACTAAGCTCATGGAACTTATGGGCGTATTCATCCACTGTCAACTTATCTTGCCGCAAGTTCAATAGAGCTCGAAATTGCAAAGCTCGATAATTCTTTGGGAGGTACTTCTTGCTCAACTTTTCTTTCATAACCGTCCACTCCGTAATCTGCGGTTGTTGGAGCCTATACCGTTGCTCTTGAACATTCAACCACCAAATCTTGGCCGCTCCTTTTAGTTTCGCCTTGACTAACTGAACCTTTGCTTCCTCTGGCACATGATACCATTGAAGGTACTCCTCAACAGTTGTCAACCAATCTGTAAAATCATGAGGCTCTACATTGCCCGAGAAATCCGACACTTCCAGCTTCACTCGTCGAGACACGTCTGAATGGTGCTCCTGGTTCCCCTGAAAACTCATAGATGGTTGGTATTGAAGCTGAGGATAATGGGAAGGGGGTGTTGTGTAATATGGAGGAATTGGAAAATTAGAGGAACGGTGATATTGAAGAGGAGGGATAGGCGGTTGGATAGGTGGATGGATCGGTGGGTAGAATTGAGGATTAGAGAAAGGTGGGGTCCTAATGGATGGTCTGTTAAAGGGACCACGTGAAAGATAGTCGTGGAGAGGGGTTTGAATCGATGGGCCTTGGGGTCGAGGATCAGGTATGGCAGGGGGTAAAGTTTGAGTGGTGGGGACTGGGATAGTGGGTAAAGTTTGAGTGGTGGGGACTGGGATAGTGGGTAAAGAAACATTGTCTGGGATAGTGGGTAAAGTTTGAGTGGTGGGGACTGGGATAGTGGGTAAAGAAACATGGTCTGGTTGTAGACCAGGATTAGTGTGGGGTAGGTTGTTGGGACTAGCAGGTCGACTCCCTTGTTCATTAAGCTCACGCTCGCCTCTAGAGGAACCACCGTGCTCGTCTGAAAAATTATCCGGATCAAGTTCGTTGACTGAGGCTGGAAACACGTGATCCCAGACTGTGTCCAATTTCTCAGACATCAAATCCACGCGCTGGATCAGGGCCTCAAGAAGCTGCTCCACTCTTGACTCCGAAGTTCCATATTGCCGACCACTGCGTGTAGTACTCATCGCTGCACTACAACCGCTCTGATACCAAAATTGATGCAAACACAAGAGTATAGGTGCAAGTACGGGGGGGTTGAGGAGAACAACACTAGCTGATGCTATTGTATTTACGGTGAATCACAGACCACTACAAGAACACCACAAAATGATTGAGAGTCACTCTCAATAAGAGGTTCACCCTCAAGACGCTGGATTCACTCACAGCCACAGTAACACTACCTTACAAGTACAGAGGAAAACAACAGCAAGGAATCCAAAGAAAGAGAACAAGCTTTTTTTTCAAAACCCAAAAGTGTCCCTCGACACACCACAGCCACACTTTAATATACTCCACGAAAGAGACTAGACAACTAAACATCATCAAATGAGCCCAGTGGGCCACGCTGTGGGTTCCCGTGTGCACCAATTTTGGTGTGCGATTAAAAATATGAATTAATCGGTTGACGCAAAGAGTTGCATTGTCACACATACTTACAACAAGTGACAAGAATTTTCACACTAGTGAGATTCTTCGTCCAAAGATATCTTAATTGCTAAATCGTCCCTTTTAGTTCATCTCCCACCATTCATGTGACACAGCTAATTGACTGATTATCAAGTGGTGGCCAATTTTCAAAGTTGAAAGAAACTCTACTAATGGATATCATTCAATCAATAATTGGTATTTACAACAAAATTTCAATTAAACTTCATTCACGTCATCAAACCTTGAGACAAATAAAAAAATTACCGCTAATTGATTAAAAGGAAAAAAGAGATATAGAACAATATCAATGTCGGTATGATTCGGATGAGTACCTGCTAGTCGGGAAGCGCCTTTTTGAGGCGGCCGGTTGGGTCCTGGCGGAGGCAGAGAAGCGGCACAACAGAGTACAAGGCGTGCAAAGCGATTGTTCCTTAGGTAAAGCGGGGGACGATGGTGGTTTTGGAGACAAGGCAGAGGAGGTCTTGTGGAGGAGTATTTTGGGGATGCAAAGTTCGCGACTGGTGGAGAGAGAATTGCCATACGAATAATCTAATTTGCGCTTTTGGGCGTTGAGTTTCATTTCATTTTTGAAGAGTGATATACCAACTTAAATTGGGCCTGTAATCACTGTGAAAATGGGCCATGGGCCTTTTAGTGGGTCTAACCATTGCTTTTTTTTAGGAACATTTGGAGGTCGATACATAAAATAGAACTTCTAAGTTTTAAAGTTTATTGAAATTTTTTATTTGTATTTCAATCTAGTTCATTGCAGATTTTTTGATTTTTTTATAAATAAATTTTCAAAACATTTTATCTGTCAAAATACATGATAGATTTCAAAAAAAATTGCATATTCGAACACAGTACATAAAACTTTTTCTAACAATATTCATTATCGATAGTTTTTAATGTACTTTTTTGTTAATTATATTGTTTTCAAAAACAATGTAATTAGTTATATGCTATGTAATTGTGTTTTTTTCAATTATTGTAACATAAACAATAAATGTTAAGCCTTAAGGGGAACGAATTCGTTAAACCCTAATGGACTCATGTCTGCTCAGTATATTTGGTTTCTATATACGATATTGGAATGATTCTCTATATTTTAAATGACACTTATGTAATTTAATCAATAAAAAAATTAACTTAATTAAAAAAACCTAAAAACTAGACCTAATTACAAATAAATTTAAATGAGCGACCTTATCCTTAATAATTCTCATAAAGTAAACCTACCTATAATTAGGGGTGCGTCCGATTGGGTCGGATTAGATACAACACCTCATCCGATCTGCATAAGTTCGGATTACATTACTACAACCCTTAACCGATCTTGATTTCATTCTCGAATTGGGTTGGGTCAGTTTTACTAGAATTGGGGTTGGGTTTACATGGGTTAGGATCGGGTTGGACAAACCCTTTATTCTTCTGCCCTTTCTCCATCTTGCCTAAATGGCTGATGATCAATCATTAATCATGTATCAAATATCATAAGTCTATATTAAATATCATAAGTCTTAATCACTGTAATAATTATTGTGTACCAGTAAATTAATATATTAGTAACTTAATATATATTAAACGATCTAAATGAGGTTGGATTGGGTTAAAATGGGGTTGGGTTAACATGAATATATAACCGATCCATTAAATAAATGAGTCAATTATCTCAACCTATAATTGAACTATCCTATGCGGGTTAGGGTCAAATTGAGGCAGTTTGGGTAGGGTATAGTATGGGTTTTGTGCATCCCTACCTATAATTTTGTCTATTTTGTGTTCCTAAATTAGATACCAACAATATTATCCTTAAAATTGGGATAATGTATTCTCTTAATCCCACTTATTACCAAAAGAATTTGTCATTTGTCCAACTAACATAAGCTTAAACTCGGACTATCAACTCTGTATAATTTTTCACCCAACGATGATGTAAATATCAAAACTTAACGCATTGTCACAAAATATTGCTCCAATGGCCACGAGAGGATGTACTTATGTAGAAAACAATTAGAACAAAATAACAAGAAATAAATCAAGAACGGATATGGTCGTTTTTTTCAATTCATATATATATATATATATATATATATATGTGCTGAAGAATTGTCAGCATTTGATGTAACTTTGCATTTCCTTGCATGCATGTACATTATATTGCATTTATGAAAATTTGACCATATTTTGGAAGACCTTACGTGTCCTTTCCAAACAGATCAATGTGGTACACAACTCACTTTACATCAAGAAAACACACATATATGAATATATGATAGAGATGATCAGACGAGGTGAAAATAACAGTTATAGAATATTGAAATTATATATATATATATATATATATATATATATATATATATAATAGAGATGATCAGATGATCGAGGTGAAAAGAACAGTTAATAGAAGATTGAAATTAAAGGAACTACACACCCATCAGTAAATTAATTAGTTCTTGATTAGAGAGAATAATTAATTGAAAGACTAATTAAGGTTGAAATAGCTTATCCCCACATTTGCATTTCCATGAAAGAAGATAGTATTTATCATCTCCTCCTCCTCCTCCTGATCCATGGGATGATGAGTAGTACTCTCTACTGACAGTATTTATCATCTCCTCCTCCGCGTTCTTGTTAGAATGAATGACCAATGCTGTAGGCACGCAAGGCCTGCAACTCAAGCACTTGTTTACACAACCTGGTGGCTTTGATCCTAAAACCGTCTTCTTTTGCTGCAAACTCTCACTCTTAATGCTTGAAAATATGACCCCATCTGTACCAAAGCAGGCAAAAAAATAAATTAAAGTAGAGAAGAATTACAATGTTTGCTGAAAATGGTATAGGGTTTATTTTACCTGATTTGGGAGGAAGGAATGTGAGGAAAAAGATGAAAGCCACAGTGGCAACAATATTTTCTGATGTGGAAGCCATATCTGATGATACAATGCACGATGATGTATGTCACAGTTAAGAGACAGAAAGGGTGTACTGTATGTGGAGAATGGAAATGGACAGGATTTCATGAGAAAGGATTGGATTGGATTGGATTGGATGTACACAGTTTATGAGACACAAGGGGGACTGTTGGGTTTGTTTCCTGTACAAGAGACATGTCTCTGATACCATTGCTGGTTCACCAATTACTTTGGTTGAATGTTCAAACCATTTATGTTTTCTTTTGGGGAACTGCTGCTATTGACTTCAGGTTCTTTAGTAAATGACTATTGAAGCGACCATTGGATGATCTTAGGTACCTGACTTGACCAGCATATGCAACTATGGCCCATTTATCAACTTTTGTCATTACTGTCATTCTGGGATATAAATTAACAGGCAGGGCAGGGTAGGGTAGAGCCTCTCTGGCTCTTGAACCTTTTTACTTGGGTTAATATTGATTTGAGGGAGTGTGTGTACTATGTAGTTTAGTGGGTGCAGTTTGTCTTTTGTTATTAAGGGGCGTTATATAACTGTTCAAATCATGACCATCACGTCACCTATTATTGGTCTCTCACTGATATTTTTCAGCCTTTTTGTCCTCACTCCAGGCTCGTCTACAAGCCATCAATTGCATTACTTTAATATGCAACTCCTTATAATATTATTTTATATCGATCTCTGTCGCTGCTGTTAGGGGTCAGCCTCGGGCCGGATCGGCACAGTAATTGTAGGCCCAAGCCCAAATATAGTATGTAGTATGTAATATTTTTCGAGCCAGGCCAGTCCAAATATTCGGACTTTGAGCCAAACTCAGTCACAAAAATAGGGCCCAGGCTCTCCCAATGCCTAGGGTCGGGTTGCCGAAACCCGATGACATTTCAGGCTTGGGCTTCTAGGTCATAATGCAATACAAGGGCAGTTCTACTACGGCTATGGATAAAGAGGAAAACAATGCAAAACAATGAGTGCTGACAAGATATGGGAGAGAAATGCATGAATAAATGAGGCTTACTGTATAATTCAGGCAAGTATATTCCAAAACCACCTCCAGAAGATCAAGAAGCAGTGAGACTAGAATTCTAGAACTAGACATGAAGGATTTAAAAGCCAACATTTGGGTAATAAAACAAACAGCAAGTTTGAGATAACCTACCTAAAACATAACTGTCAGACTCCATGCACATGAGATTTGTTAATTTATCACAGGTAACTAAGCAAGGAGTTGTACAAGTTTTTCACTGCTACATAGCAAAGCACTAACTTGGTTTGAAATTCAGTCTCAAGAAGAGAAGTCAGAAACCTTTATAGAAGGTCCTTGCAACACAATTGAGGTTGTTAGTTTTCCAATAAAATGAATTTATCTGGTCAAGCAAGATTTTGAAATTGACTACTCTTTCCACCTTCTCAAACACTATTGAATCAAGAATAGACCTGGAAAATAAACAACCAAGGGTTTCTCATTCTGTAAAGGCAGTTCCATCTAGTTCTGCTTCCAAAAGGGCACCAGTTAATAATGAACAAAATAGTGAACTATGCTCTAAGCTACCATCGTACTGTTGAATACACAACGAGGATGAAGGTTTTCTGCCTATTGTGCTAAAAAATAGGTGCAATATTAAGCAAAAGCAAGAAGAAGAAGAAAAAAGCAACGCCAAACTCAGTTGAGAGAAATTGAAAATCCAAAGAGAAAAGACACTTGCTATGATTTACGAAGTCAGAAGGAGTGTGAATGCTGCCAGTGGCACCATTTGCATCAAGGATCTGTTAGTTGTGCTGATTGATGAGAATCTTCCTCGGGACAGAACTGCACTGTTGTCCATGTCAGACGTGCTGGTTGTCCAGAAACCCTCTGATATGCTTGGATTGTTCACTTGATTACGTTGAGTTCTCAGTCCTTTTGATGGATCATCCACGGAGGTGATTAGTGGGGGCTTATTACAGCATCCAAGACAATTACTGCTCTGTTACAAATACATGTAATTCCATAAATGATTAGTACCAACCACTGAGGCTAAGATGCAGACACAGCTAAGAGCCTAAGACAACATCTCAATTGTCCACTACCCGTTATTAGCAACAAAGGGATTAAAAGTTTCCCATCAACTGTGTTCAGTGTATCAATCGAGTAGAAATATCTGCAGATTATCAATTAATTTACAAAACCAGAAATAAGTAACATATAAGCAGCAGAGGAATCCAATCTAATAATCTCTCTCAAAATATGGCTTTCTTATTTATATATCTCATTATGCATGGAACACTAAGGAGTCTGTGACAATATTGAAGACAAAAAAACTAGCATACCCACGGACCCATCCTTATTTCATATATATGTAAGCTTATACTTCAGATTTTGACAACTAACCAGGCAAACTAAACTGACTCTGACATGTCATAGAAACTAATTTGGCAGCAAATATATTTCTTCCAACTACCCTCCATCACCAACTCCAAACTCTGTTCTATTCCTCGATTTTATTGGGTTATAAAAAAGAAAGTCATATTCATCTAATCGTTCAACTAGCAGCAACAAACAGTAAAGCAACCTCCCACTCACTCTTAAACAAGCACAGAAGCAAACCCAAAATCCCACGAAAACCCAGCAAGTAAATCTCTCCCAGATTTCCAAATCAGTGAAAAGAATCAGAAAACAATCAAACATTACCCCTTGCATGCAAACCCAAAAAAGACCCAGAAGCAAAAAAGGGATCTTTCCCAAAATCTTCTCCAGACAAATGAAATGTGAAAGGGAATCAATCTAGTTCCGGCAATGGGATCAGATAGCCCTTCAAGAAAGAGGAACGTGAAGAGAAACAGATTAACGTGAAGAAAGAGTTTTGTTTTGTTTTGTTCTAAACTGTTTAAAGGGACGTGTCTAGTGATTTTTATCCTCTGCCTTCTTCATTTGATAAGTTACTCGATTCCTATTTGACAGTGTTAGTGTCACATACCACTACTCTTTAGCATCACCATCTTTACTGTTTTTGCATCGTGGAAGGGGAAAATTTACCAGCCTTAATTGGTGTGGTCAATTAAGTGCATGTTAAAGATAATCTCTCACCATCCGATTTAAAATCATTTTTATTTGATTAATCAAATTGAACCAATCCCCCAAGTTCAATTCCCATTGGTCTACTTAACCTGATTTAAAACGATTATAGATATAAAATACTAGGAGTACCACAGTGGGGGAATATGTAGTGGGGGCCGACTTATAAGTTACAATACAATACTGCATTGATTTGCTATATAATATTGCACTATTTGTAAAAGATACCCGAGGAAACTAATAAATTTCTGGTGTAGGTCACACCAAATCACCAATATTTCAAATTTGTAAATGGACTCGCTGCCACTCGTCTTCTCTCCAAATTAAAACCCAAAATATCATATCAAAGAAGTCCCAAATTTTTTTTAAAAAAATCCCAAGTTATCTACAATTTTACAATCAATAACGAATCCCAAATAACTCAAGTTATCGAACTGAGTAAATCTTGAATCCCAAATTTGAACCTCCATCCTCTTTCTTTATTAAAAGAAAACTCACAATCAATAAATGCAAAAAAAAAATTCCAAAAATAACAATAATGTTGGTATGGTATTTTGTACCAACATTGGGTACCAACTTCCACCAATAAGTTGTCAAGGATCAACTTATGTTTGTAACAATAAGTTGATAACAGTTGCACCACCATGCATCAATATAATGGTGTTCCAACTCTTATTCTTCTTGAGGGAATTCTATAGAATTACAAAGTTAAAATGATCAGTGTTCTAAAAAATGGAGTCCGGCACAAAGAATAATCTTGATTCTTGAACAACCCATTAATCTAGACTACAGCAGCAAGTGCCCTACGTTCAGGTCTGGCACAAATGGAACAATCTTCAAGAATCCAGTGCTCAGACTATAATAAAGATACGTAGATGTAGCAAGTCACAACACAACAACAGCATGCCCAAGAATAGATCATGCAGGAGTCTTATCTATTCTTGTGAGATTATTGCAAGTGTTCTATCACAAACACGAAATACTAATGTTGAGATCAAAAGCTCGCAGTAATCAACAAAAAAACTACATTTAAGGAAAGAAAAAAAACAACGAAACAACTTTGCACCGATATAAAAAGTACAGAGGCAGATTATTAAGCAAAGGTTATGAGTTTAGACCAGTCAGCAATCCCATCACACCACATAAATACCTCTATAAATCCAGACATGAGAAAATACGGGTTCTGCAGGTAATATAACACTCAAGATGCCATTATTGTAACGCTGGCTAGTACGACAGGTCTAAGTAGATAAAAGCAAGATATATAACCCTTGAACCAAGCAGTCAAGACTTCTAAGTAGTAAGGATTGGAGGAATGTAATCGGATTTAGTCCCGAGAACACGAGCCTTGGTGTCGGGAAAGAACTCAGTACCCGGAAGCTCCGTGATGACTCCTTCGCCGGAAACACCGATAGGATAACGCAGCAGGTGACCAGGAAGGTCGTGCTCCAGCGTGTCACTTGAATAGAGATCCCAATATTTGTCAGCAACCCTATTCACCTTTGTTATACATTCCTCGCTCTCTGGACTAAGAAACGCATCGTCTAGCATGCCAAGGTGTTCATACCACAGTGCCAAACGGAAGCCATGAATCTGACCACGGGCCGGCTCCCTGGTTGACAAATGATAAGGTTGGTAGGCTCCCATGGCTATCTCAGAGTCCCTGGCGCCATCCATTGATCTTTGGTTGATGTTGGCAGATCCAATGATTATGTATTCATCATCAACTGCAATATAAATGGGTAAGTTTAGGCAGTACTTCACTATAAAAATGTTTAACAACGAAAAATTCAGTAGAAAGTCAGAAAGAAAGAGACTTCAATCTTTATTGCACTCAATTATGTAATATCAGAAAAGTGAGCAACTGTCATAGAAATAACTTGGTAGAAATATTGATGTCAGTCTCTGTGTATACAAACTTCTTTATTTCCAAAAGCATCTGCATGCGATATCAGTCGGAGACATCCAAGTCCTTGAAGCATATATAATTATAGAAATCTAATTTGACCATACCTCAGATAATTTGCATCTTTATTGGACTTAGTCCAACTACCGAATTGACCTCTGTTTAAATTCCCAGTGAAAAACAGAAAATGTGATCAAATATCTTCAGGCTGGATTGAAATTTCATGTTTATAAACGGGTAGCAAGTTGAAGTATAAAAAGGAGAAGATTATTCTCTCATCTTAGATGTTCACCTTAGAATTCATTTTTTCCCGTGATTTCAAGCAGTTAACATATTTTCCTACTATTAAATTTTTTAGTTACGGAATTTCTTACCCGATATTCTTCAAAACGAGACCAATATTAGTTTCAATGCAAAATTTGGAGTTCAAAACTTCAAAAAAAAGAGAAAGAAGTGCCAAAGTTTTAACACCATCACTTGCCAATCATTTTTTTTTGTCTTCCTTTTCTCTTTCTAAAATAAAGCAAAAGGAAAAAAAAGAAGGAAAGGCACCAAGGGGTGCCACCGTCACTTACCAATCATCATCTTTGTGTGGACATAAATCATGAAGCGTCGGGCCTCCTGAGCTCTAAAGTAATCTGAATCAGGCTCTGGCTTTTCTGAAGGTTCATATTCTCCACTCTTCTTCACTTCCCGATTTCCGAGGCAGAAAAATGTCAAATAATTTCGAGGATCCTCCTCAATACCCTTAGCTCTGAGAGCCTGAATGACATCTCGGTACATCATGTTCAGTGTTCTCCTTTGCCAATCTAATATTGCTTGAACTGATCCACTCTCCGGGAGCCCCTCTGGCCACATTGGGACGACAACATAAACAGTGAACCTCTCCCCTGCCTCAATCTTACTGACAATTTTAAGTGAGAGCTCCTTTGGAATTAGATGTAAAGCATTAATATCCTCAGGCTTAATGTTATCAGCACTCCAATCAAAAGAACTTCCAAGAAAATATTGGTTCTCAATATAGATGAAATTCTTTGCCCGACGAATTGCATGAATATAAGCATCCTGAATACTTCGATCAATGATGTTATCCTTCCCACTGATTAGCCCAGCTCTTGCAGCTTCTTCAGGTGTCTCGGGGAAGCCAAAAGCAGCCCCACCATCAATAGATCTAAATAACTGCACATTCCATGTCTCACGATCTTCCGGGAACATAACTGGAGATGGGGGAATGATGATATTTTCAAGCTCTCTCAGCTGAACAAGTAGATCCTTCCCACCTTGCTTCCTCCATCTCTGCTCAAAATTAAACAATACATCCCAAGCAATGGGCCCTTCAAGCCGGGAGTGAATGTCATGCCAAGGTTCCCTCGGACCACCTTTAGTGATTGAAGTATCAGGGAAATTTGGCTGGTGAAAATCATCATGGTGCGCCGTGTCCAATGTCCTGAATAGCGAATGAAAGGCTGTGTCATATCTACCATCGCAAAGATCAATACCTCCGACAAAACTCACAATTCTCCTTTGTTGTGATCCTCCAGCAGGCATATCGCTGTCCACCACCACAATCTTCTGGTGATGAGTGAACATGGTCGAGATCTGTAAATCCTGAATTATGCTTCCACCATCATCAGGATTACGGGGGCATAAGACACAGTGGACATCTGTATCATGGAAATAATTTTCAGTTTCTTCATCATGGGTGGCCATCAGACCGTCCTTTTTAAGTAAATCAACAGAGGTTCTATCATCCCAAACAAGAATTAGTACCCTGACACCTTCACTTGCTTTCTTCTTCAGCAGCTCCCCAATGGTGACATCTCCTCCAGGTTTTGGCCGCCTCGAATCTCTCACCAAAGTGATTTCAGTATAAACAGACCAACCAGTAATATAGATAAAGTGCTTTGCATTGCTTATTGCATCAAAAATATCTTCCCAACATCTATGAGGCTCATAGAACTTTCCTCCAGCAAGAGGGATTTTAGGAATGAAATTATCAGGGACATGAGCATCTTGGTACAGAGAAACTTTACACCCTTGTCTCTGTGAGTAAAATGTATATGGCACCCCAGGAAACTTAGGACTTCGAATACCCCGACCCCAATTACGATCTCTTGTAACATCAAAATATTGTAGCTTCACATGGATCTTCGAGCCTCCATGGATAACATTTTTGTTTTCGTCCAATATCTCAAGCCATCTATCCACTTCTTCACCATCTAAGAGTTCTTGAACGGGTATATATGCCCTCCCAATCAGAGTTGCTCCAATAGGATTAGCGTCTTTGACGGTGAATACAACATTTGAAGCCATATGAGCACAGTAAATGTGAAAAGACTCATACCACCTGGGATTAGAGACTTCTTTTTCCAGTGTTCTGGTCCTCCCGACTCTAGCCCTTTCCAGATCAATAGTGGCATAAAGTTTGGAAATTCCTTTGCCTACACCAATAGTCTCCTCAATATTTTCCATGAGCTGCGAAAAGAATTTACCAATGAGAAAGAAGAAAAACATATGTTTTTGTAGAAGAATGCAAGTTTGAGTATCATCATCAAAGCCTCTCAAAACAATTTTTAAGTCAGCTGCATGATTCTCTTGAAACTAGTGAGGATCCATCACTTTAATTGTCCTTTGCCATGCATTACTACTCCTAACTCGCCTTAAAGAGTCCAACAGTATCAAAATTGCTTTCTTGCATTAGGTAATGATTTGAAAGCTTTAAAATTGTGACATATAATTAATTAGTATAATGAAGAAAATAACACGATAAGCAACCAAGCCAAAAGTTAGAAAATTCATAGACACCAGTTAATGATAGCAACACAGAGAATTTGGTAAGTATCGTGATTATAAAAAAATAATATTTGTGTACTAAAACATGTATGTCTGAAATTAGATCAGTATTTAATGTTTGTGTTTGAGCCTTTGAGGTTCTGCATATTCTACGTCTATGATCCAGCCCCCACTGAAAGCTCATAGGAATGTCCATGATACATTCTTAAAGAAAATCCAGAGGCAAGAAATATCGATAGAATTGGAAATAGCCAAACAATCAAAAAGTCATGAAACATTGAAAATAACAAGAAAAAAAAGTTATCCATGAAGCTTTCTTCAGCGCTGAAGAATATCAATGGTTTTTGAAAGTAAAGATTAATAATAATAACACATGAAAATCCTTAAAACAAGGTAAGAATACCTAACAAAACAGGAGTAGTTGCATTCCAAAAGCATCAAAACAATAGACTCCAGAATGCAGTCATAAGAGAACCAACACAAAATTATTCACCATCACATAAATGAAACTTGAAGAATGGCTCACAGTTCCTCTTATCTTTATCAGGCTAGCAAACAAACAGAAAATAAAAAACTTACATCCATCAGATCATTCATGGTCAGAACTCGAATGTTGTAAGAAGATATTTACCAGTTATGTGTTACATAGTGAAGTTAAAAATGGCCAATATACAGTAAAACACTGATATATTATTGAATTTTAAAAAGAAATTTATATATTGCTGATATATTATTGTATTTAGAAAGAAATTTTATTCGTATTCAAGAACAGCCAAACACAAGGGCAATATAAACAAGTTAAAGGAACCACACAATCTGATGAGAAGCTGCACACTTAGCCAACAATAAAAGTATAAACACACGTCAAAGCATCTGATTCTTGCACAGAGTTTGAAAAGAAAGAAAAAAAAAGAGCAACCTGTGGGTAGGTCTATACACATTATTGGAAGAATTTGTAACAGTGTTAGTTTTTTAAGGTTTTTTCCACTGTGTACTTCAAGTTATGCCAAAATGTCCACCTCTCTCTGTTCTCTTTTCAAACACAATCTGATGAAGAGCTGCACACTTAACCAACAATAAAAGTATAAACACATGTCAAAGCATCTGATTCTTGCACAGAGTTTGAAAAGAAAGGAAAAAAAAAAGAACCTGTAGGTAGGTCTATACACATTATTGGAAGAATTTGTAACAGTGTTAGTTTTTTAAGGTTTTTCCACTGTGTACTTCAAGTTATGCCAAACTGTCCACCTCTCTCTGTTCTCTTTTCAAACCACACTCTATTCTGTTAACTCTCAATCCCTTTCAATGTAGCAATACCAGATGCAGAACCTCATTCCCCCCATATTTTTCAGTCTCAAATTTACAGACAAACAACCTTTATAAGTAAAAAGGAAGCAACAATAATGGATCTTGACTTCAATTAACCTAGTTCCAGGGGTTTTTATTTTTAAAGTTAATAGGTTTCTAAATTCAGCTTCTCTTAGGTGCAATTGGGATCATGTAGTTGGTCATCTATGGAGTGATCCTGGGTTTTATTCATCACATTGTAAATGACAATACCATCAGCAAATCCCAAAGTTGCGTTCCCAAACATGACTATATGTCTCAGTTATTTAATGAAGATTAAAAACAAAATCTACACAAAATATATATATTGGAAAATAAAATCTTAATTTAATAATCTAATGTCTACAAGGGATATGAGTACTAGAGAGAGAAAAACAAGTACCAAACACAAGCCAAATTGGAACTACTTAACAACTCCAATCCGTATGATGCAGTCAATCTATCCAAAATCTTTAAAATCAGCAACATTAAATAATACACCTTGCGGAAGATGTGGCGTCCTCCGCCATGGAGTTGGTCAACCTCATAGATCGTAGCATGTAAAGTCCCGTGCAGTAAAATCTGAGCCATTTGTCACCTGTAAGTCTGTGACCAACCAGAAACGATAAATAAAAGAGTTTAAAAGTCATTGTTTCGCATCTTAACTGTGATCAAGTCACGAGATTGATAACCTATCCTGAAAACACCAAGAGAACGATAACGTTATGAACTCAATTCTTGTATATTGAATTAACCAGATCGAGAAGAGAAGATCCAATCACATCTTTATTCCTTTCTTTCTCCTTCAGATAAAAATTACAGGGAAACAGGCGACTAAACTATTACACTCTTCCATTCTTAATACCAGTCAAATCAAAAGATAGCATAAGTAAAAAAATCAGAATCACAAGTAAACTTAAAAGAGATGAAATGAAGTGACAATAGTAAAAAAAATATACAGAAATGAGTGAAGAATAATGAAACTAATCCGATCCGGTGATTCTTTCACTACTCCTTAAATTTTCCAAGAATAATAAATCAATAATACAACTATTAAATCACAAATCAAATCTCAGAAAATACTAAACGAGATGAAAGATTCAAGTACACCATATAAACCGATCACAACGGAAGAAGAAACGAAAATGACAGTTCGCGCAGGATCTAAATATAGATTACTGGACTTTAAGTTATGATCATCAGTAGAATCGAAACGTCCAAGTGCAGAATCAGAGAAAGATAGTGACAGAGACTACTAACTTGGATCTGAGTGAGAGAGACTGAGAGAGATACGGTGAGAGATCTGAGAGATGCGAAGCCGATGAAGGAGACTTCTGAGAATCGGATCCGATCTTCACTTTGAATATATAAAGGTTCGTGCACTAGCGATAATATAATCTAGTAATAATAATAATAATAGGGATCACACAGATGGAGAGTGTGAAAACTGGAAAGGACGGGGAGATGATCCGTTAAAACAGCAGCACCACCTTTACTCGGCTCACTTTGCGGAACAAGGTAAAGCGTGACACTGACGAGTGACGAGAGAGGTTTTTCACTGCCCGTTTAGACACGGTGTCACTTTTCCTTTGGCATCACGCCCATTGACTTTGCGCTCTTTGCAATAACGCCATTGAGGTTTGGTATTGTCCCACAAACATCCTATATTAATAGTGTCGGTACAACAATGCATAATTGCATATTACCCAAGGTTTTTTTTTTTTTTTTAACCATTTGATGTCCGCACTCAACTCCACCTCAACTAAATTCAAATCGAGCCGAGAGGATTCCACTAAGGGAGGCAAAACTCTCCCAACGAGAATTTTTTTGATTCACAAAAGACTCGAATTCGAGATCTTGCTTAAGGAGAACAAGCAATGTGCCACTTGAATCAACCATTTGTTATTATCTAAGTCTTATTTTAACATAAATATAATAATAAAACTAATTTACATTTATAATTTGGGTGGACTCTATTTTTATATAAGTTTTTTCTAATCACAATTTTTTTGAATATATTTAAAAATATAAGAAAATAATTGTTTTCTCAATAATTATATTTGATAATTTTGTCCTTATTTCTATGTTTTTAAATGTATTGAATCTTCTTCTAAGATTGCACATCATTATGTCCTTCTATCTAATTTGCTTTATAAAATTCCTTAACTCAAATATATTTGATTCTATCTCATCAAAAATCTCATTCGAAATTGGAGTTATTTAACTATTATTTGTTTTTTTATTGTTTAAAATTATAAACTTGCACAAATTAATAATCAATTACAATTTTAAAGTAAATTTTATAATAAAATTAATATATATCAAAAACATATATTTATTTCATAAACTCTTGATTTTTTCCTTTCTTAGTCTTGTTAGACAACTAATATTTATCACACTATTTTTGAATATATTGAAAAATATCTGAAAAATCATGCAAATTTAAGGGAGAAAAAATATTTTATTAATTAATATTTTCAATTATATCCTATCATTCAATATTTGATTTTAGAATATTTCAATGTAGGTTGAGTGAGTAAATATAATTAATTAATACAATAAAAAATTTACAATTTTAGGAGAGAAAAATGTGAATTGTATTCCATTTTTATATATTATTTAAAATGAGCAATAAAAAAGATAATATACATATATACTAATAATAATAAATAAAAACAGAAACAACAAAAATATATATATAATATGCATATATAATAATAGTAATAATAATATCACCATGTATATCTATATGTATTTTATGACGATATTGTAGCATATAGACTAGATTAAAGCCCGAGCTACACGCATGCCATTTTTATATCGATTGAATTGTTCTTCAATTTAATAGTATAATTATTTTTATTTAGATTTAATTTTGGCGATAATAATATCTTCAACTCGTAATTGATTGGCCTATCGTAAAGTTTGCTATCCATTACTCGAAAGGTAGTGATATGGTATGTTTTTCCCTCTTTCAATTGCCTTTTAAATACATCCACACGACGTTGGCGTATTGTTGTGTGCATGATGGATCCCTATTGATATGGCCAAAGTGGTCCATCCAATAAGATTGTGACACGTGTAAATATCCACGTCGGACGGTCAGCATTGCGCCTTGTTAGACCGACCAACCGAGGGTGTCTCGAGTTTGGTCGGTCGGTCATCCCCAGTCAATGGGATGGTCGGTCGGCCATTGCCGGATCCAAACTAGATTCATTCCTTCATTAAGGAGTCTCAATCCTACAAGGAGTAGAGACCCAAAAGGACTACAACTCCGACAAATGCGCTCAGATAAGAAAGAGAGGAGTTTCATTCCTAAGAGAATAAGAACTCTGTAAATCTCTATAAAAGGAGGCACACACATCAGGTAAATTTTTACGTCACAACTAGCATTACTGTTGCTTAAGTTGAGAGAGCTCTCCGAGACCGAGCCCTCCCAATTAAGAATTACCTAACTGACATGAGCGTCGGAGCGGGCCCCCCGAACTAACTCGGGGTCCCTCTTAGCTTACGTTTGCTTACTGTGTAGGACATCCAGCTCAGCAATTTGGAGTCTGACCTGACTGATTGGTGTCCAGCTAGGACGGACAGTTTTTGGCATCATCAGTTTGGCGCCGTCTGTGGGAAGAGATAGAATATCTTCCCAAAAGTAACTCACAATGGTCAGACTGAGGAGAAATAGAGGAGTTGATCCTGAGTCATCTACTGCTGGAGGTCATGGTGTAAGGACTGACCTTCCACCTTTAGAAGAGGACCCTCCTATCCAGGAAGTTAATCAACAGCAAGAAGAACTTGTAGACCGGGCGAATGCTGGTCAGCCCAACCCTCCTATTTCTGCGGAGAGGTTCGACCAGCTCTGCAGACAAGTAGAGATGCTGACTGAAGCAGTTTTAGCCAACCAAACCCCAAAGGAGAATCCGCCGGTCACCAAAAATCAGGAGGATAGACACTCTAATTCGGGCAACTCAAGGATGACCCGAAAACGGGATAACAATGCCAAGAATTCTATGGCAAGTACCAGAAGAGACACTCGTGCAACTAATCTTCCAGAAGTTGAAAAACACCTAGAAGAGGTAGATCGGAAGATTGCCGCCTTGCAAGGTTTTGGGGGACTGGATGATATGTGGGATAGCTCACTCAATCCCTTGTTATGGGACATCCTATATACTGCAACACCCCGGGATTTTAAGCATCCAGACCTGAAGGAGTACGATGGAACCCAAGATCTTAGGGATCATGTTATGGGGTTTAAGGCCAAGATGGAATTCCGAGGTGCTACTGATGCAATAATGTGTAAGGCATTTCCTGCCACCCTGGTTGGAGTGGCTAGGACCTGGTTTCTTGGTCTTCCACAACACAGCATTCATAGCTTTCAAGAGCTAACAAGGAAGTTTGCTCTCCACTTTGCCAGCTCAAGGAAACCGAAAACCACTAACAACGACCTCATGGTAATTGAGCATGAGGAAGGGGAATCACTACGGGCTTTTATGACGCGTTTCAACCGGATGTGTATGGAAATTTCAGATGTCCAGATAGCAGTTGCCAATGCTGCTTTGATCAGGACTGTTCGACATGAACAGTTTGTGAACTCATTATGCACAAAGCAGCCCAGACCATGGAGGAACTGTTGGCTAGGGCCGAGAAGTACATAAAGGCGACAGATGCCCTGAAAACATCTCGTTTCTCTGTCCGAACTACCTCATCATCTGGCAGAACTTCAGGAGGGAAGAATCAGACATCTGACCGAACCGATGGTGACAAGTCCACGGGTAAAGGGAAGACGGATGATAGACCATCCAAGAAGACTGAACCAGCTAAGAGGTATAATAACTACACACCTCTAAACACCTCCCTGAAAAACGTGCTTCTTGAGATCAGAGATCAGAATTTGGTTAAATGGCCAAAGAAGATGAGGTCACCTCCAGAGAAAAGGTCATCCGACCAGTATTGCAGGTTCCACAAAGATCATGGTCATGACACTAATGATTGTAGGCACATGAAGGATGAAATAGAAAGCCTCATCAGGAGGGGACATCTGAACCAGTATACAGCTGGTAGAGGAGATAAGAGGTCAAGGGATGACGGAAGGAGAGATGACAGACGGGGGGAGGAGAGAAAGAGATCAAGGGGTAGATCGAGATCCCCCCGAAGAGGAGATAGATCTCCTAGGCATGAAGATGGGACAGCTGGAACCATTGGAGTCATTATTGGTGGGCTGGCGGCCGGGGGGCATAGTTCATCAGCAGGAAGAACCTATGCCCGGTTAAATGAGCAAATGCCCCCACCAAAGAGGAACCAAAGGGAGGAAGAAAGCATCACATTCTCAGAGAAGGATGAGGGAGAGATTCATTATCCGCATGATGATCCTCTAGTGGTAGAAGCAATCATAGCAAATTTTACGGTAAAAAAGATGTTGGTAGATAATGGAAGTGCAGCCGACATCTTATTCTACCATGCTTTCAAGCAAATGAAGATTTCTGAAGACCGGTTGAAGCCGACCGATGTGCCACTTTGTGGTTTTACAGGAGAACCTATTATCCCGAAGGGAATCATATCCCTACCCGTCACACTGGGTACACACCCACGCACTGCGATGAATATTGTAGACCTATTGGTTGTAGATGTCAAAGCGACCTACAATGGAATCATTGGTAGACCCCTCCAACATATGATTAGGGCGGTGGTGTCAACATACCACCTCAAAATGAAATTCCCAACTGCCAGAGGAATTGGTGAAGTAAGAGGGGATCAAAAGATAGCTCGTGGAATTTATTATACTGAACTGAAGGACAACAAGAAGTCTTCAATATCAGTGGGGAGTTTGGATGTTCGGAAGGAAGACAGCACTTTCCATCCAACCCCGGCAGAAGAGCTGGTCCCACTCATGGTGGGAGAAGGGTCCAGAAAGCTATTCCTTGGCTCTCAACTTGATGATAAGTTGAAGACCGGTTTGTCAGATTTTCTTCTACACAGCTTGAAAACTTTCGCCTGGAGTGCGGATGACATTCCTGGAATTAGTACTGATGTCATAACCCATCATCTATGCATTAAGACTGGGATGAAGCCAGTTAAACAAAAAAGAAGGAACTTTGCAGTTGATAGGCAGAATGCTATCAAAGAAGAGCTGAAGAAGCTCCTTGATGCAGATTTTATACAAGAAGTATTATATCCGAGCTGGCTAGCTAATGTCGTGATGGTGAGAAAGGCCAACGGCAAATGGAGAATGTGTGTGGATTTTACAAATCTGAACAAGGCATGTCCTAAGGACAGTTATCCACTTCCCAAGATTGACCAATTGGTCGACGCTACCTCAGGACATGAGGTGCTAAGTTTTTTGGATGCTTACTCTGGATATCATCAAATAAAGATGAATCCTGATGATGAGGAGAGCACTTCATTCATAACCCCCGAAGGAACCTACTGCTATAAGGTGATGCCCTTCGGGCTGAAAAATGCTGGAGCCACTTACCAGCGCTTAGTCAATCACATATTCGCTGATCTGATTGGAAATAATATTGAAGCTTATGTGGATGACATGGTGGTGAAGAGTAGGCGGGCGGAAGACCATCAAGCAGACTTGTGCAAGGTCTTCTCAATGCTGGACAAATATCAGATGAAGCTGAACTCGGATAAGTGTGCTTTTGGTGTAAGCTCGGGAAAATTTCTTGGTTTTCTAGTAATCATGAGAGGTATTGAAGTCAACCCTGAGAAGGTTGAGGCGATTTTAAAAATGGAATCGCCACGGAATGCAAAGGAAGTTCAAAGACTGACAGGCCGAGCTGCCTCATTGGGACGTTTTCTTGCAAGATCAGGGGATAGATGCAGACCATTCTTTCAGTCCCTAAAGAAGGCAAGGGAGTTCAGCTGGACAGAAGAATGTCAAAAGTCCTTTGAGGATTTGAAGAAATATTTGAGCCAACCACCACTGTTGACCTGCCCCAAGGAAGGGGAAGTTCTTTATCTTTATCTAGCAACATCTGAACATGCAGTCAGTGTGGTATTGATAAGAGAAGTAGAGAAAGAGCAGAGACCAGTGTATTACACTAGTAAGGTCATGCTGGATGCGGAAACCAGATATAGTAAGGCTGAGAAAATGGCTCTATCTCTAGTAACAGCAGCTCAGAAATTGAGGCATTACTTCCAGGCCCATCCCATAGTAGTGTTAACTGACCAACCATTGAAATATGTTTTGCAAAAGCCTGATACGTCGGGTAGGTTGGTCAAGTGGGCGATTGAGCTGAGCGAATTTGACATCCAATTCCAACCCAGACAAGCCATCAAAGCTCAAGCACTGGCTGACTTCATTGTTGAGTGTCATAGATCGACCGAGGATCAAGAGGCCATTCAAGAGAAGTGGCAGCTTTTTGTTAATGGTTCTTCCAATCAAGATGGAAGTGGGGCTGGCATATTGCTCCTCGGCCCGGGGGGCATAATAGTAGAGCATGCTCTACATTTTCAGTTCAAAGCATCTAATAATGAAGCAGAGTATGAAGTCGTGCTAGCTGGCCTAAGATTGGCTATAGAATTGGAAGTGAAAAATCTTACAATCAGTAGTGACTCTCAACTTGTGGTTGGGCAGATCAAGGGAGAATACGAAGCAAAAGGGCCCAGTATGATCAAGTACTTGGCAAAGGTGAAAGAGCTGTTGGCGCAGATACCAACAGTAGAATTGAAGAATATCCCAAGGGCTGAAAATACAAAAGCAGATGTGCTAGCTAGATTAGCATCCGCCAGCTCAACCAAGGTACCTACCTCGGTCAGGATTGAAATCCTCCCTCAGTAGAGTATACGCGATGAAATTCGTGTTGAGGAGATTGAAGTGGAACCTAGCTGGATGGACCCAATAAGGTCCTTCTTGACGGAAGGAAGGCTTCGTGAGGATAAGAATGAGGCAAAGAGTTTGCGAAGGAGAGCAGCACGGTATACTATTATCCAGGGGGCATTGTACAGGAGATCCTTCACTCTCCCATACCTGAAATGCTTAGCCCCCCGAGAGGCAGACTATGCTCTGAGAGAAGTGCACGAAGGGATATGTGGCAGTCAAATTGGTGCAAAGGTGCTTAGCCACAAGGTACTTCGGTGTGGTTATTATTGGCCAACCATGATGAAAGATGCCAAGCTTTTATTACAGAGGTGCGATAAATGTCAACGGCATTCTAATATGCCTCATATGCCACCAGCAGAGATCATTCCCATACAAAATTCGTGTCCTTTTGCTCAACGGGGCATGGATTTACTGGGTCCATTTGTCCAGACAGCAGGACAGAGGAGGAATCTGATTGTGGCAGTAGATTATTTCACCAAGTGGATAGAGGTGGAGCCACTTGTCATGATCTCTGAGAATAAGGTCATAGATTTCATTTGGAGAACGTTGGTCTGCAGGTATGGACTGCCAAGAGCCCTGGTTGTGGATAATGGGAGACAGTTCGTCAGTCGCAAAATGCACAAGTTTTGTGAAGACCTTGGGATAGACCTACGAATTACTTCGGTAGCCCATCCACAGGCGAACGGTCAGGCAGAAGTAACCAACCGAACTATCCTTCAGGGACTAAAGGCCAGGTTGGATGATGCAAAGGGAAAATGGATAGAGGAGCTGCCTTCAGTACTCTGGTCCTACCGAACTACGCCTCGCACCTCAACAGGTGAAAGTCCGTTCATGTTGTCATTCGGTACAGAAGCTGTTATCCCGGTAGAGATTGGAGTCCCATCCTTGAGGATTTCCAGTTTCAATGAGCAGGAAAATGATGAACAGCTCTTCAACAACCTTGACTTGTTGGAGGAGACAAGAGAAGCAGCCAGGATCAGGACTGCAGTCTACAAACAGAGAACCGCACGGTACTACAATAAGAGAGTACGTATGATGAAATTCTCTGTAGGGGATTTGGTCCTAAGAAGGGTAGAGGCAACAGGGAAACACCCTGGAAAGCTGGGCGAAACCTGGGAAGGGCCCTACCGTGTTATTGAAGTTCTCAAAGAAGGGACTTACAGGATTGAAGACCCAGGTAAGCCTGGGAAGATGAGGCCATGGAATGCTGATAACCTCAGACGGTACTACGTCTAGTTCTTTTTTGCTTATTCAGCTTTTATTTTTTTCAAATAAAAATAGGTTAGCTGGTAAGATCTATCATAGTTTTGTAATAAGGTAAGCCTTAGAGCTACCATTTCGTTCGATTGTTTTGATGAATAAAGAGGCCATCTTTACCTCAAAAGATATGGTCAGTCAGCAAAAAGGCAACAACCAGTAAAGTGCCACAAAAAGTCCTAACTTAGAGGAATAATTCCCAAGTTAGAAAGGACGGATCGAGGCGACTTTAGAGCAATTTAAAACCCAGTTGGTCAGACCAAAAGGATTAAAAAATCCTAAGTCTTTAAAGACGACCGATCAAGGTGGTATAATTGTGGAGACACCTGGTTGGTCAGACCAAAAGGATTAAAAAATCCTAAGTGTAAAGGGACAACCGAGGTGGTATAATCATGGAGACTCTTGGTCGGTCAGACCAAAAGGATTAAAATTCCCAAGTCTTTAAGGACGACCGACCAAGGTGGTATGATCGTTGGAACAATCCGGTTCGTCAGACCAGAGGGATTCAAAAACCTAAGTCATAAAAGAAGACCGAGGTAATTCAAAGAATATGGCACGGTACGAGCATACAACACTTGAAAGAAAAAAGTACTTTTTATTAAAAGATTAAAAAGTTACATAAAAACAAAAAAGAAGAGCAAATACAATGCCTAATTTTCTATGTCAACATGAGACTCCTCGGCCACAACTTCAGCAATCACTTCGACCGGATCAGCACGTGGACTGGTTGGAGGGTCAGGCAGCTGGGGAGAAGGATTCTCTTGCTGTTGATCTTCAGCAGGCAAGGTCGGATCGGGCAAAGTCAGGTCGGTCACAGGCTCAACTTCGCCATCTTCTCTTTCATCCTCGTCCTCGTCATTAGACGGATCGGCCGACTTCTTCCTTGCCTCTTCCGCCCTTTTATACTCTTCATAGATATCCTCCTTCGGCTCGACCAAGTCGTCCTTACCCACTAAGGGGGGGGGCAGAACTGGTCCAGAAGTGAAGGATCAAGACCCGCATCAATGAGGGCTCTTCGGGCCGTTTTGAAAGCACCACGGACACCAAAGTAACCCTCCTGACAGAGCATCAACCCAAGCTCTTCGGACTGCTTGAATTGGTCGACCCCCAACTGCCGTCCGTCCTGGAGAGCTTTGGCAACAGCCAGCTCGGTGCGAGAGTCCGCAGCAGCCTTTGAAGACTCCAGCTCAGACTGTAGGTCCTCAAGTTCGGCTCTGAGACGCCGCTCCTCGGCTCTGGCTGCTTTCTTCGCTTCCGCCAGCTTGGCCTTCACATGCTCGAGGTCATTAATTGCCTTAGCCTTCTGCTCAGCCGCAGACTCGGCTCGCTCCAGCGCAGCGGTCTCATTGGCAGTCAGGTCGGCTATTCCACTTGGAAGAGTGGCGAGGCACGAGAGAAGCTGCAAATTATTTTAAGTCAAGTGTTATAAACCGACCGACCAACCAAATAAAAAAAATGAAAGAAGAGGTTCAGAATTATTTTACCCAAATAGCCGAGACGTTCATCTCGGACACCTTGTCCGAAAGAGAGAGGAGCCGGAACCTCTCAAAATCAGCAGAAGTCGGGATCTTTGACACCATCTGACCGGCCACGTAAGGGTTGTTGGCCGAATCACTTACCAAGACGGTCCAGTTCGGCTGATGGACCACCATGTCGTCCGAACTGATCCGCCCCCTTGAAGGAACCCTTACGCTGGTCGGATGGATAGGAAGACCGGTCGGCAGAGGAGGAGTGGGAGAAATGTTCTGACCAGTCCGAACCCGAACCGTTGTGTGGGTTTCGGTCGGCGCACGGAGGGCTCGGTCTTGCCTCCTCGCTTCTTGGACGGGCTGGCTCCATATCCCGAACCAAGTATTCGTTCATGCTCGCCATATCTGAAAAGAAATGTTAAGTGTTAAAGACCGAACGACGCGAAGGACCGAATAAATAGAAATACAGAAATAAAATTCCGACCCACCAATCTTAAGGACATCCGAGGTAAATGCCCTTGAGTGATCCTCTGAGTCGAACACCAGAGGGATGGAAGGATTAGGTGGGAGAAATGAGGTCAGGGTATCTAACCAACCCTTCTCATCATTGCTCAGCTCAGGAAGGGAGTTAAAGTAGTTCATCCGAGGTACACCATAGGAGTTTCTAAAAGGCAAACTACTATATTCTGGAAGTGGGACGGTCCCGATAAAGTAGCCCTGCTTCCACCTTTTAATGGACGAACCGTACTTGGGGGCAACAAAAGGCTCTCTAAACTGAAAGTAGTAAAGGCCTTTGGCCTTAGGATGGTGATTCAGCTTCAGAATATGTTGGATGACATGAGAAGAAAAAGGAATTTCATATTTAGATCAAAGAGTTAGAATGGTACAGAAGAAGAACCAAGAATTAGGAGTTAGGCAGGGTGGACAGATATTGGATCTCCTTAAAAAGCTGGTCACAGCTGGAGGATAAGGGACCCTAGCGCCGAGCTTCATAGAATGATAAGAAATTGCAAATTCATTATCTGCGGGACGGAATGGATTTTCGTCAGGACGGATTAGCCTCATGGGCCAAGGAATACCAGTCTCCTCCCTAATTATTCTTAGCGAGGACTCGTCCAGGCAAGAACTACTAATTCCGGTCGGTTCGACATCTTTGGCTGAAGGGTTCTCTCCTCTCCTATCATTGGGGACTGGAAGACCGAAAAGAGCAACCTCTGGTCTAGGATCAAAAGTGATCCGAACCGAGCTGCCTAAGCTGGGGGATGGAGCTTCTACATTGACCCTAGAGTTTAAATCACTAAGGGTTCGAGCGTCAGACGAGTCCGAACTAGTAGACGAAGAAGAACTAAAATCGGAAGACATACTTACAAGAAGAGCTGGAACTAACCTGAGAATGTGCTATAGCTCGGACAAGAAAGAAGAGAGCAAAAAGACTGTCGGACAGCTCAGTCTGAGTTTGAGGCTCGGATTTCACCAGTTCGGCTCGGATTTTTCAAAGCTCTTTTGGTAAGGAAAGTTGAAAATGACATGTCCAGTATTTATAGTGGACGTCTTGGGCGAATTAACGGCACAGATTACAACGACTCTTGGGCTAGCCACCATCTAGACCGTTGATCCGAATCGCCGCCTTAGCATAAATGACATAGCTGGCCATCATTACTCCTTCATTGGGAATCGTAAAAAAGATTCAAAAAAGGAGTAGGGGGCATCTGATATGGCCAAAGTGGTCCATCCAATAAGATTGTGACACGTGTAAATATCCACGTCGGACGGTCAGCATTGCGTCTTGTTAGACCGACCAACCGAGGGTGTCTCGAGTTTGGTCGGTCGGCCAACTTCGGTTCTACAAGTCCCTCATATGTCGATGGTTAGTTCGGTCGGTCGTCTTCTACTGGTCGGCCTAGTCTTCAACAATTAGCTGGAGACGTTGCCACTTGGGCACATAGGTCGGTCGGTCATCCCCAGTCAATGGGATGGTCGGTCGGCCATTGCCGGATCCAAACTAGATTCATTCCTTCATTAAGGAGTCTCAATCCTACAAGGAGTAGAGACCTAAAAGGACTACAACTCCGACAAATGCGCTCAGATAAGAAAGAGATGAGTTTCATTCCTAAGAGAATAAGAACTCTGTAAATCTCTATAAAAGGAGGCATACACATCAGGTAAATTTTTACGTCACAACTAGCATTACTGTTACTTAAGTTGAGAGAGCTCTCCGAGACCGAGCCCTCCCAACTGAGAATTACCTAACTGACTTGAGCGTCGGAGCGGGGCCCTCCTAACTAACTCGGGGTCCCTCTTAGCTTACGTTTGCTTAATGTGTAGGACATCCAGCTCAGCAATTTGGAGTCTGACCAGACTGATTGGTGTCCAGCTAGGACGGACAGTTTTTGGCATCATCACCTATAAAATTACAAGCAATACAACATTCTTAATTGAAAACATCATGAAGACAAACTTTTGAAAGGGGCTAAAGAATTCAGAAATATTTACTTCCTCATCAACAAGAATCATATCGATACCAATGACTTCATCATGATTGCTTAAATTAATTGAATCTCATGTACATGAAATCCATAAGTTAATCCGCCAATAAACTCTATTTGTTTGGAGTTTTCCAAGCATTGTGCCTGCCAATCTGCCATATTCTCTACAACTTTACAGCACTTGCCTTCCTGGTCAGTTCCAATGTTTGTTCATTGGAGATCATATGAACAATATATATACAAGGAACAAACAAATGACATCAATACATTGGATTTCATGAATCTATTGAATGAAATTAATTTCATGTAACAGTAACATAAAAGTAGGTGCATAAATTATCAGATGAAATGTATTAGGTAAACCAATGGACATATTCACATTTCTCTCTAATCCCAATGATAATTAATAACTTATGTTATTCATCAATAATAATTGAATTTCCAAGTAAAATGTTTTAGGCAAACGAAGGAACATGTTAACGTTTCTCTCTAATCCCAATGATAATTGACAACTTATGTTATTCATCAATAATAATTGAATTTCTAAGTGAAATGCATTAGGCAAACGAATGAGCATATTCACGTTTTTCTCTAATCTCAATGACAATAACTTTTGTTATTCATCAATAACAAAAAATTGTTGTCATGTAATTATTAACTCAAAACTCATTCATCAATCTTACCCTTTAGTGGGCACATTTTTCAAGACTCATTGACAATATCATAATCTTATGTGTCATACAACTAAAATCTCATGTGACTTTCAATAACAAAAAAAGATGACATGACCTCATGTGAGCATTTTTGAGGCCTAGTTTTACTTAAAGTAATAGATAGATTTAGTTGTATGCAATATTAAATACCTTTTAAGCATCAGTTATCACAATATTTTTTAAATATATTTGAAAAATATTTGAAAAACCACGCAAGTTACTAGAGAAATTGTTGATTTTTTTTTTTGAGAAATTGTTGATTAATATTTTAATTATATCCTATTATTCAATATTTGATTTTACGAATTTAATAACACATGTTTTGAATACCAAGAATTAGGACTCTATTTTAGAACCCCCAATGCATGATAGAGAGGTTTGCTCAGAGATTATAAGCTATTAAAATAATCGATTTTAAGTTGTGTGCGTGTTTGGTTGTGTTAATTTGTTCATAGAGTAAAAGCTGTCAAATTACTAATAATGGTATTTAAATAAGTTTAATAATAATACATAACAAATAAGTTTAAAATTATAATGAAATGAGATTCTCGTATTTTAATTATCTATAAGTGATTTTTTTATTTAATATGTCAAATTTGACTATTTAAAAAATATATATTTTTAAAAGAGCATAAAACCTTAGTCAGCATAGTCAAAATCTAATTAATTCAATCTATCTATTACTTTTAAGTAAAACTGAGCCTCAAGAATGCTCACATAAGACCATGTCATCTTGAGTTTTGTGGTTGAGTGCCACATAGGATCTTGATTATGTGACACATTGGATGAGTTAACTTTGAATGAATAATTAAATGACAAGTTACAAGACAATGATTATAGCCTTTGCAAAATTAAAAATAAGTGGAATCGATTACTTTAATGCTCATCAACAACACATGTACCTCGTTTGGCTGATACGTTTCACTTGGTCATTCATTCTCAAACCTTTTATGAATACATTGTAGCGTATTTAACGTGGCAATAAGAGCAGTGTTGGAATGTCTTCATATAACACTCATAATAACACCCATCATCCTTTACCTAATACGTTTAACTTGGCCATTGAATTATTCAATGATGTCATTTATGTTTTTGTGATAAGGATTTATGTTATTCATGAAATCCCATGAATTCATCACATTTTCTTGTCCTTTATATATAATAACTTATACCATCCCCAATGGATCAACTTTGAGATTGACCAACCATAAAAGTTTGTAAAATCTTACACAAAATGGCGGCCACAATGCTTGCAAATCTCCAAACAAATAGAGTTCAATGTCGGATTAACGTGCGGATCACACGTATGTGGGATGCAATTAATTTAAGCAACGATGATAAACTCATAGGTATTGATATGATTCTAATTGACGAAGAGGTAAATATGTTTGGATTGTTTATTACCTTCTAAGAGTATAGCTCTATATTGTCATCAATCAAGAAATTTGTACTGCCTGTGATTTTTTAGGGATTCACCATGCAAGCAACAATAGGCCAACGCCATGTTGATGTATTTAGGAGGCAAAGCTTAATGGTTAATTAACGTGCGGATCACACGTATGTGGGATGCAATTAATTTAAACAACGATGAAAAATTCATTGGTATTGATATGATTCTAATTGACGAAGAGGTAAATATGTTTGGATTATTTATTACCTTCTAAGAGTATAGCTTTATATTGTTATCAATCAAGAAATTTGTACTGCCTGTGATTTTTTAGGGATTCACCATGCACGCTACAATAGGCCAACGTCATGTGGATGTATTTAGGAGGTAATTGGAAGAGGGAAAAATATATCGTATCACTACTTTCCGAGTGGTAGAGAGCAAGTCTTACTATAGGGCGATCGATTATGATGTGAAGATATTATTCTTGTCAACAACAAAAACATTAGAGATTTCTAATGGATCCCAACTTTCCATCTTAATGCAAAAAATTGATGATAAAAAAAAGCAAAAAAAAAAGTTATTCCACATTATTTTACAAATTATAGGAACAATAATGTATAATCTACAATACTAAATCAGGAAAAAAAATTGTACCATTAATTTAAAAAATACGGAATAAAAAAAAGCATGCGCGTAGCGCGGGCAACAATCTATTATAAATAAAAAATTATGTCACGATCCACTGTCTTGTTGCCTTGTCTTATGTGGGACCACAATTAAATAAAAAAATGAAAAAAAAGTAGAAAAGCCTGTGACTTGTGAGGGCAGTTGAGAGAAAAGAGAGAAGCGTAAACAAAAAAGCTCTTCATATGAGCGGCGCCCTCCAACTTATAAGTTTGTATTTAACACCCGTTTGACAAGGTGAGAGGTGGACAGCTTCATACTCTGGCGTCAGAAGTTGTCCACCTCTGCACCAAACGAAGGCTAGCGGGTCAAGAAAAATAAAAACACAGAGGAGTCACGTGGATGGAGTGGCATTACAGTTATTGCAATAACGAATACATGATATGTTCTTGAGACGTCGTGAATTCTCAATTGGAATATCAGTTACATAGGTGAGGAAGGAATATGCAAAATCACATTTTTTTTAGGGTTATAAACAAACAAACAAAAAGAGACAAGAATATGCCCCACAAACTAAAATGCACATAAATACTATGCAATAAATGCTGCTTTTCATAATATGCATTTTTTTGGGGGGTTTTCACTTCATTCATCTAACACATAAGGTGGGGTGGCAAAAATTTAGAGTCGAGTTGGACAATAATGATTTTTACAAGATATTTGTATGTGTAGATTCGAATTTGTTTCGACTTTCGAATGTATTTAATTGATCATATTCGAATTGACTTAAATTCGGACAAGTAAATTAGACAATAATTCAATTTGATATAGGATGCAGACAATTAAATCAAACAATTTTTTATATTTGAATCCAAATTTCAGACATAAAATTTATGTTTAAACTTAGTTTAATGGGCAAATTATGTAAGATAACTTGAGAAGTCTCATTATTTGAAATAGGTATACCCCATTCTGAAACTTATAAATGAAGACAAAAAGATGGATATCCTGAATATGCACATACCATCCAACTAGGTCAAAACAGGTCGACAACCATATCTTTCATTCTTGGCATCCGATTGAAGCGAGACCACCGCCGTTGGAATCATATCGTCGAGACGAGTCCAACAATGGTGGTTTCTCCTCAATTTGCTACTGAAAACTACCAAATCAAGGCAAACTGTATTATAGAATTCAAAAATGATTTTTACTTCGATTCAACCATTTCCAACATCTGATTGAGGCGAAACGGGTGGCGTTAGATTTGTTTTGACTGTGTGATTCCAACGCCACTGGCCTCACCTTGATTTGTCATTGAAAACAGCCGCAGCGAGAAAAATAAGTTTTTGGGCGTCGTAGAAGATTCGCGGTGGCTTTCCAGCGGCTGCAAACCTCTGTTTCGGCTACTATAGGTTTTACTTCTATCGCAATCGCTCTTCTTTTGAGACTAATGGTGATCATTTTGATAGTCATAAGAAAAAGTTAGGTCAAAAAATATAAAATCACAGTTTTTGTTCTACTACTAATTAATACAAAACTTTTTTTCTTTGTAAAACCTATATTTCTATTTAAAATATTTATTTCTTTGTAGAATAACTTTTTCTTTGTAAAATCACTTTTTGTTAATTCGACAGACCCAAAACTTTGATTCATTACTAAAATCCTACGTCCCAAGTGATGAATCATAATACCATAATTCGTTAAATCCTAACAGACTCAAGGAACATATTTGCTACTAAAATTTTGAATGTCCCAAGTGTTAACGCTTAGGGTTCTAATTGTTAAATCCTAACGGGCTCGGGTATCTTAAACACTGAGATTCTAACATCCAAAATTGGTCAAAACTCTTTTACCCTGGAGCACCACGTTTTTTTATTCGCTAGACCCAAAACTTGAATTCATTATTAAAACTCTATGTCCCAAGTGATGAACACAAAAGTTAAGATTCGCTAAACACAATAAATTTGTATCATTGGAATCATTTAAAACAAGGCGTAGAGAATAAACCAATAATATCATCATAAAATGTACAATGCGTTTTCTCTTTGTAGAAAACACTTTTTTTGGTTGCAGATTGATGTGAGGATAGTGGCGTTGGAATCTCTCGGCCAATACGAATTCAATGTCATCGGTCTCTCCTCGATCTATCGCCAGAAACATCCAGAAGTTTTACCTCGATCTGGCAGTTTTCAATGTCGAATCTTGACAAAGCTAGTGACGTTATATTCGTCTCAGCCTGGCGATTTCAACGCCACTATCCTCACCTCGATCCAAAGTTAGACGAAAATGAAGAAAATCAAGACCGAATATGCTCTCGCGCGCAACTCTAATTCTCATCAAGGTTGTTTTGTCCTTGAATAAAATAATAATGACAAATCTGTAATTTCAAATTTTATCCTTAATTCTTTATATTTAAAAATCATGTAGACCTTAATTATAAAAAGGTTAGTTGTTCTTTTATTCTTTAGCATCGGTAGGTTAGGACCTTAAAATTATTTTTCTCTAATTTAATTTGGATTGGACAAATCAATTATTCGGATGGATTTACAAATTTGCCACCTCTATTGAAAAGTCACATGTTGCACAAATTTGGTCCATAGAAAGTGGATTACCATAGGTTGTTGTCATGAAAATGAGCAACATTTACTCAAAAATTAAAGGGGTCCAATAGTCAAAAGGCATATCATGATAAAGATAATTATTAGCCGAAATTTCTTAATTATTCATCAACGGAAATCACGATTGGCGGAGAAAAAGGAAATTTAAAATGGTAAAAAATAGAAACTACGACAATTATGATTTTAAATTTATAAATATTAGATAGATAATTTTGGAGGAAAAAACCCCTCTTCTTTATCTGAATTACAAAAACAGTGAACACTGACCTGATTTGACTGGATCCTTTATTGAGGAATCTAATCAATTGTCGGCACACCGAGGTTTTAACACGCGTCCACAACATGTGGCCTGCACTAACGCGTGTAATCAGTGTGGGGGACCCTAGAAAAGTGCCAGGCGGTCCCGTCGGACCCACCCTACATAATAATTGTGTTCGGTGAATCACGATAAGTGTAACAAGTCGTAATCCGAAATCAATTTCAAGAAAATTAACACTAGTGTGTTTGGAATGGTGAAGGGCAGGGGATAAAAAATTTGAGGATAATAAAAAATGGAGGGGACGAGAAGTTAGAACATATATCTTGGTATGTGTCTAATGAGAATGTTAGATTTTATTAGAAAATATATTTTTGTCGATTTAATTATATTAGGAGATGTGTTTTATTGATATGATTATATTGAAAAATGTGTTTTGGTGGATCCAATCTTGATTTTGTGTAGTTTTATTAAGAAATGAATGTAAGAAATGAAAATGGTTAGTTTGAATGATGAGAAAATGAATAATTGTATTGGGAGATATGTTTTGATGATATGATTATATTAAAATATGTATTTTATTGACGTGACTGTATTAACAGATGTGTGTAATTTGAATTTTTATGTAATATAAATAAGATTCAAAAATAATTTTAATGGAAATATTAAAATGTGATCATTGCATCTGCTCTTATTTTTCCGTTGACTTGTTTGGATAATTAAAATTTTAAATAAAATAAGTGGAAAAATATGTTTTTATTTTGTGTAGAGTTGATATGAATTCATTATGTTATCCTTCATATAAATATAAATATTTATTTATATATGTATTTGGTATTGTGTGGGACCACATGCTTTATATTTAATATATATAAATTCCTCTAGAACCCACCTGTTTATAAATATATACCTGTCATACCTGTAATTTCACTAGTGGATTCCACCTGTCGCCCTTATTTCCGAGCTTCTATCTCCGATTTTTGGAGGTAAAAAAATCATGTGGGACCTAATTATATTTTATCTCAAAAATCCCCCTACAATTTTTTCTCCCACTTTCCAACACCCTCAATTTTTAGAATCCCTCACCCTATAATTTTTTCCCCTCCATTTTACTCCATAATTTTGTGTTCTTTTGAGAGTATATTTGATAGCGTATAAGCTGACGGATAAGTTATGTAACGTATAAACTATCAAATAAATTACGTGTTGTTCGGTATAACGTAAATTTTAATAGAGTATAAACTATCAATTTACTATTAGAGATATGTAAATTAGTTTAATAATAAAATAAAAACTATCAAATATGAGTCTTGTTGGAAATAATTTTATGCGTTGAGTTCGAATATATAATTTTTCTCGAAATCTACATATATTTTAATAGATAAAAGGGCAAATGTGTGAAAAAACTAAGACAATATTGAAAATTGAGAATTTTTGTTAGTGTATAACTGATATAATTATTGATCAATGAAATTGAGTTTATAAGCTAATATACTCTCAAACGAATGCACACAAGTAATGTGTAAAAGGTGTAGCACCCGCTGCAAATATTTGGGCTTTTATTTTGAAAAGCCCAAATAGTACGTTGAAGAGACTTGGATCTCATTGGGCTTGACGTGCTTAATTGAATTAGTCCAGAAAAGGCCCATAAAATTATTCTTGTCGGTCATACCAACAAAAGAATGCAGATGAACGAACTTTTATTTTCAAATTTTGTGAAGTATGAGTACATTCAGTGGTGCCCAGAGTATTCGGGGCCGTCGACCAACACTTAAAAAGGGGCCTATTTAGTATTTTTAAATGTTACCTTGATGTAACTTGTAAGAGCACTCACAATGGTGATACGTTATATTATAAGCAAAATTTAAATTAGGTCATATTTTTATTATACAAAAAATCAAGCATAAATTCAGCTTTTGATATTTTTAAACAATATTTTTTATAATTTTAAACACAACATTTTTTTGAGAGCGATAATAAATAGACCCTAGGTGGTAGCCATAAAAAATGACAGGCGGGAAGCTCTCGACATTGGTGAGATACTGACCAAAGAAGCACCGAGTCCGACGATCAAATCAGAGAGTAGTGAGTTCGATAGCAATGCAAGTAGGTACACGATGTGGAAGATTACTGATCGGGTTTGAGATCCATGGGAAATACTGTTCTTCTGAGTGAGGTTCTAGTATTTTCTGTTGTAACTGTTTTTTTTTGCTCGAACCAATAAATCACTCTTTTTGACATATTGCCCAGCAAAGTTGCCTTCTTGTTGATGCTCTTACCTCTTTTAGGAATAAGATAAATCATTTATAATAAATACGAGGCATGACACCACTAGCAAAAACAAAACAAATTTGAATTTGCATTTAAAAAATAAAGCACAAGAATTAGTAATATTATATTAGTTAGGGATGCACAAGATCCATTTCAAACCCGATCCAACCCGCGCATATATGATCCATATCCGTTTATTTCAGTTCGGATATAGATTAGTAGATGTAACCCATTTGTCATATGAGTCGATTTTGATATTTTGTTAAACCCGACCAAACCCTACATACTCAAAACGACGTAGTTTTATTCTAAATTAGTAATGGTCTTAGGTCAATCATTCATAATTTATGTATGTGGTGTAAATACATTTATTTGTTTGTAAATGATTTTTGTGTTTATAGAGATTACAATAAAGTATAATTTTGCATTTAACTAACCCTATTTAACCCGATCCAACCCAACCTCAAATAAGGTTGGTTATAGGTTGATCTTCTTCTCACCGAACCTATAGGGGTCAGGTGATGTATAATGGTAACACGAACAACATGACCTTTGTGGAGTCCTAATATTAGTCTCAAACATATTTAAGTCATATTTTAAAAATTAATTAAATAATATTCACTTTATTATAATTTAAAAATAAAAATTAATCTTTTATTTTTTTAATGAAAGTCCCATTTTTTGGAATCGATTCCAGCGGTCCAGCCTAGCCTATCAAGATTCGAGTACGCCACTGTGTAGATGAAGGGCAACATCGTCAATCAGGTCTAAGTTTCAACGTCTTATCTGCGCAGAATCGAAACCCTAGCTCCTCCTCTTCTTCTCTTGCTTGTTAACCTAACTTGCTCAATTTGCTTCACGAACTCTGCTCTTTCGCCTTACGAGTGTTTGGTAAGAAGCAATTGAATTCAATAGTTTCGCTCAAAATATAGTAGATCAGAGTCATTTATGAGCTGACCGAGAAGAATTTAATTGATTTTGTCTGTAGTTTGAAATGGTTGAATTGAAGGATAACGAAGCATACGAGGAGGAGCTCATCGACTATGAGGAAGAAGACGAGAAAGTCCCTGACTCGGCGACTGCAAAACCGGCTGCTGATACTGTTAAGAAGTCAGTATCCTCAACCCGTCTGTCTCTGATTGTGTATTTCGTTTTCGCGTCTTGTACGTTGCTGTTTTATTATAGAGAAACTAATAGAGAGATGGTGTTAAAATGATAAAGATGAGTTAAATTTTGTTTTTCTTTTTGGTTTTTTGTCTCTTCATTTGTCAAGAAGGGAACCAATATCCGGTGTTAAAATAGATGAAATTTGGATCATCTATTTCTGTTTGTGTGCTTCTCCTTATATGCATTCTATTGATATGGTATCGTGGTTAACATGGTCAAGGATGCTACTGCCTACCATAAATTGTATTTGTTAAGTTGTTGTTCTTAACCCAGAATTCCTGTTTTTTTTTTGTTCTAAAAATTCGTTGATTAGGCTAGTTTGGTAAGCAGTAGGTCATGATTGAAAATTTATAGATTGTTATCTCAAAAGTTTTTTTTTTCTTTTTCCCTTTTGTTGTTTGTTGGTTTCTCCGATTGATTTTGAGGGGGAGATATCATCTCCGTCTTCATCTGTGCCATAATTCCAGTGAAATTTTGGGCTGGCTACATGAGTCTGTGAGAAAATAAAATGGAATCCATATTCATTGTTGCCTTTCATTTCTTTTTAGTATCGTACATTTATTAACTCCTATTGAATCCATATCATTTCTCACTACTTCAATTCAAGCCATGTTTCTTAGTCTTAGCTCTTCCTCTTCGCTTCCTATTCTCTCTTATACGAATTCTCTTGATTTTTCTCACCGTTGCAACGCTATCTCTATGTTGTACATGACCATGCCAAAATGAGCTGGTGAACATAAATAATGTCAGACCAGTCTTTACATCACAATTCATGCCCACTCAAACTCTTGGCCTATTTTATTATATGTTACCTAAGAACTGGCTAGTGAAACCCAAATTATTTGTCTCAATTAGTAGGTTTCAGCTATATCCCGCCTTTTCTCTGGCATGGTTCTGTCATATGTTTCTCTCTGCTTACAAAATATAGTCAAATAACAACCCTTTGCTATTGCGTCTGTTACTTTTATATTTTTTTGTCAAATGGAGAAATCTGCATTTAATGTCTACTCTACTGTTGGTAAAGGCTGGATATATTGGATCTCCTTCTTGTCTTCTCATGTTACTCTGATATGGGAGATAAATTGTGATCACTGATGTTTGATTTTACCTGCCCTATCGTTCTGTGATAGAGAGTCAAGACCCAAACCCACGCTATCAGCTAGTTTGTCCGCTTTGGGCCAAGACTGTCATGGATTTGCCGCCCCAAACCCACTGAGCCTATGAAGCTGGTCCAGCCCGAATCATGCGGGGCCCCACACACTGCAGGTGCCAGGCAAGGGGAACGCCCTCCTGGGCCTACACATGCGTGTGGCCTCCTCTTGGAAAACTGTTGGCTGGTAGGGAGGCAGAGTGGCTTCCCATATAATTAGCACTTCACATTCTCATGTACGTGATGTGGGATGTGCATAACATGCTGAGATCAAATTTTGTGCTTTGAAGAATGCTACTTGAGTTTTTATTTGACATTCCTCGTGTGTCATTTATTGATGATATATGTTTTGTTGAAAGTAAATGAAATGTGCACACAAGTACACATGTAGTGGATAACTAGTGTCTAGTGTAACCCCTATGGTGCAAAAAAAACCACGTAACTTAAACGGCGAGAAAATAAAGAGGTCTATTTAAAATAAATGAAGTGCGTCCAGAAAGTTAGATAATGATTGATGTTAATTATGCATGTCAATTTACGTTTGTTTTGATATTTTGTTATATAGGGGCTATGTTGGAATTCACAGTTCGGGATTCAGAGACTTCCTGTTGAAACCGGAGCTTCTACGAGCAATCATTGATTCAGGATTTGAACATCCATCGGAAGGCAAGTTTAATTCTTTTTTTTTTCTTCCTCGTGGTAACATTCTAAGTTGGACTAGAGACGTAAATGCTATGAATTTTCTGGAGTCCTCTACTCTTCATTTGGAATGGCCTGCTGATTAGATTGGTCATTGACTTTGTGTTCAGAGTCTTGACTTTTGTTTTTGTTTTCGAGTTCTTTGTTTTTTTTCTTCTTCTTTCTGGAATTCTTTAGTTTTCATATCTCGTGTGCTTAGTGCCATGTTATTCGCTTAGAAGAAGAACCACACTTACTGTCTAATTTGTTTGTTGTCTCGAGACCAAAACTGCAGCCATAACCAACTAGGCAATAGTTTAAGGTTTCATATAATGTAATGTGGTGGGTTTGTGCACAAATCAAGTGATGGAGGGCCAAGAGTATTGTGCACAAATCAAGTGTCAGGGGAATCCTGAAAAAGATTTAACAAAACATACGACCTCTGTTTTACTTTAAGTAATATGTGGAGTAACTCTTGAATCCCGATTTAGCTGTAAAAGCAAGACATGTAGAGGGACCAACTCTTGAAGTCTTCTCTGAATGTGATCCATGAAAGGGAAAGCTCTTGCCATTTGTCCACTGTGTACTAAGATCCCTTCATTTTATCCTCAAATAATCTTCTGCCTCCCTATGGATTGCATTTAGAGTGCATTCTATGATTTATTATAGATGAGAGAGAGGGCGGAAGGTGGGTTAGACTGCAGCTTTTCGGAATTAAAAAAATGTTGGAACTGCTGATATTTTTGGATGAGAAGCCTTCTTGTTTGATTTCATGATTCCTGCTGTTGACCTAAGATTTAGAGACTTGAATTCTTTGCTGTGGGAGAATATTTAGGAAAACTGGTAACATCTTTCTTTTGAATTTTTTTTCGTGGCTGCAATGGATAGTTCATGCATTTTGTAGTGGATGGTGTGTGCATTTCAGTAACGACTGCATCGTGTTTTGAGTCACATTGCAATTGCTGCCACTTGTTGTCAACATAGCTGCCTTAATATCTTTATCGTAGCTTCATTGTGTTGCAATATAAAACCTGCTATTAAGTATTAACTGAATATCAACTTTTCTTGTACAATTTATTCTGCTTTTGACTGGTTCAATTTTTTAACTTTCCAGGTAATCACTACTTATTATTTACATCATTTCGGCAAGAAAACTGGTTTTGGTAACCTTTGCATTAAAAGGATCTGGAAGGTCATTTATACTTACTGAGGATTCGTCCCTACGATCTAATTTGCTTCTTCGCCAGTGCAACATGAATGCATTCCTCAAGCTATCTTAGGAATGGATGTAATTTGTCAAGCAAAATCTGGAATGGGGAAAACAGCTGTCTTTGTCCTGTCGACGCTGCAGCAGATTGAACCTGTTTCTGGCCAAGTTGCAGCTCTTGTGCTTTGTCATACAAGAGAATTAGCGTACCAGGTGCGTTTTAAGTCCTTGACTTGAATTTAGGGTCAGCCTTTATACAAATATTGTTATTTTCGGTAATTGTTTCTTGCAATTGTGCATATACTTTTCAAATTTGTTGTTACTAGAATGCATTCCTACTTCCTGAGAAATTATTACTTTTGTCCAGATATGCCACGAATTTGAGCGGTTCAGTACTTATCTACCGGATATCAGGGTGGCTGTCTTCTATGGTGGTGTCAACATCAAGATTCACAAGGAGTTGCTAAAAAATGAATGTCCTCATATTGTTGTTGGAACACCTGGAAGAATATTGGCTTTGGCAAGAGAAAAAGATCTTCTGTTGAAGAATGTCAGGCATTTTGTACTAGATGAGTGTGACAAGATGCTTGAGGCACTAGGTATGTTTCTTAGATTGATCTTTGGTTAATTATTTTAAATATTGATCTGCTGTTTTATTGCACTTTTTGTTCATTTGCCTTGCTTGTTTGCAGATATGAGGAAAGATGTGCAGACAATTTTCAAGATGACTCCTCATGATAAGCAAGTTATGATGTTTTCCGCAACACTCAGCAAGGAAATTCGACCTGTTTGCAAGAAGTTTATGCAAGATGTAATATTCTGATACATCAACTACGATTTGGGAATCCTTTTCTTTTAAACCGTCATCTATTATCTTAATCTATATATTACCTGTCAGTCTGTCACAAAATTTGGTTATCTACAATGATGTTGGAGTCAAATGACTTGTGATGTCATTTTTACTTAACTTTATGATACAATTTACTATCTTTTATAGGTTTTACTAATTCTCATGATATGAATTTTATTAAATTTCTGAATGGTTACTGTTTCGGAAGTAAATGTATTGACTCACTGAAATCACTAGTGAAATTACTAAAACGTGGTTCATATACTGGAAAAATGTGATAAATTGGCACATAATACCCTTTGACCACTACATCAATGAAGGCCCCACATAAATGGTGGTTCTGGTGATCTTATTCTTGCCTACCATCAGAGTCAACTGCTGAAGTTGCCAAGTTTTAAATTAGTTGGGACTTATTATTTAAAGCCGGCGTCAGTGAGTAATATGATGTATAAACATGGTACTAACCAGATTGCTTTGCAATTAGTTTATGTTGGCCTGATTGAGTAGATTTTACTTGACTTAATTTTAATGCATTTTGCTTGTATCTTTGGTCATTTCAGCCAATGGAGATTTATGTAGACGACGAGGCCAAGTTGACTCTCCATGGTCTTGTACAGGTAGCGATGATTTGTTGAAGCAGTGTTACTTTGGGCACTGAATTTTTCTTAAACAATAGATTATTTTGTTGGTATCTTGGCAGCACTACATTAAGTTGACTGAGCTAGAGAAAAATCGCAAGTTGAATGACCTTCTTGATGCCTTGGACTTCAACCAAATTGTCATTTTTGTCAAAAGTGTGAGCCGAGCAGCTGAGCTTGATAAGTTACTAGTGGAGTGTAATTTTCCCTCAATTTGCATTCATTCTGGAATGTCCCAGGAAGAAAGGTATATATTTGGTTTGCTAATTCGTCTTAAGGTTTACTCTTCTGTTTGCTAAAGTTTACGTTAACACTAGATGGCTGTGGCTTGCGCTTGCAATTTTAGCAGTCAAGTGAGAATAATGAAGCAAGCACTTTGAGGATTTCCATAGTATATCTAGATTATTAATTGTTTCCAACAAATTTATAACCAGGGATACTTGTGTAATTTGTCTAAAGTAGAAGTCTCTTGCTTTCATATAATATAGGGATTCATCATTCAGTGCTCAAATTTCATTTGTAACTAAGGTTACAATAGCAGTTCTTGCAAGGAAAACTTAAGAGGAAAGTATTGTCCCTGAACAATGTGGGCATGACGACTACATAGTTGAACTTTATGCCAATTTAAGAAACGTCTTAAATGAAAATGAGTAGCAAAGTATGGCTGTACACCTAATTTAGTGCCATGTTGTAGATCATGTTTTACTGGTTGGATTTGACCAGGTTCAAAAGTTACATTTTGGTTGCTCTAGAATTTCAGGTGCAAGAGCAATATAATTTCTCAAAAATTTGTAAGTTATTAGTTGTTGAGGAAGTGTGTTACTATATGGATTTTGAGAAATTTATTGCTGGAGGGATTAAGGGAATTTTCAGAGCATAGTTTCTTGAAAGTTTTTAAGGATTTTTGCGGTTGAGGAAGTGTGCAACTATATGGGCTTTAGGAACTTCATTGATGACAGATAAAGGTGAATTTTAGGAGCTAAACTAGTGTGAACGCACTTGGCTAGTTCAGGGTTGTGGGTAGTTACTGAAACAAATGAAAGAGAAACTTAGGGCTGTTTTTGAAACCTTATCTGAGTGTTAAATAGACCGATATTGATGGAGTCTCACCACCCAAACTTCCATTTCCCGCATTTTATGTCGACCATTATAGTGATTTGCTGGCCAAAGACATTAATTGAGAGCACACTAAAAAACTAAAATATTATATTATATACATTTACACACACAGATATATAAACAAAACTTGTGCACAAGGTTCGCACAATGAGTGGGATCAAGAACATACAAGATGTACTCACTTCCTCATAATATATGGAGAGGTTGTTTTCAGAAATTGAAAGTGTGACCTCTAGGTCGCACCCTTGCATCTGTGATCTCTCGGTTGCACCCTGCACTAATGACCTTTAGCACGTGTTGATGGCCTATTCAACTCAAATTTTGTAATATGAAATTCTACGTCTCTGAATGAGTCTTATATGCTGATGTAACAAGATGACAGCGTGGGTGGAGTTCGTATTTTTCTTCAATCTCTTTTGTTTTCTAATTTTGTTTTCTTCCTTTATTCTATTAATAATAACTAGTTGTGTCTTTTATATCACGATTTTGCTAGTGCCCCATTCATGACTCCTTTATTATTCTTCTCAAGATGAATCTTTTCCCCCCCAGTTTTTTGGAATCTTTTTCGTTCTGTCTATAGAAACTGCAAATACATCACCATGTTAGTGGAAATGGGATTGAAAATCATGACATTGACCAACTTCTTTGAAACCGCTAATTATAGACCGTTCTGGAGTTTTGATATACTTTTTATTTAGCTTGGATCCATTTGGAATTCATTTGCAGATATGAGCAGATAGTAAAAATTTGGAATTTAGTGTTTTACATTTCTTTTGTTTTGGAATCTTGCCACTTGCTTGATGTGTGCGTTTATCTTTTTAGGTTGACACGGTATAAGAGCTTCAAGGAGGGGCATAAACGAATCCTTGTGGCAACTGATTTAGTTGGAAGGGGGATTGATATTGAGCGTGTCAACATTGTTATCAATTATGACATGCCTGATTCCGCTGATACCTACTTGCATAGGGTATCTCCCTTTTATTTTATTTTCACTTGAGGTTTCTAACTATACGATCTACTTGGAGTAGATTTTCTCTTCATTTATTGAGTTACCACTTTTCAACAATGCCAGGTGGGAAGAGCTGGTAGGTTTGGCACCAAGGGGCTTGCAATAACTTTTGTCTCGTCTTCATCCGACTCTGATGTTCTTAATCAGGTTTTGATCTTCTTTAACACACTACCTTTTATCCTGCACTTTTCTATGCACATTATGCAACTAACACAAATTTTATGGCATTGGTTTCAGGTTCAGGCAAGGTTTGAGGTGGATATAAAGGAGCTTCCGGAGCAGATTGATACATCCTCATACAGTAAGATCTTTGTAGAATTTATGCTTTAATATAGGCTATTAGAATGGTGACGATTGCCATGGTGGTGTGTACTGTAAAGTTTCATCTGGAGACATTTTTCATGGATATGGTTGGCCTGATAGTTGAATAATCAACCATTCACAAAATATTTTCTTCTTTTAATTCATTTTTCTCAGTAACATTATAGAAATCATGAAATGAAGAATATCACAAAGTGAAATGGAAAATTCTTTTGACAGCTGTACAATTGAAGCAGTGGTTATATACATTTTTTTTTGCGTGGAAGTGATGGAATAAAATTGAACGAGAAATCTTGTAGATTTTATGTTGCATGACATGTTTCGTTTTCTGTTTTTCGTATAAATCAGAATGATACTTGGGTATTCCGGTGCTTTGCCAATTGCCATCATCACCTTATAAAGTGGCATCTACACTTTCTTTCTCTGTTCACTGGATCTCAGTAAGCTTAGCAATTCTCATGTTTTGTATCCAGTGCCATCATAAAGGAGTCAAATGCTGTAGCTGGCCTGTGACATGGAGCTTCACGGCGGGAAGGTTTCAAGCAATGTCAAGTACCTGTATTACAGTTTGTAGACGAAAAATGAACTTTCTGAATTTGCCATTCGGAGCTATGGTTTCCAGTTAATGGGCAACTGATGTTTTTTAGGGTGTCATGTTCACCTCAGTCGCATTATTTCAAATTCAGATTTTGTTGCTGTTAAGGAATGTTATCTTCTCATGTTGATGTGCTTGAGCTTTGTCACCATTCAAGAGATTTATTTTTTGAAAGGTGGAAGTTTTTCGATATGAATTGCGACAGGGAACATCATCAAATATGGGCAGAGGAGAGCTTCAACTTTTTTACTTGCTTGGAGCATTATGGCATAAAGCCGCATCGAACTTGCTTAGAAATGTTTATTTATTTCGTTTTGTATGCTTGGGGCATGATGACATGTACAGAGTTCGCAGGTAGCACATACACTGTTTAGGGCATGAAAACGAAATAGCATAAATTGACTGGTAGCTCCTAAGAATTGAAGGTTGCAAGTATTTGAAGATTGTCAATCTGAAGATTTCATCCAGAGCTCCAGTGAACGATCAATGCTCCTTTTTGTTACCTTAGATTAAAAGCCTTCTACGTTTGAATATATATAATTCCTCCCTTGATGTTTTTCTGTTTTTATTTTTATTTGTTGTAGAGAAGTCCGGGGTTTGCTCTAATTTTTTTGAGCAGACTCCGCTGTAGGGGCATTTTAGGGCAGTAAAAAATATTTTGTTATTTAAAAATCATGAATGTGTTCTGATCGGGATTACGAGTCAAATAATATATTATTTGTGTCAAATAAAAATCAAATGAACAGTGAGAATTTAGACGTAATGTTTTGAGTTTATATTTAACGGTTCAGAATTATTGTGTCTTTTTTATGATTCATTTGTTGCGTCTTTTTCATGATTAATTTGATTTTTGTTTGACACAAATAATATACCGTTGAACTCATAATTTTACTCACAGAATTTCGATCATTATTTTTAAATAATAAAATAAATTTTTTCTGCCATAAAATGCCCCTACACCGAGGTCCGTTATAAAAAAATTACAGCAGACTTCGAGCTTCCCGGTTTTGTATTATGCAAGTGAGAAATGGCAATGTCCATTGGGTTTGTTCCTCGGTAACCGTCGATTTTAACACTAACACTGATCATCATCATCGGTCGTTGAAGCGTTAATACATTAATAGCTTGTATGGATATAGCACGAGGAAGAGGTGGGATCCCTCTGATGTACGAAGTGGATACTTGGTTACACAATTTTAAATGAAACAAAAGTGGTTTCGAACCTTCCACAATTTTTTATTGAACCTGGGCACTGGGCAGATCTAACTGGGCTTGGCCCATCTCTTTATTCATCAACTTCTATTAGCGGGAAAAAGGTACCTAACTTAACGAACAACCAGGCAAGACTCGTTCCTAGCCATCCAAAAATCTTATTTTTCTCTCTCATCTTCCTCCTCTCCTTGTGACCACCGTGATTTGCGTGGGGGCACAGTGGTGTAACTCTTCCTCGTTGCAATGGGGAAGAGGCCGATATCGGATATCGAGACAGCCCATGGACCCTACCTTGCACCACCACCACCTTCTCCGCCCTTCTTCACCCCACCAGCACCAGAGCCATGGCGCTCTTGGCTCATGCCCCTCATTTTCACGGCAGATATCGGAATTTTTGTGTACACTATGTACGTCAATGACTGTCCTTCCACTGCCGGTGGAATGGAAAAATGCCTCTTCTCAGAATATCTGGGCAGGCTTTCCTTCCAACCCTTCAAGCAAAACCCCCTCCTTGGACCCTCCATCCCAACGTAAGAAATTCTCATCTCTGATCTCTCTCACTCTCTCCCTCCGCTGAACAATCAAATTTCAATCAATCCTCGTTTGGTCAGCATATATAGTTGTGTTCTTGGATTTCATTTTCTGTATCCTTCATAGAAGTCAGATCTCTCATTTCTTGTTTTTCAATTCTGTTTGGGCTGAAATGAATTTATTATGATTAATTTTGTTTTTTGAGTGGAGGAAAGGGTGAGGCGACCCAAACTTGAGACCTATATGAGATACTACACACATACCATCTGTGCTACTCGTGGTTCTCGTGAGTGCCATGAATTAAACCTAAAATCCAATGGATGTTGCATATATATATTGTTCCGGAGTGATATATAAATCAAGGTGTGTGTATATATATATATATATATATACACACACACACACACACAAAAGTACATCACCAGCCGAAAATTGAACTACATATTGAAGATATGCTCTACATATTTACTGCTAGACAGGGTATCGTTCCATTGATTAAAATACCAATTTCTTGAAGAGACAGAAAAATTCAGGGCATATTTTTCTTACTAGTCCAAAGCTTTCTATGCATGCTCTCAAGTTTAATATCATCTAGACAGAGGCTGTGTGTCTAACAGCGAAGGATCCAATGCATGAGTAACTACACCTTTTCATTACTTGCAGGCTAGAAAGACTAGGAGCCCTCAGTAGGGAAATGGTGGTGGAGGACGGTGAAGGATGGCGCTTCTTGTCTTGCATATGGCTTCATGCCGGAGTCATCCATCTAGCCACCAATATGATGAGCCTCCTATTCATAGGAATTCGGCTTGAACAAGAATTTGGATTCCGTAAGAACTTACTTTATGGATACAAAAACTGTGCTTCTATATGATAAATTATCAATTATGACTGAACCTCATATACCTGTATGTAACAGTGAGGATAGGGCTCTTGTATGTGCTTTCTGGCTTTGGAGGAAGCTTGATGTCTGCAATTAAAGCCAAAGGACAAGCACCAATGGTTTCAGTTGGTGCATCAGGGGCATTGTTTGGTCTTTTGGGAGCCATGCTTTCTGAGCTCTTCACAAACTGGACTATCTATGCAAATAAGGTAACCACTTAGCCAGCGCATGAAAAAGGCAATACACCAAAACAAAGTTACCAGGCAGAACATTGAAATTCAGTTTTTCACCATAGTGAAGATTGGTCATTAATTTAAGGAAAAATATATTTTAACTTTCATCTGTTCAGTGTGCAGCACTTATGACTCTTGTTATGGTCATCGCCCTAAATATGGTGGTTGGTTTTCTACCTCATGTGGACAATTCCGCACATATTGGAGGATTCATCTCCGGATTTCTTCTTGGATTCATTCTTCTAGTCCGTCCTCAATACGGGTATGTAAGTCGCAGACATATCCCCCCAGGATTCGATATGAAGCATAGGAAACCCAAGCACAAATGCTATCAATATTTGCTGTGGGGTACAGCTCTAGTATCCTTACTTCTCGGGTAAGAGTATAGATTTTTCTACCTTTCAACTGTTTATCGAAAAGCTAATGATCGAAACATACAACTTTGCTAAGTATCTCTAAATTGGCAGGTATGCAATGGGCTTGGATAGGCTATATGGTGGCCCAAGATTAGAAAGCAACCCTTTCCAGAGCATCACTTAACAAGTGGTCTGTTTGTCAGTTGACCAGTTGGAATCTTCAGGCAACACGAGTCAAATGCTGGGAACAAAAATTTTCACTTATTTATAAAAGATGCCTTCAATATTGTTTATAATACGGATATTTCTAAATCATGTCATTATGGATATATATGCAAATTTTTATGTATAAATCTTTCGTAGTTCTTTCTGTTTGAAGTTCTGATGTTATTTCAAAGGTATAGATGCCTGTGTTGTGTAGCTGACCGGAAAATAAATCCAGGACTCAGAACTGTTATGCATTGGAAGATGGTATAGCTAGCTAACCAGTAACCACTAACCAGAAAGCCTTTTCAGAATTCAGACATGTAAAGAGAGCAATTTTTTTGGCTTGGCGGGGCGGGATCAGGAGATAAGGATATCTTTTCTTTGATAACTAGGAGATAAGGATATATTTGAATGCTAAAATAAATTTTTACTCTTGGTTGTATTTTCATAGGAAATAAGTATTCTTTCTTACACTTCCTTATATGCAAAAACTTTATAGTATAGTTTCAGGAACATAACATTCCGGGTACTGATAGCACAATTCAGAAGATGTCCAAGCGGTGAAGTCACGAAAAAATGAGGAAAAATAGGATCCTTGCCATTACAGATTTTCGATTTCATTGTATATAAACACAGGAGCCTTACTAATCACAGTAAGACACTCAGGGGAGCAGCACCCACAATATTATTCATCCTGGACTGGTTCAAGTGTTGTACTTTTAACTTTTAATAGTCTAATGTCCAGGTTCTTAGGTCATTTCAACGAAAGGAAGGAAAGATGAGCAAATGATGATTAGTCATTTATAAAGAAAAGCTAATAATATAACTTCAGATAAATATTATTACTCCTTAGGCATTAGTTTCATTAACATGATTTGTATATGAGACTCGTGCTCGCTCCATTTAAACATGAATGAAACAAATAGAATAGAGAAAGAAAAACACAACCGTAAGAGAATCCAGAGTTAGTATTATGTGACAAGCTTCTCTTTCTTCATTTTTCCCATATTTTTTTACTCAGTCTCAATCTAACAAGCAGCAAATATTCCCAAGTGGAATTTGCATAGAGGATGCGAAATTGACATATGAACACAAATATGTGTCGCCGCAATTACTCAAATTTCAGTTCATTGAACCAAAATTTAATAACTGTGGAAAAAATATATGTGCATTTAAGGAGTAGACTGACTCACTGCATTCAGTTCTTGTATATCTCACATGGCGTCCAAAAATTCCATACAGTTGTCTGCAGTGTTGTCATATACGCAATCCCTTCTGAAACTACAACAAACAAGGAACATCAAGCTACAGTCATGAGGTTTCCGCTTCCCCACATCACGAATATCTTAAAGTAACATAATCGAGATAAGGACTTACAGTGGCATAAGCTGTAGAAAAAAATGGTAGCCTGGGGAAGGGCAATTGTATGTATTGCATGATCCTTAGTACAGTTTCTGACTTGATAGATGATCTGCAATTCCAGGACTTTTCAAAATTTTCTCAAGCAATTCTTTCAAATAATAAATCTCTCTCATGTAACGTTCACTCAGAATTATCCACTTATGTCCTAAAAAATTCTCTACAAATTCAAATAATCAAGAAAGAGAGACAGACTGGGTTTATTTGCATAAAAATTAAGTGAACAAGTTGAAGCATTACATATACTAAGCATACCTATCCTTTTCAACAAGCACAATACTTGAAATATCATCAGGAGCCATTCCCGACCTCACCAGTAGTATCTTGCCGACTTCGCTTTGTAGAGCTTCATCCCTGATGTTCCTGTAAGTAGCAGACACAAATAACCACAAATGATCGTACATATGACCTTGGATTTTGTACAAGAATGGATGACAATCAGTAAGCTGTTTCAATCGTTTTCGCGCACGAACTTCACTCCTCCATTGCATAAATTGCAAATCCCTGCCAAATCCAAAATTAAACTGTTTCTTATCATCATATTGACGAACAGTTTAAAATCGGAGGAGCGTAAATTATACTTTACCATCATATAAAATGATCGGCCGCGAATCATTGTCGAAGGAGCTGGAACTCACCCTAATCGAAAACACCAGGACATCTCGAGAAGAGGAAAGAGTAGGAAACAAAGAGATTTTTCGCCTAAAGAGAGCATCGCTGACAAGCTTAATCGTGTGCACCCGCCCGGTACCGCAAGAAGAGCCGTCGCAGAGAAAACGGGAACGAGCATGGCACACACTACACACTGTGTAATATTATTGAGCCGAGCCCAAGCTGAATTTTTTCTAAAACTCGAGTCGGACAAAAATAAGGTGAGCCGAGCTGAGCACTCCAAACCCGGCTCGACTCGGCCCATTTAGACCCGTAATTTAAGACAGAAAAAGAGCACACTGTTCCTAATCGATCGAGAGCAGTGGGCGGCAGAGGCAATCCGCAGCAAAACCATAGTTCAAAAGAAAGTGAAGATGGGATTCATCGGAGAAACCATGGATTCCTTCAAATCCCTCCAGATCCGTCAAGTCCTCACCCAGGCCGTCAGCCTTGGTTAGTGTTTCTATACATATAGATAGGCATATACTTGCAGCTCCGTCTATCAATGTTCATACATATGTTCTTTTCTTGATTTGCGTCCGGAACACTTCTGGTACTTGCAGACGAGGGAAGGAACAAAAATTAGCATGTTAAAACGTTGAATTTTGTGAAAATAAATAATTTGTTTTCTTCGCTGTTCTTTTGATGGAGAATTCCGTTGGGAGAAAACACAATGGATGGATAGATGGGTGAGATTTTTCCAGTTGTCAAAAATTATGGCGGCAGGGCTTGCTTTCACGGTCGCTTTACTCTGCTTAATTTTTGGAAGTTCGTAATCTTTGGCAGTAATTAAATTGTCGATACTTAACATTTTATTTTTTCAAGGACAGAAAATTTTGGCAATTTAAGACTGTTGATTGAGCTTCTGATCTGTTGCGAATATATTTTTGGTTTTTTAAAACTTGTTTCTATATGTAGATGTTGTGCATTTGGAACTTTTATCAAACGATACTTCATACTTTATTCACTTAATATATTTTATTAATGTATATCTTTTGCTATCAATTTGCTTCCATTATCGAAGTGGTTTGCTATTCATTTCAGGCATGATTGTCACATCTGCTCTAATAATATGGAAGGCATTGATGTGCGTTACTGGCAGTGAATCTCCTGTTGTTGTTGTTCTTTCTGGCAGCATGGAACCTGGTTTTAAACGGGTAACTAAATTTTACATGTGAATTTTCTATCTGTTCCCTTTTTAGAGGTGAACACGTGACTTAATGGTAGAGGGTGTACATTTAGAGGTTACAAGTTCAACTCCTGAAAACAGCATTTCCACATATTATGTATAGACAAGGTCTGCATACATCCTGTATATCCCTGACACCACTCATTGCGGCCTTGCGGATGTCTTGTGCACTAGAGTTGTTTACCTTAAAAAATAGCTCACTGCTGTCCATTGATTAGTGACAGTTGCACGTTTTTTTTAAGATATTGTGGTAGTTGTCTCCATAAAATTGTTCCCATTGTATCTTATTGTAATTGACTAATTAAGATTCTATCTCTCTATTGGAGAAACATTTGGATTGGCATGTTCCCTTTTGCTCCTCCTTTCTTTTGGTTGAGTAAGAACTATGTAGTGCTATAAGAGCACGAAGAGGGTCACAGAACATGTTCGATGAGATTCAATGATATGAGCATTTTAAGAAATCAACCCAGTGAACCGAAAATTAAGGATATAAACATCTCCATCCTTGGAGGCACAATGGGTTTGGTGCGTTCGTTATCCTTGGATGCTCCTCAAGCTTTCAATCAAAGGATTTGAGTTCCCACAAAACTGAATCCTATTGCATATCTTCCCAATATGCCCCTATTAACCAAGGTTTTAGTTCATGACCATTTAATGTGCCAGAGAGGTTTAAATGAACTGCTGACTTAATATCACGCACCATTTGTTTCAGAAACACAGTGCTCAATCTCTTAGATTTATTGCTTTGCTTAGGATTGTGCAAAACCCTGACCTAAAGATGTATGTGTCAATTTCAGTGTCTTTTTGTGTGGCTTGGTTGACTCTGGTGCAGCTGTAGTTAATTGGGTGAAACATGGAAAGGAACCTAAAAAAATAAAATGAAGTTTGTTTCTTCAAGTTCCAAAGTCTCTATGGAAAATGTTCTCCAAAAAGCCAAGCCAAAACCCTTGAAAATTTCATTAGGGGTCTTAAAACAGATGTTAAGGATTGGAACTGAGATATTGCTTAGTATTGATACTTAGAGATAAGGAGAGAGATTACCAATTGAATGTAGTTTTAGACTGTTTCAGTCGTTTCAAAATATTGTTTCTTGCTGTTCTATGCAAGATTTTATAGGGTAATAAATGGTCAGCGTGGCTTTGCATGCGTACTTTTCCACATTTTGGCTAATCCCCCTGCCCTCTTTGAACGAAGTTTACCTGTTCCTATGCTTTGAATTTAGTATCAGCTTTGGTAGACCCAAAAAAGTCTGGTTTTTCTGCTTGTGACAGAAGTGATTTGTTACTTGGGCTATTTCTCATGAGTTACCATATTTGTATGCAGGGGGACATATTGTTCTTGCACATGGGTAAAGATCCCATTCGTGCAGGGGAGATTGTTGTTTTCAATGTTGACGTATGTTTTCTTTATTACTCTGACCTTCAGATTACTATTCGAATTAATCTGGTGGTTTATTACTATTTTGTCTTAGGATTGTTTGAGTGCACACATTGACTCTAGTTCATTCAGTTGAAAAGCATGTTAGGTGTTTCTTCATTCTTCAGTCAGTGACACACTCAGTAGTTTCCCCTTGATCTTTTTCACACTTTAATCTTGTTAGGGAGCAAAGGTTGGTGTTAAGAGTAGGCATATGCAAAACCAATATTGTTGGTAGTTATATGTAGGAATCCCTTGAGAACATATTTAAAGAGATATCTTTAGCTGTATACCATTGCTCAAAGGTTTTGCATTGTGTTCTGAACCATCCTGCAAACCTACTTTTGTGATGTATTTGTTTATGAGGAGCAACCTAACCTATGATGCTCTGGTCTAAGGACTCTAGATCTGTACTATCATGGAAATTCCAGCAGTTTTGTAATAAATCAATCTAAGCCGTAGTCCTAAACAATATTTGACTTTGGCTGCATGAATCTGTTGTCAAAACTAGTTCTACTAGGTAATGCCCATGTCATTTCTCTTTAAGGTTCATGTTGATAGGTTTCCACAAAGTGTTTTTAAATTTCTCTCTCTGCTTTTAGCATTATGCTTTGATGTTTGGTTGACTTTCACTAATATATTCTGTTTGCAATTCCTCAGGGTCGTGAAATTCCGATTGTCCATCGTGTAATCAAGGTGAAATGGGGAACCCATTGTTATGCTTATCCATCAATTTATTTTTACTGAATTCCAGTCTTGCACTGAATGTAAAATTTAAGCACCGTGATTCATTAGCTGATTGTACAAGTATGTTTTAGCTATTATTATAATTATTTTTTATTATATTTTATTTTTTCATTTGGGCATGCATTTACTTGTTTATATGAATGGCAGTAGTTTGGCTGTAACTTCTCATTTATTAGTTATAAGTTAACATGCTGAAAACATGATGTGTTCTCCATTGCTTGATGCTTAATTTGAGTTTTGGTTAAGAACCTTATTTAAAAAATGCAATACAAATTACTTAATATTTAAGTTTTTATTGTTTCCCCCATTTTTCGAAAGATTAGTGAGTGATAGTTATTTTTTTTGCAGGTTCATGAAAGGCAAGATACTGGTGAAGTTGATATTCTCACAAAAGGTGATAAGCCTCGTGGCTAACTTTTATTTCCAGTCCTTGTTTCATCATAAATTGTTGCTTAAGTTTTCTGTTATGTACATGTTTTAGTGATGTTAGGAAACTGTTGATGGTTGTCGTTTCGTTTGCCATCATGGTAATTATATTGTTTGCTATTTCAGGGGATAACAATTATGGGGATGATAGACTCTTGTATGCTCAAGGTCAGCTCTGGCTTCAGCGGCAACACATTATGGGCAGGGCTGTTGGGTAAGAATTCTGTCTCTTGCTCTGAATGATGTACATGAACTTGTATGTATCGTAATGTTGATGATTCATCTTGGATAGTCACTTTTGGAACGCCATCACATTCATATTGATTGATGCAGTGTATACAGTTTTTTTTCCTTCTTTTTTCTTCTGAGGGTTTTATTTGGATACATGCTATAGCAATTTCCCCTTCTTTCTTCTGTTTTTGTTATTCATTGTTTTCTTGAGCATTTTACAAAATTTATCCTTAGTAAGTTCGATGTCGTAATTAACTTTCCATGTCAAAAAGAGTAGACTATTTGAATTCTTAAAGCAAAAATTTTGATTCAATTCTGGTATATTGGAGTTTAGAGGCAAAAACACATTACCATTGAACTGCTGGCAGCCTCTAATTATTGTTCTGGTTATAAACAAACGAATTTCAGGGCTGGATGACCAATGTTGCTCTTAGAAACATCATCTTCTTTTTGTTAGCAATTGTGTGCCTGGATAAGAGAATGTTCTCTTTCTCAATTATGATTCAGGTTTTTCTTATTTGCATTTAGTTATTAAAATGAAGTCTGTGTTTAGGGAAAAACTCTAAGCCCTCCCTTAGTATGAGATAAGCTACAGGATTCCGCAAGTTTTCTCGTCCTGATCTAACTTTTCTTCTTGCTATTCACAATAATGTGGAAAAAGCTTTGTGTCATTCCTTCCCCTAAAGAAAAGATAGGAACCTTGATGTTCTTATTGTCAATTGCAGGTTCTTGCCTTATGTTGGCTGGGTGACAATCATCATGACTGAAAAACCGATCATAAAGGTTTGTTCTTTGTGGAAGTTTGTTTGACAACTTTAGCTTGCATATTCCTATTTCCATGGACTCTTTATACAAACGCTGCTATTGTTTTTAGATTTCAACATTTTGGTTATTGTTTTTACAACTTCCATTTTTTTCTTTTGTTTTTTTTTGGTATAACTTCCATACTCTAAATTCTGTCTAATGTTGCAATTTTCATTCCAACATCAATGTGGAAGAGAACGACCAAAACTTTTTCCTTCATTTCAATAGCAAGCAGAGAACGGTGATGCTTTAGTTTGTAAAAAATCATGATTCCTCCTTTCCTTCTTGCAGTATATTCTAATTGGTGCATTGGGGTTGCTTGTCATAACTTCAAAGGACTAGAGGTAAGTAGTCCTAGGGTTGGTCAATGTACAAAAGAACTGCTTCACCGATGTCTGCAGCCACTGTTTCCTCCTCGAGTTGGTGATTTTTCTTCTTTTTCATGATTGACCTGTTAGGCTGTTACTCTTTATTAGATTAATCAAACAAGGAATTTGAATGCGGGTTTATATGGTTGGCATCTGAGGCGGCTTCTTTTGTGGTCTCTTCTTAACTGATTTTCCATCTAATTTTGTTTGGCCTCCTGTTTTACTGACATCGGATATGCTTTACAATATGACCTTCGGAAAGATGCAATGTGGCATTTGATTTGGTAAACACAGTTTTAGGAGTGTGCAGATTTTATACTCTTTTCAATGACTGGATTGTGACAAATTTTCATGTTGCTAAATGCGTTGGTTGCATAGTTCCCTTCAACGAGTGTGTGGAATCACAAATTTTATGTTCTCTTACTCTTGCTGTCAAATGGAACATTAACAATGTAATCTTATGGATTTTCCTTGTACTGATGTCCGGTCAGGATAAGTGCCCACGTGAAAGAAATATCTGGTAAGTTTAATTTGATAAGAGTATCAGTTAAGTTCTCCTTTCATCCAGCTTAGTATCATGTGAAAGCAACTTTTGGTTTATCCATGGGAACCATGTGACCAGCTTAACTAATCTAATATATATATATATATATATATAAGATTCAATAATAATGTGGCTGACATGCTTATGTGACATTCATTCTAAAAATATAGACAGTGAATCGTAATGGCAACAGAGATTGGTAAAAAATATACATACAAATAATATGGAAGTGGGGGGTACATAGTTTGACATCCATCCTTGTTTTACACCAACAATAAATAAAGCATTTTGCTTCTTTTTACTTATTTTATAATATTTTAATAATAAATAAAATAAAGTAAATTATCCAAAGATATTTTATATTGGTGCTTCCGAATTCCAATATACATCCCTTCATCTTGGGTTCAAACAAATCAATAAACAAAAGCCCAAATTAATATCCATTATTAGCCCAAATCCAGTCTTCACTTTTCAGTTACTTGGGCCCAAGGCCCAGGCTCAATGAAATCAATATCAGAGCCTCAGAGCTGGAGCTGCTCTGCTTCCACGAAAGGAGTCCACACCTATGCGAGGACGCAAAGAGCTTCTCGGCCGCACTTATTTGCGGTTTTGCACATTGCTCCACGATTATTTCATTTCATTTACTTCAAATTGGTCCACGATTTAATATTAATAAAAGTCCAAAAAGGCCCATTTCTTAGCCCATGAAAGACCTAATTTGGAGACAAGCAGACAACTTCTTCACGGCTTCTTCACCAGCCTGCGCACAGCGTCTTCACGTCTGTGCCGGTGTTCATCTCTGTTGGCGCAAGCTGCAGCCTGCAAGTGCCAGCCTTGAACTCTTTGGGCGAAGGCTTGTTCCGAAATCTGGTATGTTTTTCCTATAATCCCTTTGGAGAGACAACCTTCTATTTCGAAATCTGGGATGTTTTTCCCGAGTAGTAATTGTCCCATTCGAAAAGCATCCATTGGTGTGTATCATAAAACTTGTCAATTGTCATTACCCATTTACTCGGCATTTAAGAGATTTAATTAGTTTAGGTTGACAACAGAGTTTATTAGGGTTCTGTCATCATTGGTTCTACTTCTTGTCTTGAAATTATTCAGAGTTTTAAATTTGGAAAATGATTTAAGACTAGCTGTATCTGTTCTTCATTAATTAGTAGTTTCAATGTTGCAATAATGTTGATGAACAATTCAATTGAGAAACACGTACATATAATGATATATGCAGAATCTTGTTTTGACGATTAATTTGTTTGCTTAATGATTCTATGCAGAATGCCACTAGACTCTTTACAATATTTTTATCATAACATGCCTAAATTTGCGTTAAGGTTCATTTTTTTGAGTTTGGATTGAGGCGATCGCCTCGCACCGCCTCCCGCTTTTTAAAACATTGCTTTTTGTTTAGGGTTTCTGGGCTGTTCTAATTTGCTGCATGAGTATTGGAGGTTTCGTTGAAACATTCGCTTGAATCATGGCTTGTGTGTTTGTTTCTACATGAAGGATAACTCAGAAGATACTCACATGCTCACGTTGCGACCCATTCGTAGATTTTTCCATGCTGCTGCTGTGCTTGCATCAACGGATGTTCATGCCTGTGCTGTTGTTTCTTCGAATGAGACTCCTGGTACCCTAACAAATCAAGTTCACAATCTAAAATCCTTAGATAAACCTGCACTAGAAAAGCTTAAAGCTGAGCGAAACCCTGAAAAGCTATTTAACCTGTTCAAGGAAAATGCCCACAATAAACTTGTCATTGAGAATCGTTTTGCCTTTGAAGACACTATTTCTAGGTTAGCTGGGGCACAAAGGTTTGATTACATTGAACAGTTGCTTGAGCACCAAAAGACTCTTCCACAAGGTAGGCGTGAAGGGTTCATCGTTAGGATAATAATGTTGTATGGGAGGGCTGGAATGACTGAGAATGCAGTTCAGACCTTTTATGATATGCATTTGTATGGTTGTAGAAGGACTGTTAAATCGTTCAATGCTGCACTTACCGTTTTGACACAGACTTGTGATTTAGTAGCAATTGAGGCATTCCTCAATGAAGCCCCAGAGAAGTTTGGCATTGAGGTGGATATATTTTCAGTTAATATTGTCGTTAAGGCTTTATGCGATATGGGTATTTTGGATAAGGCATACCTGTTCATGGTGGTGATGGAAAAGGCAGGTATAAGACCAGATGTTTTCACATACACGACACTTATTTCAGCATTTTATAAAACTAATCGGAGTGAAATTGGAAACGGAATTTGGAATCTTATGGCACTTAACAGATGTTTGCCCAATCTTGCTACATTCAATGTTAGAATACAGTATTTAGTTAATTGTAGGCTAGCTTGGCAAGCTAACAGTGTGATGGCTTTGATGCAGAATATTGGAGTAGAGCCTGATGAGGTCACGTATAATTTGGTGATTAAAGGATTTGGCCAGGCAGGGTATCTCAAGATGGCCATAAGAGTTTATTCTGCTTTGCATGGCAATGGATATAAACCTAATGTTAAAATCTTCCAGACCATGATACATTATCTCTTAAAGGGGAGGGAGTATGATCTGGCATACAAAATGTGTAAAGACTGCATGAACAGGAATTGGTTTCCAAATGTGGATACAATTTATACACTGCTTGATGGACTTAAGAAGAGTAAGCAGGTTGATAAGGCCATTTTTATTATGAGATTGGCTCGGAGAAGGGTACCTCCCTTTTCTCAGAAACAGTTGGGTCACTTGCAATCGATATTGTCCGATGGTTGAGTGAAGATCATACGTCAGATACATGGATCAGGTTGATTAACATTACAGCTCATAGCAAAGAGGAATACATCAGATACATGGATCAGGTTGATTAACATTACAGTTCATAGCAAAGAGGAATCATTCTTTTTATATAAGTCAGTGCAGATATGTAAATCAGTTGGGCGAGTGTTTTAGGTAGCCAGAGGTGGACCAAATGGGGGGACATCATCATTTCTTTGGTTAATTTGCAGCCACAATGAAGATCATGATGAATGATGCTTCTTTGGTCAAAAGATTCTTGTAAGTTCTCATGCAATGCCTTTTTTCTTTTCTTTAGAGCAATGAGCAATCCCGTGGTTCCATCTGTTATTGTATGCCCACTTTGATGTGCATTCTATTCCTGTAATTTTCTGTGCAGTTAAAATTTCAATCCCTGGAGCATGCATTTGTTTACATAATCCGTGTTGAGTATGGTCACCTTGCATCTTGTAGAAGATTTGTGTGAAGTGTTTTCTGTTTCTGTCTGTTTGCATCTTCATCTGTATTCATTTGTTTTCACTCCAAGATTTGTACACTATTGGAACTAGATTACAACTGTGCACTGTGTGACACTAGCTTTAGTTTTCGTATTTTGCTTTGTGTTTGAGATTTTACATCTTCTACATGTTTTCAGCTCCAGTGGTGAAGATTTTCCTGTCTATAAGGAGGAAAAGCCCCAATCATTTTATATCATTAGGTGCTAAGATTGGTATGTGTCCATTAAAAATGTTATATTCTCTTTTATTTGGATTAACTTCCATGCATGAAAGTCTAATACATATAGCCTTTTAAAAGTTTGCCACTGACTCTAGATGGAAATGATAATTAGTGCTTACTTTATAACTTTTCTGCATTTTTTGGTTGAGTTAGCTATATGGAATCATAATTGGTTCATCTTCATGATTAAAGCTATTATGCCCAACAGTTACTAAAAAACTATTGTCATGGCTTATACAGCTTTAGATTAAGAGCATGGACTGTACAATAAAAATACCACCAAAACAAATTGCTTTAAAGATTCTCTTTTTTGGATGTGGTTGGCACATAAGTCCTAACTCTCAACAATAGAACCATGGGACATGCTATAGATGAATCTCGTATCTCATGATACTAAGTATTATGGGAATATATTTCTTTTTCCAGGAAAAGCATCCAGTGTTTATGTGTAGCAGTTGTATGTTAAAAGAAATGTGCACAGAACTAACTAGGTTGCTTTAGGATGGATGTTATTGGATTTGTGGGGATAACAAAATGCACCCTGCAATAATTCAAATATATGGACCCATATCCAAGGGATGATTTATAAATTCCCTCAGATGACTTCCCTACAGGTTTACACTAACATGGAGGGTGTTTGAGCACTAAAATAGAATGAAAATATAAATAGAAATGAGTGGCATTTAAGTTTAATTTCATCAATAGTTGCCTAAACAGTAAAAGAAATCAGACTGCCTAAGTGTTGGTTGCTGAAGCCTCGCTCACAATTTTCTCGGAACATTCTAATGAACTCTGGGGGTTATGTATTCAATTGAAAGGGCCCTCAAATTCCATAAATGCCTTCTTGCGTGAGATAATAGATGTTCTAAATTGATTTTTTTAAAGTTAAAGAAGATTTAGTTTACATTGTAGGAATTTTTTTTTCAAGGTCTAGAGTAACTTTTCAGTTAGATTTTAAAGAATTCGTCCCTTAGTTGATGTTTTTGAATAACTGAAACGTATTGTCTTGTAAACCTAAACATGCCTGTAAACAGTATTTCCATAACGGTACTGCACCATTCATCATCTCAAAAGGTCCTTACAGTTTTGTTTTGTGATGAATATGTATGAGTGGAATGTGGGTTCTGTAAAGTTGAAAATAAAAGTGTGTGTACCATTGGAAGGGTATTGTGTTTTTTTTATTCTTTTTCAATAACTTGGGAAGCACTTGTAGGTATGTTTGCATTTTAACAGGCGAAACTTGTTAATTAGCCATCAATTAGTTTCATTTTATTGTGCTGTAGTGAGTTGCTTTCTCACTTATTTGAAACTGTGGTGAAACATTGATCAACTTCATGTGTGAAATACGTAGTTTGGTTACAAAACTGACTTTGATGGCATGTCTCTACATATTTTTGCACCTTTTTTCTTTTTGATGAAGCTGTTTAAAACAACAAATGCCAAACACTGCCTGTGTAGTGATTTCAAGCTTGTTAGCTGTTTTGAGGGGAGGAGTATGTTTTTGGTTTTACAAAATGTTAATTGGCTTGGTTGGTAATTAAATTTGGTAGTTCATCTATACTCTCTTTTTCCGTATTTTTCTTCTCTACTTGGATTGAAGATTCTCTTGGAAAACTTCTTGGGCTGACCTTATAAATTCAGACTATAATGCTTATCAGAAAACAAATGTCAGACTGACATTTGTTTAATTTTTTTTTTTCTATGCTCTTTTGCATCAACAATCATTTCAAAAGCATCTTTTATATAAGAAAAGATGCGCATTCCCTTTGAAACATTTTTGGTCTCATGATTTTGCATTTCCATGTCTTGCATTCATGTCTTGCTGGGTCCTTTATGATCAGTTGGTCATACTGTCCTGGATGATATTGGTGTATGACTACACCCCTTTTTCAGTTAATATTGTAGGTGCCCTAGCCAGCAATATGTGTCAATGTGTGGGGGGTGCATTTGTGAGATTAGGGTGGCGGGCGTTGAATTCATGTTACTATATTAAAGTGTGTCTTTTAGGGAAGCAAAATCTTCTCCACCACCTGTTCGAACAACCAAGCAAAATGCCTTTTGATGCGCTTGTTTTTGAGCCCCAAAACTCTAATATGGATCAAATTATAAAGTTCGAGTCTTAAACCAATCTATAGAAAATTGTGAAGCATGTGAGCAATCGTCTTGTTACTGAAAATCTTGTAACCTTTCTAAGATAGGAAAATTCCATAAGCTTTGATTTTCTTTCATGCAGGAAAGAAGTTCCTAGTCCCCATTGGCTACCTTAAGTGAAATTTCAGTGGAAAGGCAGAAAGACGCTGGGGGAGAAGCAGTGGGGGAGGGAAAAGGTGGACAAGTCTCGGCCAGAGAAGGTGCTCCTCGTTGGACCTTTTGCTTTAATATAGCAAGATGTAAACTCCTCTATAGGATGACATTTCGCTCTTAAACACGAATCATATATTTAAACCTGCTATACGGTGCTAGGATTTTAGACGAGTGGGGGAAACAATTCTTGTGAGTATTGGCTGCCCCAAATTTATTTATTTATTTTAGGATTATTTACAAAATAAAATTATTGTGAAATGTTGTTTTAACCTGATTAATAGCTAAAAGCGCTCGTTCTTTATTGAGAAAGTGTGATTTAATTTTGACTGATTATGAGAGTGATTAATTGCAAGACTGAGTACTAAAGTTTGTAATATATTTATGAAATAGGGCGGATCTAGAAAATGGGTTGAGGGGGCTCAGTTAGCGGCTGATCTAACTACTGTCTTGGACTTTTAGTTGGGAAAAATATATTTTGAAGTAAGACATTTGATAATAGGGGTTGTAAATAGGCTATTTTTTTAAAAAGAAGGGGGCAATTGCCCCTTCAGTATATATACATGTAAAAGATCCACCCCAGGCTTTAGTGACTTTAAACAGCAATTGGGGACTCCCTACACTTGGGTTGGGGTGGGATCCAATGATCTGTCTATCTGTCCGTGTCCTAGGTATACAGGTACAATATTAGTTGGAGGTTGCAGGTTGTGTGATGCAGAGATAGGATTCAAACTCGGTTCTTTTAGTCAAATGAACTAAGTCTTACCAAGCTAATTACCACTGTGTCATGCTCTAGGGACTCTCTACACTTCAGAATAAGATAATGTATCAAAGTCATGGGGACTCTGCTTTCTTTCTTGCTGAAACAAATGCAGCCGTGATATAAAGTAGACTCAAGGGAACTACGAGTATGCCTTCAGACGCAGCCTCAATGTTCCTTCATTTCATATCAAGCAATTTCCGATATTACAAAATGCTTTTTGGGAAACATAAATGATCAAAGATGTAGAGAATCTCTTTGAAAAGCTAATAGTGGTAGCTACAAACGGGGGGGGGGGGGGCAAAAACCATGAAATGGCTTATAAAACTAACAAAAAAATACAATTAAATGTCAAGAAAGATCACTTTTGGATATTTTGTTATAATTTGAATTCGCAGAGGGGGGGGGGGGGGAACAAAAACCATGAAATGGCTTATAAAACTAACAAAAAAATACAATTAAATGTCAAGAAAGATCACTTTTGGATATTTTGTTATAATTTGAATTCGCAGAAGCAGTCGGGCAAGGCAGAACCTCTTCCTCTTTGGAAATCTTCTTTGTGACCCTCCCACAAACCAAGCGTCAACTCCTCTCCTTTGAAACCTTGCAAAGAAAGTTCTGCAAAAGCTTTTCGGTTCAAGAAGAGAGTATTATACAACCCCTTCAAGACTCTCATAGCTGCAACCATCTTATCCATGTTTCCAAAATAACTAGTCATATACGAATCGCTGTTGATAGAGACATAATAATCCAAGGCAGCTTTTGTGTTTCCATGCATGATAGTGAAATCCTCATTACTGAGGAGGGCAGCTTTGGTGACTACATTAGTGTAAACTGAAGTTAGTCCTTCGATTTCCATTAAACCATCCCCTGCAGCGAGATATATATGTGTGTTTGTGGGGATAGAAAGTGCATGAAGTATTAGGGCTGTCTCATTAGGGGTAAGAGGACATCTCCCTCGTTTTCTCCATATGCGGGCTAACTCACCAGTCCATGGTTTTCTATCATCACCTCGTGCAGCTTCAATAGCTTCCATGGAGGCAGAAGAAAGACCAGTGTACTCACACTGGCTATATGCTACCATGTCAGGTTCAAACCGAAGGTGAAGTGAGAGAAAGGGTTTGGGTATAGCTTGAAGAAGCTCAGAGCCTTTCTTCTCTAAGGCTTTAGTAAGGCGCAATGCCCTGTAACAAGCTTGACACAATGCAGCTTTTGCATACTTGGGGTACCTAAGAGATTACGAAAAAAAAAAAATTCAGTCACTTGAAGCACACAGTCAACATCCAAATTTACAATACCTCATTTCTGTAATCACGATCCAAAGCAAATTTGATAAGCATCGCCCTACCTGTCTCGCCTCTGACTCATTTGTGGTGTTAGTGAAATGAAACGATGTTCCATCAGTGATGGAAGCACGCTTTCAATGTAGTCAAATTGGCCTTTGCGTTTGCTACAATCGACATGAAACGGTTCTTTTGATGCAATTTCTGGGGGCAATTCTTTGACAACTTTTATGAAGCCATTCAACTGTTGAATGAAGTAATCAACATCAAATACATCTGCAAACCCACTGAAAACATTAAGAGTTATGCATGGACGTTGTCTAAAAATAAGTAAAAATGATTGCTCAATGCAACAGCAAAACACTCGCATCTCCTGTTAGACGATGATAATTTTGAATAACATTGAAACAATGAGTGGATATTGTTAAATAGATGAAATTTTTTATAATCTTGCCATGAAATACCTTGATTCATTCCAATATGCTGCGGCCTCAAATTTCGGCAAAACTAAAGTAGCATTCAACAGACGTGCCACTCCAACGCCATCACACAACTGTCCTCATCAAAGACAATAACTCCATTACATTGCAGTGATTACAAGCAAGCACTTTTCAAAAGTTGCAGAAAAATAGAGGAGAAGTAAATAATCCCACATACTTACATCCCTTCTCATCTGATTGAGTCCACCATAGCAATCCACACGGATATAACCATTACTTTTCACAGGGAGAGCTGCAGGATTTCAACAAAAAACCAATGCAAAAGTCTGCAATGAAAGCCAATTAAGTAGACTAAGAATATATAAACCAAAAATGTTACAGAATCATTTAACCTATCCAAATTCCCAACCAACACCTGATTTTATATCTTGAAAGTGAAAAACAGACCTAGGAACACCAAAGTTTTCCATTCAGTATTTATATCCAAAATGAAAAATATTTCCAAGCTGAATTCAAAATAAAAATCGTCCAATATCAGATAGTGTAAAAGCAGAAGAAAAAAAATACAATATCCTTCTTATAGTGCTAACATGAATTTTCTGGTGACTTAAAGTTCCTCTTTTACTTCTCTTCCTTCGGCTGAGAAACAGAAATCAGTTGCTATAATCAAACAAAGGACAAGATTAAAAAAAAAAATCCACACCTTTTCGACACACTTATATGACAGTGAAAACCTACAAAATTGGGTATAATTCAGCTTTATTTCACAATTTAAGTACCCATTCTCATACAAATATGATCCCATATTTTGATATTATAGGGTGGATCTCGAAAGATATGAACGATCCCCTTCCAAGACGTAGTTCCATACAAACGAATTTCCTCGAATACGCCTTTCCACAAAATTTTATATGTATCTATGAGATTGAGTATGGAATTCTGTATTCCTCAACCAATTCAATACTCCAGCACTTATATCCTAAATTATCTCCAAAATTTTGATCTCATTCCAAATGACTAATAATAAAATACTGTAATAAAGAAAAACCAAAAGGTTAATACTCACGAGTGAGATGCCCCTGAAGCCACCATTTGCAAGGCCTCCACTCCACCATTCTCCGAACATTCCATATATCCGCCTTACCCCTGCATTAATCAACATTCAACACATTACTACATCTAAATAACACCAACCCCATAAGCGTAGAGCTTCTCAATTTTCAAGATACTCACAAGAAAACAGTTCCATGCAATTTGACATCAAAACACTCGTGGAATCAATGGGAGAAGAAATTTACCCGAGTGAATTGGAAGAGACCAAGTCTCGAGAAAGTAGAATGGAAGGAGAGAGGGAAATGATGGCTAGGACGAGGGAGAGCGTGAAGATTGCAACGAATAGGGGTTTCACATAAACCGCGATCATTTGAAGTAAATTTTTTGGACCAGGTTTATGATTGATCGGACATGCATAGCCTGAATCTACTATATGTATAGCTATGGAGGTTTGATTCACTGAGAGTTGGATTTGATCTCGTTCACGTGCGAGCAGATCGGATCAGATTGTCGGCTGTGAATGTCGGTGACATAGTGAATGGGTTGGGGCCCAGTAATTCGGCCCATATATCTCAAAGATCAAGTTCTAGACCCAATTCATTCATGCATTCTAACTTGATGTGGGCCCAATAGGGGGTTGGCTTGGCCAGTGGTTCTACAGGTCATTGGCCCATCACACTGCAAAAGAGGTCGAACTCTTGTTGAATTTATATCATTTTTCAATAAATAAGTTTTAGATCTACAGCCACCCTATAGAATGACGGGCCTCAAGCCCTAAATTTTAATAAATAATTTATAAATTTAGTGTTAAAATCATATAATCCCTAAACCTAGATTCTCAAAAATTTTAATAAATATTCCTAAAAAAAATTGAGGCCCAATGTTTTGGACTCCCATCCGCCACTTAGTTCTTCTCATATAAATTTCAAACTCTGTTATTAATCAAGTCCTTTCTAAATTTATTTTCTAGATTTGTCACTATCTACAAGTCATATAAATACTCTCTAAATGCTCTCCGAGTCTCTGTAATTCTGTCGTTTTTAAGGTTCATTCTCTATAGTTCAAAAGATTTGATATTCACCCTTGAAATTGCAAAGCATAGATTCACATAATTTTTAATAAATATACCCAAAAAAAATTCGAGCCTGATAACTCTAAACTCTCATCCACCATTTAGTTTTTCTCATATAAATTTCAAACTCTGTCATTGATCAAGTCACCTCTAAATTTATTTTTTAGATTTGCCACTGTCCACCGGTCATATATACACTCTCTGAGTCTCTATAGTTCTATCGCTTTTGAGGTTCATTCTCTATAGTTCAAAGGATTTGAGATTCGCATTTGAAATTGCAAAGAATATATACATTTTGCAGATTAGCCGAATTCAGATTATTTGATATGAAGATTGGATTTGGTTCGCTGGTTTTTACAGTTTCTAGAATGATATCAAGTGCTTGTAACATACAAAGGTCAAGGATTGTGGCAAGATTAGGGCGAGAGTGTGTGTTTTGTTTCCGCGAATGAAAACGATATTGTCTTTAACGTACACGTAAGTGCACGTGATACCTCTGTTGACATAAGTCAGTCAACAAATCCTTTGCTAACATTGACCAAACTACAGATGGTGAAATGAATCTCGTAATAGATAGGGTGGTAAAAATTTGGGTTGGAGTCGATACAACTCGGATGACATGATTTGTTTACGAGATATCTGGATGTTTACGTCCCGATTAATTTAAATTTTTAAACGTATTTAATTAATCATATTCTTATTTTTTCAATATTTAATTGTATTCCAACACTAAACTAAACCAACTTTTGTACATCTAAACCTTAAAATAAAGTCTTTTCCGGCACTCTCACATGCCACTAGCCACTACTGGTTTTGTCATCCATAAATTATATATAATAGTTTATTATATGGTGGAAACACTTTTATCTAATTAGCTGTTTTGCATTACACAATCAATAATGATTAAGATAATTGATTTTTTCATACATACAACTTTGACCTAATTCTAGCACTCTCGATCCACTTTTGGAATTGAGTGTTCAATCTTGATTATAATTATAATATATAGTGCATAATGACAAGGATATACATTGAAAAACGAAAATAAATTAAATTTTACGTACCTCTACGAAATTCAATAATAACATTATATTTGATTCATCTTCTAAAACCACACAAATCACTAAAAAAAGGTGTTTATCTGAAGAGTTGTTGCTGGGCTAGCCGAGAATTAAAAATCATCTCCGTTAGGGGTGGTAAAAAATTTGGGTCCGGCTCGAATAACGTAAGGTGTTTACGAGATATTTATATGTTTATACTAGAGTTAATTTAGATTTTCGAACCATACTTTATCGACCATATCCGAATTGATTTAAATTCGAACAAGTAAATTGAAGAATAATTCAATCCAAATTATGTCCAGACAACTAAATCGAGCAAGATTTTTATATTTGGACCCGAACTCGATGTTAAACCGGGCAAATTTTTTTTTTTACTTGAACCTGAATTTCAAACAAATAACTTATGTTCAAAATTGATTTAGTTTGAGTAAAACAAATCGATCATCCAGATCGAAAGAGTTTTACCACACCTAATCTCCATCCGTCCATCGTCACGGATCGACCATATATAACTTTGTTCAATATGTGTAACGCATTAGCTATATATGTGTGTATGTCATCACATATATACCCCAAAAGTATCGACGTACATATAATAAAAATCATTTTTGAAAAATACTCATACACCATGTGCTGAACTGTTTCGACGGATAATTAAACACCTCATGAACCAATTAGTTAATTAGAATTTTATGCAGTACTCAGTGGCAGCCCACCCAAATTTTTATTTTTTAAAGAAATAATTTTTTATAAATAATTACACTTTAATTTAAAGTCGAGCGCTAAATTCATTGCATATAAATTTTGTGTTAATATCATAATTTCAGCAGATAGTCCTAAAAAACATTTCAAGAATGCTAATCTCAAATCCCCATCTACTTTTGACCCTGCTGCTATAAATTTCTAATTCTATCGCTGATTAAGTCCCTTAAATTTATTTTTTAAATTCGCCACCACTCGCAATACGAAAAGTAAAAATTATTTAAAGTTGTGACTGTACACTACTAGTGTGTCTTCTTCAGTACTACAAGTTTAATTAACAAACATCATCGTTAATTAGCTACCATGCTCAACTTTAATTTTCTCGTCTAGTTGAGCAACGTTAACGTTGTTGTTATTAGTCGCTTTCGATGATCCATGCCAGTTGCCTCGACAAAAACTTTGAAAAGTACAAAAAGTAATGCATGCCTGCCGACATCTCCGTAACTCATCGGTTCATCACCACATGATGAATCGATTAATCAACTTGACATGTATTGTTCACTACTTTAAATACGCAGCCTTGCGCCGCCCACAAAAAACATGGCAAAAAATGTGAACCATATCAGCAATCTCACCCTACCCAATTCAATAAATATTGTTCGTTTTGAGTTTTTTGATTTCCGAAGATATATATAAATCGCACGATTTTGTTATCCAAAATGATCATTTCTAGGATAATCTTCTACATCAATGGAATCTTTTCAAGGTGTAGAAAGAAAAATATCACAGTAGATCCGCCATAAGATGAGAATGTAGTGGAGACACTTGCGATAAGGTTAGCTATGAAGTTTGAAGGATCATCCTCCGATCGTGGTTCTGGAGAAAGACGATCATATATTGATCATAATACTTTGAAAGGTCATGATCGTTTGTTCGACAATTGTTTTTCAGACAATCCAGTCTATTTTTCTGAACTTTTTCGAAGGAGATTTCATATGACTCGTACTCTGTTCAATCGAATTCAAACGATGATCGAAGCAAATTCAATATATTTTCAACAAAGACAAAATGTGACTAAAAAATTGGGGTTGTCGTCTATTCAAAAGATAACAACAACACTTCGGATGCTTGCATATGAAATATCAGCTGATTTTATGGATGAATATATTATAACTATGGAGACTGCAACACTTGAAAATCTAAAAAGATTTTTCAAGTCTCTAGGCCCAACATCCACATCCAGTAACTGATGTGAGTACTCACATCACCTGACATTCTGTAAAAGATGTGGTATTCTTTTAGATCTTAACATTCTTTCGTACTTGTGGACTGGGTTATGTCAGACTCATAAGTAGACTCGTGAAGATCCTTCCGAATGGACCAATTGTGTATATATATATATATATACATATATAGACATAATAGAAATCTTATTCTACTCAAATCAACAAATATATTGTCTACTTTGTGTTATCCAATTCCCATCAATCCATCACTTAATTTTTTTAGCTGTCTCACCTAATGTTTGACCCAAAAAAAGGCCTTTGTTGATTGAGATGAGTATGACTTATAAAGCAAATATTGTTTTACTCCTTTAAAACACCATTCACATACTTTTTTGGACCCTCATCAAAATTTATTTAGGGTTTCTTTTATATACATAATAGATAAGACCCCCAACAAAGAGCCAAACGATCCACCCCCACTTGCTTTAAAAAATTAAATTACAAATCACACCCCACCATATTCGAACCCACCAGGGGCAGGGTAGCCATTGCTGGACTACCCCATAATTCCTTCAAAACTTATGATCTAATTAATAATTACTTAGTGCGCGTGACTCATAATTTGGGCAAAGTCTCGAAAATTCTCCAAGTTGACAATTCATGGTGGATTGCGTTGTACGTAGTTAGCTATAAAAAGTAGTAATCCGTGGCGTGGTCGAATTCTTGTGTTTTGTAAATTTATAGTGGCCGTATAAACTAATCAAACGTACAAAGCAATCTCATGATTTTTGACTTATATGATGTCCACCTAATTAAGTTTGATTTATATGAAAATTTTACTGCAATACCAATAAATTTCATTGTCATGCAAATAATTACTTCATTAGGATGGTAAATGAGTCTGCGGTTGAGCGAGAATTATTATACACGTAAGAATCGACTCTTTCAATAGGGGGTGAGTTCGAATTGTCTCATCCTCAATGCCCTTAATAAAAAATGATAAAAAAATGACTTCATTAGGAGCGTTCAATACTGAGAAAATATTTAATGATAGTGGTACGTCATGTCATATATATGATGATGATGATTTATGTAATAATAGGAACACAATTCATGTGTTGTGATGTCAAATCATGGTTGTTTAGGATGAGATTAAAAGATTCAATTATGAAAATATGTCATGTCATATGATGATTATGTATTCAATATGATCAATAGAATCACGACAATTCATGTGCTGCGATGTCAAATTATGGATGGTGAAGACGAGATTAATTAATTTATAATTTCACTGTTTAAATACATTCTCAGCCATCATGATTTGATATCTAACATGTGGTACAACATTACGTACCATGACAAACCTCTTATCCAAATCTTAGGCTACATTAATTGTTGGAAATTATATACTATTCGAACCTAACAACAAGATTAATGAGACAATGAGATTAATTAAACCCCATATGGTCTCATAATGAATTTCCCTAACTGCTGACGTGTCCCCTAGTCAGCAACCTACCTGGCGACTATCTGTCATGTTAATCAGTAACAACAGGATACGATTTTGCTCATCAGGAGACGTGTCGCTTGCGGAGACTCAACAGAACCCCTTATAAATAGCAGTCCTATTTGCCTCCGACCATTTCTTCACGTCATCAGGTGTTTCCGTAATCAACATTTTATTTTCTAGGGTTTGTGTTGTTTGGAGAGAGAATGAAGGAAAATATGGGGAATCCACTTCATCTAAAATCCTTGAACCACATCTCACTTTTGTGCAGATCAGTTGAGGAATCCATTCATTTCTATCAGCATGTTCTTGGTTTTGTGCCCATTCGAAGGCCTGGATCGTTTGATTTTGATGGGGCATGGTGATTAATTTCTCTCTCTCCTCTCTCTCTTCCTTGAACAGGAGGAATATATTATATATGTACTTTGTTTGATTATATAGGTTTCTCGGTGAAACATGAATGAATTCATGTATAATATTGTGTTTTCTGTGTAGGCTATTCGGGTTTGGAATTGGAATCCATCTGCTGCAATCGGAGGATCCGGAAAAGATGCCCAAGAAACACGAAATCAACCCCAAAGACAACCATATCTCTTTCCAGGTGAATCGATTAATGATCACTATCTCTCTTTGCTTTGAATTCATTTGCTTTGCTTTAGTATTTGTCTCCATTTGTCCCTGAAAGCAGACAAATATGATATATATATATATATATATAGAGAGAGAGAGAGAGAGAGAGTGAGTTTGTTTCTATGACAAACTCTCTGTTTGCGGGTCACCATCTTTGCCAGTCTATCTCTCTTGTACAAGCCTAAACGAAATCAATAACGTTGTTTTAGTGTCAATCGGGTCGTTCTCGCTCTAAAATTAGCAACTAAAATCCAATATTTAACACCTAATCTGATTATGACGTACGGACTAACACGCAGTAAAGAACGACTATATATATATATATATTTGGATATACATCAAATGTAGGATCGATGATGAGGTGGAAAATTTGCTAATTAAATAATAAATTTTGCAGTGTGAGAGCATGGGTGCAGTGGAGAAGAAGCTGAAGGAGATGGAGATTAATCATGTGAGGGCAATGGTAGAGGAAGGTGGGATACACGTTGAGCAGCTGTTCTTCCATGACCCAGATGGGTTCATGATCGAGATATGTGATTGTGATAATCTGCCTGTGATACCATTAGTGGGAGAGATGGCAAGATCATGTTCAAGGGTGAAGTTGGAGTTGTTGCAGCAGCAGATCCCACCACTCGTTGGTCCATCTGTGAGGAGGAATTAGAAAGAGCATGCAGCACTCCAGCTAACATGCACCATCAATAAACTAAGGAATAATCACATTGTAGCTAAGCCTACCGGTCTGTTAGTTAATTAATTAAGGTTGTATGTGGTGTCCTTTGTAGGATTTGTAATAAGACTTCGAATAAGTGGATGTAATCCAAACGGGAAATGATCATCTCACTTGTTTATTCAATGAAGTAAGAGAGATACATCTATGGGTGTCAAAAAAATATTAGAAACCGATCAAACTGATCATTTGGCCGGTTTATATTTTTTTTTCAAGAAACCGATCGTTCGGTTTTATTTAAAATTTTTAAAAATAACAGTCGGTTTTAAATAATCTGAAAAAGACACTCAGTTTTAACCAAACCGACCATTTGATTTTTAACAAATATATATATAAGCCTAAATTAATCTGGACCATTTATATTTTGAATCAATGGCCCAGATTGTTTTGACTGCAGATAAAACCTAAAACGTAATGCTTCTCACTCTCTCATCTGTCGCTGTCTCTCCTCTCTCGATTCTCACTTCTCACTTCTCAGTCTCTCTCTCTCTCTCTCTCTCGAATGAACTCGATTCTCACCAGTCACCGTCGTCTCTCTATTCTCAATCTTTCACTTATAAGTTCTCTTGATCTTTTCAGTTCTCACATTCACCGTCGTCTCTCTCACGGATACACACTTACATAGCCTCTACCCCTCTAGTCTTCGATCGGCGCTTCCACCTCTCTGGTCTCCCCGCCTCCACACGACCTCTTTGGTCTTCCCTCCTCCGCCTCTCTGCAGTCTCAAGCTTTAACTTCATCTGTCTCACCCAGTGACCCTATTAGTCACACCGCCTCTCTGGTCTCCCGGCCTCCGCCTCTCTATCTGAAGCCGGGTGAAATTTTCCTACCAAAATTGACCAATCACAACTACTTCATTAGTATCTATCTAATCAAATTGTTGTCTATCATATATTATCATTATGTTTGGATGGCTTGGGACCGTCTCATGAAGGAAAAATGTCTACTTTTTGAATCAATTTATTGTTTCCGCCTGCGAGCGATGACAACATAACCATAACCTTGTATTTCATTTAGGTAAATACTATTTTAGTCACCGACCGAAAGATAGTCCATTTTTCATTTTGGTTACCGAACGATAAATCATTTCAATTTAGTCACTTAACTTCTCATTTTGTTATAGTCTAGCCATTTGGTCAGGAATTCTCAAAACCGGACATCCATTTTGCTTATGTGGCACTTTGATACCGTGCTTACTATTAGATCGCGTGACATGGAGACATATTTATTTGATGGTCCATATCATGCACACGTGTAATGAATTTGGTAGGACGAAAAAACCCTAAATGATATGATATTTTGCAGGAAAATAGCTAGTCGATTTTGAGAATTCTTGACCGAATGGCTAGACTGCAACAAAATGAGAAGTTAAGTGATTAAGTTGAAACATTTTATATTTCGGTGATCAAAATGAAACAAGGACTAGCTTTCGGTGACTAATAGTAGTATTTACCAATTTCATTTATATATCTTCTTCTTTTGAACTTAATTTCATGGGATATTTGAGTTTTTGTTTTTATGTTGATTTTGCATCCAGTATACTAAATTAATGTGTGAAATAATCAATCTAAACATGTAGTATTTGTGTAATGATTTTGGGCCCAAGCCCTATGGCTCTATGGTAGTGTAGTGGGCCATAATGGCAGAGTTGAAAGCTTAAAACCCCAGGCACTGGTTTAGCCCAACGAAGCCGAGTTCTACAAGTGCGTCAATGGGGACCCTCCTCCGGCTCTCATTCCGTCTCCGCCCGATTTCCGCCGCCGAATTATGCCTCAAAACCCCTCCCATCAATTCTATATGCCGACCGGCTGGGACAATCTTTTCCAAATCAGAGTTTCTACTCCCTATCCCGCCTTTAACTCTCATTTCGACGACCCGGAAAAAGTATTCTTCGTCTTCAACTGCCAGGGCAGGTTGGCTTCTGGGTTTGGGTGAAAAGAGGAAACCGAGCATGCCTGAGATTGTTAAAGCGGGAGACCCGGTTCTTCATGAACCTTCCCGAGAAGTAAGCCTCGAGGAAATCGGGTCGGAGCGAATCCAGAAGATAATTGACGATATGATTAAGGTTATGAGATTCGTTCCTGGTGTCGGACTCGCCGCTCCTCAAATTGGCATTCCTTTGAGGGTTAGTTTTTTCGGACATTGTTGTTTCCTTAATGTTGGTTGAGAATGAAGTTTGTTTTGAGTTTATGGCAATTTGGCATCCATTGCCATTGCAGGAAAACACCTCCGCTTGTTCTAATGTGTATAATCAAAGAGTTAATCTATACGTTTAGGCTAATAATAAATTTGCTATGCTGTTTGTGTAATTGATTCAGTTCTTGCTTTGGCATTCTAATGCAACTATTCAAGGCTTAAGCACACCTATTTTACATTTTATTACTGCCTTTCCTATTGATCTCTGCACGCAGATTATAGTTTTGGAAGATACAGAAGAATTCATAAGTTACGCTCCCAAGGAAGAGACCAAAGAGCAGGATAGACGGCCTTTTGATCTTCTGGTATGTTGAATTTTTTGTGCAAATTAGAATTAACATTTCATTTGGTGTTTTTGTTTGGAGAAATGTCACTCTACTGTTACACTTTATTAGTTCTTGTGAAGTAGGTTATGGTGAACCCAAAGCTTAAAAAGAAAAGCAACAAGACTGCACTGTTTTTCGAAGGTTGTCTGAGGTAAGATGCAAATGATTCATCGAAAAAGGCATTTCCTTCCCCTTCACATATTTCATTGTCCCTGTCTGGAGATATGTTAAGCCCATGAACTCCTTTTATTTCTTTAGGTCCTAATCGATTCGCCTTCATATAACATTTGATAGGCATTGCTACTTGAATTGTGTCATGGTTACTGTATATATTATAGTTCTAAGATGAAGTTTATGAACTGTTAAAAAAGCAAAACGAACATGGAAACAGATGACATAAATGTCGTTTCACAAAACCAATAGCTTGTTGATAGCATTGCTCTGGTCTGTGATCTAGTTTTACTATTCGCTCAATTTGCAGTTGATAGATTTTATTGTAAACTAAAGTACCAATGCTCTTCTAACAGCACCCTGAATAGATTACCATTCTATATCCTAATTTTATATATTATTATAAATATAGTTTTTTTTTTGTCAGTTTGGCCTGGTGATTTTATCGAAGTATAAATCTCCTATTGATTCTTGTTCTTTGCTTGTACGTTTTGAGTATACAAAGCTTGCCAACTCTGTAAAAGTTGAATTTGACTACCTGCATATTTAAAGTTCCCCATTGTCGCACATAATCTGCATTGATGTTCTTGAAGTATGTATAGCTATGGCTAGAGATTCATTCATTCTTGTATCATTTTTTGCAGTGTAGATGGATTTAGAGCAGCGGTGGAGCGGTATCTTGAAGTCGAGGTTACAGGTTTCAATCGTGATGGCCAGCCCATCAAAGTGGATGCCAAAGGCTGGCAAGCACGTATTTTGCAGCACGAGTGTGATCATTTGGACGGTACCCTTTATGTCGATAAGATGGTCCCAAGAACATTCCGAGCAGTAGATAATTTGGACTTGCCTCTTGCCGAAGGGTGCCCCAAGCTTGGTGTCCGTTAATTCTCTGTTGCCGACTTCTTGTGGAAGTTTGAAGATCCAAGTTTGAAAATCCAGTTGACTATAACGATCAAGTCACAATGCAGACGACTGGTCGAGATCAAGGTTCTTTTCATGGCATTATTTCTTCAAATAAATTTAGTAATTTTTATACTTGCACTAATTTGGCCAATATTATCCATAAATTGAAGAATAGCTACTGGTGATTTCCAACTTGTTAATTTGTTTTCCGGTCCTTGCTCCAATATCCCATCCTCTCAGACGATCCAATCTATCTCTCTATTCGCTTGTTACGCTTTTGATATTTTTACAAACCTTTGTGAAGTACTGAAGTATAGGGGACCCCATGGAATTATTGTCAAAGCTTGGAGAGGAAAGGACCAAATTTTGACAATAATTTTCTTGGCCTATGCCCATCCCTTATGTCGCTAGAGATGTTCAAATGATGTTTTTCGTTTGGAATGCAGAATACAGATACTACAACAAATAACTGTCTATAGTTGCGGTTTATATCGCAATTTATATGTCAAAAAACTCGCAGCTCAATGAGCATCGAAAAATCTATGCCCACGATTTATCTGGCCGCGGGTAACATAAAAGCGATCGTGTCTAAAGATAATCTTTCACCCGCGGTTACAAAATCGTAGGTATCAATTACCAGTGGTTAATATATCCGCGGGTAACGGTTAGATGTCCGCTGACGTAAAATTGATGTATGGCTGCGGTTTTGGATAGGTTTTAGTCGCGTTTCCACAAAAAGTTTAGATCCTTGTTGTAATTAGCAAGTAAATTGCAGCTGATTTTTACCTACGCTTTACAAGTGGAGGTAAAAAATTCCTAATTTCGCTGAAATTGTTGTATTTTACATTGTTTTTATTGATAAAAAATCGCGGCTATTTCACATAAAATTGCTGGTATGTTGATCATTGATCGCAGTCCGCATGTTGTGTTCCTCTTAATTCAAACAGACTCTTCACCCTAAACCCTAAGCTTTGTCTTGAAAGGAACCTTGACAAATCGTGCATTTTGCACATCTTTATTATTGTGCTTGAAATAGGTTCTCGTATATATGAAAAAAGAAGAAAAATGTGTGCCTCAAATTTATATTTTTCACCAAACAAACGAAGGATGAGTTTATAACGAAATCCTAGTCCCGACAACATTAAGAGGCATCTTCTTGAAACTAAAAGCCATTAGGTGAGACGATTCAATAATAACAAAGTTGTGTGAGCTCGATATATTTATGAGAATTGAATATCTTTGGTGTGAGTGTGGTTTAAATTTTAAACAGTAATATTTTACCCCAGTGAAATTACGAATACCATCTCCTTTGGCACCAAAATCACCGAGATGCGAACCCGTTTGGACCTGATTCGGATTCTGGGCGACCCAGATGGGGGGAGCTGCATCAGTGAATCAAATCCTGCTCATGATGCTCAGTATTTCCGCGCATGGACATAAATATCCATGAGAGAAGTCCATTATGGAGCATTGATGGTGGGACATGCAGCCATCATGCGGGAGAGTGGCATGAAAACATGGTTATTGTAATTGGTCTAATTTGGCTGCTGCCACGTCGGGCACTAGATCGACTCGCACATGCGGGTCCAAAAGAAGAGTCGAATGAATATGACTACCATTTGCTGATGATAAATTAGATAATGATATTGTCGTGTTTTTCAAGTAATTTAAACCACCTAGTGCTCATATCTCTATCTCCAATCATACCAACACTTTCACATCTTGGTAAGGAATTTATACGGGGAGGTGCTGTCTCCGAATTTTTTATAAAGTATTTAAGTTTAGAAATTAAAAATTTAAGATTAAAATTTATATGAAATAGATTTAATTTTAATTTTTGAGAGGTTTTCGATTGAGTGATCGGATTTTAAATTTAAAAATATATTTTACATAAGTTGATTTCTTTCGGGGGAAAAAAAAGGGAGCTTGAGCCTCCCATTACCTTGATATACATTTGCCACTGATTTTAACTATTAACAACGATAATTTGATTGGAATTGCATTTAATTACTTGAATAATTTATTTTTTAAAAGAAAATATCTCGTTGAATTCATCATTCATTCTGAATACTATACATTTACTAAATTTCATTTAAAAAACTGATTTCGATCGAGTTTTTTTTTTTTTTAACACCGAACATATATCAATCCCCGTGAACACTAGTTTATCGTATATTGTACAAATAGCAAGTAATAATAGATAATTACAGGCCCCATAGCCAAGTAATTACTAATTACCTGGCCTATAGGCCTTAACAGTTAACACTGGTTCCAAGTTTGATGCTTATAGCATAGGGGCAAAATTTTTATCAAGCAGACATTAATTTCACAAATCCAATACGGATAATCAATTATCCATCGGTGCTAATTAATCATCATCGTCATAACCAATGTATGTTTTCTCCATTAAATTTTATATAAAATTATGATAATTATAACGTGATGATAAGAATACGTAGTTGTATACTATATGTGATAAATATTCCGTCACCAAATGTATATAAACTTTTATTAAATTAATAATCATTTTTATTATTTAAAACTATGTTTTTTTAATCTTTATCTCACCTTCCTGTTATCACTCATACAAATTCTCTATATTTTCTTCCGTCCTTGCTGTCACACTTATCGCTACCTAAAACAAGTTTACGCTATCTTAAATTATTTTTCCGTAATTTATCTTGTCCTACCGTAATGCTAATGAACCAAGAAACTGAAAATTTCTGAGAAAATTAAAAAAGAAAAAGAAAACTGAAAATTTCTGAGAAAATCAAGGAAGCATTAGCAGTAGTAGCAAGAATATTCAGCCATAATATGTGTTGGCTTCATCAGATCTCAATTTGAGTGAAATCAAAATCAAGAACAAAAAGATTCCAATTGAAATTCTGGGAACTGGATCTATCATTGAAAGTTGAAACCCAAGTTGCAATGCTAAAATGCATAGATAAACAGAGAGAGAGAGAGGGATCAAGATTTCCTTTGTACAGTTTTAGGAATAAAATTCCAACAAATAATTACATGACATCCACCCCAAAATTGAAAACCCCCTCTCTATATGTCATCTAATGAACAGAGGAAACTGAAACAGTAGCAGAAAGAGCAGTTGAATTGAAAACATTCATATATTGCAATAACAGTTTTTTTAGTGCGAACTGCGAAGGACTCACATGCTAACTGAAGACAATAACGGAATTTTCCATCACCGGTGACCGGTAAACCTATCGGGATCTACGCTTACCAGCTCTAGGGCGTTTGCTATTCTTCCCTGTCTTTCCGAAACAACCGCATGCGGACATTCTCGGCGATGGCGGCTCAATTGCGGGAGACACCCTTCCAGTCCGGTAGCCGCGTCCTCCGCCGTTGGATCGGCTTCTATCGATGGTGTTGATTGTCGGTCTCGCTGGCTTTACATCTTTATCCTCAATTACTTGTTCTTGTTGCGGTTGCTCTTGTGAATTTTTTTCAGTCGATTGCGGAATTGGTTCTCCGGTCAAGATTCTATCATCCCAAATAATACCAGACGAGCCTTGCCTCCTAAATGAAACTGCAGATCTCTGTAGACCAGCCATGGCTGCTGCTGCTGCTCTCTTGATTTCTCTCTCGCTGTAGACCTTTCTCTGGTGAATCTCTCAGAATGCCTCTAACAGAATTCTGTGCTGCAGAGACTTTTCCTTTTATAGATCAAAGACGGAGTGCAGCCAACATAGAAAAGGTCGTAACAATGTAACTCGGTCAAAATTTATTACCGTTAAAATAAATAAATAATAATAATTATATAATTATTAACAAATTTAAGTGACTTGATGTTTATTTCCCTTTAAAAAAATATCAAGTTCGAGTATTGTTAATGAACTTTCTTTTTTTGTTGAAATAGTTTTGCTGTTTGATGGAACCCTCCTGCCCGGTCCGAATTTAGTGACAATAGTATTAATTGCTGACACCGAACGATCTTATCAAATAAAATAAAATAATTATTATATAATTCATTCATATATATCTTTTTGTTGACTTTTCTTCTAATAAGGTTTGATTAGTTGGCATGAACATGATTATGATTAGTTTTGGTAATTATATTATTTAATTTATACGCCGTATTGAGCTGGCCATTGTGGTCACGATGTATGTGGAAACCAATCACTTGCACCTAAATTTAATTATTTAAATGTCACAAATTTATTTGCCACTCACTCTATAATTATTTGGTCATGCAAGTTTTATCTGCATTCATTATCCTTTTTTGAAAATTCTGCAATCACGTAAGATAAATTAAGACCAATTTCAATCAACTTGCTAGATAGGTGCCACCTGGATGCCATTTGGTCAACCCTACTAATTGGCCCTTGTTACTGTAAAGGACCTGCTTAGGAGATCGGTAAATATTGAAAATGAGGGTTTTTTAATAGAATTGGTTTTATGATCAACACTTGTTTGAAATGTATTTTGAGTCACTGGTTTTAGGAGTTTTAAACCACCCTTCCCTCCAAAATTAGTCTAATATAATTCTTAGTGATAAGTGCCAGAATTACATTCTTAAAGTGCTAAAATACTACCAAAGCAATGTCAAGAAATTGTGCTTAAAAGCTGAATTTTCAAGATTATTGTACTTAAGATCTTCTTGGATGTTTTGCAGGTTAAGAACTAGTAAGAGCTATCGGAATGAGATTTGATCTTCAGCAAATGTTTAGAGGACACTTCAAGCTTTTCAGGAAGTATTGGTTCACAGAAATCGGAGTTCATTTGGGCCTCTAAAGGTTGCCTCAAAGTCAAGTTTGGAAGTTATATCCGGAGCAGAATTTCTGTTTGCAGACCAGACCTTTAGAAGCCCATAACTTGAGCGTCTGATATCCAAATTGAGTGATTCAAAAGCCCATAATTATCTACACATTTGTATCTACATTATTGATGAAGGGTTTGAGTTCATAATAGGCTTCGTTTAGGCCCAGAATGTAGTTACAAGATTAGTGTGTAATTGGATGTTGATGTCATTGATGATACCATTTCCATTCAAAGAGTGGACAATCCACCACACGAATTTGATGGACAATCCACCACCAAAAGATGGCACTAACTCCTCCACTATGTGCTCATTTTCTCTATAAATAGAGAGGAGTAGGAGCTAGGAGGGAGAGCTTGGAGACAAGAAGGAAAGAAGGAGAAGGATTGGAAGCAAAAAGAGGAGAAGGAAAAGAAGAAAACAAGGCTTGTGTTTGTAATTATGTTTTTATATTTCATGTTTTATTTGGTTATGTGTAACTAAAATCTTGTTAGTTAGGGCTTGTCTTGAAGCCCTAAGCATGCTTTCAATTTTATAAGTTGTGTGGATTTCAATTTCTACAAGCATGATGATTTTGATTTTTCCATGTTATGTGAGTTCTAATATTGTGTTTCTTTGAGTAGCTAACTTTGAAGCATGTATTAGAATTAATTGTTGTAGAACATGGTCAATTGCCTTGTTGAATATGTTCTTCCTTGCAACATATAATTCAGTTGAAAATGAATTATGAAAAATCAATTCTTGAATACCTAAGTACAAATACCATGTATTAGGATTCTTGTGACATTCATATTCTCTTTGCTCTTATTGGATTCTTGATTGTTGATTGATGCAAATGCCATGCTAGATGTCAATTAAGAATACACGTAATGAGGTAGACGCCATACACTTTACATGCAAATAAGAGAGAATCATACAACTTGAGTTTGGCCATAACCTTGTTGTGAATGTTGTCATCACATGCTTGTTTAAATTGTTAGTCTATTATTTCTTATAAATTGTTTGAATGTTTTGTGGTGGATAGTGAGTCTTAGCTATTGTTTTCATTAATATCAATTCTCATTCTTGTTCTTAACGTCAATTTCTTTGTCTTAATTTTTATCTATTGCAGGACTTAACCCCCCTTGTATCAATTATATTCAAGTGTTGGATTATATATCTATTAGCATCACTCCTTGTGGGATCGACTCTTACTTGTTCACTATATATTAATTGTACATTTGTAAGTATATTTTAAATTGTTACTAACGACATAACAATTTTTGGCGCCGTTGCCGGGGACGTGATTATCTAATATAGTGTCATCTAACTCTTGTATATAATTTATTTATTTATTTTTGTTGTTAGCACCTCCTACATGGAAGGTTTTACATTATATGTCATTATTTAACGTGGTTGGCTTAAATGCCCCATTTTATTTTCTATTAATGGCTGGTTCTACCACCTACTATTGTTGATATATGTATATATCTATTAATATTAATGGCTGGTTCTACCGCCTATTAATATACCTTAATATTTACTAACATCATTTGTTTTATGGTTGGCCTTTTCTGCCCCATTTTATTTCTTCTGTATACTAACTTTTTATATATTGTCAACTAACTCCTTTAATCCTCTGGTTGTGATTGTCAGAACATTTTGATGAGAATTTAAGGCTCTCTGATCCTGTTCCACTCACTTGATACGATATTTCGTCTGGCTGACGACGCTAAATTTAGCGCTTCTGGGAGGCAACCCATATTTCTTTCTCATTATCTTTGTGTGTTTAACCAAGCATTTAGTTCAGTTGCACATTTTCTTAGCATATTCACTTTTACTTTCACCTTGAGGTGGTCACTGTACACTTTTGTGTGCGTGGGGCTTGATTGCGCCCATATGTCTACGGTGTGAGCTTTCTCCACCAGCTTAATGTGGTTTGGATCTTCAAATGTTTACTTATAGGGCAGCTGGGAGGGAGAGCATCTCATGACGGTATTGTCATTAGTATAAGACCTGAAGGTTTACATTTTGATCCTGTGGACAAAAGCTGTGGTCTTCTGATAGGCCGAAGGAAAACACTCGATGGCGTTAGCACAGAAGTCACTAGAATGAGCCTCTGTTACCTTACTTGTGCATGTGCATTGGTTGAAAAAAAAAAAAAACAGTATATCTATTTATATTTATATATTTCGGTTTCGCAAATATATTTTGATCGGGTAAGATAGTATGATATATTATGCTACTAATTGCATGTCTAGGGAAATTCTGTCTAAGGAGTTTGGTATTTAAGTGGACCACTGTGTCCCTCTAATCTTTCCTGGGAATTTCCCTGGTGTAATTAGTGATATAATTGTTTATATCTTCTTCACCAATGATCTATTAAAAAAAAAAAAAAAAAAAAAACGTAACCCTAATTGTTTTCTTCTCATACTCTGTTCATTCCTGATTTTCAACTCTCTTTCTTTTCAGATCGTCTTTCTCCTCCTCCGTCACAGTATGTCGCGCAGCCCCCACGGTGCCGTTGCGACGGTAGACTTATTCGCCAAAGCTACAATCCTGCCAGAACGTCGAATCGATTCCAAAATCCTGAACGATTCTGCCAACCGATGGGCCATGAGCTACCTCCGTGACCATTCTCTGCTGTTCTTGGTTGATCCTGATCCAAAAGACGACTTACCGGTGTATCCTCACATCGTTCGCTCCTTTTACCATACTCTTCTCAAATTACCCCACTCTTCTGGCACTCAACCGGTGTATCAAGTTGACATCCCTGGTCTTCGGCTTCAATTCACGTCAGCGGATATTTGCAAGTGTTTAGGTTATCCACCTACCGCTGACGTCGCTGAAGGTTTTCAAGCGCCGATCTCTATTTCCCATCAAGAGATGATTGATGATCTGTGTCAAGGCCGACACGATCCGAATAATGCTGCTTCTACACGCCGCTCTTATTTGCCGTCCAAGATGTGGATGCTTGATGATGCCATCCGAAGTAACCTTTGCCCCATTGGACACAGTCAACAACGCCAGGGTAACATACTTTCTGCCCTGTATTACATGTATCGTGGAGCCTGGTTTGATATTGGCCAGATTTACCTTGAGAGCATTCTTAAGGCGAAGACTCTTGTGGAGAGACAAAAAACCAAGGTTGGGAGATTATTTTTCCCGAGACTCATCACACGGTTGCTTTTCAGTATGGGCATTCTCCCACCTCCCAGTCAGACAACTTCCAATTATCCAGTGACTGTTTTGGAGAACTCTACTTGGCGTCAGAGTACTAGCCACATGCTTTCCAGTGCTCATCGACAACGAACACCGCGACGTCCAATTGCTTTACCACTGGAAGCGTCTGACTCTTCTGCTGCTGCACTACCTTCGACTGACCACATTCACGACATCTTAGCCCGCCTGCATAGGTTGGAGGTTGGACAACAGCGGCTGGAACACATGCTAAATGTCCTCATGGACATGGTGCGGCGCTAACCATCTTATCCTTCCACCATTGTCCGAGCATCTTCCACCTCAGGTTGTATTTTTCTATCTTCTGTTTCTTTGCATTGCATTGCTTTTCCATACTTCGTCATTTTCACATTGCGGACAATGTTTGGTTTAGGTTGGGGGTGGTGTCATATTTATGCAGTTTCATGATTTGGTACTGGTACAATTAGTTTGAGTCAATTTTTCTATCTGGATTATTAGAAAGCAAAATTTAACACACTTTTGTCCACAAATACTAAGCCTTGTGGTAAGATGGATGATAATGCATATGACTAAGAATATTTTCTGGTTAAAGCACAAATGAGTGGAGAGAAATTAGTAAACAACTTATGAACTTGCATTGATCTCTTGAAATGGATAATTGCTGTCAATGAACACCATTACATGGTTTGTGGAATGATTGGATGGATGCTGAGGATGATATTGATCAATGTTTGAGAACAATGTTGTAATTTTACTGGGCCTTTGTTTGATATGTTCTATATTATGAATTCGAGACAAAAAAAAAAGAAAAGGAAAAAAAAGAGAAAAAAAGAAAAGGAAAAAAGAAAGAAAGAAAGAAGACAGAGAAAAGAAAAAAAAGAAAAAAATTGTTATGTGTATTCGTCATTCGTCAGTAGATAAGTTGTTATGTGATAAGGCTCTATTAGTTTGTCAATTGAAAAATGTTGATCAATAGAATTCCAAAGCAGGTTTGTGGTAAGACTGGTGGAAGTTCTTGACAGCTAATATACCTATCATTTGATCAATGTTTGTTTATTTGTTTGTCCTTAAATTGATTTTTCTTCTGAGTGCATATCTATTTTCCAACTCCATGAGAGAAATTCATAGCCCATAAATCCTTCTATACCTTGTGAGAATATGGAGTTGAGGCTTTTACTTGGATAATTTGTTTGAGGTTATATGCATTATGGATTGTGGTATGAAGGTTTTGGCTTAGCACACACACACAAGTCTTGGAAGTTGTGACTATACTAATCTGGATAGGGAATTGTGATCTCTTACCTTTTGTTCTAGTATTGTTACTTTCAATCATTTCTCATAAACATTTTTACGCTTGAATTACTAGGGACTAGCAATAAGCTGGTTGGGGGTTGTGATAAGTGCCAGAATTACATTCTTAAAGTGCTAAAATACTACCAAAGCAATGCCAAGAAATTGTGCTTAAAAGCTGAATTTTCAAGTTTATTGTACTTAAGATCTTCTTGGATGTTTTGCAGGTTAAGAGCTAGTAAGAGCTATTGGAATGAGATTTGATCTTCAAAAAATGTTAAGAGGACACTTCAAGCTTTGCAGGAAGTGCTGGTTCACAAAAATCGGAGTTCATTTGGGCCTCTAAAGGTTGCCTCAAAGTCAAGTTTGGAAGTTATATCCGAAGCAGAATTTCTGTTTGCAGACCAGACCTTTGGAAGCCCATAACTTGAGCGTCTGATGTCCAAATTGAGTGATTCAAAAGCCCATAATTATCTACACATTTTTATCTACATTATTGATGAAGGGTTTGAGTTCATAATAGGCTTCGTTTAAGCTCAGAATGTAGTTACAAGATTAGTGTGTAATTGGATGTTGATGTCATTGATGATACCATTTCCATTCAAAGAGTGGACAATCCACCACACCAATTTGATGGACAATCCACCACCAAAAGATGGCACTAACTCCTCCACTATGTGCTCATTTTCTCTATAAATAGAGAGGAGTAGGAGCTAGGAGGGAGAGCTTGGAGACAAGAAGGAAAGAAGGAGAAGGATTGGAAGCAAAAAGAGGAGAAGGAAAAGAAGAAAACAAGGCTTGTGTTTGTAATTATGTTTTTATATTTCATGTTTTATTTGGTTATGTGTAACTAAAATCTTGTTAGTTAGGGCTTGTCTTGAAGCCCTAAGCATGCTTTCAATTTTATAAGTTGTGTGGATTTCAATTTCTACAAGCATGATGATTTTGATTTTTCCATGTTATGTGAGTTCTAATATTGTGTTTCTTTGAGTAGCTAACTTTGAAGCATGTATTAGAATTAATTGTTGTAGAACATGGTCAATTGCCTTGTTGAATATGTTCTTCCTTGCAACATATAATTCAGTTGAAAATGAATTATGAAAAATCAATTCTTGAATACCTAAGTACAAATACCATGTATTAGGATTCTTGTGACATTCATATTCTCTTTGCTCTTATTGGATTCTTGATTGTTGATTGATGCAAATGCCATGCTAGATGTCAATTAAGAATACACGTAATGAGGTAGACGCCATACACTTTACATGCAAATAAGAGAGAATCATACAACTTGAGTTTGGCCATAACCTTGTTGTGAATGTTGTCATCATATGCTTGTTTAAATTGTTAGTCTATTATTTCTTATAAATTGTTTGTATGTTTTGTGGTGGATAGTGAGTCTTAGCTATTGTTTTCATTAATATCAATTCTCATTCTTGTTCTTAACGTCAATTTCTTTGTCTTAATTTTTATCTATTGCAGGACTTAACCCCCCTTGTATCAATTATATTCAAGTGTTGGATTATATATCTATTAGCATCACTCCTTGTGGGATCGACTCTTACTTGTTCACTATATATTAATTGTACATTTGTAAGTATATTTTAAATTGTTACTAACTACATAACAATTTTTGGCGCCGTTGCCGGGGACGTGATTATCTAATATAGTGTCATCTAACTCTTGTATATAATTTATTTATTTATTTTTGTTGTTAGCACCTCCTACATGGAAGGTTTTACATTATATGTCATTATTTAACGTGGTTGGCTTAAATGCCCCATTTTGTTTTCTATTAATGGCTGGTTCAAACCGCCTACTATTGTTGATATATGTATATATCTATTAATATTAATGGCTGGTTCTACCGCCTATTAATATGCCTTAATATTTACTAACATCATTTTTTTTTTATGGTTGGCCTTTTCTGCCCCATTTTATTTCTTCTGTATACTAACTTTTTATATATTGTCAACTAACTTCTTTAATCCTCTGGTTGTGATTGGCATTGCCATCCACCAAATTTTTTCTATATTAATTTATGTTCATGGTTGGCCTCGCCACCTAAGTAGTTCATTTATATTGTTATTTTTCCTATTTTGTAGATACATGAATGTCCAGCTCAAATCTCGGGAACTTATCGAGTGACAACATTTCGTTAAGCACAAAATTAGCGGATATCCGTTTATTTTGTCAAAGAGAGCATCGCACTCCCGAGAGATCACCTTTGTCATCACCAACTACAAGTCCCCCAGCCCCAGTTCAAATGGAAGAAGAACCAGATAACATGAACAAGCCACTCAAGGATTTCTCTGTGCCTCAAGCAGCAGATCAAGCTTCATGCATTGTCTACCCTCAGACTACTGTAGACAACTTTGAACTAAAGTCAGGAATGATTCATTTGTTGCCTACGTTCTTAGGCCATGCTGGAGAAGATCCTCACATGCATCTTAAAGAATTCTCTGATGTCTGTTCCACAATTAAAATAAGAGGTTTAACTGATGAGCAGGTTCATCTGCGATTGTTTCCATTTAGTCTGAAGGAACAAGCAAAGACATGGCTTCACTCTTTACCAAGAGCTTCAATTAGAACATGGACAGATTTGGCAAACAAGTTCTTGACGAAATTCTTTCCAGCTCAAAAGACAAATAAAATAAGGAAAGAGATAGTGAGCATCCAACAAAATGATGGAGAAGCATTCCACGAATATTGGGAGAGATACAAGAGGCTCTTAAGCTCTTGTCCTCATCATAATATTCAAGAATGGCTACTAATGCAATATTTTTATGAAGGGATGCTGGATTCAGATCGCAAAATGGTGGACGCCACATCTGGTGGTGGATTGATGAATAACAATGCCGGACAAGCCAGGGAGATGTTCGAAACTCTGTCAACTAATTCTCAACAATGGAGCTACAACAGAGTGAGAGAACCTCAGAAAAGGGCTGGAATCTACGAAGCACAATCAAGTTCAAACATGGAAGCCCAAATTGCAAACTTGACAAATATGGTGAAGCAGTTAATCGTTCCAGGCTCTCAAGTGTGTGCTGTGTACAGTACACCTGGACATGCTATGGAAAGTTGTCCACAAAATGAAGTTGCGGTCTTGGATGCTCAAATAAATGCATTCGGTACTTATCCAAATCAGAATCAAAACCAAATGCAAAGGCCAAGGAATGATCCATTTGCTCCTACCTACAATCCAGGATGGAGGAATCATCCAAATTTTAGGTGGAATAATAATCAACCAATGCAACAACCTTTTGCTCAATTACCACAACATCGGGTTCAAGTGGAGCCTCCGAAACCATCACTTGAAGATATGGTTACATCTATGGCACAGAGCACTCAAGCATTCATGCAGAAAACTGATAACGCCATTGCAAATTTGGAACAACAAATGGGACAGTTAGCCACTGCATTAAATCAAAGAGAACCTGGAAAGCTTCCTGGCCAAGTTGTTGTCAACCCTAAGATTAATGAACATGCTAAAGCAATCACTCTGAGGGGAGGGAAAACAATTGGAAAAATGAGCGTGCCAGAAGAAGAGAAGAACCTTGACTCTGATAATATGATCAATCCAGACGTTCTAGATCCAAATTCTAGTAGCAGTGCTACTCCTTTCCAGGAAACGCCAAACCTTCAGGTTAACTCTAACCTTCCAAATTCTATTTCTTCACATGCTCCTTTTCCTAGCAGATTGCAGAAATCAAAGAAAGAAGATCCAATGCAAGGAATCTTGGATACTTTCAAGAAGGTGGAGATTAACATTCCTCTTTTAGATGCCATCAAACAAATGCCAAAATATGCAAAATTCCTCAAGGATTTGTGCACAAATAAGAGGAAGTTCAAAGAGTTTGAAACGATTAAGGTTTCTGAGGAAGTTTCAGCTGTTCTACAAAGCAAACTCCCTCCCAAGCTAAAAGATCCGGGCAGTTTTACTATCCCTTGTATCATTGGGGGTCACAGGTTTGAGAAAGCTCTTCTTGACTTAGGTGCATCTGTCAATCTAATGCCTTTTTCTGTTTTTGAATCTTTGAATATAGGGGAACTAAAGGCGACCTCTGTGAGCATCCAGTTGGCAGATAGATCGATCAAATACCCTAGGGGTATTCTAGAAGATGTATTAGTCAAAGTTGACGGATTAATCTTACCTGCTGATTTTCTAGTATTGGAGATGGAGCCGATTCCTTTGTCAGAAGTAAAGTTAACCTTAATTCTTGGTCGTCAATTCATGGCCACAGCAGGTACTAAAATTGATGTTCAAAAGGGTACACTAACTATGAATGTGCAGGGACAAACGATTGAGTACAAGGTATTTGGAGCACTCAAATTACCAAGTGATGAACATTACTGTTTTCACTTAGATGCGTTAGATACAATTTGTCAACAAGTGTTCAATGACAGTTGTGGTCGAGATATTGTGGACAAAGTTTTAATTCATGACTTTGGAACCATCGATGAGGATAAACAAGCTAGCAAAGTCTTAGCTCGCCTTGAAGCTTTACCTTCTTTAGGTATGTATATTTCTGCCTTTGAGCCTTTACCAGTGCCTAAGACAAAACTTGTACCATCTGTTGTGCAGGCACCTCAATTGGAGTTGAAAGAACTACCAAAGCATTTGAAGTACGCGTATGTGGGCGAAGAAAGTACATTGCCAGTAATCATTGCGTCTGACCTCAGCGTTGAAGAAGAAGAGAAATTGTTGAGGGTACTAAAAGAGCATAAAACATCAATCGGATGGAGTATTGCTGATATCAGAGGAATCAGTCCCTCTAGATGTATGCATCGAATACTACTAGAGGAGGGAACAAAACCAACAAGAGATGCCCAACGCAGACTTAATCCAATAATGAAGGAGGTGGTGCTAAAAGAAGTACTCAAATTGCTAGATGTTGGCATCATTTACCCTATCTCTGATAGCAAATGGGTTAGTCCGGTACAAGTGGTTCCTAAAAAATCTGGAGTTACAGTAGTCCTTAATGAAGATAATGAGTTGGTTCCCACGCGAGTTCAAACAGGATGGCGTGTTTGCATTGACTACAGAAAGCTTAATTCAGGTACTAGAAAAGATCATTTTCCACTACCTTTTATTGATCAAATGTTGGAACGTCTTGCAGGTCATAGCCATTATTGTTTTCTTGATGGATATTCGGGCTACAATCAGATTGCAATAGCACCAGAAGATCAAGACAAGACGACATTTACTTGTCCATATGGTACATTTGCCTACAGACGCATGCCTTTTGGTCTTTGCAATGCTCCAGGTACTTTTCAAAGGTGTATGATGAGCATATTTTCAGATATGGTGGAGCAAATTATTGAGGTATTTATGGATGATTTTAGTGTATTTGGTTCATCTTTTGATAAATGCCTTCATAACCTCGCTTTGGTCTTAGAAAGATGCCAAGAATGCAATCTAGTTTTAAACTGGGAAAAATGTCATTTTATGGTACAACAAGGAATTGTGCTTGGTCATATCATCTCTAGCAAGGGAATAGAAGTTGACAAAGCAAAAGTGGATCTGGTAAGTAATCTTCCACCTCCATCTACAGTTAAGGAAATAAGATCTTTCCTTGGACATGCAGGTTTCTACAGGAGGTTCATCAAGGATTTCTCCAAGATAGCTAAGCCATTGTGTAACTTACTATCCAAGGATGTGACATTTGAGTTTGATGAGACATGTTTGACAGCTTTTAACAAGCTTAAACTCCTTCTTACGTCAGCACCGATCATGATGCCTCCCAATTGGAGCCTCCCTTTTGAACTAATGTGTGATGCTTCTGATTATGCTGTAGGAGCAGTTTTGGGACAACGAGTAAATAAAGTACCTCATGTTATCTACTATGCCAGTAGAACACTCAATGATGCCCAATTAAACTACTCCACTACAGAGAAGGAGCTCCTTTCTGTTATTTTTGCTTTAGAAATATTTCGTGCATATTTGATTGGTACTAAAGTAATTGTATTTTCTGACCATGCAGCTCTTAGGTACCTTCTTCAAAAGAAGGATGCAAAGCCTCGCTTGATTAGATGGATTCTACTACTTCAAGAGTTCGATCTGGAGATTAAGGACAAAAAAGGATCCGAGAATGTAGTGGCCGATCACCTCAGCCGTTTGGTGAACAATTCAGTGACCGAAGAAGACTCTTTGCCTCTAAATGAGAATTTTCCTGATGAGCAATTATTATCTTTATCTATTTCAACACCATGGTATGCTGACATTGTCAATTACCTTGTTACAGGTGATCTTCCAGGAAATGTGCCAAGAACTTACAAGGATAAGCTCGTGACAACATCAAAGTATTACATATGGGATGATCCATACCTTTTCAAATGGTGTTCTGACCAAATCATCAGACGGTGTGTGCCAGAATCAGAATTTCAATCCATACTCACGTTTTGTCACTCATATGCTTGTGGAGGACATTCTGGTCCAAAGAAGACAGCTTTGAAAGTCTTGCAATGTGGATTTCATTGGCCGAGTTTGTTCAAAGATGCATATACTTTCTGCTCTACTTGTGATAGGTGTCAGCGGTTAGGTAATTTTTCATCTAGGAATCAGATGCCTTTATCACCTATTCTAATAGTTGAAATTTTTGATGTTTGGGGTATTGATTTCATGGGACCTTTTCCTTCATCTAAAGGTTATTTATATATCTTACTTGCTGTGGATTATGTTTCAAAATGGGTGGAAGCAGTTCCATCAAAGACTAATGATTCTCGAGTTGTTCTCAGATTCCTTAAAGAAAATATATTTGCAAGATTTGGAACACCCAGGGCGATCATTAGTGATGAAGGGTCCCATTTCAATAATAAACTTTTTGCAGCACTATTGCAAAAGTACGGAGTCAAACATAAGGTGTCCACGCCATATCATCCACAGACAAGCGGACAAGCTGAAATCTGTAATAGGGAAATTAAGCAGATATTGGAGAAGACTGTGAGCTCCTCACGCAAGGATTGGTCTGATCGTCTCATGGATGCTCTATGGGCTTATCGTACAGCCTACAAAACTCCGATTGGAATGTCACCATACAGGTTGGTTTTTGGCAAACCCTGCCACTTACCAGTCGAATTAGAGCATAAAGCATATTGGGCTATCAAACAGTACAATTTCGAGATGAAGGCTGCAGGAGAGCAACGAAAGTTGCAGTTGAGTGAGTTGGAAGAACTCCGAAATGAAGCCTATGAGAGCTCTAAAATATACAAGGAGAAGACCAAGGCCTATCATGATAAGACCATTTTGAGAAAACATTTTAAACCTGGGCAGAAAGTCTTATTATATAACTCACGCCTCCGACTATTCCCAGGTAAGCTCCGTTCACGATGGTATGGTCCATTCCTTATTACTCATGTTTTTTCACATGGTGCAGTGAATCTTCAACACCCACAGACGGGAAATATTTTTAAAGTGAATGGTCATCGTCTCAAGCACTATTTAGAGCCAGCAACAGAACATCTTGATGAGAATTTAAGGCTCTCTGATCCTGTTCCACTCACTTGATACGCTATTTCGTCTGGCTGACGACGCTAAATTTAGCGCTTATGGGAGGCAACCCATATTTCTTTCTCATTATCTTTGTGTGTTCAATCAAGCATTTAGTTCAGTTGCACATTTTCTTAGCATATTCACTTTTACTTTCACCTTGAGGTGGTCACTGTACACTTTTGTGTGCGTGGGGCTTGATTGCGCCCATATGTCTACGGTGTGAGCTTTCTCCACCAGCTTAATGTGGTTTGGATCTTCAAATGTTTACTTATAGGGCAACTGGGAGGGAGAGCATCTCATGACGGTATTGTCATTAGTATAAGACCTGAAGGTTTACATTTTGATCCTGTGGACAAAAGCTGTGGTCTCCTGATAGGCCGAAGGAAAACACTCGATGGCGTTAGCACAGAAGTCACTGGAATGAGCCTCTGTTACCTTACTTGTGCATGTGCATTGGTTGAAAAAAAAAAAAATAGTATATCTATTTATATTTATATATTTCGGTTCCGCAAAATATATTTTGATCGGGTAAGATAGTATGATATATTATGCTACTAATTGCATGTCTAGGGAAATTCTGTCTAAGGAGTTTGGTATTTAAGTGGACCACTGTGTCCCTCCAATCTTTCCTGGGAATTTCCCTGGTGTAATTAGTGATATAATTGTTTATATCTTCTTCACCAATGATCTATTAAAAAAAAAAAAAAAAAAAAAACGTAACCCTAATTGTTTTCTTCTCATACTCTGTTCATTCCTGATTTTCAACTCTCTTTCTTTTCAGATCGTCTTTCTCCTCCTCCGTCACAGTATGTCGCGTAGCCCCCACGGTGCCGTTGCGACGGTAGATTTATTCGCCAGAGCTACGATCCTGCCAGAACGTCGAACCGATTCAAAAATCCTGAACGATTCTGCCAACCACTGGGCCATGAGTTACCTCCGTGACCATTCTCTGCTGTTCTTGGTCGATCCTGATCCAAACGACGACTTGCCGGTGTATCCTCACATCGTTCGCTCCTTTTACCATACTCTTCTCAAATTACCCCACTCTTCTGGCACTCAACCGGTGTATCAAGTTGACATCCCTGGTCTTCGGCTTCAATTCACGTCAGCGGATATTTGCAAGTGTTTAGGTTATCCACCTACCGCTGACGTCGCTGAAGGTTTTCAAGCGCCGATCTCTATTTCCCATCAAGAGATGATTGATGATCTGTGTCAAGGCCGACACGATCCGAATAATGCTGCTTCTACACGCCGCTCTTATTTGCCGTCCAAGATGTGGATGCTTGATGATGCCATCCGAAGTAACCTTTGCCCCATTGGACACAGTCAACAACGCCAGGGTAACATACTTTCTGCCCTGTATTACATGTATCGTGGAGCCTGGTTTGATATTGGCCAGATTTACCTTGAGAGCATTCTTAAGGCGAAGACTCTTGTGGAGAGACAAAAAACCAAGGTTGGGAGATTATTTTTCCCGAGACTCATCACACGGTTGCTTTTCAGTATGGGCATTCTCCCACCTCCCAGTCAGACAACTTCCAATTATCCAGTGACTGTTTTGGAGAACTCTACTTGGCGTCAGAGTACTAGCCACATGCTTTCCAGTGCTCGTCGACAACGAACACCGCGACGTCCAATTGCTTTACCACTGGAAGCGTCTGACTCTTCTGCTGCTGCACTACCTTCGACTGACCACATTCACGACATCTTAGCCCGCCTGCATAGGTTGGAGGTTGGACAACAGCGGCTGGAACACATGCTAAATGTCCTCATGGACATGATGCAGCGCTAACCATCTTATCCTTCCACCATTGTCCGAGCATCTTCCACCTCAGGTTGTATTTTTCTATCTTCTGTTTCTTTGCATTGCATTGCTTTTCCATACTTCGTCATTTTCACATTGCGAATTTTCACATTGCGGACAATGTTTGGTTTAGGTTGGGGGTGGTGGCATATTCATGCACTTTGATGTTTTGGCACTAGTACAATTAGTTTGAGTCAATTTTTCTATCTGGATTATTAGAAAGCAACTTTTAACACACTTTTGGCCACAAATACTAAGCCTTGTGGTAAGATGGATGATAATGCATATGACTAAGACTATATTCTGGTTCAAGCACAAATGAGTGGAGAGAAATGAGTAAACAACTTATGAACTTGCATTGATTTTTTTGAAATGGTTAATTGCTGTCAATGAACACCATTACATGGTTTGTGGAATGATTGGATGGATGCTGAGGATGATATTGATCAATGTTTGAGAACAATGTTGTAATTTTACTGGGCCTTTGTTTGATATGTTCTATATTATGAATTCGAGACCAAAAAAAATGAAAAGGAAAAAAAAGAGAAAAAAAGAAAAGGAAAAAAGAAAGAAAGAAAGAAGACAGAGAAAAGAAAAAAAAGAAAAAAATTGTTATGTGTATTCGTCATTCGTCAGTAGATAAGTTGTTATGTGATAAGGCTCTATTAGTTTGTCAATTGAAAAATGTTGATCAATAGAATTCCAAAGCAGGTTTGTGGTAAGACTGGTGGAAGTTCTTGACAGCTAATATACCTATCATTTGGTCAATGTTTGTTTATTTGTTTGTCCTTAAATTGACTTTTCTTCTGAGTGCATATCTATTTTCCAACTCCATGAGAGAAATTCATAGCCCAAAAATCCTTCTATACCCTGTGAGAATATGGAGTTGAGGCTTTTACTTGGATAAATTGTTTGAGGTTATATGCATTATGGATTGTGGTATGAAGGTTTTGGCTTAGCACACACACACAAGTGTTGGAAGTTGTGACTATACTAATCTGGATAGGAATTGTGATCTCTTACCTTTTGTTCTAGTATTGTTACTTTCACTCATTTCTCATAACATTTTTACGCTTGAATTACTAGGGACTAAGAATAAGTTGGTTGGGGGTTGTGATAAGTGCCAGAATGTACGTTCTTAAAGTGATAAAATACTACCAAAGCAATGCCAAGAAATTGTGCTTAAAAGCTGAATTTTCAAGATTATTGTACTTAAGATCTTCTTGGATGTTTTGCAGGTTAAGAACTAGTAAGAGCTATCGGAATGAGATTTGATCTTCAGAAAATGTTTAGAGGACACTTCAAGATTTTCAGGAAGTATTGGTTCACAGAAATCGGAGTTCATTTGGGCCTCTAAAGGTTGCCTCAAAGTCAAGTTTGGAAGTTATATCCGGAGCAGAATTTCTGTTTGCAGACCAGACCTTTAGAAGCCCATAACTTGAGCGTCTGATATCCAAATTGAGTGATTCAAAAGCCCATAATTATCTACACATTTGTATCTACATTATTGATGAAGGGTTTTAGTTCATAATAGGCTTCGTTTAGGCCCAGAATGTAGTTACAAGATTAGTGTGTAATTGGATGTTGATGTCATTGATGATACCATTTCCATTCAAAGAGTGGACAATCCACCACACCAATTTGATGGACAATCCACCACCAAAAGATGGCACTAACTCCTCCACTATGTGCTCATTTTCTCTATAAATAGAGAGGAGTAGGAGCTAGGAGGGAGAGCTTGGAGACAAGAAGGAAAGAAGGAGAAGGATTGGAAGCAAAAAGAGGAGAAGGAAAAGAAGAAAACAAGACTTGTGTTTGTAATTATGTTTTTATATTTCATGTTTTATTTGGTTATGTGTAACTAAACTCTTGTTAGTTAGGGCTTGTCTTGAAGCCCTAAGCATGCTTTCAATTTTATAAGTTGTGTGGATTTCAATTTCTACAAGCATGATGATTTTGATTTTTCCATGTTATGTGAGTTCTAATATTGTGTTTCTTTGAGTAGCTAACTTTGAAGCATGTATTAGAATTAATTGTTGTAGAACATGGTCAATTGCCTTGTTGAATATGTTCTTCCTTGCAACATATAATTCAGTAGAAAATGAATTATGAAAAATCAATTCTTGAATACCTAAGTACAAATACCATGTATTAGGATTCTTGTGACATTCATATTCTCTTTGATCTTATTGGATTCTTGATTGTTGATTGATGCAAATGCCATGCTAGATGTCAATTAAGAATACACGTAATGAGGTAGACGCCATACACTTTACATGCAAATAAGAGAGAATCATACAACTTGAGTTTGGCCATAACCTTGTTGTGAATGTTGTCATCATATGCTTGTTTAAATTGTTAGTCTATTATTTCTTATAAATTGTTTGAATGTTTTGTGGTGGATAGTGAGTCTTAGCTATTGTTTTCATTAATATCAATTCTCATTCTTGTTCTTAACGTCAATTTCTTTGTCTTAATTTTTATCTATTGCAGGACTTAACCCCCCTTGTATCAATTATATTCAAGTGTTGGATTATATATCTATTAGCATCACTCCTTGTGTGATCGACTCTTACTTGTTCACTATATATTAATTGTACATTTGTAAGTATATTTTAAATTGTTACTAACGACATAACACTTAGCTATTTATAAATCGGGATGTTTTCACTAGTTTTGATATTTCATGTTTTCTTTAGAAGGGAAAAAAATCTTTAGAGCCGGTGTTTTAATATTTTCTCAAGTACTGGAATAACATGATTTTAAAAATCACTACTAAAAAAATTCAAAATCGCTACTCTCATAATTGGTCAGAACCATTACTTTAAAAACGTCTCATTTCTGTTACCCCTATTTTGCCAAGCAGTGCCTAATACAATTATTGAAATTATCGACGGTTGTCTGATGAGGTCCAAGTGTTATACGATGCCCTAGGATAATTTTCGATGATGACCAAGTTAGTATTTTTATTTTTTAATTCTATTGGTTGTAATACATATTTATGGTGATCCGAGTGTCTACAAACCTCAATTTCCTATTTTCATATAGGTAACGTAATGCAATCATGTCTAGTAACATTTTAAATAAAGCACACAATTATCAAATTATTTTAAATATATGCATGTTATTGTAAGTATGAAATACATAAATTTGCAAACAAACACAATAATTAAGCTTTAATCCATTAAGTAAAAGAGTAGATACTTGAATTCGATTTTAAAACTCGTTTAATAAGTGAGTTGGGCCGAGTTCAAAATTAAATATAGCTCAATAAAATTTTGCTGATTTTTTTAATATTTTTTTATGTAGGGTATAATTGTTTGAGTGGTGTTAAATAGCCCAAATTTTTGTAGTCTAACATTAACCCAAGTCTACATGGCATGCTTCGTAAGCATATGACATCGAAAATTAAAATTTTACAAAATAAAATATCTTATTTAAAATTTCACAGCACTTTTTTTTTCTTAAACGAAATTTTAAAACACTTTCTCTTTTAAAATACATATTATATTTCGAAAAAAATTATATATTTAGAATCAACAAGTAAAGATCTATCCAACAAGATTTATCATCGATAGGTTTTATTCAGTCATTTTTAATTACATTGTTTTGTACTAATATGTGAATTACGTAGGCTCTAGTGTTTATTTATAGGTATTGATATGGGCTTGTATATCAATTTTCATGTTGTAACCTAAATAATAATTGTTAAACCCTAAGGGGAACAAATTCGCTAAACCCTAACGGGCTCGTATATCAAATTTTTATGTTGTAACCTAAACAATAAGTGTTATAAACCCCAAGGGAAACGAATTCGCTAAACCTCAAGAGGAACGAATTCGCTAAACCTTAACGGACTCGTGAATCGAATTTTCATATCGTAACCTAAACAGCTCGGATTTGCTACTAAAATCCTAAATTTCCCAAGTGTTAAACCCTAACTACTAAAACTTAACAGGTTAGGGTAACCAACATAATTTCAATAAAAATACAAAAAATAACATATATATATTCTACTATCATAGTGTAACAAAATTTCAACTCTAATAAACAGTTTACACATCATATATGTGAATTAAATTGTTTTTAAAAACAACGTAATTGAAAAAACACAATAAAAACTATATTGACAATGAGTCTTATTAAAAAAAAATTACGCGCTAAGTTCGAATGTGTAATTTTTTTTCAAAATCTAACATGTATTTTTAGAGAAAAAATGTTTTAAAATTTCGTTTATTAAAAAATAAATAAAGATGTGGCTAATTAATTTTTGAAAAAGTACATAACCCACTTACATGGAGTGTCATGTAGACTTGGGTTGATTTGGGCTACTAAAAATTGAGTTATATAACATTTTTGTAACTGATTTTATAAATCAATTTATGCTTAACAAAATCAGTGTGAATCAATCATACAATATATAAAATTACAAGACATTTTATTTTTCCCCTCCGGAATTTACAATATTTTTATCGCATTAATTAATTAATTTATTAATAAATGTATTCCCTCAATAAACATTGAAATAATTAAATGAGAGATTGGATAGTAAAATATAACAAAGAATATTAACCAATAAAATATTTTTTCCTCCTAGACATGCATGATTTTTTTATCGGATATGTTGAAATATATTTGAAAAGAATTGTGATAACCAACACTTTATATATTATTACATACAATTAAATCTTTCAGATACAATACCATTATCGCAAATACATATAGATATATATGGAGCTATTATTAATAATATTATTAATGTGAAGTATTGGATGTCAAGTGAGTTTTACATGATATTTAGAATGAACGGCTAAAACACATGTCACATAAGAGTCAAATGAGGGTCATATTTTGAGTGGATGTAACATTGCTCATATAATATTTCATACAATTAAATTTTTTTGATTCAATATCGTCTTTCGAAATACATATAGATATATGTTCATGTTATTATTATTATTACTATATATGTATATTGCCATTTGGTCGTTATTTTTATTTTAGTAGATGATTATTAGTATATATGTATATCATATTTTTTATGCTTTTTCTATTTTAAATGATAATTAATCAGTTGTCTAAAACCAACTATATAATATACTGTTGTAAATGTTAAAAACATTTACTTAATGTGGATGATACACTTTACCAACTCAACCACTAATCCATTCAAAATATATTAATTATGTTACACACCTAATATACATGATTTAATAGTAATGGATGGAGTGTTACACACCTAATAGACATGATTTAATAGTGGTGGATGAGATATTAGAATTAGTGGAGAAAATGCAATTAACATTTATTGTATTAGTTGATTTAGGTGAGTTTTTGCACTATAAATAGGTGCTTAAACTTCATATTTTGTACACATCAATTGAAGAAAGTACATCAATTTAAGAAAATATTCTCTCATTTCTATCTTATTTCTATCTAGCCAATTCTCTCCAAATATTATTCTAAATATTATTCTTATAATACAAGATTTCTTAATCTTGATTTTGGGAATTCTTTAATTCCTTGTTTTTCACAATATATACAAAATTATAAGCTATAGACATTTATTTATTTTTTTGCCAAATTTATAATATTTTATACCATTAATTAATTTATTAATAAATATATTCCCTCCATTATTGAATTAATAAATGTATTTCCACGATAAACAAAAAAATATGTTTAAATGAAAGATTGGATATTAAAATATAGCAAAAATTATTAACCAACAATTTTTTCCCACATGAAATTGTATGATTTTTCAGATAATTTTAAATATATTCAAAAAAATGCAATAACCAACACATAAAGAGATATATAACATTGTACACAATGAAATCTTTTTATTAGTCGTGCATTGCACGGTTCAAACACTAGCTAGTTGGATAATAAATTAGTTATGAATCTTTTTAGGGTCAAATCGTATGGACTCATAAGGTCCTAAATTTAATTTTTAATAGGAGGCACTACCCTTTATGGTCAAGAACTGAATTTTGACTTAACTTATCTTTTTATTGGATGAAAATTTTATGTGCATATAGACCTAACTGTTCAAGTTTAGACCAATATCAAATGTCTAACAACATATTTATATGATATCGTTTTCGATCAAAAAGAGGACAAATCATAATAACACTAATTTTTTTTCCTTTTTTTTTACACAAATTGTGGTGGGAAAAATTATACGTCTTGGGGACACAAACTTGGTCACCAGGGTGATTCTACACCGTCCTCGCAAACAATTAATTAAACATTGGACTTGCCTAGTCAACCAACTATCTCAATTAATTTCAATAAAAAAACTATCACAATTAATGAACAATTTAATTTTCAATTTTGGCTCATGGATCACTTGCTTAAGTTTTGGGTTTTCAACATTCCTTGCTTAACTAGAAAATAATTTTATGTTCAAATATGGGAACACTTACTTTAATTTCATTATTGAATGAAGTTAGGTGCTTACAAGTCATATTAATTAAATAAAAATAAAATAACAGTTTTGGAGTTAACCGTGATAATTAATTAATATGTTACATGATTACATCGCGTATTGAATAGATTTATGATAAAAAAACTATTATTTAAAAATAAATTTATATTATTAATTTTATATAGTTTTTTACTTATATAATAATTTTTTACTTGTCAAGGGAACAACACGATAAGCCGGGTGTGGCCTGATAAGCAGCTATAAAATAATTATGTACACAATTACCATTATTCTAATAAATTCTCATGTCACATGACATATGTTGACATCATCAGATTTTTATATTTTAAAATATTTTTATCTCTCAAAATACAAGTGATATTTTTTTTAAAAAAATAAGGACTCAGAATTAGCGCAAAAACTCTTTCCAATATGACCCATGATCGATATGTTTAAATGTTAATTCGTCAAATCTCCTTGTATGAATTTAGATGATTTCTCAAATTTATCCAAAATTCAGAAGATTTCTCAAAACTCACACAAACAAATTAGATGAATTTTTAAAATTAAACAAAAAAGTTCTGAGAATTTCATAAAATATATATATAAAAAATTGTGGATAAATAACGTGTAATTTGATGTTTTTCAATTCATGTGGGATGTAGTTAAAAAATAGTGAAAGTGTAAACAATGCTCATCTTTACAATATATAGGGCCAGATAAGAAAGAACTAGGCTTAAAAACCAAGTGAGGATTGAGTAAAAGTATGTGCCGAAGGTAGGGCTGTCAAAAAAAATCGTTAAAATCAAAACCGAATGGTTTGGTTGGTTTTTTCAAACAAGAGCTTACATATTTTATACTAAGAACGATTGAAAAACGGACCAAAAAATATATTACTCGACCGTCAACACACCTAGCCGAAGGCACATAAACCATTTAATCATTATTCGATCTCTCAATTAATCAGATCAGAGAGAGCGGCACTTTCTCTCAAAATCTTTTCACTTATCACCCACCAAACACTCTAGCATTGGGTAACCGTTCATTTTCTCCATTCAGCAGTTTATACACTCTACCTTCACATGATACGCGCATAAAAAAACACTCAATTTTCTCTATTTCCGGTCTCCGTTACACATTTGCACTCTTCTTTCAAAATATATGTTAGATTTCAAAACTATAAGAAACCAGTAACTATTTCCTCAATTTCTCAAACTTTTCGCTCCTCGTCGTTACACACATCTTATGTTTCGTTTCACTTCACCGTCAAGTGCACACATCGTGTACGTGTATTTGTATTGACGGCAGAACTAGGTGTAGAAACAGGTACCACTTTGTTTATAATTTATGAAATATCTTGTTTGGAAGGTCCGTTAGTTGATCGATTTCTATGCAGTTAACATGTTCAATGAAATGCCACAGGCGCACAACGCATATAAGATTCAGCAATTGTGGAGTTGAGGACTAAAAGGGTGGGTTGGGGATTCTTGTGAGTGGAAAAATGCACGGCAGACAGGCAAGCCAGCTGGTGAAGGAACTTGCTGTTGGAAAATCATGGCTTTGACCATGTATTTAATATAGATTCAATTATGGAATAATTGAAGTGAGAACATGAATATGTTGAGTTTCATGTGGAGAATAATCATATGTATTCACTTGCTCAAAGCCAAGCAAAGAGTGAATGAAATGTTGCTTCAAAGTAAGCTATTTGAGCATGACCAATAATAAGGGAAATAAATGTCCCACATTGGAGAATTAAGAGGTCAAACTCTTGTTTATAAGAGTGAGTGTTGGACATAGACCTTGGGCCCAAGGGCACCCAAGCTTTTGTGGGAAGGAGGGAATGCACATTATGCTAAATAGTCACGCGCACGCTCGCTGCCGCCGCCGCCCGTCCGGCCGGGCCGGTTCGGTTCGCGCGCGCGCGCGTGTGTGGTGGGCTTGTTCACCTTTGCGTTTCCTTTTGGGCCACGGTCCGATGGGCTTTAAGCCCATAGCTATTGTTCTTGTTTCCTAATTGGGCCATGTCTCAAAGGGCTAAGCTGTGAGCCCAGCCCGACCAGATTCCAGAAAATCAGAAATTCTCTGGGATGAGAATTTCTGATTTTCTGGAATCTGGTCGGGCTGGGCTCACAGCTTAGCCCTTTGAGACATGGCCCAATTAGGAAACAAGAACAATATGAGAAGTTGTGTTTAGCTATACTTGAGGTTGATTTTGGATTAACAGATATAATTGTATTCAATTATCTGTTAGATAATATCAATTTAAGAGATTATGCTTCAATCCGATTTTGGCTTAATCTTCTCTCCCCCTCATGCACTATAAATAGAGGCGTTTAGTTCTTGGAATAGACACACAAAAATCATAAGCATTCACGTGCATAAGAGTCGAGAGAGAGCTGCCGCCATTCTTTCCGTTCGTTGCTCGGAGTGCTGCTTCCATCCGTGCAGGTGCTGCCATTCTATCCTGGGAGACAGTCGTCGAGTATTCCTGAAGCCAAGTGTGGGAAGCGATTAAGTCTTAAGAAGACAGAGTTTACTTTGGGCTTGGCATTTTTGTTTCTTGCTCTCTATCTCCTATTGTTCGTTCAATTGGTAATGTATTTCGAGGTTCTATGGTAATGAAATTCTGGTTGCTCTCTGTTACTTTGATTTAATTTTGATCCATAAACAAGTTTGCTACTTTCAACATTCTTAAGACTTAATCGTTTATGGTTCAATTTTTTAAATCGTTACTAACTTGAGTTTCGTTGTTTTGTAGTTATCAATATGTCTAACGTGGTTAACGACGTGCCTGTCAATGTGAACACCCCTACTGTTGTGCCAACAACAAACTCCACTGGAGTGATTAGGAATGCAAGTGGTGCCATTCCGCAACTCACTGTTGCTGTTCCAACAGCATACCATGGGAATCCTCATGGTGAGAAGCCTGAGAAGTTTAGTGGGACAGATTTCAAAAGGTGGCAGTAGAAGATGCACTTCTACCTTACCACTTTGAATCTGGCCAAGTTCCTCAAGGAGGATGCACCAAAGTTGGATAAGGCAGATATCAATGCTCAAAATGTGGCTACTGTAGCTGCTGTGGATGCGTGGAAGCACTCAGACTACCTATGCCGAAACACCATTCTCAATGGTCTGTCCAATAATCTGTACAGTGTGTACAGTGTGTTTCCTACTTCTAAGACTGTATGGGCAGCCTTAGAGAAGAAGTATAAAACAGAAGATGCTGGCTCGAAGAAATTCGTGGTTGGGCATTTTTTGGAATATCAGATAGTGGATTCAAAGAAGGTAGTGACCCAAGCCGAGGAACTAGAGATCATCATCAATGAGATCCTTGCTGAAGGAATGATCATAAGTGAATCATTCCAAGTGGCTGCGGTCATTGAGAAGCTTCCTCCTTCTTGGAAAGACTTCAAGAGTTATCTCAAACACAAGCGAAAGGAGATGAATTTTGATGATTTGATCTTGAAGTTGAGGATTGAGGAAGACAATCGCAACAATGATAAGAAGGGGTACAAAACTCAGGAGGCGAAAGCTAACTTGGTGGAGACAAACAAGCCCTCTGATAAAAAGAGGAAGTTTGGTGGAAATAACAAGACGAACCCTAAAAGGTTCAAAGGAAAGTGTTTTGTGTGCGATAAAGAGGGGCATCAAGCTAAAGATTGTCGCTCAAGGAAAGGTCAAAAGAATGACCAGAAAAAGAAGGCACAAGCACACTTGACTGAAGTGGAAAAGGATTTGGAAGTTATGGACCTCTGTGCAATGATCTCTGAATGCAACTTGACTGGAAATCCCAGAGAATGGTGGGTGGATACAGGAAGTACTCGCCATGTGTGTGCTAGCAAGGAGTTATTTTCCACATACCGACCCATTATGAATGAAAATTTATACATGGGAAATGCCGCTACTGCAAAAGTAGATGGAGTTGGAAATGTGGTGCTGAAAATCTCCTCTGGAAAAGAGCTAACTCTTTTCGACGTGTTACACATGCCAGATATTGGTAAGAATTTAGTGTTAGGGTCACTCCTTAGCAAGAAAGGTTTCAAATTAGTTTTTGAGTCTGAGAAATTTATTCTCACTAAGTATGGGATGTATGTGGGAAAAGGGTTTTTGGCTGATGGCCTCTTTAAACTCAATGTAACTACTGTTGATCATTCTAATAAAATTGTTTCTTCCGCTTACTTGCTTGAGTCTTGTAATGTATGGCATGGCAGGTTAGGACATGTTAATTATGGAACTTTACGTCGATTAATTAACATGAATCTAATACCTAAATTTGGCTTAGACATGAATAACAAATGTGAAACATGTGTAGAAGCTAAATTGGCAAAGGCGCCATTTCACTCGATCGAAAGAAAAAGTGAACTTTTGGAGTTAATTCACACAGATATTTGTGATTTAAAATTTGTGGAAACGAGAGGTGGTAAAAAATATTTTATCACATTCATTGACGATAGCTCAAGGTATTGCTATGTGTACTTGCTAAGAAGCAAAGACTAAGCTATAGAGGCTTTTAAACAATATAAAGTCGAGGTTGAGAACCAACTTAGCAAGAAAATCAAAATGTTAAGAAGTGATAGAGGTGGTGAATACGAGTCACCATTTGAATCACTTTGTGCCGAACATGGAATTATTCATCAAATCACAGCCCCCTACACGCCCCAACAAAATGGGATCGCCAAACGGAAAAACAGAACGTTAAAGGAAATGATGAATGCCATGTTAATAAGTTCTGGATTACCCCAGAATATGTGGGGGGAAGCTTTGCTTTCTGCAAATTACGTTCTGAATAAGATACCTCACAAGAAGATGGACAAAACTTCATATGAATTTTGGAAAGGACAAGTGCCTTCCTATAAATTCTTAAAGGTGTGAGGGTGTTTTGCAAAGGTTGCAATTCCTAATCCAAAAAGGGTTAAAATAGGACCTAAAACGGTCGACTGTGTATTTATTGGATATGCTCACAACAGTAGTGCATATCGCTTCCTAGTTCATAAATCAAAAAATTCTGAAGTACTTGAAAATACGATCATTGAATCTAGGAATGCTTCATTCTTTGAAAACGTGTTTCCTCATAAGATTACACTTAAAATGAGTACTCCTAAAAGAACTCATAGAGATATAATTCAAGGTGAGGAAGAAAGGATTGGAACTTCAAATCAAAATTTTGAAGAACCAAGACGAAGCAAAAGAGCGAGGACTTCTACATCGTTTGGTCATGACTTTATGTCATACTTGATAGAGAAGGAACCTCAAAGCTTCAAGGAAGCAATGTCTATGCCTGAAGCTCCTCTTTGGAAGGAGGCAATAGATAGTGAAATTGAATCTATCATTCAAAACCATACATAGGAACTTGTGGATTTACCTCCTGGAAGGAAACCATTGGGCTCTAAGTGGGTTTTTAAAAGAAAGATGAAGGCTGATGGGTCAATTGACAAATACAAGGCAAGACTTGTTGTCAAAGTTTATAAGCAAACAGAAGGAGTAGATTACTTCGACACTTATTCTCCAGTTTCAAGAATAACGTCTATAAGGCTTCTTATTGCCTTTGCATCATTACGAAATCTCGAGATTCATCAAATGGATGTAAAGACGGCATTTTTGAATGGTGATTTAGACGAAGAAATCTATATGGAACAACCAGAAGGGTTTGTGGTTCCAGGAAAAGAGAAAAAAGTGTGCAAACTTGTAAAGTCTCTTTATGGACTAAAACAAGCACCAAAACAGTGGCACGAGAAATTTGACCAAGTAATGTTGTCAAATAACTTTCACATTAATGAATGTGATAAGTGTGTTTATGTGAAAAGCACATCATCAGATTATGTAATTATCTGCTTATATGTGGACGATATGATTATCATCGGTAGTGATAATAATATTGTCAAAGCCACTAAGAAACTGTTGGCAAGCAAATTTGACATGAAAGACTTATGTCTTGCAGATGTCATACTTGGAATTAAAATTACCAAGAACGTGGATGGTTACGCATTATCTCAGTCACATTATATTGAGAAAGTGCTCAATAGATTTGACAAAGATAACAGTACCGTAGCAAGAACGTCTGTTGATGTGAATCTTCATCTTAAAAAGAATGAAGATTCTAGTGTGTCTCAATTGGAGTACTCCCGAATCATTGGTAGCTTAATGTACCTTATGAACTGTACTCGTCCTGATATAGCTTATTCAGTCAGTAAGCTAAGTAGATACACTAGTAATCCTGGAGAGGATCATTGGAAAGCAATAGCAAGAGTCCTAAATTATCTTAGGTACACTGCTAATTATGGACTGCATTACACAAGATATCCAGCTGTAATTGAAGGTTACAGTGATACGAATTGAATTTCTGACTCGGAAGATGCTAAATCTACTAGTGGATACGTCTTCGTACTTGGTGGTGCAGCCATTTCATGGAAATCCACTAAACAAACTTGTATAGCCAGATCTACTATGGAATCAGAGTTCATAGCTCTAGATCAAGCTGGAGAAGAATCCGAGTGGCTACGAAATTTTTTAGAGGATATTCCTTTGTGGCCGAAACCGGTGTCGTCTATTTGCATACATTGTGATAGTCAGACTGCAATCGGAAGGGCACAAAATCAAATTTATAATGGAAAGTCTCGACACATACGTCGTAGACATAAGACTATTAGACAACTTTTGTCTAATGGGATCATATCCATTGATTATGTGAAATCAAAGGATAACATTGCTGATCCATTAACAAAAGGCTTGATTAAAGATCAAGTGCATAATTCATCGAGGGGAATGGGTTTAAAGTCCATGAATTAAAGTTCTATCACACTGGCAACCCAAGATAGTTGATTGGAGATCCCAAGATCTATGTTCAATGGGACAACCGAATTGTGGGGGAATTTAAAGAAATCACTAAGGAATTTATTCCTAGCTCTTTCCTATGATGAGATAGTGATATCTGCCATGTGTTCAGGATAATTTCTTATTTTAATGATTCTTGTACTTTGGAAATCCAACTAAAGTAAGGCAGAATACTTTTAACAAGAAATCACCTATATGAGTGTGAAGGGGCCGCTTCTATGAGAGTGATAAGACTAATCTCTCTAGAGCACTCATGAATTACCAGGTGTGTCCAGGGCCAAAATGGACAGAATGTAAAAAAGGAATCAATGATGGTGGAAAAGAAATTGTGTTGGTATCATTGTCTTGGTTTATGCAAAAGCTGAACAGTTCAAGACATCGCGTTCACTGGTTAGCAATTAAACCCGATGATACTTTACTAGGGAAGGTTCAAAGTCAAAAACTACCTATCCCGATACAACTATTTTCCGAAGCTCTCTTTCAATTACGTCTGCATAACATTTCTGCATTTCATTCATGTGGGGGATTGTTGGAAAATCATGGCTTTGACCATGTATTTAATATAGATTCAATTATGGAATAATTGAAGTGAGAACATGAATATGTTGAGTTTCATGTGGAGAATAATCATATGTATTCACTTGCTCAAAGCCAAGCAAAGAGTGAATGAAATGTTGCTTCAAAGTAAGCTATTTGAGCATGACCAATAATAAGGGAAATAAATGTCCCACATTGGAGAATTAAGAGGCCAAACTCTTGTTTATAAGAGTGAGTGTTGGACATAGACCTTGGGCCCAAGGGAACCCAAGCTTTTGTGGGAAGGAGGGAATGCACATTATGCTAAATAGTCACGCGCACGCTCGCCGCCGCCGCCGTCCGTCCAGCCGGTTCGGTTCGCGCGTGTGTGTGTGTGTGGTGGGCTTGTTCACCTTTGCGTTTCCTTTTGGGCCACGGTCCGATGGGCTTTAAGCCCATAGCTATTGTTCTTGTTTCCTAATTGGGCCATGTCTCAAAGGGCCAAGCTGTGAGCCCAGCCCAGCCCAACCAGATTCCAGAAAATCAGAAATTCTCTGGGATGAGAAGTTGTGTTTAGCTATACTTGAGGTTGATTTCGGATTAACAGATATAATTTTATCTTGGTTGGCTAACAGATATAATTGTATTCAATTATCTGTTAGATAATATCAATTTAAGAGATTATTCTTCAATCCGATTTTGGCTTAATCTTCTCTCCCCCTCATACACTATAAATAGGGGCGTTTAGTTCTTGGAATAGACACACAAAAATCACAAGCATTCACGTGCATAAGAGTCGAGAGAGAGCCGCCACCATTCTTTCCGTTCGTTGCTCGAAGTGCTGCTTCCATCCGTGCAGGTGCTGCCATTCTATCCTGGGAGACTGTCGTCGAGTATTCCCGAAGCCACGTGTGGGAGGCGATTAAGTCTTAAGGAGACAGAGTTTACTTTGGGCCTGGCGTTTTTGTTTCTTGCTCTCTATCTCCTATTGTTCGTTCAATTGGTAATGTATTTCGAGGTTCTATGGTAATGAAATTCTGGTTGCTCTCTGTTACTTTGATTTAATTTTGATCCATAAACAAGTTTGCTACTTTCAACACTTGCAAGTAGTGAAAATGGGCAACTTAAGCCTTTCAACGTAAGTTTTGGTTTTCATTATTGTTTTAATCCATTGGGTTATTGTTCATTTTATTTTTCTATTTTTTGATGGAGAGTATGTCTGACACTATTGCTTGATTATATTGAACCATGAAATTCCTCACTGTTCTATATGTTAACAATGTATGTTGAGAAGATGAACTGCAGAGAAGCCCAAGGCGTGGCTGGCACTGTCCTCAAGGATATTTTCCGATGTACGGATATTCTCCAGGATTCAACAGACTCTTCGAAGATAATATTGGGTTGCAAGACCAGAAGAGGAGAGAAGGTTTTCAAAGTGCATTAGAACTAATGAGAGGCAGTGTATTTATAGTGTAAATGTCGTAACCAGAAGAGAGAAATATATGGGGAGTTGATAGGTAAGCCACGACTTGTTCAAAATGTGGTTCCAAAAAATTAAAACAAAATTCTGGATGGAAGAAACAACAACCGGGCTAAAGCCTAAGCTTGTTTCTTGTGCGCAGTGAGAGGGGGCAAATCCACCCATTTCACTTTGGTTTGGCCCATTGGGCTTAGCCCTACATGGGCGTGAGCCCGCCACCATGACTTGTTGCTTATAAGCCCATGGTTATTGGTTTGTTTATAAACCATATCACAAGCTTTGATTTTTTCCACGTGGAACATTGAAACTTTTGAAATAACAAACAACACTATATGCCTGTGATCAAAAAGTGACCTGTTTGATCAAGTAATTGAACAATGCAAGCAACATCACCTTGAGCTCCAGTCATTGATAAGGTAATTAATTCATCTTTCTTTCTTTTCTTTTATTTTCTTTTTTTAATTTGATACAAGGTAAAAATGTGATTATGGCTCCACGTAAATTCTTTGGCAGTTAAATCATTCCATCATATTTTGCTCAGTGGAATTTGAATTGCATACTTACACTTCTGAGGATCTGGTTGAGTAACTTTTTAACTTCGTAGTTGATCATGTCTGGGAGTCCAACTTCAGTCATAAAAGTGCTACATTTGGTTATCAGTTTTTTTTTTTTTAGAAGGAAATATTATCAGTTGATTTCATTTGCACTTAGAAAAGCTAATCTATTAATGTGTTATATGCTCTTCGGAACTTCCAAATGCTGGACAAAGTACATTCTTGTTGATGTGATATACATAAATAAGCTCTTAGACACTAGGTTTCAAACATTTCCTTGATGCAGAATCACTGATTTTGGACATTCTAATCTATTGATTCCTTGATGTAGAACTTTTTGTGCGTTTGAAGTTGGCTACAGTACCTGCTAATGGGTGCTATGTTGATCGATGTACATGCTAGGCATTGCCCATGTAGACAAGTTTTGTACTTAGTGTTATCAAGTGACAATTTCCATGTTATTTGGGCTTACATACACTTGGTTTGAGGAAAATGTTACACTTCAAGTTGTTTATTTTGATGCCTTAATTCGTGCCTTGGTTGACTACACTTTCATGTAATATCTTCATCTGCCATATCAGATTGCATTAATGACCATGATGACTTTGTGTTACAAAAGAAAAATCCAGGATGAAGGATTGGATGTGCAAACAATTAGAAATGCAGACCATTATGGAGCACATATCCACCACCTTTCTTTAGTTCGCAATAAACGCTGCCTACCCTACTGGCATATGTGCAAGTATTTTGATTTTTGACTAAGGCCTTCTCTGCTGCTTTGTTATCTGCTCAAAGAATGTCTTTCTAGCTATTTTCTTCATATGCTTAAAGGAAAAAGAAGGAAAATTCTTCTAGCTATATATTTTTCTGTCCAGGAAATCCCATGCTATTGAGGCTCATGGTTTTATCGCTATGCAGGTACAACCGAGCTGAAATCATTCGAAGTTTCATATGGAAGGTAGGGCCGGTGCTTTCAGAAGAAATTCAAGAGAAGCTCAGTACATGGAGGGAGATCATTTTAGGACACATTCTGCAGCCCTAAATTCATATATTCAGGAAAGTAGGAGTTGATTTGATTGTGGTAAGTTCTCTTTGCCTCATACGAATCAAACATTCTGATATAAGAGTTCATAAGCCATATACGGGATGGGTGGGTTTGCATTAGTCGAATATAAACTCAATGATTGGTTGTCCATTTGTTTTACAATTGCATTTCATAGCTTTAAGCTGTCAAAAATGTTGTGTTTAAAGCTATGAAAAATGTTGTGTGAAAAGCTATGGAGCCAACAACTTTAAGCTGTATAAAATGCTGTGAGATATTTGGCTCATTTTTCTGTTAGATTAATTTTGTAGATAAAATCACAAAAAATGTATTACGATAAAAAATAATCGTAAACTTTTAAGATACGGAGAGACAATTATGTAATGTGATTGTAAAATACTGTGCATCCCACAACTTAAGCTCTGAAAAGCTATGGAATGACAACATTTCATTTTGCACAGCTTAAAGCTGTGGGCCTCCAACTTTAAACTGTTAACAAAATGTGACGTTTGGTTGACACAATATTTTTTACGGATACCACAGCTTTAAATTGTGCGAAATGTGAAACAAACGCACCCTAATTCGTAAACATATTTTGTAATCGCCTACATCAAATGTACCCATGACAAACCTGTAAACCATTAATTGGGGCAATGCTATAAAAATCAAGAATTGGGTAAGTTGCAATGGAAGTCCTCATCATGGCAAGGAAGTAGTTAATATTAGCTAGCGATGAGACACCCTTGATTAACATATATAGATATATACACATATATAAATTAGATATAAAAAGAGAGATCGCGTAAAAGGAAGAACATAAAAAAAGTAAAAGAAGAATCTTGGTTAAAGCACATTAATACAGGAATGGTAAAGGAGGATTTTATGAATGTGGATTTGCTTTTGAATCAATTGTTTTATATGTACCTCAAAAAGATAATACATATATTTGTCAATAAAGGGTATCCTATGTTACTTGTCTAGTGGTCTTAGAAACTTTTCATAAATATTATTAAAATATTATTTTAGTTAATCAAAATATCATATCTATCGATCAACCACCCATTTGTTATTGAGATTGATCACATCACATCATATCTCATATATATATATATATATATATATATATATATATATATATATATAAGAGATAAGTTGGTGTGTGGGAGACAAAATAGATCTTGAAGAAGTTCATGCAAATCATTTCTACTAATTATATATGGAAAAGAGAAATGAGAAAACCATGAACCATACAATAACAAGAAGTTTTTTTTTTAAAAGAAATATTAAATTTTATATCATAATGGGAGACGAATAGCCCTCCTCCGGGAGCTCACAATGGGGGACGAAAAGCCTGACCCATGACGAAGAGAACAAATACAATATGCAAAAAAAGACAAGGGCCCCTAACACAAGCCGAAACTGACCAATTTTTTACTCTCAGGACAGGAAGACCCATCTGATCCAATTTAACATGTCCTTTTGCATTTTGAGGGAGCTCATTAAATCTACAAAACAAATTTGAAGTTCTACTACTCGAGGCTTTATGGGCCAAACAATCAGTAACAACATTGACTTCAGGGAAAACATGATGAAAATGAACCTGAATATTCTTACATAGAAATTCAATTTGCTGACTTAAGTAAAATAATTTTCATGGACATTTAATAGAAGAGGATAAAATATTAATTACCACCAAGGAATCAGATTCAATAATCATATGATCTTAACTGAGAGACACAACAACATAATTCCAGATTAACAACAAATTTGTAATACATTAAGGTTTTGTTTTGTTCAAGCTGTTGCGATTGAATGTTACAATTTAGAAACCTATCGTTATTAATGTTGAATTGAACCTAATGCACTATCGTACTTGCTTTTAAATAGGAGACACAAGCACTGTTTTTTTTTCTTCTTTCTTTCTTCCCATTAATCAACACGATAGATAAAATAACACGAGTCTACCTTCACAAGTGAGAGATAGAAGATGCCCAAGACAACATGTCTTAAAAGCTTATGAAATGCCAAATAATTAAAAAAAAAACACAAATCAATGGTGAAAACAATATTAATAAAAAATCTCTTCAAATTCTGGTGGATGTTGGGTTGCTTGGGTGGTTAGCACTGCTGGTGGTATTGGTGGAGCTGTTGTTTGGATTCATTCCCAGAGTATTCTTCACTGCATCAGCTGCTCCCACTGCCATGCTCTTCACTTGGTCTCCAGTCTGCAGGTATGCATACACAAATATATTCATCGACTTCTTAAATCAGAATATGCAATATATACATATATAACTAGGGGTCCATTCGAATTTCGGTTCGATTTTTAACCAAAATCGAGATATTTGAATTGAAGTTACGAAATTTTAGAACTCTGGAAAATTTATGTATGTATAACAACCAAATCGAAAAAAAAGATTAAACCGTATTTTTGGATCAGATTTATTTTCGGAACAAATTGAGGTTCAGATGTGTATCAATTAAGGCTATGTATGTGTATGCGGAGAAGAAAAAAGTTGCATGCATGCCTGTTGAAGAAAATTGGTGGCCTGGGAGGTGTAAGTAGGGTTATTATGATCAGCATTGGCAGATGCCCTGTTTGATGCATCTTGGGCCACATTAGATGCCTGGTTCACCAATTCGTCCTTCTTCATCTGCAAATCATCAAAAAAATGCAATTAATGGATAAATAAATATATCAAATATATAATCATTCTCAGGTGCGGTATTTCACACATAAAATTACGTGCGGGACACCGCACTCCCGCACACCATCCTAAGACAAGTGTGGTGTCTCGCACGTAATTTTGTGTGCGGATCCGCACCTGAACCTTATTTTAGAGAGAGAATGAAGTAAATTGTACATTAATTGAATGATGAAGAATTTTAATGATGATCATATCACCTGGGCTTGACCAGTGACTTCCCCAGCCTTGTGGCTTAAGTTGTGACCTGTTGATGCCATAATTCTGTTTCTTCGATAAACTACTGCTTGTCTTTCTTGTTGAACTCCAAATATGTGATGGAGTGGGAGAGATTGTGTTGAGATTTATATAATGGATCCCCAGATTACCAGCAACCGTAAATTAAAACGTGTGGGTAGGAATTTTTCAAATTAGGTTGGCCAAGTCAAGAGCAAAAATTGCCTTGGACTTCGGACTAAAGCTTGACCATATGGGCCACGTGAATTGATCAATTAGACTGGTAACAGATTGATGGAATGGAACAGTCGAATAGACCGCTGCGGCCCATTTGTATAACAGCCCAATAATTAAAACAATTGAAGCCCACTATAGTACTATTAAATATTAATTACATCTTTCATCTAACTAACAGGATAGGGAGAGGGGTCATAATTAATTTAGGTGTAATTAATCGTAATTATCCTTCAAATCTCCCTTCAAATGAATGTTTTTCTTAGTTTTTTTCTATGTATTTGAGTATTTTAGTGATTATAATGTTATCATATAATTGATTTTGAAAATAAAAAATAATCATAAACCTAAAATCCTATTACTTAATCCGTAAACCTCACATTCTAAGCTCTAAACCCTAAATTCTATACTAAATCTTAAACCCTAAATATTAACCCCTAAATACTAATACCACAAAAGAACCCTAAAAAACATGATTTGGTGGTGATTTGGATATAATTACGGCTAATTACACCTAAATTAAAGTTTAGAGCTATGATTTTAAATTTATAGTATAATATTTGGAGACATATATGATTGATAAAAATTGGACCCAATGTAGATGAGTTTGTGTATACTTATCCCTTATACTGCTGTACATGTGCGTATTTAATGCTCTGCTTGCCAAACATGGAAGTATTGATTTTGGGTTGTTTCTAAAATAGTGATTATTAACGATTTCAGGGTGTTTTAAAAACCCATCGATTTGGGATTTTTTTTAAACATCCTAATTTATGTCAAGTGAACACAACATTGATTTTGGAGTTAAAAACTCTCCAAAACAAGTGTTCTTAAAATGTAAATAAGTAATTCTCAAATACAATAAGCCACATTTGTTGGCCCATTAAATTTAAAAATGAGTCACATCTCTCCCATAAAAATACAACTTTTAATACAATCAAATCAACATAACAAATATTTCAATATTGTTACATCAACAAAACACATCTTCCAATACAAAATCATTATTCAACCATCTAGTCTTTCATTCTTTTATTCATTCTCAAACAAAACTAAATCAAAATTCGTAATGGGACTTGTCGATGCAAAAATCCGCACCGATGTTAGGGTTCCCTGGGTTGAATGCACACAGGCTAAGAAATTGTGAATTGAAAGTAAAAACACACAAAGAATTTACGTGGTTCGGCAAGAATGCCTACGTCCACGGGTAGAGCCTGTATTTCTTATTTTTTCCCCCTTCAAATGGGTACAACGAGTGCTATTTATAATACAATCAAATAACCACTCTCCTGCTTCTTCTCCTCACATCAAGCCTGTAATCTTCGTTTGATTTTTGAAGAGATCTCTACTTGAATTTTGAAGAGCCGTTGAGTAGATCATGGTGATCACCCAAGGCGGGATGAAGTTACGTAACCCACCTACACTTCATGCGCCACGTCTAGCTTCCAGGTGTGCACTGCATCTGCTGCCACGTGTCCACTTGACTTTACGTAGTCCACAATTGCCCCCAGCCTTTTTATCTTTTTTTTCTTTTCTTTAGAAAAACGATAATTTAGGCTAATTAATTGGCATCTTCTTCCTAGCTTTTGACTCTGGATTGAGCTAGAGGCGAATACTCTCTTATCCTCTTTTGTTGGCAAATTGTAATTTCTTCTCAAAGCATTCAGGTACCTCTTTACCCCTCACTTTTTCTTTTTTATTTTTTTAAAATAAAAATAAAAATTCGTCGCCCCACCAGGACCAGCGGAGCAGCAGCTGGGCGGGAGAGATTTCTCTCCCTCCTGCCCAGCAGCTGGGCGGGAGGGCCCACTGGCCCCTCTCCTGCCCAGCAGCTGGGCGGGAGGGCCCACTGGCCCCTCTCCTGCCCAGCAGCTGGGCGGGAGGGCCCACTGGCCCCCTCCCGCCAAGCAGCTGGGCGGGAGGGCCCAATGGCCCCCTCCTGCCAGCTGTTGGGCGGGAGGGCCCACTGGCCCCCCTCCTGCCCAGCTGCTGGGTGGGAGGGTTCTCTCTCCCTCCCGCCCAGCTGGGCGGGAGGCCCTTTTTTTTTTTTTTTTTTTTTTTTGGGAGGAGGCTCAAAATATATATATATATATACATATATATATATGTACTTTTTTCTTCTTCTAAACCTCTTTAGCTTTTTTTAATAGCCTCTTCGGCATTCTTCGAATCTCATAGCCTTTTCGACTTTTTGTTTGCATTTAGCTTCTTTGAATCTCATAGCCTCTTCGGCTTTTTCTTTGCGTTTAGCCTCTTCGGCTTCTTTGAATATCATTGCCTCATCGGCTTTTCTTTGAGTAGATAGCCTCTTCGGCCGACTTATTTGTCAATGACAAATATCTTGTATGTCTCATCGACAACTCTTAAAAACTTTTATCTTAGCGGGTGCTGTCTTGGTATATGCATCCATACGCCTCAGCTTTGGGCTAATGCACTCTTAGGTCATCAACAATTGTACTTCAATAATGGAAATAAATAAATCATTTTATTGAAATGAGAAAATTGTTGAACCACTATGTGACAGACTTATTGACATGAAAAAAAAAAACAAAGATAAGAAATTATCTCTTTAATCGATCAGGGCTAGAGGAAGGTTCTTCTTTCTTTGGACTTTCATCTTGCTCCTTGATTTTGATGTAATCGTCCAAATACCCTTGCTCCACCAGGTGCTCTAGGTGCCACTTTAATTCATAACATTCTGTCGTATGATGTCCTTTATCATCATGGTAGGCACAAAATCGAGTATGGTCTTTGTTTGCTAGATCGCTCACAATTTTTGCGGGCCACTTGAAGTAGTGATCATTCTTGACTTTTTGAAAGATCTTGGCGATCGGTTCATTGAAGTTGGTATAAATGGCTTCATGACTAGACTTCGATCCCATTGAGAACTCTTTGTCAATACCTGATTTATCAGCTCTCTTTTGGTCCTCTTCCAGTTTAACATATTTCATGATCCTTTCTTGTAGATCATTCATTCTCATCGGTGACTTGAGGGTTAAGCTTTCCCTCAGCCTGTGATCTCGAGGCAATCCCAATCTGAAAGTGGCGACTGCTGTCTTTTCTTTGCAGTCTTCTATGTCAGCATACGTGTCTGAGTATCTTGAAGCATACTCCCTCAGTGACTCCTTTTCTCAGCTTCAGTGCAAACAACGTGTCCAAGGTGGCTGGCTCCCTGCTGTTTGCTATGAACCTTGACACAAATGCTCGTGCAAGTTCCCTCCAAGAAGAGATTGAATTCTCCGGAAGCAGGTGAAACCATTTCATTGCAGCCCTGTCAAGACTAGAAGGAAACATCTTGCACATGAGAGAGTCCCGGCCTGCCCACAGAGCCATTTTGTGAGCGTAGGCAGCAATATGAGATACGGGGTCATTTTTCCCGTCATATAGTTCAAATGTGGGAGGAATAAACTTATCTGGGGGATCTTCCCTTCTGAGCGACTTCACGAAGGGAGTAGTGGTCATCCTGTTGAGTGTTTGCTCTGCCTTCTTCTGGGTGCTACACATGGCATCTCCAGCCCTCCTGGTACTCTCCCTTCGGGGTCGCCTCTCATTGATGCCCCCGGAGGGAGACCTACGCTTAGGCTTCATTGGAGTTGGTGAGCGTCTCCTCCCTCTAGGGGAGGATGAGAGATCCTGCCTCCTTGAGGTCAAGGAGCGCCCTCGTCTTCTCTTTGGTGAAGGACTTCTCCGTTGATGTGACCTGCCAGTACTCTTGGTCTCCTCCTCGAGTTGTCGACCCTCCTATGGGCGATGGATGACACTGGCTAAACGTTTCCCTTTGTTTTTCAGCTCGTGCAACTGCTCCCTTAGCCTTTGCAGCTCCTCTTCTCTCTGGCGCAACAACTCCTCAATCTCCTCTTCCTGCGAGACCCTGTTGACATCCTGATCACCAATGACCTCCTCTGGGGGTAGCTGCACATCCTCCGTGCGGAGTCCCTCTTTATGAACCTCAGACATAGCAACAACCTCAGGTACCTGAATGAACTACTTCTTTCCCACAGACGGCGCCAATTGTCGATGCAAAAATCCGCACCGATGTTAGGGTTCCCTGGGTTGAATGCACACAGGCTAAGAAATTGTGAATTGAAAGTAAAAACACACAAAGAATTTACGTGGTTCGGCAAGAATGCCTACGTCCACGGGTAGAGCCTGTATTTCTTATTTTTTCCCCCTTCAAATGGGTACAACGAGTGCTATTTATAATACAATCAAATAACCACTCTCCTGCTTCTTCTCCTCACATCAAGCCTGTAATCTTCGTTTGATTTTTGAAGAGATCTCTACTTGAATTTTGAAGAGCCGTTGAGTAGATCATGGTGATCACCCAAGGCGGGATGAAGTTACGTAACCCACCTACACTTCATGCGCCACGTCTAGCTTCCAGGTGTGCACTGCATCTGCTGCCACGTGTCAACTTGACTTTACGTAGTCCACAGGACCCACATATTTTACAAAAATCAAGTAACATCATCATTTATATCACTAAAATACATTTATCAATACAGTCATATCAGCAAAAACACATATTCCAATACAATTATATCAACAAAAACACATATTTTCATATTTTATATATTCCCCCTTAAATTCATAAAACACATCTTCCAATACAATCATGTCAGTAAACACACATTTCCATATTTTAACTATTCCCCCTTAAATCCTTAGTATTGTATTTGCTCTAGGAATTGTTAGCGGGACACATGGAAGTAAAGCAGCTCGTGTCCACATCTCACAGGTTCCATCATCAAACAACACATCTCTGATCGACCCACCCAACAAGGATAAGAATCTTTCGTCACCGCATGACACGTGCCATAGACGTGTCCTAATCCAAGGACAGGTGTCAATCATTTGGGTTACATTTACACGCTATAAGAATGGAGCATGCACTGTACACATTCACAAAATACACACAGCTATCCAACCAATATATATCAAATACCAAAGAGAAGCTAAGTTAGAGCGAGAAGAAGAAGAAGAAGAAGATATGGCGTCTCACGACCAAAGCAACAAGGATGATCGGGTCTACAGGGCTGGTGAAGCCCAAGGCCGCACTAAGGTTCCTCTTATAACAACATTCAATTCCTTGTATTATTATAATTAAGATTCAAGGCTTGTTTAACTATTGATCAAAAAAAAAAAAAAAAAAAAGGCTTGTTTAACTTTAAGCTCGAATTTGATTTATATTTGGTTTGCGCCCTGGTTATTGCAGGAGAAAGCGGGCCAGATGAGCGATACCATGAAGGAGAAGGCCAGGGAAGAGAAGGACAAGACATACGGGACGACCCAATCAGCGAAAGACAGGACTAATGAGAAGACCCAGCAGGCTAAAGAGAAATCGTCGGAGACAGCTGAAGCGGCCAAGCAGAAGGGCGAAGAGACCGCCCAAAAGACCCGAGAGAAGACTGAGGAAACTAAAGAGAAGACTGGAGGAATACTGCAACAGACGGGAGAGAGAGTGAAGAATATGGCAGTGGGTGCCAAAGAAGCAGTTCAATCCACTTTCGGGATGGAGAATCCTGATGAAGGTCATGAAGAACACCACCAGACCACCACCACTGGTGCTAGGGAACCCTAAATACTAATAAGACATGGTCTGTACTGTCTTTGTTCCGTCTTTAATTGTTGGGTTATATGAGCATTGTCCGTACTCCGTGGTTTTTCTCTTGGTTGTTTTCTTAAGAAGGGGAGAGAGGATATTACTCTCTTTTTTATTGCTCTTTAAATAAAACTACAGTCCTCTTGTATACTTCCATTTGCTTTTTTTATATTGGACTTTTGCGTGTGCCTTTTGCGTGTGCCGTGGCTAAGAGCAACTGATATGCAAATCTCTCGATAAAATCATATTAATAAACACATTTTTTAATAAAAAAATTTCACTCTTTATTATCAAACTCTCCAAATATCAAGTATTCATATCTTTCAATACAATTTTTTTATTATTTTTACTTTGAAACATATCTCTCAATACAATTTTTTTCACTTTTTACATTTTCTTTTTCTTTTTCTTATCACTTTTCTCTGCATATTTCAAAATTTCAAAATTTTTAATATTTGTTTATTTATTTTCAAGTGCACCATTGCACCTGCTCTAAGAAGGTGCACTTGCTCTAAGAACATCTCCAATATGGGAAGCATATTTCAAAATTTCCAAATTTCCAGTATTTGTTTTCAAGTGTATCATTGCACTTGCTCTAAGAACATCTCTAATGCTTCCCATATTCAAGCACTCCAAATTTTCCAATTGCATCCCACCTATTTATACATTTCCAGTATTTGTTTTCAAGTGCATCATTGCACTTGCTCTAAGAACATCTCCAATGCTTCCCATATTCAAGCACTCCAAATTTTCCAATTGCATCCCACCTATTTATACATTTCCAGTATTTGTTTTCAAGTGCATCATTGCACTTGCTCTAAGAACATCTCTAATGCTTCCCATATTCAAGCACTCCAAATTTTCCAATTGCATCCCACCTATTTATACATATCAGCAAAACACGTACTTCAATACAATCCTATTAATAAAATACATCTTTTATATTTTTTCACTTTTCATTTATCAACACTCCAAATATAAACATCAAAATTATCTCTCTTATATTTTTCTGTCATTTTTAACTTTTTTTTTACTATTTCTATCAAATTTTTTACCATTTTAGGCTGCGTTCAATACAATTTTTTGAATAATTTTTCACCCTCCAAAATTTCTAGCACTCCAAATAAATAATTTTTCACCCTCCAAAATTTCTAGCACTCCAAATTAGTGCACCATTGAAGGCACCGAACCTTGGGCTATTTATACTAGCTATGGTCTGGAGCTGTTCTTTGACGAATGTTGGCTGTTGGCTATCTCACTACTAGTTATGCATGTTCTATACTTCTATGCGTACTGTTTTTTGAGTTTCGTTTCGTTTCTATGAGAATAGTTGTGTGCGCTGTTCATTTTTAATTGCCTACTGTTGAGAACAAAGAAACCCAAGAACATAATGAAAAATTGTTTGATGGAGACATGGAGTTTCCATATTTTAAGAGCATCTCGAACCCAGGTGCCACTGATTTTAACCGTCAAAATAATATCCCCACACTATTTTGAAGCATTCCATTATCGTAATCTCCAGGCACCAGGGGCGCAATGAAGGGTAAAAAAGAAAAATGGGTAGCATTCCACCACCTCTTAACTTCAAAGTTTTGTACACCATACTACATAGTAGCAAAATTTTAGCTCACAAACTCACTACTATGATAGCAGCCGAACCACTGGGTTGACCTGATAGTTAGGTCCAGGATGACTATATTTTATAGGAAGTGCCAAACCCCTGGTAAAACAGAGATTTCCTCCGCCTCAACCACCATCTACGGTTCAAAAAAAATCTCAAAAACATGCCAAGACTGATATCCTGCAAATGGAAATCGACAAAGGTTTAAATTCTCCATCACTAACTCACTCACTCACTCATTCCATCGCTGTCTTCAACATCGCTGCTGAGGTCATCTAGTTGTTCATCATCCGCTACTTCTTTTTCATCTTGATCAGATTCCATGGCATCTTCAGATATGTCTTCATCGCTGTCATCCTCGTCCTCATATATTACTGCTTTTACTGCATCATGCTCTTCTATGGAATCATCATCAATCTGCAAACAAGAACCCCAGATGATAATTGAAACCAAACAGTATTAGTGATGGGACTAACAATCTGGAAATCACCTACCTCTGCATAAAGAGAGTCTATGCAACTTGATAGCTGAATAGCTGATTTGAATGTTGAGACTCTGGATTCACTAAGCTGCATAAGCAATAAACTTGTTTGAGTAAAACTTTTAGAAAGAATGCAGGACAAATTCTTAAGTATTTAATACTATAAGAGGTCAATTTGGCCCCTTCTATTCTACATGGAAAGCTGATGTACTTCTTTGTCACAGATTCTTTCAAAAGGGAATACCTGATATAAAGAATTAAGGGCGAGTAAAGAAGATTCATGAGAAATTATTCCACTTGCATGTTGAAGTAGTAGACTTCTTAGCCATGGAAGGGCACATGCCAACACTGCACCCCTGCAGAAACATGTCACACTAATTATTTAACTCATTATTCGAGTAGACTTGCTATTCAGCCATCTTCGACTGTTAAACAAAAACAAAAGCAAAAGCCATGAAGAGTCGAGAAAATTCAAGTAGGAGATATTTTTTACCGGAGATGGAATACAACTAGACATTATACGATTATAAAGGACGAGCTTGTGATAGGAATGGCGCAATGTAATTTTGGATAGGAACAAATGGCATAAGAGAATCCAAATCGTCCATCGAAACACCTACTTCCTTCTCTGATGCATTCATATAGCCGACCCCAATTTGTTTGGAATTAAGGCTATGATAATTATGATGATGATGCTGAAGAGCTTCAGAATATGACTATGAATAACCGGTTTAGCAAGTACTTAAAACTGCTTATATGATTGTAGCTGATAGTAATGCATTCCCTACAATCATGATTGTAGCTGATAGAAGCAACTCGAACTAAATTTATGTCATTCTTCTATAAAGTTCATTATGTTCAGGGATTTAATGAAGCAATGATCATCTACAATGGCTAGGAGATGTGAAAGCCACAGTACTCTATATGAAAGGCGCCTAAATTCACATTGCTAGAGCAAATATCCGTACCTAGATTGAATTATAGAAACGAGGGAATGCAACAGTTTGAGAACATCTGCAGGATTAAGCAGCAAGATTGAATTTGCAATAACCTGCTTAAAGAAGACGTATCAGGTGAAATTACAGAAAACACACATGTGATGGTGAGCTTCGTCATTATTCAGTAAGAAATTACCTTATCATCTTGTGTGTATAAGCAATCTAAAAGAAGTGCACGATCATCGGCATGTAGTGCTTGCTTAAGCAGAACATTGACTGAGTCTGCACTAGGAGGCTGTGCATGAGAAGAGGATTCAGTTCTCTCATCGCTCTGGGTTTTATCTTGTAAATTCAAAGTTGCAAGCTTCTCGCCCATGGTTGGCTCATTCAAATCATCATTAGCAATGACTCCATCCATAGCCTCTCCATGATCTACAGGATCATGGCACTAATCATATTCACACATAAAAAACTTCATTCAAACATTTTAGTTAGAATCAGGTCATTGCAGATACCAAAAGCAATCGTGCAGAACAAGTACTTGATTAGAACTCCCACAATAAGTAATCAACAGTTCTAGTTGTTACATCAAATCCAGTATTGCTCAATCTAGAAATAGTCTCTTTGTTAAGGTTTTAGTGATTCCATGTTTTGCATATTGTAGAAATTTGGTTCAATGCATTTTATACAAAAAGCCCATATTTAGTTAAAAAAAAGATCATGTGGCTGATTGCTTACCAGTATTAATCATGTTTCCTGTAGTTCCAAGATCTGTATCAGAAGCAACTCTTTTCTTATTTGATTTCATCTTTGGCGTTGCAGCAGCAGCTGCTGATTCAACATCAAAGTCAGGAAGACCTATTATAAGATTTCCTCCAATTACACTATGTTACAAAAAAGAGAGGGAGAGAGAGCGACATAGGAACATAGGCTTCACAAGGGAAAAATGAAACAAACTTTAGCATTTAATGCATTGGTGTACATATGAGAAGTGTCAATTAACATGAAGGAGTGTGTTGCACTTGTGGTGCAAATAGGGTTGATCGAAACACAGACAATGCACACTGCACATCATTAAAGCATCTTCAGCAACAAGAATACATCAAGAATACTTTAAAGAATACTGTCTGGAGGTGCTGAAGGTTATCCAATGACAATGAACTAACAAAACAAAGAATATAAAAAGAGAGAAATCATTCCTTCAGAACAAACTCAATGCATTTTCTTCTCCAACCCGAATTTCAAATCTCCCCCATACCTCATAAAACCAACCCACTATCAAATCTCAAGATGCTAGAAAACTTAACCAACTTCTCCACCTGATTCTAGAACCATGAGTTAATGTCTTCATTCACCTCAAGTGATTCTTTACTTATAAAATTTGTAACAAAATTAAGAAATACTTATTTTAGATTTAAAAAGCTTGTCAAAGAATATCTAATATTTTAACACCCAACAACAAGTGAATACATCAACGTCATATTCAATTACTCATTGAACTTAGTTACAGCCTTGAGCCAGGGCACAGCAGCATTTGACAAACAGGTACCCTAAGAAACAATAATCAGATACACGACCAATATTCCCATATGAAAAAATAAAGCTTAACACAAATGTAGCCGTGTTATGATAAAAATATTGTAAAGAGTCTAGTGGCATTCTGCATAGAATCATTAAGCAAACAAATTAATGGTCATAACAAGATTCTGCATATATCATTATATGTACGTGTTTCTCAATTGAATTGTTCATCAACATTATCGAAACATTGAAACTACTAATTAATGACGAACAGATACAGCCAGTCTTAAATCATTGTCCAAATTTAAAACTCGGAATAATTTCAAGACAAGAAGTAGCACCAATGATGACAGAACCCTAATAAACTCTGTTGTCAAATGCCGAGTACATGGGTAATGAGAATTGGCAAATTTTATGATACACAACAATGGATGCTTTTCGAATGGGAGAATTACTACTCTGGAAAAACATCCCAGATTTCGAAATAGAAGGTTGTCTCTCCAAAGGGATTATAGGAAAAACATACCAGATTTCGAAACAAGGCTTCGCCCAAAGAGTACAATGCTGTCACTTGCAGGCTGCAGCTTGCGCCAACAGAGATGAACACCGGCACAGACGTGAAGAAGCTGTGCGCAGGCTAGTGAAGAAGCCGTGCGACAAAGAGGTGAAGAAGTTGTCTCGTCTCCAAATTAGGTTATTCTTTCCTGGGCTAATAAATGGGCCTTTTTTGGGCTTATATTAACATTAAATGTCGGACCAATTTGAAGTAAATGAAATGGGCTGTTTTCTATGTTGGGCTTTTACAAGATTGTAATATCCGTTTGGGCAGTTGGGCTAATAAAGCAGCGCCTCAGGTGAGGAGCGCCTTGAGGCCATCGCCTCATTGTGCGAGGCGGATTTCATGAAGTTCTCGATTCAAGGTGGTAGTTCGAGGTGTTTAAGTGTTAGAGACCACTGAGACGCGGCGCCTCAGACCGATTTAAAAAACAATGATGTAATCAATCGCAAAAATATATCAAAATCAAACAATCCAATTTTGCTAAATTCCTAGATAAATTATGGTCATCCTAACAAAAATTACCGCAGGAAAATAAGTAACCAGCTTGAAAGAACAAAAAAAAAAACTTTAGGTTACAATTGAGAGCGGGCAAGTCGACTATATGAGTTTAATTAGTAAATCATTAGTGAACAAGGAAATTTATTATTCGACGGGTAAATCGATTCACTTAAAAACAAGAACGATCTCAAACTCGTATTTTTATATTCAACATATTAACTTACCAGAAGTTTTAGGAGAAACAAAAGAGAGCCTAGCAACGACTTTTGATGGGGAAGTACTTAAAGGTTTTGTTTTCTCTCGCACCATGTCAACAGTTTAGAGAAAGCTTGTTCGGCTTCAAAAACCGTCGACGAATGCTAAAATCGGCTGTCCTAACCTTTTAATCGCGATTACCTTACGATGAACAAGGATCCAGCTCCCTTCTCGGCATGTGCCGAGGAAGACCGTGTAAGCTGCTGCATTTGGATTTAGGGCAGGTTTCTTTGGGCTGGGCCTCATTTACATTGGGCTTCTATTTATTCACATATAAAATGAAGAATCTAATAATATTTTAAAAATAAGAAGGAAAGAATAAAAAAATTAATTAGGTTTTTATAAAAATAGAAAAGAATGACAAGTCATTAATTTTTTATTGTCCAACGGTAAAAAAAAGTCAGTAGTAGTATGCTAGTGCCTAGTAGTTCTTTTAATAGCGTTTGCATAGCCACGCAGACGGCGCTTTAAGTTTTTAACAACACAACTCACCTCATTTTAATTTTACAACTCACCTCAATTGTGTTTTGTGACGACAAAACAAGCATAGCCTAGTAAGCAGTATTGCCTTCTGTGTTGACTCGAGTGGCATAGGTAATGGTGGTAATAATTGATGAAAAATGTTATATGACAAATTTCTAAACAATTCATAATAGTATCTTATTTCATCATTTCATCATATTTCATTGTAAATTTATAATGAAATATCATATTCATTGTAATATGATATTTTATTATACACTTACAATGAAATATGATATTTCATGATAAGATTTCATTATAATATCATATTTCATTGTATACTTACAATAAAATATCATGTTTTATTCTAAATTTTACAATAGAATATGATGTTATAATGAAATGAGACTATATGCGTGTTTAGTCCTGAGCCATTTATCACTACTGATAATTGATTTGTTCGATCCGAATTAAATAAATTTGGATATAAGTTATATATCCAAAATTTGAGTCCAACACAAAGATTTTGACAGATTTAAAATCAGTAGTAGTAGGCTAGTGCCTAGTAGTTCTTTAAAATAGCGTTTGCATAGCCACGCAGGCGGTGCTATATCACGATTCCGTTTGGGAGTGTTTAGTTTTGACCACCAAGTTGAGGTGAGTTGTAAAACCAAGATGAGGTGAGTTGTGTTGTTAAAAACTTAGAGCGCCGCTTGCATGGCTATGCAAACGCTGTTTTAAAGAACTACTAGGCACTAGCCTACTACTACTGACTTTTTTAACCGTTGGACGATAAAAAATTAATGACCTCGCATTCTTTTCTATTTTTATAAAAATCTAATTAGTTTTTTTTATTCTTTCATTCTTATTTTTACAATATTATTAGATTCTTTATTTTGCATGTGAATAAATAGAAGCCCATCATAAATGAGGCCTGGCCCAAAGAAATCTGCCCTAAATCCAAACGTAGCAGCTTACGCAGTCTTCCTCAGCCTTCCTCAGCACATGTCGAGAAGGGAGCTGGGTCTTTGTTCGTCATACGGTAATCGCGATTAAAAGGTCAGGGCAGCCGATTTTGGGATGCACCTGCGATTTTTGAAGCCGAACAAGCTTTCTCAAAACCATTGACATGGCGTGAGAGAACGTAAAACCTTTAATTACTTCCCCGTCAAAAGTCGTTGCTAGGTTCTCTTTAGATTCTCCTGAAAGTTTTGGCAAGTTATTCTGTTGAATATACAAATACAAGATTGTGTGATAGCGATGGCGATGAATCGTTCTTGTTTTTAGGTGAATCGATTTACCAATTGAATAATAAATTTCCTTGTTCATTAATAATTTACTAATTAAATGCATATAGTCGACTCACCCGCTCTCAATTGCAACCTAAAGTTTCATTTTATTTTATTTTTTGTTCTTTCGAGCTGGTTACTTATTTTCCTGCTGTAATTTTTGTTTGGATGATCTAATCTATCTGGGTTTTCAGCAACTGGATTGTTTGATTTTGATAATTTTTGTGATTGATTACATATGGGAAAGTGCATTGGTTGTGTATCCGATTATTGTTTCTTAGGGTGTCTGTTTGTCAAATGTCGTTGTGCCTTAGCTCAAGTTTGTAACTAAGTTCAATGAGTAATTGGATACGATGTTGATGTATTCTCTTGTTGTTAGGTGTTAAAATATAAGATATTATTTGACATTATCAGCGAGGATAGTTTCTTTTTATTGGATCCCATCCAAAACCCGTCTCCCCAATGAACAATTTTTCCCATACACTCCAATCTTTCCTCAGATTATTCCACTTGTTTTTCACTTATATTTGGTCATAAGACTTCCCTAATTTTTTAGCAAAAGAACTAGCAATTTTCTGCCATCCACCTCTTGTGAAATGAGTGTTAGGCCTATCACCAGCCTTAACTCGTTCAACACATATTTCCACAAAAACTTTTGTCAATGCAGAGTCCTAACTGGACTTATCAATTTGGTTTGCAATCTCAGTGGGGTTGGGTACTGCTCGGTAGTGTATTGGGTTGGGTACTCATGCTATGCCATTTTCAACAAATCAAGCATCGAGGTCTTATAAATAACCATATAATCAAGTCCAACAAATCAATGAAAGGAACTGTGAATGAAGAAATAAGTAGTGCCAGACCAGAAATCATGTAGTAAATAATTCAAAAAAATGAGGGTTGAAAATAGATTTGTAGAACAAGAAGGAAAGAATAAATCAAATACGGCAAAGCCCATCATACATGATTTCAGTGTCATATTCATATGAAAATTATGCATTTTTTATGGAGAAACACTGTCGTTGGAGAACAAACCTGATTTGAGTGGGAAAATGCGAATCGATGTAGCCCAAATGTCTCTGCTGCTCGTCATCCAAAGAAGCACGGGGGAAACAAGCCAAGTTGCTGAAATGTCGAGAATTGGAGATTAGGGTTAGTGAAGGGTAGGCGAGTAAAAAGACTTGTCTTGTAACAGTGCGAACGGTCATTTCATCAAACTGAGGTGCGAGTTGAAGGAGCTCAGGTTTCCTTCTCCATCAAAACTCAAACGCGGTTGCCAGGCTCTCTTGTGATTCTCCGGACTCTTCTAGTAAGTTTTCCTGTCGTATCATCGATTAGCCCTCTTTCAATTGTAACCTAAATTTTTTGTTGTATTTTCAAGTTGATGATTTGGATTTCGTTTTACATATGTTCTTTGTCTAGTTGTTTTCTATATGGTACTGTTCATGGGTGTTTGAAATTTAGGGTTTTCCTGTTTTTGGTGTATGATTCTGCGATAATCTCATTTTATGCTTTGTAATTTTTATTTGGCTGATCGAAATATGGCTGGGTTTTCTGTAACTGATATGTTTTTGTTTCTTTTGATGTATGTTTTTTGATTGATTAAATATGGGAGAGTGCATTGGTCATGCGTGTATCTAGTGTTGGGTTTCAAGTCAAGAAAGAACATTTGTTACAAACAGCAGAATTTTTTCAATGAATATGACATTGATGTATTCTCTTGTTGTTAGATCTTAAAAAGTAAGAGATCCTTATGCCCTTTCCTATCTACAATAACTACCTGCTGATTTCATTAAAAGTTTTAATTTTTTCTTCACTAGAGGTGAATGAAGGCATTAAGTAACTAGGATACTAAAATGGGTGGGAGAAGCCGGTAAAGTTTTCTAGCACTTGAGATTTGATTTGGAAGATTGGTTTTATGAGGTATGGGGGAGATGGAATTCAAAGTTGGAAGGGAAATTTCATATTGAGTTTGTTGTTCTAGAATTGATGCTTGAGTGAAAATATTTGAAACCCTGAGAGAATTTTAATATCTTTTGGTATAGTATGTGTAGATTCTTTGTATTTACTTTGGCTAATGTTGTTTTGAAACTCTTGATGTCAAATTTTATATTAAATTGCAAGGGATGATTATAACTCGTTTTGGTGAATTTGGTGTAGTGGTGAATTTCACTCATGATTATATCTGATTACATTAAAAGTACAAAATTTGTTTTATGTATTCTTGTATGTAAGTTGTTTTAAAATTTTGAATCAAAACTTACCATAATATTACCTTGCAAGTCTAAACCAAAAAAAATAAAAATATGGTGTTTATGAAATCATTTATTCTTTTTGAGGCGGTAAGTTCCTCCTCTTGAACTACTTACTATTCACAAGCCAACAAAATATGTCTTGGAAAGCAATTTTCAATCTCATAAGCTTATTCTTTGTAGTTCTGCTATCTTTATAATTTTCCAACGTGTTTTGGTTGTTAATGATATGTTGATTCTATGGGAACTTTGCATTTGCTTATTTTTCTAGAAGTTAAACGATCAATAGCTGAAGATGGTAGGATGTGTTTTACATGATATGGCCAGTTCGTAGTATGGAATTTTTAGCATTATATTTCTGAAATATTAATATCCACTTTGATATGATGTTATCGGTGCTTCTTCTGTCTACTACTGTTTTGGCATATCGCATATGATGTCAACGTTTCTAAATGGAGAAGCATTTTGATGCATTTCATGGATATGATGATGTCTGTCCTTCCACATGTGTGCACTGATTTTTTCTTGTGAAAATCTATGGCTTTGCCCAACTCGATTTTAAGTGAGTTTTTGACTTATTTTTCTCCTTCTAGTGATCTTCATCTCTGTCATTGTATTTTCATTTGAATCATATATTGTACTCACTTCATATTTCAATGTGATTTATAGGCTTCGTAAATTATAGCAAGTTCCCAAGGAAAGGCCAATTTTGTTTTCCGTGGGTGATATTTTGAGTTTTAGAATACCAAACGATAAAAGACTTCATTCCTTAACTTCTAAACATTGTAGAGCGTCTCCTTACTCAAATAGTTCCTCTGGTGCCAACCAATGCAAGGTCAACATCCTATTAGGGTTTACTAAAGATGTGAAGGAATAGGAGGATGCGAGGTGCCCTATCTATATGGAACATCCCCACAATGTTGTTCTTTTACAATGTGCTTCCTATGAAAAGGGTTGCCGACGTTATATGTGCAACATGAGCCAACGTCACACTAATTACCTTGACCAATTCTGTAAGACATCTATGTCCTCTCCCTCAATAGCAATACTAGGAGATGCTCCTTCATCTAGCATGGCCTCTAATGGAAGTGAGGAAGATCTACTGCCTTGTGGAAGCATTCCTTGTGATGGATTGCAGAAAAAAAAACTTATTTGCTGCATTTGTCGAGGGCAAATATCTGGGTGGATTGTCAAAGAGCCTGCTTGTCAGTTGATGAATTTTAAGAGACGGAGTTGTTCAACTGAGGCCTATGATTTTGTTGGGACATATTCAGAACTGAGGAAGCATACAAGGATGAAGCATCCTTCTGTTAGTGTGTCAGAACAATTGGACGAGGTTGGAGAACCAAAGAGACCTTGAAGACGTCCTCAGTACATTCCAATTGATTGCTAGAGAAGAAAATGATTGGATGGTTTTGGAGCACCTAATAAATGGAGATGATATCCTCGGTGATTTGCTGTCGGAAGAGTTAGACGAGTTAGACAATAGTATTTATTTTGAGAATCATGTCGACTATTAGTTAGATTTATGGGACTTTATTGCTTCTACGGAAGTCTTAGATGGTTCTTTCTCCATGTCTTAGGATTCTCCAATAAGAGGACAAGTGCAAGGTAGTAGTACATCTGAAACAATGCATACAGTAGTGTATGTTAGGGAGACTAATCATACAACTGGACAAAGTAATAGACGGCAACCATGGAGGTAGGTTGAAGATTCTCAATCTGTGCGGCAAAATCAAATGCAATCCGAGATAGTATCTCGTGGTAGTCAATTGGATTGCCAAAGCCAAAGACGATTAGAGAGAAGGTCACACAGTCGGAGACTACATTGGCGAAGTCAAAGATGATCAGAATCTGCATGGTCAAAGATTGCAGCTTGTGCAATTGTGTTACTTAGAATCAACAAAACTGGAGTTTACGTTCTTTAATTGTAGGTTGTTCTCATCCTATGTGGTACACCCGTCATGGTACTATTTCGACAAGGGCTTAGTTTCTACGTTCTTTTAGGCATTTTCGTTGCAGTGGTAATGGTGGATCTGGATAAAAACTTGATGTTTATAGAAAGTTGATTAGTAAGAGGACTTTTGACCCTTTTTCTATTAAATTAAGTTTTTTTTCCTTTTATTTGTTCTGAGTAGGGCTGCACACCGGGCTAAGTTTGACTCGACCCAGTCACTTTTTACATGAGACAAACCCAGTCTGATAGCCCGATTTCAAAATTTCGAGTTATTGAGTTCGGGTCTATCAGGTTAACGAGAAATCGAGTCGAGTTATTTGGTAACTCGATGAAAAAGCTAACCTATATGAGCTTCCATTTAAGTTACCCGATGAAATGAAAAAATTACATTGAAATTCGCTATCTGAAGCTCGCAAACCCTTCAAAATAGTTGTGGTATAGTGGATCTTCTTGGGCCCAAAACAAGTGACAAAGGATAAGGCCCAATTAGTTAATGATGATCAGAATCCCAATATTTATTAGATATTGTATCAAAATGTTGGGTTTTGAACAATTGACCGAATCAATTAGAGTTGACCTTATCTTATCTTGATGAAATCCCCACTTGACCACTTCTCGCCACTCATCACCTACCAGTCTAAACCAAACACCAAAAAGGATAAGCTTCCACGCCAAACTACCAACCAAAGAGGCAGGGAGACTTGAGATACAATCGTGCTTGACATATGTGGAGAGCGAGTGCATCTTGACGATGCTGGAGAAGCGTGCTCCCCCGTAATTGGCGAGGCTGGCGCATGACAACCTGATCTACCTTTGTACAATGCTTGGAAAATCCAAAGATTTTGGATGTGAAATGGATCTTGTGCAGGTCATCAATTTTTGGTGATTCTCGTGTTTTATCGTTCTTGGCTTTCACGATCCCTTCTGCCATTTTTGTCTATTGAGTTTGCTTTTTAGTGTTTTTCTCTGAAATATTGTTCGCTCCTTGTGTACTGTACTCGCTTCTCCATTGACCATTACGGTGTTTCGCCAAAGTAAATTACACTGCGACTTCCATTTCTCGTGTACCTTCAATAATTTTCCTAGAAATTCTATTATATTTCCCTTTTCAATCACCAAAATCTCATAACAATTTTTTGTTTTTTCCTTTTAATTTTGTCAACCTGGAAATTTGTAAAATCATAACCCGACACCCCGTCCTATAATACCGGATTCGGATGGAAAACTCGAGACCCATGTATCACCAAAATCTCATAACAATTTTTTGTTTTTTCATTTTAATTTTGCCAACCCGGAAATTTGTAAAATCATAACCCGACACCCCATCCTATAATACCGGATTCGGATGGAAAACTCGAGACCCATGTGCACCCCTAATTCTGAGGGCGTTTGTTATAGGTTGGACTTGTGTTGGTTTTTAATTTATAAAATCTAATTGACAATTGTGAGATATATTTAACCAATTGAATTTTGTGATAATTGGGTGCTGCAGAGCAGTGAAGTAAGTTACTCCGGTATGTGAAGTAAGTTACTTCATCTGCACGGGCTTAAAGATTTTAAAGCGTGGGCTTTTAATTTTGATGACATGCAATGTTTTATTGTTAATGGACTGTCTTATATAGATAGGATAGGAAGTCTATTCATGTATGGATAACCACATAAGAGTTATATTGGGAATTAAACATGTAACTACCATAGATTATCTTTGATTATTCCTATATTATCAATTCCTGTATTGGATGTGTGGTTTATCTCTTCAGGTGATAGAATGCTCAGAGTTCTGGTGGGAGAAGAAGTCTTCATACCCAAGACGAGCTGGACTTACATATATATACTCCATTCACGTTCGTTGGAGGGTTACCGAGTTGAAGATTATCGAAACTATCTTTGGGAGAGTCTTGAGCGTGTTGGGTTTTTGAAAAGCAAATCACTTTTTGTTTCATGTGTGATCTTGAGTGTTTAAATGAGTGATTTGTAGTGAGGAGATTTGTATTGAAGATTATCATTTGAGAGTTTCGTATGTGGTAAGACTCTTGAGGGATTCGAGAGTGGACTTTACCTTGTTTAGGTTGAGTGAGGTTGAAGCGATACACTGAATGGGAGGGATGAGCGATGTCTTTAGTTCAAAGATAGGGTTGTAACTCCTGATTCGTTTTAGTGGATTGTTCCTCAAGGTTAGTCGCTCATAGACTCGAGGTTTTTCCCAGATTGGGTTTCCTCGTTAAAATCGTGGTGTTCTGATTTGTGTTTATTTTCCGCATTAAGTTTCCATATTGTGTTGACTAACGATCTTGGTGAGAAACACCGAACTCTCAACTTGCATTTTACGGCCCAACTTAATTTGTTGTCAAACAAAAAAAAAAGCTAGTCCAAAATTATATGGGTTTGTGGCCCATAATGTCCGGTTTTGAGCAAAAACTCATGGGGGATTTGTAGGCCGGTACACTGGGAAGAACTTATTTGCTGATAGGACTGGCGCCAAAATCTTCTTTGTCTTTTAGACCATTAAATACTACATTGACAAATCTGTCCCTGTATTAGAGTTTTGAAATTCAAAAAGGTTGTGACGCGTGAATGATACTACCTCATTTATTACCTCGTGAACTGTGCTACGTTTGTATCACAAAATTTAAATTATATTTAATTATCTCGTTAATCGTGATACTGTATCACAAAATTCAAATTTTATTTCATTGTCTCGTGAATCGTGATACCCTAACATGCATGATACTCAAACCACGCTGTTATGATTGGAATGTGATGCAATTGTGATACCCTTCAGATACCCACACTATTATGATGGTTAGTCTTATGTGATTGCACCATTACTTTTGTCACCATGTCACGTTTGATAATCTGTGATATATTTATGATTAATTTATGATACTCATCTAAACCATGTTGAATACCGATATTTTCTTTGAGAATGCTGATTGCTTTGTGATACCTGCGTGATATCTCTATGTGATTCACATTTCAAATTGTAAATCATTCACACTGTAGATGGCTAAATGACGTGATATCCAAAGCCAATTTCAAATTCGTGATATCCAAATTCAATTACAAATTCATAATACACAAATGAAATATAGCCCTAACACTTGAATAGGAGTTGACTGAAATCGAAGTGCATGAATTGACTCAGAAGTTGAGGCATACATCCACTCTAGTGAGCAACAACTTATCAGGCTTCCTAGTAAAAGATATATCATTGATACAAGTAAAATACCTCTGTGATACATGCATGCTTATCTAAAAATACAACAGAGATATATCCATGATTCCGTAATGCTACTCTACTTCCTTGTAGGAACCAGTAAATACGAACTCTGAACCTCATATGGAGAAATAGCAACCATAAGTTAGAGAGAGAGTGGATAAATGACATGCCCACATTAAATTTAGTAAATTCTTTTCCAAACACAAAACCATAATCATATAGTTTGAATAACAACTCCATTTCTCAACAATTTTACGTATTAAAGAATGAAAATCAACATCCAAACCAAGCATAATATGAAAGACTTGTGAAGAATTCTTAATCATAAGAAATACACCCTCCGCCATAATAAACAATGCAATTATAACAAAAAAAAGGCGTATGAATGAATAACTAATGTATCACAAGGGTATCACCACTGAAACATACATCTCTTGCAAAAAAGAAACCCAACGTCACCAAATCACAAACATATCACAAGAAATTACAGAAAACCAATAAAAAGAAAAAAAAACCTAAAAAACAAATGCAAGCGATGCAAAAACGCAATAATCATAAACTACAAAACTAACAATAAATCAACAACTGAATAATGAACAAAAATACCTTTTAAAACAACTCCATCATCAAGAAAATGCGCAGGCAACATCAATATGAGGAGGAGCTAAGAGAGCACCGCTCTAGTCAAACACCATATATGAGAATGATGCTTCGAACTCAAAAAAGAACGAACACACGATGATAAACCGACAATATCGACATCGAAAGGAAAAATAGATGAACTAGCAAGGCACGACATTCTCACTCTCAGATCTGGATTCTCTCTTTAGTTATGTGCAAGTGAAGATGAAATCATTTGAATGTATGAAGAGAAGAAGTACCAGTGTGGGAGAGAGAGAAGGCAAGCATGCTCCACTTTTCATTGACCTTTGTGGAGTAATTTAGTGGTCATAAAGCATTTATGTTGTCTTGTCGAGGGTAGGTTGGTCATTAAGAACAAAAATTAACACTTGAAATTACATTGTTATCCTTTTTTTGACTTAAAATGAATTAAGATTTCCCGCCTGTTTTTTTTACAAATAAGAGGTAAAAATGGGACCTTTTGACCATTTCCCCAAAACTCTCATTAGTCATTACCAGATTTTGGACTTTTGAAGCCCGTCATAACTGAGTACCAAAAAATTCAAGCCCAGGTTTATGTTTAGGATTTGAAGCCTCATGTCTAATTTTATGAGGGATGGTAATTATGTCAAATTTGGATGATTTATTTTGTTTAATTCGGATCAAATAAAGTTTTAACATGATTTTCATGTTTAAAATTTGGCTTCAAATATAAAAAAAGACCAAATTTAAAATTAAATTTAAATACAAAAATTTTATCCGATTTAATTGTCACCCAAATTAAATTACTGTTAGATGGACTTGCGTAAATTTTAATCAATCAATCAATTAATAAAATCCTAAACCTTGAATCTGCAAACCAATAAAATATTCGCTGGTCTCGCTTCTCTCTCTCCCCTTCTCGACGTCTCTCTCCGTCTCTCCTTCGTGCAGCTCTCAGTCTCTCTGCTTCCCGCGCCTCGTCGCCACACCTCTCAGCTCCAGCCAAAGCCTCTCTCTTCGCATACCTCTCATCTGCGGCTCCCTCTTCGCCCAGGTCTCAGGTATTTGTCTTCACATCCTGCTTTTGATCGTTGCGGGCAATTGGTATTTTTGTGCTATCTTTTTAATTTGTATTTTCTTTAAAGCCCTAGTTTTGCAATGTTTTTTTGGTTCCCAAGCTGAATTTTCTTCATCCCACTGTGCGTCTGTGCCTCTTATCTAATCATTGTACCTATTTGTCTATATTGCTTGCTTTGATACCAATTTTGGGCTGTCAGTGAAGGAATAAGGAGGTCGATTGTGTCGTCTGTGAGTATCTTGGGGTTTTAGGAGATGGGCAGGTGTAATTTTGGTGGGTTGTGGTTGATTTTGGTTTTGAGTTCTGTCTGGTGGGTATTGGTGAGTGATGTGATTGAGGGATTTCCAGCTGAGGGTCTGGTTTTCTTTTGTATCTGCGTCACTATGTGGTGGCTACTGAATTCTTTGGTGATCAGAGGCAGAAGAAGGAAACAGGGATAATAGTGGCGGTGTCTCGTTGGTCAGATTGGGGTCGTCTTTGCTCCCTATGTGTGCTTCTGGGCGGCAATGGTGGGGAGGTGGTTTGGAGAGTTTGTTTTTACATTCTTTTAATATAACAATTGATTAAAATAATAGGAAATTAATAGTGTAAGGTTATTGAGATTGGAATACAGATACTCATTCAGTTGTTGCAGAATCGGGATGTTGTAAATTTTTTAAAAAGTGGCATTTGAGTAGATAAATTATTGAATATTTTCAGAGATCTTATGTTCTCTCGAGCAAATGCAAACGATGTTTTACTACCAGCCAAACGAGTCAGGTCCCTTTCCTCTTCTGCAACTTTCTTTCCCCTTGAAGGATTCTTATCTGTCAAGAGCCTTGTCTCCTGAGTTAGTATATTTGATCCTGTCTAGGTTCCTCTAGTAATCGTTTATTTTACATCTGTCGAATATTTTATCGCTTAATTTTCTTCATTAATAAAATAACGTGCAGTTTTGGTAATCTTTACCCCGTTGGATTGGCTTAGAAGTTTGATTTTTTTCTTCTTCATATTTTCGTGTTTTTCTATTCATTTATTGTTCAAATTCGAGTCTACTTCTACTTCTTCGTAAGTAAGAACAAGAAAGTAATTTTTTTTAATGATACTATTCTGTTTAGGGACTTCTGACGGCGGATTATAAATTCGTTGTATCAGTTTAGGTAAAAGAGATTTAAGTCCTTGTATTTTATGTTTTTAATTTTTTTTGTATTTTCTTCCATGACCATGCCTGTATCATTTTCTTGTTATGCTTCTTGGTTTTAGGTGTACCAATAATTGTAATGCAGAATGCTTTAAATTGTTCCTGCACCAATTGAGGCACCCTTCTGTTGATTGGTGCAGGTTATCTCAGTAACGCAATGGCAAGGGCATTAGCAAATGTATTGTTGAAGGGCATTGCAGGTCTGCCAGCTGCCCGTTCTACATCTGTAAGAATTTGATCTCTTTCTGCACTGCAAATTTATTTCAATTTATAAGATGGTTTTCAATCTATTTTTGTTCTCTATTTATTGGTCAAGTGAAGAAAAGGAAGGGTCTTCTCATCATCTTGTATGTTTGGTGGGAAGGGAACCATGGAAAATTTCTATCATTCTTTAATATTTATGTATTGTTTCTGAGAGGATCATGTGTTCTTGGATTTTGCATTTCTCTTTGGTTCCTACTTTTGTTCCTACTCTGAGAAACTATTTTGCTGCTATATTTTGGTTTTAGGATTTTTCATAGGCATTTTGACTACTTTGAGAACTAATTTGCTGCTATACTCCAGCAGAAAACATGATTTGGCTACAAGTAGAGAGTTTGTTGAAGCATTGTTGTATGTCTTACTTATTCAGAGAAATTGTCCAGTAACACACTTAACTAAGTCCTAGATATGATTTTTAAAATTTTCTTTTAAATCCATAACCAGTCAAATACGTTCATTAATTTTCTTTTCTGCATAATCTGTTGCAGTAAGACCAAATTTTAAGTTCTTACAAAAGATGCTGAAACTGGCAATGCTGAATTTGAATGATGGTAGGAGATGATAATGAATGTCTGGATGTACATTTTTCAAAAAAGAAAAGGTAGAAGTATGCATGCATGTACATGTCCATGTTCGATTAACCTTTGTCGTTATTATATATTCCAGCATCATACTTCAAATATCTGCTGATGTTGTTTTAATGAGCCAATATTGGCGTTAACCCAATTTTTTTTCAACTGCCATAGGTACATGCATCGCTTGTCCACAGTGGTTTGAGATACTCAACTACTATGCCCAATGATTCTGATACTCATGATGATTTTAAGCCAACTAATAAAACTGAGAATTCTGATTTTTCTTTGAATGATGTTGTTGAGCAGGTATATATGTAATTTATTCTATTAATTTTGCATCCATGTACCATATCACTTGTTGGCCAAGGGAGTCTATCCTGCAAACTTTGCATTTTTTTACCTCCAATCTTCTATTGTAGGATGTCAAAGACAACCCTATAATGATTTACATGAAAGGGGTCCCTGATTTTCCTCAGTGTGGATTCAGCTCACTGGCTGTAAAAGTGTTGAAGCATTACAGTATGTTTTCTGATGTTTAGTTTGATCCATGATATTTTTTCCTACACCTATGCTCAGTTATTAAATTGTCTCTATGTGATTTTGTGCATAGATTGATCCTGATAACAAAGTATCAATGGTCCATGAGCTAAAGTAAACAATTTAGAAATAAAAAAGATCTAAGTTTTTGGTGTTTGTTAAATACTTGAATATCTGCTCTATGAATGTTTGTATACCTTCTGATTTCTTTGGTACAGAAATCCTTTGCTTTGTTTATCTCCAAGAACTACTTCTTGCCTATTCTCTGAAAGATGAGGCTTTTTGGAAATGTTTTTGTTTCCTCTTGGGTTGCAGAAAAGGTTTGCTTGTATTTGTTTTGTTTGAGAGTTGTCAAAAGCCCGAAATTGAGTGATAAGTTGTTCACTAGGTTCTTCGATTATCTTCTGGAATAGCAATTCAGCACTCTATTTTTTCCAGAGTACTAAAGCAGGCTTTTTTCAACCAACAAACTAGATGGCTTTGGTGGTTAGTGTTGTTTCGAGTTGTAAACCCTCCATCTTAGTTGGATAGAACTTTTACAGGTCTAAAAGAAAAGGGCAAGAAAGTGTTTCATTCCATTTTGGCCTAATAGCCTATGCATGATTGTGATTGCAGTTTGTTAAATTATGATGACAGATATGTCTCTAACTAGTCTCCACTTCATACAATGCTAATGTGCAGATGTTCCCTTGAGTGCTAGAAATATCCTGGAGAATCCCGAACTGAAAACTGCAGTGAAAACCTTCAGGTAAGTTCGTATTGAGTTATGCCTGTAGTATAATTTTTGTCTTGTAAACATAGCTCACGTTTTTCTCTGAACTTTCTATAGGAATATGCTTCAATAGTTCAATTTCAGTTTACAAATGCCTTCTGCCAGTATTGACCGATCCAATGCAAGAGGACCCTAGTTTAGACAGTTTTTCTATATCTATTGTTCATTGATCTTATTCGGGTTATGTTATGTGAATGAATGTCTATCATCATGATTATTCTGTGATTACCATAGTGGAAGGTTTATCGATGCCTTGATTCAGTGTTTCTGTGGCATCTTTGTTAAGCACGAATCATCATGCCCTTGTCCAAAAGTTTGTCTTCCTTATGAAATGATTTTCAAAGAGGATCTTTTTTTTGTACATGCGAGTTTGATTATTGATTTTATAGTTGTCTTCCTCATTCTTTTACTGTCACAAGGTGCTTCTAAAGGTATGTTATTCTGTTTCTCACATTCCATGTTCTTTCTATACAGTCACTGGCCCACTTTTCCTCAGATTTTTATCAAGGGGGAGTTCATTGGAGGTTCAGATATAGTTCTCAATATGCATCAGGTTAGTTCTTCCAACTCTTCACTCCCTCAACATACAGTGCGTCTTTCATTCTAATGCCAATGTCTTTGCAGACCGGAGAACTGAAAGAAAAGCTCAAAGATATTGCGGCTGTCCAGAAGTCTGAATAATTTACTGATTTTAATGATATTACAGCTAGTTAATAGAGTTAGTAGTTCGGAGCTCTTCTGTTATTCAATATATGTTGCAGAGGATTTAATATCTTGTTTCTTGGTTTTAAGCATGCTTACTTGTTATTTGCTATTGCCCCAAGCAGGAATTAAATAACCTCTCCGGTAAGAGGGTTTTCGCTGTTCATTGATTGAAAACAAATTAAGGCAAGAACTGAATTTTGGCAATTGACAGGGGAACTTCATTCTTATGAAGGGTTAATTTTGTTGTTTATTTATTACAAATGTCAATGAAATTGAAATGTTAGGAGTGAAAGGTATTTCTTTACATAGCTTATTGACGTTTTACCTTGCAGAGCGGGGTTATTAAAAATTAGGTAAAACAGTGAGATCGGCAAAAACCACAGGTTGATAGTCATTTGGTTATCTCGTTGTTAGACGCTTTGTATGTGCAGGAGTCCAATATTCAAAACCCCCTGAGGTATTTGCCACTTCGTGGGAGTCCTGTTTCTGGGTTTACGTGCAAGGCTTTGACCCAGTTTTGTTGTTGTCAAAGTGGTTCGTGTTTGTTTCACGATTTGAGTGGTGAGTATAGAAGAGAATGTTTTGCGTCTCGACGCCACTTATATGATCCAAGGGTCCTACTTTAATGCTATGACACTAAGAAAAATTAAGAGGATCCCATAAATGGGAAAAAAAAAAGAGGAGTGTTGCACCGTAAGAGAATGCTAATAGAAGAGTACTTGAAAGCCTGGGGATGGTAGATGGTTGACCAAGAGAGAGCCATCATATCATACTGGTCAAAATACAGTTTCTCACAGCCCCAAGTGGTTCAATTTTCCTTCCCATTGGGTTTTAAATATGACCAAATACAACACAATGAATAACTGCATTTCGTATTGAATTATACAACCAAGTTATTTGTGAGAGTAGAAATATGCTGAACAAGAAAACTTTGTGCTAATCTTGCAGGCATTCGCATCACCGCATACGAGTTTTCCCAGGGACTGTAGTAAGAATCAACCTTCACATGTTACATCTTTGTCAGATAAGTGTGCCTGCGCTGTATATGGCAACGGAAAACTTGAATTTGAAGCACACAAATACCGAACTGTGGATGGGCAGTCATTTCTTGGCATTCATACTGAGCATAAATATCTAAGCATGTATTCATTGGATGAACATGTATCCGCCAAATCCTGATGTATTCTGGTAATTGCCTTCTGCAAGGATTTTAAAGCAGGAAGCAGATTTCTGGAATTCTGCTGAATAGAATTACCATGAGCTTTGCATAGCTCCTGCCACAAAAATTGATCACAACAGGTGACTCTATATTTGCACAAAACATCAGGCAAAGGCCATCTGGATATGTTGTTAACAAGAAGTCGGAGAGTTCAATGGCAACCAGGAAAAAAAAAGGTACCTGACACCAGCGTAGCATAAACTCCAAGTGTGGGCAGCTTTCCAGCAGATCTGCCAATGCATCTATTAACCTCCGCAAATATCTGTGAGGGATTGCTGAGGCAACTGCTGGTATATCTACTGGAAGAACAGCAAAGATACATTTTTTAATTAGGGTATCCTCATTTAAACGAAGACTAAGGATCAAAGCTCTGTTTTGTTGATCTTCATCTAGCGCTGCATCAACCGCCTGTACAAAAGCATACCAAAAGAGGTGATATATATCAAAACCATGAAAAAAATGTAAACGGAAACATTGGCACACGCCAGTAAACATTACCTCAGGTGTAACATCTATGTCAAGATCAGTTGGATCAAAGATAAATGAGTCATCAATTGAATATAGAAGAACTCCTTCTGTTGTAGCTGCTGCAAAGCTTCGCCCTGTTGGTGCAATTCTAAGGCATTTTGTTCGAACAATGGGCCTTCCACGGTTAGGCATGGATCCTGGTAAATCATAACCTAATGTCCCGCGGATTTGCTTGTCAACTCCTCCTTCTACATCGCTTTCATCATCTTCAATTAGATCAATCGGGCCAGCATCTGTCATCTTCTTCGAGTTTAAGAAGTCCAAAACTCCATCCAGAGAGAGATTGTGTGTTATTTGAAATCGGCGGAGTAACACCTGTGCAACATGAATCCAATTATACTACTATCACAGAAGAAACAAAAGAGAACGAATAAGACAACTTATTGCAGCTTTATGTGCAAAAGCAACGAAGCGAAATGTTTTTCTGTTTATTGTACCATTTTATTTTCAGGTTAGGAGGGATTTCTTCGTCAATCTCATCCTAAAATAATTAAAACTAGACGATGTGCACCCTTCAGTACCCGAACGACATGTTAAATTGAATTCCAATACCAATTGCTTTTTAGGCTAACTATGGAGGTATCACTTTCTAAATTTCTTATTGAAGATTTCAGAGAAGGTAAATAATGAATGCAAATTTCGGGCATGGAGCAAACGCTGTTTTGTGTCTTCAGAAGCCTTGCATCTAAATAAATTGAATTTGGGACTACAGATGCGAAAAACCAAATAATACACAAACAAAAAGTTCAGCAAAATGGAAGTTTGAGTCCTCATAAAATGCAAGACTCTAACCTGATCAGCAATATCATACATGCAGATGTACTTGCTGCTTCCCCCAGCTAATATGTAACTCCCATCAGCTGAATAACACAGAGTTGAGTTAGCTGCTGATGTACGATCAGTCATAAGACGTCCTCCAGCAATATCCCTACGTCCGTCAATAGTGTGCATTAACAAGCCATCAATCGGGTCCCAGAAAGAGATCTGACCATCTAATGTGCTGCAAGCTAATTGTTTTCCATCTGGACGGTAAACCACCGTAAGAACATCATGTGTATGAGAAAATGATTCAACTGAACCTTTTCCTCCAAATACATCCCATAATCGAACAGTCTTGTCCCATGATGAGGAAGCTAAGACAGCCTACTTGTGAAGAAACAACAGGTATCAATTTCCCAAGTGACAGCAGGTAAGAAAACAATTGCTACCAACAAGTCCTTAAAAAGCGGTAGCATATTTGTCACTAGTGAAGCTAAACTACATATCCAAGACAGGTGCAATCACGAAGTCAATTAATGAAAGAAGAATCATACCAGACCCAAGATATTAATGCAAAAAAATAAATTTCTAATCAAAACAATACAATAAAACATAGAGATTAAAGCAAGAGCAAATAAAAGAAAAGAGAAGAAGTAAACTCACATTTCCAGGAGAGAACATCAAGCCATGAACAGGACCTACATGACCACTAAGCACATCCAACAAGTGGCCTGTCTTCATTGTCCAAACAAATATCTATCGCACATTGCATTAAAGGATTGTCAGTGAACTGAGGAAGACGGAATAGTGGTAAAATTCTTCATTGAATGGAAATATACCTCGAATGAATCTAAAGTCCCGGCACAAATCACTTCACCACTTTGATCTGCTGCCAAGGAGACAAATTGACGAGAGGAAGGGGTCGTAAATGTTCTAAAATTCCTATAACGAAACAGATCCCAAGCACGAACAGTCCCATCCAGGGATGCACTTAAGAGACAGTGATTATTTGCCATGAAGTGCAGAGCAGTGACTGCATTAGTGTGCTCAGAGAATGTTACAAAACAAAAACCTGATGAAACGTTCCACACCTGCAACAAACATGCAGTAAACATCAATCGTGAATATGATTGCATGCATAACATAAGGTTTCAAAAACAAAATTTATGCACGAAATAACATGCAAAGATCTGCCAGCGAGCCTTCAAAATGTCCATTATGAGCAATTGCAAAAGGAAAGAAAGGCCAAATAGTTCTCCTAGTTCTGGTAGATAATAACAATAATTACTTAAGTCCTTCCTGCTAGTTTTGTAAGGAACTGATAAACACCCGAACTGATTCTGACTTGTAACATGATTCAAATCCTCTACCATCACAAATGAAGCCTTCTATTAGCTATCAATAGACAAATGATTGAATAAAACACATCGTATGATGAGTTCTTTCTGAACTACTTGAGTCGCTTAAAGAATCTAGCAACCGTTCTGGGTCTAATTAAGTCCCGTGTTGTGTTCTTTTGCTTTTGGATACTTAATGTTAACTATTACTGATTTGAACTTTGATTTTCTCTTCTTATTCCTTTTTCCCCCTTTCCCCATGCATAGCCTGTATAATTCAAACTATTACAGTTATTTGAAAATTATTCAATTCAAGCAATATGCATAGCGCCATAGCCTATATCATTTCTTAACCACAATAGCAAATACCAAAATTAGACAAGCTATAAGTTCTAAACAAAGTAGCAAAGCATATCCTTTCCAAAGTAAAATTTTCAAATACTCATTTACCTTGACTTTATTATCATCTGCCCCAGTAGCCAAGAGTTGTGAATCTGGGGAATATGCAACACAATTTGCATCGAAATAATGCCCCTGCTGCTTCAGTATATAACTCTCAGACCGCCACTCCCACACAAGCAACTGCCCTAACTTTGCACAACCAAAAGCCAACCAATTCCCCAGTTCATTAAACACAGCAGTCGTAATCTTCTCCCTTGATATTGACAGCAAATGTATACACACAAAATCAGGCATCTGGTACAATCCAAAAACTCCATTTGAGAACCCCACCACCACCATATCAAGGGCCCTGTGATAATCACAGGCAGACAACTTCGATGAAGCCTGGGTAAACCCATCCTTCCTCAACAACTCCCATTTCCGCAGGTGCAAAAGGTCCTCACTTAAAATACCATCCGAACCATCAAATTTTTTTCTCTTCTTCAAATTTTTATCAACACCTCTATTCTCCAAATTTTCTTCTGCTTCCCTCTCAGGTGTCTCAGGTGAGATAGGTTCCGAATTCTGCCCTTGAAGTTCATCAATTTCGTCACTATTTCCACTATAATCACTTAAACCCCAACTAAGAATATAACCATCACGAGCAACTGTATAAGCCTTCTCAATTCTATTAGTTTTCTTATCAACACCAAAAAAACAACCAACCACTGCATCTCTGTGACCCAGAAACAAATGCGGCTTACTTGAAACTCCCTTGACTTTGTTCACATTAAAGAGCCTCGCCGTCAAATCTTTTGACCCTACAAGTAAGTAATTTCCATCAGGACTCCATTCCAAAGCCGTCACCTTGTCTTCGCAATCTGCGAGTGTCCTCACTAACTCGAAAGCGAAAACTTCCTTCTTGAACCCCGGAGAACTCCAAATTTGAACCAATTTACCAGTAGCAACGGCAATATACGAACCATCAGGGCTAAATTTCAGGGTAGCTACTGGGTACTTGAAGGTGATACGATGTAAAACGGCACGGCGAGGGACGTTAATGAATAGGCAGCGGCGATTCTCGTCAACGGTGAGGAGGAAGGTCCCGTCCGGGGAGGCAGCTATGCGGGTGATATTCGAGGATGCCTGAACGGGAAGGGTGAGAGTATGGGACTTGAGGAGGTCGGTGACGCAGACACGGTTACCCACCGGTGAGATCAGCGTTGTATCCTGTGTGATGACGGCATCGCCGCCGCGGTAAGGCGCGCCCAGAAGGTTTTGAAATCGGTAGTTCATGGGCAGAAATTGATTGGCTTGCAAAGAAAACGAGGGAATATAGCTTAAGAATTGCCTAGGAGCATGCGTTGTTTCTAGGGTTTTGACTTTTTGACTTAGAAGGTCGCAGGGTTTTAGCCTTTAGGGCAAGATTTGGATGGGCATTGCGGGCCCGGACAACCGACACCCACGACGACAGAACCGTATTGGACTAATGTAGCGATACCTGACATAATTTGTATTTAAAATTCGAAAATCGCTCATATAAGGTTTGAAAATGATAATGATTTTGATTTTTTATAAAATTTATTATGATTTCGAGTCTGTTTTAATATTTGATATCGAATTTAGAATATCTGAACTTATTAATAAATGGTTAGCATATCCGCACCAAAACTGGACTGAAATTGTACCTAGAACCATAATCGACTCGATCCTACCCTACTCTTAATTACAAGTAAATTGTTAAAAATATTAGTAAATATGTTAAAGAAATTATTTGAATCTTACGCGTGTATAAAAAAATAAATCACTTAACCACTAGTGTAATTGTTTATTTTTTTTATAAACTTTCATAATTTATAAATATATATTGAGTGTGGAACTTGAGTGTGTGTAATAACGTGATAAATGTCAAATGGATGTATAATGGATATACTTAAATTAATAAATAAATAAATTAAATTACACTATTAGTAAAATATTTTATACTAATATATGCATTGTAAATCATATTATATAAAGGTACACTACTAGAATGTTAAATTATATAATATGATAATTCATACTAAATAAAACAACACAATAAAATGTTGAGTGTCTCTAAATACACTCATTTGTTCTACTATATATACCACCATAACCCAACAAATTCCCTTCAAACTATACACAATTTATCATATACTACATGCACCATCCTCCCCTTTTGACTCATCATCTCTACAACTTTTTTTATACTTTTTATATTATATTGTCTTTTATGTACAATAATTAAATGATGGTGAATGTGTGTGAATACTTTTTTTCTTATATGGGGCCATTAGGCTCACAAATTGTTTTTTTGGGGGTATTTATGTATTTTGATTACTTTTTACAATTTTTCTCAATAATTAAAAATATTGAACAACGAAAATATGAAATACTTTTATTTCAAAATTTATATATCAATACGAGTACATTAATCATAACTTAAATCTATAGTTGATTGAGATGCCTTCATCAAATGAACAAGTTTCTAAAAATCACCTAGTTGTTTCTCGTTTGATGTCACCCATTTAGATGCACAATCATACTTATAGGGAAATCATTGGATCATAATAGGAGACATTAAAAAATCCGTAAAAAGTAATCGAAATACCTAAAATACCAAAAGAACAAAAAATAATAATAATAAATTATTCACAAACATTCACCATGTTTTAATTATTGTACATAAAAGACAAAAATAATAATTATTATGGAGATGATCAATGAGAGGGTGGTAAATAAAGTAGATGATGGGTGGTGTAGAGTTAGAAATAAATTTGTTGGGTCAGGATGATGTATAAAGTAAAACAAATGGGTGTATTTAGAGGCTCCCTATAATGATACTTTTTTTTAAGGTGAAACTCAATATATCATTCCATAATCTTTGTAGATTGGATTTTGGAAAGAGGATTAAATGTTGATGATTTTTCATGTTTTTTTTATAATTATTTTTGTTAGGTTGTTAATGTGTAAAGTGTTGGGTTGAGTCTTAGTTATTAGGTGGTGGTTACTTGCTCAATAAGTAGTTCTTATTATTTAGAATAAGACCAAGTCTTTAGGAGTTGTTAGTGCATGGTGGTTGTTGTTCCATGATTTGTTTCCTTGATTCTTGCTTCTGTAAGCTTTGCACTAAATCAAAATTCACATAAAGAATAATATGGTATTATCTTTTAGTTGATAATCTATTCAGAGATCTTATGTTCCCACAGGCAAATGCAAACGGTGTTTTACTTCCAGCCAAATGAGTACGCCTCTTCTGTAACTTTCCCTTGAAGGAATCCTATCTGTCAGGAGCCCCGTCTCCTGAGTTAGTATATCAGATCCTGTCTAGGTTTCACTGGTAATCGTCTATCGAATATTTTATCGTTTAATTTTTGTCTTTAATAAACATAATATGCAGTTTTGGTAATCTTATCTTTACCCTGTTGGATTGGCTGAGAAGTTTTGCAGTTTTGGTTTTTGATGTTTTTCTATTCATTTATTGTTCAAATTCGTCAGTCGAACGTATGTACGGTTGGACTGGCTGAGAAGTTGGATTCGTCTCCCGAACTTAGGCTAGCTACTTGTACTTCTTTTGAAGTGAGAACAAGAAAGTATTTTTTTTTTTGATAAAATTATTCTGTTTAGGAACTTTTGATTGCGGATTATAAATTCATGGGTAAAAGGGATTGATGTCCTTGTATTTTATGTTTTTAAAATTTTGTGTATTTTCTTCCATGACCATGCCTGTGTCATTTTCTTGCCATGCTTGTTGGTTTTAGGTGCACCAAAAATTGTAATGCAAGAATGCTTCCAATTGTTCCTGCACCAATTGATGCACCCTTCTGTTGATCGGTGCAGGTTATCACAGTAACGCAATGGCAAGGGCATTAGCAAATGTATTGTTGAAGGGCATTGCAGGTCTACCAGCTGCCCATTCTACATCTTTAAGAATTTGAGCTCTTTCTGTACTGCAAGTTTATTTCAGTTTCTAAGATTGTTTTCAATTAATTTTTGTTCTCTATTTATTGGTCAAATGATGAAAAGGAAGGGTCTTCTCATCTTCTTGTACGTTTGGAGGGAAGGGAACCATGGAATTTTTCTATCACTATTTAATATTTATGTAGTGTTTCTGAAAGGATCACTGTTGTTGGATTTTGCATTTCTCCTTAGTTCCTACTTTTGTTCCTGCTCTGAAAAAGTATTTTGCTGCTATAATATTTTGGTTTTAGGATTTTTCATAGGCTTTTTGACTACTCTGAGAAACTAGTTTGCTGCTATACTCCAGCAAAAAACATGATTTGGCTACAAGTAGAGAGTTTGTTGAAGCATTGTTGTTTGTCTCACTTATTCAGAGAAATTGTCAAGTAACACACTTAACTTAAGTCCTAGCTATGTTTTTTAAAATTTTCTCTTAAATCCATAACCAGTCAAGTATGTTCATTAATTTTCTTTTCTGTCTGTTGCAGACTTGCAGTAAGACAAAAGTTTGGGCTCACGCCCTTAAATTTTGGTTTTCCGGTGACTGTACGTAATTTCAACTTATGTATGTAATTTTCTTCTAATTCTAAATTTATCTTGAAAGCTTAGGTTAGCATTATTCTCAACTTCTTGTTGCTCATTTGATCCTTACGTCTCACAAATAAGTTCTTACAAAAGATGCTGAATTTGAATGATGGTAGGAGATGACAATGCATGTGTTAGAGTTTGTGACCCAAATTCAGTTTGGTCTGATCCGAAAAGTTCGTTGTGCAACAAAATTTGAGAAGAAATTTTTGGGAATTTTTGGAGTCTGTGATGGGACCGTCACTCAATTATCTCTTATACATGTTTTCTCCACATAGTGAAATCCTCCTGCTCTGCTCGTGGTTTTTCCCTTTAAGGGTTTTCCACGTAAATATTTATGCTCTTGATTCTTTATTGTTGTTTTTGTTCAAACTGTTTTTCTATAGCATGTCTGGATGTACATTTTTCAAAAAAGAAAAGGAAGAAGTATGCTTGAATGTACACGTCCATGTTCGATTAACCTGTGTCAGTATGATATATTCCAGTGTCACCTTCAAATATCTTCTGATGCTGTTTTAATGACCCAATATTGGCGTTAACCCAATTTTCTTTCAATTGGTATAGGTACATGCATAGCTTGTCCATAGTGGTTTGAGATACTGAACTACTATGCCCCATGATCCTGATAATCATGATGATTTTAAGCCGAATAATAAAATTGAGAATTCTGATTTTTGTATGACTGATGTTGTTGAGCAGGTATATATGTAATTTATTGTATTAATTTTACATCCACGTACCATATCTCTTCTTGGCTAAGGGAGTCTCTATTATGCAAAATATGCATTTTTTAACCTCCAATCTTCCTTTGTAGGAAGTCAAAGACAACCCTATAATGGTTTACTTGAGAGACAATCCTGATTTTCCTTATCGTGTTGGATCCGGCGACCTAGCCTTAGAAGTGTTGATGCAGTACAGAATGTTTTCTGATGTTTAGTTTGATCCATGAAATTTTGTCCTGCACATGTGCTCAATTATTTAATTGTCTCTATGTGATTATGCCCATAGATTGATCCTGATAACAAAGTATCACTGGTCTATGAGTTAAAGTAAACAATTTAGAAATAAAAAGATCTAAGTTTTTGGTGTATTGTTAAATATCTGCTTTGTGAATGTTTGTCTACCTTCTGATTTCTTTGGTACAGAATCCTTTATTTTGTTCATCTCCAAGAACTACTTCTTGCCTATTTTATGAAAGATGTGACTTTTTTGCAGAAAACGTTTGCTTGTGTTTATTGTGCTTGAGAGTTGCCGAAATTGAGTGATAAGATGTTCACTAGGTTTCTTCGATTATCATCTAGAATAGTAATTCCGCACTCAATTTTTTCTAGAGCACTAAAGCTGACTTTTTTTAACCTATAAACTAAATGGCTTTGAGTCTAAAAGAAAAGGGCAAGAAATGTTTCATTCCATTTTGGACTAAAAGTCTATGCTTGATTGTGATTGCAGTTTGTTAAATGATGATGACAGATTTCTCTCTAACTTGTCTCCACTTCTCATAACGCTACTTGTACAGAAGTTCCCTTGAGTGTTACATGGATCCGGAACGATCCCAAACTGGTAACTACAGTGAAAACCTTCAGGTAAGTTTGTATTGAGTTATGCCTGGAGTGTAATTTTCGTCTTGTAAACATCGCTCAAGTTTTTCTCAGAACTTTCTATAGGATACTTCGATTTCAATTTACAAATGCCTTCTGCAAGTATCGATCGATCCAATTCAGGAGGACCCTAGTTTAGACAGTTTTTCTATCTCTATTGCCCATTGATCTTATTCAGCTTATCTGAATGAATGTCTATCATCATGATTATTCTGTGATTACCAAAGTAGAAGGTTTAGCTATCCCTTGATTCAGTGTTTCCATGGGATCTTTGTCAAGCACAAATCATCATGCCCCTGTCCAAAAGTTTGTCTTTCTTATGAAATGATTTTCAAAGAGGATCTTTTTTTGTACAAGCAAGTTTCATTATTGATTTTGTGTTTGTCTTACTCGTTCTTTTACTGTCACAATGTGCTTCTAAAAGTATGTTATTCTGTTTCTCACATTCCATGTTCTTTCTATACAGTCACGGCCCCACGTTTCCTCAGATTTTTATCAAGGGGGAGTTCATTGGCGGTGCAAATATACTTCTCAAAATGCATCAGGTTAGTTCTTTCAACTCTTCACTCCCTCAACATGTAGTGCATATTTCATTCTAATGCCAATGTCTTTGCAGACCGGAGAACTGAAAGAAAAGCTCAAAGATATTGACGATTTAAGGATGCGTTTATTATCCAATTGTATTTTATTGAAAAATACTGCACTTTAAACTGTCAAAAATGCTGTGAGACTAAAATGTTATGTATGGAGTGTTTGATTTATTTTTCTTACATTAGTTTTTTGTTATGATATTTTATATGAAATGAGAAAAGAGGACATTGTAATAAAATATTAATAATATGAAATAAATCTTTAAATTAGACACATAACTAGAAGTGTTTCGTTCACTCCTATTGTTTCATCACTCCTACTCCTTGCCAGTGCTGGTTTCAGTATATTTGCAGCATCCAAAGCCTGTCCACCACCGCCAGCTCCAATTAAGGTATGCAGTTCATCAATGAAAAGTATCACCCGTTCATTACTCTTACTTCTTCCACCACCTTTAATAGTCTTTCCTCAAATTCTCCACGATTAGACGTGCCGGCTATCAGATGTCCTATGTCCACGTAAAAAAACCTGCATAATATTGGACAAAAGTGTCAAAAGTTATATAATACGTTTGTCCAAAAAAATTGGTACTGTTGCATTGACTATTCCTTAGAACAAAACTTCAACCACCACAGTTTTTCCAACTACAGGATCACCTGTGAGACAAGGGTTGTTTTTTCTTCTTTTGAAGAGGATATGCATTGTTTGCTCGATTCTGCTGTGGTCTTCTTAAAGAAAAACAATCACCATTGACAAGTGATTTCAACAAGGTACACAAGTTGATCAGGAATTCTTGTGTCTTCTTAAAGTGCTTGTACTTTTATCATTTTCTTCTTAAACAAAATGAACTACCACAACTATTTCACAAAAAAAGAGAGTCATGAAGTTATGAATGAATAGGCTTTGCCTCATTGTTGAACTCTAGAAGTACAGACAACACGTAATCTTATAGTGGTATTCCAGCTAACATCAAAACACGCAAATGGGAAAATGTATATTAGAACTCTCAAAAAGGGTCAAACCATTGTAGAATTCTATAGAAAATTTCTAGCAAAATCAAGAAGAAAATGATAAAAGTACAAGCACATGAACCAAAGCACAAGCACCCTGTTACCTGGTGCTACCCCAAAAGAATTCCCAACTCAGAATTGTGGTTGCTATTCAAATGGAATAACAGCACAAAGCACAAGCATATGGAGCATTGCAATATACATAAGATACTGCTATCAAGATATTGTATCCTTCCCTATCGATCTCAAGAATCTATTTCCCTTCATAAAGCTATAACTATGCTTCCCAAACATCGCAAAAAATAAAGGAATAGAAGCTAATTCCATGCATCTGCTTGTTACATGGCATGAACATTAATGATGCCAAAACCCTATAGAATCACAGTAGCAGCTAAAATCCAAAACCAGAGTTCCTATATACAAATATATGAATCGCACACCCAGATCTTTAATAAAAAACCAGATCTTTTAACTTACTTCTTTATACATTGTTGATAAAAGTTTCAAAAAAAATTGGAGTCCAGTAGGAACCTATTCAAACACTAATCACTCAGAATGAAAAAAAAATCCAGGTCTAGAAAGAGACAAACCTTCCTTGACAGTGCACTAACCCAGACTTTGTGAGTGTTTGGTTGCAGAGAAAATGAGGGAAGCAAGAATTGCTTAGGAGCATGCATTGTTTTTAGGATTTGACTTTTTGATTTGGATGGAGATTTGGTGGTAGTGTTGTGTCGCATTATGGTTTCGGACCTGGACAATCACAAAGACAGAACCGTATTGGACTTCATTTGAATTCTGTCTAGGGATTATGCGATCTGATTTTGTTTAAGGGGCTCATTTGAGTCATTTTATTGAAGTACCAAGGGCTCATTTGAGCCATTTTTTAACATATGAAAATCCAGGTCAGCATTTAACCGCCAACTCAGCATTTTTGGATGGAAAAAACATAGAAGGGCTAACATTAACTGTTTTAGTAAGTACAAGGGTTTATTTGGTCCGTTTCAAAGTACAGGGGCTTAAGTGGTTCAAAAGTTAAAGTATAGGGGCCTTTTCAAAATTTGTCCCTTTAAACTTTAAATAACGCATTGGACTTGACCTACGACAAAGTCGAACCACTAGAGAAAGAGAAACCCTATTGGGAAATACATTCATGGTCATGGTTGTTCCTACTAAGCCTAAAACGTGATTTACATATAGAAATTTATTTACACTCCACTGTTTTTTAATTATACATAAATATATTTTTTACTCTACAAAAATTGAAATACATATAATCTCATTGGAAGTAACCAAAAACTCATAAAACCTAAAAAATGCACTCTTGTGATGGGGAAACGTTAGTGAAGATAGATCATATATATTTGTCTAAAATACTGTCAATTTAGTAGTAAAAAAATCAACAAAAGGCGTGACAAAACATTCAACTTCATCCCGCCGAATTTAGATACAACAAAAATTAGACGGAGATGTAAGACGGAGAGGACATGCTCAACATGTTCCACAAAGCAAATATGCTTGTGTCAGTGTTATTGTGGTAGTGAGACATTGGAGTGTGATAATTCTGTATCTTAAAAAAAATGATACTTGTTGAGGTGTAGTTAGAAAAGTTGTCCTTTCAATGGGATCATATTTCGGCCTTCCTTTCAACATATATTTGGACATGGATTAGCTTTATGATGGGCTGCGTTCCTAAAAGGCTAAAGTCCATACTTTTCTCTCTTGGAGATTTATGGCTGAAAGTAGCCCAATGGACCAAGCCCATCCTCAATGAAGATCGGGAAAAAAATCCGACAAAGCATTCCCGCTCGAGGAAAGGGTTTCAAAACCTCTGCATAAACAACGTTGTTGCCCTGCATTGCACCCTTTCGAGAAAAACCACATTACGTAGAATGCCGGATTTTATCAGGTTTACGAAATTCTTACTCCATGGACTCCCCTGAACGTGATCGCCAGCCGGTCGCGTCATCAGTGGAGGTAACCCTTCCCCGCTTTTCTTGGATGATATTATGTTTTCTTGTGCAGTATAATCAATCAATTCTTTTCGTTTCTTTTTATTTTGTTGGTATGGTCGCTCTTTGATATGAATGAGAGTACATATTAAAGAGCTTAATCTAAAATTCAATTTGGGTTTATCATGCAATGGAGACATATGATCATAGAGAGGCTCACTGTGGTGAGTGATCATTCTTTTCGATTTTTTTTCCCAGGTATTTTTGATACAGCTATTGAATTGAATTCTTGGAAATATTATTCTGTTTCCCCAAATTTTTCTTGCCCCATTTGAAGAATCTAAGCAATCCTCATCTTGGTCTCAATTATTCTATTGTTTGAGGCGGAAATCAATATGAATTGTTCTTCCAGTCTTGGTTTGTGGATATTCCTACAGTTTGAAGATGATCATTGTATTTTTGATTGTTATAGGGTTGGTAATTTATTGCTTTTGTTTGTACATATCTATAATGTTTGTTTTGTGATGATTTTGACATCATCTGCCGGACATGGCGTTCAACTTTGCAATTTATTCATGAGATATTAAACTATGTGGATAATTATAAGTAACTTGTGCGTTTGATTATTTACTTCTGCTTCTTTTATCCTTGTAGGATTCTCCTCTAACTTGTTACCTTAATACACTCTCCCCTCTAAAGCCAGTTAAGGCAGTGCCCTTCTCACAAAGGTTTACAGAAATTAATTTCGCAAGCCCACCACCCGTGTTCAAATCACCCCATTTAGATCTTCAGCGTGAAACCGGTTTTCTGAAAAGGTCTGAAATACCTTATTTCTCTTCTCTTCTGTTTTTTTTTTTTTTTTTTTTGTTGGTAGGGTATCACCGTATCATGTAAGTTAGTCTTAGTCTTTATTCATTTCAAATTTAAATTCATTAAGTCTGCTTTCCATGACCCAATGTTTCTCTCATCTTTTCCAGAGAAAAGATTGTTGGAGGAGGTTTGGTTGTTCATGGAGAATCTGATAGCCGACTGAAGCCAATTATGGTTCCATGTTCTCAAAAGGAAGTTCAGTTGTCAGGTTCGGATGTCAATGAACAAGCTGAAAGCCAACTGAATCCAATACCGATTCCTTTCTATCAATGGGAGGACCAATGGGACGGTTCTTTAGGATGTGTTGATGAATATCTGGTTGATCCCAAGGAAGTGGGCGACTCTCTGAATTCTTTGCAAGCACAAGCAGCTAGTGATGGTCCACAATTTTCACAGAGTGGTTTTACTGGTACAGAAATAATCATCCCGAATTTAGACGGTGCTAATCATGTTGGTGCTGAAGCTGGACGACTGAAATTTTCATTGGAATATGAAAATAAGTTTCCTTCTAATTTACTGAAAGTGTTTGAGAGTGCAGTGGACAATAGGAACTTTGAAAGGGATGCTAATGCGTTCCCGGAGCTTAATCCAATGAAATTTAATTTTCAAATGGAGGCATGCAATTCTCTGACTCTTCAATCTGGAGGCTCTCATGACAAACAATATACAGCTCAGGTGAACAACAGATTGTAGATATGGTTTCTACTTTTTATAGTGAAGTGCATACATGAGTGTTGACGGTTGATCATAGATGAAAGAAAAATCCTCATGTTGTAGGTTTCTCAGAATGTTATGTTGCAGACTGCTGGTGGTCCACATAAAGAACGGGATAGTAACTATCCACAGTTTCTTGAATCTCTTGATAGTGTCGAGGCATATGAAGGAAGTGCAGAGAGGTCAAAAATATCAGAAGGACCTGCAGAGGTACAACTTAAATACTCTCTTCTTCTGAGCTACTAATTGATGACATTTTCCTTTGTCTTTTCATGGTTAGATGATATACTTCTACGAGTTCTTTTCAAAGTTATGCCCTATTTGGCTATTTCATACCCTGGGAAGTTCTGTTTCCATTTTGTCTTCCATTGTCTTGACTTGTAGTTAAAGTCTTTGTCCAATGCTGACTTGTGGGTTGAAATTTATTTATTTATTTTTTAAAGAACTAGATGTTTGTATATTGTCATTTGAAGATTCATTTAAAAAATTTCTGACTCTCTGAGCTCAATGCCTCAAACTGATGTCTTGCAAACAGGTATAGAAAATAGTCTAATGCATCATCATGCATGGTGATATATGATAATTATTAATCTTGATTTCAAACTGCCATATATTACTATTTTTGTGATTGCATAGAGACGTATTTTTAACCATAAATAGCCGTATCTACTTTTTCATGCCCATTTTGGTTTTTGGTGTTCCACAAATTTGCAGGCTATTTTGTTTCAAGAATTCTTTCATAAAGCCCTATGAAGTTCTGATAAACAATAATTTATTGCTCAAGAAATCTAACTATTTTAAATAGAATTATCTGATGCCAGGTATATTTCTGTAGTAACATACTTTACACCATAGAGTTCCTTTTACATCATCATTGATGATCGAACTGGAAGAATTTGACAGTTCTTTCCAGTGGATATTTCACTTTAGTATCTGGTAAAGACTATGGTGCTGCCAAAAAGCAATGACTTTTGTAATTGTTATTTTATTAATGAAACATTTTTTTCATGTGAGTGTAGGATGTTGATCGGAACCAACGTGCTATACGTAGGCATCTTCAGTTTGGGGCTACTACAAGCATCATCGATAATCAAAGTAATCCAACTAAAGCAATTGCGAACTCAATGCTTCCAAAAAGCTTTGGAAACTTAAAGGATTCGGTTCCATTTTCACATATTGAATCCACTAGAATCTCCAGTAGTGGGAAACCAGTCAGCTATCACAATACTGTAACTGCCACTTCCTCCTTCTGCCCACCTGAGTTTGTTGAATCAACTCGAAATGCTGGAGACCTTCCTGTCCCAGATTTCACTCCCTCTAGTTTAAGTAGTATGGCAAGATGCGTATCTATGCATTCAGATATGTTTGCAAGCAATCACTTGGCTGGTTATATGAGTTCTCAGGAGAAGATTCTAACGACCGATGAGGGCCAAAATTTAGAAAATTACTCAAACATCAACTCAGTTAGTGCCATTGCAGCTAAAATTAATGGTCATATGGGTGATGCAGAGCAAGAAATGCCTGCTATTGAGGCTGCCACTTCTGCCAGTTTACCAGTAGCTAGCAGGTTTGAAGACTTAAACGAAGAAAGTTCACAAAGAAAGAGATTAAAGTACACATTTAGAATATTTAGTGGAACAATTTTATTCTCTATTCTACTTTCATATTACTTACTCATCCTGTTTATTTCTGTTTTATTCAGAAAGAAAGTAACAGAAGCAAGTGAGAGCGAAGGCTGCAAACGTTGCAATTGTAAAAGGTCCAAATGCTTGAAACTGTAAGTATACAGGAAGTACACATAGAGCATGACCCAAAAATTCAAAACTTTTGAGCAGATTTTTGGAACTGCATTGAATTCATTGTAAGGACTATCTATTGCTGTTAAAAAAAATTCTTGCTCTTTGTGCTTGGCAGGATGAAGCTCATTATGTATTGAAGTCTTTGACTTGAATGTTCTAGTTGAAAAAACCTAGTATTATGTCTTTTACACCATACTATTTTGGATACAGGTTTCGAGATGATGATGATGGTAATTGTATTCTGCACTCCTTACAGTCAATTTTTTTTTTGTCTTTGTGCTTGATGGGTTGAAATACAGAATATGTTGGTTTCATGAGTTTTATCTTTCTTTATGGAGCTTTCGTTGATGGAGAAAGAAAAACACTACTTGTCCAAAACATCGCACCGAATCCTGTTATATTTTGCATTTGTCAGTTGTTTTATGTTTCTTTTGTCATTGGCAGGTATTGCGAGTGTTTTGCAGCAGGCATTTACTGTGTGGGATGTTGTGCATGCACCGAATGCTTTAACAAGCCTGAATATGAGGAGACTGTGCTTGATACACGACACCAAATTGAATCCCGTAATCCCCTTGCATTTGCTCCAAAGATTGTCAAGTCTGTTACTGACTCTCCAGCAAATTTAGTGGTTGTCCCTCCTTACTCCTTAAAGGTTTTGTCTTGTTAATTAGCCTTGTGGAAAAATTGTTTTGAGCTTATTAAACTCTGCAGGAAGATGGGAACCAGACGACACCATCCTCGGCCAGGCACAAAAGGGGCTGCAATTGCAAGAAGTCAAAGTGCCTCAAAAATTATTGTGAATGTTTCCAGGTTCATTTTGATGTTTGCTCCAAGCGTTTGTTATGCCAGAAACTACACTGTCACTTTTTCAAGATGCTTTTTCAGACCCCGCTGCATTGACTTCCCAAGTGAAAAATGGCATGGTTGTTCTAAAAAAAAGAAGTCAGGCTGGTGGTTTCTTGTTTTTTCTACAATGAAAAAGAAAACAATGCACATTATCACAAGAAATGGAAGTCAGAATAGCAGGTTGGACTAGAGTAGTTCGTGTTTAATAAATTCTAATAGAAAACTTGTTTGCTCTTATTAAAGGCTAGAGTTGGATGTTCTGATGCGTGTCGATGTGAGGGATGCAACAATCCTTTTGGTCAAAGAACAGGTTAGGTCTTTAATATTTGGTCTCCCAGATGTTGAGTTTCACTATCTTGCAGTCCATGCATAAGTCAGTGCTAAATAGGCTAAAAGTTTCTACTTTCTAGTGAAATTGGATGCATAAAATTTTGCAGGAGACAATATTTTGTAGCAAATACTTTTTTGCTTTTCTGACTTACCAGCACTTCTCCTTCATAATGCTGCATTTACAGGAGCAGAAAGATGGGAGGATCCATGCCATCAGAAACTTGATACCAAAGATAATGTTACTGTCGATTCCATCAAGGCTGGCAGAGTGCAGTGCTCACCAAATTGGGAAGAACTTGCAAATATAATCCATGGAACTCCATCCGAGCCACATCAGTACTTGGGAGCTGTGACTTCTTCCAGTAGTCCCAATGCCGGGAACTCCTCAAATGTTCCACAAATTGATCAATATTGCGGAATGAGTTACCAGCCTTCAGTCGGTTACCCTCCCTGGAGTTGTTCACCATCCGAGGGCATGCCCCCAGAGAAACTTGGTTGTCAAATTCCTCTGTATGGCATACTGAAGGATGGTGACACACCTGAGATACTGAGGGTAGCTTCCACTTCCCCCAAGGCAGTCAAAGATTACTCCCCAAACAAAAAACGTATATCGCCACCTCAACATCAATCACAGGGATCAAGGTCAAGCTATTTACCTAGCTTGAGAAATGGCCCCAAATTGGTTTTGCAATCCATGCCCTCTTTCCCACCTCTCACCCCATACGCCAAATCTAAAGATTGCTTTGACGGGACTCAGGAGTATCATAGAGGAGGAAGCACCAGCAGTCAGTGAGCAGCATGCGCATAGTTGGTGTAAGTCATTAGATTGTCATTTCATCTTAAACTTTTATTAATACAAAAAGGCATTGCTTCTTGAAAGCAAACTAAATTATCTCAAATTCTATTATTCTTTTTTTCAGGTTGAAAGCCAAGAAACTGCCTGCAAGTACAGAAAAATGAAACCTTTATGCTATTTCTTTGCCATGCCAGAAAATTTCTTGGTAGTCTATTGAAGTAGCAAATGGAATAAATACTTCATTGATAAAGATAGTTACTTCCAAAAGATCAGTTACATAGAGGAGTTTGATAATCTTGTACATATTTTGTCATCTTATCGATGACATTTTTGGTGGATTTTGTCAATATTGGTTATTTGGTTACCATGCATTGCTGCAGTAGAAATAAATTCTTTTCTTGATGAACGTATATGGTCGATAAATAGTAGTTAATCACAATTATATACGTCCATCAATATCTGATAAGATATGAGAACACTGATATCTAAATCCACAATCACCAGATGGGCATTGTCGATAAGGGGAGGCAAGGAGAGAGAGAGAGAATCAAAATTTCACTAGCTGAAATATCATCAGGTAGTGCAAAATGTTTTGAAAGTAAAATTGACTACTAAGTACCTTAATATGTTTTACAAAAGAAATGTGAGAGATCCAAGTTTGATTTGAAACACCAGTGCGAGACAACCAAAGAGCATTGGTTTGTGTATTCCATATACCCCATGAACCATGTTACTCGACACCTACTCTTACATATGCATTCCTTTTCCCTTTCACTGTTATTTTTCTCTATTCTTCCTCACAAGCTACAAGTAGAAAATGATTTTACACCATAAACAAACTTCCTTATTCTTCTTTCTCCACGTAACGTTTACATGACCAATACATTGAGTGAGAAATATAAGATTCACAAAACATTTTCTAAGAAATGGTGCAAGCTCTGTCCAAAAACATAAGTAGTTGTACATTTTAGATCTATTTGATTTCACTGTGAAGCAGCTCCCTCGCATAGAACCTATTCGAATGGGAATCTTGGTGAAAGAGGATCTCTACATCGAAAAGTTTGACATCTGATGAGCGCTCCTATCACATCCCCACCCCCAGTTGTGAAGTATGATAGTATGACGACATGCTCAATTACTTTCTTGTATAGGACATGAATGACTCTCTTCAAAATTTAGGAGTTCCAGAAGAAGCAAATTCACAATTCAAAGAGGTAAAAGTACAACACTCCACATCTCACAGAATGAAAGTCCATGGATTGGATTCTACTGGATAGCATGAGCCTACTTGCAATTATGAAAGGAAAAAAGAAAAAGAAAGAAATATTTCTAGCACGCATCTTCACCGGACAGACAGAAAGTTTAACTTGCCACCATCTTTAAAGAGAGGCAATGTTGGAAACTAATTTTTTTTCTGAATCTAGAAATAAAACACAATTATGTTATAAACACAAATTATATGATCCAAATTATTCGTAATTAGTCATTGGAACTTTGTGTACGTACTGAGTACATGCGCTGCTACTTGATGATACATTTTGTAGATCTCTTATATATGAGTACTCTTGTGAACATCAATTCAAAGCAATGTCTCCTTTTAAGCTTTCAAAAAATTTACTTGCATTATTTCCTGCAAAATTGGAAAAGGCATGTGTTAAATTGCTGAAGCAACGAATAAATTATACATATTTCTTAGTGAAGAGGGAGAGAATGGAAGCCAAAGGGACAAGCAATTGCCAAGATTAACACTTGATATATTGAAATATCTTATTACATATTTCTGATGACTTACCTCTCACTGCAGACTGTATTACTATGGAAGCCATCCGCAATTCAATGAAATCCCTCCGAGCAACGTGCCTCCGAAATTAGTGCTGGAATTGGAGCCATTAAAATGGTCAGATCACTCATTTTACAAATAAAATGCATGAGTGCGACTTGATTGGACAATAGGAACGAAAAGAAGATGTGTACCTTTTCTTTGTACAACGTCTGTATGGTTGTGTTCAGGTTGCCATTCCAGCGTACTGTTTCATCAGGAAATAATGCTACATGGAGACTCCGGAGCTTAAAAGCCGAAAGTCGTCCCTCGCAAAAAGTTTTCAGATTGGGGCATCTTCTCACAATTACTCTTTCCAATGATGGTAATTTGAAGGTAAGTTTCCCTGAGCCACAGAAGCTTGAAAGCTTTGGCATAGAATCAATTTCTAGTTTTTTCAGTTGGTGGAAAATAACATCATCCTCTGCCTCACCTTCCCCGACACATTCTATAATGGAGGTCATCATTTTGCATCCCGATACCTCCAATTCCTGGAGGTGCATCATACTTTTAGCTGTCGAGGAAGACATTAAGTAATTCAATCCTTTACAGTGTGATACCTTCAGTCTAATCAAATTGCAGAATGACAGCATTGAGGACGATAACAGGATTTTCAATCTGTCACATTTGTATACTCTCAGAATCTCGAGACAGCAAAATGTTGAGAGCTCTCCAGCGTCGCCAATGACTCCTCCATTTGGGAATATCTCACTGAAAGCACTGTTCCATACATCAAGTTCTTCCAAATTTGGCAGTTTCTTAAAGAAACCTGGTGGAAAAGAAGTGATGATTTCATCATGGAAGTCATGAACCTTAAGGGATTTTAATCTGTAAAACATTTCAGATCGAAATTCTCCATGCCACATCTCCTTCATCTTGTAATTCCAACTCAATGACAATTCTTCCAGGTTGGGGAATATATCCTGTCAAAATATTATGTAAATGTAAAAAATAAAAAAAGAAGCAAAGGAGTCATTATTCACTCAACATGCTAGCTTAGTGCAATAAAACACATAAATATATAAATTTGACACTTCGCTTCACATAATTTAAACATGCAGCTATTATGCACATGTATGAGATTAATTCTTTTTTTTTTCTTTTCTGAAGAATAAAGGTAGGAGGGGTGCAACATAATGGTGGAGTTCTTAATGATGTTCAGGCATGAAATGTGAAGTTTAGATATTATAAGCAGAGAGTTTTAAGTTCAAACCTTTTCATGCAAAAAAAGAGGTTGCTCATCATGCGCCCCTTCTTGGACATTCGAACGTTCAGAAGCAAATATTTTCAGTTTGCCACATCTAACAACTTCCAATGTCTTTAACAGTGGCCATTCTGAGGTATGAACTCTAGGGTAGAAACTTCTTAGTGTTGGCAGGTCTCGAAGTGTCAGGGAAGTGATTTTTGGGAACTCGAACCTTACATCCGCATCCACCCCTTCCATTGCAACAATTTTCTCAACAACCCTACAATTCCAAATATGTAAGCTCTCAAGTTCCTGAAGACCAGTGCCGATAGAGAGTGGAAAAATATATCTTAGACTTGGACAGTCATAGATTCTTATGGACTTTAGTTTTGTAATATGCATCTCCAAAGCATGTGGCCCTTCCAAATCAAATATCACATCCATTGACTTGCAATCTATTATCTTCAATTCTCGTAGGTTCTGGAGTCTTGTCAGCATATTAGATGGAAAAATGTTCGGCAGATTTTCACAGTCCTTCAGCCAAAGACGGTATAGTTTGCAAAAGGAATCTGGGGCGAGTTCATTGTGCCATATTCTTTTCAGGTTAACGGACCAAATGCGTAATCTTTCAATGGCAGGGAGTTCCACCTATAAAAATGATTCTGATAACTGCATTAGCTAATAATCCAAAAGAACGCAATACAATATGAACATATTCAAGAATATTACTCAACCATCAAAGTAAAGAAAAGTAACGAAACAAAACAAACCTTTTCATCAAAAAGTGGAGGTGGGAGGTCATCATTGCTGACTTCCTTTTCTTCAAAGATGAACGACTTCAATTCAGGGCATTTTCTTATAACCATAAAAGACAAGGATGGGAATTTGATGGAATTTCCTGTGTAGAATCTTTTCAGTTTCTGAAGATCTTGCAGACCCAGACGACTCAATTTTGGAAAGATCATCGAACCTGCCACTCCTTCTATTATCCCTTCCATTAATTTACATTTTCTTACCCAAAGTTCTTTGAGTTGAATGAGACTAGTGACCACGCCAACGGGGAATAAGAACTTTAAATTATTACAACCCGAGACTTGCAAATCTCTCAAAGTCTCAAAACAATGTGACATTACTAGAAGACTGTAGTCCCATATTTTTTCAGTACCAATAGAAGATAGGACTAACTTCTCCAAGTTGGGAAACACTATCTGCATATACACAAGAGAATGTTACATCCCTGAATGTTCAAAAAAATAGACTACTTCGTGGATAAAGTTTCTATCAATGCATCTTTATCACTAAATTATATATGACGAAAAAGATTAAATAGTGTCATCTCAACTAAGTCTTGCGGATCTCATATAATTGTAATTGAGAGACTTTTGTTTCCTCTGCATAATTATGGATCAAATTCTTGCTTAATCTATTAGATAATTAAATTCTGTAACCAACAAAATACGATTCGTAAAAATATATAAATAGATGCGATAAAAGAATAAGAAAATGTACCTTCCCATTTAGAAGTGGGATGGGCTCATCCTTTATCATAAGTTGTATGTTTTGAGACGACCCTGATGAGTTCCCTGTCTGCAACTTTTGTTTTAAAATCTTCGCCTCAGAGCAGAAGCTAGAGATCTTCGGTAGAAATTCTAGACGTAGAGAGTGTACTTGCTTTAATTCAGTCACAATATGGCACCCGCCATCCTCTTCACTTTCGCAGGAGAAAATCTCCTCCATGTTTTCACAATTCTCTACTTGGATTTCTTGCAGTTGCAAGAGTTGGGATTTGGCAATAGTGAATGAGAAAAGGTTCTTCAACATGTCACACCTTTTCACCTTCACAATTTTCAATTTACTAAACGACTCTACTCCAAGTTGGCCGCGACATATCATCTCAAGGTTAATCAATTCTGCAAGAGACAATACCTCCAAGCTTGGAAAAATGTGACAAGGAACCCTTGTGTTTGAGTTTACAATGTATTGGAAGTTGTGACCACTTTGGACATGTAAACATCTCAATCTTGGAAAACCTTCCCTGTCTAACTTGCAAACACTGTTAACACCACCCAATTCATCGAGATATAGATCTTCTGTTTTCTTCAGCAATTCCTTAACATCAGGCTTCAAATGATTGTCTGTAGAGAGTTTGAGTTTCAACCTTTGTGAAGTTTCATACTCGCTTGACCAGCTCCAGTCCCAGCCATCTCCTATTAATATTTTAAATCTTTTTAACCTGACTGAGAACAAGTCATTCGGCATAATATTGGAATTCGGAATGTGAATGTCTAAGCTAGTCAGCTTAGACAACTTCTTCAACTCAGCAAGGCAAGCATTTTGACAATTATCTTCTTCGGCTTCCCAGTTTACAAAGCTTTCATCCATGGAAAATTCTTCTAATTGAGTCAGCGATGAAATGACATTTCGTGGAATCACTTCAAGATTAATACATCTGCTGACACATAACAACTTCAGACCAGTCAATTGCCTAATCTCTTCAGGTAAATGGGAGATGTCTGTATTCACAAAGCGAAGAACCTCTAGTCCAACTAGCTCTCCGATGATGGAGGTATCTTCCAACTCACACTCATCAAGAGAAAGAGTGCGAAGGTTTTCTAGACAACGAAAGGATGAAGGTAAAGATGGAAGTACTATATTCTTAATGTCTAATACTATAATTCCTCCCACCCCTTGGAAAAACGAACTAGGAATCTTCAAATAACGATTTTTGGAATGCAAAATAAATAACTTTAGCTCTCGACATTCCAACCCTTCAAGTAATCTGTGAATATGATTGTGAGGAAAACATATTGAAGAGAACTATGTAACCGTATTCCTTCTGGGCCATTCTTCCAATTCATCATGATATTTTTCAGTGAACATATTATGCTTTTCGCGTGCATATGACACAGCAAACATGCGAACCACATCATGCATTTTCACATAACCATTTTTTTTCACCATCTAATAACAAACATGCAAATTTAAGGTCTTCAACCAATTTATGTAACTCGTTTCTCCTATCTTCCAAGCGATCAATACCTTTGAAAGAATCAAGGCTGATGCAGTAGTTAAACAAATCCTCAATAGCATAATCAGTATTTATCAATAGACCACAAAGCAAGAACAACTGCTTGATCTCTTCACTTTCCAAGTGATTGTAACTCAACTCTAGAGCTGAATACACTTTCGCATCAAATTCAGCATGTTCTAATTTATACAAGGCTGCCTCCCAAGTACGTGAATCATCTTTATTTCTTGGAGCCATCGCAACTGCGGTAATCAAAATTGGCAAACCTGCACACCTTTTAGCTATTTCGACGGCAAGAGGTTGCAAATTGTGAGCTTTCACGATAGCACCTGCCATTTTCTCAAATAAATTCCAAGCCTCCCCGTCATCTAAGGCATCAACCCTGATGTTCAAACAATTAGTACCCATCTTGGTTAATACTTGCCCATCTCTAGATGTCATCAATATTTTGCATCCTTTGTGGTCATCCCCAAAAGGTATTCCCAACTCTCTCAGATCAAGACTTGCCCAGATATTATCAAGAATCACTAGAATTTTCATTTCTTTCTGCAAACGTTCATGCAACTCATTGGATCTCCCAAAAATTGTCTCCGCTTCGAATTTGAAGTGTATGGCTTCGGCAATTTCTCCTTGAACCCTTCTCAAGTCTAGATTTAAAGATACCTCAGAAAAAATCACCACATCAAAAACCCTGTCTATATTGGCTTGTTCAGCAGCTTTCTTCACAAGAGTAGTTTTGCCTACACCACCCATTCCCCAAACGCCAACCATGCTGACATTAGCATCTTTTAAGGCCTCCATAATTCTTTCTAAGTGGTATGCTCTTGATTCGAAAGTCTCATAATCCTTGATGGTTGCAAAACGTACTCCATGTGGAGCAGCACGATATGAAACACTAGTGAACTGCCCAGCCAACAGAAGATCGTCTACGGCCTTTGATACGTCCTTAGCTTTCTTACTAAGCCGGTACCTTGCCTTCACATTAGGACATAACCCAAAGAAACACCCTTTCTTTCCCCTCTCTATTTCCTCCAAAAAACTCTCTGCCGTCTTATCAACTGTTGCCACACGCTGTAGCCAGTCTTCAACGTCCCTTTCAATCACCTCCATCTTTCTTCTGGATGCATCATCAACTGCATGCTCAATTCTCTCTCTTAAGTTTCAGATTATGAAGCTGATCACTAAACTTATCTACATTCCTTTTGAAGTTGAACACATAACTAATTTGACGCTTAATCCAACTTGCAGCAGGAACACCAACCTGCTCTGCGAAAATCGGAACAGCAATCTCAGCCATTTTCCTAAAGTTGTATCCTCCTTACTTTTGTCGTGATTTTCTGAGAGTTAAACAGGGAGTGAAAAATTGTTATTGACCATAACCAGATAAAGGAGTAGATCAGAAATACTAGTAAGATTATTTTTTTTAAGATACACAAAATGACTGAATTATAAAGATAAACAGAGAGTCAGATAGATAATATCACCATCAAATAATATTAATGAATTACAAAGCATACCAAAAGACAGACTCTTAGAAGACGGATTCTCTTGAAAGTAAGTGGATTCAGCTCATGAGTCTAGTAATATTTTTAAACCGCGATAAATAAGCCAATTGATTGAAGTTAAGTTCCATAAAAAGACAACTCTCATTCACAAGGTTCTCGCAGCGAGCAAGGTCGAAGCCAAGCACGATGTACGCAGACCATACTAACCCAAAATTCTTCTATAGCTAAGCATGAATGCATATGGGAGCATCTATGGCATGTCAGAAACAAATAATTTGTTGCATAAGACAAACTTTCTGAAGCAGGCCAGTTAACATCTAGAATTAATCATCAGTACAGATAAAACACTAGTTGAAAACCCACTTGGGCTTCTAGGTGTGCTGATAAAGCATGTGGTACTTCAATTCGTTGAGGATTAAAGATACTTACAGAGTAAATAGAAGCAAAGCAAAGAAAATGGCAGCGGGTGGAAGGAGCGCAGGTAAAGTAGAGCCACTAGCAAATTATAGGAATCCAAGATCACTGCAAGCAAAGAATTCGACTTGTAGAGTATGGCATGCTGAACTTAATCATAGCAAGAAGAAAAAAAATTCACAACACCACTTGCCCACAGAAAGATACACATAGCGTAGATCATCACACACATCAACAAAGACTCTCCTCTCATCACATATTCATGGAAGGGATAATAGGACTCGATCGCGTACCCGAAATTTATCATGCAGGACTGGCTGCGTCTCGGATGAAATGATGTGGGTTCTTGCTCTTTCTGACTCATCATCATTGTATTATTCTTTTAGACTATATGAGGAATCTCCATCATGGATAGTTTAGATCAAGTTCCACACCTACTACCATTAGATAAGAAATTAAATTGATTTGTTTGTTCAGATCAAGGTCAAACTCTTATTACATCAAAATAAATTAAATTGATTTGTTTGTTGAGACTCTGATTGGGTTATTTAATATAATAAAAAAAAATCATTGCCAAGACTTATAAATCGTGTGAAAGATTCCAACTTAAGAGAGATCCAATTCCAACAGACTCAGATGTTAATTGGCCATTAAGTTCAATTGCTTCCAAATCTGCGTTTGTTTCACACATTTTGCACAGTTTAAAGTTGTGAGATCATTTCAAAAAGTTTATTCCCTCAATTAGATATCACCTATATTATATAAAAAGTCAAGTCACATGCTTATTTACATCAATAAAATACGTCTTTCAATATAACAACATCAACAAAATACAAATCTTTATACATTTTTCACTTTAACAAAATCTTTAAATGTCAAGTATCCATTATCTATTTTTCAACAAAACTATACCATAAATATTGTGTCCCACATCTTTTACAAAAAATCAAGCCACATATTCATCTACGTCACCCAATACAGTCACATCAATAAAAACACATATTCTCATACATTATCAATAGTCTCATTTAGGGGTGTTCGTTCAATTTTTTATTCGGTTTTTAACCGAAACCGAAATGTTTGAATTGTTTCGGTTATGATATTTTACGATCCATAACCCAAAAATATAATTCGAATAACCAAACCAAAAAAACCGAATTTTTTCTGTTCGGATTGAATCGGTTTTCGGATAACCAAACAAAAAGGCAAAGACATGTTCTAACATTTTAAAAATATAGAAATACATGTGTTTTGATATTGTAATTTTCTAATTAAGAAGCATTTCATCAATCTAATAAGAAAAAGAAAAAAAGCTTGAAGGATGAAGTCTTTTTTGTACTAATTTCTTCTATTTCATTACACGACATGTCTTAAAATATTGTGGATCGACATTGAAATAATGAAGTCGATGGACGATTGAGGGAGAAGAATGAGTAGAGATATTATTTCAATCCTTAATGAATAAATTGAAAAATATTTGGGCCTAAATCTTATATTTTTGGGTTTTAATTACTTGAATAACTAAATATATAAAACATAAAAGTTATTTATTTTTTCGGTTAAATCCAAAACCAAATCCGAAAAAACCGAATCCAAAAAAATATCCGAAAAATTTATAAATTCATAACCGAATCAAAAACAGTTAACCAAAAAACCGAAACCGAAAAGTGAATAACCATGGTTTCGTATTGATTCGTCGGTTGCGGATCGAATTTGGACACCCCTAGTCTCATTGTACATGCTCTAAGGAAACCTCATAAACTAGAATCTATTCCTAATTGCAGTAGCCTAATTACAGGCTATTATTATTGTTCCTAACTACAACTGCTTTAATTGGAAACTACTGTTACGCTTACTGGAGTCCTAGAATTCAGTGACTTCAACCCCTTGAGTCTCGGGTATAACTGATTCGGACACCAAGTCTCCTCCACGTCCATCATGCATGGATTCTGAACCAACTAGTCCACGTGCTTCCTTAAGTTGCAATCGTCGGGCTCAGTTGTAAGCATTCTTCAAATCATTCCCCCACAATCAAGACTATTCTTGTCCTCAAGATTGCAACTAATCATTGACACATCCTCCCAAGTAGCCCTCATTTGCAAGTGCAATATTCCATTGAATCAACACTACCCATCTAAGCCGATTGCCTCGTTTTATCTTCCGCTGCTCCAGCGCCTTATAAGGGGTTATTAATGCCCTTCCATCTAGCTCAATAGGCGGAAAAATTGGACTGCTAACACTGCCACCCCTGAGTGACATTTCCGCTACGATAAATGGAACAAACACCCGATGAATTTGTGCATCACTGGGCAAGTCTAAACGATAAGCCACCTCTCCTATTTTTTGCGTGACCTGACAAGGATCATGATACCTGATACTTAGCTTATGCAAAGCCCTTTGCGACACCGATTTCTGGCAATGGAGCTGGACTGACCTGGTGGCCGAATGAAAAATGACTTCCTGTTGCACTACGCGAAAGTAGAAATTGAACAAATGGTGCAATGCTAGAGAGTCAATAGTACAGGAATCCAACATTAAAATGCAAGTAAATGTTTCTAAGATTCGCTTGAAGCCAGAATCAAGTAGTTTCATGAAAGAATAATCGTAACCATCAATGATTTGGCAATGCATTATGGAGAACCTAACAAGAGCCTTACTTAAAAAACATTGCTAAAGGAATGCCATTTAGGGAAGGAAAAAAAAGAAACTATCCAGAACATAGCTAAAGCAATGCCCACAAAGACAAAGGACCAGCGGAAAATAAACCGTCATGCAGCTGTAGACTTCAAAGCTGCTGTATCTGAAAATTGTCTCATCATCGCTGCTATTTTTATTTCAACAATTAAATCAAAAGCTATGATCAGTGATGCTCATGATCATCGTCACCATGTCCATCTGGAGGCCCTCCAGGGCCCACAACCTCCAGCTGTCAAACGTCCATGAAATGATGGTGTAAGATTCCATGATACATAGAACATTAGTTCACACTCATTCCATTTAGAGAACAAATATGAAATAACATAAAGATTCGTCTCCAATGTGACATTTTAGAATGAAAAACGGTGAGCATGAGAAAGATCATTATGATTCAACACGTAAATATGCAGTTCAAACGTTCCAAACCCCACCCCACCCCCAAAATCATGAGCCAAGCAAACTAGAAATCAGATTAACCTTGATCCTAACAGCTTTACTAAAAAAAAAATCGTACAACCACTGTAACTCGAATCTTCTATCAATCAATTTGACTTTGGTTCAGATGACAAAACTAATTGCTCAAACCTGGATGAGACTATGAGAGTACAGTTCTCTAAGAGCCACCAATCATTCTTTATTCATTTTAGTAAGCTGCCATCATTCTTTTTAGTAAGCCACCCATCCATCATATAATTACTTAACCACAACATGGCAGGTCTACCATATGAATTACAAAACTATACTTGAATTATAAATTTACAATCCACCAATGGACTTGGGAAACACAGACGAAGTCACCATGGTCATATGGTCAATTACGATTACCAAAGTCATGTTTTTTATCCTATGGTGCCATAAATTTTGGAGTATGTCTTTTCCGGGAAATGCTTTTGATCATATTAGCATTTATTCCTTGTAATTGGTGTGGTTTGCGCCCCATGGGTGCTTGAATAAAATTTTCCATTCAAAAAAATTAAAAAAAAAATTACCAGGGTCATATTCTTAATCACAAAGTGGAACATGCCGGTATGTGTGTGGTCAGATTCAAAATCCAATTTCTTAATTGAAGATAAAAGTCTCGTGATCTAAATTCAGATTCACCCCAAACTTTCTAGATAAGGCCTTAAATGGAAATCCAAACCTTGGACATTCTACTTACCACAAAATACTGCGAACATACTTGGCACTCATGTGGCTTGCCTTTCTCCAGCCAGAACCAGACAACATCGTGCTCGTCCTCTGTCAGTAAAAACAAGAAAATAACATCATATAGATATTTACATAACACGGTAGTCTTCTCCTTTCATTGTTTTTCCACTTAAATCAATGAACATAAACGTACAACGCTTCAACCCATTTTTACAAACAATAACACGTAAAATTGAAGAAACACAGGAGAAGTGAAGAAAGATAAGAAGAACCCACCGCCTTCGCCTCCAGGACACCCAACTATTCTCTTGTCATAGTAGGACTTGATAACAGCAGGTGATTCCTACAAAATGTAAAAAGGACAGGTTAACACAAGTTTCCAACACCATTTTACGTTTAAAATACAGATACTACATAAAACATATAAATATAGCAAGAGCAGACAGAGTCCACAAATACTAATTAAAGAGAAAAAATAACATCAATAAAAAAAGACACATTTCTAGTGGCTGGACAATGACATAGATCCATGGGCCATTTGAAAGATTTTAAGTCATGAAGCCGTGAACAAGGTTAGTAAGTACAAACGGTGGTATCATTTGATGATTTTATAAATCGTTAGATTGCCAACTTCAGGTTTAAGTGCATGAATGGCTCCCATTTTGGGAATGAACCCATCCACGCTTAAGAGATGGGCAGTTGAATTTTCATGGATGTCTGAAGAGACCCAAAAACAATATACACATGCAAACAACTTAACAAGAAGATTGCTAAAATAGAATCTCGTAAAAAGGTTTGTGGAGAACTTCCAAAGAAAAAAAAAAGAATTTGAAGAAGATTGCTAAAATGGAAAGTGGGAGAGAGGAGGAACACTCACATTTTCATTCGTAAAATACGAAAAATCCATTTATCAGTTCTAATGCCAATTTCAATGCTATCAAAATAATGGGTACCAACATCAGAGTTTATTATTAATCAATTTGATAGATAAAAGCCAACTTTTCTTGGGAATAAAAAGGTTTTCTCCAAAAAGAAAAGTTCATAAACACCCATTACGGAAATAATCCAAACAAGCATGTAAGATTGCTACAAGGCATCAGAATTTTTCATATGAGCATGAATTATTCATCATAATTCATAGTTCATACGAGATATCACCAACATCATAGGTTATATGAAGTCACAAGGAGAGACATGGATACTATTGGATTAGTTGAGTGAGTAACTTTTGATGGGAATGAACGAAGCCATGAAGGCAATTCACAAAATGCACTCTCACGAGTTTCTCATACATTAATTCATGTAGCCGACCCCAACATTGTTTCGGATAAAGGCTTTGACGATGATAAAAGATATTACAAACATCTTAACCACTCATCTTACTAGTCATGTCTGCTCGTGAAATATTCAGTTTTAACCAATAATGACTAGCTTATTTGGCTCATTCGGGTTCCTAAAAAATCTTAGTTCTTACAAAGATCTGCACATGTTAAAGAAAAGTTTCCACATTCGAAGAACATATGTAAAACATAAGAAAAGATAAATATAAACCCATAGTACCTCAAATGAAGAAAATTCAGTTATTTGAACAACATTACAGCAGAGTAACATTGTAACAATAAGCCGAGAGAAGGAGCATCTAAACATCAAAACAAATCCTTCTAAATAAGGCCATGTAAGTAGACAGGCTACATAGGGTTAACCAGTCAGAAGGACTTAAGCAACTTTTTTCCTTTCCTTTTTTATAGAGTACTAGATTTCAAGTTTCCAACAATTATATTATACACGCCACAAAAATTTACAATTAATCTGGGAAAAAATTAAAAAGAAGAATACTAATTCAATAATTACAACTATTGAAAACAGGAACAAGTTGGCAACGTAAACAAGGCAACAGCTGCTCAGAAATTTCATTTTTTAGGACACTCTTTGATAAAGTAACCCTATAGAGTGTTACTCCCACATGTTTCCATATTGAATGTCCCAACATATTGAATAAATATGCATTTTAATACTTTAATTATTACAAAAGAAGATCGCTTTTGATTTTCTAATTTCCAATATGAATAAATCATAAAAAAAATTAAGGAAGACAGCACCTACACAGAAGTGGATATATGTATATACAACAATAAATAAAATTTTCAAAGATAATGAGACGTAAATAAGAAGCATAAGAAATGGACATAATAAAACAACACCAAGCAAAAAGAACAAAGTATAATTGCAAATTTACACACGCTAAACACTATACTCAATATGGATAAAATTGAAAACACCAACCTTTGTGCCAAATGGACCAACAGGGTAGTTAATATCAAGAATATCCTTTCCCTACGCAAAACAAAAAGGAAAAAATAAAAACAGAATTATTTCTTAAGTCACATATAACATGTTGATAACATGTAGAAGGAATATACACTGTTTCTGGCCAAATACAAGGAAAAGGAGACTGCACAGTTCCAAAATTTATAACTCCCATACGTAAACCCGATTTAAAGTTACACATGCAAATTCAATCAACTCAAAACCTAAAGAAAGAAAACATAATTTAGCTGAGTCAAAAGATCACCTCAAGTTCAGCTTCAAGCTCCTCCCGTTCATGTCCAGTTGCAATAGGCATTACATCCTCAACTTTCTTCTTCACAGAACTACCTGTCAGAAAACAAAAAGATATTATCAAAATGACGGGTATTCCACTGCCTTCACACTAGCAGACAAATAAATAAAGCACACTTACATATGCACCACACCACACACAAAAGGTTACATATGCATTCACAGCTTGGCAATCCAATAAATCTACACATAAATGGATGGGAAACTTATATTTGAAGCTGAATATGATCTTCAAAATGACTAGGTAATATTTCATTTCCTACAAAATCACATAACCGGCCTACTCTCTTCCCCTCTTTCTTCTCATACTGTCATCATTGATCTAGCCGAATTTTCATCCTGCCGGACCGCTGGACATATAAATACACAACAATATAAGCATACATGTAATAAGGAATACATATTCATCACCATCTAAACCTTATTCCGCAAAATGTTTCGAGAAGGCTTCATTAATCAGTACGAAACAGATAGATTTGAAAATGTCGTGACAATATATGTTAAATTTGAAAGTAAATGCCACCAAACACATAATCATAGACACAACAAAACCGTCAATAAATGAACTGTTTAACTCAAACAAATACGAAAATATCAGTACAATGTTAATACAATGGAAATAGGAACTAGGGATTAGGACGAGCCAGAGAGAGAACCTGAATCGGAGCTAAAGTTGCGGTTCAAGAAAGCGGCAGTAGGAGCAATGATTGATCGGTTGGCGGGAAGAACGAATCGATGCGAGGTGGATTTATTGACGAGTGACGATCGCCACGAGGGGGCTAGGGTTTTAAGGTGCGAGGACACTACTCTCCTCCACATCGTCTGGTGGCAATTATGAGCTCAGGTCACACCCTGTTTCTTTCTCGAGAAATCAAATAAACTCGTCTCCCTCTGGTTTCGGTAAAATCTGAAGAGAAAAGTCTTCAAAAGAAATGTGCCCGGAGGCGATGCGCACACTCCCTGTGGTAGTAAGGGTCTGAGGGATTAGCTTGGCACGTGAGAGACGATTTCACACGTGCCAAAAAGAAATGTTACAAATGCAAATTCAAAAGCGTTCAAGTTGTGTGTTCACGATTTCAGATCATGAGCAAAGAGAATCGGAACGGACGGTCGGATCGTTCCTTTTTAAGTTATATAAATTTGTTGATTTGAAGTGAAATATTAATTAATATATTATATTTTTTAATTTTATTTATTTAAATTAAAATATTGATTAAATATATAATTTTTTAAGTTTATTGGCTTATAGTGAAATATTAAATAAACATATATTATTTTTCAAAAGCTTGTATAAAGATATATCGTATTTATCTACGTTTAAATAATAAATATAGTGGTCATATATTTTTTTAAGATAAATATATGAAATTTATAAAAAATTATATGTATATATATATACATGCGCACAAACATTTATTTGAAATATTTAATTTATTAAAAATTCATTACAATAAATTTCAGTTAATTTTTTTCATATATTCATATTCCTAAATTTTTTGAGATAAAGACTCATATATATGATGATGATAAAAAATGATTGCAATATGGAAAAAAATTTATGTACTAAATCAATAGGGGCCGAGATAAAAATATTTTTATTCCGCTTGTTGACTGAAAAAGAAGAAAAAAATTGGAGAGACGATATTTTCTCCCCAACAACGTGGGATTTTTACCCTTTGTATGAATAAAAAGAAAAGATATGGGGGTCAAAGCAGAAAATAACTAATCTTCTTCTCCATAAGATTTTACCTTCATCGGAAATACCTAAAATGAAGGATTGATTAGACACACGTATATGAGACTCCTTTCCTCTTTTCCTCTCGAGATAGGCTTCACCAGAACTTTGAGACTCAACTCATTTGTGATAGCCTTCAAGGCTTCAACATAACATGCCACTCATATGATTCACTCATTTAATTCTTAATTTTAATTGTAATGCAATTTTAATTTTAATTTTAATTTACGATTATATGAATACACAAGTAATTTTTATTTGTTTTGTCATTTGACTTTTTTTATATTAAATGAAGACTTAAGAACCTATGAATAATTGTGAATTTTATAATAAAGACATATTATTACTGTATTTCTATATTATTATGATATTATAAAATATAAATATTTTACTGACAATTTATAATCTATAAATATATATAATAATTTATTACATTGAACCCAATTGAACCATAAATCGAAGAATTTTTCAGTTTTGATGATCGGTCCAATTTTTAAAACCTTGTTTTTGAGTAATAAAGGTGAGACCCAACATTAGTTTTAGTGGGGAATGGATGGAGGAATGAAATGTTAGTGACTTGACTAATAGGAGAGAGAAAAATTATATTGAGAGATATGTTTTGTTGATGTGGTTGTATTGAAAGACATGTTTTGATGATATGGTCAGGGTGTCCGCTTAATTTTTTATTCGGTTTTTAATCGAAAACAAAATCTCTGAATTGATTCGATTATGACATTCTAAAATCCCGAAAAATATATATCGAATAATCAAACCGAAAAATCTAACTTTTTCTGTTATGTTCGTATCGGATTTCGGTTTTGACAATTAAAAAACATTTCATCAATCTAGTATGATTAAAAAAAATTAAAGGATAATTAGAGGACTAAAACTATTAGAAATCCAAAAGTTAAAATAATATAAATACATAAATAATGTTATTTTCAATTAAGTGAATGAAATAGTGAGGGAGGGGAAAAGTAGGGGAGAAGATAATATTTTAAATCCTAATGGATAAATTAAAAATTATATTTGGGCTAGTTATTTAATTTTTTAGCCTTAATTATTTAAATAAGTAAATATATAAAACATAATAAAATTTTATTTGATTTTTTCGGTTAAATTCGAAATCAAATCCGAAAAAATATCCAAAAAATCTCTAAAATCCCCAACCCACGACAGTTCCAGCTCAAAGTAGTCATTGGGATAGGCGGGCCTGGACCCCAGGCACCGCCCCATCCACGTTTTTTGGGTTGGCATGGCCCAACATCAATTATCACAATCCAATCTTGCCTCCCCACTAAGGCCCACAGAAATCACCTGCCACATCCGACGACGTTTTGGGTCCACCACCACAACACCCAGCTCACCATCTCCCCTAAATTCACTAACCCACCGTAATTCCCGCCGAAATCACAGCTTCTCCAACCAGATGAGATTCTCCACTATCTCCCTGTCCCCTATTAACTTCCGCAATATTCGGAACCTTTAAACCAGCAATTAGTAAATTCATTGATGTTTTGGGGTTTCATCTATCCTATATAAGAATGCTTGTCTGCCTCCCTAGAAGTCCATCCCAAGCTGATCCCATCTCAAGCTTATCTAGTTAACAAATGGCTTTAACAATCATCGCAACAGGACCCACTTATAGGGTGTACTGCAGGGCCGCCCCCAACTACAATATGACCGTCGGTAAAGGGTGGCCTTTCTTGCCCCTATTGATGAAACAAATGAGCTTCAGGTTTATTCATCAAAGACGATCTATTAATTTCCTTTTATCTTTTTATTTATGTCAAAGTGCATGTTTTCATGATCTTCATCTGTTGTTAAGGATTGTATGCGTATAATTTACAATGAGCTAGCATATTCTAGTGTGTGTGTATATATTAATTTTTTGTTGTGGCAGTATTGGTACAAAGATGACACGTACAGCTACATCAAGGACGAAGCGGGCCTTCCTGCATTTTCTCTAGTTAATAAAGGAACTGGTCTAACCCTAAAACATTCAAACCATCACCCTGTTCCTGTAAGAATTCTACGACCTTAAGACTGGAGGCTTTCTTAACTTGTCATTTATACAATTAACGATAGCATATTCCATTCATTGTAACCTTTTTCTGTGGAAATTTATCATACATGCAGGTGAAATTGGTGACTTACAATCCAAATGTTGTCGATGAGTCTGTCTTATGGTCACAAGCAGACGATCGTGGTGACGGTTACACGGCTATAAGGAGTCTTACAAATCCTGCATCACATTTGGAAGCAGCTCCTTTGAACGATTGGTCCTACAATGGTGCTATAATTATGGGCGGAGTCTGGATTGATGCATATAACCAGCAGTGGAAAATTGAGCCGCACAGTAAGGAATATATAATTAATCATCACTCTAGTGACTAGTCTCATTCTTACTTTCTTTTTGGAAATATATATTTCTAATCATCTTCTCTCATTTCCAATCATGAATGCAGCAGGTTGAATACTTGCGATGGTGTTTCTACTGTACGTGTAATAATAAATAAAAGCTTGTGTTTCTACTGTGTAATAATAAATAAAAGCTTGTGTTTCTACTGTACGTGTAATAATAAATAAAAGCTTGTATTTCTACTGTACGTGTAATAATAAATAAAAGCTTGATATGGCTGCCACTCGATCGAGATGATCGATGCTGTTATCTTTTCTTATAGCTTTGGAATAAAAGTGTGTCCTAGCTTATCTCTTTGTGTGTTTCGCGTACGTGTCTAGTTGTAATGAAAGCTTGATATGCATGACTGTTACTCAAGCTGCTATCCCATTCTCTTCGAATAAAAAATTTGTATTGCCTGTGAAATTTATATATATATATATATATATATATATGTTGCATCCATCTGTTCGCACTCAAATCAACAATTATCCTCAAATTAAACGATAAAAATAAATAACGAGCTATATGAGAGAATTCAGTTTTTTTTTATACAAGATGAAATAAATTATTTTTATCTTTAATTTTAAACAGGACTCTTTTTGTTTGTCTTTATCTACAAGAACAATGACCCAAAGAGTTTAAAGGTTTAAAAGTCGCTCCAAATAGACTCCCTCTCGATGATACGAGTGGTGCATCTCTTGAAGACACGAATTGAGACGAAAGGCCATTATAAGCCCAAAGGATTAAGGAGTGGGCCACAAGATAATAACCCATGGTCTGGACAAAAAAAAAATACCGGACTCCTGTTCATTTCAGAGTATACTCTGTTATTCATACTCAACTTTTACGCTTTATGAGAGCTTATACTCTATAAAACATACTCTAATTCAAACGGAGCTCGGATCAATCTTCAATAGGGACGCATAATAGCCATTAATTAAAGTTAAAATGAAAATCCCAAAATACTTTTGAACTGCATTTCTTTTCATAGGTAGTTTTAAATTTTTTTTTTTAGATTCATCAATATGTCGTTGAGTGAAAATTTGTATTTGACTGACTCTTCAACTTTTCAATATTTGAATACATCTTTCAAACAATTATAGACGCAACTGCTATTATTTTAATAAATCCTAATGCATGATATATGCTGATATAAATAGATTATAAAAAATTTAAAACATTTTTTATCTCACAAAATACGAGTCATATCTTTCAAAAATATATATATATATTTACAATCACGACAAAAACTCTTTCCAATAATATTCATTGTCGATATGCTTAAATATTCGTTCATCAATTACTTTGCACGAATTCAGAGGATTTCTCAAATTTCTCTTAAATTTAGATGATTTCTATAAACTCACTAAAATGAATCAGAAGAGTTTTCAAAATGAAGCAAAAAAATTCAGAGGATTTCGTAAAATATATCAACAAATTATAGATTTTTGTGAAAATCAAACAAAAGGCAACAAAAAAATTCATAGGATTTCACAAAAGTCACCAAAAGAAATCAAATTAGTTTTTAAAATTGAGAAAAAAATTCAAAAGATTTCATAATATATATCAAAAAAATTATAGAAGTTCTGTAAATCAAACAAAAACAACCAAAATCTCTAAACCCTAAACTCCTAAACTTTAAACCATATAACTAGAAATCCTTTGAATTTTTTATAAAACCCCTGAATGTTACTAATGACATTTAATTTTGAAAAAAAAAACTCTTATGGATAATTAAGAGGAATTTACACAAAAAAGAAGGAAAAAAATCATAAAATTTTACTAACCAATATTTCTAAACCCTAAACCCCCAAAATCCTAAATACTAAATTATAATCTCCTTACCCCAAAAATCCTAAATCCTAAACTCTAAACACTGAACTTAATCTCTTAAATCCCAAATAGGGATGGCATCGGATCAGATTTGAATCGGATTTTTCAAAATTCATATCCGATCCTCAATAAAAATAATATATTCATATCCATATTCATATACTGCGGATAAAAAAAATATAAATTCATATCTTATCCATCGGATTTCGGATATTCTCCATGGATATTGGATTTATCCATATAACACGTTGACATATATTTGCTAGCCTATGACACTAATTAGAACTTCATGATTCATGAATCTAGGAATATAAACCAAAGTCTAAAGTATAAATAATATCAAAAATCATCTAGCAACATAAAAAGTTTTCTAAAATCAAAGTGTAAAGTCTATAAAACGTCACAATCAAAATGCTTACACCAACTGACAAATTCAAAATAAATAACATTTTCAATAAAGTTTGGTAGACATCATCTTCATAAAAGTTGATAATGCTATCATTTGTCACATGTTAATTTATAATGTTATTGTTAGGTTTAGGGTTTACATTATTATGTTTTTAGTATTCAGTACTAACTTTACTAATTAGAATTTTAAAAATATTAGTCAATTGAATATTTGAATTAGTAATATGAGATCATATCCCATTATATAGTGTTATTACAAATTACAATTAATTCATATTATATAAAAAAAAATCTATATTGACAATTATAATATGTATATAAATATATTAATGACATAATTGTATATGGACTTAGACTATATTATATATGTGCGTGTGTCGGGTAGAATCAAATCGGATTGAATATCCGCACGTTTGACTGGATCGGATCGGATCAGAAATCCACGGATTCGGACACATTTGTCATCTCTAATCTCGAAACTCTAAAGTCCTAAAAATTTTACCCTATTACTAGAAATCCTCTGAATTTTCGATCAAAAAGATTAGAGGATTTCTCAAAATCGAACAAAAAATAACCAAAAATTTAGATTATCAAATGAAGTCTCAAACTTACACAGAATTCAAAGGATTTCGCAAAACTCAGCAAAACAATTAAGAAGAGTTTTTTAAATTAAACAAAAAAATTCAGAGGATTTTCGCAAAACTCAATAATACGGTCAAAAATTGGTTGGGAATCAAAGTCTTCGGTTTCCAAAACGATGGTTGGAGTTGGCCGGATTGAAGGAAAGAAGTTTTGGTGGCCGCGAGCTTCTCTTCGAGATTCTAATGGCTATGGTGGACGCATTTTTTTTGTTTCTTGAGTTTTTCTGCTGTAAGTCCAAACTTCATTTTCGTGGTTATGAAGATAAAATCAGTGTCCAAACGACAAAGATTCATTATTGATAAGGTTGTGCACGTGAGATATGGAGAGAGAATGTGTGACTATATGATCGAGAGAAAGATATGGTAAACTTGTCATTAAACCAACTAAAATATTAGATTTATTTTTATTGGGTCAAGATTCAAATATTTAAGGGTGCATTGAGTTACAAACACTTTAAAAAGACTAAATGGAATAACAACTCTATATAAACAAAATAACCTTTTTTCATTAATGTCGATGGGTCTGCACTGTGCTGTCCCTTGACAGCATCACCAAATTCTCTCCTTCACTCAATCTATATATGTTCCCATATTAGTGTTGTGCAAGGATAATGGTTCAACCGTGGTTGGCATTTGAATGTTCTTGTCGCCTGCTTGTTTTGAAATTTTCAGAAATTATGCACTGTAAATTGAAGCATACATGCGTTTTCTCAAGTAGAGGCGACTCTTTTCTTTGTTATTTTATGTCTTTTACTTTCCAATAATTGATAATACGGTCGTTTGTTGTGTCTTTAAACACACTAACAGTTGTTCAACTATTATTTTCAGATTTTAGTTTTATAAAATTAGATTAATTGTCAGAGTTTTAGTTTAATTTTAAATATTTTATTATTTTATTAAAGATCGTGAGAAAGATTGTCAGAACCAAACTGGCCGGTCGGACCCGTTCGACTAGTGACTTGCCCTATCAGTCAGTCTTTTAACAAACTAAGTTACACAAGATTGTTGACTTAAAGTTAATTAAACATTAATTAATATATCATATTTCTCAAGTTTATTGGCTTAAAGTTAAACATTAATTAATTATGTAGTATTTATCAAAAATGTGGATAAAAATATACATTTATACAATAAATATAGCGGTAACATATTTGTTGAAGATAAATAAATGAAATTTATAGAAAAAGATATACACACAAACATTTATTTCAAAATTTTAATTTACTAAAAATTCATTGCAATAAATTCAGTTATTTTTTTCATATATTCAAATTGTCGACCTCAAACTTTTTGAGATAAAGGTTCATATGATGATGATGATGAAAAATGGTTGTCGATGGGTAGCATTTAAAGAGTATTTGGATAGACATATTGTTTATATTTGTAATATTTATACATGAGAATTTGACACTCAAATAAATTTATCTTCTTTGTTGCAGGAAAATCCAAGAGCTGAATTAAAAATGGAGGGAAGAGGAAGAACTGAATAGTAGGGCGTTGCGGCTCCATATCTGGGAGCCACAGTGCCCTAGAGGAAACATTCATGCATCAAAAACCAGCAGCTACAGAGCTGCGGCTCTGTATTGAGCGCCCCAGTGTCGGAATGATGACATTCAGCGTTAAAGGCAGCAACTTCAGAGCCGAGAATTTGTATTCGAGCGGCGCGGCTATGATTTGTGTCAGCAAGTTTTAAAACCCTATAATTCCTATTTTGAAGGGGGTATTTGGGATTTTTGAGGAGGGAAGCGGCTTGAGAACTTTTTGGGCAATTGTGAGCCAAAAAGAAAAGCAAAATCCAAGAGGAGATTGATGAGGGCAAGATCAAGGCTTGAGACATCTTCCTAGAGTTTTCCTTTCCTTGTCTCTTTAGATTGAGTTCCTTTGATATTTGTTCAATTACTTTTCATTGGTTTTCTTGATTTGATGTTGAACTAAATCTTTCATCCTAGAGGGGAGATGAATCTTTATTTTTAAGCTATGTTTTTTATACTTGATTTTGCCCACTTGATTGTTTAGATTCTTATCTAGAAATCTTGTTCTAAATGCTTTTAAATTGTTTACCATGATTTGGATGATTATTTATGTTTTAGTTTGGTACTTGAGAGAGAGGAAGAACTTGAATATTGACTTGGGGTTTCGAGCATAGGTTGTTGTGAGACTCAGGAGATTGAACAATTCTTGTGAGGTCATTTTGAAAACTTGATATTAATGCATCATTTATTATAGGTTTTGATAGGGATATTGAACCAAGGATTTAAGGGTAGATTCACTTGATACCTGAGGGAGGGAAGTGGATGGAAATTGTGTTCTTGATCCTCTAGGGATTATGTTCTTGGGCAATTCGATTTGGGTGAATTGGATATTTGAGCATAGTGAAGGGTAAGGTCAAATTGATCCTCTAGTCCACTCACTTTGAATAGTAAACTCAATCGTTGAAGCTTTCTTTATTTACTTGCTTTAAATATTTGTGCATCTCATTCAATTGGTTACTTGAATTTTCTGGATAAAGTTGAATTGCTTCAATTACAGAGCTCGATTATAATTAGGCAATTAGTCCCAGAGGATTTTTCATTTATACTGTGAACTTGACACCGTACACTTGTGGTAGTATACTTTTACTCGCAACAGTTGCAATATATATATGATTCACTCATCTAATTCTTAATTTGAATTGTAACGAAAAATTAATTTTAAATTGCGATTATATGATTGCACAAGTAATTTGTAATTTTTTTTTTATCATTTGACAAATTACTTTTTTTGTTAAATGAAGACTTAAGAGTTAAGAACCAATGAATAGTTGCAAATTTTCTAATGAAGACATATTACTCCTGCATTTCTATATTATTATGATTATTATAAAATATAAAATATTTTTAATTACTACTTATAATATATAAATATATATAATAATTTATTACATTGAATCCGATTCGAACCTCTGCTCAACCCCAGTTAAACCATGAATCAAAGAATATTCCAGTTTGATGACCGATACGGTTTTCAAAACCTTGATCGTGAGATGTGATCCATGCGGATTGGCCTACAATTTTTGGCGAAATTTTTAATTACAATTTTCCCAAAACTACATTAATAAATGTTTTATAATTTCCCCAAAACTATATTAACGGTAAAAATACACATTTTGTCCCTTATATAGTCATAAATTTCACATTCATCCCTAAACATTTTTGCTTTTAAAATCATCCTTAAACTATCGTCAGGTGCTCCGTTTATCCTTCAAGTGGATTTACGACCGAAAAAAACATACGTAGCATCCAGTTGGAATGTCAGAATAATCCTTCTTGAAAAACTATGTAAAAATGAACAATATGTCCTTGAACAATCAAAAATTATAACTTTAGTCCTTTAACTAAGAAACTTTTTAACAAATTGTCTAACAAAATTTAGAACCTGAGTACAACACATGAAAATAAATCAAAATTATTAATTGTTGAGAAGAAATTAATTGAGCAAGTCAATGACCAACCGATCTCAAACCACACATCAAAATTGAACTTTGATTGAAGGCTTGAAACCGAAGATGGTAAGGCGAGGCCGAGGCATGCCTCAAACTTGTAGCAAGGCACTCTCCTAACTAGTCACGTTCGAGAATCTAGAGATTTATAATTGAGATTTTTGAAGGACCAATAGATCTATAACTTATATTAAGGGTTCTTGTAGTCATGCTGGATGAGAGGACGAAGATGAATTTTCATGAAAAAAGAAGGTGCCTTAGCTTGTGCAGAAGTTGATTTTTGTGTGTGAGAGAGAGAGAGACACACATAGATGCCACATACTTGACACTTTGCTGAAAATGCAACTCGTAAGTGTCAGGTTTGATTTTTCCAACGTCAATCTCACCCGAGGGACAAACGAGGTACCTGACAATAGTTTAAGGATAATTTTAAGAACAAAAATAGTTTAGGGGCAAAAATAAAATTAATTATATAGTTGACAAACAAGATGTATATTTTTCCCCTATATTAACTTAACTACTATTACTTTGCTTTCCAAAGGGGAAAATAAATCCTACTACTACAAGAAAAGTTAGACACCTAAACTCTATTCGATAATGAGCTGCAAAAAAAACTAAATAAACGGTCGATTTTTTGACATATTTTAACCAAATAATTAAGTAGGATATCCAGGTTATCATTGGTTATTCGACTTTTGGTCAAATTTTTGATAAATTACAATGGAAAATATGTAATTTTTTTTTTAAAAAAACCGACCAAACGATTTCGTTTATGTCAATTTTAGTTTTGTCAACTAACTATTATTACTTTGATTTCTAAAAAAAAAACCTACTACTACTTTGTTGGTCTTTATTTGTCACATACTTTTGATTAAGCCCTACATGAAAAGTTTGACACTTAAAACACTATTCGATAATCAATTGCAAATAAAGCTAAATAAAACGGTCGATTTTTTGACATATTTTAACCAAATCATTAAGTCAATTATGTAGGTTATTGTTGATTATTCGATTTTTTGTCAGATTTTTGATAAATTAGAGTGAAAAATATGTTTTAAAATCGACCAGACGATTCTTTTTCAATCAATTTTAGTTTTGTCAAAAAAAAAAAAATTGACTGACAACCCTAAATAAAGAGAATCATATTGAATAGCTACAACAAGTAGGGAAGCAAATGTACTTTTTTCTAGAAACTGCAACAGAATTACAAAAAACATTGTTGCCCAACTCATCCGCCGGTTAGCATCCAAAAAACCAATAGTTAGTGTCTCATGGAGTCTGGGTGTGAGTTAAGCTCTCTCCTCATAAAGTCATAATTTACCGCCTATGACTAGGGCTTTTAAAACCGGATTAGACTGACCGATCGATCTAGTGACCGATCTTATATTCGGCTTTCAGTTTTGACAATTAAAAAACATTTCATCAATCTAGTATGATTAAAAAAATTAAAGGATAATTAGAGGACTAAAACCATTAGAAATTCAAAAGTTAAAATAATATAAATACATAAATAATGTTATTTTCAATTAAGTGAATGAAATAGTGAGGGAGGGGAAAAGTAGGGGAGAAGATACTATTTTAAATCCTAATGGATAAATTAAAAATTGTATTTGGGCTAGTTATTTAATTTTTTAGCTTTAATTATTTAAATAAGTAAATATATAAAACATAATAAAATTTTATTTGGTTTTTTCGGTTAAATTTGAAGTCCAATCGGAAAAAATATCCAAAAAATCTCTAAATTCATAACCGAATCCGAAACCGTTAACCAAAAAACCAAAACCGAATAACCATGGCTCGGATCGATTCCTCGGTTGTGACAACCCTAGATATGGATAAATATATGAAACCACTTTTTATATAATAGAGGTGAAACAAAAAATAATTAAATCCATGGAGACATGTCATTGTGGCTGGCCTTAGGGTCAGTAAATGGACAAGGACCAAATTAATTTTATATGTGTGTGTCTGCGCCCATGGCAGTATGCATGGGAGATAATAGGGCCGGGATAGAGCCATAGAGGGAGGCTATTTGAGGTGATCCAAATTATTCAATCTCTACAAATGTTGGATCAATAATTACTTTTCTCTTATCTCGATTAAAGCAAAATATACGATAGAAAAACGAAACTCCAGAAGTATTGCATATATATATATATATATATATATATCAGGAGTTCTCACATACGCAGCTGCGTAAATGAGTAAAAGTGCGGGCTTTTAATATGCTCCGTTCGATTCATCCAATAGCACAAATAAACAATTGAAAAGTAAAACCCAAATTCTTTGAACTCCCTTGTAGATCCATACAAAATCGCCAGAGAGTCTCTTCCTTCTCCACAAAGCTCGTCGAGCCGTATCTCCGATCGCCACACATAGCTCCACTTTTGTCTCCATTGTAGATCCATACAAATCAAGACAGAGTCTCTTCCTTCTCCACAGAGCACATCGATGGAGATAGAAAGAACACAAGGTCGTAGTGCCGTAGCTCCGACTGCCACACATAGCTCCACATTTACTTACCAAACAATGCTTGGCCCGCTCCACCTGTGTTCTTTTTCTATTGACAGATTGCCTCTTTCAAGGGCAATTGTTTTTTTCGGGTGTTATTTCCCTTTCTGATTTGTAATCTGGTGAAATAGGGTCTTTGCACATATGTGTGGATTATAGGTGAAAGAAATCAGGTGCGAGCGGAGATGAAAGGATGTACTACACACCCTAAACTTTGTGTGGTGATGTGCGGCAATTGAAGTTCTATGTGGTGGTCGGAGTTATGTGCGGTGTTCCAAGGACGACCTTGTTTTTTGTACGTGCTCGTGCTGACCTCTGGGAGACGGAAGAGACTGTCGCGATCTACAAGGGGAGAAGAAAGAAACGAAATAATTTGGATTTTTTGGATTTTATTTTTCAATAATTTATTTGTGCCGTTGGATGAATCGAACGGAGCATATTAAAAGCCCGCACTTTTACTCATTTACGCAGCTGCGTATGTGAGAACTCCTGATATATATATATATATATATATATATATATATATTGCTCAATATATAGTGGGTTGAGTCATTAATTAAAATATAAGCCTGGGGGAATATTTGAGGGAGGCTAGCTATTTTGAGGTGATCCGAATCCAAATTAGCCAATCTCTACAAAATATGGTATTAATTACTTTTCCCTGATCTCGATTAAAGCAAAATATCCGATACAAAAACAAAACTTGAGAAGTATTGCTTAATATAAGACTTATAGTGGGTGTGGGTGGAGTCATTAATTAACGTACTTACTTCCACAAGTTGGTAGTAAATTCATTGATGTTTTGGGGTTTCATCTATCCTATATAAGAATGCTTGTCTGCCTCCCTAGAAGTCCATCCCAAGCTGATCCCATCTCAAGCTTATCTAGTTAACAAATGGCTTCAACAATCATCGCAACAGGACCCACTTATAGGGTGTACTGCAGGGCCGCCCCCAACTACAATATGACCGTCGGTAAAGGGGTGGCCTTTCTTGCCCCTATTGATGAAACAAATGAGCTTCAGGTTTATTCATCAAAGACGATCTATTAATTTCCTTTTATCTTTTTATTTATGTCAAAGTGCATGTTTTCATGATCTTCATCCGTTCTTAAGGATTGTATGCGTATAATTTACAATGAGCTAGCATATTCTAGTGTGTATATATATATATTAATTTTTTGTTGTGGCAGTATTGGTACAAAGATGACACGTACAGCTATATCAAGGACGAAGCGGGCCTTCCTGCATTTTCTCTAGTTAATAAAGCAACTGGTCTAACCCTAAAACATTCAAATCATCACCCTGTTCCTGTAAGAATTCTACGACCTTAACACTGCAGGCTTTCTTAACTTGTCATTTATACAATTACCGATAGCATTGTAACCTTTTTTTTTTTGTGGAAATTTATCATACATGCAGGTGAAATTGGTGACTTACAATCCAAATGTTGTTGATGAGTCTGTCTTATGGTCACAAGCAGACGATCGTGGTGACGGTTACACGGCCATAAGGAGTCTTACAAATCCTGCATCACATTTGGAAGCAGCTCCTTTGAATGATTGGTCCTACAATGGTGCTATAATTATGGGCGGAGTCTGGATTGATGCATATAACCAGCAGTGGAAAATTGAGCCACACAGTAAGGAAATCATGACGCTAGTCTCATTCTTACTTTCTTTTTGGAAATATATATTTCTAATCATCTTCTCTCATTTCCAATCATGAATGCAGCAGGTTGAATACTTGCGATGGTGTTTCTACTGTACGTGTGATAATAAATAAAAGCTTGATATGGCTGCCACTCGATCGAGATGATCGATGTTACCTTTCCTTATAGCTTTGGAATAAAAGTGTTTCCTAGCTATCTCTTTGTGTGTTCCGCACACGTTTCATCAAGTTGTAATGAAAGCTTGATATGCATGACTGTTACTCAAGGTGCTATCTCATTTTCTTCGAATAAAATTTTGTATTGCCTGTGAAATTTATATGCTGCATCCATCTGTTCGCACTCATTTCAACAATTATCTTCAAATTAAACGATAAAAAAATACAACGAACGTACTTCACCAATAGATATAACCATCTAGACCTAGAAAGGAATAAGAAGGACGATTGTCGAACTATAAGAGAGAAAATCTTCAGTTTTTGTTGATACAAGAAGAATAAATGATTTTTATCCTTAATTTTAAACAGGACTTTTTTGTTTGTCTTCATCTACAAGTACAATGGCCCACAGGGTTTAAAGGCGGTCCAAATAGTCTCCCTGCAAATGATACGAGTGGTGCGTGTCTTGAAAACGTGAATTGAGATGAAGGGCCATTATAAGCCCAAAAGATGAGGAGTGGGCCACAAGATAATAGCCCATGGGCTATCACGGACAAAAAAATACGAAATCAATCTTCAATATGGACGCTTAATAGCCATTAATTAAAGTCGGGAATGCCCAAAATACTTTTGAACTGCATTTCCTTTTATCGCAAGTTTTAAAACCTTTTTTTTTTTTTCGATTCACTATTATGCCGTTTAGTGAAATTTTGAAGTCCATAGACTCTTCAACTTTTTAATATTTCAATAAGTCTTTCAAATAATTACAGACAAAATTATTATTATTCTAATATATTCTCATGCATGATATATGCTGACATCATTAGATTATAAAAACTTTAAAATATTTTTATCGCTCAAAATATAAGTCATATTTTTCAAAGAAATATATATTTAGAATCACGACAAAAACTCTTTCCAATAATATTCGTTGTCGATATGTTTAAATATTCGTTCCTCAAATACTATGCATGAATTCAGAGAATTTCTCAAATTTATCTGAAATTTAAAGGATTTCTAAAAACTCACTAAAATAAATTAGAAGAGTTTTCAAAATTAATCAAAAAAATTGAGAGGATTTCATAAAATATATCAACAAATTATAGAATTTTGTGAAAATCAAACAAAAAGCAACAAAAAATTCATAGGATTTCACAAAATTCACAAAAGAAATCAAATTAGCTTTTAAAATTGAGAAAAAAAATTCAGAAGATTTCATAAAATATATCAAAAAAATTATAAAAATTCTGTAAATCAAACAAAAACTCTAAATCCTAAACTCCTAAACCACAAAACCCAACAACCTAAATCCCAAAACCCTAAACTCTAAACCCTAAAATTTAACCTCCCAACCCTAAACTCCTAAATTTTAAATCATATAACTAGAAATCCTCTTAGTTAAATCATCTCTTATTTACTAAGATAAATAACTAAAATAGATAGATGGGAGATAGAATAGAAAGAAACGAATTTTAAACATCTCGCATAGGATCACTAATTACTTGACTCTTGGCAGGTTTCTTTGTATATCTTGTCCGTAAAGAGGAGGACTCAATGATTATTCGTTCGCCGGAACAAATAGAGGCGAGAGAGCTTATTGACTTACTTATTTCAGAGAGTTCGTTTATTGCATTCCTGGCATACTGAGAGAGAGGGGAATTCGTTTCCTAGGAGAGTTGCTCAAGAGACTCACCATAGGAATGACATATCCCAGAGATAGTGTTCTTATGATCTACAAGGAAGTTGGAGTTGTATTTAACATTAAACATCTTTTTGAAATCATGTACTTTTTAGTAATTTTGTAAAGGAGTTTTATTGTTCAAAAATTATAAATAAATTATTGTATTGTATTTAACAAAAATAGCGGTGTATTTAACCGCCCCCTACAAAAAACATCGTTGCACAACTCATCCGCTGCCGGTTAACATCCAAAACACCAATAGTTAGCGTCTCATGGAGTCTGGGGGTGAGTTAGGCTCTCTCCCCATAAAGTCATAATTTACCGCCGATGACTAGGGCTTTTAAAACCGGATTAGACCGATCTTGTATTCGCTCTGCTCTAGTACATGAAATCGGAGGTTTCCAGAATCGGTCAATTTCTTTAGAACCAGTCATGAAGATTAAATATACAGAAAATGTTTTTTTTGTGAGATTCGAACTCATAACCTCTCTTTATAAAAGGAGAACTTATACCAACTAAGCCATGAGATATTTCATGGTTCAAGGATGATGTTTTTTAACTATATTACATTATTTTAAAAGTATCCATACATATTATAATAAGATATCAAAAATATCTTTGCACATTTATTTATTTTCTATATTATAATGAATATGTATTTAGTAATTTAAATATTTTTGCATGTAAGTATTGTATTTTCTCCTACATGTTTCTTTGTATTTTTTCACTACTAATTATTTATTTATTTTATCATTTTATATATTATATTTTTTATTATGAGAAGATTTAAAAATCTATAAATAATTGTGAATTTTTTAATAGAGATATATTGTATTTTATTGTATGTATTATATGCGCACGTGTGTATATATATATATATTATAATTACTACACTATAAGTGATATCTTCTCTAGCTTATGACCCAGGCGGGGCAAGTGGTGCAATTCTAGAGTCATTAGTACAAGAATCCAACATAAAAACGCAAGTAAATGTTTTCTAAGATTCGCTTGAATCCAGAATCAAGAAGTTTCATCAAAGAATATACGTAACCATCAATTATTTGGCAATGCATTATGGAGAACATAACAAGAACCTTACTTCCAAAACATTGCTAAAGCAATGCCATTTAGGGGAAGAAAAAAAGAAACTATCCAGAACATAGCTAAAGCAATGCCCACAAAGACAAAGGACCAATGGAAAATAAACCGGCATGCAGATGTAGACGTCAATGCTATTGTATCTGAAAATTGTGTCTCATCGTCTCTGCTATTTTATTTCCACCAGAAAATCAAAAGCCATGATCAGTGATGCTCATGATCATCGTCACCATGTCCATCTGGAGGCCCTCCAGGGCCCACAACCTCCAGCTGTCAAACATCCATGAAATGATGGTAAGATTCCACGATACAGAGACATTAGTTCACCACTTAAGTAAAACTTGAGAACATGAGGCTCAGTGTGAAGGTACGGGTGGTCAATTCATCTCATTCCATTTAGAGAATAAAAACCTAAAGATGTTCTTCAAATTCATTCTCTCCCCTATATGATTCAACACTTAAAATATGCAGTTCAAACGTTCCAAATCCACCCTCCCCCAAATCATGAGCTGAGCAAACTAAAAATCAGATTAAGCTTGATTACAACAGCTTTACTAAACATTTCTACTAGTAAAAAAATGCAACTCGAACCTTGTATTAGTCAATTTGACTTTGGTTCAGATAACAAAAGTAATTGCTCGAAAACTGGATGAGAGTATAGCTCTCTAAGAGCCACCCACCCATCATATAATTACTTAATCACAACAAGGCAGGTCTACCATATGAATTACAAAACTATACTTGAATTATAAATTTATAAACCACCAATGGACTTCAGAACTACCTAAATTTCCAATAAAGTTGAAGTCACCACGGTCATATGGTCAAATTCCAGGGTCGTATTCTTGATCAGTGGAACATGTAGGTACGCATGTTCAAGTGTGTGTGTGTGTTTGTTCGCATGGTCAGATTCAAAATCCAATTTTACCTAATCAAGACTTTGATCTAAATTCAGATTCACTTCAAACCTTCTCTAGATGAGGCCTTAAATGGCCATCCAAACCTTGGCATTACTTACCACAAAATACTGTGAGCATACTGGGCACTCGTGTGGCTTCCCTTTCTCCAGCCAGAACCAGACAACATCATGCTCATCCTCTGTCGGTTAAAACAAGAAAATAACATCATATAGATATTTACATAATTCGGTAATCTTCTCCTTTTTTGTTTTTCCACTTGAATCAATGAACATAAACGCTTCAACCCATTCATACAAACATGTATGTAAAATTCATGAAAAACAAAAGAAGTGAAGAAAGATAAGAAGAACCCACCGCCTTCACCTCCAGGGCACCCAACTATTCTTTTGTCATAGTAGGACTTGATAACAGCAGGTGATTCCTACACAAATGTAATAAGACAGGTTAACACGAGCAGATAATAAATATAGTTAAGACTTAAGAGCAGATAGAGTCCACAAATAATTAAAGAAACATAAAATCAATATCACCAAAAAAACCCATTTCATAGTGACAGGACAATGAAATAGATCTATGGACCTTGAAATAGAACCATGGATCCTTTCAAAAAATTTAAGCCATGAAGCCTTGAACAAGGTAAGTATGAGGGATCATTTCAAGATTTTATAAGGTTAAAACAATTAAGTATATGGATGGCTAGCATTTTGGGAATGAACCCATCCATGCTTGATAGATAGGCAGTTGAATTTTCAAGGATGTCTAAAGAGACCCAAAAAAAGTAAACACAAGCAAACAACTTAAAATCAAGAAGATTGCTAAAATGGAATCTCGTAAAAAAATCTTTGGAGAAGAGTTAGAGAACTTCCAAAGAAAAAAATGAAATTCAAAGAAGATTGCTAAAATGGAAGTGGGAGAGAGGAACCCGGGATAGGGTGGGAGGGGGCAATAAATTTCTAGAGTTTATTTTATAACCTTCACATTTTCACTCATAAAACACAAAAATCCATTTATCAGTTCTAAATTCTAATTGCCAATTTCAATGCTGTCAAATTAATAGGTACCAACATCAGAGTTCATTATTTATCAATTGAATCCATAAAAGTCTAAACTTTTCTTGGGAAGAAAAAGCTTCTCTCCAAAAAGAAAAGTTCATAAACACCCATTACGGAAATAATTCATCAAAAGAAGCATGTAATATTGCTACATGGCATCAGACTTTTGCACTTGAGCATGAACTATTCATCATAATTCATAATTTCATACTAGATAAGTAGATATCACTATCATCATGGGTTATACGAAGTGATAAGGAAAGACATGGATACTATAGGAATATAGGATTGGTTGAGTGTGTAGCTTTTGATGGGAATGAATGAACGCAATTCATGAATGCACTATCACAGTATCACCAATTTCTCATCTATTAATTCATGTAGCTGACCCCAACAATGTTCAGGATAAAGGCTTTGACGATGATGAAGATATTACAAACATCCTAACCACTCGTCCTACTAAAGATGTCTACTCATGAAAGAATTAGTTTTAACCAACAATGACTAGCTTATTTGGCTCAATCAAGTTCCTAGAAGTTCTTACAAAGATCTGCACATGTAAAAGAAAAGTTTCCACATTCCAAGAATGTTTATAAAACATAAGAATGAAGAAGACAGGATAAATATAAACCCATAGTACCTCAAATGAAGAAAATTCAGTTACTTGGACAATATTACAGCACAGTAACAACTATCCGAGAGAGGGCATCTAAACATCAAAACACATTCTTCTAAATAAGGCTTCAGTAGAAAGGTTACAATAGGGATAATCAGTAAGATGGAGTTTAGTCTTCAGCAACTTTCCTTTTTCAAATCCAATTGTGAATATTTACAATTAATTTGGAAAAAATTTAAAAGGTGAATGCTCATTGAATAATTACAATTATTGAAAACGGGAACACGACAAGATCACAAGAACAAGTTGGCAACATAAAAAGGCAACAGCTGCTCAGAAATTTTATTTTGTAACGACACTCCTTGAGTAAAGTAACCCTATAGAGTGTAACTTCCACATGTTTCCACATTGAATATTGCAACATACTGAATAAATATGCAGTTTGATTATTACAAAAAAAAAATTGCTCTTGATTTTCTAATTTCCAATATGAATAAATAAATAAAAAATAAAGACAGCACCTACACACAAGTGGATATATGTACCATGTACAATAAATTTTTCAAAGATAATGAGCCGTAAATAAGAAGCATAAGATGATAAGAATTGTACATAATAAAACAACACCGTACAAAAAGAATAAAATATAATTGCAATTTGCAAATTTACATATGCTACACACATATGAATTCAATATGGATAAAATTGAAAACACCAACCTTTGTGCCAAAAGGCCCAACAGGGTAGTTAATATCAAGAATATCCTTTCCCTACACAAAACAAAGGGAAAAAATAAAAACAGAATTATTTCTTAACCTCAAAAAACAAGTATACAACATGTCGGAGGAACATACACACTGTTGCTGAACAAATAAAAGGAAAAGGAGACTGCACAGTTTCAAAATTTAAAGCGCCCATACCCAAAAGTATTCCCGATTTAAAGTTGCACATGCAAATTCAATCAACTCAAAACCTGAATAAAGAAAGCCTAGTTTAGCTCAGTCGAAAGACCACCTCAAGTTCAGCTTCAAGCTCCTCCCGCTCATGTCCAGTTGCAATAGGCATTACATCCTCAACTTTCTTCTTCACAGAGCTACCTGCTTGAAAACAAAAGATATAATAATGTATTATATTGAATCTGACTCTGATTAATCATTAAAGCATGTATCGAAAATTATTTCAGTCCCATCACCACCCCTCGAATTTTCAAAATCGAACAACAAGAGTGTGACAAATAATTAAGCACACTTACATATGCACCACATGACATCACACACAAAAAGTTACATATGCATCCACAGCTTGTCCATCTTATAAATGTACGGAAAAGTCATATTTGTAGCCGAATATTATCTTCAACTATGACTCATCAATATTTCATTTCCTACAAAATCACACAACCGGCTTACTCTCAGCCCCCCTCTTTCTTCTCATCTACTGACATCATCGATCCAGCATTATTGTCATGGAGCTGGACATATAAACACACAACAATATAATCATATATGTAATAAGGAATACATATTCATAGCCATCTAAACCTTATTCCACAAAATGTTTCGAGAAGGCTTCATATATCAGTACGAAACAGATAGATTTGAAGGTATCGTCACAATATATGTGAAATGTGTCCTTTTATTTGAAAGTAAATGCAACCAAACACATAAATCATAGACACAACAAAACCGTCAATATATGAACTGTTTAAATCAAACAAACACGAAAATATCAGTACAATGTTAATACAGTGGAGATCTGGAAGAGGAACTAGGGATTAGGACGAGCCAGAGAGAGAACCTGAATCGGAGCTGAAGTTGCGGTTCAAGAAAGCGGCAGAAGGAGAAATGATTGATCGGTTGGCCGAAAGAACGAATCGATGCGAGGTGGATTTGTTGACGAGTGAAGATCGCCACGAGGGGGCTAGGGTTTTGAGGTGCGAGGACACTGCTCTCCTCCACATCGTCTGGTGGCAATTATGATCTCAGGTCACACCCTGTTTCTTTCTCGAGAAATCAAATAAACTCGTCTCCCTCTGGTTTCAGTAAAATCTGAAGAGAAAAAGTCTTCAAAAGAAATGGGCCCGGAGGCGATTGGCACACTTCTGTTGTTCGATTTTGAAAATTCGAGTGGTGGTGATGGGACTGAAATAATTTTCGATACATGCTTCAATGATTAATCAGAATCAGATTCAATATAATACATAATTATATATTTATTTAATATAAAATTCAAAATAATATGAAATATATTAATAATATATCTTTTTAAAATAATTCTTAATCAATAAATGAATTATTATAAATAAACAAAACCTCATGACTTAATTGGTAGAATATTTGTTATGAATGAGATGTAAGAGCTTCGAATCTTACATAAAATAATATTTAGAAAATATTTTTTAATTTATTAAAATAAAAATGGTCCAAATAGGCCGATTCTTCTGAATCATATTCAATATAATACATTATTATATGTTTATTTAATATAAAATTTAAAAAAATATAAAAAATATGCCAATAATATATCTCCATTAAAAAAATTCTTAATCAATAAATGTATTCTTAAAAATAAACAAAACCTCATAACTTAATTGGTATAATATTTGTCTTATGAATGAGATGTAAGAGCAACCACAATGTGCTCTAAGAGGTTCGAATCTCACATAAAATAATATTTAGAAAATATTTTTCAATTTATTAAAAATAAAAATGGTCCAAATCGTTTGATTCTGACCAGTTTAATTGAAAAATCAATCGGTTCATCTAAAAAAATCGACTGGATTAATTTCTAATTTTCAATTCTTGATCGGACCGGATTGAAAGTTATCTTTCACTGATTAAATCATAATACAGAGCGTCTTTTAGTGGACCAAAAGTGACATTTACTCCTAATGAGGGATTAGCTTGGCAAGTGAAAGACAATTTCACACACACGCCAAAAAGAGAAATGTTAGATATACAAATTCAAATTGGTGAGAAACCATTTATAATATAGGTTAAGCTGAGGGTTAAATGCACCCTATATTTTCTCGCATCACCCCATTTTTAGAAATTTTTATTTAAATTTCACTTATTTTTATTTTCATAATTTTAAAAAAAAAATCAAATACACCCCAAAATGCATTTTGAAGTTTATATCTACAATAAGTTTTCTTGAGGAAAACTTGTGCTTCGTAACACCCTCTCAAAATAATAGTTCCTATAAAAGACCCGATCGAACCTTAGATGTTCAATCTCCAGAAGCAGATACTATAATTGCATTGCAACTCACATAATCAGCCACGCTATCAGTCACCTGCAGAGTGTGCTCGAAAAAACTATGCTCATAGAGATGGCTCTAATGATCTGCTCGATAAGCAGTGCATGCCTTGTAAAAAACGAAGACTGCTTACTTGATTAGATTCCAAACTTTAACCGATCCTCGCTCTCCTCGCAGCCTCCTCCCTGAGCTTCGCTCCTCCCTCTCTCGCCGAAGAGATGGCAATGGCCTCCCTCTTCGATTTCAACCTCACCCTCCCCCTCCCCATTATAGCGGTCGAGTTCCTCCTCCTCATGCTCGACAAGATCTACTAAACTCCTCTCAAAAACTTCATGGATGAAAGAGACGCCTCAATTAAGGAGAAGTGAAACAGCTTGAAGGACACTTTGGAGAAGGTGAATCAGTTGGAGGAGCAAGCCAACGTAGTGTTGACGGCAACTAGGGCTGAGGCGACTCTCAACAAGATGACGAAGGAGACGTAGGCAGAGGTGGAGGTGAAGTTAGCCGAAGGGAGGAGGAAGGTGGAGGCGAAACTGCGGGAGGCGTTGGAGATTTTGGAGAGGCAAAAGGAGGAGACAATCAAGGCACTTGATTCCCAAATTGCTAGTCTTCGTAAAGTGATTGTGGAGAAGGGACTCTCTATCTATTAGATGAATAATCCTCCTCTTATTTCTTCTTGGAGATTATGTGATGAGCAAGCTAAATCTGAAGGTTACAAAATAGAGGTTATGTCTATTCAAATTTTCTGTCTTAAATCTTTTGAGACGTAGTTGGAGAGAATGATATTAAATAAATGATACTTGCATCTGTTTTTGCATACTGTAATTGTCGGAGACGGTTGTGCTTTACCTCCTCCTCGGGCCATTGCTGGACGAAGAGGATTGGCTGGGACTATTCTTGTTCAAAGGTTTCATTCACTCTGTTTAACTGTCTGCACATTCTTACGCAACTCCATGTATTCGTTAGCAGCCTAGCATTCATCTGGATCTTGTTTCTTAGTCATAGGCGTAGTTTGACATTGCTTGTACTTATTGTAACTGCTTAAATAGCATCCTTATTAAAGCTTATTCCACGAATGAGTTTCACATTATTCATTTTTAAATGCTTGTTATTGTTTATGTGAAATGGTGTTGGGTAGGACTCTTAGAAGCAACTTAAGAAAGGCTAGTTCGATCTCTTCATTGTTAGATGCTCTAAGAAGTAGGTAGTGGTTTGAATTTCAAAAGCTATCTTCTATTTATTGCTTCATTAAGCATCTGCATTTGATGGGTTGCAATAAAACTTTCCAAAGCTAAACGCCTAAACCTAAAAGTAGAAAGTCTATCATAAAACTTGACTGCATCTAGACTTGCAACTAAACTAATGTAAATTGTTCTCAAGTTACCAACTAGTTATTAGGCCTCACTGGTTGGCTATGATTATTAGGTGCTTATTCGCAGACATCAGACATTCTCACCAGTGTGTCGAGATTCCTATTTTTTTATTGCAGTCCCGGCAAAAAGCGTTGGTTGATCTACAGCAAAGGTAAACTGTGCATGTAAGTATAGCTTTTGCATTAGTTGTTTCTTTTTGGTCATGCTAATTAAGCATGATGCAAGGTTTCTATGCCATTTTGTATGCTTTCTATTTTTTTGATTAAAGTTAAGGAATTTGGGAGGGATAAAACTAGGCACTGAAGGATAAACTCATATGTGATATGTTGCTATTCTGGCTCATTTTGTTAGTGTTTCAATCTTATTAGTGTATTTTGTTGTATCATCGTTAAGTGGAAAATTATATCATCGTTAAGTGGGACTACCGACGGGAAAAATTCATCGGTAAAGTGCAAAATTCTTGTAGTGGGATACAAGAATACAAGATCACATTTATTAGGAATGAGAAGTTTCAATGTCAAGCTAAATGCGATGTGGGTTGCCCTTGGATGATGTGGTACTCAAAGGTTACTATGGAGTCTACTTACCAATTAAAGAACTATGTTAAGATACGCTTGTGCAATACGAGGATGGATAATAAACAAACCAACAATGCATTCTAGTAGGTAGGTTGGTAGACCAGATTAGGGCCGGGCATGAGTCGAGTCGATTGATTATCAGCCAATAGTTCAACCAAACCGACAACTGAAGTTGGCCCAAAATGACAACCGATATCGGCCCGACTATTTCGGATTTGGTTGAAAATCGATTACTTAGTTTTTTTTTTGACGCCTTTTAGTGCAAAATGACGTCATATCATATGCTTCATTTTATGTTTGCTCCTTGGTTTGACAATACAAAATGTCGTCTTTATAAGACCTTTTATAGAAGAAAAAAATCTCTATAAAGGACACGTAGGGTTCCTATATATGGTTAAATGATTTGTCTAAATTCCGTAGAATTCCAAATATATGAACTGAACATTTTGTCATTTCTATCGTATCCTTCAGACGCATTTATCGTCTAACTTGGTTCTGGGTTTGTTCCTCACTCATATCTGGCGAACTTCACGGGTGAGAAACGTGTGTGAGATTGTATGTTCTTCATAGCTCAAATTTTCGTGTTATTGGCTTTTATCGTTGTATCTTTTGAAGTGATTTTTTGTTGTTTGTATTAATTGGAAGATCTTTGTCGATTTTACTTTCAATTTTTCATAATGCAGATTGCAGACTTTTCCTGATGCTATGTCCAAGGTTCCAAACTCGCCGCAAGCCAGGCGCTAATTCGTTGAAAGATGGGGGAGGCAAGTGGAACACTCCCAAGTGTGGCAGTGAGAAATAAGTTTGGCATGTGAGAGACGATTTTGCATGTGCCGAGTGATGTTAAAGCCATGACCTTACCTTGTAGCGCCTTTCTTACTTTTAATAAAAATAATGATGATAAAAGTATCATATTTAAAATAATATATATATATATATGAAAAATAATCATTTTGGCCCCTGTAATTATCAAAAAAGGGCAAGTAAGTCCCTTAAGTTTAAAACGGGTTAAACGAGTCCGGTACTTCTCATGGTGGAGCAAAAAAGCCCTTCGGTCTATATCTCGTCAAAACGTAAGTTACGTGTTCGTTAACAAGATTATGTGTTTTTTAGATTATTTTATACATTCTAGATTTCATTTTTATTGGTTCAAAGTAATCTTTGTACTTCAAGGTTTGGTCCATTTAAGCCTTTGAAAGTGTTAAGTATAGGCCAAATGAACCCTTCTATTTTGACAGTGATTAGAGCATAAATAATAGCAAAACAACATCCCTCCACTTGTTTTACATTTTCTAACCTTCTCTCTAGCATTCAAAATCTCATCATCCTCTTCATCGAAATTGTCTTTAGGAATGACTGACTCTTCTTCTTCAGTGTTGTAATCCTTGTAAGAACCATAATCGATCTGCTCCACCATTTCTTCTTCCTGCAAATTGTCAGAACTATTGCTGACTTTCAAACCCCTAAATCTCAAATTGATTAACCTTGAACCTATTTTAGACAATTGCACCAAGAAGAAGATGAAGAAGAAAACAAAAAGAAGAAAAACTAATTGGATTTGTTAACCTAGAACCTATTCTATGTAATTGCAAGAAGAAGAAGACAAAAGGAAGATAATCTCATTTGTTAATGGCCACGTAACTCTTGGTTTGACGGAATATAGACGGAAGAACTTCTTTGCTACACCATGAGAAGTACAAGGGCTCGTTTTACCCATTTTAAATTTAAAAGGCTTACTTGCCCTTTTTTGATAAATATAGGGGCCAAAATATCCTTTTCCCATATATATATGACATGATACAATTTAAATGTTACAAATATAAATATTATTTTAATCAAAGAACGACACCATACAAATCTTATGACAAGATAAGTTGATTACAAAATAAATTCAGCTAAAACCCATTGCATTACCACAAAAACAAAAATAAAAATGAATAACATATCTTTGTAAACCAATATTTATATTCCATGAGTTATATACGAGTTTTTAAACATCAGTTTACCTTGATTACATTAAATTATCTGAAGCTACATAACAAAAGTAAGGACAAGATGGCAACTACTTGAATGTGAAATTACACAGGAGAATATAGCACTGTACAACAGAAATCTACACTGGTTCGAGGCTCTTATCATTTTCTCCTTTCCTAATTCTTCTATTTCTGCTAGACATGCCATCTTACATGCACTGAAGAGTGAAGAGACTTGTATGAAACAAGAAGATAAAAGTGAGAAAATACAGTCACTCCACCAACTTCTGCTTTTGCTTTCTCCTTTTGGAGTCCTGGTCTTCTTCTTGCTCAAATTTTCTCCTTAAATTATTTAAATCTTCATCCCTCACCTGGCCATTCAATTTTTGGTTCAAAGCATAAGCTTCTGCCAGCTTTCTCTTGCACTCTTTGCTCGCAGAATCATGAGAAACAACTGTAAAACGTTGGTGAAATATAGAATTGAGTGTTACCACAAGCTTAGAACTGAAATGAGTCATGAACAAAAAACAACACTGCTGTAACATGACGACACATAATCATAACCCTAGAACTGAAATATCAATTTTGCTAAGTCTGGCAGTGCACCTCTTATCACCCTAGTTTCCATTTCGACTTGTGAAGTTTAGTCAGGTGGAATATACTGTAGAAACAGAATCTTCGCCTGCTAGACACGGCTATCTATCCTAAACAAAAATAATAAAGGAATTTGAAGAAAGAATATAATTATTTTTTGTCAACGATTATAACGCAGTAATATTTTTAGGATTGCCATTAAATCTCACCCCATGGAATGAAAGAATTAACTTAAGGATCTGAAGATTAAAAAACAGATAGGGAGTCCCGTGAACCATTACAATTTACAAGATAACTGACCTGGTTGTGGATAATCTCTTCCAATTATGCACTTTGCTTTAGTCTGAATGCTTAGTGGAGCTTTCCATGGCTCGTAAATGTACTCCTTTGGCATATCTGACAGTCGGAAGTTGGTTATTGATAATATACAAAAGAGGCCACTCCTATAAGAATGCAATGGGAATCTAACAAACTTGAAATTACCTTTCAGTACTGGGAGAAAATGCCTTACATAGTTACCTTCTGGATCATATTTTTTCCCGAACGAGGTTGGTGAATATATACGGTGATACTGTTGAGCATAAGAATCATTAAAACGTAGAATATCCCAACAAAAATTCACTCCATGGCAACATGACATGGCTTATTAAAAGGAAAAAGATAACATGGATCTTAGAACCAGGCCCTCAAGTCGACCTCCCAAAGGTGCAAATAACAGTAGCATACAACTGACCAGGACGACACTGCAACATAATCAAACCTCTAAGATATATATATTATCAGAGAAAGTAAGGATGATGTCAAGATTGTAGATAAAATAATTCACCTTATATCATTTAAACCAATAAGGTTCTACAAAGTCTTCAAACCAGGTAATTCAAAATCCCTGGATTGAAACAATATTCACTAGCATCATACAGAAGCCATTCATTAGGCATTTCTAAGCGCATCAACAGTCTGATAAGGTGCTAGAGATGCATATCAAAGATTCAGGTTTAGATGAAATAATAAAGGTCCATGGCCCAGGTCAGCAACCACCATTGCACTTGGGAGGGGTGCTGCCTTAAAGTCTTCCAAAAGTTGGAGAGCCTACGGAAATATTTGCAGCTCAGCCCTGAATTGGTCACACAATGGAAACAAACAAAGCAATCTACCTGGTAGAAAAATGATGAGCACGACAGCCAGAGCCAATTTCCATTATTGATAGCCCAATCTGAGTCAATCAAGAGTCTCTCAAAAACATCTCTCCCTTTTTCCCAATGAACAAACTATCCACCGAAAAACAAAAAATTACATCAGGAAAATGATAAGATAAAGAAACTGTGATCATGCTCTGCAAAAATTAATGTCATTTACCAGATCTCCACGGGTTAAAAAGCATGCAACACAATGCCTCGCTAGATGGTGCATCCAACCCCATTTGTGGAGCTACAACAGAAAATGCATTCAAGAGTTTAAACCAAGTGCCACAAAATAAAATATGAGACAAGTAAATAACAAGTACACCTATTTTGTTGCCGAAGTAAATAGTTACTACTTATGTCAGGTCCTAACCTGGACCATGATAGCATCAATCCATGGGTATCCCGTCCTAGCTTCCCTCCAAGCTGCCAGCAATTGATCATCATCATTCCAAGGTATCTAAACATGCAAACAAAAAGCATTAAAGATTATCATAATTCACCTTAATTGGCAGCAATCTTGACCAGAAAAATGGTAATTCATGTGGGAAAATGCTACAAAAAATATAAAACACTCCAGCTGATTCACCAAAACTACAACACCTTTTAATCACCAAAAAAGAAAGCATTAATCCAAAAGGAGAAATTCTAAAAATCACAGAAAGCCAACACAGAATAATATAGAATTACCCAGAAAAAGAATAGTCTATCAGACGCATTAATTTAAAAACCTATGTATGCAGAGACTGGTGATGCATAGAGACTTGTTGATTTAAATTGCATTACTACGGAACAAGAAAAATTTATCTGTGAGCGACAGAGAAAAGAGGGGTGAAAAACATAAGAACATTACTTATATGTAAACATGATGTGATTGGCTTTTTGAGTTTATTCGTGTTGTAAAGGGTTGAGAATTCTTTTTAGTTGAAATTTTTGATGGGGGTGTGTTAGAGAACCGAACTAAATGTTCCACATGGAAAGATTGAGGTGAAAAAGTGGCTTATAAGGCATTGGTTGTACCCAAGCTCACAAGCAATAGCTTATGAGCAAAGTTGGGATACCAACCATGGTCTTGGCCCAATATGCCCATGTAAGTGGGCTGGATTTTAGATCCGAAACTCCAACATGGTATCAAAGCCTAATGGGTGGGGCTATTCGAAGCCCACGTTTTACTGGCCACAACCCAAAACTAAAAAACCCCAATTCCTTTCATGAATCCAACCATTTACACCCCAAAACTAAAAAAACTCCATATCCCTTCATGAATTCAACCACTTCCTGCTGTTTGAGAACAACTTTCACTCCTCTGATGCATCTCCATATAGTCTTGGAAGCAGTAGAAGTAGGGATGACATCGGATTGGATTTGGATCGGATTTTTCAAAATCCATATCTAATCCTAAATAAAAATAATATATCCATATTCATATCCATATACCACGGATAAAACAAATATAAATTCATATCCGATCTATCGGATTTCGGATATTCTCCACGGATATCAGATTTATACATGCGACAAGCCGACACATATTTGCTAACCTATGAATTTAAGAATATAAACCAAAGTCTAAAGTATAAATAATATCAAAAATCATACAAAAACATAGAAAGTTTTTTAAAATCAAAGTCTAAAGTATATGAATCGTCACAAATCAAAATGCTTGTATCAATTGATAAATTCAAAATGAATAATATCTTCAATAAAGTTTGGTAGACCTCATCTTCATAAAAGTTGGTGATAATTCTATCATTTTTCACATGTTAATTTATAATATTATTGTTGGGTTTATGATTTATATTATTGTGTTTTTAGTATTCGATACTAACTTTACTAGGGATGACATCGGATCTGATTTGGATCGAATTTTTCAAAATTCATATCCAATCCTAAATAAAAATAATGTACCTATATTCATATCCTATCCATCGGATTTTGGATATTCTCCACGAATATCGGATTTATCTATGTGACACAGCGACACATATTTTACTAGCCTATGACACCAATTATAACTTTATGATTCATGAATCTAGTAATATAAACCAAATTCTAAGTATAAATAATATCAAAAATCATCCAGCAATATAGAAAGTTTTCTAAAATCAAAGATTAAAGTCCATAAAACGTTACAAATCAAAATGCTTGAATCAACTGACAAATTCAAATTGAATATCATCTTCAATAAAGTTTGGTATACCTGATCTTCATAAAAGTTGGTGATAATGTTATCACTTGTCACATGTTAATTTATAATGTTATTGTTAAGTTTATGGCTGTGTTTTTAGTATTCAGTACTAACTTTACTAATTAGGATTTTAAAAATATTAGTTAATTGAATATTTGAATTAGTAATATAAGATCATATCACATTATATAGTGTTATTACAAATTACAATTAATTCATATTACATAAAAAAACATACCTATGTTGACAATTATAATGTATATAAATATATTAATGACATTAATTGTCAATTACATAATTGTATGTGGACTATATTATATATGTGTGTGTGTGTCGGGTAGAATCGGATCGGATATAATCAGATCGGATAAGATATCCACACATTCGGGTCGGATCAGATATGGGTTTTGGATCGGATATACCTAAATTCATATCCATTCAAAAAATTTGGATTTTATCCATATTCATTATCCAGTCAACGGATTTTTCTATTGTTTGATCGGATCAGATTGGATTGAAAATCTACGGATACGGACAAATTTGCCATCTATAAACTTCACTAATTAGGGGTTAAAAAATATTAGTCAATTGAATATTCGAATTAGTAATATGAGATCATATCACATTATATAGTCCTATTACAAATTACAATTAATTTATATTACATAAAAAAAAAGAAACACACCTCTATGATGACAATTATAATATATATAAATATATTAATGACATTATTGTCAATTACATATTTGTATATGGACTATATATTATATATGTGTGTGTGTTGGGTAGAATCAGATCGGATATAATTAGGTCAGATCGAATATCTGCACGTTCGGGGATCGGAAATCCACAGATACGGACACGGACACATTTGTCATCTTTAAGTACAAGCAAGTTACTCCCACAAATGATTGAAGAGAACCCAATCCAAAGCTTGAGGATAACTTCCTTGCTTGTGGTGTTAAGGAAGAAATGTGCTGGTGCAGGATTACTAGGATAATCAAGCCCAGGAGCAATAGCTTTAGGAATTCTAGATGGATGTCTGAATAAGGTAAGGGCTCTAACTAACTTGACTGTCTAACCACTGGGGAATTTGCAGCAGCACTTTGTTTCCTGTTTCCTGTTTCCATAGTTCACTCCAGGGTAGGGCAAAAGAAAACCTATCCTACGCTAATCATCTGGCCCGCTTGAGAAGGTCTACAATCTCAAAAACCTACAAAATCTATGTCTCGCCGTCCTCCATCGTGTGCATCGAGGAGGAAGCAGAGCTCGGGAAGGAGAAAGAGAGAGAATGGCTAGACTGTGGTTTACTTTTAGCTTTCGCAGGTGGAGTCACTAGAATTATCATTTTAGGATTCTGGGGGTGTGGCCTGTAAAACGTGGGCTGCAAATAGCCCCACTTAAGCTTAATTCTTAACGTACCTGTGGATGGAGGCCCAACGGAGGCTTGTTTGAGTGAAAGAAAGAAAGAAAAAGCCCAAAATAGTTGGCCAGATTAGGTGTAAGCCTAAAGGAGGCTACACATTTGGTGATGGCCCAAAGGTGGTCACATAAATTTAGGGGTTCAAAGAGAAGGCCCGATATTTGGGGACACTTTGGTGTGAGGGGGAGTGTTGGAGAACCACACCAAATGTCCCACATGGAAAGATTTGGAGGTGAAGAAGTGGCTTATAAGGACTTGGTTGTGTACCCAAGCTCACAAGCCAGAGCTTTTGAGCAAAGTTTGGAAACCAACCATGGTCTTGGCCCAATATGCCCAAGTAAGTGGGCTGGATTTAGGTCCAAAACTCCAACAGGGAGCAAAAGTAACAGTTAGATGTGTGAGTTGAACAAGAATTTTATTTAGCCCATGGAAAGTGAACTTACCTGTTTGGCTATTCTATTACCCTTCATATGATCAAAATTAGGAGTGCCAAAAGCAACAGTGTAGAAAAATTCTCGCCATAGCAACTACAGAGGTTAAAATAAAAAATCAGTTTGTTGCACCAGCAACTAAGATCTAAAATAACCAGTTAAAGTATACTGACCTGGCCAACAAGAGAAACTGGTGGATGTGTGTGTTTTCTGAAATTTTTATAAACATCCTGAAGACATTGATAGAAGTACCTGGAAGACAGACAGCCAAACTGTCCAGAATATTTTAAACAAAGAGAAGCTAAAATGACATTGGTTAGTTGCAGTTAGGTTTTCTCTGATCCTGTGTTATGATGCTAGAAGAAATCAAAGGAAATGTCAATAGCCAGCATTTTTTTTCTACCTTCAAGTAAGGTGATAGAACAGTAGTGGCCGGCTTAAAAAAGGCAGATGGGTCCCCCTTAGGCTTCTCGAAATTTGCCACCCACTCCTAAATAACAAAAAATAGAAGATAAAGCTGCATAAATGCCACCAGCACAAACACACTTATTGGAATATATATATGTACAACAACACATAAAACCTTGGAAAAAAGGTATATGCACCTAAAAAGAAATTTCACTCCATGGCAAGGAACACTACCTTGTCATTGATGGCTTCTGTCAACCTGTTTAATGCCTCTGATTCACCACCTCTGAAAGGAGTCATTTCTTCCTGCAAATAAAAATCCAAATGTCAGAATTCAAAAGAGAATTGTTCTTAGCATATTCATATGTCCTAACCTGTTCAATGTCCTGGAAGCCAAGTTCGTTGATTGTTGGAACTCCTATAATCTCACAATTTCCAACATTCCCAACAGGAGGTAGCGAAGAAGGTGTAGTTGGAAGTGTGGATGATGCCCATGGTGGTGTCCCAGCAAGCTTTAGAAAAGATTGATAGCTCAGCGGTGGGCGTCCCCCATTCTTCAGACAGGCATTGTAGTTAGAGAAGTAGCAAACAAAATCAAAGGAGAAAACAATCAGAACCCAAAAACCTCAAAACCCGAAGACAAGAAAGTTATGTAAGAAAATTACCCACATGAATGCTTATTCCTTTACAGAGCAGATAAATAACATCTTTCCACCAACCTTTTGTATAATATCTGCAGGATTGAAGAGTGTATGACTAACAGGAGCAAAGACTTCAATTTCAGCAGTAGCAGCATAGTGCTGTTAAAAAGGACAAAATATTCTCATCAGCAAAATCTACTGCACAAGCACATCCATACAAGACAGCGTATCTTTCTTGAATATTATAAGAAAACTGTGCAACCAGGATTTGGTTAACCAAAAATAAATGCTTTTCAAGTTGAGAAAAAACTGCTCACCTTAACTTTGCTATCTATAACTTGATAATATGGATCAGTGTCATATTCGAAGCACAGCTTTTTAACATCCCACTGCAAGACCCAAAAGGAAGAAACACAAAACATTAAGAAAATAAGTTTTGTAATATGAAGAACATTAAGGTTGCTTAATCACAAGTTCTCCACTTCACAAGCAAACCAATTGAATATTTCGACAGCATTAGTAATCAATGTAGTATCGTATGAGGATCCCATTCTATTAATTATTTAATTCCCTCCCGATGGACCTATAATTCGATAATTGATATTAGGTCTCATCCGCTAATGAAATCCCAGTTTTGCAATCGTAAGCATTTACAGTGTCTAGTCTTATAGATCTCAGCATAGGCATGTATAACAAACGAAGCAAATATCATGGATGTATAAGAACTGAGTCGTTCATGATTACAAGTAGGTGAGTACTGCAGAATACAATTTTATTGGTATAACAATCTAGAGCCAGCGAAAAATTCAATGGCAGCGAAACCCAAAATTTCACAATACACAGATTCTGTCTCTAAACAAGTATGTTGGCTCATTAATTTCGATTAAAATTGTTACTTGAATTATTGCTAGTGTTCCTAAATGAAAATAACGGTGCTATTTCCCCCTCACTGCTTGTCACAAAGGTACAAACTGAAATATATCCAAGGATGGGAGGATTTTAGAGTTGGAAAATCAAGGTCATATTACTTATTCAGCAACTGCTATCTTATCTTTACAAGCTCTAGTTCATTGTACCTGATCCAAAAATACAGGCTAAAAATTAAGGTACATAGTAAGTTCCAGGAAAAATAAAGAGTTTACACCAGCAAAATTCAGTGTCTTTCATTGGAATATATGGGTCGTCCACAAAATGATATCACATATTAAAAAAAAAATATTCTGTCATTTTGTTGTATCTTTTTCCTAATCACAATTACATATATCACTTCTGAATATAGGGAGCTGAACTCTATGTTAGATACTTAGATCCACATCCCCCTAAGACATAAAATATTTACAGAACGAAAAATTTATTCTATGTATTTTGATCCGCCTAAAACATTTATTAAAAATAGCATGCATACAATCCCTTTTCAGTTAACTGATTTCTCCCTCCATCCCGAAGATAAGTCAGAGTTTCATTTGAAGGAACATATGATACAGAAACCGCAGTGGTTATAAACTCGCTGTTATAAACCAACAAAAAGGGAATACATGTGGGTACATTACACGCAAGCAGAGGGGGAAACTTTGAGAAAGGAAGTGATCAAATGAAATTTACGAGGAGCTTGAAATGAGACTGGCCAAAATAGTACTTGCTGAGGTTTTTCATATGAAAACATTTCTTGGATTTACTTTGAAGTAGAACTCGTACTAAAAGATTTTCCCAAAGACTTCAGCATATTTCATATAGTTTTATTGTTAAAAACACACCCACCACTGCCAGACCTATAAATGCTCTCAATTCACAAAATATCTTCTGAAACCTTCTATATCTGCATGCCTTAAACAAGACCAACTGCAGAGACTTCACTAGTAGTTTTGCCAATAACTAGCTAATCCCTAAAACAGTAAATGAAGATGCCATGTAGTCAACTGTAGCATAAAAAGCATGATACATCAACATAGCACGTTCAAAAGTATAACTACTTATAGACACAATGCTCCCTGCATTCAAACTTTGGGTAAAGAATCGAATACAAAAAACAAAAACAAAAACAAAAAATATTCAAAAATAATACATTCTTCCCATGCAGTTTTATGTTATCAAAGACTAATACATTCCGAAGGAAAATGTATAAAAATTGAGTTACTCACTTCCTTCAAGCAACGAATCACGACCTCACTTGGCTCACCCTTTAGCACCAACAAGCGAGACCCTCGCTTTTTAAGGCTCAAGTCAAGATCAACGAGGCTCTCCAGCAAGAAACGGATCCGGTTAAGGCCGGCCCTGGACGAGCCCGGAGAGGACGCGGTCGGATCTGGCTCCATATAATGCGGGTCAATCACAAACACCGGGTAAACATAATTGCATCCCCCGACAGCGTACTCGAGAGCCGGGTTGTCGTGGATCCGGAGCCCTTTCCGGAACCACATCAGAGAAGAAGCCGATACGGCAGCCATTTTGGGATTTGGAATTCGAGGTGGGAAGAACATCAGAACTTAACTTAGGGACCATGGTTTCCCGCCAGTCTAAGAATTAGGGCTAACGGCGATATTTCCAGCGAATGAGCGGTTTTTTGAATCTCCACGTTGTGTATTCTAGGTATTCTTTGTTTACGGTTGTGATAATACCAAGCCAGTCATATTTTCGTTTAGCGGTGCTGCTATATATTTTAAAAAAGTCGGTATTCATAACGTGGCTGATAATCAAATCACCCATTTTGGCTCTAAATTTAATTTAAAATCAGGATCCACTCATTTATGAATATTATAGATATCAAGAATTATAAATACGGACTCTACTAGAGTCTTTTTGAGGCAATAAACTTGTATCGTTTATTTGACACGATGACATGTATGAAATGACTAATATGGATATGTGATATATAATATTTACAAATGATAGATTAACAGTGTTTGTTGTGTAATTGACTATTACACCCCTATGATCTTGGTTAAATTACTTTCCTGATTTCGGTTTGGCAACGAGACAATGTAGAAAGAAAGATGGGTGCGATTTCTTGCCAACGAGACCCTGATTGGGTTGTTTTGTCGATTGAATGAATCCTCTAAAACAATCACACAACTGTAGAATCCTTTCATAGCGAAGACGAAGAAGAAAGAATGAGACTCTTCAACAGCTTTCGCCAGATCGAGGGGAAGAAGACGGATGAGAATATTATGACGAAGAAGAAGAACCAGTGTTTCTAGAAGTGTACGTTGAAGTGCCAAGCGACGATGGTGAATCCTCTTCTGGAAAGGATAAGCGAAAAAATTACTTGATATGACTTTTATACCCCTCTCAATACTTCCCTAAAGAAAGTCTTGAATGAGACACATGATCGAGATATAATTAGATGGCCACCTAAGATGAAACTCACACATAGAAGAAAGGAAAGTTAAAATATTGCAAGTTTCACCGATGACATGGCCATGACACTGATGAATGCCGAAAACCGAAAGATAAGATAGAGAATCTCATACAGAGAGGTTATCTCAAAAACTTCAAAAACATTACTAGAGAAAAATGAGACTTTTTACACAATTAGAGAGAGATGAAACATGTTGCAATCTCCTAATAAATGATGTTCCTGAGAAGTACATTTACATTAAGTAATTTTGATGGCTCACAATACCTTTTTTCAAGAGCTTTCAAATTAAGTTGTTTTTGCTTGTTAGCATTTTCAATATCGTGCTTTAGTTATTCCAGATTGGATTTGTCGTGACACGCTTAACATCAATTTTTTGTTGCTCAGTAACAAGTTCTGTAATTTTTTCATCTATGCGTATGATCAGTAAAAGAAATCAAGAAACTTTGGCAGTTTGAAGCAAATATGCCTAAAAAAACAAACAATCTAGGATGCATGAATCTGCAACACAAAAAAAAAAGGAGTTGTCAAATCATTCGCAGGAGATGCATTGATTGTGTAGAGATGAAGATTGTTGGTTTTTTAATTTAAGAAAAAAAAATTATTGACAATTGTGAGATATATTTAACCCAATGAATGTGTGACAATTGGGTGTTGATATGCAGTAAAGTAACTTACTGCAATAGGTCTTGCAAGTTACTTCAACTGTCTAGGCTTTAACGAATAACTATAACGTCTTATTTAAAATCATAGGCTTTCATGATGGGCTTTATGTAACGTGGTGCATGTGTTTGTGTTTCATGGAATGTCTTATACAATTGTGATAAGTATTCTATTCTTATATGACTTTCCACATGAGAGTATGTTAGTGTTAGTGTTAGTGTTCTATTAGGAAATAAAATATTGTCAATGCCGTGTAAGTGGATAACAACTCTAGTGGTTTTTATATGTTTAAGTTACTACATGTGGAGATGTTCTTGTCATTTAGAATACATATGTTATCACACAAATATGGATATGAGTTGTATCTTTTCAGGTGATAAGATGATAAGTTTCTTGTGGGAAAAGAAGTTTTTATCTTCAAGACTCACGTATGGTATAAATACGTTATTAGAGTTTGTGACCCGAATTTAGTTTGGTTTTATTCCAAAAGTTCCCGGTGCGACAAATTTGGAAGAAGAATTTTTTAGAAATTTTTTGGGTTCTTTTGTGATTCCTTTTATGATTAGGGTTTCGGCTATTATTTATTTGTTGTAAAGTTGTCACTCAATTCTCTCTTGTACCTGTTTTCTCCACATAGTGAAACTCTCTCTCTGCCCTTGGTTTTTTTTTCATTTAAGGGTTTTCCACGTAAATCGTTGTGTTCTTGTTTCATTATTGTTGTCTATTTGGTTCGAATCCATTGTTTCAAATTGATATCGAAGCGGGTTCGATTTGGAATGGCAACAATGAAGTATGATCTTCCGTTGCTTGATTGTGACACGAGATTTACGCTATGGTAGGTGAAGATGCGAGCTGTCCTTGCACAAATGGATCTTGATGATACATTGTTAGGATCTGATAAGATGTCGAAATCTTGGACACCAGAAGAAAAATTGTTGAAGGACAAGAAGGCTCTAACCCATATTCAACTTCATATGTCGAATCAGATATTACAGGATATTTTGAAGGAGAAGACAGTTGACTGATTTATGGAAGAAGTTGGAACAATTGTGTATGACAAAAACTTTGACCAGTAAGTTACATCTGAAACAACGTTTATATTCTCATAAACTTTCAAAAGGTGGATTTGTACAAGATCATCTAACCATCTTTAAAGAGATTATTGCTGATTTAGAGGCTATGGAGGTTAAGTACGAAGAAGAAGATTTAGGGTTAATCCTATTGTGTTCGCTGTCTTCTTCGTATCTAACTTTTTGAGATACTATTTTGTATAGTCGTGAAACTCTTAATCTTAAGGTTGTTTATGATGCTTTATCTTCTAAGGAAAGGATGAAACAGTTGGTTGGTGGTTCTGAAACTCTGGCAGAGGGTCTTGTTATTAGAGGCAGAAATCAGGAAAGAAATTCTAGTTTTGAAGGCAGAGGCAGATCAAAGTCAAAAAATAAGGATAAAATCTGCAACTATTGTAAAAAAAAAGGGCACATCAAAGTTGATTGCTATAAGTTGCAAAATAAGAACAAGAAGAAAGGCGGTGCCAATTCAAAGGGTAAACAACTCGAAAATTCTGGTGAAGCAGATGTTGCAGAGACTGAATATAGTGATGGTGATATATGGGTTGTCTCTGATGTTGACCCAAAACCTGGTGATGATTGGATTCTTGATTCTAGTTGCAAGTTTCATATGTGTCCTAATCGGGACTGTTTTTCAACATATGAAAAGGTGACAAAGGGTGTTGTTTTGATTGGAAATAATGCAACTTGTAAAATTGCCGGAATTGGATCTGTCAGAATTAAGATGTTTGATGGCATGGTTAGAACACTTACTGACGTTCGTCATGTTCCAGATTTGAAAAGAAATTTGGTTTCTTTGAGTACTCTTGATCTAAAAGGGTACAAGTACATGGATGAAGGTGGAGTTTTGAAAATTAGCAAAGGTGCTTTAGTTGTGATGAAAGAGCAAAGAAAAGCTGCCAATTTGTATGTTTTGCAAGGCTCTACAGTTATTGGCGATGCAGCAGTATCTACTCTTTTGATAGATGGTGAAATTACTAGACTTTGGCATATGCGTCTAGGGCATATGAGTGTAAATGGAATGATCGAATTGAGCAAAAGAGGACTTCTTGATGGGCAAAATATTAGCAAGTTACAGTTTTGTGAGCATTGTGTGTTTGGGAAGTAGAAAAGAGTCAGATTTACTAAAGGCACACATAATACGAAGGGCACTCTTGATTATATTCATTCTGACCTTTGGGGACCAGCTAAAGTATCTTCTAATGGTGGTGCTAGTTATATGCTGACAATTATTGATGATTTTTCCAGAAAAGTATGGGTATCCTTTTTGAAACACAAAAGTGATGTGTTTCACACTTTTAAGAATTGGAAGACCATGATTGAAAAGTAGACAGGGAAGCAGGTGAAGCGTCTCCGCACAGATAACGATTTGGAGTTTTGTTCAGATAAATTTAATGTCTTTTGTAAGACATAAGGAATTGTGAGGCACTTGACAGTTCCGGGTACTCCACAGCAGAACGGCGTAGCAAAGCGTATGAATAGAACTTTGATGGAAAAAGTACGGTGTATGTTGTCCAATGCTAAATTACCTGAGTCTTTTTGGGCATAAGTCGTTTCTACAGCTTGTTATCTGGTAAATCGCTCTCCATCAATTGCTATTGACAAGAAAACTCCGTAGGAGGTATGGTCTGGTACTCCTGCAAATTATTATGATTTAAAGATCTTTGGATGTTCTGCCTATGCTCATGTAGATAATGGAAAGTTGGAATCAAGATCTTTAAAGTGTGTGTTTCTTGGCTACAAGTCTGGAGTAAAAGGGTATAAGTTATGGTGTCCAGAAATTGGGAAAATTATCATTAGTAGAAACTAATCCTTCACCTCAGACTACATTTCATTGCAGTTCAGAGCCTCAAACTGGTGTTCAAGTATGACCACAATATTCAATTGCTAAAGATAGGCCAAGAAGGGAGATTAGACTCCCACAGAGATATGCTGAGGCTAATTTGGTTGCTTATGCTCTAAACATAGCAGAAGATATTGACACTTGTGAAGAACCTTCTACATATTTTGAGGCTGTTAATTGTAGAGATTCTAGCAAGTGGGTACTTGTCATGCAGGAAGAGATGGAATCACTTTATAAGAATGACACGTGACAATCGGAGAAGCTTCCTAAGGGAAAGAAAGTTGTTCGTTGTAGATGGGTGTTCAAATGGAAAGAAGGAATACCAGGAGTTCAAAAACCTAGATTCAAAGCGAGGTTAGTAGCAAAAGGCTACAGTCAGATTCCAGGTATTGATTTTACAGATGTGTATTCACCAGTTGTAAAGCATAGTTCGATTCGAGCTTTGCTTGGTATTGTTGCTCTGCATGATCTTGAACTTGAGCAGCTAGATGTGAAAACAATATTCTTGCATGGAGAACTTGAGGAGGACATCTATATGCAGCAGCCAGAGGGTTTTGAAGTTTCAGGTAAAGAAGACTATGTGTGTTTGCTAAGAAAGTCTCTTTATGGTTTGAAACAGTCTCCGCGACAGTGGTATAGGAGGTTTGACTCTTTCATGACTACTCATGATTTTATGAAAAGTGACCATGACAGTTGTGTTTATTTTAAGAAGAGTGATGATGGGTCACTTGTGTATCTTCTGTTATACGTTGATGATATGTTGATAGCAGCCAATGATAAAGAAGAAGTGAGAAAAGTGAAAGCTGAGCTTAGTCAGGAATTTGAGATGAAAGATTTAGGAGCTGCAAAGAAGATTCTTGGCATGGAAATTCAAAGAGATAGAAAGGCGAAGAAATTGTATCTTAGTCAAAAGGGATACATTCAGAAGGTACTACAAAAGTTCAATATGCAGAATGCTAAATCGGTTAGTACTCCATTAGCAGCTTATTTTAAGCTTTCATCTGATCTATCTCCACAATCAGATAATGATATTGAGTATATGTCTTGAGTTCCATACACTAGTGCAGTAGGCTCTCTTATGTATGCAATGATTTGCACACGTCCAGATTTATCATATGCAGTTAGCATGGTTAGTAGAGACATGGCAAATCCAGGAAGAGGACATTGGAAAGCCGTTCAGTGGATTCTTAGATATTTGTGTGGCACTAGTGATGTTTGTTTGCAGTTTGGGAGGACTAGAGATGGAGTTATTGGTTATGTTGATTCTGATTATGCTGGAGATTTAGATAGAAGAAGATCGCTCACTGGTTATGTCTTTACTCTTGGAGGGTGTGCTATCAGTTGGAAGGCTGTTTTACAGAATACAGTTGCTTTGTCTCCATCGAGGCTGAATACATGGCGATTACAGCAGCTTGTAAAGAAGCTATGTGGTTAAAGGGGCTATTCAATGAAATTAGTGAAGACTTGAAAGTTTTCACACTTTTCAGTGATAGTTAGAGTGTTATTTATCTTACTCAAGATAATATGTATCATGAAAGGACAAAGCACATTCAGATTCGCTATAATTATGCACGTACTGTTGTTGCTAGTGGTGACATTGTTGTGAGAAAAGTTAGCACTCATGATAATTCTGCTGATATGATGACTAAACCAGTTCCTAAAGCCAAGTTTGAGCATTGCTTAGACTTGGTTGGTGTTTCAGTTTGATACTTACCCTTCTTGGGGTTGTGGAAGAGTGGAGAGTTTGTTGATGATGATTGATGTTTTCATTCTATGTGGAATTCACGTCAAGGTGGAGATTGTTAGAGTTTGTGACCAGAATTTAGTTTGGTTTTATTCCAAAAGTTCGCAGTGCAACAAATTTGGAAGAAGAATTTTTTGAAAATCTTTTTGGGGGTTTTTTGTGATTCCTTTTATGATTAGGGTTTCGGCTATTATTTATTCGTTGTAAAGCCGTCACTCAATTCTCTCTTGTACCTGTTTTCTCCACATAGTGAAACTCTCTATCTGCCTGTGATTTTTTTTCTTTCCTTTAAGGGTTTTCCACGTAAATCGTTGTGTTCTTGTTTCATTATTGTTGTCTATTTGGTTCGAATCCATTGTTGCATACGTGACCAAGGCGGCATTTGGGAGTTGCCAGAAGCAATGCTTAATTCTAGAATATATGAGCTTCGGTCGTTAGTTTTATTCTCTCTTATTGTTCTTATAATGGTGAGATGACTCATGTGAATTGGGTCGAGATTGGTTTGAGAAAGAGAGTTTTGTGTTCTTGGTGAGAATGAGTGATTCCTTGTTCATGAAGTCTTTTGGAAGCGCCAAAAGCGAGCTCTATCTAGGTGGGTTGAGTGTGGAGGAGAAACATACACTAAATGAATGGGATGTACGAGCGATGTCTTTAGGTCAAAGATAGGGTTGTAATCTTGATTCGTGATTAGTTGATGATTTCTTAAGGTTGGTCGCTCATAGACTCGATGTTTTTCCCAGTAAGGTTTTCTCGTTAAAATCGTGGTGTTCTGATTTATTTTTATTTTCAACATTTAGTTTCCATATTTGTTGACTAACAATCTTGGTGAGAAACACCAAACTTTCAAAGAGGTGTTTAGAAGAAGGAGGTTTATTATATTTAATGGTTATTATAAAATAATACACAAATCCTAAAACAATCACACAAAATAAATACACGTATCATTTTCTTAATGAACAATTATGTTGATGTGGCCTCACTATAAGCCTATACAATACTCTCTTAGCTTCAATATTTAGATATAGGAATGGTTAGATTTGGACATAACAAAACAAAAGTGGTACTTGGAGGAAAAGCAAGAACCAACAATTAGGAATAAAGAGAGTGAAAATAGTGGGCTCTGCAGAATTGAGCCATGTCACATCATCAACTGACATATTTAGGATATGTTTTGCTCGGATCTGCATGATTATTGTGACTATAATAATGGTGCATTAGAGCACATACAATTCTTGAATTTCACTTCTATTACATAAAAATTCAAAATCTCACATATCTTTCAATATAATCACATCAGCGAAATGCATGTCTCATTATAACTATATTAATAAAATACATATCTCAATATAATTATTCATTGTAAGTTGCTTCTGAAATGCTCTAAATTTTGCCATTTCAAAATTGAGCACTTTATGTTGTATTATAAGTTGAATTGAAATTGCCGTTTGATACCAATTAATTTTCTATGAAGCATATATGTTATTTGTAGCATGTATGTTATAAGAAAAGCCCCTTCCAAGCCGCACTCTAATATTCCCATCGTGCACACATGATTGTATGCGATTTTGTTTATACATATATTAATTCATCGACAAGACATTCCCTGCCGGCCGCCACCCAACGGTTGCTCTTGTTTTGTACAACAGAAGTTTATACATCACAAAATCAGCAAGCATCTCCACAATGGCGGCAAAAGGATTCTCAAGTCAATAGATGACAAATCAAATGTTTCAAAGTAGAGCCACAATGTGTGTCTGGCTTTCTCAAATTCCAAGAACAGTTATACGTGTCTTTTTGTCAATAACTAAGTATGTATTTAAGTGTGTGTGTATATATATATATATATATAAATCTAAATGTATTTAGTGTATATGTATGTACATGTGTATATATATATATACAAAAGTCCAAAAGGCTGCACTGGTGAATACGCCCTAGTGGATGCTTGTGGGGCCATAAAAGAAGCTCGACCCAATGCAAAAATACACAGAGCTAGGTTGTGTGAAATATTATTGTTTGCTTGTTGAGAAATGGAGAGAAAATCTTGTTTCATTGGTGATGTTATTAGCATTCTTGTAATCACAGTTGTGGCGAATGCAAGAGTTGCAGCAGCAGAGGTGAAAGAATTTGACTTCTATAAAACTCAAGTCACCTGGCCTCCATCATTCTGTAACGGTGAAGAAACTTACTGTGAAAACGAGATCTTAGATTACTTCATACTATATGCACTTATACCAATGTATTTGAAGAACGACCCGGTTCCACCGTATGGTAGGAGTCATAAGTGCACGAACCAGAAACCAACATCACTAGAGGATATTAGGGTAAGTATATATATATATATATATATAATAAACTTTTTGAGCTTTCAAATGAATTATATATTATTTTCACTTATAAGTTATAATTATTTTCTATTTTATTTTTTGTTGATGTGGTTGCCAACAGTTTAAAAATTTCGATAAGGAGGTACTAAGTGATATGGGTAAATATATGCCAAATATCAAGAATCCTAAAAACAAATATTCAAATCGCATGTTTTGGCTCCGACAGTGGGAACGATATGGGATGTGTTTTAAAAAATCAAACGAACCTGAATTTTATTATGAGACTGCTTTAATTGTGCCAAAGCATATGGATCTTGTTAAAATCCTCGAAGAAAAAGGTAAATATATATATATATATATAAGATTATTACAACATATATATTATTTAACACTGAGAAAAATTCAAGCATTCAAGAATTATTTAGAAAGTGGTGAATTTTTTTTTATTTACTCTAACTTATAATGGATTACTTTAATTTCTTGTTTGAAATAGAAATTGTTCCCAGAATCAATCGTCCATATGGAGCATCTGCTATTGCAGAAGCTATTTCTACATTCGTTACCAAACCAGTTGAAATCCGTTGCAACAAAGGCAAGAATGGGAAAGTACAGTTACTGGGGGTTGGGGTATGCTTCGATAAGACTGGCGTTGTTATGAAATGCCCAAATGAATTTTCTTCATGTGAAGATGAAATATGGTTCCCTCCAGCTCTTTCAATTGCTTGAAGACTTAAAAAATGTTATTCTCTATATTTCTTCTTGCACGAAAATAAGGTTTGCACGTAATAACGTTGTAGTAGACAACAAATTTCGGGTGTAAATCACACAGACTCGAGTACAAATCAAAAGCTTGAATTAAACAAATAAAAAAGTCACTTCAATTTGATCCTTTTTGTTCTATGAAAATATTATAAACATCTGGACTTTGAACAAGTCCCCAAATTGAATAATTCGATCGACCACTGATATCAAAGTATTGCATACACCATCTTTACAAACAAATGTTATTCTACGTACTTGATCGTCAGAGCCCTTTTGGTCGGTATCCTACCGGTGCCAAGATTTTTATTCGACTCACACTCACATGTGTGTCACAGATTGATGGTGGTCCATCTTGAGAACTCTTTTTTTCCCCGAGGATAGTACCGCGATTTTTTATTTTATAAATTACGCGAAATGTCATAATTATAGAGTTGTCTTTGAAAGGACTAATGGAAGCTAATTTCATCATGTGGAGGGAGCAATAAAAGAACCTTGAATGAATGCAGTAATACGTACATGGGTTTTGATGGGAAAGTTTTTGGTTTGTTAAGAAATGGAGAGAGAATCTTGAATGGGAGGCATCCATCAAGCTATAGATCCAATTTTGTTTTGTGGGTGTTTTTCATTTCACTTTGTGAAGTCTTAAAAAAATAGAGATTTTACTATGAGATTTTTTCTTCTTCAATATCTTTGCTCGATGTATATATGCCCAGTGGCTCAATTCTCAATTGGGTTCATGAGAAATCCTCTGCAGCTAATGTTATTATCTTCGTCAAAGACTTTGGCTAGCTATTGTGAATTTGGTTCCTGATATTCTTTAGGTGGATGTGGTTGCAATTGCTGACTGGTTGCACCCTCTCTGGTGTTTCGCAAGTTTCTCTGGCTGTTATGTTGGGTTTGGCAATTTTATGCCTTTAAGGAGTCTTCTGCCTGGCTGTTCTGAATGCTCAATAGATCTGCTTTCTCATTTGTGTTGGTGCTAGTGCCAGAGAGCAAAAAAATATGAATTGTGCGTAAAGTGGAGATATGTTTCATCAAATTATCAATAATTTCTCCAAATTATTTTACAAGCGTACAAGGGACATGAATATATAGCACCTCTTCTAACTACCAACTCTATCACATGATTTAATAGTTTGAGAAATAGATAGAACTAATATTGTTCACATGATATAATCGTTTGAGATGTAGATAGAACTAATATTGTTCTAACTATATGCTACCATTAACAGCCCATGTGTCATCCTCATTGAAAACCCCATTGATCTTTAAGAGATGTATATGAGTTGTTGACAGTGAACTATCTTAAACTTCTTGCTGAAACACATGAGTTGATACTGTAGCAAACAATCTTTGAGTTATCCGTAGGAACACCGTCCTTGTACCGAACACAACCATCTTTAGACTGAACCGAGTGTCTTGCTGTTGAGCCAGAACTGCACTTATAGATGGGTAAGTCTCACTTGTACCAACCTTCTCATTCTTCATGCCTGACTGAACCACTTCCTTAAAAGGAGAAGCTAGGCTTAATATGAGTTTCGGACCACACAAGCACAATTTCTGCATTGTTACTTTGGTTTGCACAAAAGGAATATAATTGTAGAGGATACAATTAGCTATGCACGTGTTGGCATATTATTTGACCCCATCTGTATTATCTGTTGTACATGTGTAGACATATAACCTTGCCACCTGTATTGCGCTTAAAGTTCGGTTCGGCTGAGTGCATTGCCGAACTGTCTTTCGGTCCTCCTATGGTTCTTCCGCATATCTTTCTGCAGTTTAAATCTTAATGGCCGAAAACGTTTGAAGGAAGAGCAGACAGGTCAGCATATGAAAAAGGGCAATAAATACACGAAAGGAAGGGAGAAAAACGAGGACACAAAAAATAAGAAAAAACTTTAAGAATAAGAGAGATACAGGCGATGACGTTGACAGTTACCGGCCTGTAAAGAACCGATTCAGTGGTGGGGAGCCCGTAAGATATCTATTCACCACAATAATGATATATTTCATAGACAAATATGTCGTTCAGGCCTCTAGTTTCTTCATTTGCTCATATTTCCAACACATATGAGAATTAGATCTGCTCAACTTGAGTCCATTTTTATCATTTTTTTCCAAGTATTGTGCCATGCATGAATTGTTTTTTGTAATTGTAGTAATTGACGAATGCTAATCAGGTGTTGTGGGGCAATAAAAGAGGAAGCTTGAATGAATGTAATAGTACACAAAGGGTTTGTGTGTGAAGTTTTCCAATGCATTAATCACATATTTATTTATATCACTGAAACACATCTCTTAATACAATTATATCAAGATAACTCGTCTTCCAATAAAACCATATTAACACAAATACACATTTTCATATATCATTCTTCGAGACGAAAATATTACAATTGTGACAGCTCTTAACTCGGGTTTTTCTAGCTCGCCCTAGACAATAAAAGGCTGGGCCTACGGGGATTGTTCACATGCGATTGCGAATTGGCAGAAACTCATCCAGACCTACTAGGAGCTTGTTACTGGATCTATCTCGGTTTAAGGGCCTTAGGCCTGATCCATTATTCGCTCAGTCCATTCCGATATGTTTGTGATTGCGTGGAGACTACTCTGGAGTCTGGGGAGAGACGGCCAATAAAAGGAGACAAAAGGAAACATATATGGTTTTGAAAGTTGAAACCCTTTGAAATCCCGGCTAAAAAGTTTCGAAGACTCTTTCGATCGGCGGTGCAGATCTAGTGTTGACGACGGAAAAATAATTCGAAGAGAGGTCAGTGAATCTCCCTCTTCCTTTTCCATCAATATTCAACAATATCACGTTTTATTGCATATTATGTTGCTCCCTTCATGTATTTGATTTCGTAGTGTTAAAGGTTTTACAGTTTTTTATTAGATAAACATGTCGATAATATGACTCTGATTCTTTTTTGGTGAATTGTTTGAATATTGTCGGTATGTGAAAGTTACGTTGATTTTTATGATCTAGTCGAACTGGTAAAAGTGTTTCTGGTGATCAATTCATAGCTTTTATTTTTTATTTTTAAGAGAGATATTTTGGAAAAGTCATTTTAAACTTTATTCTCCATTTCATATGTGATTAATCTCTCTCTCTCTCTCTTAATTTCGTTCTTGAATAATTTGATTGTCTTTTTTGTTTGATTAAAATTTGAGGTCATATTTGTATTATCTGCTCTTGTAATTATAAACAAAATATTATATATTTTTCTTCTTCTTCCATTTGTATATTGTATTTATGCACGGGTTAGATTCATGGATTTAATGTAAACATAGTAAGCATACTTGGGTTAGGAAGTTATCTAGATAAAAAGATGGTTGATCTACAAAGGAAAATCACTAATCATCATAACCGTGGTTGTTTTAATGTTATTTTTTATTAATTTCTAGCTCTCTGTTCTCCTCCAATGATTGTTAATTTGTTATTTTGGATGTTGCATGATTACCATTCACTCACTCATGAGTTTATATTTTATAGTTATAATGTTTGTTATAAGTTTGCTATCCCTTCAACGATATCTATGATTGTATAGTTGTTGATTTGGATTATCATAGCTTGGATTTATTTTCCAGTATATTTCTCCTCTTTTTTTTTAAGTTTTTTTCAACTTGGGGTCTATTATCTAGGGAAAAACTGTACAGAATGATGATTTTTTGTTTTGTTCCTTCTATTTTTCTTTTCCTTTTCCTATATGCTCCATACATGTTTTGCTAATTGTCTCATTCCACTGATAGTTGTAAAGTTATTGCATGCTTATCTGTCTGGAGGAATGCCTAATTGTTTAAATTTCCTTTCATGATACTATGATAGGTTGGTCAGTTGCATTCGATTAATACTGCAGTCATAATGAGATTAACAAAAGGCACTAGAGTTGAAATACTGAGCAGAAAGGAGGTTGTAACATGTGCTTGGCTTTGTGGTGAGATAATATCTAGGAATGGGCACTTGTACAGTGTCAGGTGTGGTTGGCCTGCAATAACCAAGGAGATAGTAGTCGAGAGAGTTCCTAAGAAGGCTATTAGGCCTTGCCCACCTCCTGTTGAAGGTGCAGAAAAATGGGCACCTGGTGATCTTGCTGAGGTATTTCATAAATTGTCTTGGAAAATCGCAAGAATAGTGGAAGATGTTGGTGGGAATGTCTTTTTTGTTAGGCTACTTGGATCTCCCCAGATGTTTAGAGTTCATTGCTCTTACTTAAGAGTTCGACAGTCTTGGGAACATGGGAAGTGGTTCGTGGTCGGAAAGGTAATTTCCATTCTTATGTTTGTATCCACTTGTTTTATTTTTCTCCATGAGGAATATTCGATGCATGACATTGACTAGTGTATTCCACTTTATATCTTTGTTTTTCCTCCTGGAATATCAATATGTTTTTAGATCTGCATTGACATGTGTTATATTTCTGCTGTAGATGAAAATCTTTCATGAGCTATTTTTGGACGAGTTTTTCTGATCATTGTTTATTTGTTGCATTTTGCAGCAGGGCTCAAAAAATTATGCTACGTCTATGGGGAAAAGGGAGCCAATTACAAGGATTAAGGTACGTATAGGAGATGATCTTTTGTTTGATAAGGAAGACAAAGAAACTCAAAATCATCATGTGATTTTCTCCAGAAATCTGAAAAGACGGTCAACTTTTGGCTTCTCTTGTATTGAAGAACAAGGAGTGGCTACTAAGAAGATTAGACTAGATGAAAAAGATGGTAGTGGTAGACAAATTTCTTCTCTTCATTCTTGTCCAACTTCTGAAAAGGTAGATGCTATTTCTTCCCATGCGTCATGTGGTGAAAATGGAATGTATTCTTCCTTACATATACCTGCTGATACTGATAGTTGTGAATCTTCTGTTGGCAGTTGTAGTGTGCTCCTGGGTAACTGTAACTTATCTTCTTGCTTTGAAACACGTAGTAACACTTCAGAGGATTATTGTAGTGATGCTGAATCATTTTATTGATGAGAATATTATTATGATGGATGTTCCTTTCCACAAATGAGGTGTTGAGGGCTGAAGTCCATAGGCTAGAGCAACATGTATATCAGTGTGATTTGGATGCACTGTATTCTTCTATGCCTTTGAGTAGGGAAGAAGTAACATGAGCATCTTGGTGCCACGATTCATATTTAGATGAAGAAAATTTGATGGATGCTAGTATAAACAAGAGTTTTTGAGATACTAGGTTGGTGTTTAGTTGTTAGTTTGTTACTAGTTTTGTAAATTTCATTTTCCTCACTTCCCCTTATATTCAATGGTCATTGATTGTTAGTGATATCTCAATGTCTCATTGACACATTGTAACACAAAATCAACATGTGTATATATATATATTTTTTTTTTGTATTTGGTACCATTGTAAAAGTTTAACTCGTTTTGTTTCTTTTCTAATTTCATTTGGTAATACTTGGAGATTTTTTTTTTTGATGCAGTTCTACTGTTTCCCGATTATATTGCTACCCGTGTTTAAGGTAGTATGATCTTTGTTATTTGTTGGCTCATTGACGTGTCTTTTAGTGCAATTTTATTGAATAGGTTAGAAGATTCTAAGATTTAATTCTCTGGAAGTGTGATTAATTGCATAGTAAAAATTTGGTATTCTATTTTCAATGTCAAAAATCTTCTCTAAGAAGTTTTTGTCATAAAAATTGAAAGTTTTGATAATCTTGATGTTGTGCTTGCTATATGCTTTTGTGATCCGTGATTTATTGCTTTTGTATTCAATAGGTGGCAATGTGTAAAATATAAATTTGATGTGAATAGTACCTTTGGGTTGTTGTAATCTATTTATCCCTTGATTTTAATTTGAAGAGTTCATTGTTCTTGTTATTGGACTTCTTGATGCCATTTTATATTATCTGACAGCTAATGGGGTTCTCATTGATGCACTTGCCATTCTTTCCCCCCATTATGCAATGGAGCTTTGAAGGTTTTCACTTTTTGCTTCTTAAGGTTTCAAATTGGCGTGATCAAGTTAGTCACCTTATTATGTGAAGATGGGGGATCATATTTGCACATGATTTTGTGCAACATTCTAGTGCCAGATTATTGGTATGATTATTTTATTGCATTTTGTTTAATTCATAGCTACCAATTATTTCATAATATATTGAAAATTGTGTAGTTCATCGAGGCGCAAATGAAAATTGGAGAGTCTAAATATCATTCTTAGACATAAAAGAATGTAAATAATAAATAACTCTCGTGCATAAGGCTCTTGTAGTGGGTGAATGTATGGAAACCCGCTCCCCGTAATGGGATAAATTGTTTACATGAAATAAACTTTACTGGTATGTTGCACCTGTGCAACTCTACTGGGCCACATGTTCGTCTATTGGGCATAAAAGAATAATATTGAAATTGCAAATTGAAAAAGAATCATATCTAATTGCATTGTACAATTTTCTTATTTCACTAGACCATTAATTTTTTTTAACCTTAAATAGAAGCTAAAATTTGTCCATTCAGAGATCATCCTCATCTGTGCCTTGTCCCAGATTCATTTTGTAATTGGCTACATGAATCCATGATAGAAATAGAATTGAAATAAAACATGAAATTTTTATTCATCCCAATAGCAATAGGTAGATTTTAGTCGTTACTTCCTGCCCAACAATTTATTTTATAAATCCTTATCGAGCAATGTTCATCCTAGCTATGTTTAGTACTAGCAGAATAACATTTGTAAATTCGCCTGGTAAAATGTAGTGTTATGTGCACCATCACAGAATTGATCTATCTATTCTTTGATTCACCAAATGCAAGAGATCGTGATTTGCTATATTGATGTTAGTACATACAGGGTAATCCTAAATCCGAGCAGTATGCATTAGTACATATCCTCATAGAAGGTGAGGTTACTGCCCAGTCATACTTTTGTTCCTTTTATTTTATTGCTATTCAGTTCATACATAAGGCGATACTTCTTGGTTGACTAGCTAACCCAAAACCATCCATTATTTCATCCTTTTTACCCAGTTTATTTATATCACATGTTAAGGTATAATATTTTGCTGGTGCCGATGGTGTTACAAAGATCAAAAGGTTATTTGCAGTTTATTTTTTTCCCTAGTCTCAATTTGTCCTTGACATGAAATTTTGGTTTAATATGTTGAATGCTGGAGGTTCAAGGTTGAAAACAATCACCTCGTGCAACGATGTCGGAAGTGCAAGAGTAAGACTGTCTCTGTAGTTTTTTTTCTCGCTTTTTGGTTGAATGGGATTTAGTGCAGTGGTAACAATTGTTTCAGACGTCATAATTTCGTATCTATCGAGCACACAGGTCTTGTAGATTTTCCATTTGTCCGTTGAAGATCACAGGTTGATGATACGATGTTTTACCACCTCTCTTGGTAAGACCATTGGAGAAATTTTTACTTGTTCGTATGAGTGCTTTGCACTTTCGCTTGATCTTTGGCTATTGCAGACTGCTATTCTGTTAGCATGATTATTATTATTCAAATAATGAGTCATCGATTCAATTGTTATTCGATGGAAACAAAAATTGTATTGGATTTTGGAAAAAAATAAATTAAAAGATTATTAAATTATTAAAAGTCGTATTGCCAATTTTTTTTTCTCATTTATGAAGCCTGTTTCAAGGTTGCAGTCCTCTTTTCTTTTCTTTTTTTCAACGGCCAAACCCAAATTTTGGTGGTTTCAACTTTGAATGCGGCGAACTTTTGATGCTAGTTGGTGGATTAATTCCTACTGAGATGCTAACTGGGGTTTTTATAACTCGTATGACCATTACATGATTAATGTTATAGTAGATCAGTGCCTACAAATTAATGAGAAACATCTACTGAATCACCCATTGGCAAATTCGATCAAAATATGGGATCAGCTAAGATAGAACTGGGGCATGCCAATGAACTGTAATTTACTTTCATTTTTTTAATATTCCGTACAAGGTCTTTTGAAAAAGATTAACCTAGCGAGGTAACAAATCAAGTTGCTTTATATGTATTAATGAATAATAAACAATTTGATACTACCAATAAAGAGCACTCGTCTTAGCCAAGATAGGTCATTAGTTTGAATCTTATAAAAAATTATTTTTATAATTTATTAAATGAACTGAAATGATTCAAATCGGCTAGTTTAATCGAAGAATCAATCGGGTCAGCTAAACTGTTGATTTTCAAGTCTTGAATGGATCGGACAGAGAGCCATTCCATGATAAATCGAACGGACTGACCAATTAGGTTTTAATGACCTGCAAAAAAAGAAGAAGAGTGAAACGACCTTTGGTCTTTCTTATATCGAGGTTGAGTACTTATCGGGATGTGTCACATACAATAATGTAAATTTATTGACTTTATTATTTTTAACATTAATAAAGATGAAATCAATATTAATTTTGGTGTAAATGTGAGTATATTAATTATGGGACCCACCTAACAAGCCATTTGCAAAGCCAAACATTTTCCATGACTGCCTATTTGACCCATCAAAATTCACCCAACAAAATTACATAATTGTATCGCTTTCTTTTTTTCAATTCCACGGACCATTAGTTGGGACAATAAAGTACATGTATGGACCCCTAAAAAATCATTGCTGTAGCCTGTAGTTGCTCCAAAATAGTGAACAGATAAAAGTTATGCGTCACAATAATGCAAATTTGTGGACTCTAATAAAATAAGTAGTAGTTGATGTTTAGAACAAGAAATAATTGGTATTTTGAGATATGACCTAATTAACAAAAATGAGAAAAAATCATGACATATAGGTGGCATATGTTTTAACCCCTTTGCATATAGACCAACAATAATCTTGCCTTACTTATTTAGGGCAACAATAATGGTGGTAAAGATAATGGGTCATTAGTTACTAACGTGACTGTATTGAAAAATATGTTTTGTTGATATGGTTGTGTAATGATATGTATTTTGGTGATGTGAATAATGATGCGACTTGACTTTTTGTAATAAAGGTGGGATCAAGTCTTGATTTTGATATAAATTTGATGGGATATGTGTTTTGCTATCAGTATTAAAATATGTGTTATACAGATTTGATTTTTTTTTTTGAGAAAATAAATTTAATTGTATTGAGTGTTATATTTTTATAAAATATATATAAAATTTATTTTTAAAATTTAATGAGTCATTAGACGTGTATCATTGTAATTGTTTTTAGCCCAACAAAAGCATTTTAAAAGCTCATTCACACTTGAAGAAAAATTAGCCGCCGATTAGGGGACCTTTTTGAGCCGTTGAAAAAGTTTGACTTTCAACGGTGGATCTTCGCACATACACGTTGGCTTTTTTTTTGTTCGCTGCCTTCTTTTACTCTTGCAGATTGCTCCCATTCCGAACTGCCGCTTCTATCTTTCGTCGAGAACAATCATGAGTGCCGGTTATTCCTCTTCCTACGTGTGTTCATATATGGATTTGATCGTGTTCCGGCCGATATTAACTTCGATCTTTCTCTCTATTTTCAGCTCTAGGCAGAAAGATCAAGATCGGAATTGAAGGTAAATGACCTGTTGTTTAATTTTATGGACTGCACTACTTTTTTCTTTGTTTTTTTTAATGGACTTATAAATCCAATGCATTCCTTATTTCCTTGCCCCAAAACGAATCTATTCATCAGGATGTGGAAGGCTGAATCGTTTTTTTACGAGGGTCGTTCCCAACGGACTAGATGCTAAGGTACCATCAAATGTAAGCTTGTAGGCGCACAAGCATATGATTTGCACTAATTTCATATATGTAGCTGTGGGTTAGTTTCTTGTGTGTTTGTGTTGGTTTATTGGGAATTTTTTTATTGTTAATTATTGAGCAACCATTCTGGTATTTTGAGATTTATTAATCCGCAATCGTCATATATTTTGCATTCGAGCAAATAGTTTCGAGACAGTCATTGTCTCTATTGATTTATTAATTGATTACTGTGACTTATTGTATTTTGCATTCAAACGAATCAGTGGAAAGTGGAAATATATAACTGACTAGAGATAAAGATAAGTTTTGAGTAAGACATGTTGTGCTTTTACAATATCATTCACTTTATGCCCAAACTAAGAAAATATTTATATTCCTCAGTGGTTTCATCTTGTGCTTCTCTGGAGTATGAACCGATGTATGGCAATATTTGACATTCTTCTTATCATTGCTTGAGCTAGTGTTGACTACCGCACACATTTTTTTTTTTATCATCATCTATGTTTCAGCTCTATATCTTATATCCTTATCGTTATTTCATTGCCATATAAATTGTTAGTCTATATAGCTGTTAGCATGCATCATGGTTATATGTCCCACTCTTTAATTAGATTTTAGTTTGCTCTTCAAACACTTTTCTTCTATTAAATGTGTCTTTTAAAGCTCTCCAGGAGGATACTTTATGAACCATATCAGGATGCATTTAACTAGTTGAATTTGGTGATGACACAAGTAGGGGGCAGCTGAGATTTTCAATGTGGACTGCAGAAATTGCAATGTGTATTATATTTCCATGTTTAGATGAGATGAACATGTTCTGACTAGGCTAGAAATTGAACTGTTTAGAATTGGTGCATAAAGTCGAATCTAGTCCACAAGGCTTATACAATCAGTAGGCAGTGGGAATGGCTGTTGTTTGATGCTTAGGTTGCAGTTAAGCAACTTTTCCATTAGGAAAGGGTTTACCTCAAGAACTGGCAATGTACAAATCAAAATTGTTACAATTTCACATGACATCACATGATTAAGCTCCCCCGCTTCTCTTCATTTCTTGTTTAGATATTAGTTTAGGACCTCATCACATTGGCTGAAGTTGTGTATGTAATTGCTCAACCAATTATGCATATTTTAAGGTAAAATCCACTGTTGTGAGAAGCATGGGCATGATTGCCCTAAATATATTTTGTCAAAATTATTGGTTATTGGAACATTTGAAGACTTGACAAATTCCAATTAAATAACCCTTCAGGTCTGGAATGGAGCTTGGCCTTTTGGAAGTAGGGTATGACATTCATGATTGTTTCTCTTACAGGGGAGCTAGAAGTTGCAATGATGTTTATAATTCATGATGCTTTGCTGGATTAAATGGTTATGGAGATTTAGAAGGAGGAGAAGAGAAGGGTTAAAAAAAAACATAGCTGTTGCTGCTTATTATTTTTATCCAGGTGAACAACAATGCTTGTTTTCCTCAAGCAGTACCCAATTCACCTGGTTTTGGGCTGTTAAAATCGCATCTGTAGCAATGTTTGAGTGACCACAAGGTTGTGGGTGAATGACAGAGAATCTGTACTTCTGTAGTCATGACTACTAAGATGATATTTGCTTAACTAACGCAGAAATGAAAAGCTTTTGTTTGAGCTAAGAATAAAGCTTGTTGTATTTGGTTTCATTGCAAAGCATATTCAAAGTTGCAATAGCAACTGAGTGGACATATTGGTAGGGAGTGGAAATTGAGATCCATGATATACATGTGTCCTCTTCATCATGACACATATTGATTAGGAATTGTCCGCCACAAAGCAGATGAGCAGACCAAGAGAAGCATAAAGAACAATTCAGTTCTTGTTAATTCTGTTTTAGTGATGATGAGGGGTGACTTGTTTATGAATAAGTGGTCTATCTGTTCGTCCTTGGTTAATTATAGAACATTGCGAGTTGGAACTTGGAAGCTCTGGACAATGGAGCTTTTTACAGTTTGTTTTATTTCCATTTTTTTTCTTGACATCCTAATTTTCTATGGATCAGACTGCATTTCATCATGCCCTAACTCATCATGCCAACTAGTGAATGCCGGGATATGGAATATGCATAGTTGTCAAAGAGCACCGAACTGCATGTTCGTCGTTGTTCTGTCTCCTTTTTCTTCTCCATTTTGGCTTCTATTCTATGTTCTGTCTTGGTTATATATATAATTTTTCATAATTATTGAACTTATTACAAATTTTATGAATTTTGGGCTTTGCGCCTTTGAAAAGTGCGCTTTAAAGCAAAGCGATATCTTTTCACTTCAAGTGCACTTGAAAACACTGGGAATATGGAGGCTTTGTGGTTCAAATGTCATGTGCTTTTAGGTAAGCAAAATTTGAACCAAATAAACATGTTATTCCAAGTTGGATAAAGGGGTTTCATCTAGAAATGGAGGGTTTTTGCTTGGCGATATGCTAGTTCATCTGGAAGGAGAGAAACAGAATAGTATTTGGAGGGAAAGACAATGCCGTTAGACTTTCTGAACCTAAAACTGTCTCAGGTGCCTTGGTTGTGTGCTTCATTTGACACCTAGGGTTTTCAATGAATTTATCTTTTACTTTTTGGAAGGGAAAAAAAAGAATAACTGCAGGGTAGGTGTTGTGTGGGAAAAGTGGTATCTTTATGTGTTATGGACATATCTGCTGAAATATTTTACAAGGCAGCAATGCACCTGGGCTATGACTTGAGAAATTGAGATGAAGGAAAATGTTCCCTCTGTTCCATGCACCTAAGTTATGATATGTCATGTAAAGAAATAGAGGAAATGTTTTTATCAAAGTAGACTGCGATGAATGATGATCAGATTTTTTTCACATCTCTCTTTTGATTTACATTCAATTTTTTTATTAATTTCATTCTTCTTGGATCTCATGGGAAACTGCTATTTTTTGTTTGCTTCCTGCAATAAACAGATTTTTTCACAGTAGTTCTTAGGTTTGTCAGTTAATCTTTAGTTGAGCACTGATGCCTATTGTTTTCCTGCATTTCATAGTTGGGCCTCTTTTAGATATCTGGTTAGTAAATACTAAATGGTGAATAAAAACTCCAATATTCTATTTGTTTATTTTGCCAGCCAATTAAGTATTTCTTTACTTTTCTCAAGATTGACTCTCAGGTTGAATATACTTTAAAGCTGCTTCAGCATGATTTGTTGAGGCCCAAGTCTTAGATGGGTCTGGGCTTAGTATTTCACAAGCCGGATTATTTTATTTGTTTTTGTTTAGTGTGACAACTTTGTTTCTAACAGACCTTTATGCGTTTGATCACGTTAATTCTTACTATATTTGTTTCTTTCTATTGATTATTGCAACATTAGATGCAGACCCTTCCAGTGCTTCCCTACCTCGTCTCAAAGCAGGATCAACAGAGACTGGAATCTAATGGTATGATGTCCTTGAGGATGCTTGCACTCCTTGGGGCAGGAGTCACAGGACTTCTAAGTTGTGCAACGGTAGCTTATTCTGATGAGGCAGAACATGGCTTGGCATGTCCTGACTATCCGTGGCCTCATAAAGGAATTCTCAGTTCATATGATCATTCATCGTAAGTGTGTTTCACTCAACCGTCCAAACTTTTACTGGAGATTCGTTTGGCATGGATGCAACCCAGTTTAAATTTCCTCTCTTGTTGTTTATGTTTCAAACCTGATACACTTGCAGTGAATACGTGTGGCTCCCTGTTGAAACTTCAATAAGCATATCCTACCCTTTCTATGTCCTATTAGGCTGTGTTCCTATCCTTTGATGCTTCCATGATGTAGCTGTACAAGAAGTTAGCCAAAAACTTAATTACACTATGCTTTAAGTGTCGTTTGATAAATTTATGGATACAATATTGGAACAGGATTCGCCGAGGTCACCAAGTATACCAACAAGTGTGTGCATCTTGCCATTCAATGTCTCTAATTTCATATCGTGATCTGGTGGGTGTTGCATATACTGAAGAAGAGACGAAAGCAATGGCGGCAGAGATTGAGGTGGTAGATGGGCCTAATGATGAGGGTGAGATGTTTACCCGTCCAGGGAAACTAAGTGACCGCTTTCCTCAGCCTTATTCAAATGAACAAGCAGCAAGATTTGCTAATGGAGGCGCCTATCCCCCAGATCTAAGTCTCATCACAAAGGTACTTGTAGTTGAATTTTTTGATAGACATAAGTATACTTGGAAACAACCCGCCCATTGTGGGGAGCTTTGTGCACCGAGAGTTGTTTACCTTTTTTATGAGGTATCCTTGGTACATGCATTAACTTACTTTTTCCTCATTTCAGGCCCGTCATAATGGTCAGAACTACGTATTTGCTCTTCTAACCGGTTATCGTGATCCTCCTGCTGGTGTTTCGGTAATTTTCTTTTCAAGCTTAGAAACGATTCTATTGGGGGGAGGGGGAGAGGGAGAGAGAGAGAGAGAGAGAGAGAAGCCCTATTCTAATGTGCCTTGATTTTTGTCCTGTGGCCATATTTGGCCACATAATATGACATTGCTTTTTTTTTTTTGGTTCACTTCATATTCCTATGCACATAGAACTTCATGTAATCAGATGCCAAGGCTGTTGTTTTTGCCTTGTACTAACTGGTCCTCACTATGTGCGAGAAAATATATTGGACTTTGTAGTATTTGAACTTTGTGATGACTGCATAACATATCCATTTAACTAGTTTATCAAAACCACAGAGGGAGAGAGGGAGGGAGGGAGAGAGAGAGGGAGGGAGAGGGAGGGAGGGAGGGAGAGGGAGAGAGAGGGGGAGAGAGGGGGAGAGAGAGAGAGGGGGGGGGGGAGGGAGAGAGAGAGAGAGAGAGGGGGAGGGAGAGAGAGAGAGAGGGAGTGAGAGGGGGAGAGAGAGAGAGGGAGAGGGGGGGGAGAGAGGGAGAGACAGAGGGAGGGAGAGACAGAGAGGGGGAGGGAGAAAAAGGGGGATGGGGAGAGAGAGAGAGAGAGGGGGAGGGGGATGGGGATGGGGGAGAGAGAGAGGGGGAGGGGGATGGGGAGAGAGAGAGAGAGGGGGGGGGGGGGGGGGGGGGGCTGGTGGGGTGCGAGAGAGAGAGGGGACTTTTGTTATTCTTGATACTTATTATGCATACTATACTCTGGTTAGAAAAGCCCTATTCTAATGTGCCTTGACTTTTGTTCTGTGGCCATATTTGGCCACATAATATGACATTGCTTTTTTTTTTTTTTGGTTCACTTCAAATTCCTATGCACATAGAACTTCATGTTATCAGATGCCAAGGCTGTTGTTTTTGCCTTGGACTAACTGGACTATGTGCGAGAAAATATATTGGACTTTGTAGTATTTGGACTTTGTGATGACTGCATAACATATCCATTTAACTAGTTTATCAAAACCGCATTGTACGACCCTAACGTATTTGGCATCGGCAGACGCTTTGACTATGCTTTTTCTTCCTCCTCTGTGCATCATCTTGCCAGATGGCATCTGATTTTTTTTTCCTTTTCATACTGTCATTTTTTATGTGACGGTCCCCCTCGCCTATATTTGCCATTGTAGATACGAGAAGGACTTCACTATAATCCTTACTTTCCCGGTGGTGCTATTGCTATGCCCAAAATGCTTAATGATGGTGCTATGGAATATGAAGATGGTACCCCAGCAACAGAGTCCCAGGCAATCATCTTAACCTTTACGTTAGATTTGTTGTTTTTGCTTTCTATGAATAATTATTCATTCTCATATTTAAATTTAATGGTATAGATGGGGAAAGATGTTGTGGCATTTTTGACATGGGCTGCTGAGCCAGAAATGGAAGAGAGAAAACTGGTAAGCTTGTTATCGAATGACATACTAGCCCATAATTATTAATAAGCAAAAGAGAGACTTCTGTCTTTAATTACAGTACTTCCTATAGTGTGTGTGTGTGTTGTGAAAGTCCTGTAGGCTAAGGGTAGCCTACATGCAAATGCACTTTCTGCACGTGCTCATGCAATTTGCCGAAGGACCCATTGTTTTGCAAGCATATATAGAAGTGATTCATAGAAGGAATATAAATTATACTGGTTTTTTGTCATTCTGTTCCTGTCATCTGGTGAAAACAACGAAATTTTTCTGAAGAAGCAATAATACGAATTAGTTGGTTTACAGTTTGATATTGCTAAAATGAAACTGTAAATTTTCATGACTTAAAATCTCGGAGCTTGCTGAATAGAGTTCCTCATGATGCAATTGGAGAGATTACTGGCCACTCCTTCCTCTTCTCCCCTCCCAAAATTTACAAAGTTTACTTCTCCCTGAACTATTGTAGCAGCAACAACCATTCATTCGAAACACTTTGAGGAAGCAGATTTTGTTGTAATTGATCATAGATGTATTTGTAATGTTATTCTGCTTGGACATGTATGCAGATGGGATTTAAATGGATATTTGTGCTGTCGCTTGCACTTCTCCAAGCAGGGTATTATAGACGCTTGAGATGGTCAGTCCTCAAGTCTCGAAAGCTGGTTCTTGACGTTGTCAATTAACCTGAACAAGGGGTTATCAGGGCGAATTTATTTTGGCAATAATGGTTGTAGTAAGTGATTTTTTGGCACTTATTTTTGATCTGTGATTCAAATGGCCTAGCAACTTCGTACTGAACGGAGAAGCGCCTCCTTGCAATTGTGTTCTTTTCCAAGAGTGTAATAAGCGACTCTTGTACATTTTGCAGTTTATTATTTAGTCCACTTATGGACGTTATAATTTATTGGAGCATTTATCTTCCTTGTGGGTGTGTTAATCTGCACCAAATACTTGTCTATTTTCTATGTTTTTTCTAATGTTCCTCATAACTGGATTATGCTATTATCTCTGTGATGATGTTAGAGGTTTCATATTGAAACTTCGAGAAATAATTTGCAACTCTTGCGAGGTTGAACTTTGTTATAGAGTTGGATAGAAATGAACACATCTCAATAAGAAAAAATAATCTAATAATAATGTGGTTAGAAACCCAGATTCTTCATTTAAAGTTGTCAAGATTTGTCTGAGCATCACAATAGTAGTTTTTTATTGAACTCGAGAATTTATAGTTTGTTGATGTGATTGTATTAGTAGACATTTTTTGTTGAAATAATTGAGAATGAAAACAAATTGCTTTTGTATTGGTGCAATAATGATGTAAATTTGATGATTTAATTTTTATATAATAAAAATGAAATCTAATACTGTCACGCCCCTCTCTCAGATAGGTGCGAATCAGCACCCATGAAACCCAGAAGCGTGACCGGCAAGGAACTCCTCCATTCCCCGAACCGGATTTAAACCTAAGTCATCCAAAACACTATAAATCAACAAGCTAAGTATAATAATAGCAATCCCAAATACCGTCAATATGCAAACAGGAGTCTACAGCGGAAAATCCATGAAAATTGTAGAAACCGAATGTAAATACAAAGACACAAATATCCACCCAACAACCACACATCACATCTCACGCATCCCTGTGCTGATCATCCACTCCGGCTATCTCACTTGAAAAACATGAGAATAAAATGGATGAACCACAAAGCTCAGTAGGGATATAGAGAAATATCAAACATCAGAATAAACGGGAAGTAAAAACTCAAGAGGTAGGTGAGATGAACAGAAACTCAAATAGTGATACACTCCAGTATCACCGAACTCCAATAAACAGAGATAAAGTAAGAAAAATCCGAAAGGTATAAAAGTACATAAAGGAATCCATACAATGATACCATAATAGGGTAAAGAATCTCCGACCCCGTCATAAATATCAACAATCAATCAATCTGTAGGGTAGACACCGAGTAGGCTCCACCACTACCCTCCTCAAGTACAACTCTCAAATCAGTACTCAATCATAATCCAACTCAAATCCATATCAACTCAAATCTATACCAACTCAAATCCACATAACACCAGAAAATCCTCCCCTGGACCCACCCTGATCCCCGCAAGGTGTCTCCCAGTCCAGGTACTCCCCAGATTGGATGAGGATCGAGCCTACATCAGGTACTCGATAGCATCGCCTACATCGAAGAGCGTCCCCTAGGATGTACCTCACCTCAATCCGGTCTCCAGGTACGTACCCGATCGGAACCATCAACAAATCATCCAGTAGGCTGGGTCGCTCAATGTGGGTCCCACACACTACAAATCATCCATCAATAATCTCGTAGCATCATCACCGAAAACCATCAAAGTATAGTCCTATCTGGACTCTCACCAAAACCCTCACAAACAAGACGTGGGCCCCACCACTGAGTGTGGGCCCCACAGGAGACATGGCGCATGAAGATGCAACGAGTCGCACAAACAATCCATAATATCATAAAATAATAATACAGTTGCAATTGCGGAAATAAATCAGATAAGAGTTTAAACAGAGAAATTCCCACCTCTGGGAATTTTACACCGAGAGACAAATAGGAGTCCGTCAAATACGGAACTCCCGGAACCCCAAATAAGAAAATAGGGTAGAATCCGTACCTGCCATCGCTGGAGTCGACGATTCCGGCGAACCATATATCAAATTAAAGCTCTTAAGACGAACAATTCATTGGTACCTGTCTCGTTCCAAAATTCCTACTAAATCGACCGGGATCGAGCTTTGAAATCTTGAAAAACCGAAACTTCGCCGCCTGATTCCGACGTCTACGGTGGTCCGATGACGGTGATTCCACTTGGGTTTTGCTCCTCTCTCCACGAGCTTCAATTTGACACCTTAATTGCTCTGATCGGACCACAAATACAAAAAATCTAATTCAACCACCTCACCTCTCTCTCTCTCCCTCGTGCGTCACTGGAGGAAGAAGCAAAATCTGGTTTTTTTACCAGATTTTCCTGTAAATTTACCATTTTGCCCCTCATCTTTTAATAATTATTTAAACTTTCAAAATTCGTAACAAATCCAATTCAACTCCGATTCAGGTGATTCTTGCGCCAATATTTTTCTAATAATATGTAGTATTTATTAAAATATTAAATTTGAAAAATTATTATATATATTTTTTAATTTTGGGTTTGGGATATTACAAATACTCTCTCCGTCCCATTTTAATTGTCCTTTATTCTTTTTTGGGATGTCTCAAAATGCATGTCCATTTCAATTAATGAAAGCTATTTTTTTCTTATTTTTTTCTTATTTATCCTTAACTTGAAAAGCTCAATAACCTGCACATTAATTATAGTGTCAAAGTATTTGTCATTATAAATAGGGGTATAAACGTCAATTGAAAGAGAATTAAATATTTTATTAAACTGTATGAAAAAGTTAAGGGGACAATCAAAATCGGACGGAGTATTAATTTTGATGTAATTATTGAAGACCTCACTTGTAATAAACAACATGACAAATGTCACGACCACACACTTGGGCCAAGAATTTGGGCCAACATAATATAACATCATTGTGTCAACTTATTTTGTTGGTTTTAGAAAATGTGACAAACACAATCATAATGAGCCATCAAATAAACACCGTTACATATTTACATATGCTCAGAAGCTGTGTAGAAGTAGTGTAAAGCCGAATGGCATTTATCATTTAACCAGGCCCAAGGGTGTATCTGTAATTCTCTTATTACAGAACATTCGCATCTTCCTAAAACCAGCGGGCCCTTTTCGGCTTTTGCAAGCCCAAAAAATACCAAATTCAACACCTTAAAAGCAGCTTGCTCCGTTCTCTGCTCTCTGCGCTTAGCCCTCCTGTATCTGCATTTTCGTTTTTTTTTTCTTTCCCTTTTTCCTTGTTACATACTTACATCTCGCTAGTTAACTCAAAGCCGCAAATCAATGAAGCCCTAGTCCTAGGGTTTCTTCTTAAATCACCGTGTAAAAGGAAAGAGAGAACAAAATTTAACAGATTTTTTTTGGGTGTAATTGAATTTGTTTTTCTGATCGTTATTTTTTTACTCTCTGCCTAATTCAGCTGAACCGGAGTTCTTCTCGTCTGAGGGAAAGATAGACTACTAGTGTTGTTTGTGAAATCTGGATTAATAGATCGTTTTTAGGGTTTCTGGGACTGTGTTATTGTAGTCGTGAGGGAGGGAAATGGACAAGAAGAAGGCTGCCGTGCCGCTTGTTTGCCATGGGCATTCTCGGCCTGTTGTGGATTTGTTCTACAGCCCGATCACTCCTGATGGATTCTTTCTTATCAGTGCCAGCAAGGGTATGTTTATCTTCTTTTTTCTTGTCCTTTCTTTAGCGTCTTCGTCCTGATTTCGACTCAGTTGCTTAAATTTTGTGCTGTGTTTTTGTTCGAGTGATTTTGCAGATAGTTTTGTCGACAGTTCATATGAATTCTCTTCCTTCAATTTCTAATTAGGTTTTGCGTTTAGTATTTGGTAATTCTCTTTTTGATCTGGTACTGTTAATTTGTAGTCCGTAGCTTTTAGTGTGGCTTCGGGTTTATCAGTTGGTTAACTTGGAATATAGATTTGCACCTAGTCTCTATTGTTACCGGCTTTCCCCCTTGTTTGTCCTTGGCTTCTTTTTGAAGCTGGCTTTTAAAAGGTTTATAGAAGTTCGTTCCATCACATAATTTTGGTGTTAGATTTAATGGATGGTTACCACAATGTATTTCTCATTCGTCATTAACAGTAATTTTTGGATTTTTTTTTCTTATGACTGAAATATATTGATTAAGAGCAAACCCCGGGACAGTTGTAATGTTGCTTCACTGCAACCTAGCATGACAATTTCAAACAATGAATTAGCCTCTCTACACAACGTGGGGTAAGGCTATAAACGAAGTTGCTTAATTGCAACCTCGGCAACCCATGTTCAAACAATGGAATATATCCTCACCCTCTCCACATTGTACAGGGTAAGGATAAGTATGTAACTACATATGTTCTTCGACCCCAACCCCACTATATGTGCCTTGTACGCTGTTTTTTTCCCCCTTTCCTCCCCCCTTAATAGAATATGCTATTGCAAGCTATTTGCTAATTTAGGAGTTAGGACTTTTACATTTCTGAAGTAAACTCTTGTTTTGCCATCCAAATTTGTATTGTGCTTCTTCGTATTGATAATTATGTAAAACTAGCACCTTATTAGCCAAATGTTTTATTTTCCTTATATTGTCATTGAATTCCAGATTCTACCCCAATGTTGAGAAATGGGGAGACTGGTGATTGGATTGGAACCTTTGAAGGGCATAAAGGTGCTGTCTGGAGTTGCTGTCTGGACTCTAATGCCTTACGAGCTGCATCTGCCTCTGCAGATTTTTCTGCGTATGTGATTAATTTTTTTGTGTTGACTCGAGTCTATTTTTATAATTGCAACTTCATCACATCCTTCCAAAGATATTCATGGCTATCAACCTTATCAATTATGTAATATTTGATGTAAATGAAATTTGACTGCCTTCCGACACGAAATATACTCTCGGCATACATCTTCATTGATTTAATTGTATTGCTATGATTCCAATACCATGGAGTGTGCATCATACCATAAATACTTGCCCCTAGCTAATGAGTTCTTTTCATTGTAGTTTCTCTTGGTGGTACTATATAAATCCTTGTAACTAATTCTCTGAAAAACTATTTCAATTTTTTTTGCCTTTGTTATGTTCTTTTAGTAACCTGTATCTACTCCCAGTTGCCTACAACTTTTTCAATGTTCAAGGAGCTCTTGTGAATAGTGCAGATTCATAAATGACAATGGAATTTTTGAACGGAGTTTGTTTTACCGTAATGAGGTATATCATACTTCTGTACTATGTGCAGGAAATTGTGGGATGCATTAACTGGGGATGAGCTGCACTCTTTTGAACATAAGCACATTGTTCGTGCATGTTCCTTTTCAGAGGTAGTGTGATCGTAGCCTCTTCCTTGTATGATTGTATTTAAGCTGCTTGGTATCCGAGATATATTAATTTCCATGCTCATTTGTGATATGAACGGGGATAATGCTAGCCTTGCCTTTGATCTGGTTGAGGGCACTGGTTCCTTCTCGTTGCATTCTACTAGATGAAGTTGAAACAACAGCATTTGAAAAGGCCGCTTTACTGTCTCTTTTTGTTGTTTACCTTCTTATCTCTAGGAACAATGATTCTTTACCAGATTCAGAAACATTGGAAGTGTTACCAATATTAACTCCTTCTAAACCATTTGTGAATGTCTTTTGATTCCTAGTTAATAGTCGTGGATGAGTGTGTTAAGCTATGTTATGTAGCTGAATGTTTGGTAAGTGATTTTTCAAGACTGAAATATAGGGTATTTTCTGGAGAATTTGTCAGGTAATTACTAATTACACATGCTTTGGTGATTTTTTGCATTGGTTAACTTAAAATTTTCATTTCTCTCTCTGGATGCCTAAAATATGATGTGGTATACATATGAACGATTTGAGCATAGTTTCTGAATTTTATGCCTTATGACTTTATTGATTTCTGTTCCTCCTCGTAAAATATATGTTGTCTCGTTCTTTGCAAATATTTACCATCTCTTACTCTGTTAGAAACAAGATTATATGGGAATTTCCTATTCCACTTTTATGTGATGTATATGATTTTAAAAATTAATTTTGTTGTATGCATGGAATTTTTTAACCAAAATTTTCTTGTTACAGGATACACACCTTCTACTCACTGGTGGATTTGAGAAAATTCTACGAATATTTGATTTGAATCGTCCAGATGCACCTCCAAGAGAAGTCGACAATTCTCCTGGTTCTATCAGGACCGTAGCATGGCTTCACAGTGACCAGACCATTTTAAGCTCTTGTTCTGAGATTGGTGGCGTTAGGTATTTACAGTAATTCTATTCTCAACAAATCCTTCATCTAGCAATCTGTTTGCCGGCTATGCCTAATGTGTGCCCCATTAAGCTCTATCTGGAGCCATTTTATCTCTTCAACAGGTATCGGAATCTGGGAAATGGAAATGACAAAATCATTCAACGTGCCCTTCCAGTTTTGAATCAGCTCAATTTAATTTGTTGGGTTGGTTATATTATCTGACCTTGTCAATGCCCTATTCTTGCATCTTTAAGAGGCAAGTGAGGGAATCGTACTCCCTATGGGTCTCTTTTTGGTGGATTTGGCTTTGTAATTTGGCAAGTGAGGGAATCGTACTCCCTATGGGTCTCTTTTTAGTGGATTTGGCTTTGCAATTTGATATGGGCTCATAAACTAATCATTTTGATGAGAGACGTGTTTGAAAATAGTTGCTTGGGAGGTCTTCTCCATAACCTGCCTTTTTGATACTTGGTTCTGATGCTGGGGTTTAACTTGACCACTGAAGTAACCTCTTCACAATTTCGCTCCTAAAAGGTTGCTTTATTGTGGCCCTCATGTAAATAAGGATGGAGTGATCTGCTCTCCTTAGATCTGGCTGTAGTTGAAACGTAGGATCTTTATGCATCTTTTATCAATTTGATTTGGTTAAATTGATGATTCATAATTATCTTCTTATAGAAAAACCTTTTCCCACCTTTGCATGAGGTATGTTACTGTGAAATTTCTTTTCTTCTTACTCTAATGCTGATTTTTGATTTTTCAGGTTGTGGGATGTAAGAAGTGGCAAAATTGTTCAAACGCTAGAGACCAAATCTCCTGTAACTAGTGCTGAAGTGAGCCAGGATGGACGCTATATAACAACTGCTGATGGGTCTACTGTGAAGTTTTGGGATGCAAATCAGTAAGTTTGCATTGGATAGTTACTGTTATCCTTGGTTACTTTGCACTTTGCAGACTTGTTGGGTAAAGTTTTACTTGTTTTTTCTTCAGTTTTGGATTAGTGAAGAGCTATGATATGCCCTGCAATGTGGAGTCAGCTTCTTTGGAACCAAAGCTTGGCAACAAGTTTATTGCTGGAGGAGAGGATTTGTGGGTCCATGTACTAGATTTCCATACTGGAGAAGAGATTGGTAAATTGAACTTAGTTGAAGATTTTATTGAATAATTTATATTGTTGTGAATTATAGTTGTACCATTTGAATGGGAATCACTGCAATCAACATTTATGATCCCCGTGTTACACTGCTTTGGCCTGGCTAGTGCTTCTTAGCTGTTATCGCCTGACTTGGATGCGATTTTGAGATGCTACATTGTTGTAAATTATGTGCTATAAAATGCTCTTTGTTGCCATATAACCTGGGGTGGTTGTTTTTTCTCTAAATGATTCAGTTTTTATGTTAATTTTACTGTTTTTGACCATACATGAACGCTGAAGGAAGCATTGTTGAATTTAACAAAAAGACGCGGTCGTTTGGCATATGATTTCTGAACTAACATAGTTTCTGCATATACTTGTCGAAAACATTGATGCACCTAGTCAGAAATGCAGGGGTGCTGTATTTAGGAGTGACGTGCATCTAACACTGTCTGAGTATAAGGTGATCTTTAACTTTGTATTTGCATTATGAATGCAGGATGCCACAAGGGTCATCATGGTCCAGTCCATTGTGTGCGATTTGCACCTGGAGGTGAATCCTATGCTTCAGGATCTGAAGATGGCACCATCAGAATATGGCAATCAGGCCCTGTGAATAACAATGAGAACGAGTCATCACTTCCTGGGAATGGACCGACTGAGAAAGTGAAGGCCTCAGCTGATGAAATTTCTAGTAAGATTGAGAATTTACAAATCGCCATGGAAGGGAAGAATATAGACAAGAAGGACAAGGCAGTAGACAGCTGACTTGGCCTCAGATCTTTTGTAATACATTTAGTGGTTTCTGGCTTTCCAGGTGATGAGCGAGTGCAAGTTCCTGGCAGTGGCAGATGGACCTGCTATTCTGGTCAATGTCTTGTGGAAGTAAAATAGACTCTTATTGTATCTTTCCTCCTTTCATTGTTGAACAACGAATATGTTCTATATCTGCATTATAGGATTTTGACCATTAAAGGCGTGACGAGAGGGAGAAAAAAAAGGGTTATTGCCAACCTCCTCTTGGCCGAGCCGAGGTGGTCAAGGCAAATACTCACTTTGTCTCTTATTGCATCTTTCGGTCTTTCCTTCTTTCATTGGAGGACAACAAATATGTTATATATCTGCATTATAGAATTTTGACAATTAATAAGGTGTTGCGAGAGGAAAAGAATAGCCAACGATCTTTCATTTGAGGTGGTTAGGACATATACTCGACTTAGTGGTATTCAAATTCGAGAATTTCCTTCCTGTACTTGACCCAAAAATAGAGTAGATTAGTGTCTTTTTTTTGACAAAAGTTATTTAAATTATTTCGAGAAATAGGTTTGTTTGCAAAGTCACCCTTGTGATTTGACCGAATTGCAAAAAATAAAAATGTTTTAAAGGTCTCAAAAAATGCAGGCACTACTTCTAGGCTTCTATGATTTAGCTTGATTGCAAAGTATCCCTTATTTTGATTTAGTTGCAAAGACATCCCCGCTTAATGTCGAACTTGTGAGCAGGCACTATGGACTAGATAGTAGGGATGACAAAAAAACTCGATTCATGCACTATCCGCAGGGTATTCGATCCGTTTAAAATCCGAAAACCAATTCTATAGGGTTTGGAAACGGTTTTGGTTTTTATTTTCAAATCCGTCACGGTTTTGGGTCGATTTTGGTATTTGATGTCGGGTTTAGGATATCCGAATCAATTAATAAATGGTTAGGGTACCCAAACTAAAATCGAACCGAAATCGTACCCATAACCATAACCATAACCAACCCGGCCCGACCCAACCCTTAATTTCAAGTAAATTTTTAAAAATATAGTATATATGTTAGAGAAGAGATTCGAACCTTACACATGTATACAAAATTAAATCACTTAACCACTAATCCAAGTGTTTGATTTTTTGTCATAGACTTTCATAGTTTATAAATATATATTGAGTGTTTGGAAACATCATCCAATCAATTATGAAATAAATTAAAAATGTTAAACGGTAAATGGGTACTCGGCGATAAACGATTATGGAAAGGTTCCGATTTTGGAAATCTAAATGGTTTTTAAACGGTTTTGGTATATGGTATATTAAACAGTAACGGTTTTGGTATTTCTTAAATGGAAGGGTACCCGACCCGTTGCCATCTCTACTAGATAGGGAGTTTTTTGTAAATTTCAAAGTTACAATGGGTGTTTTTATGATGATGAAAAGTGTAGGGTCTAGTTGCATATTTCTGCAATTTTCATGAAACCGTAATTAAAAGCAAAATCAAGGGCAATTGTGTAAGTCGGCCACATAAGTAGCATCTCCAATTCATGATCGGGTGTATCCTCTGGGTCTCAAAGTCGAACGAGTCTGCTCTATTTTAGCTCGATCTCTTCTGCTCGTCTTCTCTTCTTCGATTTGAAAATAACGAACAGAAAACCCTAGATTTTGGCGGGAAAATGTCGGGCAAAGGAGCTAAAGGTTTGATTACTGGCGGCAAATCGAACCTCAACAACAAGGACAAGGACAAGAAGAAGCCCGTCTCTCGCTCTTCTCGTGCTGGCCTCCAGGTTCCCGCCTCTCTCTCTCTCTGTATATAGATATATATTTTTTGTTGTCATAAACAGTCACAACGATCCGTTTATTTGCTTTTTGAATCTTACGTTTTTTAGGGTTTGTTACATTGGGTAATTTGGTCGATAGAAATTATAGACGAGACTTTTCAACCTGTAAAAAAGACCATTCAAACCGAATAGTGGTTTTTTTAAAAATAAAATAAAATAAGACATCGGTCGGTTCGTTTTTTATAATTAAACATTTTTCGGTTGTCTTTTCGTTTCCGGAAAAATAAAACGGTAATACCCGAACCAACCGAAAATTACACATATAACAGATAACCGGAACGCCTAACTAAAAAGTTGGTTGCCTTGGTGGTGGCTGGTGGATTGGAATCTTGAATCGTGCATGAGTTTACTATGGCTTCAAGTAGCTCAGCTTTTCATCTCTTTAAAGTGTTTGAATATCTGGATTAGATAGTCAGCGACTAGAATAAGGTTTATTATAAGCTTTTCTTAAGAAAACATCAGTAATAATAAAGATTTGTAATTGGTTTTAAATTATAAAATCGTAAAAACCAGTGTTATAAAAAGGTATTGGACGTCGACCCGGCTAGGGACTGGGTGGGTCACTGGTTCAACCAGTGGGTCATCGATCTAACCATAGGTTTAATTAAAATTAAAATTAATAATATATTAATATAAAAATAATACTAAAAATAAATAGCTTAACTATATGATAAGATTTTATATAAAAAATCTAAGATATTAGAAAATCAAGTTCATATCTAATATCTAATACATCCAATGCCTATGAAAATCAAGTTTTTCATCATAGGTTAAAAATATATAACAAAGAATTCAATCAATAGAAAAATTACAGTTCAAATTGTAAAAGAATACATATTTTATAACATTTCAAAAAAAATTACAATTAAATTATTACATTTTTTAAATTTTATCTGAAAAACTGACCAGGTTTACCAGTTCAACAGGCCGAGTTTTATAAAACTTTTCGGTTTGACCGGTTACTCCCTGTTTGATTACTCGATTGGTATGAATGACAGAACTGTGCCAGCCTGGTCACCGGTTTTATGGTCCAACCGGCTAGCATGATCCGGTTTTTAGAACACTAGTAAAAATTATATGTTGGTTTTGAGAGTCATTTTTATTAAATTATATGCATTATTCTATATTACTAAAAATAACATGGAACAAGCAAAATGAAAAACATCTTTGACTATCACTAGTTTTAATGATTAATGGGTACTAATGAAGTATACAGAAAGTAACTACAAATTAAGTATAATTAGTTTAATTATGGATTAGTGACAAGTAAATTCGTTTTTAGGGCTAATAGTACTCGCTTGTTAAAAGTATCTTTTACAATAACTAGTTTTAATGTTGAATTGTAAAATACTATTGTAAGTAACTATATGGATCACTAGTTAATGACTAAAATAAGTACAATTAATATTTTATTGTACATTAATAGACTAAGTTATTTAATATTATTATTGAAATAATGTATAATCTTACAATTTTAATAGACTAAATATGTGTCTGTGTGTAGTGCTAAAAAATCCAGGGGGCACGTGCTCCCTGTTTCCATGGTTGTTTGTCAATTTTAAATAATATTTCAGAGCTTTTCTCGAAAACATTAGCATCCTTTTGGTTTACAAAAAATTTCTTCAATTTTTTCCCTTGTATAACTATATATTGAGTACGATGATTTTTTTAAGAGAATATATGTGGTTAATAAAGTAGATATTTTTATAATATAAGTTTTGTTAGCTTTGGTGGCTGCAGAATTCTTATTTGGTAGACAACTTTGAGCTTGAATTTCTGGTTGTAGTTATCAATAGACTGAAGACTTAACAGTTTGTTGGATGTTTGTGTTGGTTCCCTAAAAAAATTGTATCATTTTGACATAATGGACTTACTTTCGCTTTTAATGCTTGAGGATCAAAACATTTTGCCATCTGATCACTCAGTGGCAAATCAAGAAAATTTTAGTTGGGGGGCTTGACATCTTGGAATGACAGGGATATTGTGGGGGCTCGCTCCATTTTTTTTAAGCTAATTATTTTTCATGTGAAGGCCATATGCATGATGGATAATGAAAGGATATCAACCTAGTCTAGATTTCTACAGTCAGAGGAGTCCATTACATGCAAAAATAAATTTGCATTCGTCTCTCTATTCTTCGTATGCCTATGGGATAACAAAAACAAACACAATAAGACCCTGATATAAGCTCAAATTGGTTGCCTTCCATGCAAAGGCTCTTCTATTTCTTTTGCTCCACAACAAACTGACCAATAATCCAAGGAATAACAGTTATTGCCATTGATGATGGTGGGGAATGAAGGAGGAAAGATATATATTTTTGACCCAACTACTCATACACAAGTGGAAGCAGAGATCCCAATTATTTATTTATCATACTCAAAACACTTTCTCCTGCCTTGCAATTCATTTGATTTCTCTTTGATGCAAAAATCTTTGACCTTATTTGCAAATGATGAGGAATCTGATATTTGCCTTCAAGATTGGCATGTTGATGAAGATTACCACTTTTGATGCATCTTCAAAGTCAACTGGCTAAAACCTCTGTTAGAAGCTTGTGAAGTCTCCTTACTAAGCTAACTTGTGAAAGTCTTTAACCTTAGTGGCTTCATTCTGTTTTGGTATCGAAGCCAATAGTTGTGTTCTGTGAACTGCAAATTTCTCCTTCCATTAAATTTCTTTAACTGTATTCCCTTGAATGATTTTCCAATGTGATGTAGAAAAATTTAAAGTAAAACCATTGTGCTTTTATCCTCTGTACTTGAGAAGAGCCTTCTAAGTTCATTTTTCTTGGCAGGTTTCTCTATACGTAAAATAGGTTTTTCTTCTATCTTACTGAACTTTTATACTTGTACTGGAGGCTCTAAGTATAAGGGTTTTTTTTCCTGTTGTATGGGAGTTTCTGAATTGTTTGTGGTCAATGTCTTCTAACAATTAACATGGGATAAGGGAGGAATGCATATGCATGTTTTGTTTGTGAGGAGCTTAGCTTAAGGATTTTTTCTGGATTATTCTTCATAACAGGAATTAGTAATGTTTTTGGTTTTGGGATTGTATGAGATCCAGGGAAGTCAAGTCTTTTTCTCAATGCATCAACACTTGATCGAGTCATTTCTTGTATAATTTTTTCCGATAACATTATTAGTTGTGGAGAAAGTGCGGATGACAGAATGGTGTGGTCTGATCCTAAGTGGAGGGTGTTGAGAGTGAGATTAAAGGTGGGGCTATTTGGAGCGGGTTGGCCATCAAGGATGTTTTTTTAGTATTTAGGAGAATCGTGTGGAGGGTGTTGTTGCGTGAAAGCTCAATTGAATGAGCTTTTGCTTCCTCGTTGTACAGCAGCTTGGGAGCTAAACTTATGTTTTTTTACTTTTTGAAGTCCCTTGGTTTATGCCCACTTTCCTATTTTCTGAGTTTGGACAGGGAGTAGAACTCTCTCTCTCTCTCGGATGCCTCTTGCTTGGCAGTTTATGTGTTGTTTCTCAGTTTTAGATTTGTCTGATTTGTCTTATTTTGTGGCCGTTAAGCTTATTGGTTTTAATTTATTGCTCCATTGTGGTGCCTAAATGCAGCAACGGTGAAAACTGCTGTTATTCAATCGTGGTAATTTGATGAGTTCTTCCCCATTGTTCCCTACCTTCCGCTTGCATCTTATTCTGCAAGATTACCGAATGAAGTTTTGCTCAGTTTTAATTCCATTGTCATACAGACTTGGAAAATTCTGTATGTTGTGCGTGTCCATTGATCCTTTGTGATGAATATTTGAATGTGTCATCAGAGGCAAAGTGCAGAATTTTTTATATTATTTATCATCTTATGTTTGAAGCACTGACAAATGATGTACCTCTTTCTTGGAAGTTGGTTTTTTGAGAATTGATACTATCTTTTGGATTTGTCCGATTTTTTGATTTTTTATAAACAGCTTCGACAAACTTTGTCCTGATGATAATATGTTTTATGCTCCAATATATGAACATCTAAGTTTTGGATCCTTCTTTAGTGGAATTGGATATACTATTTTTGAAACTTTTTTTTTTCTGGTATCTGCTGCAGTTCCCAGTGGGTCGGGTCCATCGACAGCTGAAGACAAGGGTTGCAGCAAATGGAAGGGTTGGAGCCACAGCTGCCGTGTATACAGCAGCTATACTGGAGTACTTGACTGCAGAAGTGTTGGAATTGGCTGGTAATGCTAGCAAGGATCTGAAAGTTAAACGTATTACACCTAGGCATTTGCAGCTTGCCATTCGAGGGGATGAAGAACTCGACACTCTCATTAAAGGAACTATAGCCGGTGGAGGAGTTATCCCACACATTCACAAATCACTCATTAACAAATCCTCCAAGGAGTAGTAGTTAATCACCCTTCTCTATCCTTTGTTGTTTGTACTGTTCCTAGAACAACGTTGGAACCGTGTTGGATGTCTGCGGTAGGAGGCTGTGTTTTCACTTTGCAATTATGCATTAGATCATATGCTTGATTTGTTTTTCAGCAGTAAAAGTAAAATCTTAAAATTGATCCGTTGATAATTTGTTCCCCACTATTGTTGGAGTTTGCTTCTTAACTCACCCTATCATTTCTGATGGGCGTTCTCGAAACGATTTTCTCAAGTGACTCATCTTATTCCTAAGGTGTTCGGGGTCTGCTATAATAAAATTACAGTGGATCTCGTTGTAGAGAGTATTTTAAGTTGTAACAATTTTTATTTTATTATTTAAAAATTATGAATGTATTTTGATTGAAAATATGAGTTTAATGTTATATCTTTGTATCAAACCAAAATCAAATACACAGTGAAAAAAGAGTGGCGATAATTATGAACTTTTAAATATAAATATGAAACATTTTATCTAAATTTTTATTCTTTACTTCATTTTTATTTTGTATAAAAGTTATATTGTTAGAGTCATAATTTCGATAAAAAAACATTCATAATTTTTAAATAAAAAATAAAAAAATTACCCTCTAAATTGCCTCTTACAGTGGAGTCTACTGTAATTTTATTATAGCAGATCCAAGATTCCCCTATCTAAGAGCATCTCCAATGCTAGATTCTCCAAATTTTCCAGAGCATCTCCAATGCTAGACTCTCTAAATTTTTCAGAGCGGTCCCACTTCTATTACAGCAAAACATGATTCATAATACAGTCATATCAACAAAACACATATTTCAATACAATTTTTTCAATTTTCATTCACAAACACTCTAAATATCAAGCATTAACATCATTTCTCTCATACTTTTTTATCATATTTCACTTTTTTCTACTATTTTACACATTTTTCAATATAATTTTTTCAAATCACTCTATCTGCACACTCCAAAATTTTCAACCTCATTTTCAAGTTTTCATTGCACTTGCTCTAACCTTACCTACCCAATTATTGTTTCCCACACTTCTCGATACTGATGATATTGTCACCTCTATTATATCCAATTTACATGACTACACGCTATTAATAGCCTATTATCGATAGTAATCGTGCTTTTACCAAGTCATGGCTTTGGAGCACGTTATATCTGATTCAAGTAAAATAATAATATAAATAAATAAAAGTCAAAAGAAAAAATGCTTTGAATTGTTGGCCAAAAAACTCTCGTGTATTTGTTTCTTATAAACTCGGCACGCGTTATAATCTTAATGCACTTGAATAATATTATATAACCAGCCTTACACGATTTGAGAATTGAATGCGGGATTACTGTCAACTTTTCGAATTTATTTGAACATGTTAACACATGTTATATTTCTAATCTTCTAACACAATGGTTTTAAAGAACATCTAGAATGCATATATTGTATGTATATATCAATTCGCTCTGTATACGGGGTAGTTCATGTAGTTGTGCAATCATGTCTGAAGTGAATCTATTGAGACAAAATGGACGGCATCGGGTAATATTCTGTCAATGAAACCTGAACATAGTGATTATTATTTACGTACCTGATAGCAGCATGTTGATACGATGATGGTGAAGTAGATTAAAGTGGAAAATACCTCAAGCTTTGTGCAACTCTTAAAACGTGTAATATCCATTAAACTTTGAAGCAATCAGGAGACCCGTGTTTGGCATAGTAATCCAATGCTCAATCGGCGCTCCTCTACCCAATGCAAAAAAAGTTCAATGAGTTGTAAATACAAGTCCACTAGTCAAAATTGCCAAATATTGCAATATAATTTGTCTTGAATATATGCAACTCTTCTATTAAGTTGCACCAGATAGTTGTTCATGCATCTTCGTGAAGACTAAGACAGACAGCTCTTGCTCGAAAGCCGTTTGTCATCAAGTTTTATGTTTTGTACATACATAAATGTAAGGATGTAGTATAGGTGAAAATTGACAAACATAGGCATGTACAGAGTAGTTATATGAAATAGAGGAGCAACTGTGTCTCACTAGTTTCTGGAATTGAAAAATATCTGCTCAACAAACTTAAATGTAATCGTATTAGCATGAGTGGATATGTCTTTCCTATTCTTCGAGTTGAGGCCTCCAAACGAATAACTCTGCTTGGTTCCCGAGAATGAAGGGGATCAGGCTCAACGAACACTAATGTAAATAGATTAGCATGAGTATTTATTGTAAAAAAAATTTCGAGGAGGGGCGTTCATGAGTGTTTGTCTTAATAGTAGGTTCATGAATTGAAGTTGTTGATGCTATGATTATCTCCATCAACTTCCTTAAAATATTGAATTTATCATGTATTGATTGCTCCTTAAATTGTTACGTGAACACTTGCACTTGCAGCTTGACGTCACAATCAATGTCATCGTCTTGAAGAGACACACACGGTGATAAATTAGATTTCCTACAAAATTTATCTAGGGAGTCAATTAGTATGGGATGACCACTGTTCAAATATATTGCTTGCTCGTGCACACATGACAGTTCGTAGTTCATACGAAGTCGGCATTCGCATTTGTAGGAAACTTCTCCAACATCCTTAGATCGCTCAAATTCCTTCAAAATTAGATGCAATATGCTGCTTGAAACGAAACCACATAATTCTTGGAAGTACGATATATTGAATCGATGTTGGACAATAGTTTTGGTTTAATCAATACTTGCTTTGATAGCCACGTCCTGTGATTGGATGACAATATGAATAAATGACAGTAATGTCTCCAAATCTGACTGTGATAACTCCAAGTATTGTTTCAACTTGACATGCTTAGGGTTAGGCATGGGTTGAGTTAGTTGATTATCAACTGATCCGACCAACCGATTTGACTAAATATGAGAAACCATTATTAGCCCGACTATTATGGGTCGGTTGTTGGTTGACAACTGACTTTTTCGGGTCGATAATGGGTCAATTGGTAACAATCGATTTTCAAAAAATATTATTTAAAAAAAAATAATGGGTTGGTAATGGGCTGATAATAGTTGATAATGACATATAATTGTAAAGAATTTTGGACTTTTGATACTAATGTGATGGTTGAATTGTGTGAATATAAATGTGATCATTGGGTAGTGTGGCCAAAAATTTAGTGCTTATATTTTATGGTTGAAATACTTGGTAATGAATTGGTACCACATATGATCAAACTTATGGATCATGTGTACCTCACTGTGAAGAATGAACGTGCATTTGCATTAGTGTGTAACTGGTATTTTATTAAATAATTAATATTAATATTGATATTAATATATAGAGAGATGAAATCAATTGAAATCATTTTCTATTGATTAAAATTCAATGCATTTACAATATAAAAGAGACAAAAGAAGAAGGAGAGACAACCATTATTTATTTTTTAATCAAATAAATTGAGAGAGTTTGCTGCAGTGACCCTAAGCATGTGGCGTCTCACTGTAATAAAAGGCTGCTGACTTTTAGACTCACATTTAGTCATGCTGTGGGCCAGAATCACACGTGAAGACAAATTGGAGGCTCAAATGTTGGAATCCAGTGTCCATTTGGCCTGGCGTCACTGATACTGATGTGGATTTTCTCAATGATAGCAAATGTAAAAATAGCAAAAAAAATAATTAAAATGAGACGGGAGAATATTAAGTATCATATAACAATATAATACAATTTTTATATTTTTCTATCTTCAATATTTACGAAGCATCTCCTCTTTTATTCCCTAATCCATTATTCAACAAAATTATACAAAAATTGATATTGAATCTCACGTTTATTACAGAATAACAAACAACATACTTATTCATATCACCAAAACACATATCATAATATAATCGTATCAACAAAATATATCTTTTAATACAATAACATGAATAAAATATATAAATTCTCATATATTATTCACTATTTCTAAAAACTTACTATTGTACCCCAAGTCCCAACAAATGGATGAAGAGCCGCATTCAAGTTTTAACCATCCAACCCTTGACATACTCAAGAGTTGTATGTAGTATGTACCTGTCAGACCCACCAGACTATAACATTTACAAAGAAACCTTACACGTCTTTGCTTTAACCGAAAACGACAATAAGTTTTGGCTTAAATTTCTGTCTTTAAATCCGCACGCCATCATATTTAACCGGCTCCTTCGAGCATATAATTATCTACTATCTACTATCTACTACTTCTCTATATAGAGTGTTATTTTCAGGCTCCTCCCAGCGACTTCCGCCTTTTATCCAGCCATACTCGCGGTTTTTTGCGATTCCCGTGTCTCATCACCCATACTCGCGCCTTTTTGTTGTTTCCTTCCCCCAACCTGCCTGCAAAACGTTTTATATATCTACTACTTCTCTGTATAGAGCTGTTATTTCCAGGCTCCTCCCAGCGACTTCCGCCTTTTATCCAGCCATACTCGCAGTTTTTTGCGATTCCCGTGTCTCATCACCCATACTTGCACCTTTTTGTTGTTTCCTTCCCCTAACCTGCCCGCAAAACGTTTTATATATCCACAAGTGATAAAGTGTAAATTATTTCCAGGCTCCTCCCAGTGACTTCCGCCTTTTATCCAGCCATACTCGCGGTTTTTTGCGATTCCCGTGTCTCATCACCCATACTCGCGCCTTTTTATTGTTTCCTTCCCCCAATCTGCCCGCAAAACGTTTTATATATCCACAAGTGATAAAGTGTAAATACAATGGTGCAATTTTGAATGAAAAAGATAAAATATATATATTTATATCTTGTTAATCTGCCTGTATTGAAAAACATATTTTATTGAAATGAGTGAATATGTGACTTGATTTTTTATGTAATAGAATTGAAAAGTAGACCCATTTATTTGGGATAGCATGTAGATCAATAATATTATTGATTACAATAAAATGGCGGTAACAAAATATACTGAAATACTTGCTTTACCAACAAAATTGAGTATTTGACTAAATTTTTTGTTTAATAAAAGGTGAGACTCGATGTTAATTTTATCCGAGAAGGAAGGATTATCCCATTGCGATTGCTCTAACTCGAGTTTGTGCCCCAGCCCTTTTTCTTATTATAAAAAAAATACATATATCAGATTTGTATTGTCAATCAACGTCTTACGTGTGTTGACATCTTAGAATTGGATCCCATTCTATCTTTAAAAGGTTTTTATTATTTGCACAAACCAACCAAACCAATTGCTGCATCATGGACCAGTCACTTCCTGTCCTCCCCCAGCAGCACTGGTGGCGCCGGAACCTCCGACTCAAAACCTCTGTCTGGTCCGAGATATCTGGTGCTGTCGGCGACCTTGGCACCTTCATTCCCATTGTCCTGGCACTTACTCTGGTCTCCAACTTGGACCTCTCCACCACTTTAATCTTCACTTCCTTCTACAACATCGCCACCGGAATTCTCTTCGGTGTCCCCATGCCTGTGCAGCCCATGAAATCAATTGCCGCCGTCGCAATCTCCGAGTCTCCTCATCTCACTCCTTCCCAGATTGCCGCCGCCGGCGTCTCCACCGCCGCAACTCTCCTCATCCTTGGCGCCACCGGACTCATGTCATTTCTTTACAAATTCATCCCTCTCCCTGTCGTTCGTGGTGTCCAGCTCTCCCAAGGTCTCTCCTTTGCCTTCTCCGCCATCAAATATATTCGGTATAATCAGGATTTCACTGTGTCTAAGTCAACGGGTCCTCGCTCTTGGCTTGGGCTTGATGGGTTAATTCTGGCTCTCTCTTGTATTCTGTTTTTAGTATTCACCACTGGCTCTGGCGATCATAGAGATACAATTGACGATGAAGGTTCTAGTAATAATAATTCTCGCCGTGGCCGAATCAATAGAAGATTTCGGATTCTTTCAGCAATTCCAGCTGCTCTTTTGGTGTTCTTACTTGGGTTGTTCTTGTGCTTCATTCGTGATCCGTCAATAATCAATGAAATCAAATTCGGCCCTTCGAAGATACATGTGCTGAAGATAACATGGGAGGATTGGAAAATTGGGTTTCTTCGGGCTGCAATCCCACAAATCCCACTATCAATCCTCAATTCGGTTATTGCAGTGTGTAAATTGTCAGGTGATTTGTTTCCAGATCGCGAGTCATCGGCTACAAAGGTGTCAATCAGTGTTGGTTTAATGAATTTGGTGGGCTGCTGGTTTGGGGCAATGCCAGTGTGCCATGGTGCAGGTGGGTTAGCTGGGCAGTACAGGTTTGGTGCAAGGAGTGGTGCATCAGTGGTTTTTCTTGGGATAGGCAAGTTGGTTATTGGATTGGTTTTTGGGAATTCTTTTGTGAGGATTTTGAATGAGTTCCCAATTGGGATTCTTGGGGTGCTTCTTTTGTTTGCTGGGATTGAATTAGCCATGGCATCAAGAGATATGAATTCAAAAGAAGAGTCATTTGTGATGTTGGTCTGTGCTGCTGTTTCACTAACTGGGTCTAGTGCTGCATTGGGGTTTGGGTGTGGGATTTTGCTATTTTTGTTGCTCAAGTTGAGAAGTTTGGATTTCCCTAATTGGGAGTTCCTAAAGTTCAAGTCTCAACCTGCTGTTGATGTAGAAACTAGGCTCATTCATTAAAAGACAAGAAAGTGCTGGAAGTGTCCTATCTGGCCAGAAATGCATGCAATGATTATATGTTTATTAATAGACAGTCCTTGCATTGCTACTGTGGCTGTGGCAGTGTGGTGCATATATATTATCTGTAATTCTATTTTCATTAGGATAGACGGCTCATAGTTCAGACAGAATCAGCAGCATGAGTAAGAAATTTGATGCTGCTAAAGCTCATGCTATACAAGAGATCCAGAGTTTGGTGAAGAAAAATGTCCTGTGTTACTATGGCTGAAAAATTAGGAGTGTTGCACTGCCCCTTATGCTTGTCTCATTGTGTGTTCTTTAGGTGGAATCCTAATAGCAATGCACATCATAGGTTCCCTTCCATAAATAATAAAAACACTGGTTAGAGCACCTCCAATTTACTGATTCCAGAAGGGAGAAAAAAATTTGGAGCTAAAAAAGGAGGGAAACAAACTACCTGGAAGGGAAGCAAATTGTTGGTTGAACCAACCGATTGATCCAGAATCACTAAAAATATAGCAACTAATTTTATCCTAGTGAAGGTGCTAAAATTCAATCATATCAAAAAACTCCCATTGGAGTAGTTGTTACCCAAATGTTATATGGATGCTATTCGCTCTAACTATAATTATAGAGCACTTGCAATGTTTTATATGTTGTTGTACCCGTTAAAATTATTTATGAACCTCACTTTTATCACACAAAAATTCAAATCAGATACATATCTCAATATAGTCATATCAGCAAAAACACATTCCAATACAACCAGCAATGAAGGTGAAATTCCATGGAGACTTAATAACATCCAATATGCAATTTGGCTTGGAAAATCTAATCTCAGATCGGTGGAAGTTATTAATATAAGGAGAGAAATCAATGAATTGGCATACATTCTAGCTAAGGAATGGGTGAGAGGAAACTCTAATTATGTAATATGGTTTTAATTTCTTTTCTTGTTGTCCCCTTTCCCCTTATTTTTTGTTCTTGTATCCCTTGTCAGGCCATCCATTGATGCCCTATTGTGCTTCTCCTTTTTTGATATATATATATATATATATATATCCTGCTTATCAAAAAAAATACAATCAGCAAAACACATTCCAATATGATCACATCAGCAAAACACATCTCCCAACACAATTATTATTTTCTGCATTATTCAAATCAATTTTTTTTCCTACCTCATTTCTACAACAAAACTACACAAAAATCAAAACTGATCCCACCACAATACATTTTTCAATATAACCATATCAACAAAACACATATCTCAATACAATCACATCAACAAAAACACAAATTCTAACAACATCTAATGTTTCTATTAAACACACATAATTGTATTGCATGTGCTTATAACACCTCATCTTGTAAAAATAAGGCTCCAACCGAAGTGATAAATAGGGTGTTATTATTACACCGGAAAAGATGCTAAAAATATAGAATAATAATATGACAATAAAAATCTAAAATTAAAAAGAATCATATATGCCTCGCCCAAAAAAAATGTCAGACTTCATTCTAACATTTGAGATTAGAATCAACAAAAATATAACACCCTATCACAACCCAATTTAACAACTTTCATTTGACATCTTCTCGGAATCAAAGACTTGTTGGAAGCCTTCCTGTTTTTCCGATCTTAACATGTGCTTCAAGAGTTTGACAATAGAAAATATTTCTGGTTTTCTTTTCATTAATATAAAACAAAGCTGCAACTTCAGAATATATAAAAACCCTCTTTTTTTATTGCTCTGAAAAAAAGAAAAAACAACTGTGGAAAAAATTATAAAATTTAATTTGACGAGTGACAATTGTTTTACCCAAACATCAACCACCCAATTAGCCAAAGATAAAACATAATTAGCCAGACAAATCGGATTTAGTTTACATTAGTGTCCGAACTAGGGGAAAAATATCATTTGACTCTCCAAGTCCACTCTTACCAACAAACCACCTTCAAAGACTTTAACTTCACTTTTACTTGACTTGCACACCCCGGATCCGAACCCTCTCTCATTCTCACATTACACTGGTTTGTGGCTTCAGAGAGAATCCCTGCAGAAAGGTAAAGCAGTATCGATTATCAGGTCAGGATTTTCCTCTGCGTCGATAGAATTTGATCAATCGAACTTGAGTTTGATCATTGTAATTTCGTTGTTGCTTCTGAACCGCGTTTCAATGATATATGATGATTTTATCTGATTATTAGGTGGGTAAGTGCCAAAAATTGCAGCTTTCTTGTTCTATGTTATGTTTGAGAGAGTTTATGTGATTTTTAACTCGTGGGTTGTTGATACATCCTCGCTGAAATAGTGAAATAGATAGTTTTCGAGATCTGGAAACATGGAGAGTGTGTCTCTGGCTATTCTTCTTTTCATGTTTTGTGGGTCATTGATATTGGGGTCATCAAATCCGTATGTCACTAAAGGAATGGATTATGTGGCTACTGCGAGCGAATCTTCTAAGACCTACGAGTATGAGAGAATAGATGAAGTCAAGAAACATTGTGCTTTTGTTCTATCTTCTGCCACTGAATTGAAACCTGATAGTAATAGGGTTCTTAGGATCAAAGAAGAACTCAAGTTTGGGAATGGGGATTGGAAGCAAGATGTAGGCAATGCCCCTATTATGCCTTTCGATGACAGAGACAGACCTCTGAGCCATTTGAACGTGGTTTCTTTTTGGGTCACTGATGTTGACATTGCTCATCAATTAAAGAAGTCTGTAAGTGTGAGTGGGGTTTTGGTCATAGGCAGAACAAGGGACATTTCAGATGCAGAAAGACTGTTTGAGGAAAGCCCGCAGTTTCAGATGTGGCCTGGCCATAGTCAGCTAACAATATTGTTTGAGGGGATTTATGCTGAGACCAAAAAGAAAGGTGGTGAAAGAGTGATGTGTATGTTAGGTAGTGCAATGTTGCCATCTAGGGAGTCTGATTCAAGTGGACCATGGGGATGGATGAAGGATTCCAGTTCAAATTATAGCCAGCCCCCGCTTTCGCAAGATGATCAGATTCTGCTTGTTCTTCACTATCCCATGACCTTCACGTTGACAAGCAGGGCAATACAAGGGGAAATGACGAGCTTGAATTCAAAATCAAACCTTAAGCACTTTGATAGCATTCATATTTTATCACAGTTTGGCGATTCAGCAAAGTATGAATTTCTTTCTGAGGCAATAGTTTCCAAAGCTTGTGATCCATACCCATGCCAAGATAACTTGATGAATGATGGCATTGAGATCTATAAAGGAAATAGATTCTGTGAAATTCTTCAGCAAGTAACTAGGGGTGGAGCTTTCACTGTTGTGCCAAACTGGAGATGCAATGCCACAGATGAATTCTGTAGTAAGTTGGGTCCGTTCGCTTCAGATAAAGAAATTAGAGCAACTGATGGGAGCTTTAAAGATGTGCCACTTTTTATGCAGAATCTCAAGTGTGAGGAAGCACTTAGACAGGGCAATGTTAGTTCTGTAAGAGTTGCTGCAGTATTTCGAGCCTCCCCTCCATCTGGTAATGAGTATTCTGCTCGTTGGAGATCAGACCCAAGCAACATGTCCGTTGCTGCTGAGGGACTCTGGAAGTCTTCTAGTGGCCAGCTTTGTATGATTGGTTGCCCTGGATTAGTTGATTCAGAAGGTAGTAGCTGTAATTCTCGTATTCTGTTGTATGTCCCACTTTCTTTTTCAATAAAGCAAAGAAGCATAATTCGTGGGAGCTTTTCCAGCACTAATGATAGTGATGCATCATATTTCCCTTTATCATTTGAAAAGCTAGTTCAGCCAATGGAGTTGTGGAATTATTTCAAAAGCTCGCGTCCATATTATAGGTATTCAAAATTAGAGAAAGCTGGGGTTCTCTTGGAAAAAGACGAGCCCTTCAGTTTTGGAACTGTCATCAAGAAGTCACTGCTGCATTACCCCAAACTAGAAGACACGGAGTCATTCATGAACAGTCTTTCTCTTCTCTCAGAAGATTTGACCCTCCAAATTTCGGCAGTTCCTGATCCTTTGACGAATTCCCGGACCAAAAGAGTCTATATTCAAGTGGAGATTCTTTCATTGGGCCCATTGTTTGGGCGCTACTGGCCTTTGAACAACAACACTTCAACCATAGAAGAGGATACTCCGTACCACACTGACGTTCAGTACACAGAGAAACAGCTTCTCATGAATGTATCAGCTCAACTGTCACTTATTGGAGAAGGCTATCAGAACTTTTCTGTGGTTTTTCTAGAGGGTCTTTATGATCCACATGTTGGCAAGATGTATCTAGTTGGTTGCAGGGATGTCCGAGCCTCATGGAATATCTTATTTGAGAGCATGGATCTTGAGGGAGGGCTGGATTGCCTTATTAATGTGGTTGTAGCTTACCCATCCACTACAACTGGGTGGTTTGTCAATCCAAAAGCTAAGATTTCCATATCCTGCCAAAGAACTGAGGATGATCCCCTCTATTTTAAATCGATTAACCTCCAAACTCTTCCTATTATGTACAGGAAGCAGCGTGAAGACATTCTCTCTCACATGGGTGTCGAAGGAATCCTTCGGATGTTGACACTTTCTTTTGCAATTGCTTGCATTTCAAGCCAACTGTTTTACATCAAGCATGATTTGGATTCTATTCCTTTCATCTCTCTTGTGATGCTAGTTGTCCAAGCTCTTGGGTATTGCCTTCCCTTGATTACGGATGCAGAAGCTCTGTTCAAGAGAATGACTTCAGAATCATATGAAAGTTCAACATATGATCTTGAGAAGAATCAGTGGATCCATATAATTGATTATGCAGTGAAGATTCTTGTAATGGTTTCATTTTTACTAACTCTAAGGCTCTGTCAGAAGGTGTGGAAGTCTCGCATCAGGTTACACACACGGACCCCTCTTGAACGCCACCGTATCCCAAGTGAAAAGTGGGTACTTCTTGTTACATTGACAATTCATGTTGTCGGATATGTATTTGTTCTCATCATAAATGCTGCAAAAACTAGCCAGAGATCAATTAGAAGGGTATACATTGAGCCAGCTGGTTATTCACACAGGTGGAAGGATTGGGAAATTGAGCTAGAGGAATATATGGGCCTTGTTCAGGACTTTTTCTTGCTCCCCCAGGTTATTGGAAATTTGCTGTGGCAGATTGATTGTAAGCCACTCAGAAAACTATATTTCATTGGGATCACAGTGGTCAGACTTCTACCTCACGTTTATGATTACATCAGAACTCCTCCTCCTCCAAATCCTTACTTTGATGAGGATTATGAGTTTGTTAATCCGAATTTGGACTTCTTCTCTAAATTTGGGGACGTTGCCATACCTGCAACCGCAATTTTTCTTGCAGCTATAGTCTATATTCAACAGAGGTGGAGTTATGAGAAGCTGAGCCAGACTCTTACATTTGGTCACTGTAGGCTGCTACCTATGGGTTCCAGAGTGTATGAGAGGTTGCCTTCCAAGTCATTTGAAGCTGAGCTTGTTTCTGGTGTCCATGGGAATGCTGTGCATGAGACCGAGCGTGACGATGAAGACTAACTTTCATATGCATAATGAGGTCAACATTTTGGTTTGGGATGTCTTAAGATTAATGCATTGTTGTGTACAACATGTAGTAACATTACACTAAATGTTGTTTGTTGTTACTTCCTCTTTGTGTGTGGTTCAACCTAAATTGCTATAATAAACCTTAACAATATATATACACTTTATAGTTTTGGTTACCTCTGTTTACCTATATATACTCTTTTGGTATTCTTTCTTTTAGAGAGAGATTGGAGTCTGTCTTGCTAGGGTTATCAAAATTTACTTGAAACACAGACACATTTGACCCAACTCATGCCAACAGACAACACTACACGTGAGGCCTTAATTTCACCTTTGAAATGGGAAATGCCAAAACTGCCAATAAATTTCCCTGTATTTGAGTACATTACCAATACCTTGTGCTTTTAAATTTCTTGGAAACATTTACTTTTGATTTATTTTATTTTTTGGATATTTATATTGGCAAAAGAAAAAAAAAACTGAATTTGGTGCTCAATAATCTTTTGTTTTAGATGATCAGTAATAAAACTCTCCCTGTGAATAATATACTTATGAAAAATAGAGAATTCAAATATATTAGAAGTATTTACCATAAATGCAGTAAATCTCAACATATTATTCATTCAAAACAAAACATAAAAAAATTCTTATATTTGTTTACAATACATAACTGCCGTGTCCAGTCAATTGATTTGACCGGTCAAATCCATTGACTAAATATCAAATCCAAAACTCATATATGAGTGATTTTTTTTCTATATATAATTATCACAAAGCGTAAATCATAATAGTCAATGCCATAATCCATTGAATAGAAATGAATATCCAACTGTGTATTTAGTAGGTGAGAGTGTAAACAAAATCTATCTTTCCTTGCATGCGTATATAAGCAGCTGCCACTGACTCTTCTCCTATGTGAATGAACAAAATGGAAGGTGGTAGTGACCAAATACGTAAAGCTACTAGTATTGGTAGTAATTTAGGGGGAGAGAGCTTTTCCAATTGGAGAAATAATCTTAACACAATGGATGTCTTTGCAAGAGCATCGAGTAGGGAGGAAAACGATGAAGATGCACTGAAATGGGCTGCAATTCAGAAATTACCTACCGTTAATCGTTTAAGGAAAGGTTTATTGAGTTCATCAGATGGTGGTGGAGCCAGTGAAGTCGATGTGCGTAAACTTGGACCCCAAGAAAGGAAGGCATTGATGGAGAACTTGGTGAGGGTTCCTGAAGAAGATAATGAGAAATTCTTGTTGAGTCTCAAGAACCGGTTCGATAGGTAAAAAGACACAGTAACCCAGTAACTTGTTTTCTTTGATTTTATGTGAACTTTTAGAAACATAAATTCATTTGGAGTTTTAGCATAGACCATTTTGGTAACTAACAGGGGAACTCTGCCTTGGTTATTGAACTTCTTCTTCTCATTTAATTTCTTTTGTTTCTTGACATTTAGAGTTGGACTTGAATTTCCTACCATTGAAGTCCGGTTTGAGCATCTAAATGTCGAAGCAGAAGCACTAGTCGGAAGCATGGCCCTGCCGACATTCTTCAATTTTGGGGCAAATATGTTAGAGGTAACATATGCGATAATAAATTTAATAGGTGTTTGCATTTGAAAGTTTTTGGTCAAAATATTTATTTTTTGATTCTGTTTTTTGGATGAAGGAATTCTTAAATTCTCTTCACCTTCTTTCGAGTAGAAAGAAACACCTGAACATACTCAAGGATGTTAGTGGAATTATCAAGCCGTCCAGGTGAGATTAATACCGCTATGTACATTGTGATTATTTAAGGTTTTGGCAAGTCAACATATTAGGTAGCTCTTTATTTTCTTACTTTTGCTGTTATGTTGCAGAATGACTTTGCTTTTGGGTCCTCCAAGTTCCGGAAAGACTTCGCTCCTACTGGCTTTGGCTGGAAAGCTAGATCACAAACTTAAAGTAATACCCAGTAGGGCTACTGCTGTCTAATTAGGCTTAATTGTATGTGCTTGAAATATGAAGATACACAGGATATTGATCATAAGAGCACACAATGTCAATGTGCAAAGTCTCTTTTATTGAATCATATTACGAGGACTACTTTTTAATTTTTCACATTTCTTTGCTCTAATTATCTGTGTCACAAATAATTCTTTGACAGCTTTCTGGGAATGTGACATACAATGGTCATAGAATGGATGAATTTGTGCCCCAGAGAAGTGCAGCTTATATCAGCCAACATGATCTCCATATGGGAGAATTGACTGTGAGGGAAACCTTGGCGTTCGCTGCAAGGTGTCAAGGAGTTGGAACTCGCTATGGTGAGTTCTCTGGGTTCTTCCTTTGTTGATCAGTGTGTAATTTGTTGATGTAAACAGAGTTGATTGTTGTTGTTCTGATCCACAGACATGTTATCTGAGTTATCAAGAAGAGAGCAATATGCGAATATCAAACCTGATCACGATATTGATACCTATTTGAAGGTGAGGGAAATTATCTCTGATTAAAGTGCATAGATTTTGACTTTCATTATTGAACTTTATTTTTTGCCCTTTCTTTCCCTTTGTAACACTGAAGGCAACAGCAACAGAAGGCCAGGAGACCAATGTGATCACGGATTATATTCTGAAGGTACTATTGAGAGGCTGTATTACTCTAATTAATTTAAAGATCTCGACCATAATAGGAGCATTACCCTAATTCATTTGATTTTCTTTACTTGTATTCTACAGATTTTAGGGCTAGAAGTCTGTGCAGATACTGTGGTTGGGGATCAGATGATTAGGGGAATTTCAGGGGGACAAAGAAAGCGTGTTACAACAGGTAATGACGATATATCTTTTTTTATTTTTATAGAACATTAACTTAATAGCCGTCATTTGTACATATGCCAATAATTACATAAAACTCTGCAACCTTGACATTACAGGTGAGATGCTTGTTGGACCAGTGAATGCATTGTTTATGGACGAGATATCGACTGGCTTGGATAGCTCAACAACTTTCCAGATTGTGAATTCATTAAAGCAATTTGTTCACATTCTCAATTCCACCACTATCATCTCTCTTCTCCAACCGGCACCTGAGACTTATAATCTCTTTGATGATATCATTCTTCTATCAGAAGGTCAGATTGTGTACCAGGGTCCCCGTGAACTTGTGCTGGAATTTTTTGAAGCCATGGGCTTCAAGTGTCCAGAAAGGAAAGGCGTAGCAGATTTCTTGCAAGAAGTAAGCACCAAACAGGCTTGTCTGTTTTTCATCTGTTAGAAAAAAAAAACGGTTTTCTGTACTTGCAAAATGATGCACGTATTAAAAGAACAACATAATTGAATATTCAGTTATCATTAATGGCCAAATTCTCTGCAGGTGACATCAATGAAAGATCAACAGCAATTTTGGGCGTCTAAAGAGGAGCCATACCATTTTGTTACAGTAAAGGAATTCTCCGAAGCATTCCAGACATTCCATGTGGGAAGAAGACTCGGAGATGATCTTGCGAATCCATTTGACAAGCGCAAGAGCCATCCTGCCGCTTTGTCAACCAAAAAATATGGTGTCAGCAATAAAGAGTTGCTTAAAGCTTGCTTATCAAGGGAATTCTTGCTTATGAGGAGGAACTCATTTGTTTACATTGTGAGGGTGACACAAGTAGGATTTTCTCTATCATTCTTTCGAATATCATTAATATTATTATTTAAGTGTGATTACAAACTCATTTATTTACTTTTCCTTATTTACAAGCTCGTTATAAATGGGCTGATTGCATCGACAATCTTTCTACGGACGAAGATGCATCGAGACTCAGTAACTGATGGAGGAATTTACTTGGGTGCCTTGTTCTTCACTATCCTTACAGTTATGTTCAATGGGATGGCAGAATTTTCCATGATCATCGAAAAACTTCCGGTTTTTTTCAAGCAAAGGGACCACTTTTTCTATCCTGCGTGGGCATATTCTCTTCCAATTGCGATCCTCAAGATTTTCATAGCATATGTGGAAGTTGGAGTGTGGGTATTAATCACCTATTATGTTATTGGACTTGACCCGAATCTTGGAAGGTAAAGGATGAACAAATGGAAAAATTATGGATGTGATCCTGACATTATTTTTTCAGATTAGACCCTAAAGTTCATCACCTTACTGGTATGGCTGAAGTGTATATTGCAGGTTTTTCAAACAGTTTGCCTTGCTCTTGGTTCTTCATCAAATGGCTTCTGCATTTTTCCGATTTATTGCTGCATTGGGAAGGAATATAATTGTTGCCAACACATTTGGGGCATTTGCAGTCTGCATACTTTTCACATTGGGTGGGATGGTCCTTTCACGAGGTAATTATATACAGTTGTGTTGGTGAAACCACATCAGGATTTTACAGAATGAAAAATTATAAGTTGATTCACCTGTTGTCTTTGTATGAGATAGATAAGATAAAAGTTTGGTGGAAATGGGGTTACTGGTTTTCACCAATGATGTATGGGCAGCAAGCAATAGCAGTTAATGAATTCCTTGGAAACAGTTGGCATAAGGTAATTTGACTAATCGACTACATCCACTGCTTTTATGTTTCTTTCTTGGCAATCAACTGACAATTAAATTTACTTTTAAGGTTCTTCCAAACTCAACTGAAACTCTTGGAGTGTTAGTGTTGAGATCTCGGGGGTTCTTCCCGCATTCATATTGGTATTGGATTGGTTTAGGGGCAATACTCGGATACTCAGTATTTTTTAACATTGGAGCCACTTGGGCTCTCTCTTTTCTCAATCGTAAGTGTCTTAACTAACACTATTCTATAGCAATGACTTATATCATAATGTTTTAACGAATGAATTGTGTAGCATTTAGAAAACACCGGGGCGTTTTACCGGAAGACTCCCAAAATGATGCTGACAAAACTGGAGGGTCTGTTCAGTTATCACTTCATGAACTTAAACAAAGAATAGGTAATTCAGAACTTGAATTTCTTTTCGAAGTCATTTCATCCTGTGCTTTTTTTTACGCCAATTTTGTTGTCAATTGAAACGTAGAGAATCAAAGTGGAAATATTAGAAGCACCTCATTTAGCTCATCATCCACAAGAGAGGCCATTTCAAAAGCTAAACATGACAAGAAAACAGGAATGGTTATTCCTTTTGAACCCCATTCAATCACCTTTGATGAAATCACATACTCTGTTGATATGCCACAGGTAACCTTTTACATTTAATTGAACATCTTGGTCAGATGTGAGGTCCAAAAGTAGGAAAACTGAGTATTCAGATTGAACTTTGCAGGAAATGAAACATCAAGGTATCCATGATGAAAAATTGGTGCTTCTGAATGGTGTAAGTGGTGCTTTCAGGCCTGGTGTCCTTACAGCCCTAATGGGAGTAAGTGGTGCTGGTAAAACTACTTTGATGGATGTACTGGCTGGCAGGAAAACTGCTGGTTACATTGAGGGAAATATCACAATTTCTGGGTACCCTAAGAAGCAAGAAACATTTACAAGGATTTCTGGATATTGCGAGCAAACTGACATCCACACGCCATATCTCACTGTATGTGAGTCCTTGCTCTACTCTGCTTGGCTTCGTCTTCCCCCTGAAGTGGACAAGGAAACTAGAATGGTCAGTCATCTGCAATGATACCTGTTTCCATATTCTGGTTTTAATTTGTCTTTCTTGCAAGGAAGGAACTTCGTGCCCTTTCCATTGGTTAAATTTGTTTTTTTCTGTCTTTTATTTCACAAATTGAGTAATGGGAAACTTACTGCCTATAACCTGACAATGAAGTTGATCTCGTTTTAAATAAACTTGCTTGCAGATGTTCATTGAGGAAGTCATGGAGCTTGTAGAACTAAACCCACTAAGGAAATCTTTGGTTGGATTTCCTGGAGTCGATGGACTGTCAATTGAGCAGCGGAAGAGACTGACAATTGCTGTCGAGCTAGTGGCAAACCCATCTATTATATTTATGGATGAGCCAACTTCAGGGCTGGATGCAAGAGCTGCTGCAATTGTTATGAGAACAGTTCGAAACACTGTCGACACTGGAAGAACAGTTGTGTGCACCATCCACCAGCCAAGCATTGACATATTTGAAGCTTTTGATGAGGTTAGAAATTGTTATCTTAAGAGTTATTGCTATTTTGTGTGTTTCTCTCCATGTATTATGATTGTAACTTTCATGAATTCACAGCTATTACTATTGAAGAAAGGAGGACAAGAGATATACGTTGGTCCTTTGGGTCGCTATTCATGTCATCTTATCAAATATTTTGAGGTACTTTAAAATGGATGGCCAAAATGATGAATTAGTCCCTGGCATATAAGTTCACTTTTTTTCCCTCTCCATGACACAGCATAAACGTCTCATTCTGAGATTTTCATCCATTTCTATTGGATAGGAAATTCAAGGGGTAAATCGGATCACAGATGGTTATAATCCAGCGACCTGGATGTTGGAAGTTACCAGTTCGGCGCAAGAAATAGCTCTGGGAATTGATTTTACTGAACTTTATAGAAGTTCAGAACTGTTCAGGTAGGCTTTGCTATAAACTACCAGTCTTTTTGTGCTGGATTAAATAGGCTAAACCCTTCTAGAAATTTTACTGTCAGCCTTGGGTTTTGTTTTAGGAGAAACAAAACACTTATTCAAGATCTAAGTAAGCCGCGTCCTGGTTCAAGGGAACTTCATTTTCCTGCAGTCTACTCACAGTCATTCTTTGTCCAATGTCGTGCCTGCTTATGGAAGCAACGTTGGTCATATTGGCGCAACCCACCATACACAGCCGTAAGGCTCTTCTTTACGATCGTCATAGCATTGATGTTCGGCTCGATTTTCTGGGACTTAGGGTCCACAGTGTAAGTAATTGCTGCAGAAGAGCACAAATAATGCAGAATTTTCAAACCCTTACAGGATTTTTTTGTTCTTTATATTGAATTATGACATTACGAGTGACAGGGAAAAGCAACAAGATCTTTTTAACGCGTTGGGTTCAATGTATGCTGCTGTTTCCTTTCTTGGGCTCCAAAATGCGGCATCTGTGCAGCCCGTTGTGTCTGTTGAAAGAACGGTCTTCTACAGAGAGAGAGCTGCTGGAATGTATTCAGCCCTGCCGTACGCCTTTGCTCAAGTAAACCTCTCTACATTCAGCAAAGATTTCAATCTGAAGTTCTGTATGATTAACCATTAAAGAACTTCTGCAGGTTGCTATTGAAATCCCATATATTTTTGTTCAAGCCGTAACTTTTGGGGTCATCGTCTATTCAATGATTCAATTTCAATGGACTGCAACTAAATTCCTGTTGTTCTTCTACTTCTTGTTCTTCATGCTATTGTACTATACATTCTATGGCATGATGGCAGTAGCCTTGACACCAAATATACAAGTGGCATCCATAATTTCGAGTTCAATTTATGGCGTGTGGGGTCTCTTTTCGGGGTTCATGATACCAAGAACCGTAAGTAATCGTAAAATAACTGGTTTAAAGCCTTGTTATCCTATTAGTACACCAAGATTAATTTGTTTACTTTCATTTCTCACAACAGAGGATTCCTGTGTGGTGGAGATGGTACTACTGGGGAAATCCAGTGGCTTGGAGCCTGTATGGATTCATTGCATCGGTGTTTGGCGACTTGAAGAACAGGCTTGACACAGGAGAAACGGTCGAAGAATTCTTAAACAGTTATTTTGGTTACCGGCACGATTTCATTGGAGTTGTTGCGGCTGTGACAGTCGGGTTTACAATTCTTTTTGCATTGGTATTTGCCTTTGGTATCAAGGCAATTAATTTTCAGAAGCGATGAGAACTGGATCGAGTAATAAGAACTGCATGGAGTAATTGGAATGTGGAGGAAGCTCTCTTTTCAGTTTCTGCTATTTATGTCATCTGGTTTTCCATTCCTTCAACTGGATTTTAGTGTTCTTTTTGCCATGACAATTTCATACTATTTGTCCAATATTTACTATTATTTTTACTGCTTCATTTTAGTATGCTTGAGAATGACATCCTCTCCCTATTTCTCTTTATATTTTTAATTGTAAAAATACCTCAATTTGAGATTAAGTGAGGAGAAATTTGGGGAAACCAAATATGTTTTTTTATGTCTTTACTCTTTATTGTAGTTTAATTTCAAATAAATATTTGATTTTTTTTCTTTTTTAAAAATATTCCAATATTGGATTAAATTTATGTGGGTTTAATGTTATCATTTATTGCATGTAATTTTTGTAATTCCTCTGTCCCTATTTGATAAGTTCACTTTCTATTTTGGTTTGTCCCAAATAATAGCTCATTTTTTTATTGGGAATAAATAAAAAATCACTAGTTTACTAATCTATTCTCATTTATTGTACATATTTATTAACAAATAACATTAACCTATGCATATTGAAAAAAATCAATTACATTTATTGTTTCAATAATATTAATTGTGTTTTCTTAATCTGTGTGAAAAAATAAGTGAGTCTAACAAATAGGGACGAAGGGAGTCATTTTTACTTAAATTACGATTTTGGAAAAAGAGAAAGAAAACAGTCTATTTTAGATATATAATAACTTTTTTTTATTATAAAAGATTGCATTTTATAGATTAACCATTAGTAGGAGCATCTGACACAGAATATTTTTCAATTAAGAACACATAATGGACAACATGAGCTAAGGCATTCGCAGCTTGATTAGCGTTCCTAGGAACATGACAGAGATTGACTCTAGGAAACTGGGTTAACAGAAAACGGGCTGACTCAATGAAAGCTCCGCCAGGTAGAAAGCACGGCTCTCTGGAAAGGACATTTTGTATCACAGTGGATGAATCACTTCAACCATAACCTCCATGAATCCCATGTCTAGAGCAGACTGCATCCCAAAAACGAAAGCCTCTGGCTCAGTTTGGATCACATCCTCAGTAACCATAACATCTACAATCATCTCCACCGGCTGCGACTTCCTCGAGAACGGCGGAAGCGGGAGAGCTAAGTCCTAGTATAGCAGCGACAGCGACTTGGGATTCTCCTATCTTGCTCATCAAGTGGACAAATTACCGTGCGTGTTTTTATTTGTGGTCTTCCTTTTCTTTTCTTGAATGTATAATTACTCTAACCACAATTGTAGGGTATGGCATGATCCTCTGATGGCTGTGGAACCCGCACTGGCTGGGGAAGAAGGAGAAGGAGAGAATGAGAAAGAGGAGGAAGGGATTAGGGTTAGAATGAGTAAGGATAAAGGAGTGTGAATAGATGAGGTTTTCAGGTTTTGAATGCAATGGATTCAATGTTCTTTGCATCCACCATTGACATTAAGACTAACAGGACAAGGCAGCAAGATCTTTTAAATGCAATGGGTTCAATGTACGCCGCTGTTATCTTTCTTGGCCTCAATGCAGCTTCTGTGCAGCCTGTTGTGACATTGAATTAAAGACTAGTCTTTTACAGAGAAAGAGCTTCTGAGATGTATTCTGCTCTGCCGTATGTTTTTGCTCAAGCTGCAGTTTTCAGTGTTGTTGTTTATCCGATGGTGCAATGCGAGTTTACGACAACTAAATTCTTCTGGTTTTTGTTCTTCATATACTTCACATTATTGTACTACACATTTTATTGCATGATGGCAGTGGGTTTGACACAAAATGAAGAAATTGCATCCGTAGTTTCTTCAGCATTTTATGGAATATGGAGCCAATTTTCTGAATGTTTGGTCTCTAGAACTGGAAGTGTACGTTCATTTGACATCATAATAATTTGAATCCTAGGTTTGCTTGGCAGACACCACTAGAGACTAATATGCGCACTTCCATTACTTGCAACAGAGGATTCCTGTGTGAGGAAAGGAAAGTGAATGGCCAATCGAGAGATTCTGTGGTGTTTGAGACCCCTAGTTTTCCTATGGAACATACTATGTTTGTCATGTATGTCCGAGTGTGAAGATTATGTAAATGATTTCATACTTTATATCTGGGGTCAATGATCATGCCATAATATGTGCATAAACTCTTATACTATATTGATCTCTAAGAATTGCTAATTGATCTGTTATACAAATGTGACGTTGCCGTTGAGAGTACTAAAGCCTATTTTATAGTTAACAACGAAAATATGTCTGTCGATGTAAAATCCGCACGACTATACATCACCAGTGATGAGACTGTGACGTTGATGGTGAACTTCTTGGATGATGCAGAACAATATTTCGACGATCATTCGCAGCCTGGGGACATTCGATGATAAAGTTAGTAATATTTTTCGGATAATAAATGTTGCGATTCAGAGTGTGTACTTGAGATTAATCAGAGTATTTTATTTATAATCCATGAAGTATGGTGGTTGAGATTGCAGCGAAGTCCCCACCATAACCGCGATATCGTGATTTTTGGGATCAAAATTGTGAGAATTATGTTTCTCATGAGATCACATGTCCTTTGAATTTATGCAGATTCTATGTCATCACCTTTTCTTAAAGATGAGGTTTGACCTAAGCGTGGTTTTCCTTTGAGTGGTCTCTTTAGTGTGCCATCTGCCATTCTGACGAGGTATGACTATCTTTTCTCTTATCTTCCATAATATAAATTTTAACAACAGTTCGGTATAGAAATTTAAATTTTTTATATTTTTTCGTCTTTCATTATCTATTGATTGAAACTTGATTGCACCTATTCTAAGTATAATAAGTAAGATTAAGGGTTATTATACGTCATCTTTGGGACCAGATATAGACTTCTGATAAAATAATACTTGAATTTGCATCAACCTATAACAATTTCCACAAGAAGAAGAACAAAAACAAATACAGAATTAATCTGGAGTCAATAGCTAGTTTGCCAATGTTAATGGATTCAAGTTATAAAATGCTTGAGACTCTCTCTGTAAGTCCTGTATTTGACAGGAAGAAAAAACGAGTACTTGTAAAAACCAAATATATGGCTTCCTCAACACCAAGAGAGATTCCTACAATTGTTTTATCAAATGAAAATATGAAGCCTGGTACTGGTACTTGGATTCAAGCATGCAAAGAAATCCGTCGTGCTTTCGAAGATTGTGGCTGTTTCGTGGGTGTTTATGATAAATTCCCTTCGGAATTACACAATGAAATATATGCAGTAGCCGATGAACTCTTCAGCCTCCCAAAAGACACCAAAATGCAGAAAATTAGTGATAAACCCTACCATGATTACTTTGGAAACTATCCTGATTTCCCCCTCTATGAGTCTATACCTGTTGAAAATCCAACTCTTGGAGGAGCTCAAAATGTGACAGTTCTCATGTGGCCTGCCGGAAATGATCGATTTAGGTACAGATTTCCTGTGTCTGTTCTACTTGATTTCTAGATACATATTATTTGTTTTCTTAATGTTTACACATGCTGGTGTAATTTGTTGTTTTGGTAATAGCAAAAGTGTCCATTCATTTGGGAAGCTGCTAGTGGAATTAGAACAACTGGTGAGGAGATTGATTTTGGAAAGTTATGGCATAGAGAAGTACTATGACTCTCAGATCGAATCGTCTGAATATATGCTGCGTTTCTTCAAATACAGAATCCCCGAGATCGACGAGACTAATGCCGGTATACCCCCTCACACAGACAAGAACATGGTGTCCATACTTCATCAAAATCACGTCAATGGCCTGCAGGTTAAAAACAAAGATGGAAACTGGGTTGATCTAGAGTTATCGCCCTCGTCTTTTGTGTTCTTGGCAGCTGAAGCTCTAGTGGTACGTACGTTCATTTCATCTACTGAATCCCCTGTTTTTTTAGACTATGATTATTGATTTTACTGCTTAAATTTTCCTAGGCATGGAGTAATGGAAGGATAAGGTCTTGTGAACATCAAGTCATCATGAAAGCCATGGAAACAAGATATTCTCTTGGACTTTTTTCCTTTAATAAGGGGAACATCGTTGTACCTGAAGAGCTTGTGGACGACTTACACCCTTTACAGTACAAGCCGTTCGATGTGTACGAATACCTCTGGTTCAGTAAATCAGAAGAAGGAATGAAAGTGAATGGTTCTATCAAAGCTTTCTGTGGTGTTGAAGACCCACAATTAATGACTGAGAATACAACTGCAGATTTGCAGTGACGCCTACAGTTGGGAGACTTGCGAGTCTTTTTTATTCAAAAACAAGATTTGCTGTTTGCCTGATGAAACTGTGATGAATAAAAATTTGGGTCTTCTATTAAGCCATAACTTTATATCCAGAAATTACTTGATCCAGTATATATGCAAATGTTTCCCTTGTTGTGGGGTAGCTGATGCAGCTGGGTTCAAAGCTGCAAAAGATCGAACACCTAGTCTGCAACTCAAATGGATCCAAAAATTCCATGATTTTGCGACATTCACAGTAAACCCAACAATTAAAATCAAAATATTCACCAAAATGAGAGGTCACACACTCCTAATTGTTATTAATATATAGTATTGCAGAGTATATTACACAAGAAACAACTAAACAACAAAGAGGGCACGGGTAAAGAGAGGGAAGGGAGCTCAACCGGTAGATCAGAGGGCGCTCATACCTGGCCAGCTAGCCTATTTAATTCCGCCCATCTAGGTGGTTCATCAGAGCAGCGTCTTCAGTTGAGGAGAGCTGTTCACAAGCAGTGGTTATGAGCTCTTTCTTTTTTCGGTTCAGAAGAGGTAATTCCGCACTAGTGGATTGAATAACCTTTTTTTTTTAGTGAGGGCAAGCAGAGCAGCTTTCATTTTTATATATTTCCAAATAGAATGGTAGGGCTTTAAAGAGTAGGCGGTTCGTATGTTTTTATGACCCCCAGAATAAGAAGTAGGAGGATAGGCGGAGCAAGAGCTCTTTCATCTATGCCCATGACAGAGTTTAGAATAAAACAGGATTGCCCTGATCGGCCTATGCCCAAGTCTTCCAAGCCGTAACTACAGACGTAGATCCGCTTGTAGACAGAACTTACTTTCATCTATACCTAGTTTTGAGGACACAGCATCATCTATACCGCTTACAAAAGCTAGTATCAGGATAGTCCAATAGCTTCTGAACTTTAATTTTCGGATCATTTTACCTTCTTAACTTTTTTCTAGACCAAATAAATCTTCCAATTTTTTAATGGATCACGTTAACCTTTTGTGACGAAATTCTTTTAAAATTTAATGTTGTGACCATTATTGCTGACGTGGATTATAAACAAATCTAAATTATGCATCTTCTTCGGCTGTCTATTCCATCTTCTCAGACGAAACCTAGATCTGAAATCACCGGCTATCCGACTGAGACTCACTGAAATCTAAAGTTAGATGTGCACTAGCGATGGGACGAAGCAGATATTTCTTCTTCAAAACTCGTCATGACCTAGGTCCTAGATGACCGGGGTAGGTTCCGATTTGTCAAGTACACCAAACAAATCGTCCCTGCGCATGCAAATCCTATCTACCAGATAAATACAAAATCAATTAATTATAGAGAAAAACAATCTACTACTCCACAAACCAGTGTCTCTATTCACTAGCCACCGAATCTTATTAGGTTATCAAATCTTCGAATAAAACAAATCAAACCCATTTGCCTCTCTCATCTAAAATGGCAATGGGAGAATCACCCAAAACCAGGCCACAAGCACCTTTCATTGCCTTCAATGTTTGATGCTCTGTTTGGTCCTTTTCTGTTTATCTTCACAAATGGAGCGGGTGTGGGGGTTGGAAACCATATTTTTAACGAAATTTCGTCAAAATGACTAATGTGACCTAAATTTGAAAGTTGGAAGACTTATTTGGCCTGAAAAAAAAGTTCAGACGAAAAAAAAAAGTCTGCCACTTGTCACCTATTTGGCTGTCAGGATTTGATAAAATCTATCCGAGTGGTTTAACTGGAACAAAACAAAAAATTAAGAGCTTGCTTGAATTAGGGATTTAGAGGGTTAAGTGCGATAGCCGATAATGATTATATATCTTGCTTGGTTTTAATTAAGAAGGGTTATAAGGGTAGTGTAGAGGATAATTTATCACCTACTGTATTCTCATTAAGTGATAATTGTAACTCCATGATTTGAGATTTAGGAGGATAGAATAGGGGATAAGTTATTTTAAATATATAAATTCTTTAATTTATTTTACTTTATCCTACTCGACCTTCTATCCAACCAAATTTAATAATTTATACTTTAATTAACTCTTACTCCATCTAATCAATGTAAAATTTCATTTAATTATTCTATCACACTTAATTCTCTCTTACACTATTTCACTTAATTGCCATTTTTTTTTATTCAAATAAATCCTAAATAATAAAATTGAAATGTTTAATCTTTCATTGATTAAAAGTAATATTAACATTGGCTTTCACCATTTGAAGAGCCTGCGTGGGTCTATATTAGATTATGATGACATGGCCAGCTAGGGTTAGCTGCAGATTGGATTCTTCCTCTCTTTTTTAATATTAATATTTAAAAAAAAGGGAATACAGTACCACGTTGTTGTTACGGGCCCAGCCCAATTTGGCCCGATTTTACAGTACCACGTTGTTGTTCCTAGAAGGATGTATTGACCGTTGATAAAAAGCGATTGTCTTCGTAACTAGAACCTTGCGTGCGTGCGTGCGTGCGGTTCATCTGAATCCACCCGGTGACCGTTCATAGATCATCTCTCCGCTCGAGTACGCTTTTTATGTTTTGATATACAAATTTTTGTTCAATTTTCTGGTTCAGATGACGATGGTGGTTGGATTGGGGTGATGATTTGGAGAACACGATGAGGATTAGATTCAGGTAGTTGAGGGAACTAGGTTTTGAGCTGAAAAATATTGTGCGTTTATATCGGCCGTATGTGTGGTTTTGGAAAGAAACTCGAAGCAAATCAATTACGCAGTTGGAACTTCAGGACCACTGAGATTAAACTTAAGAACAACAAACCCACGTTATTTGAACTGTTCTGTCGCCTCCCTGCCTCAAGAGAAGGGTTTAAATCCCCAACCAACCCCGATAGGGAATCAAAGAAATCGTTTTTTAACCGAAAGAGAAATCTGGAGATGTTCTTGCATTTGGATTTCCAGCAAGAAGGAAAGCTCGAGTATTTTAAATTACAATTGTAGACCATTATCTTGAAGTCATGTTCTGAGCCCTGAGGCTGGATAGAAATCCAATTTCACCGCAACTTGATCTTTGTTTCGTCTTTTGATTGTTTCTGTTGCATTCCTTCATTTATCTATAGAAATTGTAGCACATTTGATCAAGTGTCAGTAGTATTTTTTTTGGCAGGGAGGCGGGGTGTTTGTGCATTGATATTGAACGTTTATAGAACTTAATAGAACTCCCTATGCTTAAAATGAGATTGTCATGGTCTTTGACAATTGTTCTTACCATTCTCCATTTTTGGTTTCTTATATAATATAATATACTGTTCATTCAATGGACAAAGCCTAAGAAGAGGTCTGAGTGGCAGTTGCATGGTCTTATAATTAGCTCTGAGAATGCTTACCGCTTGGCTTACTGAACCTTACATATTTTAGTAGCAGTGTCAATATCGTCCCATTTGTTTCTGCAGAGTAATAAAGGAAATCTAGCACATTTATGTTTGCAGAAACCTTTTGTTAGACACCATTATCCAATGAATTTATGCCTTTAAAATTCATCTCTTTGCTGTTGGTTTTGGGACTAGTTTCATTTATACATCAGACAAAGCTCTTAGGGTATGTTTAAATGTGTCTGGGTGGATAGTCTGAATCATGTATCATATAAAAAAAGTGGAGGGGGCGTATCAACTGATATTGTTAGGTGACAGTATTGTTTGGTCTGCAATTTAAAAGATATGAAAGCATTTTTATCATGAATGAAACAAGTCTATGCACTTAGACAATGTGATGCAGGAGCATAGTGGGCTCTGTTCTTTTGTTGTTATTGGACCTTGTATCTTTTGGGTTTGGGTTCTTCTTTGTTTTCTAGTTATGGGCTGTGCTCTCTGTGGCCCAGTAGGTTTAGTTTATTGTTGTTTTCATGTTAGGGCTGGGGGTAGTTTTTGGATGATGAAAAAGATAGAAATCTGATTTCTCTTTCACGAGAACAGTACCTACAAGCTTCTTTAGATGTTTCTGGGACAGCTTGAGTAGTTCATCTTCTGCTTTTTCTTGTGCTGTACCTTTGCCTGCATCACAATGAGTGATACCGTGTACGATTTTATGTATGACTAACATAGTTTGTGCACATGGTTGATTCTGTATACAAGGCTGTAAAATTTAGCAATTATCCAATTTTTTGTTTTACAAATATAAAGAGCTTTTGCTTTGATGTTTTAGTCATTTACTTTAAATTGGTTTGACCGTTTGAGAGTTTCAGATTTAAGCTAATGAGATCTTTTGCAATAGCGAATTAGCATGTATTCAGATAATTTGAAGTGTGTATATATATATATATATATATATATATGGGATTGAAAACTGAAAGATGGATAAGAAAGCAAGCACATCTTCATTTGTATGTTTGCTACTGTTGTTTCCCATAGTGCCATTTCTTGAGAAACTTGTAATATGTTTTTGCTCGTATTTTGTAGAGGATGGAAGGAGTGGAACGTTTGTAATTGGCAGCGAGAGTTTCCCTGCATCTCTCTTGGATCTTCCTGCTGTTGTAGAGTCTTACAAAACTTATGACGATTGTGCACTTGTTAAAACTGCAGACATTGGTCAGGTTGGATATATGTCAACATTACTAATGTCAATGTCATTTCTTATATGATTGTGTCACTTTACAACGACTCTACGTTTTGTTGGGTTTGTACAGATGATAATGGTTCCAGATGTATTGGAGTACAGACATGGCCTCACACCTCCGATGAGAGATGCTCGAAAACGAAGATTTCGCAGGGAGCCAGATCTAAATGTATTGCTGACTCATTACTTTACAAAACCTTTTATTAATTGGAGTGTGAATTCTTTAAAATTTTGGATAGACACTGCATCCAAGCATGGAAGATAACATGTCTGCTGTATTGCGCTCTCTTAGCACATGGATAGAGTACAAAAATTGGCTCAATATATGAAAATTACTGCAAAAAAAAAAAAAAAGAGTTAAAAAGCTGACCAGACTGCTGCACTGGGTTATCTATGAGAAATTCTCTTCCACTGATATCAAATTGAATATAGTTATCGTTTTTACTTACGAGATGGGTTGTTACTTTCGCAGCCAGAGCTTGTGCAGCGCGTTGAGAAGGATTTGTTGAACATCATGGCTGGTGTAACTGTTGAAAATGTCGATATCCTTATATGCTACAGATCTACTTTCAGTATTATTATTCTTCAAAAATACATTGAAGTGCTTATTTATCTTCCAACAACATGTGGATGTCAAGTACCCATGTATGGAGGGATATAGATCTCATTTAATGGTGCAATCCTGTTTGAGTAACCATTAGATGTCATCCAGCTATAGATACTTGTTATTCAAACTGAATTAGAAAGGAAGTGTCTTGATAGTGTGAATGATTGAAATGCACATTATTGGTTTAATATGACATGGAACATGGTTAGTCTGCAATGCTAAAAAATTAGGGACAGTGTGTGCATAGAGTTTTGTATGATGTTTTTTTTCCTTCCCTTGATCGACTGTTGAATAAATTATTTTTTGTATTTTTTTTTCCTTGACAAAATGGTTTACATGCTGAAGTGAATGAACAAGTCAATGGTGACTCGAATGCTCGTAAGGGGACCAAGAATGCTTCCCCTACACCTACAGCAAAGCCTGATGTCCCAGAGACAGTAGCTAACAATGGGGAGCCTGAGGGAAGTGATTCTGATGACTCTGATGATTCCGCTTGATCCAACTTATGCTTGGATCTCAATAGTCAATACCCTTGTCAAGCATGGACAGAATCTCAGTTAGAAGTTGATAAGTTTATATATCACCTATAAATGCTAAGTTGAAACTGGAATGAAACCGTCCATTTTGCTTTTTTTACTTAGCACGGTGAAAAAAGCAGAGGTCTCGCCCATAATTTGTTGGGGTATACTAGCGACTTGGGACACTCAGGGACGTGACCCGGGTCGTTCAAATGGGCGTCCCAAAAATCTACTACTGTAAACTTGAGAAATAGAATAAAAAATCAAGTATAATTGAATAAAAACTAAAAGTAAATCCTAAATTGTCATTGAATGAGTATATATATGGAGAGTCTAGGGAAATAGAGGGTGCGAGTATGGAAATTTTGAAAACTGATCTTTGAAATTCATTTACAAAAAACGCAGGGTAGATTTTTGTAGATTCAAGCGAAAATTGAAGGGCCCCAAATAATTTTATTTTAACACTAATATGTTATAATATATGTATATATTTTATTTTGTCTAACCAATGTCACATATGTCTCTCATGGTATAGTGGTGAAGTAGATTATCCTTTAAAAGAAGGACAAAGGTTCGAATCTTTACAAAAGCATGTTTTTTTTCTCCTTTATTTTTTCAGATTAGATTTTTTTATCATAAAATTGGGCCCCTCAAGCTCAATTCCCAATCCAAGACTCTTTTACCTACAAGATACTATGTCTTCCTCAAGATAATTTGTTTTGCTTTTCATTTTCTAAAGAAAAAAATAATTTATGATTTGAAAAATTGTAACTTTTCAATATATATATATATGACTTCATAAATTCATTTGTCATTAACATACATAGAAATATACTTGGTTTCATCGTGATATTGAATTGTATCGTCTTTGTAAATCATAATATTAGATTGTTTCAAGTAATTTGGAGTCAAAGCGGCTAGTTGTAATCAATTTAATATCATATTGAGATAGTCTTATACATGACTCGTATTTATACAGATAATGTCTTTTCGGCTTAAAAATTAGATAATTTTTTAATAAATACCATTAAAAAAATCGGGGGCGCTGCCCCCGAACCCCCACCACTCAACCGTCCCCCTTCAAGTGTTCCTAGCTCCATCGTCACTTAATAGGGGACCCTTTCGTAGAATTCGCCCAGGGCCCCCAAAATCTCAGGAACGCCACTGATGGACTCCATGACAAAGAATCAAAGGCAACTTCTTTTAAGTCCATTTGCATGTCTCTCTGGTTAGGGTTTACAGCTGCTTGTAACCTTGAAGATATAGAGACGTTGAAAACTCTCATTTTATTCTCAAAAATCTCCGGCAACACCCAGTAGCTTGTGAAATCCATGCGCATAGAAATATTTAAAAGAAATTGAATTCAAAACTTGCTGATGATCTGGATGCCAGCTAAGCTCAGTGGGTCCTCCCTTATTACATTGTTTAGTCGACTTATTACATTGTTTGATATTAATGTAATAAGCATTTGCAATAACTATTTTTGGGTTCACCTATATTTTGTGAAAAAACCTACCACAATTGGGTCCAATAAATAAGGTTTGTGTAAAAAAAAATCTGATGAGCTGCGTCCAATTATGATTAAAATATGTCTGGTTTAAAACCAGGTTTGGTCCAAACACAAAAATCTCTTCCGATTTAATCGTTCGGTCTCTAATCCAAATATACTATTGGATGATTTACTTGTCATATTTAAACCAATCTAGCTAGTATAGTTAATTAAGTACGTCCGAAAATTCAAACCAATTAAATCCAGACATGCAAATATCTCGTAAACACCTTATGTTCTACTCGAAATGAATTTTTAGTGATGAAAAATGTTCCTTTCTTTGAAGAATAAAATACTTGTAAAAACTATTGTTCTAGAAAATACGTAGATTGAAATAAAATTAAGGACCACATATGACATACCTTATGAAAGCCCCCTACACAACTACCTGATGACTATAATCCAGGACCACCATATATATATACACAATATCTCTGTCTTTTTCTAAAGGAAAAAAAATAAAAAGTAGCAAAATTAATTCTGTCATTGTTAACATGTTATTTTCTAGCAAATGTTTACTTATATATATATATATAGAACACACACACACTACAATGTCATCTTTCTTTTACTTAACAAAAAATGATGCAAAATTAATTGTCATTGGACCACATATATGATGACATAAAGATCTACAGGACCACAATCAACAATGTGATTGAGTAATTTAATTAGTAATTATGTAGGCCAACACTCCAACATCAAATCTAAGACAAATGTGAAAAAACATAAATTGTTCTTATTAATCCCGGAATTAATTATGTCCATGTGAAAGATTTAATTAGTAGACCCTCATCAATAATATTGTACGGATGTTAAAATCCCACTTCCCTTATGTAAAAGCTAATTTTGTAGCTGATAAGTATGGTCCAATTCCAATACAATTGAGGCACCATTGGGAAAGGAGGAAAATGAGAGGAAGGAAATTTTGGGGAAAAAATGGAGGGATTCTTTAATGAGGGTGTTTGGAAGGGGGAAAAGAAAATTTGGGAGGAAAATCCCCTTGGTGTTTCAAGTGAAATTTTCTCCTCAAAATTAAGGGGAAAGTTGCAGCAAGTAAGGCCGGAAAAAAACCGTCAAAATCGAAACTTATCAAAACCGAATAGTTTGGTTGATTTTTTCAAAAAGATTATATATTTTACACGAAGAACAACCAAAAAATCGAGATAATAGACCGATAACATACCAAAAGTTTTGACTAAAATACGTAAAAAAAAAAAAAAAAACTAAACCGATCGTCAACACCCCTAATGACAAGTGAGGACATTTTAATAAAATTACATAAATGCACTCACCTGGAGCTGCAACTGGTGGTGCCCACTACTAATTCGACTAGTGAGTGCTTGTTGTGAAAATTATTCGCAAGCGCACGAAATCGCAAACAAGTAATATAGTGATCAAAAACCAAATATCGAACCCTCAAGGACTATTTAATTCAATCAGCTATAGACTACTAATCCAATTGCAAACAGTACCTGGATACAAAATTGAGTTTGAATAATTGAAGAATGAATTAATAAAAATTAACTAATAGCAACAAACAAGTGAAACAAGAATCAAGATTAAGTAGCACTAGAGCAACATGATTTCACCATAGCTATCTCAATTGAATCTCAGTTTAATAAACCTTGGACAATTATTCTTGTTATCAGTCGATTCTCCCTAATTTATTTGACACACCTTTTCAGACTATATCAAAACTACTCTTAATCAACAATCATCTCTTCCAAGCATGATTAAAGAAATCAGAGGCGCATTAAAATCAATGGAGAACCATAACAATACTGCATAAATTATGAATCCATGTCTGACATCCACTCAATTTAAGGCATTCATGACACAATCAATATCCTGTTCTTCCTTTCAAACAAAACAATGATAAATAAATCAATCAAACATTGGCCAGATGTTTAAAAGCATTAAGCACAATCTTGAACACTTAACAATGAATAAAAGCCAAGAATTTATTGAAACTTTGAATTCAATCAAGAAACACTAGGCTACATCAAAGCTCTAGTAAGAAGAATTAGTTCATGACATCAACCATAGAACCAAAGCAAAGAAAAGAATTACAACCCATCTATGAATGTAAGAGCGAATCGAATATCTCAATTGCCTTCTTCTTTGTTCCAACGATTTTTCTCCTTATTCTGTCTTTGCTGCCGCTGCTGCTGCCTCTTGCTTTTTGTGCCTCTTCCTATGCACGTTTTTGCCCTAATATTCTCTCCTAAGAGACCTCCATCATACATATTTTTAATTTGTCTAAAATACCCTCTTTGATGAAGTTGAAATTCCAAAAATACCCTTTTTCTGCTGCTGCATAATCTGTCCAGCTTTTATGGTCTGCAAAGATGATCATTTTACAGTGTCCTACGCCAGAATTTGAGAAAGTTTAAAACATAATAGTTGTAGACCTTCCTCTTAGATTTCCAATGAATCTTAAATCACATTTTTCTGGGCATTGGAGTAAGAGTTAGAAGGATAAATGTGAAGGACACTCAAACTGGACGTGAACCTCTGCTGCAGCTGACTTTGTACACTCACAACTTCTTTATCTGACGTTCAAAATTAACATACTTGATATCCACGTGAAGCCTGAGATGTCTAGTTTTCAACGCCGAAAGAATCAATGGAATCGGAGTTTTATACAAACTGCAGCGGCTGTTTGAGCATCAGCACGTCAAACTTCATATCAGCATTCATTTTTGACAGCGCTTCCTATTTCCGCTTTTCATTCCCGAATTTGTTCCGGTTCATCCAAACCCTATGAAAATCATTCAAACAACTCATAAGTGGCATATTTAATCATGTTTAAGCATTGAAACCTCAAACCACACATTAAAATGCAAAGTGATTGTTTAAAACCCAAAAACTCATTTTTTTGTAAAGAAGAAGACATTCTTTCTTCTAAAATTCTCATGATGACTTATTCAACTGAAACGACCTTACGCACAAGTCATAAATGACTCAAACAATCTATTCAAAGCACGAAATAATTAAAATACTCACTAAAACGAAATATGACCTACTAAACCTCCATTTGTGCTTAAAATGACTAAAAACACTCTCGAACTAACTCATGTAGAACAAAAGTAGCACGAATAACTCTATAAATAATAGAGTTATCAGTGCTTTATAGTGATGATTACTACTTTTGACTGATATTTTGTAGGAATAAAATAGTAATTGTTTATCTACCTTACTAACAAATAAAAATATACATTTTCTTTCCCTATCTTTTGACTATCCAAATAAGAGGAGGTAAAATTAACTTCCTCTTCCCTCCCTTTTATTTTTCTTCTCCCTAAATTTTTTTTGCCTTTTTCCTCCCTTCTTCTCAAACATGGTGTTAATAAGTACAAAATTTGCGAACATTTGACCTAGAACGGATAATATCTAAATTTGAAGTGGATTTGTTATGATTTTTAATGTGACACTATGCTTTATATTATAATCATAAATGTAATATGATTTTTAGAATAGCTGGGATCCACATTATATAGGAATAAAATATTAGGTTCAGCTGGATTCAGGATATGCTGATCATGTAGCTTATGCATGAAATCCAGGGAAGTTTGACGTAACCTACAAAAGCATCAGTATTTAAATCACGCGTTGCAAGATTTTTAAATACACATTTTTATGATAAAGATTCTGAGTTTTGTTTTATGAAAACATTTGATTTAAATCATTAATTGTGAAAGAATCTTTAAAGTATTTTACAATTAATTATCTCACCTTTTAAAGAATAATTTCATTCATTGTATTGGAGATAATCAATTCCTTATTTTATGGTCTTGAGTTTTAATTGATTAATAATTGGAAATCTTTTATCTAACTTTTAGGAATAAGATTTTATTCCAATATTGGCAAATTTTACATGAGACATATGTTTTTTATATATGTTATTGATGGTAACCTATTTGGGAAACTCGTCTATTCTAAACTGTATGTTGTTTTGAGAGAGCGTTTTGTAAAAGATGTTTTTCAAGCATTCATGCATACCACTTTGAGAGCATTTGTATATTTTCTTAAAGCTTGAAGTTTTCAGTGCGACTCTTGGGCATTTGGTGGAAGCGTCTACTTGTGAAAAGATGTATCGTGCAACTCAAGCAAAAACTAGTGTAAGTGTGTGGATCCTAGCTTTAGGGATATTCTTGTAACTTACGGTTATAGTGGATCATTTCAAGGTTGGTGACTCAAAACACCCAAAATTTTTCTCTTGATTTTGTTCAAGATTTTTCTCGTAAAAATATTTGTGTCACTCTTTTTTATTTAATATTCAAATTTTCAGGATTGATTCGTGCTTATATATACCACATGCAGTGGCGAACCCAAGTTGACTTTAGTTCCCCCGAAAAATAAATTATATATATATATAAATAATAACCCCCTAAAATTATGTATTTGCCCCTCAAGCTTAATTCATTATTAATTTTCCTTAACAAATTATTTTTTATCTCGACTCTCAAGCCCAATTTTATACTCAGCTATTTAAGCCCAATTTATTCTTCTTACCTAGACCCATGTAGATGTAAGCAATGTGGTTATGTGATTATGTCCCTAAGCCTCGAAAACAACCATTTAAGCCCTAAACTAAAGCCCATGGCCATAAGGCCCATAATCATTTATCAGTCAATCTTCTTTAATTGTCCTTGTCTTTTCGACAGTGATGGAGTAGCCGAGTGGCCGCCCATCTCGATTCTCAAATAGTCATATATCACTCTCCGCATTAACTTAACTGTTGAAAGAGCATTTTCAGCAATGAAAACTGTGAAACATCCATTGGGCAATCCAATGAAAGACGAATGACTCAACGATTGTTGACAATATAATTTGTAAGTAATGTGATTTCAAACTGAATTTGTTATATGATGTCCTTGTTTTCTTGCATTATTTAATTTTTTTTCATCTATTAAATTTGTTGTTTGCCCCCTCATTTTGGATGTTGGGTCCGCCCCTAACCACATGGATGGTTGGCTCTAAGTCTCTAACCAAATCGATATGCGATCTTAGAGCTACCTCAATCCCACATGGTTCACTTTTATGGGGTACCTCAATTGAGTTTTTTTTAATTATTTTACATCAAGTTGATTGCAATGGACAAATACATATGTACACAGATATAAAATAAAATATCGTAAACTAATATTTATTTTGATTAATTATCAACTAATGGGTTTGAAACTTTCTACATTTCGATTAACAGGAAAACAGTATAAAGAAGCAAAGTTTTTGAAAGAAGAAGAAGAAAATGAGCTCCCAAAAGATGCCTGTGATTGATTTCTCCATGGAAAATCTGAAGCCTGGTACAAGCCAATGGTTCTCGACAATCGTAAAGGTCCGGCATGCGTTCGAAGATTGTGGTTTCTTTCTGGTAAACTACGACAAAGTTGGTAGAGAGATTCACAACACTCTTTTCCCAATAGTGCAAGAAATGTTTGATCTTCCAATAGAAACCAAAACAAAAAACACTGGAAACAAGCCTTACGATGGTTACATGGGACAATACAGTCACCTTCCACTCTATGAATCTCTATCCATCAGAAATCCAACAACTCCAGAGGCAATTCAAAGTTTCACACAACTCATGTGGCCTTCCGGAAACAATCAATTCCAGTAGGTTTACATTTGATTGTTATCTATCTCTAACATTATCGATATTTTCGCTAATATGTTTCTTTCTTTCATTGAATGAATTAGCCAAAGTGTTCTCTCGGTTTCGAAGACGATAGCAGAATTGAATGAAATGGTGATAAGAATGTTGTTTGAAAGTTATGGTGTGGAGAGATTTGTTGAAAATTACATGAGATCGATCGACTACCAACTCCGATTTTTCGGATATAGGGTGCCTCGACAAGATGAGTCCGATGTGGGAGTGAAACCTCACACGGACAAGAGCTTCATGACCATACTTTATCAAAATCAGGTCGATGGCTTGCGGGGGAAAACCAAGGATGGGGAGTGGGTTGATGTTGAGCTCTCGCCTTCAACGTTTTTGGTCTTGGCGGGGGATGCCCTCAAGGTAAGCAACTCGCTATTAATTTCTCCCCTCGGATCAAACAAATGATAAACACACTTAAAATTAAGTATTAAAATATGCTTCACAATTTTTCTTCGTAGTGTTGATTTGTCGAAAATATCACCGTTTTTTGTTTGTTAACCGTGAACGAAATCATATAAGTCTGCGTTTTAGACATCTAATATATGCACCTAAACACACACAAAAAAATTTCACCCGATGACAGTTTAAATTGAGCCATAGCCTAGCGTGTGGCAGTAATTTTTCTCAAGCTTTTTATTTTGTTGAAAATAATACATGAATTTTTTTATAATCAAGAACGACATCATATAAGTTTGCTATTTGATTATATGATATTGACTTAAACTCGGGCTTAGCTAGACACATAAGTTTCTCATCTGATGTAGGATAAATTGGGTCAAAGCCTAGTGCATAACCACAAATGCATTGTTGTCGGTGGAAATCAAACCCATGACCTTCGGAGTCAATAGAGGTTGATCCTAGAGAGATCTACAACTAGACTATCACCCAAATGGTTGAATAGTACCTGGTTATCATCAAGTAGTTCTTTTATTCCAACTAATTAATCAACAAATTTCAGGCATGGAGTAACGATCGAATAGTGGCCGGTTGTCATCAAGTGGTGATGAGCAAGAATGCAGCTAGGTACTCTCTTGGACTATTTACTGGCATTGATGGCATAATACAAGTACCCGAAGAATTACAAGATGAAGAACATCCATTGAAGTATAAGCCATTCAATCATTCTGACTATCTACGTAGAACTCAATCGGAGCAGACTGCCATACCAAAATCCTTCATTAAAGAATACTATGGTATTTGAGATTTGTAATTTGAAGGAAACTATTTGTCTATGTATTTATGTAAATTGGTTGGGTGGTCAACAATGCTTAAATGTTGGTGTAATAATATAAGCCATTCAATCATATGTCCATAACTTTTGATGTTGCTTACAAATTTAATAGGAAAAGTACAAATACCCCACCTGAAGATAGGCTAATGGTAATTAGGTTATTGATGGAAAAATATTTTAATTTTAATCACTCAATGTTTCAATTTAAGTAATTGGGTCACTCTAGTCCAATTTCTCATCGACCAAAACTAACTGGTAACGATTTCGATGATGTGTACATTAATATGAGGCGATTTGGCTAACATGGATTTATGTTTTGGTTTTTATTTTTGGAAAAAGAAATCGTGAAATATGCTAAAAAAACTGTGTTTTGGCGTTAACTTTGTTCTCAAATAGACCACACAAATTTATCTCTGTAAGCAATGTAGTCATCTATCTTTCCAAAAGGCATCTCCTGTTAGGATGCCAATATCAGATTTTAATATCATTCAATATAGTTTTACAGTCATCCAAAAAAGATATAAAATACTGTCAATTAGGACCGCCACCATTGCAAGCTGATTCTTGAGTTCCATGGAGAAGGGAGGTGGTTGCTCTCTTGAAGAACTTGCAGCACCAATAGTTTCACTTGTAACAGCGGATGCTCCACTCATTACCAGTCCACCCCTTCTAGAAAGACCAACCATTCTAGGCATTCCTCTCATAATTGGCAGCCCACCTCGATCTCCAAGACATCGCACCCCTTCTAGTCTGTCCTGCTCCTCTCACATTGTTCGTATTAGTAGCAATATCAGAGTCAGAGTTAGAGTTAGAGTTAGAGTTAGTATCCTGGATCTTCATTGAGACAACAAATAATCACAAAGAACAAATAGTGTCAAAAAATTGACCGAAAACAGGTAATTTAAATTGTTGGAACTACTGATTTGGGGTCTGGAATATGTCCTTCGTACAAAATTGGAACTTCCACCGGATGTTCAACATAAATTAACATGTCCACACTTTTCCCCTTCATCCACTCAACCATTTTCACAACATCCTCATCAGTCTCCAGAGGGATCAAACCCTACAAGTCCTCAATTGTATGGGAACCAAGTAAAAGCTTCTCCGTCTACTGTTATACCCAATTTCTCTCAAACACTTCTAATCCCAAGCCCTAGCATCCCCCCATGCCACCCGAGAAGAACAACAAACTAAAAGGGCTCAGAGATGCTTACATATCTTGAATCCCCAGTCGAAAAGCCTCACTCTTCAAGCACAAACAAATCACGAAACTACAATTGCGAATCCCCAGCTGATTGAACCCAATCTTGGATGAAATCAAGCAAGAGAAGGTAACCCGACACTCATTCTCTCGTGGTCAAGTAGAGAGAACGAGCAGAAGATTTGGGAAGATGTTTTCCCTAAATATTTTTATTAACATTAAAATAAAGGAAAGTAAAAAAAAAATCCACGTTAGCAAAGTTGCCACGTATTGATGTACACATCATCAAATCGTTATAAGTCAACTCCGATCACCAAAAATTGGACGGAAGTGACCGAATTGCTTAAATTTGAATTGTTTTTTGATCAGTTATAATTGCAATTAATTTTATCTTTGGGTGGCCTATTTATATTTTTTTTCTCAAATTTAAATGGAAACATGTAATTGTGCATTTGGTGATGATATGTTAATTATATCTCGCTAAATAGAGATCCACTTAACCGTTAATGAATGGACCTTTGACTATAAACAGGCCTAGCTATATAATACCATTGTGGATATTTTTTAATTTTGATCCAACTTATCTATCGTCAAATGTAAAATTTCTATACTTACATATCTGATTGTCTAAATTCAAATACATGTCAAGCATTCAAATGACAAATTTTCATGATTCTCAATTATAAAAACAAAAGGTCCCACAAGAGACTAAACGCAAAAGAGGTCTTGGCCACTAACAAAAATAAGTTTTTTTTTTCCATCTAGGAGTGCTAGAAATGTTTTTTATAGGCTAAGGTATCTCATGGCATTATTGTCATGCTGATCAACAATGTGTCAACCTGCGAAAATGACTTACTTTGGATTAGGGTAACTAAATCCCATTTATCAAATCTAATCACGGTCTCAAGGACCACACAAGTACACAATATATAAATTTGTTTGATTTTAGTATTTTCAGGAAGGATTTTTTATATAATTACAAATATTATATGAATAGGCAGTTTTCTGACTTTCAATAATGAGGTTTTTTTAGTGTAATATGTAGAGGACCACCAAATGACATATATGATGTGAAAGCCTTCTAGACACACGAATTAAGTAAGAGGGTAGTAAAATTTTGTCTGACTAAGATGATCGATTTGTCCGATCCGAATTAAATAAAGTTTGGAAATAAATTATTTGTCTGAAATCCAGGTTTGGATCCAAGCACAATTTATTTTTTTCTAATTTAATTGTCTGGGTCCTAACCCAAATTAGATTATTATTTGATTTATTTGTCGAATTTAAACCAATACAAGTATAATCAATTAAGTATATTAGAAAATCCAAACCAATTAAGTCTGAACATGAAAATATCTCATAAATATTCTATATTGTCTGACCCAGATCCGAATTTTTGCCACCTCTCTTAAAATTTCGGAAATTTTTTTAACTATTTGTTTGTTCGCTTGCAATGAATAGAAAGTTGTTTTTTATTTTTGAATATCTATCTTTTTTGTTTTAAAATTATCTTCTCTTTATTATGCACAGGGCAAAATTTCATAAGTTAACATGGTTATTATTAGGGATTACAACTGGTTGGGTACCCTTCCAATAAGGGAATACCAAAACCATTCCCATTGAAGTTATCATGTACCAAAACTGTTTAAAAAATTATTTAAATTTTCTAAACCAGAACTGTTTCATAACCATTTACCATCGAGTATCCATTTATCGGTTAGCTTTTATTTTTAATTTTTTTTCACATATATATAAGTTTAAGAAACATCTATAACAATAAATGAATAACTGGACTAGTGGTTAAGTATTTATTTTAGTTCTTTTATGCAAGTTAGGGATTTGAATCCTTTTACTAAATACTGACATATTCATGACTAATATTTTTCAAAACTTATTTATAATTATTGATAAGGTCGGGTTTGGGATGATTTTGGTTAGGGTACCATAACCATTTATTAATAGGTTGAAGTACCCTAAATCCGACATCAAAAATCAAAACCAACCCGAAACCATGACGGGTTTGACAATAAAAATCAAAATCGTTTCTAAACCATGTAGGATAGGTTTTCGAATTTTAAACGGATTGGATACCCTGCGAATAATGCACGGATTGATTTTTTTGTCATCCCTAGTTATTATTTAGTAATTTACCGGCATTTTCGGGTTTTAATTTTGAGTAGCCCATGATTTTTAAATCCCGAGTTATTTGCCAAGGCTTGGTTTCTATTAGTCCGGCTCAATAAGGCTCATGTTCGTTCCGGTTTCATTTGGGTTTTGGGCTTCCGTTGGATTCCCATTTGAGTTTTAGACTTCTGGATCGGGCTACGGGTTGCAGCCCATACCGACTCCACTTTCGTCACTATTCAACATCAAAGAAGACAAACGGGCTGCCAGTGCTGAAGGAGGAATCCGGGTGGCTTACCGTTCCGCCGGTCCCGGATGGGCTTGTGATCAACTTTGGAGATCTTCTTCACAAGCTACCAAACGGGTTGTCTCACATTCGGCTAGTATCAATAATGCAAATTAATTTTCTTCATAAATTATCCTTCTGATTTACGATCTTTCATTGCTGGCATTCCTTATTAAGAGGAGATACATAAAAAAATACAAATAAAAAAGGGAAAGAAAGGAACACATGGTGGTAAATTTTTCTCTTTGTGGAATAAAAAAAGGGTTACTGCAACAGATGGTAATTGAAAGATTTCTCATATTTTATTTTAATCATCTCGTGTTCAAATGTTTCAATTTCGTCACCGTAATTTTAAAATTATATATTAAATCGAACACTCGGACAATCGCAAAACGAACAGTCTAAAGCGGGAATTTAGAAATAACAATCCAGGCTAGGCTGTACAAAAATATAAGAGCAAGCAATCGCGGATGGAACCAAAAGAAAAAAAAAATACTGTAAATTATAAATTCAAGTAATTAATCCCATTTTGTCTGGAAATAAGTTTCCTGTGGCATTTTCTCTAAAACAACATTAACAGGGTTGCTACCGCTACTACGACTACTTGTAGTATCCTGGTCATGAATCTCCGAATGTTGTTGGAGCAATTCGATGTTTGACTTGAATTATTGTTGTCAAAAGTAGGTGGCTGTAGTCCTACATAATCAGCTGGCGGCGGTGGCTGATAAGGTGGTGGTTGCAGTGGAGTTTTTGGTGGATCGTCGAAACTAAGACCGATACAATCCGATCCCAAATAACCTGATGACGGTAAAAACAAATACAAATATATATATATAATCAAAATCTATAAATTTCATTAATCTTAAAAAATTATAAAGATTTGTCTTACATGGTCTAAAACAAGGGAATTCCGGCAAACTCAATAGATTTTCAGCTCCTTTGAAGCATTGGCAAGTATGGCCAGTTCCATTGGCCAAACAGTTTCCATCTCCACACCACACAGGACTACAAGCTGCCAATTTTTTTTTAAAATAAAAATAATTATGCATGCATACATATTATTAGTGTTTATAATTAAGTAATTAATCTAAAAATAGAAGGATGAAAGATTAATCTATAAAATGAGGTCATGCTTACGGCTTGATAAATCCGGTATCGGCGGAGGAAGAACAGTAGCTGGAGAAGGAGAAGGTATTGGCGCTAGAGATCCACATTTGAAATCAAGGCTGCCTGCACAAAACATCATAATTAATCAATAATCAAGAAATTAAGAATAGAGAGAGAGAGAGAGAGAGAGGATTTACAGTTAGGAAGAACACAGGAGGGCCAGGTGAAAGGACCAATCTGTATATTTCTCCAACCAGCAAAACACTCGCACTCAAAACCAACAATTGCAGAAGCTGAAGCCTTGCATGTTCCTTGTCCACAGTTAAACGTTAGCGACGAACATATATCTATTGGTTGACCAGAAGTGGTAGTTGAAATGCAGTGAAAGAAGGAGATCAAGAGGAATGGAGAGGCAGAAAGGAGAATGATAGAATTGAAATTGAAGAGTTTCAACATTGTTAAGAAATTGATCGGGAGAGCAGAAAGGACAGCCAGCTTCAACTAATAGTAGTAATAAAAACATGGTCCTTGGGATCACAGAAGATGATTTTGGCTCTTCTTGTTTATTTTCTAATATTAAGCTCCAGAATTTTTGTCGCCATTAATTAATTACGCGTACACACACGGTTATCTCGTTAAAAAATATATTTATTTTTTGTCCAATTTAATTATATCATAAGAGTTTCATTTTTATTGACCGGACGAGAGAATCAATTTTTTCCTCGATAAAAATGGGTGTTACTTCGATAATTTTATTAATAACCTCTCTCATAGTGGAGGAAACAATGTAAGTGAAGAAAATATCAAACACTAAATAGATTATAAGTGTGTTTGTTTTTATCATGATTAGAATCTTTGGGAGCCGCCATGAACAGGCCTGCATTTGGATAAAATAAAAAATAAAAATTTGTTTCGTCCAAATATATGTCTTCTTGCTGCATTTTTTAATTGTATTGTCAATTACATCAAAATGATGATAATTAAATCATCTAATAAAAATATTTATGAAAAAATTAATGTAATGTGTTTGTTCATTATCCTTCATGTCATCCTGTGGTTTCTTACCATATAATTTAGGGTTTACTTGCGTTGAATGTATGTCTTCTTGTTGCATTTTTTAATTGTATTGTTAATAATTTCTCCTTGTGTAATTTACGTGAAAAACTCTTGAAAGGAAAAAATTATGGGCAAAGTAGGGGAATTCACTATGTCAACAAAATAGACACAAGATAGATTTTTTGAGTGAAGGTTATACAACAAGTTTATAATAAGCCGAACCCCTAATTATAGTAGGTCTATACTAGCAAGGGCGTTTTGTCGCACCACGAGTTTTTCGAATTCGGATCACAAACTCTAACATTAAGCCGTTCTCATCAATTTCATTTTTCTCTTAGTTCCATTATATAAAAACTTACATTTTTTTCTTACATTTTTACTATTAAAAATTAATTAAAAAATAAATTGGGTATTATATATGTATACTCTACTCTCAAACACAAAAGTGGTGCCTTGTTTAATTCAGGAATATATTTTTGCGAATGCTTGAACATGGTGAGTGTGGAAATAATTTCTTCTATTTTTGTTTGTTAGGGAGTCTAGTTATGTGAAACCCATTTTACTTTACATATTTAACATGTGTGTTTTCAAGCAAGCATAGAGACAAATTAAAAGGGAACTAGGTGTGTGTTGTATTTGTTAGAACTTAGAACAAGGCTTGTGTTGTCTAGGCACGAAACCAGGTGATGGGTAAGTTATAGTTGTCTCCAGTTGATCAAATTTGCCATTATGTGTGCAAGCATGTAATGGATAGATGGAACCAAATATTAGCCAACAGAATTTTGTTTTGCTTCAATCTGGTGTCATTTGCAAGGCATATATAATAGGGATGTCTGGATCTGCTGTAATACAATTTAAAGGCATCTAAATTTTTATTTTTTCAAAAAAATTATTGATGTATTGTAGTATTCGGGTTAAGAGTTCAATGATATCTTTTTTGTTCGAAATAAAAATTAAATTTATTGTGATCGAAACATCGGATGTTTTGAGTTTATATCCGACGACTTAGAATTGTCATGTCTTTTTCACGTTGAATAGAAATTTTGTTTCAAACAAAAAAATACACGATTGAATTTGTTAGTCCGAAGACAAAAAATTTATGAGCGTCTAACTGGTATCATAGTGGGGTGTGGCAAGCCCAAGCTAGTATCATAGTGGCGGAATCAAGAATTTATAGAACAGGGACTGAAATTTGACATGAGTTAGGGCCGGGGCAGTGCCTCCAAAATTATTTATTTTAAGCCTTTACTAAAAAATTGTTTGTTATTGATTAACTATGTATATCACGAATTAAAAATAAAATGATCAAGATAACAAAAAGAAACAATCATTTAAGTTGTGCTCGATGATTTTTATTGAATAGAAATTATCTACGATTGAGTCTGAATTAAAAGTTTTAGCAATCTCTCTTTCAATGTGAAAGAACCATGCTAAGCTCAAATTAGGTTTGTTTGGTTGTGGTCTTGGGACAAAAATTAAGCTCATTAACCAACGAAATGGTTTGGACTCATTAATTATGTTATATTGTGAGCCTCTTAGAGATTCATAATTTTTTCCTCAAGAAAAAGAGATTCAGATTTTTTGAGGCCTTTTCTTTGATATCTCTAATAAAAATCTTATTTATAAAAAATAAAAATTGTGTTTCGCCCATGATTATAATAAAAAAATTATTATTCATAATCAGAATATCAAATTTTGACAGATATTTTGATTACAAATTTCATAATATATGTCAAGTATTGGTAATGTGATTACTACAAATTAAAAAGTGAAAATAAAATCAAACATTTTCATGTACTGTGAATACAACTATTCATTGAAATACAAATTAAGATAACTAATCGGGCCCTTAAATATTATTTTCACAATTCCTTTGGTGGTGGAGATAATTAAGCCTAGAAAATTGGTCCAGTACAATCTGCTCCAATGTGACCTGTGAGGGGAATAAATTAAAAGAAAAAAAATTAATTAAAATCATTTTTATATCAAATAATTGACTCCTTATTCTTTATAAATGATTAATTAAATAATCTTAATCAAAGCCTTAAAAGGAATTAAGGTTAAGGTTGCCTTACATTGTCTCAAACAAGGTAATTCTGGTGAATTCATTATATTTGCGGAGCCTTTGTTGCATATGCAAGAGAAATCATTTTCATTGCTCGTTTGACAAACTCCATCCCCACACAACACAAGTCCACAAGCTGAATTAAAAACATAAATACTTAGTTCACCCAATATTAACCCATATTTTTCTTCTAATTAGCTTCGACAATGGCTGCTAAGACTGGACCGGTCCAGTCGGCCGGACCAAGACCCCAACCATCTGGTTCTGGGTTTTTTTAAATACCCAAAAACAAAGATCAAGAATTAAATATTTATTTTAATGTATTTTTATTATTTAATATTTATATAGTTTAATGTCATTTACGAAAAATTAGTAAGGATAAAATCACATGCCCTTAATATCAAGATTTATGCATTTGAAAATAAAATTTAATATAAGAAATAAAAAATTATTGCTAAAAATATATACAAAGACTCCCACAGTAGATAAGATTGGGGACAAATAATTAGTATGCATACCAGGTTTTTTTTTGAAGAATTAAATTTGTAACTTTTAAATTGCACTAGTGTAACTCTTCCAATAAAATTATTACTAAACATTAAAAATTCATATCATAAAAAATAAAATTAATATGTACTTAATAAAATTAATTGAATTGGCTAGTCCAACGGTCACACAGCCATGCAACCATAGAATCAGCCCAATTTCTGGTTTTTGATTTTGAGTCAGGTTTTACAACCTTCATTTTGATACCATGTCAAGTTTTTAATTGACCAGATAAGTAAATTTATTGGATGAAGAAGAATTTATTTTATATATACACACACACAAATATATATATATATATATATATTATGCTTACGATCTGATAGATTTAGCGACGGGGGAACAAACAACGGGACTAGAGGAGACGTCGGTGTCGTAGCTCCACAGTCGATGTTAATGTTGCCTGCAAAATAAGAAAATATAGATATATTCATTTTCTACGAATAGAAGAAGACACATATGTGTGTGTGTGTGTGTGTATATATATATATATATAGAGAGAGAGAGAGAGTCACAGTCAGGAACAACGCAAGTAGGCCAGGTGAAAGAAGCAATCTGTAACTTTTTCCATCCAGCATTACATGTACACTCGAAAGTAAGAAATGAAGTGGATTTACAGGATCCTTTCCCACATCTTATGTAGTTACAAATATCTGTAAGTATACATATAGATACAAATTTCTCATCAAAACCCACATAATATCAACCTGGGGCCTGGGGCCCAGGGGAACTTAATCAGTAATATATATGCTAGAAAAATAAATTAAAGAAGCTTTCATGGTTAATTCTACAAAATTTAATTAATCTGGAATATGTTACCTAGTGCCCTTGCCGAGGTTGTTGGAATGCAGCTTGAGACGATGAAGAAGAGGAATATAGAGAGAGAAAGAAGACTAGTGACATAATTCAAATTGGGTTTCCACATCTTTAGACAACAAAGTTTGTGAGGATGATAGAGTTAATGTACAAAGATTATTTATACAAGAACTAAAGGGAATGATGATAATTAAGCTCATTATTTCTTATTTTTCTTGTTCAATTATTGTCTTTTTTTAGTCTTATAATTAATTTCATATTAAAAATGTGGGGTTTTAATTTGTTCATGGAAAGAAAAGGACCAAGGTCTATGAGTTGTCCAAGTGGGGCACATGATAAACCTTTGTATTTATGGTTTAATTATAAGGGCGAGAGAAGCAATGGAAAACAAAATTAATAGTAATTAATTAGCTTTTGTTTAATTTACCTTGATTTAACCACTAATGAGAATAAAAGACAAGTGGTGGTGGAAAACCCTAAATGAAAATGTTGTTAATTATATATTAGCCGTCTTCGATAAATATATTTTAGGTTTAACAAACAAAAAAATACAGTGACTACCAACCTACTACAACTCGCCTTCTTTATCCGATCTTCATTAAATATATGAAGGATAAAAATACAAGAGAATATGGATCTACCGTAATAGATATAAATTAACCTGTGGTTAATACTCTATTATTGATGTTAATTATTATGTCAATTTATGTTGAGGAAAAAAAAAACATTACCTCGTTAAAAATTATATTTTATGTTAATATAAATATATAAATAAAACAACACCGGGTATCCCTAAATTAGTGGCCAATGACAAACACCCCCCAAACTATAAAAACCAAAATGTAGCCCCTCTAACTCTGATTCAGTGGCAAACACCTCCCTTAGTTCTTTTTTTTTTTTGGGTTGTTGTGTTATTTTATTGCTGTCTTTTTCTTTTTTTTTCTTGTTGGCTTGGCTTTTGTCTCTTATTGGTGGGTTAGGTTTTCATCCCCAATTTTGAGTCTCCAGAGAAGGCTTTTTTTATCCTCTTCATGATATAAAATCTCTCTTTAAAAAACAAAAATTAAAAAAAGGATAAGTTTTGAAAAAAAAAAAAAAAAACCTTGTTCTTTTTCAACAAAAAAAAAACAAACAGGGTCATGTACAAATTTTCAGACTAAACAAGCTTGTGTATCAGTCTCCTTAGCTCTTATATCGTATTTATGTTCAACAGAGAAAATGTGGCCAAGAAGTGTTGTCAATTATCTGAAATGAATTTTTTGATGATTTTAATTTTACTATAAGATATATTTTATGATTTAATTTTTTTACTTTAATATAAAAAGAAGATCTTGTTCTTCAGACAATAGATCTATTAATTTCCTATTCTTTAAAAAATGAGTCAAACAAGCCCTCGTGCAAATGGGGTTTTTCTTAAATCCACCCCTCAAAAAATAAAATAAATACGGTTCATCCCCCTCACTGTAGCGTTAAAAAAATTCAAAAAGAATTTAAATGTCTTCTCATTCTTTCAGAATATTTGATCCAACGAACACGAATAAATGTGGACTGTACAAATGTAATGAATTGACGGTTCTTGTAAATTTCAAAAAAGAAAGAAAAACATTCCCGATTTCATATTATCAAAAACACAATTTGGCTTCAACTTCTGCATTCGATCCATATATATATATAAATACGTTTACAAGTATGCGATTGAGATCAAAGTGGATCGGAGCACCATGCAGTAAAGTCATCACTCATATTTTACAATGATCAAGAAAAATGCAACCATTGAGATTAGTCGGGGCAATGAAGGTTCCTCAAAATATAATATTCCCCAAAATTCAAACAAATGGGAATTCTAGAAACGTTGGGTTGCATTGAGAACACCCACAAGTCTAGTCTCGTGGACTTTTAGTTCTAGACGCAACATTGGGCCTTCAACCTACCCAAAGGGTCCAATAAAGAATTAGTCAAGCCTAATTGAAATAGCTGACTTGCGATGCTAGATATCCGAGCAATTTTGATCTCAAAAACATCTCAGCAATATGTGAAATTTCTTCATTGAATGTGATGATATCATAGTAAGGGATTCATTGATCATAACCAATAAATAAACGACACACTGCTTGAATGGTTTTGGTTTTGATGCCATTTATACCAAGCAAAGCACAGGAGAGACTTCCTAAGAAGTTGCCTCGAATGTTGAAATTTGTAATTTGGGCAATCTGAGGCTGAGGCTGGTCCTCAATAGAAGACTTGGAATGATGAACAAAGTAGACCGTCATCCGCGCAAATTGTCTATGACGGTGTCCATCTCCTCTCTCATTTTTCCCAGTCAAGCTAGTTAAGAAGATCCAGACTATGCATGCTGCCTCAACTACTATATATATGTATCATGTATGTGCACTCTTTGCTGCAAGCATAACACAAAAAAAAATTGAAAGCAAAAAAAAAAATTACAAAAAAGTTAAGAGATAGAGATGGCAAGATTTGCGAATGTAGCAGTTGTTGTTAGTTTTGTCTCGGTGGTCTTGATGCGATTTGCGGAGGCTCAAACGGTGCATGTGGTGGGAGATGCCATGGGATGGACCATTCCACAAAGCGGCGGTGCCGGAGCATACGATACATGGGCGGCTACCAAGACATTTCGGGTTGGTGACATCCTAAGTAAGCATTTTTACTTCTCTCGATGTATTGCTTGTTATGTATATATAATTTTTTAATAAACGAAGGGGTGGAGACTTGAACTCAAGATTTGAAATTATATGATTCAGCTCTCCAACCGAGCGATACTCTCTCAATCTGGGTTACTTTTTGTTATAAAATATTCTCAATAAAATTTGTATGGCTATGATCAGCGTTCAACTTTGGTGCCGGCGAACATGACGTGCTACAAGTACCAAAAGCATCCTACGATGGATGCACCGCAGCAAACCCTATTGGGAACACCATCACAACCGGTCCTGCAAACATCACCATCACCGCTGCTGGAGACCACCACTATATCTGCACCTTCAGTCAGCACTGCCAACTCGGCCAGAAGCTTAAGATTACTGCCGTCTCATCCTCCACACCTGGTGGAGCTCCCTCACCGGCTGATTGTACACCCGCTCCAACAACGGGCCCTACAGCCAATGGGCCGAGCCCAATTACCCCTCCTCCAAATTCTTCATCGTCCGCTGCTTTGGCTAGTATTGTGGTGTCTCTCTTATCCATTGTTGTGGGATTTGGATTCATATTTTAGATACAGAGCAGAGCATTCGATAGTTAAGTAATTGATACTATTGTATTTTGAGTGATGTGACGCAATAAAGTCAGTCTACAGCTGATATTTTTTTTTAATAATTTTGATCACATGTCGAGTTTTGAACTAGTAATTATTTAACCAAAAAATTGCCCGGATAATCTTTTTGGAACAGGTCGAAATTTATTTTAAGAAACTGAATTGCATCATTTGAACAATTGGTGACGAAATTGTCAATCAAAAAAACTTTCGATAATCGAAATTCCGATGCAAGGTGTAACTCAACATTATCATCCCATGATTAATTTATACTTAATTAATAGAACAAAATTAATACATACATTGCGTATGAATAGAGAGTAGTTTTCCAGCTGAACCTCCTGCTGTTGTATGTATCTGATCATTGATTGTATGCAATTATATTTCCAAAACACAAAGGCACTTTTCGGCTTCTGCACCACTCCAGGGAGAGAGAAAGCTTGCCTACCAAGAAGAATCAAAAAATAAAATCATATATGAATTGAAACCAATGACAAAACAAATGTTCAACTGGATTTCTTACTAATATCCTACATTGCTGGTAAGTATAAGCCAATCATCCGATAGCTTATAGGAATTACTCAACTACATCACAGTTGAGGTCATGGATAGTCGGATACACGAATAATGTAGCGATAATAGGCATTTCTGTAAATCAGATTGCCATCGATCAGAATCACACTTCAAAGTTCAAACACACGGGAAACCTTGCACAAATAATCAGGACCGTTTTCTTTTTGAAATTGTCTTCATACCTTCTAAGCAGATCCAAATTCTGTGAACCACTTCTCATGCTTTTCAATATCAGCTGGAGAAACGCTTCGCTGGACCTTTATCAAGGCTTCTTCAAAATCACACATTGCCACTGGGTCATTCGAAATCTCATCCTTGGGCATGTTCTTTATCTCATCGCGTGTCTTCCCAGCAATCTTTCGTCTCATGCCATTTAAAGAAGCATCTCGACAAACATTGGTGAGATCATCTCCACTGTATCCCTCTGTTCGGCGTGCCACTTCGTCAATATCCACATCTGCAGCCACCTGATGTAATACAATTACTCAGTGAGTGAGTGTATTAAACAAATCATCTCAGTAAACCAGTAATTAGTTTCAAGAAATTCTAAAACATAATGAAATACATAGTAAGGAAAATAACTGCAGAAGCAATAGGGATAGCATGATGAAGACTGTTTGAATTTCTAAAAATGATAAGAGAAATGCATTCATTTTTTCTTATTTTATTTTCTCCTCGGGCTACTCTCTAGAAACATATATTCAATCATGTAGGTTCTCACCCAAGTACAAAAGATTTACTGCTTCTATGGAGAACCTCTCTGGCAAATTCTAGTTTTCCTCTCGTAAGGTATTTATAGAAACAGGTTACACAATTCTAGACGCGTCCTTTCAAATTAATCCTATAAGGCTTTTAGAGAACTTAATCATTTTTGAACGGTAGATTGCCTAAACATACATATTATTATCAATCTATGAAAACTCAAAAATCCTATAATATCAAAATGCATCAATATCCAACACTGCCTTATGCAAATTTTGGTGATTCTGGTTAAAATCTATTTTTTTGCAAATTATCATGCCATGCTTAACTAAAATTAATGCCCCAAATTTGATCGACCTCACTCTCATGCCATGTTGAAATTTTTAAAAATGATACGAGAAATATAAAACATACTTTTGCAAGATATTTTCATCTTCTTAGATGTTGCCTTCTATCTTTTTAAAAAGTTTGCTACAAACCTAAGTACTTTAAGTGCTCCAAAAGGGAGAACAAAAGGAATATGTTTGCAAAAAAAATGTTTTCATATTTCTTTGCTTTTTTTTTTTAATTCAAACATGGTATCAAAGTCAGGTTCATCAAGTTTGGGCGTTGAATCAAATAAGCATGAGAATTGCTACGATAGGATATAAAAAAAGACTCAAACTTCAAACTAGTTGAAGGGACACGCAGACAATCAAGAATGAAGATGAAGAACACACGCGAGCTACCCGAGAGAGCATGATCAAAATCATTGGAAAATACATTAAGGAAGAGAGTTGGAATTAATGTATTTTGAGTAATGCATTAAGGAAGAAGAGCTTGTAAGTTTTATGTCCATCTAAAAAAGGCCATTTTCTTGTGTACCTAAAAAGACTTCTAGGAAACTCAAAAGATAATCTTAGATATTCTAATCCTCTACTATAAATCCCGTACAAGAGGAAACTAGGAACTAAGGGCCTTGTGAAGCTCCACCAAAGTGGCCTAAAGTAATCACAAGCTCCATGAATCTATCTAAGTACTTGGGGTGAAGAGTTCCCAAAAAGAAAAATACAAATGAATATGTCACAAAAAATCTGTATGCATAATTCTCCTAGTATTTTTGTTTTCAAAATTCCAACAAAAATCTGTTTTGTTTCAGTAGAGAAACAAAACAGCTAAAGCCTACTATCTTCTTTTAGCAAGCATGTAAACTATTTATATTTATATTTATTTATATTATAGAATAATACTAGTGGTATGCTTTAACAATATAATGTAATATGAAGACACGTAGTTTCATAACTACAATTACAAGATCAAGAAGAGATAAATAAGATGTTTGAGCATAAAAATATTACAAAAAGCATCATCATGAGCTTCAGTACCAGCAGTGTCCTGGTACCCCTAACATAATGAAGTTGACCACGGTTTCCCTCTTGTACAAACTCATTCAACTTATGGAATCAATTGTGCAAGCAATGACAGATTTAAGTCCAAATAAATGCTCGCCAGCCCCAGGTAATGCCGTAATGGTCTAAATATTTTCTTATGGATTACCCAAGGAGTTGTTACTTCACATGCATGGGAAAAAGACCAAAACTTTCAAAACCCCTCATTGCTATCACTAATAGCAAAATGGTATTATTATCATATATAGAGGATTTTTTTCCCTTTTTCGGTAAAGTCGTGGGGTATAATTCTTATTATTTTTAGGGTGGGGGATCAAACCTTGCCCATTGCGTAAATGTAGGGAGTTGGCTACCATCCTACCACTAGGCCACATATAGAGGAACTTAAAGAAATCAGATTGCAATATGGAGCAAAAGGAACTCCACTGCTTTCCAATTTCAACATATCTTCACACAAACAAGAAGATAGTCGCAAAGAAAAAAATTCAGGTAGCTCATTGTAATTTATAGTTCTTTCAATCACACCATTTTTAGTCAAAGAAACTATGAAGGTGTTGGGTTAGACAAACAATACAATTCATCTTCCCTATGTCCATATTTGTTGTAATTTCTCTAATTGGACACTAAGTCTGCAAAAAACATAATACACGACTTTAGCTAAGAAGTTGCTAGTGATCCTAGCGAAATTACCTCTACTGCAAATAAACCAATAATCCAATAAAAGTGCATAAAAAATGGGCAATGATAACATAAAAAAGTATAAATATATCAAAATTCTGCCAGATAAAATATCATCAATTACCAATATTAATTTACCTCGACAGACTTCAAATTGATACGAATAAGCTCTTTACGACTCTCAAATTTTGGAAGTGGAATGTATATACGCTTTTCCAGTCTCCTCCTGCATTCCATTTAACTAAATCAGACAAAACATCGACCAATGTGCACATTGGCTTCCCCCACCCTCCCCAAAAGGTAAAAGAGAGATTCATTGAAAGTACAGTAGGCCCTTCAGAAAATTTCAGGGGCAGGAAGAACATTGAAACTGTTATTTAATGTTCCAGTAAACAAGAAAAGAATTCATAGTCAAGCCAATCTTGTCCAAATTCACAAAGATTTTCCTTTCCCATAAAATAATCTTCCATTCTTCTCTTTCCAGATTGGACAGCAAAGGACCAAGGGTATCATATTAATCAAATCCCTTCTATTTCTTCGTTTAGGCAGGAGTTCCCATGCTCAAAGCACCTCCATCACAGGGTTAGCTTTCACCCAGGATACCACAATGATAGTCATTTTCTTACACATCGAGGTAATTATTTATACATAACCAACCCAAACTGTTAACAAACATTATCAAGTGGAGGAAAGAAGAAAAAAATGCAGGGGACTAACCTTAGAGCCTCGTCTATGTCCCATGGGAAGTTAGTAGCTGCCAAAACCATCACTATTTTACGACTACCATCCTCATTTGTGGAGCTATTACTTACACCGTCTACCTGAACTAGCAGTTCAGACTTTACCCTTCTGGATGATTCATGCTCCCCTGAAGCCCTGGAAAATAGAAGACTTATTAGGATTCAACAATGGATACGATAGAAGTAGACTAGTAGAGAACCATAACAAAGTCACATTTGCTTTGCAAATAAAGAAAAATCATAAATCGACATAAATAGAATAACACATACCCCCTGGCATTGCAGAGAGAATCAATCTCATCAATAAAAATTGTACTCGGTGCATATGCCCTTGCAAGATCAAACAAACATCGCACCATGCGCTCACTCTCCCCACGCCATTTTGAAGCTAAAGTGGCAGATGAAACATTGAAAAATGTTGTTCCACACTCAGTAGCCACAGCTTTTGCCAGTAGCGTCTTCCCAGTTCCAGGCGGGCCAAACATGAGAACACCTTTCCACGGTCTCCTGATTCCCTGACAGGAGAGAAGCAATAGGCATCATAATCTAAACGGCATATGTCAAGAAAATTATAACTCTAGCGGGAAAAAAAATCAATAGGCATCAAAAGATGCAGAAATGAGGAATTGGATCATAGGAACATGAAGAAATTTAACTCTCAAACTAACAAGAATACCTGGAAATATTCAGGCATCCATAAAGGAAGAACAACAGCTTCCTCCAGAAGTCTTTTGGCTTCAGTAAGCCCCGCAACATCATCCCATCTTACACCAGGAGTGGATTCCAAGACATCCCTTTCAAGCATTTCTGCCAAGTCAGGATCAGGTCCTTCATATTGTCCCCTTTTAGACTTTCCGTCTTCAGCCTCACCATTCTAACAATTACATGAAAAGATCATCACAAAGACAAAGAAAGCAAAGGGTGGAAGACTGAAAATAATAGACATCACATAATCATTAGTGCTTACAATTCAAGTCAACTCAAAATATTTCAGAGAGCAGTAACACAAGAATCGTGTCACGCCAGTGGCTTCCTAATCAGAAATTCCAGATTATATACAAGGAATAGGGACAAGAAAATAAAGGAAGGAGAGGAGCAACTCATATTCCTTATATCATTCTTTCGAGTTCTATTCCAGAAAGAGTTAAAAAAAATGTTAAAGTAGTCTAGTAACTACAAATGACAGAGACAGCCCAAACAAGATCAATGAAATTGTTGGGCAGCCACACTCATAACTTTGTCCAATATCATACCTAGCACGTAAACTTGCCTTCACAAAATATAAATGATTCACTGCATTTTAAAGCATCTTCACACAAACATTTTAAAACAATTATGTTTAGAAACTTATCCACAGACAAAATGCTACTTAATTGGCTCTCAATAGGATGTCAGCTAATATGCCCGACCCTTAAAAATATAACATTAGCCAATGTGAGAGTAGAAGACAGTTGCAAACAATCTCTTAATTCCTTCCCCAGGCAGCGGAAAACTGGACTATAGCGTCAAAAAACTTCCTGGAAACAACCAAAACAACACTTTTAGCTGAAAGGGGGCCAAAAGGTCAAAGCTGGACCCTATCACAACATACATGAACATGTCAATCAAAATCCTGATTCCAGTTTTCATACCCATCAGGCATTACAAACTTTACATATTTCTCAAGAGAAATTGTACACATGGTTTCCACACCAACCCATCATCCAGAAAAAGACACTTCTGATTTCGCTTGTGACTTGTATTGCAGTACATTAAGATGCTGAAATTCTGCCTTCAAACATTTTCCAAAAGTTAAGCCCTAGTTAAAATGAGTAGTAAAATGACCCAAAAGTTTAAGTTTACAGCTATTCCTAAAAAAATAATCGGCAAAAAAGAACTCAAAAATCATGGTAAACTATCCCCAAATGGAAAGGAAATGCTTATAAGAATAAGCGTACAACTACAACGGCTTTATACAAGTAAAGATAAACTTCTATGCTCTATGAAAAGATAAGCAAAAGTAAACACTGTAGTATGCCAAAAGTATTGCATATATTTATATCTCTAGAAGAACCTACCGCTGAATCCCCCTTGCCAGATTTTCCAGTACCAGACCCTTTCTTTGCAGTAGTTGATCCTCGAACACCTGAATTTGTTCGGCTTGAACCAGCAGTCTTTGCACCACGGCCTGTTGTATTCGTTCTTGTAGAACCACCACGAGGCCAAGTACCATCTTGCGGAGATTTCCTCACCCCCGCTTGACCAGCCCTTGCAGGTCTCCTACTTGTAACATCACGACTCGGTGGCCGCCATACATCGGGATCATCCATTGGAGCCCCAGAAGAAGTTGGGTACTCATCTAAAGGTTGAAAAACAAATGATGATTTAGCATTAATCGGAGGTGAAGATGGTCGCCGCCCTGTAGGAGTTTCCTTAAATGCCCTTCTCTCAGCATCCAATTGCTTAACAACTTCAGTTTCCTCCAAAATAGCTTTCTTAACATTTGTCCACTTTGAACGGACTAAAGGGTCATCTAGTGTACTTAAATGCCTACAAACAAATTACAAAATCTTAAACAGAAACCTTTCATTGTACTCAAATAACAGAAAGAAGAGCAGTTGACAACATTTCTCAACAAATATCACACCATATAAGTTGCAAGATTGAACTTAAAGCCTCATATGGGCAATAAACACCACAGATTCAAATTATTGCAAAAGAGCTAACTTCATCAGATAATGTGCGTGCGTGCGATGGGGGGTGTGAGGTCGGGATGGTTGTGGGAGGAGGGGGGGGGGGGGGGGGGGGGGGGACCTTTCATTGTACTCAAATAACAGAAAGAAGAGCAGTTGACAACATTTCTCAACAAATATCACACCATATAAGTTGCAAGATTGAACTTAAAGCCTCATATGGACAATAAACACCACGGATTCAAATTATTGCAAAAGAGCTAACTTCATCAGATAATGTGCGTGCGTGCGTGCGATGGGGGGTGTGAGGTCGGGATGGTTGTGGGAGGAAGGGGGGCGTTGGGGGTGGTGGTGGGGGGCGTGAAAGAAAGTGCGTGCTTAAACTGCTGCTGTAATAAAGAACTAGCAAGAACAGCTAAGATAACTGGAATCAGCCGCAAGAGGACATAAAATAGCAAAACTATAGGTGGTTGTTTTGTGTAACTGCCGCTAATCCTCGAACGATTAGTCTAAACAAGCATCAAGAATGACCATCTACTCCTTCCCCAATAAAAATGGCTAATTTTCCATTTTGAAACGAATTCAAGAGACTTATTGCGACAAATTAAAGGAAACCCTAATCCTACCACAACATGTAATCATAAGTAGACACGAGAGAGAAAGCCTACTTGTTGATCTGTGCAATGGCGCCATCGAAGAAGATAATGGAGGTGTCGTAGAGTCCCTCAAGTGCATACTCCCTCGCTAGTTTCAAGTGATCTTGCAACCCCGCCAGCGAAGAAGCTCCAGCCATAATTTTTTTTTCTTCTACAATAAACCAAAACTGGCACGGAGAATCTCACAGAAGAACAATCTTTAGGTTATTATTTCATTACTCCCCTCTACCCTCCAAAATCTTTCACGCTATGAGTCTCTCTCTCTAGAATATTCCGATCGATGAATGAACCAGTGGCCAGCAAAACGCCGACGATTAAGCGCTGAAGGTAAGGAAGAGATCAACGGTAAACGAAATGACTAGACTACCCTTGAATTTAGTTGTGACTTGTTACCGTTGGCAGAAGACTTGGAAGAAAAGATTGAAATATCTCTCTTTCACTGGCTGGCTGGCTGGTGGCGGTGGGGTTGTAAAAGTTGAAATGACTGAACAACCCTTTTAACTTTACGGGCTTTGTGATCTAACGACCCATTGATAAGTGGGCCCTTATCTGGCCCAATTTGAATCCATTTCAAATGAGCAAAAACTGGCAGCAGCAGAGTTTAGAAGAATGATTAAAGGAATAATAATGACTAACAACCCTTTTAAGTTTTAACTTTTGTGTTTTGATGGTGGGACAGTAAAAGATTTCATGGAGCATATATTTTTTGCTGGTGAACTTTTGGAAAAAGCACCAAAGTAGTAAGTTTCTTCCATGTAAAGCAAGTGAATTCCGAATTCAAACACAATAATAGAACTTTCAAATCAACTCCATCAACGAACGAGTTTATTTTGAAAATATGTCTGCGTAATGTAAAATTAGAGTACTGTTACCTCCACTCAAAATATTATCTCTATCTTATTATTTAATATACGTGACATGTGAAATGACCATTGACTATAAATAAACACGCATCTATGGCTCATTCACATCTATAACTTCACATTAAATGTGGTTGAAATAGAAAACATATTTTAGATATAAGTTCATAGTCAGTTTTAAAAAACCCAACAACTTGGTATAAGTTAACTTAATTTTGACAGCTTAGTAATGTTAAATATTTCAGCTCTAGTATCACATTCTTATGTGGCATGTAAAGTGGTACATTATTATTATTATTATTATTGATAGGCACAAGATATATACCAAAAAAAGCAAGATCATATAGAGAAAACCAGCCATCAGCTAGATGACCAGCTAATCAACTCAGCAAAAACAACGCAACACAAAGAAATAAATATCTTTTAGTCCAAACACCCCTTTACTTCCAAAGAACAAGATCTCCTGAACAATTAACCCCCTCCTTTGGGAGTATATCAGCGACATCATTAGCTTCACGAAAAATATGATGAAAATCCACCCAAGTAAACTCCATCTTTGAACAATTAATTGTATTTGTAATATGTTGAAGCTTGGATAGCACTTTCAAATCATCAAAAGCCCATAAATAAGCATTCCTGGAATCCATTTCCAAAACTATAAGACTTCTATTGTCAGCAAAACCTGTAGTTATTTCCAATGCCTTGGCAATAGCTTTAAGTTCTACCACATTTGATAACAAATACTAACACTACATGACAATATACACGACAACTGTCCCTCCTCATTTCTCAGTACACCAATTCTAGTAAGGCCTAGTTTTCCTACTGTGAGCCCCATCTACATTCCACTTAAACTATCTGGGTGATGGAGGAGATCAATAAGTAATAACTATAGAAGCATGAACATTAAGGATATTGCACTGAAATGCTTAGTTGAGCACTAGAGATATATAGCTCTGACACCACTGCAATCGACCATAATTTGATCCTTGCGAATATGATTTCAATGGCTGACCTCCAAATACAAGATTATATATCACCTGGATTGCTCCAACTAACTCCCCACCAATTTGCAAAGTAATACCACACCATAGATGGGCCAGTACATGTGCAAAATAGATGATCGACACTTTCAATGAAATCTGAACAAAATGGGAACACATTATCAACCTGTGACAATACTCTTATATGAGCCAACCTATGCCTTATATTAATTTTCTTCAATAGAAGGCACCACCAAAAGAATTCCAAACTTTGGTGGCACAATACCAACCTAGATTTTAGAACATACAGTATTACCCGGGTGATGCTTAAGTCTTCTTATTTCAGCATAGACTAATTTAAATTTGAACTCTCCCTTCACATTATACATCCAAATTAATCTATCTTGAGAATTGGGACAAAGGATAAAAGACTCAATAAGTTGCACTAGCTCTCCAAGCATGACTTCTTCCCATCTAAACAATCTCCTCCTCGACTGAAGATTTCATATCCACTTTGAGTTAATCCATTGATCCCATCTTCTCGATTTCCCATTTTTGTTGTACAAAAATACAATATAACCTTTGAAACATGACGAATAGAGGTACATTAGAGCACCATTGATGAGACCATAACTTGGTTTTGTCCCCTATACCTACGAGTAGCCAATCCCTGACTACAACATACCACCTAGATTTCATGTATCTGAAAGAGCACAAATATCCTTCCACAGAGATGATGAAGAGGATGAACAAGGAACAATCATAAAATGTTGTCCATTGATCCTGTAATTTTCTTCTATGTCGCAAGAAAGATTAAATGAGTTAACATGTTGTTAATTAAAATTGGTTTGGCCAAAAAATTGATTACACCAATGTAATTACTGATTTCACATATCAAAATGTTAAGAAGAGTCGTATTTAAATAATATCAAATTTAGAGTTGGATTTTTAAGAACTATATGACGTCTTGCCACACAAGGCATCACATCAATATGAAATACCATGAAATATTAAGGCGAGATGCATATCATTTTTCATAAACTAACTTATTTTTTTCAAATATAAACTTCACGATAGGAGCCCATATGTAATTATATTCTCTGAGCTTTTAGTTTTACATAGCAATTTCCAAAATCTGTTAATCCCCCCAATTTTTGCTCAGAATAGTGGAGTGGGATGCTTCAATTGTTCAACTAACACCATCGAAACCTCAATCCAAACAAGGTCGCTGTATCTAGTAGGCAGTTTAAAATGGTGAGGGAGGTGTTTGAGGATTTTAGAGGAGACCACACTTGAAAAACATGCGGAGGGTTTTTGACATATTTTCTCAACTCCTTTGAGGAGTTCTTATCAACTGTAAAATTAAGATGCAGGGTGAAATATTATTAAAATTATCAATATTTTCCTTCCAAACAAAGGCATATAACCTAACCCTCAACTAGCTTTTCATTTCTCTAAATCAACATTTAGCCTTACCTAAAACAAAATACTTTACACTTGTCGCAACCGGTTTTGCGAAATGAATTTTTTTATATATAAATATAATAAAATATATGAAGTCGTCACCAATTGAATAGGTGCAATTGGTCACCATGAAAAATATAATTTTGGTCTACGAAAAATCCAGAAAAAGGGTAAGCGAGTTTGTTGCGTATGGGGAAGGTGTGAGGCACCCCACAACGCCTGTTTTAAAAACAGTTGCCGACTTAATTTTTATTATCTCATTAAATGACTTTCCTCGAAAATATTAATTGTATCATATATAAAGTGTGATAATTATATAAGTTATACAAAAATTATATAAAATGAAAATAATATTTAGATAAATATAATAGCTACATAGGATAAAATAATTTAGGTAAATATATGGCTATATCAAAATAGAATAAAATGAACTTATAGAATATATATATAATATATAATATATTCAAATATAAAATAATTTTATAATATATATATATGAAAACTATATTAAAAGTCTTAATATTGAGGTTCATAGGGTTTTTCCATCCAATGGCCAAATTTCCCAAGAAACACTCTCACCTCAAGAATTTATCCGAGGGTGCATCCAATACATTTCCCAAATCGATTCCATCGTAGGTAAAAACTTTTAATATAATTTTTATATACTACATAGGTTTAAAGTAAAGTAAAATAAAATATAAACCACAAATAACATAATAATGAATAAAAATAAAGTAAAATAGAAATAGAAATAGAGATAAAGATAAATAAAACGAAAATAAAATGAAATAAAAATAAAATATGATATAGATAAATAAAAATAAAAACAAAACAAGGATAAAATAAAAATAAAAATAAAATGTTGGGAACCGAGTTTTTTTTGGAAATTATACGATATCAATTATCACAAATCCCCTAATCCAACATATTAAAATATTAAATCACATAATTAACACATAATTCAAACAACATTAAATCAATTATTCAATTCACATATAAACACATTTCAAACAACATTCACATATAAACACGTTTCAAATAGCATGTTAACAATGTTGAAGAATGATGAATGACGTGCAATCTCGGTTCCCTTTTTTTTATTAGCAATCGAATATTTCAATCATGTTATTAAATTAACATAATTGAAAACTTATAATCAATTGCTTTGATGCAATAAACATATAAAATGTCACATAGAGTTTATTTTTCATGCAATTTTCAAATCCAAACATAAAACCCAAAGCCCAAATAATTCATACAATCCATTGGCCCAAACCATTAAATCCAACATACATACAAAAGTCCAAATGCTTCACCTAATCCATTTATGGAGCCCAATTATCATCAAATGAATACTCATGTTTAAGCCCAAATAAAACACCTAAAGCCCCAAATACAATTTTAAGCCTACAAACAACATTCAAAGACTCAAAAACTAAAACAATAAAGAAAAATACTCATAATACAGTTTCAGAAATACTGACTTTTGGAGCATTATCCACAGTTCGATTTGGCTGATTTTTGGAGATTGGTTAGAAGACAGTCGGTGCTTAATTCTGAACGGTGAGATTATGATTTGAAGCTCCAGAAGATCAAGTTCAAAACTGGTTTCCAAACTTATTTTTGTAGGGGTATTCATCAAAATGGAGTTCGGGAATGGTGACGGATGGAGGGCTTTCTGTGGTTGGATTTTTCTGATTTTTGGACAGGGGTTAGGAGACGGAATGATCTTGATTTTGGACGGACGGATTATGATTTGAAGCTTCGCAAGGTTAGTTTCGAAACTGGTTTCCGAACTGATTTGTGTAGGGATATTTCTCAAAATGGAGTTTTGGGACTGGTTACGGATGGAGGGCTATTTGTGGTTTGATTTGACTGATTTTTGGACAGGGATTAGAAAAAGGAGTGATATTGATTTTGAACGGTCGGATTATGATTTGAAGTTTCAGAAGGTGGACATCTGGTGGAAGTGAAAATGGTGGTTTATGTGGTGATATGGTTTTTTAGTGTATTTGGGAGGAGAAGAATTGTGGTGGTGACTTAAGTTCAGAGAAGAGAGCGTTAGGGTTGCTGGATCCCCCCCTTAAACAATGAAACTCTCCTTCTATTTCCCATTTTCTTACTCCGATTCTCTCTTGATTTTCATAATTTTGTTTCCCTTTTTTTCTCCTCCCCTAATCCCTCAAGGATTCCTTAAAAATCACCCAAACCAAACTGTTTCCTTCAATCAATCCGAAAATCCCATGTTTTTAGAGCTCTAGAGTCTTCCGTTCCTAAAACCGAATGTGAATCCTCTCCCACTTTCCTTTTCGAAGTTGATTTCTTTCCTAAAACAAACCCTAAATCGAAATTCTTTCCTCAAATAAATCATGAAATCTCTACATCTAAGGCTCTAAAATCGCTTTATGTGTGAACCCTCTCAACCATAGTTGGCGAAAATCTTATTCTTTCCATTTTCGGCACCTTTCCTTCTATCTCTTTCGGCTTAGGGTTACATGACATTGGGGCTGGACTGCATGATTGATTCCACTTTTGAGCTTTAATATTTGGGTCTAAGTTATGTCATAAGCCTCATATGACTTTTTTTTAACGGGCCATTTCTTTGGGTCATCTATGGTTTAAGTAGACTAATAATTTATGATATCTAAATGGGCTCCTACATTGGGCTTGAACCAAAATTGAGGTACAACAACACTTCTCAAGCATTTGTTTATTTACTATACGCCCACAATTGGTGCAATCTCAAGCACTCCACGATAGTGTAACTTGAATGTTGAAGCATTCCCTTTAGAGCATTCACAATAGGGGAGAACTTGTAACCATCCAAATTACATCTTAATTTTTGTGTGCAACACAAGTGCTACATTGTGCATGTGCCACAATAGAAGAGAACATGTGTACAGATTTCCTCTCTATCTTGTGGTCATGTGACATGTTTTAATTAGACGTTGGCATATTAAATGTTTACTATTCATTCATTAACGAACCCCCCATATATCAAGTTTTGCTAGCATCTCCAGATGTTTGTAAGTGGAAAAAACACTTCATAAATCATTTCAAGTGCTTGAAAGAAACACCATTAATATCCTTATACTATGCATATTTTATAATGTATCCTTTTTAAAAATAATTTTTCCAATTTGCCCCCTTTGTTTTTTTTAAAAAAAAAAAACTTATATGCCACCCATATTTTCAAATTATGTCCCCCCTGAAAAAGAAAAAAAATTCACAACCCAAATATTATCCTTACATATTTTCATGGGCCATATCTAGTCCGTTTGAACCGTGCTCATGCTTATAAATATATTACAGTCTAATAGAACATATACATTATGATTCAACATATATTTTAATTTAACTAGGATGTGAAATTAATTTGGCCCATAATTCGGTGAAATTATATATATAGAGATTTATTATATTAAGCCAAAGAATTTGTCGCCTCTATTTGGTTGCAGTCTGTCAAAAAAATCAATCTTGTCCCTTAGTCAAGAGACGATTTTTGATGGTGTGTCAGAGACTTACAGTCAGCCTCAAAGTGTTGAAATATGTACTGTGAGTGCACATATAATCAAACAATTGTATGAAGAAATGAGTCATTCATAATTTCACTATGAATCTTCAAGTAACACTAGATCCATTGGAAAGCACTTCACTAGAAATTGCATTAGCATCAAATGTTTAACTTTAAACATTTCATTGATGAAAGAAACAATTATAGAAGAACGTGAACAAAAGCTGAATATAAGTAACAAAAGCAAATTTTTGAAAGCTAGAAATATTGAAAAAGAGTAAGTTTATGTCGTTGGGTTTTTTTTCTTTGTCACAATATATCTGTTCATAACTCTTGAATCAACTGACACGTCTGTCATGACTACAGCCATCCGAAATCTCTTCCAACATATTCCATTTCCTTCAACTGCTATGATAATGGCTTAACAATACTCTCTCAATGCCATAATCATGAAAGAAATGGCCCTTCATGTTCCATGATGAATCAGTTTAACCAAAACAATGTTTTCACTAAAATAACTAAGATAAACTCCATCTTCTAAATTCTTCGTAACTCTCAAGACCAAATCTTAACTCACTCAATAATTCCTCAATAGTAAGAATTAAAACTGAAACCATATAATACAAAAAATTAATGCCCCATCATCTATCTGGTCCATGCAAATTGCAACTCACATTGGTCCACTCGTTTCATAACTTACGACCCGATTTTCAAATGAGACATGGTCCAACCTTTCCGATGCATGCAACCCAATCTTTCCAGACCCAACTCAGGGCTGCACAATAATGTTACAAACAGAATTATTATCTAATTGAGAGAATTATTTGTTTAGTGTCAACTCTTCTTATTTTTACGGCGATTATGGTGCGAGTATTTTCAACCCCATATGAATGTACTTTCGTACCAAATTTGGGGGAAGGTCCGGTTTCAAAATTGGGGGAAGGGGGATCGTGACACGTCATAAAAGCTGCAGTATCACGTGTTAAAATGATACTAGTTAAAGACTGCCGTTTGCATTCAAAAGCAAGAATTATTGTTTTGTTTTTCAAATTTTCAAAACATTGTCATAAATTAGATCGGACAGCCTGTCAAGCAAACCAGCAAACCAACAAACCAGCCTTTTTTATTACCATCAAAATATCTGCAATAACAAAATTACACGTGGCAGATTATTGTTTACGTGTAATTATATGATTTCTTAGATCTGTTTCATTCGAAATTACTCAACTCTATTTTTAAATAACCGTGGTTTAAGATTTTTACACAAAAATTAAAAAAGTTTTTAAATAGTCTTAATTTTAATCAAATTTAGATGCATTTGACTGAAATATTCTTATTTAAAAGATAAAAAGTTATTTAATTTATGTAATTATTAAGTTTTTAGTGAAAAACGAGAATAAGAAAAAAATTAAAAGAAAAAAATTAATTATACTTTAAATTTATAAAACAACAATTATTTAGAAACAGGAGGAGTACATCAATTGTGTCACTTTGTAACAAATCCACCCTGAAAAATAAAATGACCTATATACCCTTTCATCTACCGCAAGTCACCATATAATGTGAGGCTCAAAGTGTAAAATCATTAGCGTATAAATAAACTTACTCCATTTGAATCAGAATATGTTTCATAGAGTATAAATTCTCATAAAGCGTAAAAGCTGAAAGTGTCCGAGGGAGTATACGCTAGAAGACTGAAAGAAATAGCGGATATATCTTACGAGTAATGCGATTAAAAAACATTTTTCTCAACTTTTTGTTCAGTCAACAAGTCAGCGTCTCAAATTCTTAGAGTATGTTTGGATATTGTTTTTGTTTTTAATAATTAAAAACGATTTTGAGTATAGTTTTCAAAAACAGTTTTTAAAATGAATGAACTGTTAAAAATTCATTTGGCTTATGTTATTTGTAAACTGTTTTCTAAATAAAAAATACAAAATTTAGACACAAAATAAGATTAGTTATATAATATAACAAGAAGAGTAATGAACAATGACGAAAAGTAAATCAAATAAATTTGGAGAGATAATGGAGAAGAGACAAGGGAGAGAAGAGTTGGAGAGAGAAGAAATGAGAGAGAAGAGATCGTAACAACTAATGAGAAATGGAGGAAGAAGTAGAGCAAGAGGAAAAAAATGAATTTCAATTTATTCACAAAAATGTCACCAATCCATTTTCAAAATTCTCCAAAACATAATTTAGCTGTTTTTCGATTTTCTGTTTTCAAAAACACAATTCTGAAAAACTGTTTTCAAAAATTGTAACACCCAAATGAATTTTCATCCAGTTTTCTATTTTGAAAAATAAAAAATAGTTTTAAAAACATGTTCCAAACACACTCTTATTATTTTGGATTAATAGATATTAAAAAAATAATTTATTTATTTTAACTTTTTCTTCTTTTTCCGCTGTGTTTTGAAACCCTCACTATCCCGCTCACTCTTTTCAGGGAGTCAGGTACCGACCTTTTCTCTAAGCTCACCGAGCTTCAATGTTTGCTTTCTGAAGCTTTGGAGGCGCATCCGGATCACTGTCAATGTGTGTATATGTATGTACATCTGTGTAATGGATACATAAATCTGTACATTTATTTCCTTATCTTAATTCGTTTTCCAATTATTGATGGCTTTATGTGTTATCTGTTCTTAGATCGGTGACTGTTGAATTGGTTTTAAGAATTTCGTGGAATACATCTTCAAGTTCCCGAGGATGGGTTTGGTAGGAAAAGAATAATTTGTTAAAATTTTGAAGTTTTTGAACATTGGTTTGTTAGAAAAACTGATAATTTGTTAGAATTTGATGTTTTCGAAGATGGGTTTGTAATGAAAAATGTGGTTTATGGTCTGATTAGCTGATTTGATGAGCTGTTTGGCAGCTGCTGAGAAAGTGACTGAAAATGAAAGTGATTCACTTATGTTTTTGCTTAATAAAGTTTTAGTAAATTTAAATCAGCTTAAAAATATTTGTTATAATATTTTTCAATCTTATAGAGGTATCCACTTCTGTTTTATAAGGCAATTTCGCTGATCTTGTTTCTTTCACTTCAAGCCACTTGCTGCAATGTTTGAATGATAAGTACGCTCAGTGAATATTTTCACAGCAAAGAAGAGTTCTGGGTTGCATACTATTAAAGCCAAATATATTTATCCCCCAGAGATCTCTTTAAGTAGACCCTAGAGAGCTGGAAAGTCCTTCACTGATAACATCAAAAAGCAAGGATTTGTTCCCAGCGGATCCCCTCCTGAAATCTTAAATGATCTGATGAACTCCTTGAGTGTGCTTCGGCATCTTGGTTTGTTTTTTCTGCCCGATATCCAGGAGAAAGTGAATCATGATCATTAGAGCAATTTATGGTTGAATATGTTACACATTCTCTAGTTTGAAATAAAATCTGTTGTAAATTTGAATCTAAATTACTTCATATTTAAAAACAAAGCTGTTATGTAACTTCTGTTGTCCGTTTAAGTCAGAACTTTACTAGGAAGCCATTTCCTTTTAGTGTGATTATTAGTTCGATTAGAAAACTGTCATTCATATTTGAATTGTGTTTCACATAGCTTGTATATGAACATGATTGCTACAGTTATTTGAACTTGAGAATGATTTCATGTTAAAACTTTTTTTCTTCTTCTTTTGTGTATACTTTTTATTCTATCAGAACACTGCTATGCATAGTTAGGAAGACAAATTTATGTTCTTATTCTCAGTGTTCCTGTTGTAGTACTGCTTTTCTCCAGAGCACATTGCAATGAGCCAATGACTCAAATTCACAAGGCCTAGTTTGTTTCATTTTGTTGCAGACTAGGCTCCCAATGTCAGTTTGATGTCTTATAATTTGCCCTGAGGCACTTCTAACCTGTAAATATGAGGAAAGAGAATCTTGTCACGACTAACATTGGAGGAGTTGGTGGTCGATTAACACGTGCTCGAGCTGCAGTCTTGCGTGCATCAGGGCAGCTGCCTCCTTTCAAAGCACCCACACAACAAGATCAGAAGCAAGCTTCACTAGCAAATGCAAAAAGAGCTGCTGCAGAGGATAAAAACCCCAGAGTGTCTGATGCATGTCTTCAACGTAAGAGAAGAGCGGTGCTTCAAGATGTCACAAATGTTTGTTGTGAAAATTCATATAGGAGCTGCTTCAATGCAAACAAAATTCAGGTTATTGTGCTTCTTTTCTACATTTTTCTAAGTATGTATTCTGGTTTACTAAGATTTCATCATTAAGGGAAAATTGTTCTCTCATGCTTTATATGGCTGATTTTTGGTTGCCTAATGTTTATGACATTCATCGTTCCAAGATAGATAATGTCACTGTTAAGAAGTTGGTCTGAGACTTGAAAGTTGGTTTCAATCTGAAGACTTGGTTTCCCTTATCATGTAGTATATAGAATCAAGAAAATATCCTTGGCTATGGTTTCTGCTTGAAATGTCTAACTTGTTATAAGAGCCATCTGAATTTTGTAATCTCTATAGTGAAAGCTTTTAAATTCGTTCACTTGTCTACTTAATTCCTTCATTGAATATAAATTTTACAACTGATGTTTCTGACTGCCAGGGAAAGAAAACCAAGGAGGATAAAGAAGGCCAGGTCAATTTGACCAAAGTGGCCACTTCAGTTAGTACTAAACTTCTGCCACTTGAAGCTGATTCAAGCATAAAAATATGTCAAGAACCAGTGAGAATAGATCTCAAATCAGAGGTAATGTGTTCAGCAGATTTGCTAAAAAATTCGTCTTTTACCACGAGGGAGTGTCACAGAGATGATCGTCAGCTTGCAAAGCAGAGTTCTGGGATGCATTCCCAAGTCAGAAATATTTCTATTAAAGGTTCACTCTCATTTCCCGTTTTATGCTCTCTAGTGAAAAACTTTTGAAATAGCCGGCCAAATTACAACTTAACAAAAATACGAGAAATTTGTGCATTTAATTGATTAGGCTAATAAGGACCCATGTACCTTGTGAATCTAGTCTTCATAAGTATCTCAAGTCTTTTTTCATCCAAATTTTTAGTTCAATCAGTTGACCAGTTGATCTTTGACAACTAACATTTGAAAGCGCAATACAAAGTCTGGCTGAGCACAATGATATATACTATTTTTTCACTAAGACGCAATCAACAGTATATGAATGCCTTTTGCTGATCTATTTGGCCAACATATAAATTTGGAAAATCGTTTGTGCCTTTTGAGTCCATCTTCCTGAACATTCATGACAATGCATTGGTGAATTGATGGATTTTTGGTGAGGGTAATAGTATGAGTCATGACTCATGACCGCACTGGAAGGAAGTATTTCTTTGGAGTTATGTTTTCACTGTTTTTCTTCTTCTGCATCTTGCTGCATTCCAAAAACATTGACATTGTTTCTCAAATTCTTACAGCTGAGAAATGTAGCACTTCTGACGATATGTTGAGATCAAGTGATCTGGACTTTACAGATATCGATTCTGATCACAAAGATCCTCAGTTTTGCACTGTTTATGCCCCTGATATATATAGCAATCTGCGTGTTGCTGAGGTTTGTATGGATTCTTTTCTTCAGGCTATCATCCTACTTCTAATATATCAATTTTCCTTGCAAATGCACTCCTGTGATTGTTCCGCTTGAGGAAATGTTATGGCATACTTTAATCTACAAGAACCTCATGACATTTGCTCAATTAAATGTTTAATGAATTTGCATACTTTTGCATGCTCCTGTCTTTTCTTATTCAACATAGTGGATTGTCAACACACGTAATAGGTACTTTGATCCTAAATGTTTGACAAATTCTTTGTTTCTACAGCTTGCCCGGAGACCGTATCCTAATTTTATGGAAACAACACAGCGTGACGTTACTCAAAGTATGCGGAGCATCCTGGTTGATTGGCTTGTGGAGGTTAGCATAGTTTTATTAGAAAACTTAATGTTTCTATTGGCTAGCTTGCAAAAGCTTCTTTTGATGAATCTGAAGGAGAATTTAATTTAATCACTCCATTGATGTTGCTGTTGCTGCATTCATCAAAAGATCGCCGTAGATTGAAGCTATATTTAAGAAATAAATTTTCTTACATGGGCTATTGCTTCTTCTAAATTTTTTAAATCTGATATATTAAATCAATAAACTGTTCCATTTTAAAGAAATATTCTCAATCATTTATTTTCTTCAGGTATCTGAGGAATACAAGTTGGCATCAGATACACTTTACCTCACTATACATCTCATTGATTGGTTTCTCTCTGAAAATTGCATTGAAAGACAAACACTTCAATTGCTTGGTATTACTTGCATGCTGATTGCCTCGTAAGCTCTCTTATCTACTTCGGACTTCACTGCAAAACTTCTTTTTGTTTGGAATTTCAGGAATGAAATATTTGAAAACATTTACTACTTTCCAGAAATATCAGAGATATCACTAGCAATTATATTATGATAATCTATAGATCATGTAATTGCATTTTAGCAAGAATGATATGTGCAAAGGATTGTACTTTCCAAGCAGAGAATGTTGAAGTTGCTACATTCAAATTATTATTATTATCTAGCATTGCTTGTAGAAGAGTTGAATTTTCATAAACCTTATCCTATTTTGATAATTGATCTGTGGGAGCAATGTGAATCTGAAGAGACTGTTGAAGTTGCTACATGTAAATTATTGTTATTATTATCTGGCATTGCTTTTAGAAGAGTTGAATTTTCATAAACCTTATCCTATTTTGATAATTGATCAGCGGGAGCAATGTGACTCTGAAGAAATGGACTCCTGATTTTCATTAATTTTTCCATTGTTTTCACTGCTACATGCATCACTGAGTTTGATTTGGAACCCAAATTCCTTGTGGTGGAGGCATGTGGTGATTTGGTTAGAGCATTAAGTGGATAGGATATGTGAGCAAAGGCACCTCCTAAGCCAAACACTAGATGATTTTTCCTATAAGATCTCATTGCAATTCTATATAAGTTTCTTTGTTTCTATTTCACTTGATTATTCGATGTGCATGTATCCATCAGCAATGGTTGTGGTTGACATCAACAAAATTTTATGGAATTTTGATAAGACAGTAAACTTGGAATTAAGTAAAATATGATTCCCAAGTTTGTAGTCATAACACTCGTCGGTCAGACTAATTAAAAGATGAGCAAAGGGTGCAAGTGCACTGCAAGTAAAGGATACATAGCGTCTAGAATTGTAATTGTTGCTACTTTGTGGATGGTGATACCATGACTACCACTGCTTGGATACTAAAGGATGTAAGAAAATCCATTAAAACCTGCAGGTGATGTATAAGAATCAAATCTTTGATTATCTGGGTGGTCCCATGAACAACGATGACCAAAGATATACTCGAAAAAGTTCATATGATGCTCTTAGGATAGTTGAACAAAATTATTAGATTACAAATTTTCCATAAAGTGATGGCCAGGTATGATAATTGCAAAAGGATCTGAGGTCCGCCCGCAATATGGATGTGTAATTAGAAAGAGCATTTTATTTTGCATACTTGGACATATTTGTCCACGGGTTACTCAATTGCTTTTAGTTCAGAAATCGACAGCCCTTCGGCAAATTATAACTGTTTCTCTTCCTTTGTTTGATCTGTTATTGGATGTTGCTTTACCTTTGTGACTTGAAGCAAGTATGAAGAAATTTGTGCACCACGTGTGGAAGAGTTTTGCTTCATAACAGACAACACTTACACAAGGGACCAGGTATGCGATAGTCATATACATAAATTTCCTTCTTTCCTTTTTTTGTGTATATTTTATAAATTTAGATCTATCTAGCTAAATTCTTCATGTACTGCATCATTTATTATTGGTAATTGATGTCAAGACAGGGTATGTATCGTTCATTTTCAGTTATTGGAGTTTTCAGTTGTTAATGTTCCATGAGCAAAAGTATCTGCATTCCACTTCATTGGCCTGAAAATAAAACTCCAGACATGGTCCTATTGAAATATTGTAATGTAGAGGGTGTTAATCTTGAGAAAAGGAGACAGATTTAAAGATACAAGAGACAAAATTAAAATGTTTGTTTGCAGTTTGTACTCTAAATTAGTGTGATGTAAGACCAAGGAAATGTATCTAACTATTGTTTTGCCGGTCAATTAACCTTTCAAAATCTCTTTAACGTTCGGATATTTTACCTAAATGTGCCTGAAGGTGGGAATTCCTACTCTTAAAATTCTTAGTCAGTTGTATGGGCTACTGATGACATGCTGAGGTACCACCAAATTTGGTACATAGTTTACCTGATCATAAAAGGATCATCCAGAGTATATATGTTTGCGTCTGTGTGGGATATTGTTATACTGGTGTATGTTTTTTTTGTTCGTTTGTCTAGTGTGGTTTTTATGGGTTAGGCTAAAATGAAAGTTGACTAGTGAGTGTAAGGTGGGGTGGTTATGGGGAAACAATTGTGAGGGCGGTGGAGTAAGCTGCCCTATAGTTTTTCCAGTTTGCATTTAGATGCTTTTCTTGTAATGTTCCAGCTTTATTGGATGCAGTATGACACTTCCATTTTTGCATTTTCTCCTTGAATGAAACTTTAGTATGTGGGATGAAAAAAAGAGAAAATAAAACAAAATATTTGTTCATACCTGACCAGAAGAAATGGCAGGTACTAAAAATGGAGAGTCAAATGGTGAGATACTTTGGGTTTCAGATATTTGCACCCACTGCAAAAACTTTTCTTAGGTACGTTGACCTATTCAGTGATTGGATTTATATTGATACTTCAAAGCATTGCTCTATATTCCTTATGCACTGCTTGTGAAATCATGCACAGGAGATTTCTACGGGCTGCTCAAGCTTCGTACAAGGTAGAATGATTGTCATAGTTGGCCTTTGCTTTGGAAATTAACTTATGTTTCTTTGAGGACTAATGAACGCATATATGCAGAGCCCTAGTCTTGAACTGGAGTGCTTGGCCAATTATTTAGCTGAGCTGACGTTGGTTGACTATGGTTTCTTAAATTTGCTTCCTTCTCTCATTGCTGCATCGGCTGTATTTCTTTCCAAATGGACATTGGATCAGTCGAGTCATCCATGGGTGTGTATAGTCCTACACTTCATCTATACCACTTGACATTTTATATTATTCACTAAAGCCTGAATTTTTATGTTTCCGGCAGAATCCAACTCTTGAGCACTACACTAATTACAAGACGTCAGACCTGAAAACCACAGTTCTTGCAATGCAAGATTTACAATGGAACACCGGTGGGTGTCCTCTGAATGCTACTCGCATGAAGTATAGGCAAGAAAAGGTAATCAAATGTGCAGAATAAATATTTTAGTAAAACTATAGTGATTTTAGTTGCCTCTGCTTTCAAATTGCATACATTAATACTTGAGCATTAAAGGTTTGAGTTGGTTGTTGTAGCAGTTTAAATCGGTGGCGGCTTTGTCTTCTCCGAAACTGCTTGAAACGCTCTTTTGATCATTGGATGGTTCCAAAGGATGCTTATAATTCTCAGGTGAACATTTGATATGGCTTTTGGTCATTCAAGTCCCTGTGAGGTTGTAGCTGACTCGTTAAACTTTATCAGCTCCCCTCTTCAATTATATCAACTTTCTGCCAATTATGTTCTCCAAATTCATTGCTTATACTATTTGTGATGTTACTGCGCTTTGGTTCTTCCAAGCCGATGTCATGGCCGAGTTGAATTTGGTTAGCTGAGATGTCAAGTTACTATGTTTGAATTTGAATATCAAACTGTTGATAACTTTGTTTATTATAAAGTTCCACAATGTTAAACTGTTGATTTGATTATGATTGGGTTAAGGTTCTTGGTTTGAAGTTTGAAGGCTATGTAACTCGCTAACTTGATGCGATCCTAGCAATTTGGGATCTCAGCTGCTGAATTGTATGCACATGATACAAGTAAATGTGCGAGCTTGGCATGAAATTTTATGCTACAGCTCAATAATTGGGATCCTAATTGTTGGGATTCCTACGACTGCTGAGTTTGTGATTCTGTCATCTATAACATTTATAATCCTATGTAACAATCATCATAGTCATTCATTTTGGTTTTGAATTCAATTATGAAAATTCAAAATCAGATCCTCATTGACATATGGATGTTACGGATATCGAGAATTATGAATACGTATAATTTTTGTTGAGTTTGATGAACTAGTAAGGCCAAAACTGTCGTTAATGAACGAACAATGATGCTCTGTCGTTGCTGCTGTGTCTACTCTACACCCCTTGGGTGGTTGCGAAATGCAAATTCATTTTTTCTAAATGAAGGCCTATGCTGTTGTAGGCTGCTTTAAAAAGTTGATCACATCAGTTGTCTTGACCAAGACAATTTTGCTGATTTTGAGGCAAGAGTATCGGTGCTGTATTTGTCTTAATTTTTTTTTTCTCTTTTGTATTTTTAATTAAATATAATCATATTTAAAAAGAATTTTTTATTATAAAATTTATTAATCAATAAAATATCATAAAGTAAAGTCTATACACTGATGCACAGCAATTTCATGACTGTATTTAGATGTACCCCCTTGTGAAGACAGCAATCAATCCAAGGTTGAAAACTAGTACTATATTTCTTTAATCATCAAGTGGGTAAGTCTAGGTGACTGAAAGTGCCATGTCTTCTGTTGTAATTGAAGCAAATTGTTTGTTTTCTTTCTATATATCTGCTGAAAACAGAGGGTACCAAGTCTTGTGCCGTCCATAAGAGTTGTGCTTGCTTGCTTGCTTGCCTGCCTCAGCCTCTTGAGTTGTCTCCAGTCTCCACCAACTTGAACAATGGAAATATCATCATGTACAACTTGACATAGACATTAGAAGCTGAAGAACTAGTTAGTAGTGGCTGTCATCTTCATCTAATCACTTTCTTTAAAGAAAATATTAACTTTGTTTAATCACAAGGAGCAAGTAGGGTTTTGATAAACTACTTGCTAAGTATATGTTAAAAGAGTCTGAAATTTCATTTGAAGATTGGGGGAGGCCTGGTAATTACTCATAGGATGCTCAATAACCTATTTGAGTATAACCAATCGTATTAAAGGACTATTGTAAACCCAACTGAATAGAGAGGTGGGAGGGTGACAAAAATTCACATTCGGTCGGATTATATAGGTATTTATGAGATATTTATATGTCTGAATTTATATTGATTTGAATTTTCAGATGTATTTGATTGACATGTTCGATTTGATTTAAAACCTGATAAGTATATTCGAAAATAATTTAGTCGGAATTTTTTTTTCGTTTAAACTCGAGCCCAATTTTAAATCGGACAAATTTGTGTGTTAGCAAACATAAAATTTATTTCCAAACTCGTTTTAATTTGGGGTCGAATATAATTTTATAATGTCAAGAGACACTCGGTGTTCAGCTGAGCTGGCGTTAATAAGTGTATTCATAACTATTACACGTGTCAACTGATTAGATGGGTGACATGGACTCTACATGTGAAGTTAACAACCGGTTTAGTTTTGTAGATGCCAAAACACTTTTAAATGTGATATGAAGCAAAGAGATTAAACACTTCCCCAGTAACAATCTGTCTAGATTTTGGTTGCTAATTATTTACCCCCGATATTAACCTGGACCCAATTACTTTGTTATTACGAAAGATATCTCGTTTGTTTCATATTTTACACAGTTTAAAGTTGTGAAGTTTGTATAAAATACTGTGTCAATCAAACGTCACATTTTGTGGACAGCTAACTTTAAAACTATGTAAAATGAAATATTGCCATCTCATAATTTTTCACAGCTTAAAGTTGTGAGGCCCACGATATTTTACAGCCATATACATAATTGTCCCTTTATATCTTAAAAGTTATCCATTATTTTTTATCCTAATACAATTTTTTATAATTTTATCTACTAAATTAATCTAACGGAAAAGTGAACCAAACAACTCACAACATTTTATAGAGTTTAAAGCTGTAGGTCTCATAACTTTTTATACAATATTTTTTCATGACTTTTAAACACAAGATTTTTAACAGTTTAAAACTGTAAAATACCGTCCTGCCCGTTTTGAAGGAAGATAATGATGAGTAGTAATGAGTATGTTGAAAATCGTATCGTGCAGAAATTGTCAAATTCCAGGAAGTTGCGCTATTCGCCCCTCCAACCATCCTTTTGACTCATTTGTTGATGCTTCAACAGCATTTGATCAAATGAGATAAGGTCAAGTTGTATATATCCAACTTGTTCTTTTAACACTGTAAACACAATCTGCCTATTCTTCATTCCAAGTTTGAAATTCCGTTTTTTTATTTTTTTTTATTTTAAAAAAAACATTTATTTTAATATATATAAAAAGCTGCAATGGTCTTTTTTATTTTATTTTATAGTGATAACCTACTTTTATTATTTTTGTCGGTCTTCTTTTTTTGTGGCCGACTTATTTCTCTTCAAATCAAACGCCCAAAAAATATGAAGCCAACTTGTGGCTCTATCAGTATCAGGCATGCCAAATATCCAAACTACCCATGACTTATCGAACACATGACCTAACTCGTGCGTGGCAACGCGGAGAGAGATTTCCGTAATTTCACGAAAGCTATCGAGCCTTCCTCAGAAATCCCAGGTCAGCCTGAGGAGGAGAGTCTGAGGAAGGAGAGAGCGGGTCAGAGAAGGCACGAAGAGAGAGAGAGAATGGCGGGTCTCACAATCTTATCGCAATCGTCACCGCCCACACTGTTTAATAATGTTTGCACGAGCAGCTATAAATACCATAACTTCTCTGATTCTAAATTCAAATTGCATTGCTTGCTTCCTTGTCGTGATTTCGATTCTGTTCTCCCTTGTTGTTTCTCTAGACAATCCCAATCAACCGAAACCTTTTCTCCCTCGTCAAACGTCGTCATAATGCCTACCCACCTCTTAAAATCAGGTTAATTTCTATACTTTGTGATTCAATTTCGTAATAGAATGTATTCTCTCGGTAATTATATATGCTCCTACGTTGTGTAGGAGCTGGTTGTGTTCTTGATGTTTGATTATATTATTCCATCTTGGGTTTAAATACATTTTCGTTTGATTATGCGCAGAATTCTCTTCATTCATTGTTGGGTTCTAATGTTCATCATGATTTTCTCTGCTTGTTGAAAATGTGTGTAATTAGGGGGAAGATATTAAAATTTTGGGTGAACTAAAAGAAAAATTCCTAATCCTCTTTTTGCTAATGATGAAATTATGTATTCAATTAAGTTTGCGAAAGCTTCGCATAGGAAACCCCTCCTTGAGAAATCTAAATTACAATGTAATCTAATTGTGTACTAATTTGTAGTATTAGATTAATTACATTATGGTATCACTGATGTGAGAATGCTTAGTTCATTCGGTTCTAATACCGAATACTTTGATTGACATGAGAGAGTTAGCAGTTGCAATTGTTTTGTCAATCCATAGATTTTGGTTAGTACTATTATCTTTCTTGTACTGGTGGTCTGAGGTCGTGAATGGTCTCTTTTTTTTTTCTATAGGCAGTGGACATTCTGGGATACAAGACAATTCCATGCTGCTTCATAATATCAATGAAAGCACCGGTCGGAGATGTAGCCCATTGTATTCCATGTTTCCCAAAGCACCTGCCCAAGTGTCATCTGTGCAGGACCTTTTTGAATTTATATGCTCTGGCCCTCTCTTAAGCAAGTTAGGTCTGACACCGGAAATGGTGGTCGAGTCCATTGACAAGTGGATCTCATATGGAACACTATTGTGTCGATTATTTCAAGTCAATGAATTGTACCTTTCAGTTCCCCAGAAGGCTAGGTTCTATCACTACTATATCCCAGTCTTCTTCTGGTGTGAATATCAGATATCTCAGCACAGGTCTCAATATAAAGATGGAGAAGAGATACCTCCTTTAGTGGTATTTATGCAAATTTCGTTTATGCACAATTTTTTTTTTTTAATTTTGATACAGATGTAAGTCCCTTGCCTCTAAGAGGCTTGAAGGACTGAAAATGGTGAAGCTGCAGCTTGATTAAAGTGCAGGAACACATGCAGATGTTCTAATTAGCTGAGTAGTTCTGTACAACTTGTGATACTGACAACTAGTCTGTGATGCAGATTGGGTTTAGTGCTCCTCAAGGCTGTGGGAAAACGACGCTTGTATTTGCCCTTGATTATCTTTTCCGACTCACTGGCAGGTATGTTGATGAGCATTGAAATTTTTATTGAGTTCCAGCAAATGGCTTTAGATTTTCCTGCAGAAAGAAAGACAAAATTACTTACATTGATTTTATTCTCAGCAAGTCTGCAACAATTTCCATCGATGATTTCTATTTGACGGCAGAGGATCAGGTACTTTCGTGAGATCCTGACTTTCTTGAATTATTGACTTGTGATGAAATGTTACTGACATTGCATTTGTTTCCTGATGGAATGTTACAAACATTGCAGGCTAAACTTAGGGAACAACATCCAGACAATGCCCTTCTTGAGGTAGAGGGTTATATTCTCTGAACATTAATCAAATTGCTTTTTTATTTCTTTATTGAAAACTAAATATAGTTTATTTCTTTTGTGTTTGACTTCAGTTTCGCGGAAATGCTGGAACCCATGATCTTCCATTCTCCGTTGAAACACTCAGAAGTTTAACTAAATTGACAAAAGAAGGTGAGTATCTCCTTCACTCTTCTTTCTTTGCATTTTATTTTCGACGCGAATTGATTTTCGTCCTAAAAACTTCAGGTACGAAGATGAAACTACCTCGATATGATAAAGTAAGTGCAATCAATCGTCTAAATTTTGAATTCCTGATTACTTTTATTCAGCCAGATTACTTATTATAGATTGTTTCTGTTGCAGTCTGCATATGGTGGCAGGGGTGACAGAACTGATCCTTCAGAGTGGCCAGAGATTAAAGGCCCTCTAACAGTAAGTATTTTTTTCATTACTTCTTGCAAAATGGGTGGATTTTACGTTCTTATGAAATAGTTAATGACTGGCAGAATATATGCTATCAAGCAACACAATTATGTTGAAATATATGGATAATAAGGTTATATGTGAACTACCTGCATCCATGGTCACTAGCATGGGTTATTACCATGAACCTGCCCGATCAGGTTTGAATCCCTTCAACCCCTCAAACTAGAGGAAAATTATTACATGTTATTACTCAACCTTGTTGGAGTTTAAATTTGATTAGAATGGGTTTCGAATGCGCAAATTCAATTGATTGCATTCTACTGAAGGACATTAAAGTTCTAGCTCTTCCTCAAAATTTTGGATTAAATTAAGACTGTTTCATGCTGATTACGCTTGATGTTGGTGATCATTCAGGTTGTTCTGTTTGAAGGTTGGATGCTTGGTTTTAAGCCACTTCCTACAGAAGTTGTCAAAGCCGTTGATCCACAGGTTAGAACCCGGGAACACTTAAATATATTTTCTTCTTATTCATTTTTTTTTCATTTTCTTACTCAAGTAGTAACACTCTTTGGCCTAATTGATGCCAAATTTTGCAGCTTGAGACGGTAAATAAATATCTTGAAGCTTATTACGATGCATGGGACAAATTTATCGGGGCATGGATAGTCATCAAGATTAACAACCCCAGTTGCGTATACCAATGGCGTTTGCAGGCAGAGATTGCCATGAGGGAAGCAGGAAAGCCTGGAATGTCCGACGAGGAGGTTTGTATATTAGTGTTGCTACTTTAATAATATGCTCTGGCGCTTCACTAGTTTTCTTGGCTCTGGTTTTACTTCTTGAGGGCTGACATTCTTGGGGGTGATTATACTGCAGGTGAGAGATTTTGTGTCCCGTTATTTACCTGCATACAATGCATACCTTCCCACCCTTTACTCCGAAGGACCGACCGGGTCAGAACCAGAGCGTCTTCTTGTCATTGATATCGACGAAGAAAGGAATCCCATTTTAGGCAACTAGGGTGTCAATGCAAATTTAGATCCATCATTTTTTGTTTCATATATATATATATATATATATGGTAGTTTGATTGTAATTGGTTAGTGGTGCCATTGTTAAGAAGCGAATAGAATAGAAATGTAAGATGTAAAAATAGTACTAAATACAATATGTAGTTTTTTCAGATTGAAATGGGAAAAATAAAAAGAAAAGGTAGTTTTATTGAACCAAGTCTCTACAGGTTATTATTTTTAGAATTTCTATAGTGATAAACTTGAAGTACGCATCCATGGCCCATGCAACCTTTTTTTTCTTTCTTCCCCTTCATTGTCATAGAAGTTGATAGAGTTGGCTGGACTCTTACAGTTAAAGTAAGGGCATCCACAATGATAAATTTTTACTAGAGTGAAAAAAATGTATTGATATATGTGTTTTGTTGACGTGACTATGTAAATTTATTAGTAGAATAGTGTAAATTTATTTGCTCCATTTTTGTTTAATAGAGGTGAAATCGAATATTGATTTTTGATGTAGTTGTTAGTGCGGGTTAAGTGAGCCCCATTTATTAGAGCCAACATGACGACCAACTATGTCTCATTCCCGCAAAATGGGGACACTAAATTTGTACCAGAGTAAGTTGACGTATAAGCTGTGTAGTGTATAATTTGTGTGTTGTTTGGCAGGATATAAATTTTAACAGCGTATAAGTTGTCAACCAAACGCATGCTAAGTCTGTCAAGACACATACTCTCTCACATTAGCATAACACAAATTTCTATACATTTTTATCTCCCTATTTTAGTCAAACCAACAAATTCTCGTTCATTTATATTGTTCCATTTAAACCTTTATTACAAAAAAAAAGTCATTGACTCATCCACATCAGTAAAATACGTCTCCCAATATAACTGTATCAACAAAACACATATATAAATATAAATACAGTTTTGCTAGGTTTGCTGGCCATCGAAATTGGACCAATGCATTTGCCTATACATATTCATTCTCATGTTAAAGTAAATAACCAAAAGTGGGGAGGCCTTCCAATGTCTTATATGATTTGTATGAAGCAATTCCACTTCAAAATTCTCATACGGAACGACAACCTCGTCAGTGGTCATCATAAAAGCAGGATTTGATCAGATATTTGTCAATGGCTTGCCCATACATTGGATGGACGTAACGTGCAAGATCTTGTCTTGTCAAAGAGGCTCATGTTACATATGGATGCAACTTTATTTATTTATCTTTCCTACTAATTACTAATATATTTATATTAAATATTTACATACTAATTACAAACATATTTACCATAGTCAGTGGCCAATCCAGAAAATTTTCCGTCGGGGGGCTTGAGATTACTTTAATTAAATTTTTCAAAAATAAAAATAATATAATAAAAATAAACTGAGATAAAAATCTAAAAACTCGAATTTTCATTGAAATTTTACACATTTAAACTTTTACAATTGACTATTCTTCCTTTTTTGCTTACATTTTAATAACAAGTTGGACTCTTTAAAAGCCCACTACTATCTATTTAAGACTTAAGTCCATTGGTAAGCCTATCTATCATCATGGGTAATATATTTATAGAATAATAAAAGTAGTTTTTTTAAATAAAAAAAAATTGGGGGGGCTTCAGCCCCCCATGTGGCAACGTAGATCCGCCACTGACCATAGTGAAATATTTTTTTAGGGTAATTCCTCGGAAAAAATAAAAATTTGTGAGGGTAATTTTGACCAAAAAGTGAAATTATCACAAAATGATGCCTAAAAGTAGCATTTTAGAAAATGGGTTAAAATGCTACCTTTATTTAGTGTCAAAATTACAAAAATAAAAGCTATGTCTAAACTTAGTTTAATTCGGGTCGAAGACAATTTTGTCACTCTTACCTTTATTGTTCAATGATGAGTCCCACCAGAATGGTTAATTGTTTGGATGATAAGTAGCATATATGCTACATGAAATTATGATCCAAACGGGGCCTTAAGTAGTAATATCATATATAAATTTTATTAATTATATAACATTGCAGGATAATTGATAAACCATATTGTAAAATAACAGTGTGGTGTTTCTTATCATATCTTTAATGCATGATTCGAGTTTCGGGTTTGAGTCTGTAACGGATTAGGTTATGGATTTGTAAATTTTGAAACGGTCATGAGTACCCAATCCGTTGTCATCCTTGATTCTATTATCTTCTATCATCCAATCTGGTGACTTCATGTTAGATTGAATTCAATTATATTGTATTTTGATCAACCTCAACCCTAGGTTTTTTTAGCCTTAAATTATTTGATTAACTAAATCTATTAAAAACAAAATTTTATTTTTGATTAAATTCAAAAAAAATTGGTAAAAAAAGAATCTGAAAAATATATAAAAAATCTAAATTAATAATCGAATCTAAAACTGTTAATTGAAAAATCAAAAAAAAAAAAAAAACCACAGGTTCGGATCGTATTTGGACACCCTTTGTTTATGATGGTCAAGGTTTTGTAAATTCTGGTATATGGGCCATAAGGACTGGTATTTAGTCCATGCTTGGTAAAAATTCTGAGTAAGGAGGATCAATGATACTGAAGAGTTTGGGCTTGGTGAACCCATTACATAAGCAACATCAAATCAAAACTACAGTAGCAAGCTGGATTAGTTTCAGGATAGTGATAAATAACTCATATTTTAGAAGCCAACCCATATCTAATTGTTTAAGTGTTAAATTTTAAGGGGAATGAATTCGTTAAACCCTATCGAACTCATATATTAAATTTCCATATTGTAACACAAACCATAAGAGTTAGATATTAAGGAGAACATATTCGCTAAACCTTAACGGACTCGTATATTGAATTTTTATGTTGCAAACTAAACAATAAATGTTAAACCCTAAGGGGAACGGATTTATTAAACCCTAATTGGCTCATGTATCGATCGGATTTTCATGCTAAATCCCAGGAGAAACGAATTCGTTAAACCGTAACGAGCTACTGATTAATTAAAATAAAACAATAAAACCAAATAAATGTTCAACATATTGATTAAGACAGTAGAATAATTAATTATAACAAAAAATTAATAGAATAATTAGATATGAGATATCATGAGTTCCCAAAAATATGAGTTATAAATAATTTTCCTTAGTTTCATAAAGTTTGATTCACGCATATCAATGAGCATTCCACAATCCTTTATCCGATTACTTTTTTTCGGTTAACTGAGACATCCATCATACAAAATATTATTTAGCGATTGGATACGAGTCTAAATTTAAACTAACAAATCCTCGCGCACAAAAGTTACTAACTTAACAATATGATAAATTAGGTCAAACTCAACGTGATTGCATGTGATCACAAAAAGACATTATTCTCATTGATAATCAAACACGAAACCTTCCAAATCTATACGATTTGACCCCATACAAATTTATCACTAAGTTATCGCTCAAGTGATATTATGTCCCGTTAGCTGCTAATGTAATGTCAAGATCTTTTTTTTCTCCCTCACCAAGTTTTGCAATTCTTATTTTCTCTAGAAATTTAAATCAGCCATGAAAACACATACAATTAAATAAGCCGAGAGAAATAATAATAGCAATGGAAAGCAAAAACTGCATCACCAAAACAACAATCACAGTATATCATGATCAATATACAGTACTGGTCTTTCCCTTATTCTCTATTTTGTCTTTGATTATCCTGTGTCTGTCTAATCAATCCAATTATAATCGATGGATCAAACCCTCTTGTCTGTACATGAATAAATTAAAACTAATTTACCCAGTTGTGCATTTTTCTGGACTTCTCAGATCTGCATTTCAGTCACATTATAAAACCAGAATTTATATAGTTAAATAAATAGATAGATACAATAGTAATATATAGCGAACTAGAAATTACCTAGTCCAGTTGCCTCTGAGGGTGCCATCAATCGAACACGCTTGCATGTTTCAACAAACAATCTATATATACCATGGATTCAAACACAAAGCCAAGGATTACTCTATGGCTTAAAGCAAACATTCGTCTTCACTAGAGAACATAATTATATATCTTCATATCGGTTTTACGAATCCGACAATATAATTTTTCTTCAAAACAAAATTATGTTGAATTCAACATGAGAAGTACATGATAATCGATTTTACGAATCCGACGATATAATTTTTATTCAAAACAAAATTAAATTTAACATGAAAAATATATGATAATTCTAAACCGTTGGATATGAAACACAAAATATTGGATACAATTTTAACGCCACATTTTATTTTTAAAACCGATCAAAAGATAAATATAATTTTTCCAAGTTTATATATATATAGATGCAGAATTAAGCAAGTTCAATATGCATGGGAGAGATAGTTTAGGAAACTTACTTCCAGGGTACATCACCAAGCAACATCCAGTCACCATCCTTATCCTCGTAAGTAGCTACGTATTCAATCCCATTAACTTGATCATTAATTTCCCCGACCTTCAGGCAATTCCCTGTTTAAAACAAACTTAAATTGCTAAATAACCCCTCTTAATTACCATTAATTACCAACACCAAGAAATATAAATAGAAATTACCGATGGTGAAGCAGGAAAACATGTTCTCCAGATGACTCAACAGCTGCTCGTAACTGTCGTACCTCTCCACATCCACTTTTCTCAAATACGGTGCTCCATCCACCGCAACCTTCACGTACTTATTGCAACTCTTCACCACCGTGTTCCTCCGATACGCCTTCACCGGCGGCCACCCCACCAGTTCCTGTGACCTAAAAGTAATTAATTAATTAAGTTCTAAAATTCATGACATAAAATTAATTAATCATTTTGTTTGTTTTAAAATACTTACTTTGTGGACCAGTCATCACCATCCAAATATCCACGCTTTCTAACCGTCTTCAATCCGGGTCCGCGGGCCTCTCTTCCGGGCAACCCTAGCGTCAATTCTGTCTCCGGCGACAACATTTGCTGGCTTCGATTCGAAAATTCTGGAATCGTGTGATGAAGTTAATGTATATATAATTATATATAAAGAGGAGAGGAGCTGGGCAATCAGCATATCTGGCCGGCTTAATTGACTTGCCACTCACTGTTTGACGCGTGTACCGAAAAAGACGGTTCAGATTCATTCACTTCGGAGCCAGCACAAACAAACAAACAAAACAAAAGCAGGGGAGATCGGAGAGGCCCTTTCATTGTAAATTGTACATGCAATTAATAGTTTATCACTGGTTAAAATTCAACCTCATCTTTATTATATAAAAAATCAAAAATCAAAGTCCTATACTTATCTATAACAGTAAAATATGTCTATATATATAATCATATTAATAAAATATAAATTTTTATACATTATTTATTTTCCATATTGAAAAGCTATAGCAATATTATTGACATTCATGTTGTCTCAAACGAAATTATATTAAAATCAATACTGATCCCACCTTTTATTATATAAAATTCGAGCTACATACTTTGATATATCAACAAAACACACCTCCTAAGAGCAACTTCAATGCTGCTTGAGAATAGCGGTATTGAAATTTTAGAGTATGTAGAAAGTAATAAGAACAAAAATATGTAAAAACTGAAAAAAATTGCATTGGAAGATGTGTTTTGATGATGTGGATGAATATGTGATTTGATTTTTGTGTAATATAGGTGGAACCCAATTGAAAATTTTGAAAAATGTTTTGGAGAGTGCTCATTGCACTTGCTCTAAGCATCTTCAATGGTGCTTGATAATAGTAGTATTGAAATTTTGGAGTGTGTAGAGAAAGTGATACGAAAGAGAATATGTAAAAAATGAAAAAATTATATAGAAAGATGTGTTTTGGAGTAAAAAAAAGTGAAAAAATTGTATTGCGAGATGTAAATACTTGATATTTGAAGAGTCTGGTAATGAAAAGTGAAAAAATTGTATTGAAAAATGTGTTTTATTGATATAATTATATTGACAAATATGTTTTGTGTATAATAAAAGTGAGACTCAAAGATAAATTTCGAAGAAAATTTTCAAGTGTGTCCACATCAATAAAAATATACTCCCTCCGTCCCATTTTAATTGTCCCTTTCACTTTTTCATACAGTTTAAAAAAATATTCAGTTCTCTTTCAATTTGACGTTTATACCACTATTTATAAAGACAAATACTTTGACATCATAATTAATGTGTATGGTTATTGAGCGTTTCAAGTTAAGAGTAAATAAAGATAAAAAGAGAAAAAATAGCTTTCATTAATTAAAATGGACATACATTTTGAGACATCATAAAAATAAATAAAAGATAATTAAAATGATACAAGGGAGTATACATTCTCAATCGATTTGGAGAAAGCAGAAGCACATGAAGACCCCACATTGTTTTGTTTGTTTGAGTTTAATTGGAAGCAGAGGTCAACTGTAACTCCTAATTAAAAATCAGGAGTACACGGTAGGGTCAACCATGTGATGCTTGTCTGTTTGTCGGTATTCTAGTCCTTTTCTAAATAGAAGAGAATCAATGGGCCTACCTGCGACACGTGTACACAATCACATACAGTTTCCGCCCGGGGTTTTATGTCTGAAATATATAACCATCAATGTCTCCGGTCAATCACCGGGATCTGCGGGTCTCCTTTTCAGTTTCCTTTCTTATTTGTATTTGGACTGGTCTTATCGGATTGATGCAGTTGTTGACGCCCATCTTATTATGTACTACCCATGATATGATAGCAATGTCTAGATCTGGCCCTTTTAGGCTCTCTTAGGATGTTTCCTTTGTTTTATTGATTGCAGTACTATTTTTTGTAGTTTTCTTTGACTGTTTACTCTTCTCTGTGTTGATCTCCCCTGTGTGGGAGTTGTTGTTCTCACTTTGGGTGAGTAGTGCTGCCTCTTCAGGAGGCTTATTCTGCCTTGTTCGAAGGCTTTTATTTCTCTTTGGAGAGTTTGTTTAATGAAATGTTATTATTCTCAAAAAAAAAAAAAAGGGATTTCTTTCTCTTTTTAAAAAAAATAGTTTCAACGAATTTATCATGTGTGTCTTTAAGGTAGCCTGTACTTTTGTGAAACTGACTCTAATTCATAAACATGCCAAATACTCCGTATTTATTTATTGTCTCAGACTTTAAATTTTATTTTAATCATTTTACTATTTTATTTGTAAGTTTCAGAGTTAGTTTTAGAATTAGTCAATTCGTTTTTTTTAAAAAAATTAAAAAATATATAACATTAACCCTTTAAATCTGGCGGGTCACATGATTTGAAGGTTAAACCACCAAACTCGATGAGTCGATTGCTTAAAAAGTCAACTAGTGATTCGTTGAAGCCAGTCCGACCGGCAAGCTTGTCCGGGTTTATTAACAATGCTTTGAACAATAACTAGAACTCAAATCGGACATTACAATAGCTGGCTGCTGGTCTTCTCTGCCCCTTTTTGAAAAATAAAAATGGTATTGAGGAGTACTCAGCGATAACATTATCCCAAATTCTTTAAAACCAAATAGGAGCGCAATGCTCAGTCGGGCGAGTGTTGTAGTTCCCAAGCGAACAGAATAATTTGTATCTATTTAATCTAGGGTTTATATCCTAATTAAAACAAGAAAATTATAATTTGATGCTGGGAATAATAATATCTGCTTATAACAAATACATATATAACCAGGACTAGTGGACTACTAGCTAGTTTAATACAATACTCCCTTAGTTTCTAAATAACTGTCGTTTTAGAAATTTATTTTTGTTTCAAAATATCTTCCGTTTTATAAATCCAAAGCATAATTAATATTTTTTTCCTAAATTCATCCATATTCTCATTTTTCACTAAGAGCTTAATAACTGAACACATTAATTTGCTCATGATCCTAATCTGTGGATTTTATTAAGGAATAATCTTCCCTTTGAAGCTCCCTCGAGAGTAGTGCCTCCTTTGAGGTGCAGTTTAAAACAGTTGGCTTCTGATCTCTTCGTGATCCTCAGCCTCTTGCATCCTTCTACAAACATTCTGCATTTAAATTAACAACAATTAATCATCATTAATTAGCCTTCAAATTTGCAGTTTATCCCCACTACTACACATGCACTTGTATGTATTGAAGAATTAATGAAGCCGGAAAATTATCATAAAGATTATTGATCACCTCAAAACTCAACTTCAAAGATGTTTGAGACACTTTTTTTTTAATCGATAATAATATTATAAAAATTTGTCATTTGAATATATAATATGAGACTAATTTAACTCGAACAGTTAGGCTTGCACGCATGAAATTTTCTACTCAACATAGAATGAGTTAGAATAATTAACTCAAAACACCATTCCAAATCAATAATATATATATATATATGTATGTATATGTATATATGGATCTACTTTATTCAGCGACTTTGCCTCACAACCCTAATCAATGTCGACACACAAAGTGAACCAACTTATCAAGATACATAATTCTAGAGTAACAAAAGACATGTATGATGCATTAGTTTGACTTTAATTATTAATCAAGAAAAAGTTTGACTTTAATTTAGGCTTTTAATTAACGTTGATATCTTGATGCCAGACAAATTTTCTCCTCGCTAATAACATCAAAAGAAACATACAACACGAGTCCGGTGTATCTATAAAAATCGAATAATTCAAAGCAGACAATGTCATTGATGTGAATGAACTTGAAATTTTTCAAAAAATAACAGTAAAAACATAATTAGTTTTGCTTGCCATAAAATTTTCGTTGTAATAATTAAATGAGTTGGTAAGATCCAACCTATACATATAGTAGGACCACATAATAGCTGTTAATAGTAATCTGCTGTTCCAATTTTTGTCCTGCTAGGTATCTTCTTGTTTCATAGAATTGTAATCTGGGCCAACATCTGCAAATTTTTGTTAAGATTGTGGTCTCATCTTCATCTACAATCCCAACTTTATTCAAAGATTTGAGAATCAGAGGCAAGGAACCCTAGGTTTTGAATTTCAGTCAAGGAGAAAAAAAAGGGGGAGATGATGTTTGCAGAGAATATGTGGAGTTTGTGATGGGAAAATTAAGATTTTTTTTGCAGCCAAGAAAGTGAGGAGTTAAGTTCCAATGATATTTCAGCGCTTTTTAATTGCCAAATCCAGCATTGGCACAGTTTCTTATCAAACCAAACTTCAAATTAATTTAATATATTAAGACCCTGCTTAGGGAGGTGTTGGGAGGGATTAACAGCAATTCCAGAATAACTGAACCTCTTCGAATCTTTCTTTGGCACGAATACCAACTCCTCCTAACAACCCTATTCCCAACCTCTGAAAATGAGAATGAGAAGTTGAGAGATGTTCACTCATATAAAAAGCTCTCAATCCCTGCCACACCAAGCAATACTTCACTTTTATGAACCTCTCTCAACCCAATTCAACCTCTCCTCCAAATAGTTCCTAAATTAATAATGTGCATGTGTTGGTTATATATATATATTTGGAGAGGTAGTACTTACTCCCAGGGAACGTCTCCAACTAGCATCCAGTCTCCATCTTTATCTTCATATATAGGCACGTAATCCGTCCCATTCTCTTCATCCTCCATTCTTAATGCTTTAACTATCAAATTAACAAACCCTAATTATCCCTAAATTACAATTTTATAATAAGGAACCGAATTTAATTAAGACATATGATAGTAGGTACTCACCAATACCAAAACATCCAAACAGGTTGTCCAAAGCCACAGCAAGATCATAATAACTCTTGTGCAAACTCAAATCAATCTTACGAAGAAACGGAACCCCATCCATGCTAACCTTGATGTACATTCTCGACATTTCAGTCTTACTATTTCTCTTCCTGTAGGAACAAACCGGAGGCCACCCAACCACTACTTGTGTCTTGCTCGGGATATCAATCTCCGAAAAGCCCCTCTTCTTCTCATTTTTATCCCCGCCCGGGAGACCTAATCGGAGCTCCGTGATTTCAAGCCCGAAACCACCGTCTTTGTCCATCGATATCTCGATCTTACAATGTGTGTTCTCTGGTTTTTAGAGAGAAGAAAAATATATGGGTTCATTTTTTATATATACAAAGTGAGAGGGGAGACAATAACAATTAACGAATCATCAAGTCATCGTGGTCGGTCACATGAGAGGCAAGTGTAGGCCTATTAAAGCCCACAAGTTCAATGAGCTTCTGTTTCTTTGTTGATTTGGTAGGTTTTGATCCTGGCCGTCTGATTAATGCGAATAAGAAACAGGCCATGTGATCTGCCTGGTTGAAGAGGTCCTCGCATTTAATAATTATGTTACAACACTATACATACATGCACATATGTTATATTTTATCGACACACACACGCAAACATATATATACATATACACACACACACACACACACACATATATATATATACACATATACACACACACACACATATATACACATATACATATACGCAAGATATTGGGCATGCAATTATTATAAGGTTTAAGAAATTCAAGGGTTGTTCATACCGTGTTTAAGAAATTATATAAGTTACAAGTTTCTTAATTTTTTGATGTCTAATTTTGTACTTAACTACATCAATATTGTTATATGCATGCACATGAGACGTACCCTGATATATATTTATATGCAAACCTTTGATTTATGAAAAAAATGTGCTTAATTAAAAAGATTCTCCCAATTTTTTTTGATTATATAGAAATTGTTTTTGTCGTTCGGAAGACATGGTTTAATGAGTTATTTACGCTAATTAATGAATACTCTTGGAATCGTGTATGTGGCGGGATTTGAGTGTCACGAACAAATTATGAGATTTGATGTGTGCAGGAACAAAGTCCTAGTTGTCGACGTGAAGGTTAAGACCCAAGGGAAATGGAGACCTATATATCAAGATTATGTGGGAGCTACATGGTAATCAGGTAATAACCAGTTGCTCGGTATTACCTAGCGGTTACAAAATCATGAGACACCTGACAACAAACCAGCGGATGTAAACTGCTTGTTTAAAGGCAAGTTGAATATGATTCAGAGATTAAATATAATTATTAGTTTTAAGTAACCCCAAACAACTATTATGTTTTCCTAATTATAGTATAATTAGATTAGTTTCTTAATTGTAGTAGAATTAGTATTTGATGTGCCTAATTATATATAAAGACATGCATGAATAGTAGTCTTAATTGTTTGAAAACAACTTTTGCTTTGCCATTCAATAAACTAAAATCAAATTAGAGAAAAATATGAGTGAAGGAATTCTAAGGTTGGCGTCTCAGGTATTTTGGAGTCAAGTGGCGGCAATCGCCATAACCACGGTGTTGTTTCCGGAGCTAGTTATGCTGGCGGCCTGCGTGGTCCTTCTACTGGTGGTGGGGCTCGCCATGGAGTGCTGGATGGGTTTGACGTGGTTCCTGGATCACATGATGAAAACGGCATTCATCGTCAAGGTTGCGGTAGTGGTTGTGGTGGGGATGGCGGCCGTGCTTTCTCGTCGGCGAACGAGGTTCTAATTTGTTTGCTAAATGATAATTGATATTTTCTCCTATTTTAATTTTAAAGATCTAATAAATTTTTGTTTCTTTTATATATATATATTGCTCGAAACTAAAATCAAATTTATTGTGATCTAAAACCGAATGTTTGGAGTTTATATATGACACAGTGTAGAATTTTCATATGTTTTTCACGATGAGTTTGATTTTTGTTTCAAATAAAAAATATATTCATCATATTAAATAAGGTTTGGTCCAATGTTAAAATTTCACAAAAAAAGGAAAGAAAGAGATTTCCTGCATTCTAGTGTTGTTTCCTCTAATACTAGTAGGAGAAACACTGCAAAAAAAGCAGCGCAGCTGACTATCGCATGGTTCTTAACTCCTTAATTATTTTATTTTTTGACTTAATAAGTCCATGGGTCCATACAATTTAGTCCAATATATAAGCTCATAATTAATTAAATATTAAATATTTTTTAAAGACAATTAATATTAACCTTGATTGCAAAACCTTCATAATCCCATATTACTGGACGTATTGATTGACTCTGCAGGCCTTCATATGCTGATCGAATCTCAGCATCAAATTAATAAGCTAAAGTTGGCTCCCTATTCAATCACAAAGAAGTTAATCCATAAGTATAATTGACGTCATATGTCAAAAGTTTACCTTTGAAGTTGTCTTTCATATTGTCATGGTTGTTTGTTTCCTATTGTGAGCCCCAGAGAGCAGCGTTTTTCTTCTCCTTTTATGATATAATTTTTTTTTTTAAAAAAGAAAAATAAAGAAAGAAAATGTTGATAAATTACTCAGGGCAGAACATCTCGTGCATATTGTCTTATTCCATTATTATAACATCGTATTCCATTATAAATTTTTTAATGAAATATGATAATTCATTGTAAGTGTATAATGTTATAATGAAATGTTCGCTGGAACTTGGACGTTTAGTTCAAATCTCATCATCAAGGTCGTGTTGGATCGATGTGAAGCGGAAGGTAAAAAACGAACTTGGAAAAATGCCTATATATATATATATAAATATTTACATGTAGTACAATGATAACAAGTAATAGATAATTAGATACATGTTTGCTGAAAAATTATGAGAGACATTGTAAGGTAAATTTGTGGCCTAATTTAGCTCTGTCCAAACATTCCAGCATGTGCAGTCTTTTTTTGCAGATGCTTTATCAAAATAGCAATCACAACTTTAGGCCCAGAAATTATTTGTGGCCGATAGTTGAGTTTTCTACCCAAATATTCGGGTATATATTTTGTTATGAATGTATTTAACTTGGAGTTTAGATTAATAGAAGAATAAGATGATTAATAATGCAAATAACTTGTTTCAAATAAATAAAACATACAATATAATTCTCAAATCATAGCGTAATTCTGAAAATATAGTGGAAAATCACATTATAATTTCAAAATATATTAAAAATCACAATATAATTTTGAAAATATATTGAGAAATCACAATATAATTCTCTAACATTATAATTTACTCGATAGAGAAGTCCACCCAGGCACCCACCTAGCTACTTGTACTTTGAGAGAGAAACCCATACAAAAAGAGAGAGGAATATCAGAAATAAATTATCATCAGAGATGAAGTCCCCAATGATTAACATGACAGGGGAAGATTACAAGGATTAAGGCTTTAACTTGCCCTTCTTTTTTTTTTTTGAAGAGGAGATTTTATTTCAAAAAGAAGAGAAGAAAAGCCCTTCTCCGGGGGCTCACAAAGGGGGGACAAGGACCTAACGCTTCAAAGAAAGAAAAATACAATCTATTTAGAATAACCATGACAAAACAACAACAAATTACTTCCTAATTCTAATGCCAGGAACACCCATTTGATCCATTTGAATGCAGCCTTTAACAATGGTAGGAAGATCATCATACCTGTACCAAGTATGCGAGACTTGAGAATTAGAGGCAAAATAAGCCAAAGCATCAGCACAATAATTAACCTCTCTATAGACATGTTTAAAATGCATTTGCATATTTAAGCAACACCTTAGGATTCTTTTTTTTAAATACAACAATTGCCAAGGACAATTCCAATTTTCAGAGAGCACATTAATTACAGTCAATGAATCGGACTCAATGACTAAGTGAGAATAACCCAAGCTAGAAGCCAAGTTTATACCATCAAATATAGCTTTCATCTCAATAAATGTAATTGAATTGCAACCATAAAAGTTTGAGAATCCTGCCAAAAAATGACCCAAGTGATTCCGAATAACACCACCTCCACCAGAATCACCCGAATTATTCATAACACTTCCATCACAGTTAATTTTAACAAAAACAAGGGGAGGAGGGGTCCAATATAAAGCAGTGGCCTTAACTGAATTATTCAGATGAAGAGGAATAGTGAAAAGCTTACTTATGTGAGGATCCTTAAGAAGCAACTTGTATCTCTTACCTTTGCATTGAAATTGCATACCTATTTGAGCAATTACATCATCAATAATTTGCTTCCCTGATATTTGGCTTGCCTCATACCTGCATTTATTTCTAGCTTTCCAAATATTCCAACATATAAAAACAGGCAACAAAAGAACTAGAACACCAAACACTGAGTTATTGTTTTTATACTGTCAGCAATCTGTAAGTCTCAAATATAGGTATTCCATGAATAAGATAATCCAAACACATTATAAAAATATTTCCACACATATTCAGCAATAGTACTTTCAATGAACAAATGTTGAATAGATTCTAGTTGAGGATTATTGCTGCAACAATGACATCTAGAAACAACTTGAATGCCTTTTTTCTTAATATTATCATCCACAGGGAGCACATTCTTCAAGATTTTCCACATAAAAATGGAGACTTTGATAGGAATCAAATCATGCCAAATAAGATCATATGTAGGAAGGAAAATATGAGAATGCCTTAAATCTTGCCAAGCATTTAACTTGCCCTTCTTGATTGTGAATTTGATGACCCAAGTATGGTGTTCATAAAAATCTCTAGTTTCTCTACCCTCCATCAGAATCACAAAACTTTCTTCTATTTCTCTATAGAGATCGATGTTGATGGGTTCATACCCATACAAGTCAAAGAAGCAGCAGCCACCAAGTCCACCATTCACCAACCCACCAGCCACCATGCACCAACCCACTAGCCGCCTAAGTGTTCTTTGTCAAAGTTGTACATGTAAGGTGTTGAATGCTTGTTTGTCTTGTTAGGGGCATTGTACCTCTATATATGGAGATATAGAGGTATGTGGAGAGGTGTGGATGAGAAAAAAAAAAGAGAGAAAAATACAGAGTGTACTTGTAGAGAGAGAATATGAACACATAGTGTTTGGGTGAGTTGAGTCAGAGTTCTGAGTGAGTGATTACCTCCTCCTCCTTCTAGTGTTGTAATATCTCTTGAAATAGTAGAGTGTTTCCCTCTCCCGTGGACGTAGGTCGTTAGTGACCGAACCACGTATATCTCGGTGTTCATTGTTTTTCTGGTTTCATTTTTCCGCATACACTGACCTTATATCCTCAACAAGTGGTATCGGAGCAAGGTTAAGTCCCGGAAGTCATCCCGGACAGAAACAGAGCATGTTTTGCTCTCGGGTCAGATTTTTTGACTTCAACGAAATCGAGTTTTGAATACATCAGAGTGTTCCTCATCATCATACGAGTCCGGTGGTACAAAAATCATCCAAATCGGAGCTCTGTAGAGGCCGTACGGGCCGCCTGAAATTTGCTGACACGTCTCCTGCCACATCATCGCCACGTCAACTGTCCAGTCCAGTCACTCGCCACGTGGAAGGTCAAACCGATTCCCAAGGTTTTCGACCCTTCCGGACGCAACCGTGCTATCGATTTTGCGAGATTCTGTTCCAAAATTTCGGTGTTGCTCGGTTTAGCTTGAAACCGAATCTTTTCTAATGGAAGCCTCTACATCAGAGTCATCAGGAGCTATGATGAAGTTGACACCGACAAATTATGCTTTGTGGAAACCTCGGATGGAGGATTTCTTGAATTGCAGAGATTTGGCGGATCCCTTGGAAAACCAGGGCAATAGACCAGATGACATAAAGGAGGCCGAGTGGACAAAGAAACACAAGAAGACGATTGGTCAAATTCGAAATTGGATTGACCACAGTGTGTTTCACCATGTTGCACAAGAGACGAATGCATATGAGCTCTGGAAAAAGCTCGAAAACATGTATCAAGCCAATATCGCTAGAAATAAAGCTCTCTTGGTTAGACGGCTTGTCAACTTGAAGTTGAAAAATGGTACTTCTGTAGCTGAGCACACCAATGAGTTTCAGAACTTGGTGAATCAACTTGTAGCTGTCAAGTTCATTCTTAAAGATGAAGATCAAGCCTTACTACTTCTCAGTTCCTTACCAGACAGTTGGGAGACACTGGTGGTCTCTCTCAGTAACTCTGCACCCGGAGGCAAACTCACTATGGAGATGGTCTCGGATGCATTATTCAACGAGGAGTCTCGGAGAAAGGAGTTGGGCATAGACCAGTCTCATGCCCTTGTTACTGAAAGCAGAGGACGACCTCAAGGTAGAGGCAGGAGTAGAGGTAGAAGTCAGAGCCGAGGACAGAACCAGGAGCATGGAAAGTCCAGTGACGGCAGGAGACAGCAAAAAGGTAAATACAAGTGTTACCATTGTGGCATTGAAGGCCACATCAAGAAGAATTGCCAGAAATTACAACGGGAGCAAGGTCAAACCTGCTCCGAGACAAAGAATGAAGGTGGCGAAACTCTGGTCACCATATCGGAGGATGTAGCAGTACTCTCTTGTAGTAAAGAGACATGTCTACATGCAGCAAGCCACGACCCTGAGTGGGTGGTCGATACTGCTGCATCTCACCACGCCACTCCTCAAAGAGATTTCTTCACTTCATACAGAGCCGATGACTTTGGTACAGTGAAGATAGGCAACGATAGTTTTGCCCAGATTGTGGCCATTGGTGATGTGCACATCAAGACTAATCTTGGGTGCACTATGGTGTTAAAGGACGTCCGACACGTGCCTGACCTCCGGTTCAATCTTATTGCTGTGAATGCTCTTGATAAACAGGGCTATCACAATCATTTCGGCAATGGCACATGGAAGTTGACGAAAGGTGCTTGGACTTATGCCAGAGGACATATTTGTGGCACATTGTATAGAACACAAGCCAAAGTATGTTCAGAAAGCATCAATGCTGTGGAGGAAGAGACTTCTCCAAATCTCTGGCACAAGAGACTCGGTCACATGGGAGAAAAGGGGTTGTCCACCCTGTCAAAGAAGACACTCATCAAAGTGTCTAAAGATATTCCGCTGAACCCATGTGATCATTGCTTATTCGGGAAGCAGCACAGAGTCTCATTCAATACATCTTCCACGAGAAGGTCAGAGTTGTTGAGTTTGGTACACTCTGATGTTTGTGGTCCCCTAGAAGAAGAATCTTTGGGAGGCAACAGATATTTCTTGACCTTTATTGACGATGCGTCAAGGAAGGTGTGGGTATATTTTCTCAGAACCAAGGATCAGGTTTTCGAGAATTTCAAGAATTTCCACGCTATGGTGGAAAGGGAGACCGAAAAGAAGCTGAAGTGCCTCCGGTCAGACAATGAAGGCGAGTACGTTTCTAGAGAATTTGAAGCATATTGTGCTGAAGGCGGTATTCGGCACGAGAAGACGGTCCCACATACCCCACAACATAATGGTGTAGCCGAAAGGATGAATCGGACCATTATGGAACGAGCAAGGTGCATGCTCAGTATGGCAAAGCTGCCAAAGTCATTCTGGGGTGAAGCAGTTCGTGTGGCTCGCTACTTAATCAACAGATCACCGTCAGCACCGTTGAATTTTGAAATTCCGGAGAAGGTGTGGTCTGGATGAAATATTTTTTACTCTCACTTGAGAGTATTTGGATGCAAAGCTTTTGCACATGTATCCAAAGAGCAGAGACAGAAGCTCGACAACAGATCCACTATTTGCATCTTCGTTGGTTATGGAGATGAAGAATTTGGATACAGATTGTGGGATCCAATTGCTAAGAAGGTTATCAGAAGCAGGGATGTTGTGTTTCATGAAAATGAAGTATTTGAGGACTTGGACAAATCTACCAAGTCCATTGTTCCCGGTGTTGCCAACACCATCCCAGATCCTACACTAGTGGCACCTGCAAATAATGATGAATTGCAGGAGGAAGATTTAGAAGAAGTAGATACCGAAGGTGTTGAGCAAAGGGAGCCACAACCCCCTCCACCAGAAACTGCAGAACCAGCACAACCTCCTCCAGTAGCTGTACCTCAGCCAAAAAGATCACAGAGAGGCCGTACCCTGATTCCGTCGAGGAGATATCCGGATTCAGACTATATTTTGCTTACTGATGAGGGGGAGCCAGAGAGTTTTCAGGAAGCTCACAATCATGCTGAAAGCAGTGAGTGGATGCAGGCTATGCAAAAAGAAATAAATTCTTTGCAGAAAAACCAGACTTACGTGTTGGTAAAACTTCCTAAAGGGAAGAAGGCACTGCAGAACAAATGGGTGTTCAAGCTGAAGAAAGATGGCAACGGAAAGCTTGTGAAGTACAAAGCTCGATTGGTCGTCAAAGGTTTTCAACAGATGAAATGAATTGACTTTGACGAGATTTTCTCACCGGTGGTAAAGATGACATCAATCTGAGTCATCCTTGGGCTAGTAGCAAGCATGAATTTGGAGCTTGAACAAATGGATGTGAAAATAGCTTTTCTCCATGGTGATTTGGAGGAAGAAATCTACATGGAGCATCCAGAAGGGTTTGAAGTCCCTAAGAAGAAGCACTTAGTCTGCAAACTGCAGAAAAGTCTCTACGGCCTTAAGCAGGCACCGAGACAGTGGTACAAGAAGTTTGACTCATTCATAATGGGTCATAGTTATAAGAGGACTGCCGCAGACCAGTGCGTTTATGTTCAAAAGTTCCCAGACGGTAACTTTGTGATATTGCTGCTATATGTTGATGACATGTTAATTGTTGGCCAGGACGGAGCCATGATTAACAGATTGAAAGCTCAGTTATCCCAGTTCTTCGACATGAAAGACTTAGGCCCAGCTCAGCAGATATTGGGCATGAAGATTGTTCGTGACAGGAAAGCCAAGAAATTGTGGCTGTCACAGGAAGCTTATGTTAAACGGGTGCTTGAAAGGTTTAACATGAAAAATGCAAAGCAGGTTACCACTCCGCTAGGTAATCATTTTCAGCTGAGCAAGAAATCTTGTCCTTCATCAGAGAAGGAGATTGAAGAGATTGAAGCAGTCCCTTACTCTTCAGCAGTCGGTAGTCTGATGTACGCAATGGTGTGTACAAGACCGGATATTGCTCACGCTGTTGGTGTTGTGAGCAGATTCCTTTCCAATCCAGGGAAAGAGCATTGGGAGGCTGTTAAATGGATTCTCAGGTACCTGAAGGGTACGTCAAAGCTATGCTTGTGCTTTGGGGGAGCAGATCCAGTTCTAGATGGCTATACTGATTCAGATATGGCTGGTGACCTTGACAGTAGAAAATCTACTTCAGGGTATGTTTTCACTTTTGCAGGGGGAGCTGTTTCATGGCAGTCAAAACTGCAGAAGTGTGTTGCTTTGTCTACAACAGAAGCAGAGTATATTGCTGCAGCGGAAGCTGGTAAAGAACTGTTGTGGCTAAAGCGGTTTCTCCAGGAACTGGGTATTATTCAGAAGGAATACAAGGTACATTGTGACAGTCAGAGTGCTCTAGACTTGAGCAAGAATTCCATGTACCATTCCCGCACAAAGCATATCGACATTCACTATCACTGGATACGTGAAGTGATTGAAGATGAATTGTTGAAGCTGGTGAAGATTCACATAGAAGAGAATCCAGCAGACATGTTGACAAAAGTTGTTACTTGTGAGAAGCTCGAGCTATGTCGGGACATAGCTGGGATGGACAGCAACTGAAGAGCGGCGATCTGTGTTCTCCTCCTAAGGGTATGAAGGGGGAGAATTGATGGGTTCATACCCATACAAGTCAAAGAAGCAGCAGCCACCAAGTCCACCATTCACCAACCCACCAGCCACCATACACCAACCCACCAGCCACCATGCACCAACCCACTAGCCGCCTAAGTGTTCTTTGTCAAAGTTGTACATGTAAGGTGTTTAATGCTTGTTTGTCTTGTTAGGGGCATTGTACCTCTATATATGAAGATATAGAGGTATGTGGAGAGGTGTGGATGAGAAAAAGAAAAGAGAGAAAAATACAGAGTGTATTTGTAGAGAGAGAATATGAACACATAGTGTTCGGCTGAGTTGAGTCGGAGTTCTGAGTGAGTGATTACCTCCTCCTCCTTCTCCTGTTGTAATATCTCTTGAAATAGTAGAGTGTTTCCCTCTCCTGTGGACGTAGGTCGTTAGTGACCGAACCACGTATATCTCGGTGTTCATTATTTTTCCGGTTTCGTTTTTCCGCATGACCTTATATCCTCAACAGATTTCACCAAAGAAAGATACAGGAGCCAGTTGAGAATTAATAAACCCAAGAAGGAGAAGAGCTAGATCTAGCTCACGAAAGTAGCTTTTTCTTTCACAACAGAGTTCTCTTTCTTCCATAGGGGAATTGATGAGGCGATCGCTGGAGCTTCACCAGACCCTAGCTATACAGCGAGTCTCTGCAACGTCTTTGAATCTCATCTCAAAAATTAGAAAATTAAATTAGGATTAATTAAAAGGTGGTATGTTAATTAGTAATATATTGATGGTTTAGATGGGTAATTTTGTCCAAAAATTTGTGAATGATTTACTGGTCCATGGACATAGTGGTATATAAAGTCCCCTTTTTTTATTTCAGAAAAAAAAATTTGAACAAAACTTGGAATATAATATGTTCTCTAGTATATGAATGAAATCTATCAAGTCAAAAACAAAATGAACATTCCTGGTTTAAGCATCTACTACTTTAATTAGATTCCCATGCAAATTGATTCTGTCTACATGATCATGAATAGGATGATGATCACTAATTATGATGGTGCATGGTTCGATCACTCCCTCTTATAGATTCCTTGAACCCCTTGAACGTAAAATTGAACCAGGATATGCCCAACTTTCTTATCTCCTACTAGTTTTTAGAGAGAAGATAAGAAACTTAAGGGAAGGAAGCCAACAACAAGAAGAAGAAGTTGAAGTTTGCTGTAGATTCAGCAATTTTCATTCATCCAAACCCTATATTATCACAGAGTTCGTACGACAGAATAACAACCATGCATAAACATATATATTAACCCAAAAAAGGCAACTTCTGTTTTTGCTCGTAGAATTTAAGAAAAGCAGACGAAAAAAAGAGAGAATGTAATAAAGTGGAAAGGTCCTTGTGAGCATAAATCTTTTGCGTGGAACCAAAGTAGCTGTTATATTATTCCCTAATCCTATATGAATAACTTTCTTTTCATTTCTTGCCTTGATCTTGTCATCTTTCTCATTGCTATAGTTCCCAAAATCACCAAGATGGGTGATGACATAGATCTTGACTGCGATTGTGCCCTTGGCGATGTCTGCTTTTGCGAGGATGATTGCAACTGTAACTGCTGCTGCTGCTGCTACGACTCTAAATCTGCTGACGACTCCCTGTTTGGTGCGTACTGATACAAATTTTCTCTCTTAATTTGGTTTTTTTTCTTAATTAATTTGTTCTACATCTGTTAATGATCCTATTTATATATTGTGTTTGAAACTGGAATAATAGGATCGGAATGTCTGCTGTCTTATTTGCATGAGTTGGGATAATAACCGAAACAGTTATCGTGAGAGACATTTCCATGATCCTTGTTGCTGGTGTTGTTGTTGTTGTCACGACGACGATCGTCGGAAGATGAAGGAATCAAGAAAGAAAGAATCAGATGCAAAGAAGGTGTCATCAGCTTTGGACTCTCATGTGATACCTAAACCACAAACAATGGCTCCTCCGATTCCTCAAAGGATTATGCCATTACATAATGAAAAATATTTCATGTACATGGATAGGAAGAATTGGTACCCCTACTAGTGTTTCTTCTTCTTCTTCTTCTTTGAATGGAAACCATGATTATTGATTAGTGTGTGTATGTAAAACCTAAAGAGAAGTGAGAGTTCTTTGTCATATGAATTTGGGTTTGTAGTTATTTTAGGGTTTTTTTTTTGCTTTTTTTTTTGTCTAATTGAATCAATAAAGAGATTTGATAAAATATAATAATGATAGATCGAATTTTATACATATTCATGGCATAAATACAGATAAATGACAGTGTTGTGGGGATGCAAAATAAAGGTAACAAGTGACGGTCTAATAGGTGTCCTTTTAATTATTTAATATTTTTAACAGGTTTATTTTTTTAATAGATTTTATACTTGGAAAATATTATATGGCCAATCCTAAACAACTCAGAATAATATATTACATTGTAAATTTAAAATGAAATATCATATTCCATTGTTAAATATTATATTTCATTATACATTTACAATAAAATATCATATTTCATTGTGAATTTTACAATAAAATACGATGTTATAATGTAATAAGATAACATGCGTTGTTTAGCCATTAATTTTTTATCACCACTGTTTGTACTTTTAAAATAACCTTAAAAAATAATAAGAGAGAGACCCAAATCAAATATATATTGAAATTTATCTTCTATCTTATTTGGTATTTAATAATTCTTTCAATTAACAAATTTTAAAATTAAAGGTATAATAGTACTGTACAGTAATACTTCTTTCAATTAAGAACAATTAAAAAATAAAATATAATAATCTGGTCGTATCCAATTTCCTCAATCATTGAAATTTATACTTTAACCTCCGTTTGAAATTCCGTATAGAATTGATGGATAATTTAATCATATTCATTGTTCGGAAAAATAACTTCAGCCGGGCCACTGCAGCCCCCTACCCAAATCAAAAGCTTCACAAGGCAACAGGGCACTCCACACATTTCAAGCAATCCTGCATTTCCGGAAAATATGGTGGACATCCTCCATCAACCCACCACACCCAAGACAACTACAACAATCACTAACATGACGGTTTTTGAAGATTTGCGAGGGTCGGAAGACTATTAGAAATAGCCGTCCATGACAAGTGTCTAATTTTTGTGGGAACAGCAATCTCCCACATTTCATGCCAAAGGAAAACCCAATCCTCCCTCCGAAGACAATGGATTATCATGAAATATATAAGTATGAAATATATGGACTTATCTCTTATGAGTACCTAAGCTTTTGAAGTGTAAGATATTTTTTAAAAAACTTGAAAAAATTATGTTCATGTTTAATCGATTTTACGAATCAATTGATATATTTACAATCTCTGATTTTCTCGATTATTTCTGCATTCATTGGCATTCTGTTTCTCTCTCTTCCTTGAATGCATATTTCTTCTACATTTCTTCGAAGAAAATCACACAATGTGAGACAGCGACGACGATATCCGCATCGACTACAATCCAAATACCTTATGTTCGGTAGTGTATCTTTTTCGCTAATTATCTCTGCGTTCTCTTCCATCGACTTCACAAAAATATTTTTAGTACCCGAGAGTCCCTTGTTCTGCAACATATATTTGTTTCTTTAATTTGCTAATTTGTGCAGTCAGGTTGGGAATTCTCTTGTCAAATGCATTGAGAGAGGATACAGATTCTTATTGTTGTTGCTGTGATTATGATGGTGACGATAATAATTCAAGAAAAGAGAACAAGAGTAGCGGGTGTTCTTCCCCCCTTCTTCCTACTCTTCTGATGATGATATTCCAAGACAACAAGAAGATGAGACGCAGAAAGCAAAGTTTGAAATCAAGAGGAATAAGAAGAAAAAATGCCACTATTGCGGCAAGAAGAATCCACGGAACCAGAAATGCTCAAACTGTCACCGGTTGCCACCCAAGCCATCATCTTCAGAACAAGGAATTCCTTCAATGGTAGCTCCTGTTACACAACAAATCCCGCCCTCAGAGAAAGGGGAGAAACATAATAATAAAGAGTAATTTTTAAGTTCCTACAACAATGTCATCAACGCCAGAACTACACGCTCTGATCCCAAAGGAGAACCGCACAAATCCAACGACAAGCTCGATGTTTCCAACAAATTTTGAGCAGTTAGTCTCCATGTTATTGTAACTGTGAAACTCCCTCAACTGTTTAGCAGAAAGGTAAGATAACAACGTAGATTTCAACATTCAGACAAAATAAACGATGATATTGGTCACGCAGGCACATATACTAGACCACTTTATGAATTCCATTGCAAAATTTTCACACTATGTAGCACTGACACATCATGAAGAGAAAATAGTGAAATAAACGAGTGGAGTACAACATGCTGCAAAAAGAATCAGCTCAACCAAGAAATTGTTCCGAGATCTCCTGATGTTGGACTAGTACCCAAAAAATTTCTGAAATGCTCCCCTCAACTAAAAGAGCAATCAATCTAAATTTGGGTGCAAAGGCATGTTAGCAACCAACAACAACGAAAAAATAAAACCTACAAGCACAATGAACACAGTTTATACATATTTGCGGAAGGAATGCTTTCAAATTGGGCCGGGAAATAAAATACCAAAGCCAAAGAGCACATTCACCTCCACACGACTCAGGATGATTCTCTTGGAGAGCTCCTATCTCACTTGGTATATTTGAGAGCCACAGCTTGACTATGTGATCTACCACTTTCCATGTACTTTGCCTAACGCACAAACTTCGTATCTCATTCAGATTGCGAGGTCCTTAAACGCTTCCAATTTCCCATTTGATGCAACTGAAGAATTTTGATCACTTTCAAGATCCTCTGCACTGTTTCCAGGGTTCATGAATGCTTGGTTGTACACTGAGTTGGAGACGGCAGAGCTCAGCTTGCCCTCGAAGTAGGTTGAGTAAGGGAAGTACTCAGCGCAACGCGTTTTCCACCCTAAAGGAAAATAACTTAAAACATATCGCTAATGATGAACTAAAGCATTTTTCACCAAATTTAGGCCCAATTAACAATAGATAACACAAAATTCCCAATTTTCTCAATGTGGAGAATAGAGGTGAGGGTTTTGATGTGGTATTTGCCAGCTTTAAAGGAGGACAAAGCCAGCATTAAGCACTCACTTTTGCGTAACTATTTTATAAGAAAAATATCAGTGATAAATTTTAGAACTTACTTAAGGCAGCATCATCATCGAGAAAAACTGTTCCTAGTAATTTGTGGACAGCAATGCAGTCTTTGAGTCTCCATTCCCTGACTGATCCAAGTGCCATATCCCTAATAAAAACACGCAAAACTGCAATAGTCAATATCTGAGGAAGGATAGAGCAAAGAAAATGCAACAAAGCAGTGTAACAGCAAAAATGTTACCCAGGCACCAGGTTATTGGTTGAATTTTCAATTAATTTAACAGCCTCAGATTTCTTCTCAGGTTCCAGAACATAAAGCATTTCGGCAACTGCAGCTCTATGCATCAGAGAGTCTGCAGAGTCAAAAAAATAAACCAGTATGACAAAGTTTTTCATGTGTAAAAGTCAATACACACTGCATGAGGTCGGTAATACCGTCATGCTTATCAAGGAAAAACTTATTCGCCTCGCTTGGAGATCTCTCATGTAATTGACTATTACAACAGCAAAGAGAGGCATTAGAATTCAATTTCAAATGAACTATCGAAAATGTACAAGCACACAAAAAATTGGCAATTTCTAAGAGAACCTGATAGCTGTCCGCTCAGCTTCCAAGACATTCCAAATAAGCTTTTCAGCATCAGTCACTGGAGCGGCCATCAATCCCACTTTATGGAAGAATTTAATCTGCATTACATGATATTAAAAATAATCACAAACTTTAGGACTACAAATCAGTATTGCAATTTGCAAGCCTATCAAAACTAATTATATCTAAATGTGACCCCGTAGACATTGAAAAAGAGTGATACAACTTCAGAATAAGTTCCAAAGTTGGATAATTTATTCCGTGAAATAAGGTACATACCAAGCAGCAGTGTGAATCCGGATTCTCAGGATCCAATCTCAGCAGTTGCTTTACAGCCTACAGACAAAAGTAGAACTTAAAAAAATAACCTCTTGAATTCAAGAATATATAATAATGAAGATGCACTTTTAAGTGTACTACCTTGTCAGAAAATATACAAATGACAAAGCATGACAAGTGTGTTTATTTATTTTTTTATGAAAAATTAAATTGATTTTAACTATATAGCAGATTGGGATTCGAACCTCTATTCACAGAGGTGAACGATAACCACTTAGCCACTAGGCCACATAAATGATAAAAAAACCACTGAAAAATAACAACTCGACTTCAAGTATATTAATGATGTGCACAAGTGTCTGTATGTAGACTGTAGATTATCCCCACCCTAATTGTTATTCAAATGTCTGATTCCTTTAACATTTTACAAGCACCAACTGTTTACATTGCGGAATAGAAAATTACCTGCAATGCAAGCAGAGTTTTCTGCTTTCTCATGTTTACTTCAAAAGAAAGCAAGTGTGTCACCAAAGAATCTGGTGAGTTCTTCTGAAGCAGTTTCAAGTATTTTGTAGCTTCTGATAAGGGATCCTCAACCTGAATAAATTTAGAATGTTGGATACAGGATTGGAAATTCACAACTCAGTTGGGAAACTTTGTTGAATGACCTCAAAAGGCCAAAAAGGCGGCCCGCTTTTAGAAATCCTGAAACTAATAAGATCTAGAACTAACCTGCAACAACTTTTCGCCATGTGGATCTGGGTCGACAGGCTTGACATTCCGCTTTCCAGACTTCGATACACCACTAGCAGAAGATTCTTCATTTTTTACCTCTGCCTCCTAAATAGATGGAAAAACTTTAGAATGAAAGTCATTGGGAAAAAAATACCCCCCAAAAAAAGTGAGCCATAGAAGGTTAAGTACTTTCTTTGCGCGGGCCTCCGCCTTTTTCTGTTTTTGCCTCATCTTCTTTTTCTGCGAAGGAAGCAATTTTGACATTTCATCATCTTCTTCAGCTGCGGATTTGGAAGGAGAATCATACAACTTTATATAACATCTGCACCTCAAAATCGAAAAAAAAGGTAAATATAAACCCAAGAAAATCAGAAAAACATCAAGAAATTCAATTGCAACCACAAAATACGTAGGAAACACCAGCAAAGAACTACATCAGCAATGACAAACTGAAAATAAAAAACAAAAGTGATACAAAAAGGCAAGTCATGCCGAGGATATGAGCTGCATGTTACCACTATGTGCCTAATTTTCTCCATGTAAATGGTTTTCAATCACTCAAAGAAAACTATAAGAAAACCACACAGATACCAAACAGTCCATCACAATACTTGGAAAAATGAAAAGGATAAAAATACGACAGCGATTACAAAATGATGCAACTGTTAAAGATGTCTCAAAGATTGTGAAATTAAGGTTTCCAAGGAAAAAGTCCAATTCAGTAAGAAATGAAAAAGGCAGGCTAGTTAAATCCACAGTAATCTTCTATTTTTTTTGTGGAAAAAACATTTTGTAACACTTGGCAACTGAAGTTAAACATCCACAGTACGAATCACAAATGTCATAAGCAAAAGGATGAGGGCAAAGTGAAGTAATGAATGAAAACTATTTGTCCCCTTGTAACCAAGTTAAAAGATAAAAGCTCTCGTGGAGAGGCAATGACATCTGTTGAGGGTCTGACATTGGCTTGTGCTCTATTGTCGAATATATAAATGGTGCCCCTCTCCCTCATTTACAAGGCCAATTAAGGGAGGTGTATGGGATTTCTTATCATGGTATCGGGGCAGGCCCAGTTGTCGTTCATGTTGGGTCCTCGCATGTTTGACTGTTGGGTAGAACAACCTATGTTAGGCCATCGGATGCCCAACCTGCCCCTAAGGGAGTGTTAAGACTCAAGAGTACCACATCAGTTTGTTTGGGCTCTAATGTCCACTTATTTAAGTTGAGGTGTATGGGCTTTCTTAACAGCATCTAACATTTCCAGTTTCTCTAAAGCCAAAAAGAAAACCAGGTAAAAAAAATCCTACCAAAAAAAGCCATTCATATTCCAACAAATGCCTTACCTGACAGCCCCAGCTGCCGCTTTGTGAAAATATGCATGTGAATGCAACCGATCCTGGAATTTGAGCATTTCAACATAAGAACGCAGAGTCATTTTTCTCAAGCAATAGGAATGGAAGTCAAACTGATCCTCAGTAATATCAGCATAGTGCTTCTCCACAGCTAAAAATTTCTTCAATGCTCGTCCAAGATCACCTCGGCGAAAGTAACTCTCACCAGAACCAAGTTCATACCTTCCACAGAGCAAATAATGGAGAACCAGTATGTCAGGACTAGAGGGTCTATTCAACACACAATGAGAACCCCCCGCGCCCAAAAAAATAAAAAAGGAACATACCACATGCACTGCATGTCATGAAGATTGTTGTGCTGATCCCCGTCCTTGGTAAATAACACAGCAGTTTTTTCTGCCAAAGCCGCCTTCAAACAAAAACAAGTGCAAAAAATATCAGGAAAAACTTAGGAGACACAGTTAAGAATAACCAACAAATACTAAAACAAGATAAAGCTTCAAGACCTTATCAGCCTGCAGCATGCGCTTTACACATTCGCTATTTATGTAGCGGTCAGCTAGATCCATACACCTAGCTTCATCTGCCAATGCAGCAGCAGCAGGCAAGTCCCCAGCATGTTTCAATATCCGACTCTGACACCAAAAAATGCTATATCACCACACTAGAAGCAATCACATTCAGAGTGCAAACAATCACTCCACAAATATTATAGGGACAGAAACATGCAAAGTGACACTATATATAAAAAAATGAGCGTTTAGATGACCCATTGAAACACATCCTCCCCCAAAACAACCCATTGACATATAGCAACAAGAGCAGCAAAACACTAGTCATTGATAATTGACCTAACTAATATGATAGCTTGTGACCAGAAATCAGCAACCACGCAATCGAACAAAACTTAAACAGACTTGTTCATTTCAGGATATACTGGAATTGTGAGTTAAAAGGTCCACTCTCTCGTGGCTCCTAAGAAGAGGGGACCAAGTACGGCTGATTCGCCAGCAATGAACTGAAATATATATATTTCAAAACACAAGATAATTGTATAAATTAATATCTTACTATAAACTTTAAACCAATATTTCTCAATCATTTTTGTTTAGATTTCTGAAATTCAATGAATTTTTAACGATTCTGCAACTATACAATACATCTACCTTTTGATCAACAAGCCAGTAATTTATTACTAAGATTTTCTATTTACTTTTCTACTCTTAGTAAAACTTCCTCCTCTGCATATCACAACTATTCACAATTAAAATACTATGCACCCAGGCTCTAGCCTCTAAGATCTTTGCACATGAGTGAGCATGTTTAATAATATACTGCCTTGAAGCAGATAGCAGCATTCAACAATAAATAAAGATGAAATGCAGCCAAGTTTCTTTCCAGTGAGGAAAATAGGAGGAAACCTAAAGTATGCACAATTGCACATATCTTTCAGAAGTGGTCACAATTCCATACTCCAACCTAGGCAAGCATTTAAACAGGAACTATAGAAATTACATAACAAAGCAATACAAGATTTAGGATCATCTAACTCCTTCAGTAGTCAGTACAATATGCTGAGACTTACTACAAATTTCTATCACACAAAAAAAAGAAAGAATTGGAAAGCATACATACAGACAAGCAAGTAGCTAGACAGGAGATTTGATAAAAACCTTAGCCGAATACAAATCAATTACTGTTGGCGTGTGCTCCATAGCCTCATTAATTTTAGAGAGAGCAATGTCATATTGGCCTCGTTTGTCATAATTCTGCATTTTAACATAGTTTGTGAGCAAATTCTAAGAAAGGAACAGATTAACGAAAAAAGGATGCAAACATAAACATATTATCCAATGGGTAGCAGTTAACCTGTGCCAAGAAAAATAAAGTCCACAAATGTGTTGAAGGGGGCTCTTTTTCTTCTCTGCACTCATAAGCAAAGTAAAAAATTTCAAAATGATTAATGATTATCAGTTTATAACCAACAGAGATGACTCACCATTAATCTGCATGTCATTTCTTATGAAATCATTAGACTCAAGTGCTATAAATTGATATGAACTCAAAACATTAGTGACAAATTCTAGGTCCGTAATTGTACACAAAAAAAGGGCGCATATTGGATGACAACCCAACAACATTATTGATAGTACTTACGCAAGTCAGTATCAAAACATCAGAAAATAAAATTATAGACAAAATAATCAAAACATAGAGCCTTGCTACACTTAAAATTGGATTAAAAGGCGATGCTTTGGTATTTGGCTCCTTATTTTCCTCATTTCTAGTAAATTAAACAGCACCTTATTTGGCAAGGACAATCCTACTTGAACATGAATGAGGAAAACCATCATACAGAGGCATACAAAGAAAGAATGTCAAACACAAGAAAAAACCGGAGGTTTTATCTAGGGGATTTTCCTGGCAAAGCAGCAAGTCTTTCTTTTTTGCCTTTTCTCTGTCTTTTTTGTCCTTTTTTAGGCACACATCTTTGCACCTAGTTTGTGCTTGTGTAACTGGTTGTCAGGAATGGAGCAGACCATTATGAGGAACCATACTCACCTCATCATGACATCAAAACTCGGGGTAGGATAGCACCAGAACCATTGTTTTAGGGATTTTTGATATTAAGATGTCAAGTGTCATAATTTCTGTTATTCAAAGCATACACACAGCACAAGGCAGTTATGCACCTTCAACAACTAGCAAATACCATATGTTTACTAAAAGATCTTACTAACATTAAACAAGAGCCAAAATCATATGTTACCTTCCGGGGAATCTCCCAGTCGTCCTAACTGAATCCTCCAACTCAAGAACCAGATTTTCCAGAATATCTGCCTGCATAGAATCCACCAATGCGAAAATTTTAATAGAACAAAAACATACATTTCACCTAGTCTACCAAATATTTTCGAACTTCATTGGTAGGTCTCCTAATTAATAAATTTATGAAAACTAACCTTGCCAAGTTGATTGTACAAAGGAGAAAGATCCGAAAATAAAGAAGGTACTCCCTGGAAACCCAAGAAGGACAAAATTATATCCATCCCCAAAAATAAGAAAACCAGTAGCATCAATGAAACTAAAATTACCTTTGTAAGGAGAGGCCGAATATAATCATCTGCTGCTTCTCGAAACTTGTTACCTTGGAGAAAATCCAGTGGTATTCTCTATAAAATAAAAAATCACGTTAACTAAACCATCCACGTCCAATTTAAATCTTTACAGTTCAATACACAGCATCTGAAACTAAGCTCCTGATCCAGGTGACAACAGCAATGACACCATTGGGCACAATCAACATAATGATAAGAAAATAGGAAAACAGGCTATATCTTCATGTCAAGCTCCCCAAATTGTCAAAAGGTTATGCTTTCTCATATATGGTATACTATAAGAATATAAAACAAGAATAAAACTCGCACTGGAGATATATATATATATATACACACACACACACTCATGGTCACAAATGCATCTGGCCAACAACAGAAATATGATAAACTTTAAGGCAAATTGATTTCACTTCCACATTGTTACAAGCTGATCATAAGATTTCTAACATTAATATGCATCGAAGACAGGGCACCAAACCCAGCAAAATAAACAAGTAAGCCACCTTAACAGCTGCTGACCAAGTATATTGCTGAGCAAGTGATTTGTATAAGTCGTCTAACTGATCAATTTCCTCTGTAGAATAGCCACCCTCTTCTGAATACAATCCAAGGCATTTCTGCAGTCCTTCATAGTATCTAAACAGTAGGAAATGTTTGTTACAATTAAAATACAAAATATCAAGGATCCATCCCACATAAAATCTTGCACACAGAAACCTAAATGGAAACTCAGTAATTATACTATTGCCTACGAAAACTAATGGCCATATTATAATAATGGAAGAATGTCAACTGTGCAATAAAAAATTGAAATCAAGGGGAATAGTATTAAAAAAATAAGCAGAAAAGAAAAACATTTTGGTCTGACAACAAGAGGCCAAAAACAACACCACTCCAGGGAAAGATGAAATAAATACTAGATAATTATGTTAAACCAAAGAAAATTATAATAAATGGCATACTGCCATACAAGGACGCAGAAAGGCTAGAAGAACGAAGAGTGATATGGAAGCCACAATTTTATTATATTCACCCAACACAGCCAAATGGCTAGAGATTATGAATCTCACTTCTTGTTCTCTATTCCTCCGAAAGTATTAAGCAACATATTTTTGAAGCCATCTCAAATGCCCAAAAAAATTCAATGGTCTTTCCTATACCACTAAAAACTACAAATATACGAATGACTATGCCCTCCTGAGAGTATAATGATATAATCACTTCTTTGATTTGTGTTGTTAGAAGATTAATCTTGCTCTAGGTTTATATCAAGTCAAAAAAGGGAAAGCAATAAAACCAACCACATAATTTCTGTCTACCTAGGATAGATTATACATCTAACATATATGTCTCCATGAAGATTGTGTTTTCAGCAATCTGATAAACAAAAAAAACGAGGCAACTAATGACACGAATATGTCCAAACTGTGCCACTGTTAACAAAACAGACATTCAAATGATGTATCATAAGTAAGAGAGAGACGCTTAAATATTTAGACTAGCAATCCTTACCTCCAAAGAGTAGAAGAGTAAAATGTAACAAATGGCATAACAGACATGAGAAAAGACATGAAGAGAGGGAGAGGAGGGCGAATTGTGAAATGCTTATCAACAACTCCAATCATTTATCTAGAATGGAGGTTCCAAATAATCTGAATGACAAATAATAAGGGTAAGAAAATTACCTATAATTGTCAGGATTCATGGAAAGTAATTGCCTATACAATTTGGCACCTTCTTCTAGGTGACCAAGCTTCATTAACAGAGAAACTTCTTGCTCTTTGTAAGTTAATTTATCAACCTACGTTTAGTCGTTTACATCAGCAAAAGCAAAATTCAGTCAATGGTATTTCGTGTTGAAATTTTCAAAAGATTTCACTGAGCAACCAAACTCACGATTTTTGGCTCTTTCTTGTGCAACTCCTCCAGCGCTTTTTCAAGAGAGCCACATTCATCTAGTAGAGAAACCTGGTGACAAGTTCATAAGCATGTGAAAATTAAAAATCCCCCAAGAGATCAAAATAATTTAAGCATCAGTTTTATAAATTTATAGCAAAACTCATAAGCACCAACAGCTCATATGGTTATGCCGGACAATTGGAAAAGAAAAAAAAATTGTGCAGAGAACTCTAGATCACTTGAATAATTTTAGAACATAAAATGCAATGATTCCGTGATGATCAACGATGCAGTTCCCAAATTGTTAGTCAAATATTATGACAGAATATGCATGATATAATGTTTTTCACATGAATGAGAGTAGATTGATAGCCATAAGATATTATAAATTAGTACTATGTACTATAATCTAAAAGAAGTAGGACACAAATAGGTACTCCAATAACATTACTAAAACAAACATAGTGGACAATTTTAGTGCTTCGAGTCACCATCCATAGCAGTATAAACAACAAGCTATCAGGCCGAAGTGAATATTTTTTTTGCCACACGTCAAAAGAAACATCACATCTATTCCTGTCAGGTCAATAGCTATGCCTCTTTGCAATGGAAAAACAACTCCAGGAGAAGTGAGGAGAGGAAAGCTTTTCTTTTTCTCTGAAAAAAGCAAAAGGGTTCAACCGAGAGGATAACACAATGCATGCCCAGGGTGAAAGTATGAAACTGCAGAAAATCTGACACTGCTGCCATGTCCAACACCCTCAGCTATCACTTTTCTCAAAAAGTACTTCACAGTTCACGTACCTCCTCGAGGCACTATAATAGGGTAGATCCCCTTGGTGACCCTTATAAAATAACATCTCTTTACATTAAAAAAAATACCGAAGAAAAAAACCTATAAAGATCAGATCGCATCGCATCACAGCTTATAAATTTATGCACAAAGCAAAAAATGACATTTTGAACTTGTAATTGTAAAAATGACATTTTGGACTCGTAATTGCAAAACAACATTTTTGAGTAATTGCAAAAATGGTAGGCGAACATGTGACATAGTGGTAGAGTTGCAGGGGTGAAAACTAGCGGTCACTAGTTTAATTCCTATAAACAGCCTCTCCATATAGTATGTGTGGGTATAGCCTGAGTACATCATGTACTTTTCCAACCTAGCACATTGCGAAAGTCTTGTACTTGAGAGTTGTTTACCTTTTAATTGTAAGCCAAGTAAAAAAACATTAATGATACAGCCAACAATAGACATAGGTCGGCAATGCTAAATCCCGCCATTTGTTTCCCTAAACCTAAATGCTAAAAGCCTCTTTTGCAGTAATCATCCCACTTACACATCAGCAACACCAACACGTGATAACTCTTGAATGAAGTGTCTAATCTCAAGGGAAAAAAGAGTAGCTGAGGTAGCAGGCTGGGACTATTATGGCTGAAAATTGAACCAGATAACAGCGATTGCTTCAGATTACATACCCAAGGTGAAATTCAAAAACAATAATAACAACATGATGAGCAACATTAATTATTTTTTATCTTTCTGCAGGAGAAGACATAAAAGTCTAAAGAAAATAATAAAACCAGAGCCAAGAATTGTTACAAACTTACAAACAACTGCGCATTTAATAAGCCAATGAAAATACCTTATATAAAAGCATTTCTCCATGTTCACATCGTTCATTGTCCGGAGGATAATCATCTTCAAGTGTGCCCTCATATGCTTCTAGAATATCAACTGCTTTCGAAGCACTGGAAAAAGGAAGAATTTAAAATTTAATTGATAAAATTGATAAACTGGTAGATGTGTGAGAACTTACAGGTGATTATAACATGAAACAATTTAATCTAATCAAATGTTCACTCCTAGTATTAATCTTTGTTTACATATGTTAAAAGACAACCAAAAATGAAGGTGTATCCTCGATGCACAAAACCAGAACGCTCCAAAAATATGTCCCTACAACACCAAAGAAAAATCCATGTACTAGCAAGAGAACCTAGACCTTTGTGAAACAGTGACACAGCCAAGTAAAATTCTGGAAAAGCACGACTCTCTATTACAGATGTTCCGCAATAAATGGCCTACCATTTCTTTCCAGCTATGACAAGGAAAAAGGCAACCACTCATGCAATATGCATATTGTTTTCCTTAAACAAGACACTGAAAATAGTCAATATAAAGGTAATGCATTTACGACAGTGGTCAATAATGATGACCGGATCAATGTTAAGTTGTTAACTACATCGCACCTCCAACAAGTTAGCAAATTGCAAAAGTATGATTTGGATCATGCAATAAACTCGAAGAAACACACAAGAACATTTGCTAAATGCAATAAACAAAAAAAAATCCTATAGCAGAAATAAGTTCTGCAAGCATCTCCAATCAACTCAAAGTTTCACAGAACAAATTATTATCACAACAGGAAAAGAACCAAATAAAATTTGATTTGCATTAAGAAAAAGAACAGAACAGCATTTTAGACCCAATTGTTTACAGAGATTAATGTTCAATCGCTCAATTAATTTATGCACATACAGGTTTTACACAATCTTAAAAATAAACTTATATAGCATCTCATAAAGTTAACAAACTACAGAGTTGACATATCAGCTAACTGATTCGGGTACTAGTAATTTTATCCGAAACACACACAAACTTCACATAAGAACCATGACCAATAAATAATTGTTGAAAACATAGTTCGTCAAAACTCTAAATTAAACCATACTGTGAATTCAGATGATGGGCAACAGCAAAGCCGATCCAATTCATGCGATGATTTGGCTTCAGAGTCAGCAGTTGCTGTCTAGTCTCAACAAAGCCTGTCAAATCCCGCATTTGTGCCTGTAACATAAATGCTTATGGGACAACATTAGACGAAATAAAGTTTAGGCTTCCACAGAATATTTCTTGTCCGAGCAACTAATAGAAGCTGCATCATAGAGAATCCAAGATTTTAAGCTACTGGGGTTTCCAATTAGTTTGGGAGATAGTTTATGCTTTTGAAATCCAGAAATTCAAGTTTTAATAACTATAAATCAGATAGAGAACTGATTATATTTGCTGTAATTGTAAGAGAATTAAAAATGAATAAGGCAGGCAGGTTTCCAGGCATCAAAATTGGGAAATTAATTTACAAGCATTACATTGAGGATTAGCATCACAGCAAGGACAGATTTCATCACACTGTCCAACGCTGCCAGGAAAATCTCTCAGCATGGTTCATGCATTACAAATGACTTAACTGTTACAACATCGAATTGAGAACTCCTGAATCTCAGTTTAGTTCAGTTATTTGAAAGTTGCATACAGTATATATGGAATGAGCAACAAAAAATGAAGATTGTGCTACATGATCAATCCTGTGAATATTCCGTATTTTCATGCCGTCAAAAGTAAGCAGGAATCATATTGAAGTCATCAAATCAAAAAAATATTTTCATCCATTAAATCTTTCCATTGAATTCTCTCAAGTCTCAGATGCAGAATTGCAAACAGATAATTTAGTTATTTGCAAGATCCATATAACCATCAATCTCAAATAACACTACACATATTAATATATTATCACAGTATCACCATCTCAAGTCAGCTCAGCAATAAATGATCTAATATAAAAACAGTTCCCTAATTAATACAAGAAGTACCACACATAGGAACAATAATGCATACCTGCAACAGTGACAAGTCTCGTAGAATTTCAATGTTGTCCGGGTCTATTCTCAATGCATTTCTATAGCATTTGATTGCCTCTCTATATTCCCGGTCTGATCGATAAAGGAGACCATAGACATGCCAGCAGACGTGACTTTTGAGGTCATTCTGGATTAAGTCAAAAAATAGTACGGAACTTAGTGGAGGCAAAAAGAAGGAAAGAAAGAGAGAAGAAAATAACAGTTAAAATGCAGCAATGAGAAGAGAACACCCTAACCTTTAAACCTAGCCGGACAAGCTCATATGCCTCAGATTTACGATCCATGCAATTTAAAGTCAACCCCTTCATTGATAAAGTTTCTGGTAACCAGAAGGGATAAAAAGAGCATTACTAATATATCAGAAAATCACAGTAATGGGTTCCACAAATAATTAACACAATGCAAAAGTTGAAAGATGAACGTGAACTTTTTATATCATTTGGTGTTCATGCGCTATAAAGAAGGGTTTCAAGTAAGAATATTATAGGAATTGATGGAAGCTGGGATCTGGGGAGTGCACCAGCCAGCAACCCAAGATCGCTTGTTCTGCGAGTCATGTGGTCGTAGGGGATTCATGATTCCCAAAAACATATATGAATAACTAAAGAACAAACAAACAAACAAACATATATGAATAACTTCAGAACAAACAAACAACACATAAAACTACATCATGGCCTAACCTTGTTGAAGCTACATAAGAGCTCTGACTCCTGTTACAGGGCCAGATTCACCCACAGGCCACAATGCACAGAAGTGTCCCAATATGAGAGTAAATGCACGGATAAAACAGAAGGAAAAGATGGGTGGTGGTCGGGGGGGTTGTTGATCGTACAAAATCACTCTCTCTCTCCATATATATATATATCAGATTTTGCCACATCATCTCTATATAGTCATATCACCTATGATCATAGTCTAGGCTCAGCTTACCTAAATTAAATATAAAAAAAAAACCGAAGGCTTAATCGCACTGCTTAATAGCATATTCGAGAGAAGGTTTAGATTATTGGGATCCTCGCAGTTAGTATCATTCCTACATCATATGTCGTCCACCTTCTTCAGCAACTACATCCTATGCACCAGAAATCATTTTCATTGTTTTGCAATGCATCATCATCATTGTTATCATCAAAGCCTTCATTCCAAATAATCTGAAGTGGATACAGGGACAATTATTTGGAGTTCAACATGGGGATTTCTTTCACCATTCACTTGAAAATTGAAATGCTCCATTCAAACTCCAGAAATAAAGAAAAAAAAAGCATCACAGCATATGACAATAAACAAAGGCACAATGTTCCACAGACAACCAAAACAATAACTTAAAAACATTAAAAATATATATATATATAATAATCGTGCAACCAATATTAAGGAAGTATGCAAGGACGATATCAGATTGCATTAACTTATATCCCTTCATTTGAACTTATGACATCATCGCATCATATGAAAACGTTCATGTCACTTTGGTATCATTGAGAGTTCCATTTAAGCCATAGAAATCAATTGCCAACTTTAAGCAGGCAGCTGTATGTCTAGGGGGAAAAATATTATATGCTCACTTGTCCAGTAAAAATAAGCATAAGCAGCCGCTTTCCCCAACTAAATGAAAGATCTGCTTAAAAATTTACTTCTAAACGTAAATTTGATTGGCAAGTATCTCACTGCCTAGCTTTCTATCTTTCATGAGAACACTCATATGTGTTTTACTCAAGGGTAATTATTAAAGTGCTTACAACAAACTTTTTTCCCATTTGGTGATACAAGAATAACTCGTGAAATTATGTGTTAAAAGCATGCAATATTAAACATGAAAAGTGGCAAATGAATAAATCATTTTCAATTGCTCTGTTGCTCAGGAAATTAGAAAATCTAATTTAATATTGAAAATGAAGCAAAATTACCTCCATGTTCTGGAAACCTTTTCAGTATAGCATCGGCTGCTTTGAGTCCCTTCTTATATTGTTTAGTTTCATATGATTTCTGCAACAATTAACACGTAAAATAATCATGTTTCGATCAATGATCAAACATGGCCTCTAAGTTAAATGCCAGCAGACAATATGAAATAAAAAGAACAAATATTAGATGCAGACATGCATCACAGCCTGGAATCAAGGAAAATGGTAGCTCTACAATAGTCTCAGGAACTGAGCAAAAATGCTCGACAAGAAAATATTGTATTGGATTGTACCCTTATCTATCATGGATAGCAATCAATAAGATTGGTGTACCAAGCTAGGCTCAAAGTTTGAAGTAAAATCGACTGAGTGAAACTTTCAACCTAACAAATTTGAAGGTTACTCTCCATAAAATTGTCCCAGTAAACTCAACCTCAAGTAAATAGGCGTGTATCCAATGAAATGCACATACAATGTAATCGATATTAGAGTTATCACATTTCTCTATCTTTTTCTTTTAATTGCAAGAGAGGTTATAAAAAGGGGCGTTAAGTACAGAGTACAGTGAATAATACAAAATACAAATAACAGTAGAGAACTTAGTATTTCTAGACAACCAAAGCAACTTGATCATAGAGAAACTGTCATCCTTGAATGCATCCAATTATGTTTTCTTTCCCATTGAAGAATACGTTGTTTTCTCAATGTATTTCAAACTGCCAACAGCTGACGAGAAAAAAATGCAACAAAAGGAACTAAAACTAACCAATAGAAACCTCAATATCCCCTCCATACTAAACCCAGAATTTCAAACCTTTTTCAACCCCAAAAAAAAAAATTAGCAAATTTAACCACTCATACACGCTCCTATCGGGGTACTGTAAGTTAAAAGGTTTCAAAATTCGTGCACGTTTACTATCAAGTATTAACAACGGTATAAACATCGATACATAAACAGAATCCAATTAAATCAAAGAAAGAATTAGGTTAATACGAGCAAGAACTGAACTGCGATTAGTAGGATTGCAAACACTCGTCCACAAACATACATATATGCGTACAGAAAGAAAGATAGAGAGAGAGCCAGAGTGCTTACGACGATAAGCTTGAAGAGACCGGCCTCTTTGGGAGGCAGAGAAGCCCCCATTGTTGCAGAGAGATTGGGTAAGTGTTGAGGGTTTTAGAGATAGAGAATGAGATTCAGAGAGCGGAGAGAGAGAGAGAGAGATGGTGATCGGGGTTTCTCGAGCCTTTATGTAAGAGGGGGCTGCGGTGACCAGAGGAGAGAAGGTCTTGGTGGTGGCGTTTATCTGCTGCAACCCTACTGAGAACACTACAAGGGAACCCAATAGCAAAAATAAATAAATAAAGCAAAAGCTGAGACCATATTCAGGAGTTTCTACTTTCTTTATTTTTCACAAGACACATATAATTCTAACAATTCATACTTTTGCCATTGAAGTTTATTTATTCTCACAAATGTCCTAAAGTGCAATTTTCAGCCCTCCCACCCCAAAATTTCAATTCAGTCACTGAAGATTAGATGACTTCAATTTTTATTAATATTTTAAAATTGAAATTTATTTAATTAAAGTCACTGCCTCACTGGGCTATATTTGGTCAGATTCTTGGTGCTTAAGTTTGTAGGTGAATTTAGATACAATTACATATTCTATACTTGCCGGAATTGGGTTCAAATGGAAGTGAAAGCTATAAAATTAGAGAACAATCTAGGACTTTATTTTGTTGAAATGACCAGTTAAAAAGAAAATCCATTTGCTATCTATGAAAATTTGGAAGCTACATTGTTATAAGCAAGGTCTATCTCCTCCTCTGTCATCTCAATTGTTTCATCGCTGTCATATCCCGCTGCTTCGCTTGCTACGCTTTTGCTTCTGCCACTTTTACCACCACTTCTACAACTATTGCCTTCATCAGACTTTGGCTTTCTATCCTTTGTAGTAGAATCATCATCGGTAACGCTGAGTTCCACCTCATAAATTTGTTTACAGGCATTAGCCTGTTTGCACAGATCATCCTTTGAGGCCAAACCCGAACCATTTCCGTTGGCCTCAAGCTTCGCTAGCTCCTCAACCACGTGCGGAATGAAGTTCCACTGCTCCATTATTTGTTGGACATCCTGAATATCAGACACAAACGTAGCAAAAGCATTAATACAGGGTACAATATGAGTTTAGGTAGCCTAACATACACGATACAATACCCACCCTATTTGTAAAGTGGGCATACATCATATGAAGAACAAGTCCATCAGCAATATGGGGCATTGATCTCACATCTTAAAGTCATTAGAAGGAAATCAGTTTTTAAAGATTATGACAATACAATATCTGCAGTAAGGTCAGGTAGGTGTCTCCGAAAATGCAGATGCATGCAATATTGATAGACTATAACTTCATCAGAACCAAAATTTCTTTTCAGGATGTGTCCAGAAAGCAAGTAAAGGAGTGCCACATTGACATTTGAGAAACTCAGCCACTAATCAACACTGATTTGAAAACATTCATTTATTATGATATGACGAAGAAAAAACATTCAGTTTGAGTGATGAAGGGGGAAATGGAAGAATAATATCTCTAGCAATGATTTCAAGAGCAAAAAAGGTAGGTGACAAGTGAAAATAAAGGATTTCATGTGCTAGAAAATAATATTTCCTTATGTCTATTACATAAAAAGTCTCAGTGCAACAAGATGGTATATCAACAATGGTCCCTTTATCGGGAAAGAGAGAAGTGACACCAAATAACTCATAGGATTTGCATATTGTTTAATCTCATTGCCAAGATGAGCATTTTCACCAAAAGGGTAATCCTAACAGATCAGCCAGAAAAACGAAAAAAGAAAAAAAAACAACACACTCTCCACGTCCTTGTTGGCTTATCTGTGACAAATATTTTTTGGGACTATTTAGTCCGACATCAAATGTGATCAAGTGTAGGAAGAGAGGACGATACCTGCTTTTGTTCAAGACAGTCTACGACATCTTGTAAACAAGTCAAGATCCCTCCAGCAGCAATTTGCTTGATTTCACTTGGCTCAGGCTGTTGAATAGAATTTTTTTATAAAAAAACAGATTTACATAATACATATTCCTAAGATCTGAGACAATTATTGAAAGCAAGCAGATGACCTTCCTAAGTGCAAATTATTAGTGAATTAAATGCCTTCGTAAAAATGCTGCTCATACTACAAAATTTCAAAAAGTTTACCGTTAAAAAGATGCAAAAGACATAATCATTGACATAAAGACATCAAGAGAAAAAATGAAGATCCACATCATAGTTGGGGCAGAAACAGAGAACAGAACTTGATGAAACCTGAATGTGATCAAGATCACCAATTTATGAATTAAATCACAACAAAATAAAAAATAAAAATAAAAAGAACTTCCAATATAAGAAACGTTGATTGCGGATGGAACCAAAAAATTCCACTTACCTTCTCTTCTTGACTCTCTAGCCAAGCAATTGTTTTATTCAAATCCTCTATAGCCCACTTCTTCACTTTATCAGGAGAAAACCTCTCTGTAACAGTATTTGAAGCTCCACCTTGCTATAATATGGCAAAAGATAAGGATAAATGTAAACAATATTAATGACAATGAAAACAACAGTAAGGAGAACAACAACAAAAGCAACCAAACCACCATAAACGATGCAAGAGTTGGAGATCAACAGCAAAACTACCAAATCCAACATACTTTCACTCTCATGAAATGGCTTATTCAATCATCAAAATCTTCTTTATTATTCAAATTAAATATTAGCAAGCTAGCATCAATATTAGTTGTACTTGCAATAACAGTAGTAGTACTGCTGACCTTATGACGCACCATTAAAGTCCTCAGTATCGATGACGACATAAATTGAATCCCGGTACAATGGAAGCAAAGTCAAAATCAATGTACACGAGCAAACTCATACACTCAAATATTACCTCGGAGGATGCAGAGGCAGTTGACTTTGATTGTAACTCCTTTTCCACTTGCCTATGATTCATCTTAGGAGCATAAGCCTTTTGATCTGATAGCATTCAGTAAGTTAATCTTTTATGCAGAATAACAAAATAAAAAATAAAAAAGTAACATATATTAAATTAGGATTTTATTTCAGTGGCAAGACACAACATCTTGAGTAAAAAATAAGATAAAAATAAGAATTCACCTTCCTCAGCCATTTTGAGAACAGACAATGATGAAACGTGACTGTTGGAGAACCCACACCAAATGTCCCACATTGAAAAAATATGAGAAGTGTGACTGTTTATAAGGGTATTGGATTTGGATGTGCCTAGTCTCATGAGCCACTGGCTTTTGAGATAGTGGGCTTTCATCCAATGCGAAGTAAACCCATGTGTTAGGACCATGTAATGTGGGTGCACCACTGGTCCATAATTCTAACAGTGACCTTAATGGGCCTAAGGATAGTAACATTAAAAGGAACCAAAAAATTCTGCCCAAAAGTGAAAGGTAAATCCTATTTCCGTATTCAGATATCACAAAAAGTTTGACAAACATGAAATTTCGATGTATATTGCACCCCCATAAGCAAAGACCAGGATTGCGAGGATAGGAGCCAAATTATATCCTTTCAAAAGAAATCCGAAAATCCCATGACAACTTAGACCTTGAAAGAGCCAAATGATAGTAGTATTTATTTCCTATAATGTGAAGCTCTACAATATTCCCAATTTCAAATAATTGATGTGATCAAATGAAAAGATGGTTTGACCTTGACCATGAAATCAAATCACAGTTCCTCTTCTCTGTAACAGAGGATAGGTTCCAAGTAGGCTCCCCTATTAGGAACTTGTCTATCAACAAACCAATAAGTGAATAACCAAAACAACAACAAAAAAATACTAAATAGAATCAACTAACCTGCGGCAAGAGCAAAAGGTAAACAACACTTTTGCACAAGAATCTCGCAATAGACGGAGTTGGGGACATGCAAAATGTACACAAACCTTACCCCCGCATAATATGTGGATAGGTTGTTTCCGGTGTAAGTTCTAGATTACAGCAAAAGAAAAAGAAAAAGGAAAAAAAATTATCGTACCACGTGTCTCATGGGGAACAATGCTTCTCCGCCACGGCTTTCCAGCATGCATAAGGTAGCTATCAATATCTACAAGCTTCTTTTTAGAAAAACATTCTGATATCCAATCCTGAGGCACACAAACTAGATAAATTGAGATCATTACTGAGCCTTATTTCATAACATCAAATTATTGAAGTGCATCAAGTTTAGAATTTGCTTCCAGCAAATACAAAGAACTCTCTACAACCTTATCAGCTATCAAATCAGAACACTGCACCAACCACCTAAAAAAGTGGAAGCATTTTCCACTGATCTCTTGAACCCGTCCCATTCCAGTATAGCAGATTCAATAAATTAGAATTATAATATTATCAGATAAATGACAACCATCAAGAATATTGTCCAGAAGAAAAATGAAAATTCAGAAACTTGAAGCTCAATGAAAATAATCTTCTCAAAGATGTGAAACGATGTTTATTCAATAAAAGAAACATACAGGGGAGATTATATTCAGACTTAATCGCAACCAACATAATAAACAATCACAAGAAGATGTCTACTTATAGCTAAAATATTTAAGAGTATCAGCTTATGCTATGCCTGCTTTAAAATGATAATTTAAAGGTAAGGCTTCACAATCTGGGGCCAACTAAAATTGGTCGATTGACATAATAGATTAGAGAGAGATTTAAGACTAAATTGAGAAAATGCTCTCTATGATACTCAAAGGTACAATACTAAAGCTTGTGAAAAGCATGACAACTATAACATTCTATAAACAGAAGAACTACGATTGAAGACTGATGCTTTCTCAAAAAGAAAAGGAAAGACAAGAATTTCAGCGATTTTATCAGTGTAGAAAGAAAGATGGGAGAAGTATTGGTGAGGAAGAAGAGAAGAGGAGGAGAAGAGGCGACTCTCTAATTCCAGTGTTTTTCATTATACTGTTTTAGCATACATCAACACCTTTTACACAAACTACCCTAATAACACAAAATATCCAAACTACCCTCCTATCTCATAACACTCCCCCTCAAGCTGGAGCATAGATGTTAGTCATGCCCAGCTTGTTACAAATAAATTCAACTCGAACACCAGCTAGAGCCTTAGTGAAAATATCAGCTAGTTGATCATGAGTTCTCACATGCTTCAACCTTACTTCCTTTAATTGCACCTTCTCACGCACAAAATGACAATCTACCTCAATATGTTTAGTTCTTTCATGGAAAACAGGATTCGATGCAATATGGATAGCAGCTTGATTATCACACCATAATTGAGTCCCTTCCGAGGGAATATAGCCCAATTCATGCATTAATTGTCTCACATAACATATCTCACTTGCGGTGTAAGCCATAGCTCTATATTCTGCTTCAGCACTAGATCGAGCTACCACAGATTGCTTCTTACTCTTCCATCCAATCAAATTGCCACCAACAAACACACAGTAGCCAGTGGTGGACTTCCTATCAAAAGGAGATCCCGCCCAATCAGCATCAGAAAACGCTTCAATGTTCACATGATCATGGTTTGCATATATCAAACCCCGACTCGGAGCACCTTTAAGGTACCGAAGAATGCGTAAGACAGCCTCCCAATGAGGAACAAAAGGATTCGACATAAATTGGCTAACCACACTCACTGGGAAAGCAATATCAGGACGAGTCACTCCAAGATAATTCAACTTTCCCACAAGTCGTCGATATCTCTCAGGATCATCAAACACATCACCCTCATCAGGATAAAGTTTCACCCCAGACACCATAGGAGAGTCACAGGGCTTCGCACCACTCATTCCAGTATCTTGTAATAGATCCACAACATACTTCCTTTGGGACAAGAATATCCCACGCCGACATCGAGCAACTTCTACACCCAAGAAATACCGTAAAGGACCTAGGTCCTTAGTCTGAAAGTGGCTTTGCAAGAATATCTTCAATGATGATATATCATCTCTATTGCTTCCAGTAATAACTATATCATCTACATACACCACTAACAGAATATTCCTTGCATTAGATTGATGATAAAACACTGAGTGGTCTTTTTCCGATCTCTTCAACCCAAACTGCTGTACCACATCAGAAAATCGACCAAATCAGGCTCGAGGAGACTGTTTCAAACCATATAAAGATTTCTTCAACTTACACACCATACCCGACTCCCCCTGAGCAACAAACCCGGGTGGTTGCTCCAAGTAAACCTCTTCAGTAAGATCACCATAAAGGAAAGCATTTTTCACATCCAGCTGGTGTAAAGGCCATCCAAAAGTGGCAGCAAGGGAAATAAGTAACCGAACAGAAGTGAACTTAGCAACCGGAGAGAAAGTCTCTGTATAATCAACACCATAAGTTTGAGCGTACCCTTTCGCCACCAAACGGGCCTTAAGACGCTCAACAGACCCATCTGGATGAGTCTTAACAGTAAAGACCCATTTGCTGCCAATAGGCTTCTTGCCCAGAGGTAGAGGCACTAAATCCCAAGTATGATTATGTTCCAAGGCTGACAGTTCATCAGTCATAGCAGTAAGCCACGCAGGGGACGCAAGAGCCTCAGATAAAGACCGAGGGGTGGTGATGGAATCAATAGCCAAAGCAAATGTCCGGAGAGACTGGGAGAGCCCTGCATAAGAGATAGTAGCAGATAAAGGATATTTGACACATTGGCGCCGGCCTTTCCGGATGGCAATCGAAACATCAGGATCAGGTGCCGACGCCGTTTCAGGAGCAGGATCATTAGGAGGATCAGGATCAGTCGCCACAACAGGAGATGGTAGGGGCACTGTAGTAGAAGGAGCGGATGGTGGAAAACGGTACACAGAGCGAGGACCTCGGACAAAGGTCTGCAGCGGAGGTGGAGATGGAGGTGGAGGTGGTTCAAGTTGCCGATCAATATCATAAATTAGAAACTCATCAAGTGTAGGTACTGAGTCAGGAGAAGACACATGGAGATTATGAGACGAATATGGAGTAGACTCATCAAAAGTGACATCAGAAGATACAAGATACCGTCCTAAGTCAGGAGAGAAACACCGATACCCTTTCTGAGTACGAGAATAACCTAGGAAAATACATCGTAAAGACTTAGGATCAAGTTTGGTGAGATGGGGCCGAATATCCCGAACATAACAAGTACAACCAAACACTCGAATGGGAAGAGAATGAATCGCATCTTTAGGAAACATAAGTTGATATGGAATTTGACCACGAAGAACAGAGGAAGGCATACGGTTAATAAGGTAGGTGGTAGTCAAGACAGCGTCACCCCCAAAACATTTTAGGAACCTGCATATGGAACATAAGAGCACGGGCAACTTCCATAATGTGACGATTTTTACGTTCAGCCACCCCATTCTGTTGAGGGGTATCAGGACAAGAAGATTGATGAAGCATACCCTTACTAGAGATAAACAAAGACATTTCAGCGGAGAGATATTCTCTAGCATTGTCACTACGAAGAACTCGAATACACATATCAAACTGGGTATGAATTTCAGTAACAAAAGAACAAAAGATCGAAAATAAATCCGAACGTTTTTTCATTAAATAAACCCAAGTAGTTCGAGAAAAGTCATCAACAAAAGTAACGAAGTAGCGATAGCCAGACTTAGACGCAACAGGACATGGACCCCATATATCAGAATGAACTAAGGAGAATGGAGCAGAAGCTCGTTTCAGGGTCCTAGACACATAAGACCGACGATGATGTTTTGCAAATTGACATGACTCACAAAATAACTGTTGTAAAGGAGATAAAGATGGACATAAAATCTTCAAACTAGGAAGAACCGGATGACCAAGACGACAATGAAGATCCAAAGGGGAAGGAGGACTAGACACCAGCAAGGAGGAAGGTTGAATGTCCAACACATAGAGCCCTCCGGAATTAAGGTGACCCCTACCAATCATCCTGCTCGTCGATAGATCCTGAAAAACACAATGATCATCATAAAATGTTACTGAGCACTTGAGAGCCTTGGTAATAGCACTGACAGATAGTAAATTAAACGAAAATGACGACAAAGTGAGAACATTGTCCAAGTGTAAATGTGGAGTAGGAGATGCAGTACCAATTCCCTTTACCACCACCACGGTACCATTCGCAACCCTCACATCAGGAAAGGAATATGTGGAGGAATATGTATCAAGAATATCTATATCACCAGTCATGTGATCTGAAGCACCAGAATCAATAACCCAAGTGTCAGGGGACACCGACAAACAAGCAGAAATATTAGTAGTAACAGAAGCTGCACTAGGAGCAGAAATCTGACTCATGATACGGGAGTATTCTGCAGCTGAAAGACGGACACGACCATCATCAGAAATAGAGGTCCCAGAGGAATTGCTCAAACCTCGTACACCCACATCTTCACTCATGATAAATGTGATGTCAATAGCAATGGATTATTCAGAAAAGGAACACAGAAATGTAGTCACACCAAAAACAAAATCATAATTCAGAACCAGAACACCACATTCACAGCCAGCCACCAAAGTGAATTTATCACAGAACCCAATTGCCCGTACTCAAATCAGCAAAACAGCCCATAACAGAACAATGGACAAAACACTCACAAAAACAAAAAATTAGAGTACCAGTAACAAGAGAGCTAAAAATGAGTAGTCCGACAGATTCTAAGACCAAAACTCACATTCCGGCGCGTGAACAGTGACGCGTGAATAGTGGCGGCGCGTGAACAGTAGCGCATCTCCGATCAGTGTCCGACTAGGACAGAAGGTAGCGCCTGACGCCGGTCGACACTTCGATGAAGAAGGTGAGACAAACAGACGTCCCAATCAACGCAGATCGGAGATTTTGTGCCAAACCACTCCATCGGAAAAACCACCAAAAAACAGAGCTGAACCACCCAGAAACTGCCCAGAAACCAGAAGATAATCAACACTAATCTGGCTCCGATACCATGTAGAAAGAAAGATGGGAGAAGTATTGGTGAGGAAGAAGAGAAGAGGAGGAGAAGAGAAGAGGAGGAGAAGAGGCGACTCTCTAATTCGAGTGTTTTTCATTATACTGTTTTAGCATACATCAACACCTTTTACACAAACTACCCTAATAACACAAAATATTCAAACTACCCTCCTATCTCATAACAATCAGAAATTAAGCTTTGATTATAAATAGTACAAACAACAAATGATGTATTGGAAGTCATTGAACAAGAAACTACGAAAGACTCTTATTTATAATCAGGCTATAAATTAAACTTCCCTCAGCGTATCATAGCAATCTTAACCAATTCCTATTCGAGTGATCAATGGGTCCCTGTACGATATTTCACCTCCTCTCATTCTGTTTTCTGAATTTTCTAATAAGTAATCAAATGTTTGGTTATTCATTGAGGGAAGGGAAAATAAAGATAACTTGCATGCTAGCGTATTTCTAACATTAGAGAGATACCTTTGAAACAATTGTTCCACAATCTGCCTCAACCTGCCGAAACTTTGGGGTGCCTTGAAATGCACAAACCAAGAGTGTACAATCCTTGTTCCAATCAGGCTGATATTCAGCTCCCATTGCAAGTGCCTGCGACCGCAATGTACTTCGCTCAGGATTAACAAACCCTGATAACACAAATACAACGCCTTCCTGCATTGGTAAAAGCGAACACGTAAGTTCTATCTTCAGACACCATAGGCGAAAAGCATACAAGTTTTGTATCACATTTTTATTAAAAAAATACAATACCAGAAGCTTGGAAAAATCTGTGGTACTTGAACTAGAAGCAGCCAGTTTTTTACCATGTGCAACTTCCAATGAAGGACTACTACTGGCCGTATTGCTTTTACCATCATTCTCTTTTGAACTTGACCATAAGGGAAGTGTTCGCTTCTCACCCTTTTTGGAACAAGACATAATGCAAATTCCCACTTTGTTGCCTACCCAAAAAAAAAAAAATATATATATATATATATTAATATGCAGCTGAAAAGAATTGAGAAATTCTAAGCTTCTATCTATCACTCAGAACTCAAAAGTTGCTCTGAAGGAATCAATGCAAGATGAACGAGTTGAGTCAAACCAAACCCTACAAGTAGTACCTATAGTCTCATATATGCAAAAAACACAGAAAAGGATATGAATGTTTCTACATTTTATAATGCACTTCTACAGTTTATATTTAACCTAAACCGTATGTTTTCTGCAAGCACCTAAGTTTGTCCTAACAAATTTTAAACAATAAAAATCGATGAACATGAATGATTCGAAGCCCAAGAGTCAAACAAGGTGGAATTCGCAAAGAAGCCCAATTACAATTGGGCTACTAGGATGAGGGCAACGCAGCATATAAGCTCCACCGACGAGCTTATTTTGAAAATATGCTAGCCTATGATAAACTTATCAAGAATAAGCTAGTGTCAATTATAAAAGTATCTCCAAACACCCGACAATTGCAAAACCCTAGACCCCAACAACGCAAACCCTCATTCTAGTCTCCACCATCCTCGGAAGAGCAGACAAAAAATCAAATTTTCATTAGCCATTTTCTCTAAGATATCGAAGAGAGAATCCATTGAATCCCACGAATCTTCTTCAAAATATTCTTTTGCTCAAAACTAGGTTTTCTTCTTCGAGATCAAAGATGACAGCAAATAGCCAAGGATCCAAACACTATCCAATCAACAGAGTTACAGTCAGAAGATTACCATGCATAGCATCTTAAAATAGTTTATGTCTTGAGTGCTAGACCAAACACTCTGTACCTACCAAAAGCTTTGAACGAACTAAGTTTAAAACTAGGATGGACTAGAAAATTTTGGCATAAAAAGGGGAAGTAGAGTTTACAGGGGGTAACCGTGGTTGTGCCCGCGTTCGTCGATGTTAGGAGGTAATGCCAGCGAAGAAGCTGGGGTTTGAAAACCAGATATGGACTCAGTCAACGATTGCCAAGTCGGTGAAGGATTAGATATTGCATGGATCGCTGGCAGAAAGGAAAAAATGATAAGAATCCAGAAAGTATCAAAGCGCCTTGGCCGTCACGACGAGGGTTTGTCGCGATGGAGAGATGGGAAAGAAAGGCAAGTAAGAATCAAATTCTTTTCCTTCAGTTTAACCCTTACACCACATGCAATCCTTAATATATTATCGTACTCATTAAAATTATTTATGTACTCCACTTTTATCACACACAAATTTAAGTCATACATATCTTTCAATATAATAATATCAGCAAAACATATATTTCAATACAGTTACATCAGCAAAATACATCTTCCAATACAATTATTTTTTTCTCCATTATTCAAACCAACTATTTTCATTTCATAAATCTTTTCCACAACAAAACTACACAAGAATTAAGATTGGTCCCACCAAAACACATCTTTCAATATAACTAAATCAACAAAACACATCTCTCAATACAGCCACATCAGCAAAAATACACATTCCAATAACATCTAATGTCCCCATTAAACACACACGATTGCATGTGCTCTCATGGGCTTTTTCGATTCGGGAGCTGAGGGCAGTTGCAATGGACATAAGTTAACAGGGCCAAAAATATACGAGAATTTGTATTTCTATTGATCTGATTGTAGTGATAGATATGTTTTGTTGATATGATTGAGTATGCAACTTAATTTTTGAGTAATATAAGTGAAATTCAATATTAATTTTAATGAAAAAAGACAGAAAAATGAAATGTCAATGGCTTAACAAATAAGAAAGGAAAAGATTATATTAAGAAATGTGTTTCGCTGATATGATTACATTGAAAAACGTTTTATGTTGATGTGGATACATATGGGAGATCATTTTTATGTAATAGAGGTGGGATCAAAAACAAATTTAATGAACATTTAAATGTACTCATTGTTTTTGCCCTGATCATGGGTTTTATTGATGACTTTTATTTGTACCCAATATTTTTGAATTACACTCATATTTTAGTTAATTTAACTTTAATCCTATGTTTTTCAAAGTATGGGATGTTCACATATATTCCTCTTAACTCTTAATTGTACGACTATACGAGCAAGAAATCTGCACACTTAAATCGTTGTTGATTTCGTCGCTGGGCAATACCATTGACGTCAACACAGTCCCCCAACAACCCACCTCGACAATGCGCTCCCCAGTAAGTGAGACTATAACAATGATGAATTTTTAGTTCTATGGTATGTTTTATTTATTTTTTCCTTTGAAGTAATTGTAATTTATTATGGATTGCTTTAGTGAATTTATTATTGATTTGTGTACTGCTTTAATTACTATACGATGATATCAATTTTTGGTATTTTAGTATCTTTGTTTGCTATGTTTTTTGTTTTTAGGATATTTTTCATAAATATGTGATTTTTTAATTAGGAAAAATTAGTGAAAAGTCCCTCCAATACAAAATTTATTCCAATAAGCTAGGACACTCCAATAAATTTTGTTACATAAGGTTCATCAAATTTAAAAGATATTTTATAAATGACAAAATGTTATAAACATTTATTTCATTCACATAAATAACCTTATCTTCTCAATCTGACACCCAAATCGGATTTTCTTTCTTTTGCGACTATTTCGACCAATCAATTAGTTGGGATGGTGCGTCTAGGTATAAGTCACACTCTCGTGGTGGTTAGTTACAATGATGTTGTCTTCGATGGTCAGATCAGACACTTCTCTTCAAGATTGGCCACTACTTCAAGGTCAAAATATGGTTAAATTAGTAACTGATGGTTGAGGGTTGGTCATGATGCTCCAATGCTTCTTTTTGGCTGGTCGGTGGCCATGATTGGATGTCGAACGACAGTGGTCCATCATACTCACAAATCTATATGATATGTTATTTGTTTCATATATTATATATTTTCTTGTATCTTTTTTATTGTATATGTTTGAATACTAAAACACGATAATTTCATTTGGTAATGTCGTCACAATGAAGGTTGGCACACAAAAAATTTGTTTAAACATATATAATATTAGCATAGATGAATCACGTATAATATATGTATATATAAATCCAAAATTGCTTTCACTTATTTTACCTGATCGAGGTCCAAATTTGATGCATCTTGGTTTGGAGTGTTGATGGTCGCCGACGTTGGTTGGATTGGTCGGTTCGAACTTTTTTCCAATTGGTGACCTTGATTTCATGAAGTTTTTTTGATGACTCAAGTGATGATCGATGGTTGGTGATGATCGGGCTAACCTAGAGCTTCATTTCGATACTTCATTCGTCAATAATAGATGGTTGGTTATGATCAAAGCTCAATCTTGGATGCTGGTGTCTTTATATCTACATTGTTCTTAGTGAGGATACTTTGATTTTCTTCTTTGTTTTGAAATTTTCTTTCATTTATTTTAAAGTCTTTTTGCCTTTGATTAGTTCTTTCTTCAAAATGATTTAGCTCTACTTGATCTTTCCCGTAGAATTGGACTTTTATTTTGATCTTCCCTTATAATATAGAAGCAAATTTGAGGCAACTAATATTTTATTTTTTATTCCTCGCAACCTCTATTTTTCTTGTAGGAGACTTGCTCTAGCCTACATACTTATAAAGGCAGGTAAAAGCTAGAAATTTTTGTATATGAAGTATTGGTTGGTTACCAGTTGAAAGGATAGTATGAGAAGATGTTGCGAGGCCAATTGTGATTTGTGAGGGTGTGTTGAGTGTAGTGGGTAACCGTATTTTAATTGATGATCAACCAATTGATAGTTGATCGAAAAGAATTTCCTTAATGTTTCTTCCTTTACAAGTTTCTCTTCTTACAACGTACATATAATCGCGATCAAAATAGATATCTTCTAATACTATAAATATAAAGTTTGTGCAAATACAGCTTTCTCCCGGCAAGTCCAAATTCTATACTCATGCAAACCTTTATCGTCGAAAGTCTTTCTCATCGCAGTTTCATGATTCCGCTTTCCCAAAAGCAGAATTCATTCTAGCAATCGTCGCCACACGCCAATGTCGATACATGAACCTACAACCTAGAGCCAGCTATCGTCTGTACGTGGAAATCAACTTTGTCTGCCTCTATTACATCCTCTCACAAAATCTCTTATTAAAAAACAAACCACCTCATGAACCTGCTTTCCAAATAAGTGCGGTTAATATGTCAAGTCGCGTATTTCAGTCAAAATTGTCATAAAGATACGGTTCATAAATTGGATTTGTGCTTTGTTTGTCTTCAATTGAGCACCTCTGATTCGGTCCAACCAAAAATCACGCTCTCCAAGCTTCTGTGGAGATTTTGAATTGTTTTCCTCCTTAATTAGCCAAGCATTAGGTATGGAGCACTTGATCTTGAAATGGTTGTTCTTTTCACATTCATTGCGATCTGCACGGATTAAAGACGTATTTTATCATTTCCATTCTCAGTATCCCAGTATCAGACAATCAACTCACCTTTCTTCAATTTCCTTTTTGTCATCTGCTTTTGTCTTACCAACTCTTTCATTCACCGCAATTTGTTAAGCTATTCTTTTGCGCTCCACTTCTACAGTTTAGGGGTTGTGCTTATATAACACCCCGAATCTTTGGATGACTCAGTGGGATAGATGCGGTAAGATAAGTAATGTCAGGAATGACTTAAATTGGATTGGGATATTTTTAATGAATTATATGAGAAAAATAAAAATTATGAATACAAGGATTATTAGAATCAAAGTTAAAATTAAATTAAATTACCATTAAATTTGGAAGAAATAATTATAATAGGAATTAGTACAATATATACACGATGACAAACTTGTAAATACAAACGGGTGTTATGCGCAATGTAATAGGAAGTAGGGGGACAAAAAGGTAAATGAGTAGTAAAACAAACAAATATATATATATATAAGAAACTTTTCACGGAAATCGAGGGAGGCCAAAACCCTAAGGAGAAAAATTGGTTCTCGTGTGAACCCGAGGTGGCGACGGAGAGCTTACTTGCGGAGGCGACAATGAATGGCTAAATTTCTAACACTGGGAGGACGAGCGGAGCACGAGGAGTTCAATGGTAGCATTTTCGGATCTAACATAGCAGGGTAGCACCAGCAACAGAGGGGAAAAGGGGGAGATCGACCATGAACTCCAATGTCGGAACACGCAGAAGATTGGCCTCCTATCAGGTAAATAGCATCGGAGGTGCACTTCCCGCACCACCCCCGACTCTATTTGGGGTCATCGTGCAAACCACAGCGCCTCCGTGGTTGGAAACCCGACGTAGGAACCCAATGGGTGTAGATGACCTGCGTGGGATAGAGGCAAATGGACGGGTCAAACTGACCCGATCAATATGGGCAAACCTGATTCAGTTGGTTGACCAAGGACTCTAGGGTTGACCCTAATTAAATATTAAATAATTAATTAGAATGAATATTGATGGTATGATATAATATATTGGATTGCAGGACTTAGGGACTTTAATCAAAATTATCAAAATCCAGGGAAACGAGGCTAAGGTAAGTAATACTTATCTGTATCACGAAATCGATTGCTCAATGATTGCTAATCTTACAATTCATGTGTTTGTGTGTGTGTGTGTCTATATATATATATCGATATGTGTATACATATAGATATGTTAGTACGATTGAATTATTATGGTGAGATTAATATTTTTATAATAGTATATATATTGAGTATGTTGTTTATACGAGATTGAATTGATTGTGATGAATGGAGTATCGATGAATCGTGAACCACAATGTGATGATAAATATAGAGGTAATATTTTATGGTTGTACTCACATAAGATTGAACTTGATTTGAGGATGTGTTGTCGGTATATTATTTTCTGTAATGAATGTGTTATTTATATAATACTGAGTTTATGGGGACGTGTTATCTTTATAATAAATTATGCAATTTGCGTTATATACGTGAGACTAAATTTATGAGGATGTGTTATTTATATAATAATATGTATGTGTTGATTATGTTGTTATATGTGACTGAACTGGTGATAATGAGTTATTTGTGAATGTTGAACTGTCATGTGTTGATATGGAAAGGTAACGTTTAATGGTTGCACTTCATGAGGCATAACATATCATGGTATACATCACATACGCGTTAAGGAGAAATGTTTTACGAACTAGGTATTACTGCTACAGGAAAGGTGTATTGAAAAAAGAAAGGTTTATGAGGTACTATTAAATAAAAAGAAAAAAGAAAAGGAAATTGAATAAAGGATATAGATGTTGACTATATGTGCTCTATGGTAGGGCATTAGAAAGAAATCTCGACCGGTTGCTCTATAGCAGTTTACCTAGGTTAAGGGACCGAGTACTGAAAAAATGATTTAAATGGCTGATTGTTTTCTAATGATGATGTTCATTTGCATTCATGTATTAAGTATTACTTTCTGAGCCTTGACTCACTATGTTCCGTGATACAAGTAATGATGTTTCTTATGAAATTGCTGACTTGATTTTTTATGGCAATCTCGTGGATCCACAGTGAGAATGCTCATGTAACAGAAGCAGTAATTATATGAATTGAATAAATGGTTATATATTTTGTGTTATGCGTGGTAGTTAGAAGCTTCGAAGTTCTTTAGATAAACAATTATCCACAAAATCAGTCAAGGGACATCTATTGTAGGCTTTATTACAATTGTGGTTGTAGGGTTGTAGAAGTGTAAGACTATGTGTTATTTAGTATAACTAATAATAGATTATTAGTTGAGATTGATCAATTAATTATTAAGAATGCTCATTTTAGATAATTTATATCTATGTATGAATTGTTAGAAGTTGTCTTTCTGTGTAATATTTTGGCTCAGTGTGAAGGCAGGTGGAATATTAGAAATAGAGTTTTGGTCTACAAGCCCGTGAATTAGAATTTCGTGGGTTGGGGCGTTACAATTTAGGTTTTGTTTCTCTTTGATTCTATCTATTTTTCTTTGCATCAATTCATTGCTATTGATTTTCAACTCCATTATCTCATATATTGAAAGGTTTTTACTCGATTAGTTGTTTCCATGTAGTTTTTAGATAACCAATTAATTAACAAGTTATTAATTTATGTTGCCCATTTCAATTTCATTAAAGTTGGATTGTTGTGCAATTTGTTACTGCCAAAGACTTTAGCATCCTGCATTCAAGGTCAGTGATTTATTAATTGTAGCACTGAGTGGAATGGGTGCTTAACTAGACTCTAAAATGGGTAGGCACTGCATATAATATATTGTGTATATTCTCACATCTTTCATCAATTATGTTTTTGATTATGGTATTATACAGGTTTATTTTGAACAGTTGATTATGCTCAGTACCCAATACAGTTACAGTAGTTGGTCAAATTGGTTTCTCTTCGACTGGATGTTGTTCACATTTTTTTTGTAGTTGCAGCATCTTACTGAAAATTTCATTGACAACTATCGACCATTTTATTGGAATTCCTTCTATAGGGCAAGCAATTATGCCATATCCACCATTCCTCCCGAGCTTGCTGATGGTGAATCAGGCTCTTGCTCAAATCTCTTTCCATCGCACCTTCTCTTTGTTATTGTCTTTGAGCCTTCTTTGCTCCCGTTGATATTTAGTTTGATTTTATTCTTTGTTTTAAGATTTTCCTTCACTTATTTTCAAGTCTATCATGCCTTTGATTAGTTCTTGAAATGGAAAATCTACTTACTAGATGTTGACTTCTTCCCCAAGAACCTAAAATTGTTTCACTTAAGCAAAGGAGATGATTTTGATGTTATTTTAGGTGAGATGGAGAAGGAAATGAGCATGGGAGATATACTAAAAGATCTAGCCCATGGATACACAGTTGATGCCTCGCACTGCAGAGAGATATTGTCACTTAATTTGGAATGTATTCTAGTTGTTAGGTGCAGAATTGAAGCTATATTTCTAGCCTTTGCGAGCCTTAATTGGTGTGTGTTTTCAAGATCAAATTACTACCCAATAATGTTTTATTGGATAGGTGAAAGATGATGCATAAGAAGGAATTAGGAGTTTTTTAGGCAAAAACTGCAGCCTAAATGCGACCTGTTTGCAATCGCAGATTTAAGCGGGCCAATTATGTAATTAAGCTTGTTGATGTGGCATCTAGGGTTTAAAGAGCTTGAAGCTCGTTCCAGAAAGATATCACAAAGGCAACAGTCCAAAACAATATAAAAGGAGGTGCAAAGAAGAGAAAACTCAACCCAATCAAGCATCTTTTTTCTCCCAATCTGAATTCTGATTTATTATTGTTTTGAATCATGACTATGTGTAACTAAATTTCTATTTAGTTTGGGATTTGGTTAGTTTCTTCTACTAGAACTTTATTGAACAATTCCATTGATGATTACACCAGGTTTAATTTATTGATTTTTGAATTTATTGTTGATTTCTTCTTATTATGCATGCTTGATCAACATCATAATACTAGGAACTGTTAGTTAGACATATTCGGCTGACCATAACCCGATGTTTAACAAGTAACAAGAATCTGCATAGGATCTGGATTTGGAAATTGTGAACACAATTGATTGGGTAATACATAATTGCTTAAGGTTGTGCGCTTGTCGACTTTCTCGTTCATATGCTTGTTTTAGAAAATTCTTAGGGTAAACCAACCAAGACTCCTATGATAAGAAAATATTTAAGGCTGGACCAAAGCCAAGGTCGCTGCTTAGGAAAGTCTGAGTTATGAGAGTCGGACCAAAATATCTTGATTGACAACGTTAAATCTTTAAATTATGTGATTGCATATTGGATTGTGAGACTTAATGAAAGTAGAAGAACAATATCAACCTAAGCTAGATCTCTTATGTATTTGTTTATATAGATTAGACCGAATTTTCTCTAGTTATAATCTGAATTTTCTGCATCTTAGGTGTGTTATAGCTATTTTGCTTATTTGGTAATTGATACAATATATGTGGATTCGACCCTGCTCACTTTTATATTGTCCCATGACACGTACACTTGCGATTGGATAAGATCCATTTGTATTTGATATTGCAGGTTTTACTTCTAATATTTTATATTGAGCAATACCAAACATTTCAAATGCATGTTGCATCTACATATGATAGCCAATCTATGGTAACTTTGGAACCAAGTTTACACATTAATAAGCTGGAAGATCCAGTGGAGTTTTTCTAGCTTTTGAAAGGTTGAAAGTAAGTTGCCTTTTGGTTTTGACATTCTGACTATATGCTGTGATAAATTTTTAACTACTTCATTTTGTTTGCCTGTTATGATTCTTGCTCAGATGCCAAAAAAGAAATACAAAAACAGGCAGGTAATAATATGGTGGACTCATATCAAAATTACCCATCTGTGGCTCCGAGAAAACGTCAATCGAGAATTTTGGGGTATGATCAACATCTTTCTTAGTTATTTTCATTTATTTATGATGTTAGAATTTTATTTGATTCAACTTTTGTCAATGAGATAACCTACAAGTTCATCTACCAGGAGGTTTGTTAAATACAAGCATCGTCAATCAACTTTTACGGCCTCTCGGGGCACTTTTGAAGATGACATATATATTCTCCCTGATCAAAGCTTGCAACTATAAGAACCTGATCCTAATAGTGAATCACTAGAAAGGGAACTGCCTGGTGAGTGAATATTGTCGAAGAGAAGATTAATCAGCTTTTAGCTTGATATCTCTCTCTCCCCCTTCTTTCGATCTCTCTCTCTCTCTATATATATATATATATAATAAACTATGTTTATGATATGTTTATTTTATTATTAAGTATGTTAGTTTAATAAGGGGCAGTTTAGTCATTTAGTTTGTTTCTTTTGTCTGCTCGTGTGTTGTAAGCTTTAGTATTGTTGAATGAAAAGGTTGAGCTTGAGACAAGTTGCTCAAGTGAGGTAAACTCTGTGTGTGTGCTTGATCTCTTCCTTTAATGTAGTCTATTTCGATCCTTCAATAAATTATTCCTTTTAGACAAGTAATTGTACTATGAATAAGTTCAATGGGCAAAGACAAAGAACAAAGTTAATCAAGTATTGGAGAATTGCTAATTGGTGATAATACAAAACTAGATGAGGATGGAATAGTCAATTTGTTACAGGAGTGCTTGCAGATCAAACCTATAGGCCTAGAGAAATTATACCTCCTTGATTTGCATAATATCCTTAGGAGTGATTTGAAATCCTCACGAGGGCATGTAGCCAAGGCTTGAAATCCATTGTTCAATATACATAGTTTGGTTAGAGGGATAATCAAGAAATCCCCATTGATTAAGCGCATATGAAATCCCCATTGATTCATTCCTCAGTTTATCCAACTCCACATAAGATTCCATATGCCTCAATATCAATAATGAGTAAGCGCATAACGCAAACTAATGTATCAGCTGATCCATTTTAACAAGATGAAATTGAGGGATCACCAACCAGAAGTTCTTTGCCTATAGATAGTGTTGAAAAAGATTCCCATATGGTTGATACAAGAAATGAGTCAAGTTTCTCTAGCAAGTTAAAGTTTTTAACTATTGAAGACAACATTGGTGCTGCTGATATGAGTCCACCTTGAGTTGCCATTGGAGATCTCGCTGATCCATCTGATGAACTTGTAATTGTCTAGTCAAATGGACTTGATATAGTTGCTGTTGTCGGTGTTAACATGGTATCGAAGCCAAATTTATTTCTGGAGCTGTCTGGCACTTGAAAGTTGAGAACTTGAAATGTGGTGAAGATGGCTTCATCAAATGATAATGTTGCTTCTTTCATTCTAATGTTTGATGGCAGTGACTATCCTTCCTGGAAAGTAAAGATTAGAACTTTCTTGTTATCTGAGGGTCTTTGGAGCATTGTGAGTAAAGGTTATATAGAACCTGATAATGAAGACACAATAAATGTAGTAGAGAAGAAGGATCTGAAGAGTAAGAGGGTACTTGATGCCAAAGCGCTCTCAAGGATATAGAATAGTGTTGGTGTTTCTATTTTCCCATGGATCATTCGAGCTTCTTGTTCAAATGAGGCTTGGGATATATTGGCCACTGAGTTCAATGGAGATGGTAGGACTGTCATTATTAAGCTTCAAAACCTTCGTAGAGAACTCGAGAATTTGAGAATGCTGGAATCCAAAACTATAAAGGAGTTTTATGCCAAAGTTATAAGCTTGGTGAATGTTATGAGAATTTTGGGGGAAGAAGTAAAATATCAAAAGGTGGTTCAAAAAATTCGAATAAGTCTTCCAGAAAGATTTGATGTGGTTGTGGCTACTGTTGAAAAATCTAATGATTTGTTTGTGGTTAAGCCTGAGGAGATTATTGGGTCTCTTGAAGCACATGAGCAAATTCGATTAAGAAAGGGTGATCAATCTCAGTCCTTGAAGTCAGCTTTTCAAGCATGAATGAGTTTAAAAGAAGATTTCAAAGAAAAGTCACCAGCTTGGAAAGGTGTTTCATCTGTAAAAGGTATGAACTCAGAAGGTTCTCATAAGTCACCTCACTGTGATCTTTGTAAACACACAGGACATGTGGTCCATGATTGCTGGTATAAAGGGAAACCACAATGCCATCACTGCAAAAAGTTTGATCATATTCAGAAAATTACAGGTTAAAGAAAGAGTGGTTTTAAACATGGTGTTAATCATATGAAAATCTTTGGCAGCCTGTGTTATGTGTTGATTCCAGCAGCCAAAAGATCAAAACTAGATCAGAAAAGTAGAAAGTGTGTGTTTGTGGGCGACAGTTCTACTTCCAAAGCTTATAGAGTCTATGATCTTGAAAGCAAGACACTGCTTGTCAGCAGAGGTGTAGTGTTTAATGAAGATTTTCAGTGGAGCTGGACTGACTCAACTAACCTAATTGATGTGAATGACTTTGGCTCAGTTGGCCAGTTGGAAGCAATTCCAGACCAGCCTGCTGAGGAAGATGATTTTTTTGGTGAAGGTGATGTCCAAATTAATCTTCCTGATGCAAATGATGCTACTGTTCCTACCAAAACAGTTCATGCTCATGCTGGTGAAGATGTCACTTATCTAACAGAATTGGCATATGATGAAGCTGATGACTTTGATTCTCCTCCCAGGAAAATGAAAAGTGTGCAGGATTTATATGACACTTGTAATCTAGTGGATGTAATCAGTAGAGAACCAGAAAAGTTTGCTGAAGCTCAAGGTGATCCAGCATGGAGAAAAGCCATGAAAGAAGAGATGCATATGATAAAAAAGAATAACACCTGGGAGCTGGTTGCAAGACCTCATCTTAGAGTAGTAGGAGTTAAATGGGTGTATAAACTGAAACTGAATCCAGATGGATCCATACTGAAGCATAAAGCTTGATTGGTGGCAAAGGGATTTACACAGAAGCCTGGAGTTGATTTTACTGAAACACTCGCTCCTGTGGCCAGACTAGAGACAATAAAAATCATTTTCTCAGTTGCAGCACAGTTTGTTGGAAAATACACCAACTTGATGTGAAGTCTGCTTTTCTAAGTGGCAATATTGAGGAAGAGATTTATGTTGCTCAACCTGAGGGTTTTGTGGTTTCAGGGGAAGAAGATAAAATATACTTGTTGAAAAAGGCTTTGTATGGCCTTAAACAATCCCCAAGGGCTTGGTATGCAAATATTGATAATTTCTTCAAGCTTAAGGGTCTTCAAAGGAGTAAGAATGAAAGCACATTGTATACTTTCAGGAAGGGTACTCTCTTTTAATTGTTTCAATATATGTTGATGACCTAGTAATCACTGAAAATAATGAGGGAATAATACAGGATCTCAAGGTTAATCTTATGAACTCATATGAGATGAATGATATGGGAATGTTGAAATATTTTTTGGGTTTGGAAGTTGATCAATCTGAAAAAGACATTTTTGTGTCTCAATCTGCTTATATTAACACTGTGTTAAAGAATTTTGGTATGCTTGGGTGCAATCCAGTTGCCACACCTCTAATTGTTAATGAAAAATTCTCAAAGTCAGATGGATTTGAAAAGGTTGATGCTAGCATGTACAGAAGTCTAATTGGAAGTCTACTGAATTTGTCTACTACCAAACCAGACATTATGTTAAGTGCTAGTGCATTATCTAGATACATGCAAGAGCCATCTCAAGTTCATCTTGGTGCTGCAATAACAGTTCTAAGGTATCTTCAAGGCACATAGGACTATGGAGTTCTATATCAATCAGGTGTGGAAGTGAAACAGTCAGGATTTTTTGACAGTGATTGGGCAGGGTGTCAAGATGATATGAGAAACACTTCAGGCAGTGTTTTTTCTCTAGGAACTGGAATGTGTACTTGGATCTCGAAGAAGCAAAAGAGTGTGGTTCTTTCATCTACAGAAGCTGAGTATATAGCAACATCTAAGGCTGCATCTAAGGCAGTGTGGATCAGGAGAATTCTTGAAGATATTGGATGAGTGCAATTCAAGGCAACTGAGATTCGGTGTGATAGTAAAGCTGCAATTGCAATTGCTGAAAATCCAGTGGATCATGATCTCACAAAACACATTAAACTCAAGCACCACTTTATCAGAGAAGTTATTGAAGAGAAACTTGTTGATCTGAAATTCTGCAGCACAGATGAGCAGCTGGTTGACATACTTACTAAGGCAATTACTAGAGAAAAATTTCAGTTTTTAAGGGCTCAGCTTGGTCTTGTTTCTAGAGTGCAATTCAAGGGGGAGTGTTGAATGAATTGCACCCTAAGTAAACTGTTTTATGATATGTATATGTTCTGTTAAGTTTGTTATTTAAATGAGGGGCAGTTTAGTCTTTTGGTAGTTTTTATTTTGTCTTCCCATTTGTTGTTAGTCTTGTACTGCTGAATGAAAAAGTAGAAACTTGAGACAGGTTGCTTAAGTGAAGAAAAGTTTGTATGTGTGCTTGATCTCTTCCTTTAACGTGATCTAATTTGCTTCATCAGTCGATCCTAGTGGATCTCATTCCGAGTTGGTTGATGACAACAAAAGTAGTGGCGTGAATAATTGAGTTATAAATGATAAGTGAAGTAGGGTTGATGCTGAGATGCATGTCAAATTAAATAAGTGGAACACGTGATTTGGAAGGCAAAGTAAGTTTCACTTTTGGGCTTTTTTACATTCATCCCTTTGTTCTTTGTTTTTATTTAGGTGAAGATCTTATCCTAAAAATGTTATGGTTTGTGTTATTTTACAACGTCAACGCAAGAAGCAAACCTTTTGCATTACTCAATCTCATGGACGAAATGACCATGAAAAGTTTCGACATCACTCAGCCTCAGATGGGTAGGGTAAACTCTATATGTTTATTTTTGTTCTGAGAGAGCACGAAGTACTTACTAATAGTCACTTGTCAATGTTTTCATATGCTTGAATTCTGTCTATCAGCTTTTATCCCAATTTAATGGATTTGCTTGATGATATTTAATCATCAAGCATGCTTTAAATCTCTCCTCTCCTTTTTCTCTCAACTCATTTTATTATGGTTGAATTACCTATTCACTAATGCGTGGGTAATTCAGGAACCTTCAAGAGTTGCACTGAATAAGAAAACTAAAGCCAAAAAGTGTCTACAAATAGAATCTGAGAAAGTGAGACTTTCGAGGAGGCAAAGCCTTGCAGGTGTTTATTGTGCACGGTTCCGTTAACCGGACTGTGGATCCCAAACCAAAACCGTCACTTCTAGTTTTGAAAAAATTGAAACTGAAATCGAACCATCACAGGCGGAACTTGGGCTGGGCTGGGGTGGGCTGTAGCCCGGGGTAAAATTTTGAATTTTTTTTAGTACATATACAGATATAACTCAGCCCAGTGTATCAGCCCAGTCTATATTCATCAACCAGCCCGCTTGCTACCAGCCCATCACTCATCACTCCATCAGCCCAATTGCAACACACACGAAAAGATAATCTCAGCTATGCTATGTCCCTGACTCATATTACAAGCAGAAACAAATCTTGATACTGCTACATGAATCTGGAAATCCTGGTTCGAAGTTCTCTTGATCTGGGTATGTTCTAGCCACAAAAAGTTTATTAATTTCCCTTCAATTTGCAGGTGCTCTACGGTGGAAACGCGCCTCTGTCTATATCAATAAGAAATCTCAGGTATTCGAAAATTAACCCGAGTGAAAAAGCCTGTAACGCTAGAACTAAGCGGAGAACTCATTTATCATTGTATTGTCAGGTTATAGTGAAGCTTAAAAGCAAACTAATGTTCACTCATATAACAATTTAATAGGTTTACTCACTCACATTGTCTTAAAAAAAATCGAAACGTTGCCCCGAACCCCTATTTTTTTCGGGGCGCTGCCCCGAACCCCGCCACTTTTAAACCTAGCCCAGGGTGAATAAAAATCCTGGGTCCGCCACTGCGAACCATATTTTCGGTTAATCGTTAATTCAGTTAACCGATTTTAACGGTTCGGTCCGGTTCAGTTATGGTTTCAAAATCAATTATGTAATTATATAGTATTAATAATTATAAATAATATGCAATGGACATATAATTATAAATAAGGCATAATGAGTAATGAATTATTAAAGAAAAAATATTGATATAAAATAATGTGTAATGGGCACATAATTAAAAATAATTTATGCAATTAGACCAATATATATATATTTAAAATTTAAATATATTTAAATTTAACTGGTCAGGTCTGATTTAACCGTGGTTTCAAAAAAATGAACTAGAGACCGGACCATTTATATTGGTTTTTTAACCCGTTGACCAGAATCTGGTCAACTAACTGGACAGGACCGACTGGTCCGATTATCAGTTTTCACCGATTTTCGGTCCGGTTTGCACATCCCTTTATTTATTGCGTCCCTTTTATGTTATGTCTATATATTTTGTATATTATATTTGACGCAGCACGAAACGATAAAAGGAATTACAAGCGTAAAACCTTAAGATCAACTTGGAATCCACCAAGCAAAATTGGTTCAAAACCAAAGGTTTTCATAAACTGAATAATAATTGAAGTGCTTACAATGGTCTTTAGAAGACTTATTTATAGCTAAAATATAGAAGAAACCCTAACTGAACTAGAATTAAAAATTCTAAACAAACTAGGAAACTTAATTAAAAACAAACTGAAAATATTAATTAAACCCGTAGGTCTTTTAACCAGCTATGAAAGCGTGTCCCAAAGAACCTCAACTGGGAAAGTCGTATTCCTCCTTTAGATCTCTTTCCAATCAAAATATTCCTTGAAGGCAAACGCCACTTGTCCTACATCAATATCTCCTTCTAGCTATTAGGATAATCGAATAGTTTTTGGCACATTATGGGAAGGAGGAGGTAAATGAAAAAGCAACAGGCTCAGGACTCAGGCCATGGCCTTTGGAATACAGGAAAGGCGAGAGATTTTTATATGGACAAATACATGACTTTTTTATATGGACGAATACATGACTTTGAGTATTCTATCCTGCTTTCTTAACAAATTTGTTTTTTCATCAAATTCTTAATTTTGGTAAAAATTAGGCAAAACTATATTTTTGGTCCCTCATCTAGAGGGCTGGTTTCATATTCGTCCCTAAACCTTGTCATTTTCGTCCCTCACCTTTCAACAAGTATCACATTTGTCCCTTAAATGGGAAAGTCAACAGTCAAATCCTACATGGTACATATGTGGCACGTCAGAGCAAACCTTCACAAAATTCAACAATATGTTTTTCACCTATCATAATATTCATTGTTTTGTCCCTAAATTATCATAAATTTCATCATTTTGTCCATGACCTTATTTTTGTAGAGGAAAACCTAGAGAGAGATCCTCCTGGCAGCAATAGAAATCTTATCATATCATCGAAGGTTGCATGCGTATAAATTAACAAATTGACCTAAATCCAAACTCAATACAACCACACAAAATCCAAATCCAGACTTTGTCAAATCAATTATGCACAAAAATAGAGCAACACAAATGTCTATTCTGCGATTTTGTCCTTCACTGAGAAGCTATGACTCTGATTATTGGTGTTGGTAATTATCTTCAGAACTTGCGGATTAGTTAAACAGAGCAGTGAATCCTAGGCTTATGTGTAAATTGACAAACTCAAACGGATTATTTCTTGAAATCGAACAACTGTTTAATTTCAAGAAATACGCATAAACCCTAAAATCGCAGATATAGGATTCCAAGGAAAAATCACACATTCAGATTTCAAAGGAAGATGGTTGCACAACTTGAGAGAGGGAAAGTGGAGAATAAAAATGTTTTTAGGTGTTTTTTTAGCTCAAATGACATGTAAGCATAAAATATGTCTTCTCTCATAGGTGGCATGTGACTCAACAATCCACATGTGCAAATTTATGTCAGCTGAAATGACACATCAGTGATCGCAAAAAATAGTTCAGGGACGAAAATGAAACTAACCCATAAGTGAGGGACCAAAAGTATAGTTTTGTCGTAAAAATTTTTGATACATGATTTTGTAGATATAATGGTCTATTCTTCTTACATGTTGCCCTCAATATGAAATAATAATGAAGTAATAAACTATCCTTTGGCGATATTAGTCTAAATTTCTTCAACGGCCAGTATCATGCCTGATGACACACAAAAAATTCATCAAGTTAGCTAGTTTATCAGGCAAAATAGAAGTTTTCTACTACGTTCTGGCTTCCCTTTGATAGGAATTTTTCTATATCTATATGTACTAAACCATTAATATGACCGTGCATATAATTTCATTAAATTTTGAGTTTATATATACTTCAACAAAAACAATGCCCTAATGTAGTTCGATTTCTTGTAAACATCCAAGTTGACTAGTTTGATACAATTTATTCAAGCTTTGCCAATTCTGATTGGAGAAGGTACTTGTCGCCGGCAGAGTAGTGGAAAACCTTCCGTCAGGGTGGAGTCTTTTGTGTCAGAGATGTACAAAGATATGCTTGATCGATCTAGCTGCTCAATGTTGAGTTGACTATTATTGTACTTGAACCAGTTTGTTTCATTGCCCAGTGAACCCATAGGTTTGGAGCATTAAGAAACTTAAACTACCAAGTAGGCTGGTAGTATAATCAGTAGCTTGAACGGGCGAGTCAAAGGTACATAACGGGAGGGGTCCGGTCGGGTTCCATCTGGAAAACCTACAACTCGACTAGCCGCAATTACTCCTCAAATCACCTCTAGATCATTTTTTTGGATTTTTTTTAATATTAGTGTTTAGGAGTTATAGGGGTTGGGATTTAGGTTTAGGATTTGGGGTTTCGAATTCAGGGTTTAGCGTAAGATTTAGGTTTAGGACTTGGAGTTTAAAATTTGGGGTTTAGGGGTTAGGTTATATGATTTAGGGTTTAAGATTGTTTTTTTTTTCAAAACTAATTATATGATAACATTATAATTTTAGGGGTTCTTTTTTGTGTTATTATGTTTAGGGGTTAGGATTTAGGTTTAGGATTTGGGGTTTAGAATATAGGGCTTAGTATAGGATTTAGGGTTTAGGTTGTAGGATTTAGGGTTTAAGATTGTTTTTTTCAAAACTAATTATATGATACATTAGAATTTTAGGGGTTCTTTTTTGTGTTATTATGTTTAGGGTTTAGGATTTGGAATTTAGAAGTTAGGGCTTAGCATAGGATTCAGGGTTCATGATTTTTTTAAAAAATTAATTATATGATGATAACATTAGAATGATTAAAATATTCAAATGCATAGAAAAAAAATTAAGAAGAGCATTCATTTGAAGGGATTTACATCTAGAATAATTACAGTCCCTATCCTCTGCGACAACTATTTATACATTAATTAATAAAGATACCAAATCAGGCAACCCAAGATGGGATTTTTCATTCTTATCTCTTTCAATACAGGAAAAAGATAGAAAAGTTAAATATTAAAGAAAATGACAGTATACGGTGGATGTATGTGTTAGCTACTGTGTGTGGGCACATTGATGCAACTTGCATGGTAGAAAGTCAAGGTTGGCCTCTCACTACTGAATGAGCTCCTAACCCTAGCATTTGTTTTTAAAGTTAGACGAATTCATTATATTTAATTTATTAAATTGAGGACTATAATTTGTAATGAACGGACATATATATATATATATATATATATATATATATGTTTGTGTGTGTGAGTGAGAGAGAGAGAGAGATATCCGTGAATTTTGTAGTTATCTGCAAAGTTATGCATGCTTGATGCTTGTGTAATGATGTAATGATTGACGGTAACATCTTGTTAATCTAACCTTACGTCGGTCCAAATTTTTCTCATATCATGAGCTAGAATTGTCTGATCATTCACTATTTAATTATATTATTATGTCCATTGCATGCATGATCATTATATGGTTGCATCAACCGGATAGATACTAGCTACATTAACATCCTTAACACAGGATTGGCCTAAACATATACGAAAAATACATAAATCAAGTACTTATTTATGTTTCAATCTCATCTATAACCAATTGCGTTCTTTTATTCGTCTTGGAGTTTATCCTCTAAGATTTTGAATTTTGAATTTCAGATTTTCTTTTGTAGGCTAGAATTTAGCCTTTAAGGTTTTTGCTATGATTAAGGTGATTTTTTTTTAATATCGAGTTCAAATTTAAGTTCATATCGAATGTCCGTCACATTATTATTACGGGATCGAGTATCTGTCATCATCATTATTTCAACTATCTAGAGTACTTCTACAGTCTACTTCAACTTTATTTTTCCATCTTGTTAACAAATTTCCATCTTGTTAACAAATTAATCTCATCAGAGCCTCCGCCACTCCCCTATAAATACAAACACAATTATCTCCAGTAAACCTCAGAATACGTATCCCAATTCTCTGTTCTGTGCTTCGGCGGTTTCGATTTTAGTTTTGATTATACTCTATTTGACACTGAGAAATCTGTTTGATAGACCTTCTTCTTCTTGAGGTTTGATGGAGCTGATTCCGGGTTTACCGAATGATATTGCGCGTGACTGTTTGATTCACGTTCATTATATGCAATTCCCCTCGATTTTATCTGTGTGCAGAGGTTGGAGGGCTGAAGTTGAGATGGCAGAATTTCTTCGACAGAGGAAAATTACCGTTCAGGCCCAAAAATTCACGGTGATGGCTCAAGCACGGGTCAACTCTGAAGACGGAGGAAACAAGATGAAGTATCGATTTAACCCGGCTTATCGTCTCACGCTCTGTGAGCCGGAGACGGGTTACTGGTGCGAGTTTCCTCTGGCGCCCGAATTTGAAAACGGGTTGCCTATGTTCTGTCAAATGGTTTCACTCGGGTCGGATCTTGTTGTGTTGGGCGGATTTGATCCGGTGACTTGGGAAGTCTCGAACTCTGTCTTTATCTTCAATTTTGTCTCCGCAAAGTGGCGCTATGGGACAGAAATGCCGGGCCCACGTCGGGGCTTTTTTGGATGTGCGTCCGATTTTAATCTGGCGGTATATATTGCGGGCGGTCATGATGACGGGAAGAACGCACTGAGATCGGTCATGGCGTATGACGTGGCAAATGATAAGTGGACCCAGTTGCCTGACATGTCAAGAGAGCGTGACGAGTGCAAGGCTGCTTTCCACCATGGGAAGCTCCACGTCATAGGCGGCTATTGTACGGAGCTGCAAGGTCAGTTTGAGAGAAGTGCCGAGTCATTTGATTTTGCCACGTGGCAATGGGATCACATACAAGAGGACTTATTGAAAGATGCCACGTGTCCACGGACTTGCTTATATGGCGAAGACCATTTGTACATGTGTGATGGAGGTGATGTGGTGGCACTTCAAGGAACAACATGGCAAACGGTAACTAAGCTGCCGCCTGAGGTTTGCAATACCGCTTACGTGACAACGTGGCAGAGGAAGTTAATGGTGGTTGGATCTGAGAGATTTGGTGAGTCCCACATGGCTTATGTGGCGGATTTAGAGACTTACACGTGGACGAAAATAGAGGCTCCCAATATATTCTCTGGTCATGTTCAAACTGGTTGTTGCTTAGAGATTTAGAAATAATTTTTAAGAATAAAAAGTGTTAAAATTTTTATTTAGCTGGTATTATTGGTCTATATTTTCGGAAATCGAAACATGAAACTAAAATTGAAATTCAACTGAAATTCTTACAAATAAAATTGAAGTTCATCAAACTCAAACTCAAATTGAAGTTTTTCCGCAGTGATCGCAAGTTTGAAAGCGAGATTTCAGGAGCTACGGTTGACTAAATGAGGCAAGATTGGTTGAGTTTTCTTGCTCGTCGTCTTATGGTTCTATTAAGACCAATCATGTTGCGAATGATTGCCGGACGACGAAGATCTGTATTAATTTTGGTGTCATTTTATTGAGAAATTGATGGAGGAATGAAATTGTGATTGCCTTGCTAATAGAGAAAGAAAAAATTGTATAAAGATTTATATTTTAATGATATAAATGAATACATTGCTTGATTTTTTGTATAACAAAATTGAAATCTTACTTTAATTTTAATGAGAAGGTGATGTATATGCCTAGGCCTGTCGAGACGCCGTTGCATCAAACAAGAATTCTCACACTAGAGCAAATATGCTGATTTGCATTTGAGTTGTCTTTCACCCAAATAGATTTTTGACACAATTTATGTTAATGACTTTAGCAAACAAATAAATGATGCTTTATTTTGTTTGCACTTTTGTCGTGGCATGTGGTATGCCTTACCATTGGTCGTTTGATGAGTCAAAAATAATAAAAATTAAGAGATGCAATTATTGGTTGGCGTCATTATTCTTTTGTCCGGACCCTTTTTTGGCTTTGTAAAAAATTCTACATCGATAAAATGTGAGACATCAATGCACTTTATAAGTGTTATCCATCCTCTCACTGGTAACAAAGTCTTTTTCTCTTGTGTAGTGAATTGGGTTTAACCCATTTAAGGAGGAACAAATCGTATGGACCCGTTATATCCATGTGAACCGGACAACCTATATATGAGTCCGATGTATCTATTGAACATGACAATCTAAAACGGACAATATTGTTACTGTGTGGGATTGAAAAATTATAACAGACTTTAAATTATATTATTACATAGAAATATATGCGACATGCCCCTCTTTTCCTCCCATGCCAATGGACTTTAGCAGGTGATTTTCTGTCTTTATCTGATGAAGAAATAAAAGTAAAAGGAAACATGGTTTAGAAGGAGGCTGCTTGTGACTCGTCGTCTTCTCAATACCTTCATCGACAGACTAGTGTTTGTAGTTTTGCCATTCAAGATCGTGATTTGGCAATTGGCATAATTGGAAGGAAAATACGATTTTAGTTTCATATAATTTCACCTTGACAATATAACCATAGACTAAGACCTTGAGGTTAGTTGGGAGCAATACTTTTATGACCTCGCATTGAATTTTTGCTCAACTTATTATCGCAAAAGGTACATTGTCTATTTATCTCAGGTTGATTGGCAATGAGTTATTGTATTGGTATATAAATGTAGATTAACTTTCCTTCTATTAGGTCTTTTAATGGATAGTATGCGAAACTCAACTTATTAATATGGTATCAGAGGGAGACATAGTGAAATTTGTTGAATCTGTCTGTGTTTCTTATGATGGGCTGTCGGAGTTAGTCCAGCTCACATGTGAAGTGCGGGTGTCAGAGGTACACCATTTGTTTGTCTCATATCGTTTGATGATGAGTTGTTGTGTTGGTATATAAGTATGGATTGACTCACATTTTATTAGGCCTTTTAGTGAGTGATATGCAAAGCCTAACTAATAACAATTATGTCGTCAGGTGAAATTTTTTGTGTCCGCAGACCTAACAACCCGAGTTGAGTCCCATATCTTCTTTTCACCTCCAAATTATTCAAAATACTGCACAGAACTAACAACATACCTGGCATCTAGCTGGAGGAAACTGGGAAAGAGTTCTCTAAACTTGCGAACAAGTTTAACTATTTACAAAGCAAGCTGAAATCAGCAAGGAATGTGATCAATCAAGAACATTTTCATTTATCCCAAAAACAATTGCACTCACTGTTATATCAAGCCAACAAAGTGAAGCCATCCAATTTCAGTGACTCAATGTCACTTGTTAAATCCAATACCAATGAAAGAATCAATGTGTCCAGCAGTTGGTGTCATTTGATCATGCACTTGTAAATAACTGTTGAAAGTTTCTTATACATGTGCCGCTTCAAGTACATATCCTCTACCCTTTTCCTTCCTTCAATTTCCAATTGCTTTCTTGCAGATGGGTTCTTGAGCAGAAGTCGGATATTCTGGGAAAGAACTTTGGTTCCTGGCCGACCTACAGGATGAAGAAGCCCTGTTACATTGTGCGTCACAATTTCTTTTGTTCCTCCAGCATCTGTTCCAAGCACCTGAAACAGAGGAATAAGTGGTGAAAAATGACACAACTTGTCCGACACATTTTGTTCCACGAGTTGAATCTATCTTGCATATCTAGTAATTGACAAATTATCCAAGAGTATGCCTCACAAAGAAAGAATTTTCGTTAGGGAAAAGGAGAGACATGTTTTTTCTTCTTTAATCACAACCTTCCTGACACCTTGAGGCTTGGTTACCTTTTCTCAAGCATCAGACTATTGAGGGTTGTTTATGGAAGTCAAGGCATTTAGAACTGCGATTCCCTTTACACCCAAGTCATGGACATACACTAAATAGGAGCCAAGCTTAAACTTGCCTCCCATATTTTAGGCTACATTTTTTTGAGGTCAGCAAGGCAATCATAAAGTGAATATTCTGTACAGTTGCAGCAGACATATGGAATAACCTTTTTGCCTTATGGAATTTCTTACATACCCTCAAATACCATTTCCCCCAAAATCATTTAATGAATAAAAAACTTAAAAAATTGGAATTAGGTTAGAAACCTTCACACCTCCTGCTCCAACAATTTTCTTTACTACAACTCACTCTCTCTCTAAGGTGGAGGAAGAAAAAAGAAGAAGAAGAAGAAGAAGAAGAAGAAGGAAGAGGAAATAAACTTACAAACTCATTCCTCTCTAGAGCAAGTTTCATGATCTCATCCTCTCCCTCTCTCAATCCAAGTCTTGCGATCTCACTACTACGGGGTACCCCGACTCACGCACCATCCGGATTCCACTTTTTTCTTACACAGCTTTTGATTGAGGTATTGGATCTTCATTTTTTTTTATTATTGCCCAGATTTTTTATATTTTTTTGTTTATTTGGTTGGTGAATTGAATTTTTTTATCTTTATGATCAAGATCCATAATTTTATGTCAATTTTTACTTTTTGAGGTTTGTATGGTTGAAAACTAACTATTTAGATTGGTTGAGAACTTAATGTTTAGATGTGGTTGAGAACTGTCTGTTTTTATTAGTTGAGAACTGACTATTTAGATGTGGTTGAGAACTGTCTGTTTTGATTGGTTGAGAACTGTCTGTTTTGATTGGTTGAGAACTGAGAGTTTTGACTTGTTAAGAAATGTCTGTTTATACTAGGTTGAGAAATGAATATTTTGACTATGTTGAGAAATGCATGTTTTGAATGGTTGAGAACAGTCTGTTTTCATTTGGTTGAGAAATGTTTGTTTATACTAGGTTGAGAATGTCTGTTTTGATTGGTTGAGAACTGAGTGTTTTGACATGGTTTAGAAATGTCTGTTTATAGTAGGTTCAGAAATGTTTATTTTGATTTGTTGAGAACTGAGTGTCTTAACTTGGTTGAGAAATGATTATTTTGACTATGTTGATAAATGCATGTTTTGAGTGGTTTAGAACAATTTGTTTTCATTTGGTTGAGAAATGTTTGTTTATACTAAGTCGAGAAATGTCTCTTTTGATTGGTTGAGAACTGAGACAGACTTGGTTGAGAAATGACTTTTTATACTATGTTGAGAAATGCATGTTTTGGGTGGTTGAGAACAGTCTGTTTTCATTTGGTTGAGAAATGACTGTTTATACTAGGTTGAGAAGTGCATGTTTTGATTGGTTGAGAACTGAGTGTATTGACTTGTTTGAAAAATGACTGTTTATACTGGGTTGAGAAGTGCATGTTTTGATTGATTGAGAACAGAGTGTATTGACTTGGTTGAGAAATGACTATTTATACTATGTTGAGAAATGCATGTTTTGGGTGGTTGAGAACAATCTGTTTTCATTTGGTTGAGAAATGTCTGTTTTGATTGGTTGAGAACTGAGTGTATTGACTTGGTTCAGAAATGAATGCTTATTCTAGGTTGAGAAATGTCTATTTTGATTGGTTGACAACAGTCTGTTTTCATTTGGTTGAGAAATATATGTTTATACTAGGTTGAGAAATGTCTGTTTTGATTGGTTGAGAACTAAGTGTATTCACTTGATTAAGAAATGACTGTTTATACTAGATTGAGAAATGTTTGTTTTGATTGGTTGAGAACAGTCTGTTTTCATTTGGTTGAGAAATGTCTGTTTTGATTGGTTGAGAACTGAGTGTATTGACTTGGTTGAGAAATGATTATTTTGATTATGTTGAGAACAACCTATTTCACTTGGTTGAGAAATACATGTTTTGATTGATTAAGAAATGACTGTTTTGACTTGGTTGAGAAATGACTGTTTTGACTATGTTGAGAAATGCATGTTTTTAGTGGTTGAGAATAGCTTGTTTTCACTTGGTTAGGAAATGCATGTTTTGATGGGTTGAGTACTTAATGTTTTGATTAGATTTGGTTGAGAACTGACGGTTTTGATTGGTTGAGAACTTCATGTGTTAAGTGGTTGAGAACCATTTTTTTATTTTTTTCTTGATAAATGTTGTCATTTATAGAATGGTTCAACCAATCAAAAAACGTAACGTTCAAGAGATAATGAATAAGATGGTGCAACCGGTCATAAAAACACTCGGTTCTCAACCAATCAAAACAGACATTTCTCAACCTAGTATAAACAGACATTTCTCAACCTAGTATAAACAGACATTTCTCAACCAAATGAAAACAGACTGTTCTTAACCAATTAAAACATACATTTCTCAACCTAGTATAAACAGTCATTTCTCAACCAAGTCAATACACTCAGTTCTCAACCAATCAAAATAGAGATTTCTCAACCTAGTATAAACATACATTTCTCAACCAAATGAAAACAGATTGTTCTCAACCACCCAAAACATTCATTTCTCAACATAGTATAAATAGTCACTTCTCAACCAAGTGAATACACTCAGTTCTCAACCAATCAAAACATGCATTTCTCAACCTAGTATAAACAGTCACTTCTCAACCAAGTCAATACACTCAGTTCTCAACCAATCAAAACAGACATTTCTCAACCAAGTCAAAAACACTCAGTTCTCAACCAATCAAAACATGCAGTTCTCAACCACATCTAAACAATCAGTTCTCAACCAAATGAAAACAGACTGTTCTCAACCAATCAAAACAGACATTTCTCAACTTACTATAAACAACCATTTCCCAACCAAGTCAATACACTAAGTTCTCAACCAATCAAAACAGACATTTCTCAACCTAGTATAAACATACATTTCTCAACCAAATGAAAACAGACTGTTCTCAACCACCCAAAACATGCATTTCTCAACATAGTATAAATAGTCATTTCTCAACCAAGTGAATATACTCAGTTCTCAACCAATCAAAACATGCATTTTTCAACCTAGTATAAATAATCATTTCTCAACCAAGTCAATACACTCAATTCTCAACCAATTAAAACATGCATTTCTCAACCTAGTATAAACAGTCATTTCTCAACCAAATGAAAACAGACTGTTCTCAACCACCCAAAACATGCATTTCTCAACATAGTATAAATGGTCATTTTTCAACCAAGTCAATACACTCAGTTCTCAACCAATCAAAATAAACATTTCTCAGCCAAGTATAAACAGACATTTTTGAACCAAGTCAAAACACTCAGTTCTCAACCAATCAAAACAGACATTTCTCAACCTAGTATAAACAGACATTTCTCAACCAAATGAAAACAGATTATTCTCAACCACTCAAAACATGTATTTCTCAACATAGTCAAAATATTCATTTCTCAACCAAGTCAATACACTCAGTTCTCAACCAATCAAAATAAACATTTCTGAACTTAGTATAAATAGACATTTCTCAACCAAGTCAAAACACTCAGTTCTCAACCAATCAAAACAGACAGTTCTCAACCAATCAAAACAGACAGTTCTCAACCACATCTAAACAGTCAGTTCTCAACCAATAAAAATAGACAGTTCTCAACCACATCTAAACATTAAGTTCTCAACCAATCTAAATAGTTAGTTCTCAACCATACAAACCTCAAAAAGTAGAAATTGACATAAAATTATGGACCTTGATCATAAAGATAAAAAAAAAATCAATTCACCGGCCAAACAAACAAAAAAATATAAAAAATTTGGGCAATAATAAAAAAATATGAAGATCCAGTACCTCAATCAAAAGTTGTGTAAGAAAAAAGTGGAATCTGGATGGTGCGTGAGTTAGAGTACTCCGTAGCAGTGAGATCGCAAGACTTGGATTGAGAGAAGGAGAGGATGAGATCGTGAAACTTGCTCCAGAGAGGGATGAATTTGTAACCTGATTTCCTCTTCCTTCTTCTTCTTCTTTTTCTTCCTCCACCTTAGAGAGAGAGAGAGAGAGCGTGAGTTGCAGTAAAGAAAATTGCTCGAGCAGGAGGTGTGAAGGTTTTTAACTTAATTCCAATCTTTTAAGTTTTTTTTTAAATTTGATAAATGATTTTGGGGGAAATGGTGTTTGAGGGTATGTAGGACATTTCATAGGGCGAAAATGTTATTTTAGAGATTTTAAAAAAGGTGGGGTTAGAGTTATAATTTGATTGTTAAAAAGGGTTATTTTTGGAAAAAAAATCATATGTAAAAATTACATAAAAATTATTGCATACAGCGCTCTACAGCTACTTCCCATTTACCTGTTTCGGACACCTGATAAAGGCATAGTGTACAATGGACTCTTGAACTGAATAATGTATGAGAATGTATTTTTTTTTATGCAACTGCATTGAGAGATATGTTCTGATAATATTAATGAGTATGTGATTTACTTTTTATAAAAGATGTAAGACTCAGTATTAATTTTGGTATAATTTTATTGTATAATAGATGAGAGGTATTTGACATTTGGAGGTTTTGTTAATGCAAAAATGAAAAAATGTAAAGGAATTTGTGATTTGCTGATGCGATTGTATTAAAATATATATTTTCATGATGTAAATGAGTGTGTGACTTGACTCTTTGTGTAATATAGGTGAGACCCAATTGAGAAAATGAAAAAAATTTGGAGAATATGACACTGGACTAGTGGAGTTGATTAGATCTATTGATTTTGAGGGATCTAAGTATCAATCATTAAATCATTTAATTTACTCAATAAATCCAATATAAAATGACATTAGGATATTGCAAACAAAAGGACTTTATTGAAACAACATAAAACCAATATTTTCAAAATCGGATCGATGATCGAATTGAAAAATTATTCGATTCATGGTTCAACGGTTTAACCAAAGTTCAAGTCGAGTTCCAACCAGGTTCAATGCAATAATTATTATATATTTGTTCAATATAATACTCATAATAATATATAAATAATAAGATTCCATTGAAAAATTTATTGACTAATATTATATATTTCAACATTATATACATTATAATGTGTAATGAAACTTTCATAAATAACATATATTCAATAAATGTATCATTTATAGCTTGGTTGTCTAGTGCATTTGTAATCAAATGAGAGGTAATTAATTCTAATTTCATAAATATTTTCTAATGAACCAAAATAGTCAAACAGACCGATCCATTGAAAAAACATTGATCATTCCAACCATCGATTTACATCTCATCAAACCAGATCAAAGAGAAGATTAGAACCGGTCGAACCAACCAGATCGATTCAATTTTATTAACCTTGCATAAACAAAGGAAATAGTTTTTGTTTTTTAATACGAGAACTATGTAGTTTTTCATGAAATTTACATTTAACAATTTTGAAATCTTTGAGAGGTGTCACATAATTCTGTCAATTTTTTTATGCACCATATCAGGTGCATGTCACTCTGTCAAATTATTCACACTTTAAAATATCATAGGACTGTCAAATTGCATAGTTCCTCCATCCCATTTCATCCTTCAAGATTCCCAATGGAGAAATCTTTTAATTAAGCTCCCAACTCGTGCTCTTCTAACGGGCACTCCCAATAAATCACACAACCGTAGCACCATCTATACCAATTATAGGCTTATCTCTAAAAAAATAATACAAATGAACAAACCTTCAACTTCTTCCTCTGTCCAATAAACTAGAATAAGCTCTGGAAGGAGCAAATTCTGGTAGACACTGAACCACCAGATGTTCACCTGTGGATACAATATCAATCAAACTTTTTCTAGGTGTGTATATATTCACTGGATATTATCTGCACTCTTTTCCCAGAAGAAACCCCTTTTCTGACTAGCAAATTAGTGACATGATTTGGCAGGATAACAGCCATGGGGACTGAGCAAGTCTAAATAAAGAGGGATAAATGAAGAGAGAAACATTAAGCATGCAAGCTTTTATTAAATGACATTTCATCATAGAAAAAAAAAATAAACAGGAATATTATCAAATCACTGCAAGCATTCTATTGCCTCAACATGCCATAATTACCTGGACGCAACTGAACAAACAAGCGTTCCAAGGGTATTAGACAAACAACACTTGATTTGCAGTCCTTCCAGGAGTTGGGCAGTCAGCTAAGAAATCTCATTCACAAAGGAATCCTCAAAACAAGACCAATAAAATAATAAATCACAAAGATAAGGTTCTGAGTTTTTTTTTTATATATATATAAAAAAAAACCATCTGGTTTCAATAAAAAACCTAGTCTTCGTAGATTTTGCACATTAATTCTTGTTCTTTGACGTATCTCTGAATATATAGTTTCAGAAGCAGCCCACATCACATTTCTTAGAAGCTTAGCAACAAGAAAACCTGGAGACCAGCAAGGAAATATCAGAAATTGGTACACTGCATGGTCACAAAACTTTTAGTGTCAGCAATAGAGCATATCTTCTAAGGTGCATATTCATACCGCACGATTAAACAAGAAACTACCACCCGCCATGCCACGAAATTATGATCTTAAATTGAGTGCAGCACGAGCAGGTGTTTGTTTATGTAACTGTAGTAGGCAATAGCCAAAAAACCAAAGGAGAATAAGTGAGACAGATATCCAGTCAGAAGAAAAAGGAAAGGGTGACAGCATATGCATACTCATTCAGAACAAGTGGATGGATACAAGAACAATTAAAGGGTCTTTAAATTTGAATAGGGATTCTACATTCAATAACTATAATCTGAAAAAAATCTTACAAGCAATCTAAGCCAAGTAAACAAAAACAACTGGCACTTTTTATTTTTGTAACAAGGAATAATGTGAACATTAGCAGCTTTCACACTTTGGCTCAGAAGGTTGAAAGATATATAAATTAAGATAGATTTCTATAACATCCATCATAAAGTCTTCCAAAGCCAGAGTACGAAAGCGAATTTAATCAAAGATGCAGGAATTTTTTTGAACATCCAATTAAAAGTACTAAAAGTGAGATGATAGATTTTAAACTAGACAAAGTCTACTAGCACAAAGTACTTGATACATTATGTGAAAAATAAAATCAGAGGCCAAGAGCAATTACCTAAAAGATTATGAAACATACTGCAGCCCAAAGTGCTCCAGAGCAATAGCTGGAGAGCACAAAGGGCCTGGAGGAAGGCCTGGATCACCAACAAATCACACTAACAACTTTTGCAACACCCCAAAAGCCAAATGCTCAACTGGGCAGACATTAGTCTTTATCTGCTTATTCAATAGGCTTCATCCAATTTAGGAATTTGACTGGCTAAAGTTCATCTCCGAGTATCTGGAAGAAAAGAAGGGACAATTCAAAAACCTTGCACAAAAAAACACACGTATAACAGTGGGGGTTCATAAAATTAAAGAGCTCAACTTACCTACGAGGAGGCTTATTTTGTCTCTGCCCGTACTCATCATTCACAGGCTCTGAAAAAGTCAAATATGAAAATACATAACAATATGACCACTGATGTAGAGTAAAACAAGTTATACAAGACAAGAATATGTCTTACCTGGACTCTGGGATGGCTTCCAGTCATGATTAGGTTTATTAGAATTATTGTCCTTGCTGCAATGAAACAACAATATCATACTGATTTCTTCCTGATAAATTAAATAATTCACGACAAAGAAAAAAACACACTCCAAAACAGGTGACAAATTTTATCAAATAAAAACACTACCTACAATATGCTGCAACATTTCAGATGACTATACTAACAAGCTTCTTTTTATAAACTAAATAATTTATACAACTAAAGAAGAAAGCAGACACAAAAAGTTGACACACCTGCGAAGGAAAGAAGTTGTAGTATTGTCTCTTATAAACTAAGAAATTCATTAAATATTGATTTGACTAAAATCCTTTTAACACTAAGATTCTAGTGCCAAAGAACTCTTGAAACGATAAAATGGATAAAAAGTATACTGCCACAGTTAAAAAGAAAAACAAAGATAAACCTAATGCAAAATCAAAACACGCAAAGCTTAAGACTAATGTTACAAACCCCCATTTTACCCCGAAATCTAAGTGGAATTGTGAAATAGTCATTGATTATAAACACACATGTAGGGCGTACCCAACATCCAACACTTCACATTCATTGGGAATAAAATGAGAGTCATATTTTGGAGGCTCAAGCATTATTCAATGCTTAATTACAGTAGTAGCATGTATTTCAATGAAAGGGGAAAATTGGACTTCAATTAGAAAATCTTTATTCATTTTGACATTCTATGTATGCAAGGCAAAAAAAATGAAGAGTAATACAGAGCACATGTAGAGTGGATGCAAATAGCAAAAGACAACCAACCTTGTGGATCCCATGGAAGATGTTTGTCCTGATGGACGAGTGTGATAAGATCCATCAACAGAAATATAAGGGGGACAATAATTACTGCCCAAAGCTCCAGCAGCTCCAGCCAAAATAGGTAACCTAACAGTTACAAATGTGGTTATAACTACTCTCCGATAATAAAAAACCTCAAGAATGAAGAAACATTTTCATAGGGTTTAGCAGGGCCATATGAACATCACCATAGCAGCTTATTATTCACCCCACTAATACCTTAGAATTCACAAGTTCCAGATGCAAATTGAACAACACTTTACAGCCACACAAAAAATCTATCTGTTTTATGAGATGTTTTGACTTCTTCTAGTCACCAACTTTCCAAAAGAAACTGAAATAGTACGCATAACATAAATCAATGTTAAAGAAACTTTTTTGTCTACCAGACCAGGTAAATGATCACACTTATATTGCATTTTAGTGGTCAAAATATGTTGTCTGTTTTTGATGGCCATATCTTTGCACAAGGGCCATGGTACTGCAGCTTTATGCCCCCTGCCCTTATCCCACACAACAAGAAGGAAACTCTATAGGCTTGAGCACTATGTTGAAATGTGAGGTAAAGTAGACCTTGGCCATGCTAGTAGCATTAATTGGGATCATTGCTTCCAAGGGGAGTCAATATAAAAGGCTCAACTCTAAATGAGATTTTCTTTGCTGACCAAGAAGAATCTTTGGTAAAGAGATGAACACCGGTTCTTGTCAAAGAATACACTTGCGTTCAAAAGACTGAATCAAAGTAACAGTTCCATAGTTCAATATTGGAAATTGCATACAATCTAGTACAGACGAAAAATTAAAATATCTATACAAAAGGGCAAATGGCTGGTACCAGAAAAGATGCAGCCCTAAGTGGATCCAACCTCCAACAAAAATACCAATAAAGAAGGCAAAAAATTGCGCTTAAACTTAATAAAAAAAACCACAAATATGCTGTCCCCGTATTCTATAATAATAGTAATAACAAAACGACAATCTTCCATTGGAAACTTATCAAATAGGATAAAGAAAAATACACAATTATTATGTCCGCAATTAGATCAACAACGGTCCACCCTTATAATTAGGTTTAATATAGTTTCCTTATCATACCCTACAAATCAAATTGCAATTCGATCAGATTCAAGGGCAAAACAACTTGAAAAGAGTCCGGAAATGTCATTAACTATGTATTTCATGGAGGAAAAAAAATCACTGCAAACTTCCATTAGCAACATACTGTTTCATCAGGATTCAGAGTATATCCCTGATCCTTCTGAGAAATCAACATTATTTTTTTTTTAAAAACACCAACTTATAAAAGCAGCTGTAGGAAGGAAAAAATTAGCATACCACGTCATTTCAGAACTTCCCAGACCATGTGGATCAGCAACATATCCAGGAAATGCCATGCCGACAGCAGGAACTCCAATACCACCAGGATGCTGGCCCCCAAATTGCATAACTGTACACATGAATAAAGATAAGTATATTAATAAACTTAACACAGGTAACAGAAAAAGTTACATCAGATAATCTGAACAATTAGATGTAGCCAAATAAATATAATTCATGCTGTTTCAAACACATCAAACAATAGTCCATGGTACCTTAATTCAAACACACCAAACAATAAGCCATGGAATGATATGCTAATTCACGGAAAAGTGCGGTGGGGGGGTGGGGGGTGTGTATGTGGTGGTGCTAGATCCTTACTCCCTTACATATTAATTGTTAGAGAAATTAGAAAATGTGGATTCCCATTAGAAAAATAAAAGCTGCAACTCAAAAAGCCAATGATCACTTATCACAAACATAAATGAGAACCCAAAAATATACCCGGCAGGAAGGTTGGGGTTGCAGGGAAGTTTTGATCACCACGACCCACAGCCATACTCCCTGTGGCTCCCATAACCTGAGCTCCATTGTACATGAAAGAGCCCCGTCCATTTCCTTGAATAATACCTTTTGCCTTTCCTACCACTGCAATTTTAGATTTATTTGATTCTGAGGAAGATTCCAATTCGCCAAGTTCATATGAACTCATAGACGTAGCAGTTTTTGGAGGAGAGGATGCTTGAGATCTGCTACCAGAGCGCTGGCCCAACTGCTGACCAGAAGTTTGTACCGAAGGCTGGCCTCGGCTTTGAATAGTACCTCTCTGGGAAGTATGGGGTTGCATCGGAGAAGGAACTCTGATTTGGATGGAAGATGGTGATGGTTGATAGGTCATCTGTTCTTGGACAGCCACACCCCTACCCTGAACCCCGGACTGAGAAGGTTTCACAGTATTGACCAGTGATGATCCAGATGAAGGTGCCCGCAGATTTGGCAAAGGCTTACCACCTGCAACATGCATGGAGTCATCAATATATAGCTTCTTCGTGCCAACAGAATCAGCCACTTTCTTTCCCCGAGGTAACACATTAGTATCTTGAATTAAAAAGCTGTCATCAATTCCAGTAGGGCGATTGCTCCTGCTGGTACTTCCAGTTTGCAGATCTCTTTTGTGTGCCAGGGAAACATCTTTATTAGAAGCCCCAGAAGGGTAAAAAGGAGGAGAAGCATAATTCAAACTAGATGCAACCAATTGTTTTCCAGCAGGAGGTGGTTCAGGTTCAGCATTTGATGGGGACATGAAGGATTTTCTTGAACTGCTATGTGCAGTTCTCTCCACAGGCTTTCCGTATCTAGTACATTAATTAAACAAAATGTTACTTGTCAGCCTAGGTGACCAAAAACATGAAAGAAAAATGAGAAACAGACAAGATTAACTGAATGGAACAAAGCTATATGCTGTGTACTCACTGTCTGGTATGAATAGGATGTGACTGACTGATATGCTTTGTATTTGGCTCATACCTTCTGGGTCCTCTCCCTCTCACACTTTTTGGTTGGTTCTGATTACTGTTACTGTTGTTATACGCTTTAGACATATTTCCTCTACCATACGCATAATCTGAACCTCGATTTTTACCTCGAGCTCGATAACCTCTAGAAGTCCGCCTTCCCTGAATTTACCACATATTAGAAATGCACAACTGTGGGGGAGGGGGGAGAGAATAGGAAAAAAATAAATTATCACCTCATCATAATGCCTTCCCTGCACAGACATCTCCTCAAACTTGTCATGCCCCCATTTCCTGTCATCTTTTGACTCCCACAACTTTCTTCCTCCATATGTTCGCCTGAATGAACTCAAAATCAGAAAGAAGATGTGCACGTAAATAGCAGCCTACAACTTCAGTTCCAAGTTCCAACAGAAGACACAAAGATAGTTATATATGCATAAAAGGTATTTTTCCTGACATAAAATTATGTATGATAAAAAAAAATCACTTGGACAATCATCAGTTTCCATAGCTGCAGAACACCCAGAATGTCAAAGTCCCTCCATGGTTGCTTTCTTCAACTGGGAGGCAACAACCTGGGGTAAATCCTAGCAACAGATAATTCAAAAACTAGAGGCTCCCCCCTAGTTAATATATGCCCTCTCTGCATAGAAGCTGAAGGATCTATTCGTCATATCTTACTTCATTTCGTTGTAATTGGACTAGGAGAGTTTGGACTGTGATTTCAAATCTCATTGGCTTGGAGTGGGTTGTGAGCCAGGAATCGGCCTTGAACTTGATCCTTGGAGTCAGTTAGGTAAAAACAGAACAAAAATTAAGACCCTCAAGACCATTCCATCTACAAATACTGGGCTTCTTTTGATCTGGACCGATAGATAGCTTAGTACCACTAAGTTCTGGTTATCGGATTCTTGTAGGAATCTCTTGGAGAACATTAACTTAAATGCCGTGCAATTTGGTTCTTCTGACTGTGCCTCCCTGTTGCTGGGTTAATAAATTTCTTTTGCATTAAAAGAATAATTATTTCTTTAATGAAGAGAGTTCCAAATAGTAAATTTTATAAAACACAATCAGACTTCAGTCTGATTATTGAACATATTAAACCCTTTCTTCAAAAGAACATTCTATACAATATGGCCAAGACTCAAATGAAAAGGGCAAAAAATATTCAAGCATGTATCCTTAAAAAACCCCATAGTTCTTTGGCTTCTCTCTTTCCATATGATCAAACAAATGGTTAATGAAATTAAAGCATTGGCACGCAGAGTCCGAAGCAATCCTAAATACATAATCTTCTATGAGAATAATAGATAAATAGCAGTGAACAGGACAGGCAATTTTAGGATGAACCATAAGATTGATGGGAATAGTTTGGGCTTGGTAATTTGGGGGGGGGGGGGGGTGGGTGGGAGGAGAGAGCTCAAGGCATTAAATTTTGAAATGGGGCTAATGGAGGAAAGATTTTGCAGATTCCATCCATTGCTAATCTTTTAAACCATTCTGAAGGGAAAAAAGTAAAGGTATCTCAAGCCTTAACAAAGAAACCCAAAAACTGTACAAATGCTTGTATTTGTGTGCACAAATGTTATGCCTAATAAATCATGTGTTCAGATAAATAACTACCAGGCAGAAACCAGCAGCTGTAATTTATGACTTAAAACATACAATGCAGCATAGAAATATAAAAATATGGGCCAGCAAGCATACTTGTTCTCCATCTTCTAAAGTGAACATTTTCCGAGCCCACAATACCAAAGAACAAATCAGCCAACCGGCATTTGACCATAAATCGAAAGGCATCATTATAGGACCATTCAAGGGAATTTCTAGTGAACTCAATGAAATACCAGTTCATCAACGTCCCAAGGAGAAATATAGTTAATCTACAGGATGCAATTAGAAAACTCTACAAAAGCAAGCAAGCACTTCTACTTCCATCCTACCTCATATGCCAATCCGTACTTGCATGAAGCATGAAGTACAGGATCACGCCATGAAAACTACAAATCCAGGAATGTTAACACTATAGAAGTAACAACTCCATTTTTGTGTGAATAACTAGTCTTACAAGTGTAACATTAGAATTCCTTTGGAAAAAAAAAGTTTAGCCAGCCCAGCTCATCTAATGCAGTCTGCGGTCACGCTTAATAGTGTCTTCTTGACTAACTGCACTGAGCACAATCACCAGAAGGATTGCTTCCATATGACGTTCATCATCCAATGAATGGAAACTCCAAATTTCAAAACTAGGCAATGCAATCTTAATAGCAGTAAGGTAAAAAGATAGCATAATATAGCGATGCAGTATCATTCAAATAGAGTCTAAACTGCATAATAACCTAGTCAGTTACCCTCAGACAAAAATAAAATAAAACCACAAAGATAGCAACCATACCTATTTCTAACAGCAGCACGGTCCCTAAAGCGGTCATCATGCATGTAAAATGCACCAGCAGTTGGCACAGCAAAAGGCTCATTCTCCTTCTTGTCTTCCTCTTCCTCAACATGATTCCCCTCAGGAACATCTGCTGCAAACTCCTCAACATTCCTCCTTGCATTATCTTGCATCTCATTCTCCATACCTACATCCGCAGCATTAGCACCACCCCCAGAGCCATTACCAGTAGTACTTGCTCTTTCTTCACTCTTCTCCTTATCCTCCTCAACTCCTCCCTCCCCATCAATTATATCTTCCTCCTCTTCTTCATAGGCCTCTTCCCCTACTTCATCTTCTATGTACTCTTCCTCGTCTTCCACATATTCCTCTTCTTCGTCTTCATCGTAATCCGCAGCCCCACCCTGACCATCTGATTCATCCGAATGAATTGGAGCCCTACGATCCATCCTAGGCTTCTCCACGCTTACTTCTCTTTCACCTTCCTCATCATCGCTGGCTGCTTCTCGCCTACGCAATGCTAGTGAACGCTTTGCATCTTCCGGATCACTCTCATATTCCAGCTCCTCTTCCCCGTGCGAAGCCATAACCAAAATTCCCAAAAAGCAAACCTCCTGGCGGAACGCACCGGAATTAATGAACTACAGTCGATCAAAACCGGCGAATGGCCTGAAATTCCAGTCACAGCCAATTCAAATCAGTTTTAAAAAAAACCCAAAACTTGAACTTCCTCAAAAATCTAGCCCCAGTTGTCCAAACTAAGTTTACTGTTAAGCAAACAGGTCAAGCTTTCTGAGAAATCAAACACGAAACCGGAAACATTCCCAATTGCCAAACCGGTATCGTGAAAAATCACACCGTCAAAAGCCCAAATCAGGGAATCCGACGCCCACTCCAGAATATCATAAAGAATCGTAACCCTTTAGGCAGAAATTGGAACCTAATTAGGATTCTAATTCAATGGGTCGCGTCCTAGAAGAACCCGAACCCCTTTAGGAAACCCTAGATATTTAAGGAAACAGATTTTTCGGTTTCTCGTGACTGCCTTCACGAAACTAGAAAAACTAATTTTATCAGTTATGTACCAGATGTGGCTTAAATTGAAGGGAAAGTCTCCAGTCAAGTCATACGCGAGCAACTCTCAAAAAATTCAGTGGATCACTTGAGTTTTAACTCGATTACACAAAGGTTCAATCACATATTTCTTCAAATGATTTAAACATATATCTCAATATAATCACATTAAAAAAATACATATTTCTATACATTTTCTCATTTTATCCAATAACAAAAACTCTACATGTCAAGTGTCCCTCATATATTTTACAAGAAAACTATATATCAAAATTAATACTGAATCTCACATCTTTTAAAAAAATCAAATCACATGTTCATCAATATCATCAAAACACATACATTATGCAGTATCTATTTTCAATTGTCCATTGTACATGCTAGTGCTCGTTTCAGGTATTATGTTTACTGAGGGTTATAATGGGAAAATGACTAAAGTTCAAAAGTTTGAAGGTTGATAGAACATGTGATCACTCAAAGATGGTTCATGTTTCATTTTCGTCACCCAAATATCAAATGTTTCAACTTCATCATCCAACTTTTAATTTTGTTCCATACTTGCCAAAAATCGACAGTCAAACTTGATACTAATAGAACATGTGGTCACCCAAAGATAGACCATGTTTCATTTTCATCACTCAAAGATGAAACGTTTCAACTTCATCATTCAATTTATGGTTTGGTTCCATATTGACCACTACGACAATTTTGCCCATAATCGGACAGTCAAATTTGCATTGACCATTAACCATCTATTAAATTTCACTTACATGTACATATTAAATAGTGACTAGACTAACGTCTATTAGCTGCCCTAGAAAAAGGCAGGCCCAAGAAACCCTATTACCCTTTCCTTACATCTCTCTCATTTCACTCTCACGCAGATAATTTATAAGTTATACGAATGAAATCTTTTATACTTCACTTAAAATATCTCAAAACACAAAACCTAACAAGAATTTCAAAAAAATCAAACACAAACACCAACACCTAACATATGTTAGTCTAGTCACCATTTAACATATACATGCAGACAAAATTTAACAGATGGTTAACAGTCAACACATGCTTGACTGCCTGAGTGGTCAATATGAAACAAAATCATAAGTTGAGTGATGAAGTTGAAACATTTCTTCTGTGGGTGAGTAAAATGAAACACGGTCTATCTTTGGGTGACCACCTGTTCTATTAATTTCAAATTTGACTGCTCGATTTTGGGCAAAATTGCCTGAGTGACTAATATGGAACAACATAGAAGTTGGGTGATGAAGTTGAAACATTTGATCTTTGAATGACGAAAATGCAACATGAGTCATTTTTGAGTGATCACATATTCTATTAATCCAAATTTTTGGGGTACCAATGATTTGACAAGCATTCAAATTTGAGGCCAAAAATTGTGAAAATATTTTAAATTACAATCATCCAAAAATGATAAAATAGTAGATAAGTTAACATAAATGAATCACATGGATGATTGTGATTTAATTAAAACACATGCAATGATTGCAAACCCCCTTCCCATTTTTTTGTAATTTTATTAAATGTTAGTCATGTCATTATACCTGAAATTCAAATCATAAAGAAAGAGATTAAAAATGGGCTAAATCATAGTATTTTATATCATTTGAAGTCTTATTTCTATTCTTAAAATTTAAAATTTAACACAAATATCCTTAAAGTTTAAAGAATCTATTCATTTTTGTCCTCGATCCCATTTTTTGCTTGTTGAACGTTCTTTAAATCTATTTCATTGTTGTCATTGAATCTCATTTCAAGACTTATTTCCACACCCAATTCATTGCAAGCTAGAGGAGGAGATGGTGGAGTCTCACAAGATTAAATATTTTGGAAATTTTGAAGGAGTTTCTGGGTTGGTATCAGAGGATTAACCTGATATCATTACTTCTCTCTCTGTTATGCAATTTTATATTTTTCCTTTTCATATCCATTTTAATTTCAAGGTAAAAATTCATCAACAACTCATCTCCGAACTCATCTATGGTCAATATTCGTAACAGCTGCAAATCGAATAAACCCAAATCAAATAGACTCCACCTTAGCAAGACAAGTAGACAGCCAAATATGATCATGAGAAAAAATTATACTAATTTTCTTATAAAGGTCAATTGTTTTTTATCATTTTACTGCCATTATGGACCTTGTACTAGAGTCCAGCAAAGGTGAGGCTAATGCCGAGTCCCCACTATTTCTACCAGTGACTCCACTAGCAACAACAATTGTTCTAGCACTTGATCCACTAGCTCTAGCACTTGCTCGATCATAGGTTCTTTTATTGTGACCTTCATTGACACACTTTCTGCACCAAATCTTAGGATAACTTCTTCAAAGCTTACTTTTAGTATTGGCCTCATCATGTTCTAATATTCTTTTTTCTTTTGTCTTTCTATCACAACCTTTGTTGTAGGTGGCAACACCATGTCACCAACAACAGGTGGCCACAAGCTTGAATCACTAGTAGCCATTGCATTATGTTGGTACACCCTCAGAAATGTCTCTTCCTTGAATGTTGGGCGCACATACTTCTTGGGGTCTTTGTGTAGCCATCTAATTGCTACGATTGCATGGCAACAAGGAATATCGGTAAGGTCCCAAACAATGAATGTATATGTTGCATCATTCACATTAACAATAAATTTTTCAATTATACATGTAACCTACAAAAAGAAGAAGCCTGTTAGCAAGAATGAGATAAGTCTTAAAAAAAGTTGCATCTAAAAATATCAAACATGATCTGTAACACTGAGTGATTTGCATTCCTTGACCATTGTGCAAGCCACTTAGTGCTCTTCTTTGTCTCAATTTTCAATTTAGAGTGAACTGCTGGAACCACTTTCCATCTTTTCTCTTATTCTTACATGCCTTGCCATTGATTCATCCTTCAAATCCTCGAGCATCGATACAATAGGTTCATATCTAAATACCAAAATCTTGAAATTTAAGCCCTTGGACATATTGATGACAATCACAACATTCTTTGAATTTGTGTTGAATGCTGCCCTTGCCCACAGGAAAGGTGTAATCTCATTCGGGTACTTCCAAGCATCAATATCCATGTCTTTCATAGTCTGTATCTCCCTCTGGAAGTCCTGAATAGTAGTAGCTATAACACACTTTCAGAGCTGCTCCTTACATTGTTCACCTTTGAATCTCTGGATGAAATTTGCATATATGTGTTGAAAATATAATTTGTGCTCGACACCCTGCTGTATACCATGTAGTGCAGTCATCAATCCCTTTAAAGCATATAAAACTATTGGTATCTCTCCATTGAAAACACAAAAACATAAAACCCTCATATTTACACACTAACATTTTGCCTATTTGATATGAATGACCACCTTTTATGATCAAGTGAGCCAATGTCGAGTATCAATTTCCTTAAAAACCATGACTAAGAGTTAATGTTCTCTATCCCTCTCCACAACTACCAAAGCTATGGAAAAAATTCCATTGTTGCCATTTTGTGTCACTGGAATCAAAAGTTGTTGCTCATAGAGAGCACCCATCTAGGTCAATTAGTGGCCTACAACCAACCAAAAACCCACTTTTTAAGGCATTTAAGCAAATATCAACTCTATGAAATTTAGATGGATCATCCAATGTGCGTCTATCCAACATAATACTACAAGTGGACCCTCTATTAATGTTTAGAAGCTCTACATAATAGTTATTAGAGTTGCATATTGCTCTGTGGTGTTACCCTGAATTATCTCCAAAGCCTTTTTCTTTGCTCTGAAAGCATATGTCCTGGTATTCTCTAAAGGAATTTTATCTTTAACATATGCAACTAATTGACCAACATTGACATTAGGGTCACTCCTATTTTTCTCTTTAAGTTTATTTCTCAACCACTTTGAACTAGTTTGTTTGATCAACATTGATCTACCACATCTATGCCTTTTAACATAAGTCTCAATCTTATAAGTCTTTTTCCCAACAATTTGAGAACACCACAATATCCAGCGACACTTGTGCAGACACTTGGTTTGACATCTTGTTTTCTCATTTCTAATAAACCTTATTCTATAACCTACCTCAACTACATAGTCCTTTATTTCCTTCTTAAACTCCTTCATACAAGTGAACTCCATCCCCAATTCAAACTTGAACTTCTTCATGTCATAAATAGAATTGAACTTATCATTACCCTTCTTACAAACCCTATGGGCACTGTCTCTATCATCAGATGAAGCCAGACTACCCAATTCATCTGACTTGTATATCATTATAAATTCTGGATCATCATTTTCCATATGAAGAACAGTAGTTGTCATCATTATCATTCTCAAAATCATCCTCCTCACTCTCAATATTATCTACATCCTCTTTTTGATAACCATCAATGTCATACTCATCATCCCCCATCTTCTTCCTCACCGCTGTCATACTTATCATTTCATTCTTCTCTATGACCTACCTTCTCCCAAAAAAAATTAGAATGTTCCTCAATTGCTTTTTCTTCTAAACTATTCATATATTTCTCAAGAAATTTATCAAACTCCTCATCATCAAAATCATCATAATCACTCTTGTCAGAACAACAATCAGATTATTTTCATTAATTGTAAACTGATACAAGAGAAGCCATATATAGGCAGAGTACAATAGTTAGAAACACTGACTATAGAGATGGTCAGTAGTTGTTAAGATAATGGCTTAAGAGAGATTTAAATATACAATTGGGCTTGGGCTTGTATGATGGCTAACTTACGTTGTCTTGTATTTCTTGAGAGTCTATGGACTTGGGCTTTTGAGAGTTTTTTCATTTTTAAGTTAAACAATGAGCTTGGATTCTTTTTATAATAGAAGTTTGATTTTTGGTAGGCAGGCATCTACTCATTTATTTAGATACTCTAGTTAAAATCGATTAAAAAGAGGACTTAAAATTGTTCAAAAAGTTTAATTAAAGTATCACTTGAATAAATTGGTTTTATCATTTTTTCCAAAACTAATGGAGTTTTTCCACCCATTTGACAATAAATGATTTTTTAGTTGTATGAAAAAATCATTTAAATAAATTGGGGCGAACAAAACTTTTTTTCAAAGAAAACATAAAATCAATTACGTAACCAATTTGGGAGTTGTGGTATGTCTAACACTTTGTCTGATTTGTAGACCTCATTTAAGTGTCTAATTGAATTATAATCAATTGATGGCGGCTTCATACATTTCTTTTTTAAGATGGCTCATATTTCTATATTAGTATTAAATATGAGCAACATTTTGGCTCTAAATGGCATGCACTTTCTTTATTCCTCTCTCTCATGGAAAATCTTTTATTTTTAATTAATAATTAATACGACACACTTTATGAGAAAAAAAATGAGCAGCTAATATCAACAAAAGCACACATTAAAAACCATAAATAAAAGGGAGATGAGTACAATAATGTTCATGTGAAACAGAGAAAAAGAAAAAACTAGGGAAATTCATTGTTTTCTCAAGATTTTTTTATATCATTATTAATTAATTTATGACAAGACGAACAAAAACACTAAAGAAACATAACATACAAAAAAAAGCATTGATAATCCCCCCACAGTGAAGAGTTTAAATAGAACATGTAGCTCTCCCCCTTAATACCACATATATCTAGTCATTATATTTTGCTACTTACAATTGCAAGCTTGTTAAGGTCCTATATATTGATATATATCAATTACAAGTGGATTGTGAACATATATATATATATATATATATATATATATATATTTTAAGTAGTAATGAAGTTAGCTGTGTTAAAATGGTTGATAATTGGGGTACTCATTTTGGGGAAATCTAATGCAGATTTCATATCATTCGCTGGGTGCTTCACTCCTTGCTTTTTGCTTTGAAAGTTGTCTTCCCAAAGGTAGTCAAAATCTTGGTTACTGCTTTACTAGGTGTGCGTGGGAGGCCTCCCCAAAGTCCTTTCTTTGGATCACTGCAAACTCGGCTGTGCTTTCACATCTTGCAATAAAATCAGTACCATAAACGATCCAGGTGATTATCTAGTACTAGATCTCTGTCTTAGAAGTTTTTTTTTCCTTTCTTTAATTTTTGTGTGTGATTTGATCTTGTGTGTTTTGCTTGCAGCTGGACATAAAGTGGGGACATATGTTGATTAGGCTTATGAATGTTTGGGTTGGGATTTTGATGAAATTTAGTTTTTTCACTTGCTTTTGTAATCTGTTTCTTCTTCTTCTTCTCATTTATGGGTTCATAGGGTGTCATGAATTGGGCTTTGAGGCATTAGTCCACTTTTGTATTTTTATATCTTTTTTAATAATTTTATAATACCAATGTCTTTGATAAAAAAACAAATTTATAAATAAAAGTTCCATATATATGTTCTGGTTAACTTTAAACTAGACAAAACATGAATATCGGATTAGCCATCTCATGGTTCTATTTGAATATTTTTTGATAAACATGTTTCCATTATAATATAAGGGATTGAAGGGTTAATAGTACATGTGGTCATCGAAAGATGACATATTTTTCATTTTGATTACCCAAAGATGAAACATTTTACCTCAATCACCAAACTTCTGATTTTTTGTTAATTTGGTCACACAAGTAGTTTGTAGTGATTTCAAGCAATCAACCATTCATGTAGCAGGTTATCCAGACATAAATCGTTAATATTTGAAAACGTTTGCATCCCCGAAGTTCTGCTTTGGACCATTGTAAGCTTGGTTGTGCTTTCTCATCTTGCAAAAACATCAGTACCAAAGACGATTCAAGTAACTTTTTAACACGTCTGATCCCCAACTTGACTGATAAAGTAACTCTTTCTAACTATGTCACATAAATTATTCTCGAGTTATGTTTATTTATTTATCTTATTGAGAATTCTAATTTTGTGTTTTGCAGGTGCACAAAAGGTGGAGAAATGTGTTGATTCTTGCTCAGAATTATGCACCAAGGTATACTCACAGCATAATTAATCAACAAACAGTTGATGTTTGAGGTTATGAGACAAACATGAATTATAGCCTTTAAATGAAATAATAGTTGCACATATGTATGCCTGTTCCCATGTTTTTTTTCTTTTGTTATTAATGGAACTGGACATGGAAAATAAACTTTAGTTTTTGTCAATAAAATTACTCTGCGCATTGAGACTCCTTGTTACTTTTCTATGACAGCACAAAACATATATAAGTTGTTAAGAGCATACCCGATGCATTAAGATAAGAATAACGAGATATTTGGTTGAAATTTAGAAAGCAAAATGAAGGTAGGAAGCAGAACAAATCAAACTTATAATGAAAATATCTACAAACAAGTGACCACTTGTGACATCCCTAAATAACATAAAAAATAACACTTGAACCTCTTGAGAGGGTAACTGTAGAACCTCATCCCACAAGAGTTGTGAATAAAGACCATAGCAATCTAAATTTTTCCCCCAACCCTAACTCATAAAAGTGAGACCATAGAGAAAGAGAGAGATGGGTTTACAAATGAGGATCACATCTCACAACCCTTCACATCAGTCCACACTCCACAATAGAGTTCTTCGCCTTAAGTTCCAAAGTAAATAATTTTCATACATATGACCAAAACTCTTGCCCTGTAGGAATATATATATATATATATATGAAAGGTACCCCATAAAAATTAGGCAGTACTTGTAGCATCCAACTTGTCAGTCTCCATTGGTTCTCTTGAAGCATCACCACTACCATCAGAAGCTTTGTCGTTAGCACTCTGATTTGTGTTAGCACTTGCACTGATATCCCCACTGTGTTTCTGTTCACTTCCCTGAGTGACGGGGTAGCGAACATTTTAGGAGTGGCATACTTTGCTGGATTTGGCTTGAGCTTTGTCATTTTTGGCTCACAGAACCTAGTGATCCAAACATAACTAATAAGCATCTATTTTGATATTCATAGTAATACACCAGTGGGGATAGTAATTTATAGAAAAATTGCAATTATAATTCCTAAATACTATCATGTTCCATTAATCCATGAATGCAACTACAAATCGTAGCAGACCAATTCAGTGGCTAGCGTCAGCAGAACTCAACTTCACTTCATAAATAAACAAGGAATGATAGTATTGATATATTAGAATCACTATTGTCCCCACTTCCAAGAAAACATTGACAAATCGAAGTATCACTTCTTGATTACCATTAACTACTACAAACACATAAATTAGACACAACTAAAAATATTACCTGTCAAGAGCTTTAACTTTTTTTCTCACATCAGCAGATTATAGAACAGGAGCAGCATGCTTTGCACTCATTCAAGACCTGGAGAAAATAATTGAATACTTTATTAAACAGTCACTAGGAAAAGAAAACGAATACTTAGAATGATCGGAAAGAGGGGGAAGGGGAGGGGCACTGAGGATGTCATAGAAAGGAAGAGCTGACAACGTCTCACCTTTTGCTTTTCAGCCAAATCAATGTGGTCAAACATGGGTCATTTGATATAGCAACCTCTCTATAACTATTAATCTAATAATATTTGATCAATCACAGATCCATTCTCTATATACTCCATGTGCTCTTCAATGGGGTCACCTCACTGATTTTCATAAATACGTTAATCTTACTCATCAGCAACAAAAACAAATAGAAGAATAAGTGTGGATTATGGAAGGTTGCATGCGGTAGAACAATTCAAAGATAGACCCCCACACACCTTCTTTAGCTCCGCAAGCTTGGCAATATAAATACCTTTAGTTTCATCCTCACCCTCTTCATACAACCAGTCTTCCACCTCCTAAAGTTTAGCACTAAATTCTTCCCTTTGAGAATCCATCACAAAGTCCAGGTATTTGTCACTGAGCTGGAGATAAAAAAAATACTATTAGCACCCCAAAAAAGAGAGGCTACAAATGAGACTAACTTATAAAAGTGAGACCATAGAGAAAGAGAGATGGGTTTACAAATGAGGATCACATCTCACAACCCTTTACATCAGTCCACACTCCACATCGGCTTCTTCGCCTTAAGTTCCAAAGTAAATAATTGTTATACATATGACCAAACCTCTTGGCCTGCAGGAAAAAAATGGAAGGTACCTTCCCGTAAAAATTAGGCAGCACTTGAGGCATTCGACTTATCAGTCTTCATCAGTTCCCCTGAAGCATCACCACTGCCATCAATAACTTTGTCATTGCACTCTGATTTGTGTCAGCACCATAATTCAACATTAACAACTAATCTCCATCTGCAAATGCACAAGACTATCAAAATAATACATACTGAACAGTTCATGTGAGAAAAGAAGGCCAAGTAAAATCCAAGACATGGCTTAGAAAGTAGATGAGAACAATACCAACAAAATACCAAACAAAGGCTATCTCCTGCATACACAGCTAATGCAGGAAACCACGCAACATTAAAATCTATTAATACAAAAATATTAGCGAAAACATACATAGCTAAAAGTGAAAAGGGTACAAAGATTTCATTTCACATACAAAGAAAAGCAAATCACCAAGTCGACAATGAATTATGCAAGACACGAGTCAATAAAAGGATAATATATCTAGAATTATCCAACCATCTGTATCCATGTCACTTTCCTTTGGAGAAGTGACAGTTAGGCAAAAGTATCCTGTCTGGGGAAAACAATAGTACTTTCATGAATTGAAACAATTGACTGCACAACATCACTCTATCAAACATATTTACTGTGTCACAAGAAAAGAGATTGAGTAGAAACAATCAAACAACATATAGATTTAACTGTGATAAAATACATAATCTCAATATATTTCATTGAACTTTTCCAATTAATTGTGCTTACGAAGTCATGCAGTATCCCATGACATCATTTGGAAAAAAATAAAAGAATTAAAGACAATGATTAAGAGACAATCTTGACATGGAAATTCATTGACAGAGCATCTCATGAGAAGATATGTGGGAAAATTTTGCCCGGAACTCTCGCACTTTGAAAGTTGGATTAAGAATAACACATTGCAGGGCACATCCCCTGAGAACACACTCATTGGCATTCATTGTTCGCTTAGTCTCCTTACCAAATAACTCGGTAAGGATCCTGATAACAACAAGGACACGAGAACCATAACCAACAACCTCAACCATATAAACATTCTCAATAGTAAGCCCAACTTCTGAAATAGCCTTCTCAAGTGGCCTCTTTACGTGTTCCAAAATTGGAATGCTAATTTGCTCAAACTCCTCCCTCTTAATGAAGCTCCTTACATCTTCTTATCCATCAAGCACTCAATATTCAAGGGAGCCTCAGGGTTGGCACTAAGAACTTTTTTCAGCTTCTCACAAGCAGCCCTTAGCCTGAGACAAGCCCTTGCATTTTGGAAAACACAATCTTATAATCTTCCTTGAATTTTGAAGCAAAATGCGAGCACTTCATCAAAATCTATACCACCCAATGAGTGATCAAAAGAATGAGCGTATTTTCAGTTGGCCTTTCTCGAAGGGAGCTATGCACACTTCATGCATGTGTGGCTTATATCAACAAAAGGAACATTCAATTGGTCATTCTCACGCAAAACAGTCTTATAAATAAGCCAAAGCTGTTACAGTAGTTTCATGGAACAAATGAAGAGGTTGCAATCCTGCAATTGTGGCTGCATCCATCACAGCCCTTCTCCAAAGATCAGTAAAGTAAACTGGTATTCCTATGCAGCAGTCAACCATTGTTGCATTCAAATTCTTCTCTACTATGCCTTTCAAGTCCAACAACACCATTCCCAACACTTGAGTTGGTATAAACAATCATGCTAGAGATCCCACTAATTTTTATTCCAAAAACATCCCAGTAATGTGTGTTCACTCATTTATTGAATGTGGTGACATCATAACAAGGGATTTATTGAAAATTACACTCAATTAATAAATGACACACACTATCGAAATAATTTTAGGATGAAATCTTTATCTTTTTTGTGGTGTAAACGTCCACATCTCCCCCCAAATTGCGGGCATGAATCAAAGAAAAAAGGTTTTATTTGGTTTTTCGATTAATGGGCTATCGATATGGGCTAGGGCTTTAGTTTCTTTCGCTAGTCCGCATAAAATGGGTTTTGTTTATATAAGACAAATAAAGTATCATTTTGCAACATATTATTTTTCAAATACACTATACATTTTTTTTAAATGAGTCTACTATTCTAATTATTGTGTGATGAAATCAATTTTTTTTATTTGAAAATATATTTACTATATTTTGTGTTTGAATGTATTTGATGATTGTATAATTTTTTTATTAATTAGGTGTACCTAGATATTTTTCAATTTAATTTATTATTTAAAAAAATAATGAAATGAAAATGGAAAATGATATAGATCCCATGGGGTTGTATCCCATGGGATCCCATATTTTATTCCATTGTATTATTACAATGGAATAACAAATTTTATTACAATAGAATAACGTATTCCATTGTAATAATATGTATTCTACTGTATTAGAACCTGTTATTCCATTGTATTATCACAATGGAATAAGAGATTCTAGCACAGTGAAATAATGTATTCAATTATAATAGTACGCATTTCACTGTAATAAAATATGTTATTCTATAATATTATATAATAAAATAAATTATGAGATTCCATGAAATATAACCCCATGGAATATAAAACGGATCTCAATGAAATGAAATGAAAATAGAGCTCACACATGATAGAAGGCAAGGCCAAGGCATGGTGGCGGGAAAATCCCTCATTTCAGCTTCCTCGCCATCTCAAAGGGTGTATGTTTAACCTAAGAACTTATTTTCCCTCACTTTCTATGCACCCAAGCGGAAGAAGGGAAAATCAACGAGAAATTAAAGGATGCCAACTTACAAGATCAGGGGAATCAGCGTGGATTTCCCATTCGAGGCCTACGATTGCCAGCTCGTTTACATGGAAAAGGTCATCGAATCCCTCCAAAACGTGAGTGTTCGTGATAGCACTGTATTTTCACTTCGATCCTGCGAAGTTCATGTCTATGTCATGGGAAATTCTATTACTTGGCAACAATCCGATAAATTGCCTTCTATTCTATCTAAAAGTAATGGTTAGGCTAGTGTTACACTGTTACACATAATTCAATAGAACTAACATTACTTGCTCTTTCAGTGTTTTCTTTCAATAAATTTATGTTCCCCTTCTGAGTTATCATATTAGTCGATGGATCAGGGATGTTGACTGATATTTGTCAAGTGGCATTCTGATCTTCTTTTATGAGCTAACTTGTTTATCTTTTCTAGAGCTCCATTTTTCTTTTCCTAAGCATATTTTAAATCAAAAATTAAGTGTTAGACTTGATACTGTTGGTCAGCGTCCATACTCCATACTTTATCATCTTCTGATGCAGACTATGCTGTGTTTACGTGGATTGCACATGGTCACTGGGGTTGTCTTGATAGCGTCTGATTTCTTTTCTTTTCTTCTTTTTTGATATGTTATGTGGGTTTATTATTAACTTTTGGATGAAGGGGAAAATTGAATGTTACACCTCTTGCAAGTTGCAAGTGATGACAGCTCCTCAGCCTGCTTCGTGTTTAAGTAATTTTAATTTGCTAAGCAAGATGTTTGTTCTCAATAGATTCACTATCAGAATATATATCGGGTGGTGTCTTTACTAAAAATTTATAAACTATGGAGTTTTGCGGACTGGATGTTCAATAAGGTTATTCAGTGGATTGTCTGTGCAATATCAACAATCTGAATGTTGTTTTTGTAATTCGTTGCTTATTTGTTTTTATTTATTGACTTTATTTGATACTTTTCAATTTTGTTTTCAAAAGAAATGCAATGCACTTCTGGAGAGTCCTACTGGAACTGGGAAAACTTTGTGTCTTCTGTGTGCAACATTGGCTTGGAGGAAGAGTTTAGGCAGTTTCTCAACTGGAAGGTTTGCGAGGACAGGGAGCAAATCAGATGTTGTACCATCACAGCCAGAGGCTAGCAATTTTCCTACAATAGTGTATACATCACGCACTCACAGCCAGATCCGGCAAGTGATTCAAGAGTTAAAAAGAAGCAGCTATAGGTTAGTATTGACTTTTGGCTTATTCTGGTTGACTAATGTATTCTTATTATGTTATGCTGTGTATAATTTAACATTTATTTGGATTTGCAAATTTTATTGCCTTCATATAGATTGAAAAGAAAATAATGATGAATGTTGTAGGCTACTTCCTTTTTATACCTTTTTCATTTTTGTTTCTATAAATTTTTGTTGCAGCTCAAAGCCAAATCCCTGCTCTAGAGTGGTAAACTCGCCTGGTTTTATATGTCAAAACTACATTACATCTTTATAAATGTATAGCATGTGATCTTAACAGTGAGGCCTTATTATGTTGTTTTAAGGACGAGTTCAGTTATACAAATATGTTTTCTGAATTCAATGTAGTGTTTCAATATATTGGATAGTTTGAACTCCTTGTCATTACATTTGGATTTTTCTATTGCTATTGCTAATTAATTATCTGACGCTGGACCATTATATCTACAAGGATTGGACAAATTCTCAGTTATGGGTATGCTTGAGGTTTCAATTAGAAGCATTGGGCGTTTAGCCATAACATAACCTTAGATTGAGTATCTTATGACATACAATGCAAACATTTTGCTTCCAATCATCAATTACAGCTTATAACATGGATTTAAGAAATTTATTTTGCCCCAACAAATTCTCTGGATTTGTTTGGATGATGGTTCAGTAAGGTGATTGATTCAATGGATCTGTCTGAACATTTAGAGTAGCACTGTTATTCTTTTATATTTTAATGCAGGCCAAAAATGGTAGTCTTAGGATCTCGCGAGCAACTGTGCATTCACGATGAAGTTAGGTTACTTCATGGAAAGGCACAGACAAATGCGTGTCATGCCTTATGCAAAAAGCGTGGAAATCGACATTGTGCTCATTTTCTTCCAGTTACTGGTAATGGAATTATTTTGTGCATTGTTGTGATTTAAATGCTCGTGTCTATATGCATATGCAGATGCAGATGCAATTATTTAGTGGAATACACATGGCTTTCCATTTATATTATCTTCTTGAGTTGTGGTCTTAACTTTATACTTCTTTCCCTTTGTGACTAAAATAAAAGGTTGACCATAATGCCAATGTGGTTTCTCAGAAGTTCCAGGTTGCAGTTTTGTTATGCTATGTTACATATTATTTGAAACTAAAAATGAATATCAGTGTCAATTCTATTTTGATTTATGACGGTTAGGTCACTTGGTAACAACTCTATGGGGATCCAAAATTAACATGATGTCAAAGGCAAGAATTGACTTTGCATGATGCCCACTTAAATTTTAAAGTATAAATCATCAAAGCATGCTTATGTATTTAAAAGCCCGAAAGGCATACTTCAGGTGGCATAATATTGCATAAGATATTATACATTTAGCTGAAGTGAAGTCTCATTATACATAGTTTTGTGTTGAAAATCAATCTATGCATAAAGCTCATATTTTTTTGAAGCTGCTTACTGCATGAGTTTGGCGTTTGAGTTTGAATATTGACTAGATGATTGCCCTTGGAACATCAAAGAAATAGCTAATGATTCTTGAATGTAACTTTGGTTGTCAGGAGCTTTTCTTTTAACTGATTTGTATCTCAAACTTGTCATTTATTCTAACTGAACTTTAATGGTATAGTGGTACTATATGGAGTACTGTGTCATACGCCTCTAATTGTATTACTTTGAATTCCTGAACAATTTTTACATCAAGAAGACCCCCTATCAACTTGGTAGTACAGATGAGAAGACTTGTAGATATTCTTTATCCAAGTCAAACATGTAGGTCAAGGTTTCATCGGATAGAATGGTGTTTGTCTGCTCTGTTTGTGCAGTACATTGTGTGACTTTACTTTTTTAACATGCTTGAGTCTTGACTCCAACTAACCTACTTGTCTATCCTTGCGCTGTAGATTATGTGAAGAAGAATCCTTGCCTTGGAGATGAACCTATTGATATAGAGGATTTGGTCAATATTGGAAAGGAAAATGGGCCGTAGGTTTTTTTTGTCATTTGCATTGTTCATAATAAAATGCCAGATACTCATAACAGGCTTTCCTTTTTAATGCCATTTTCTGTTCATTGGTCGCTGTTTCATTCAATAATTATTTTGTAGGTGTCCTTACTACGTATCAAGGGAGCTTCACAAGGTTGTCGATATATTATTTGCACCGTATAACTATCTCATTGATCGTGGGAATAGAAAGTCTCTTAGCATTGACTGGAACAACAGTATACTAATATTTGATGAAGCTCACAACCTGGTATGGTAGTTCTTTTGAAATATATAATGAGGGCCATCTAATAATCTTGCATGGACCTTTTTAATTTTGTTTTCACATTCATGCTCTTGGAGCATGAATGTTTATCGAAAATCAAATTGTTTGCTTAATAAATGCTTATTAACTCATTTATACTCTTGTGTTCACCCTGACCAACAGTAATAATGATATGCAGGAAAGCTTGTGCGCTGATGCAGCCTCTTTTGACTTGGCTTCTGGTCTCCTAACAGCTTGCATTTCTGAAGCAAAGAATTGTATAGATCTCTCTGTAGCAAGGAGGGACCAGTCAAATGACCAATCAAATAATCCCGATAATTTTGCTATTCTTAGAGGTACAGTTATTGGTATATAGAAGGTATAATTTTTCATTTTCTTGCTAGAGTGGAGGCTTAGGTCATGTTAATGACGATGAACAAACTTGGTTTTTGATGATCTTTGTGACATTGCCCAAAAACCATGCAACGACCTTTTCATTTTTAATTTACTGCTCAGGCTTTAATGGCAAACCAATTTCTTCAGGCATTGCTTTTGGCTTCATCTTGATTGAACTGCAATGATTCATGTATATATAAACACTATTTATGAATTTCATGCAGCTCTTTTGTTAAAGCTTGAGAAGCGGATTGCTGAAGTGCCAGTCCAATCAAAGGAATTGGGATTCACGAAGCCTGGGCCTTACATCTATGAACTACTTGATGAACTTAATGTCACGGATGAGACTGCCCCTAATCTCATTGGTATAATTGAGGAAGCTGTTGTGCTTCTTGAGGAAGACAATCAACAACGGGCAAAAGGAACTACTTGCAGGTTGGAAAGCATTGGCAAGATTCTTCAAATTGTCTTTAGAGATAAAGGCAATGCCCATGCAAATTCTTATCGCGTAAGCTTCGAGTCTTTTCATTCATATTTAAGGTCATGCATATAACAAGAGCTAGTAACATTCTTCTTCAGCTTTCTGAATGTTGGTGATGTTTATGTATTTTTTTCTATGTTGTGCCTTGATTAGCAAGGTATCTGTAATTGAAATCTTTTTTATGCTCAATTTAGGTTCATGTACAGGAAGTTGAGGCAAATGCAGCAGATTACGTAAAAGGTAATTCCTAGATAAAATTGTCTCTGTGCTGGGGCTGTCATTTTGGTTCTCATTGTACTTGTACCTGAACTTGTCATTTCATTTTGAATGCATATGATAGAAAAATTTTACGTTTCTGTGTTAAGCAAAAGTAATCTTTTTGTTGAAAACTGATGACAATCTATCTTGTCAAGGGAGAACGGTTGTGCGCGTTAGCTATGAAAAACCCCAATGATTGTTAATTCAAATTGATAAGTTTTACTACCCTGTTAATTATTTTCAAGAAGGTTAAACACAGCATTCTGACCATGTTTATTAACTTATAAACTCGAATGTACTGTGTGTGCATATGTATCATATCATATCATGCTTATTTTATAGATCAATGGACAGTGTTATTTTTTTTGATACAATTGTGTTTGCAAATACACTATTAAAAGCAAAGATCAGATTTTAAGTTTTTGGAGAGAATTGTATAGTGGGGAGGGGGGGTAGAGAAAATCAAGAAGGAACAAAGTAGAAGAGGGGGAGACCAAAAGATTTATACTTTTTGTTGTTTGCAACTAGATAAAAATGGAAGGGAAGATCAGACTGGCCTAGATACCGTTGAAGTTAGTGAAAATGAAAAAACCTCAGAAAGAGAAAGCCTTGTTTATCTCAGAGAGAGAAAGAGAGATTTAATTCATGCTTGGTTTTAGAAATGCACCTTCTTTTTTGAACTATCATTTAACGAAATATAAAAAAAGACACTTTGAAACGTTTTTAGCTAACTATTGTGGCAATGTTTTTTGAAATATTCTCCAAACATTAAGTAAAAGTGCTAGAGTCCAAAAAAATGTTCTTGCTATTTCTACCCCAAACTAAGAACTGAAATTCAAATGCAGTGTTCTGAAAATTGGATTTTTTTTTGAGAAATGAAATCTGTAATGTTCTCTCGAAGTAGAAAATGAAAAGAGAGAACATTTTCTGAATGAATGCATTCTTACTGAATTGATTTCAGGATTTTAAACAAGTGACATGAGTGTAATAGCACCAAAATGGTCTGTAAACACTATGTAATTCATATTAATTGGTCTATGTGTGCTGCTTATCAGCTTGTTATGAGATAGCATCTTGAGCAATGGTGCGTACTCTGAATTTACAATCATACTTGGTAACTGTGGTATGGTTGTAAATTTATGATTGTCTGTTTGTCAAAATAGTACATTTTTGTATCTGCTTGCTTGCTATTCTAAACAGACATCTGGTTTGTATAATAATACGGGCAAAATTAATTTCGTGCTGTTAAAATATGCCTTCTTGTAATATTGACAGATATGTTTATTGATTTTCTGCTTTACAGGTAAGGCATCTAGGACACTTAGTTGGTGGTGTTTCAATCCAGGAATTGCCATGGAAGAATTCTCCAGGATGGGTGTTGGCTCAATTATATTGACATCTGGGACTTTATCTCCTATGGATTCATTTGCACATGAGTTGAAATTGTTAGTGACTTTCTGCAGATTATTACAGTTTTTCATGCATTACTTATTAGATAACTAAACCGAGATGTTTTTGCTGTTTCAGAGATTTTCCTGTTCGGTTGGAAAATCCACATGTTATATCCACAGATCAAGTGTGGGCCGGGGTAGTACCAGTTGGTCCCTCAGGCCGCTCTTTCAATTCCTCGTATCGGAATCGTGATTCTATAGAGTACAAGCAAGAACTTGGAAATGCTATTGGTGTGTTACTAATCTATGCTGGCCAAAAGTTTTACTTATAAATTTGGATTCTTCCCATATGTAGTCTGGTTTGATTGCCTTAGGTTTTGGGGCAGCTACTTTTCTGGGAATATTTTCGATCATGTGCATATCTCCCACTTGTAATCTTTGTTGGATTGCACCCCTTTTGGTGCGTGAATAGAAGTTTTTTTCATGAAAAAAAAGTAGTCTCGTCATTACTTTTGTATCCACTTGCAGTTAATTTTGCTCGAATAGTACCTGATGGACTGCTGGTTTTCTTCCCATCTTACTACCTTTTGGACCAAGCCATTGGATGCTGGAAGAAACTTGTAAGAGAATCAAACACGATGCATAAACTTGTCAACTTTTCTTTCTTTTTGTTGCTTGTATTATTAAATTTTTTTTTGGTCAGGGCAATGAAAATTCAACCACGATATGGGAAAGAATCTGCAAACATAAGCAACCTGTTATAGAACCTAGACAATCTTCTCTGTTTACTTTGTCAATTGAGGTAAACCCATGGGAGCTATAACTCAGTTTAATATCTTTGTTCTTAAAGGGTATACCATCTCACTCAGATGCGAGCATTCAGTTTGTATGATTACTTTCATGTGCATATTTTTCTGGTTTATGTTTTGGAAGGACTATATGACTAAGCTGAAGGATACCTCAACTTCTGGTGCAATATTCTTTGCTGTGTGTCGTGGCAAGGTATTTTTTCAAATCCTCTTTCGTTGTGTGGTAGGCTTCTGAGCTCTGTATTGTGTCATGGATGGATACAGAGGGCTTGTTCTATGAATTTTCCCTTTATGTAACTGCTGAATAATTTAGCATGTGTGTATGGGTGCCATACCTTAATGGTGAACATTTTAGCTTACATAACTACAAATACTTTGCTTGAAAGTCTTTGGACTCCATTATTTTTTCTTTGAGAAATCAAACTATCTGTTAGGTGCTAAGTTAAGCTGTAAAGAGGCAACCATCTGTTAGGAACTAAATTAAGCTCTAAAGAGACAAAAATCTGCACCTTGAATTCTGAAGGGCTAGGAATTAATATAACTCATTAATTTAACATAAAAGATCTCATTAATTCATGTTCATTATTGGCTCTTATCCTTAAGTCATTGCTACTTCACCTGCTACTAGCAAAAAAGATCTCATTAACCTTCTTCTAAGTCGCCTTGCATTCTGAAGTTCTAGGAATTTATATGACTCATTAATCTAACATAAAAAAAATCATAGGTTCAATTTCTGAACCTGTCTCTCCGCATATTATGTAAGGGTAAGGTCGGCATACATCTTGTCTGTTCATGACCCTCGCCCACAATGGGAGCCTTGTGCACATTAGTTGTTTACCTTTTTATTTATTAATCTCACACAAAAAATCTCATTAATTCAGGGTTTCAATATTGGCTCTTAACCTTTTTCTAAGTCTCCTTGCATTCTGAAGTGCTAGGAATTTATATGATTCATTAATCTAACATAAAATTCATAGTTTCAATTTCTGAACTTGCCTCTCCACATATTATGTGAAGGTAAGGTCGTCATACATCTTTTCTGTCCATGACCCCCGCTCAATGTGGGAGCCTTGTGCACAGTAGTTGTTTACCTTTTTTTATTTATTAATCTCACATAAAAGATGTCATTAATTCAGGGTTTCAATATTGGCTTTTATGCTCTAATGTGTGATATATGATGAAAAAATTAAGAAAATTATTCAACCCCTTCTCAATAGCATCTACATTTTACATCTCATTTATATAATTCTATATGTATCATTCTAATACTCTTACTCATCTTCAACTAAGTCATCTTACATGGGAGCAACTGGTGGTAATTCATCATATTCATGATAATTTTTAGTATAATAGTTTTTTTCAAAAATATTTAGGATGTGATTTGAATCACATGATGAAAAGTTTTCAGAAATTAATTTTTTTTTCACCATCATGTTTCTAGAAGTGGACTGACAACTCTTGAGAAAGATTGACCTGAAACTTTTCTCGATACTGGAAGCTGCGCTAATCACATTTTGCAAACAAGTAGTTTGTCTGAGGAAACAATTTCAAAACTTGCCCTGCTGGTTCATTTCTAGCAAGCATGTATATATTTAGCATAGAATATCTATATGTGTGTGTGTATGTGTTTTATTAGAATGTTTAGCATCACTGAAATTGTCACATCTTGATGTCTTTTTTCTCTCATCAATGATACTCTGTGCTTCTGTATTGATGCGAAGAAGCTTTTATTTTTTATTTTTTATTTTTTAACACTGTTTAGTCTCTGAAACAAACATATCAATCTCGAACTGCTTTTCAGGGATCAGGGGCCCTGCCCTGATGTGCCAAGTTCCCTGAAGTTATGTTGGAAATGTTTTTCAATCGTTTCAAAAATATATTGTAATTTGGATTTCTTCAAAATCAAGTCAGTCAAATATACGGTGACACAACAACACTTGAAGATGTCAGGGAATTTGACAAATCAGCAAGCCACCTCCCCAGAAACTCATTTTTCAGGAACTCTGCCTCGTGCAATGGTTTAATTATTTCTGATTCTTCAGGTGAGTGAAGGTCTAGATTTTGCTGATCATGCTGGAAGAGCTGTAATTGTCACTGGTTTACCATTTGCCACAATGACTGATCCTAAGGTTTGATATAATCTAAGCCTGTTTTCTTTTATGTTTTTCTGTCTTTTTAATACCATATGAGTTTGTCTGACTGATGTTTGGCCTTTGGATTAAGTATGTTTGATCTTTTGAGTGACTGCATTGACACACATACTTTCTTTACAACTTTACAACTTTTTTATGCTGTTTGATAGTCAAAAGGAGAAATTTGTCCTTTAGGAATCGGTATACTTGATGTTACTATTCAGAAACTTCATTGTTCTTATATATCTACATATTCTTCTTTCATTTTTATCTTTCTATTCTTGCTGCTTCAATTTGTGAGCAGGAAGTTCCTTTTCTGTTGGCTTATATTTTCCTTTCTTTTGTTCTTAAATCTTCAAGCAGAACAATTTAAATGTAATTTGATTTTATTATGAGTATGTTTCATAGTTTCTTGTTTGTGAATGGGCTTTGAGGAAAGTGGAATTGATGTTTATGTGCCAAATAATCAATCTTTATTTCAAGTTTCTTCTTTAACTATGACAACTGTTTTATTTTTTATAGAGTATGCAATATGTGCCTTTGATATGCTGGATTTATAGATATATATAATACACTGAATGTGCTTCAAAATGATATTCTATTGGCACAAATTCTAGCCTGTATGTTTTACTTGTGACAGGTTAGGCTAAAACGTGAGTACTTGGATCAACGGGGACAACCACTAAGGGAAAGCTGCAAGGTAAAGTTCAATATCTCATTTTGAAGTTCCTTGACGCTTCCTGACTGAAGTTGAGATTAAGTATCCTAGTGATATAATTTATCACTGGAATCGCAGATCCTAACTGGGGAAGAGTGGTATAATCAACAAGCATCACGAGCAGTGAATCAGGCTGTTGGGCGTGTGATTCGTCATCGCTACGATTATGGAGCAATCATTTTCTGTGATGAAAGGTTCTTTCACTTAGTTATGTGAATTTTAAATGAAATGCATACACATTTAAGTAAATCGGTGAAAATATAAGTTTTATGGCTTATTTCTGCATGTTCCATTATCCACATCTTCGCTCTATTTCATGACTCGCTTATTTTTGCCCACTTGTTTATCGTCTTATGACCTTTTAGTGGATCTATTTGTCTGCTTGACTGATGCTTTGGAAATTTATCATTTGCTTAGTTGTACCTAATTTGGATTATCCTAAATGTGAAATCAACTATATGAATGTCATCCTCATGCATTCTTCGGTATTGTTTGAAGTTATACCAATGCTTTGAACACTGTTCAGTTGCTGACAAAAAGAGAAGGAAAGAATAAAAAGTGAAGGGTACAAAATGAGGAGAAGATGAACTTCGGTGTTGTTTGAAGTTAAAGTTATACCAATGCTTTGAACACTCCAAATGAAATTTCAAAAATTCCATTTCTCTCTTCAGCTCATCAGGCTGCCTTATGACTTTCATGGTCCATTGCAGCCGTTAAAGAATTAAATATGATGATCTATTCTAGTCCAAAATTTGTTTAACAGAAGATAAAAAACTACTTCTTGGAAGATGAGCAACACGTCAATGATTTCTCATTGCTTTATCTTTGTCAATTATCTTTCAGTCAGTTTTTATTTACCATAATGTTCATTTAGTTTGCCAAATGCCAACCCCAGCATTTTTCGGGATAAAGGTTTGATGATGATGAATTGTGAAGCATGGATTGTTCATGGTCAATATTTTGTGATAATTGTTGCATTTTCCGTTTGATAGTTCCTGTGAGTAGAATTTTGCAGATTTGTTCAGGACCTTTTTGTGTATTTCTACTCTCTCTCCTCTCTCTCCCTCCCTCTCTCTCTGTCGTTTGCACTTCATGCTCACAGTTATTGACAGGTTTGCCTTTCCAAATCGTCAGTCTCAAATATCACGTTGGATACAACCACATATCAGGGTACATATTGTGGGGTTTCAGTTGACCTTTTTGTTTATTAAGCTTCCTTACTCATTCGCACTTTCTTTTTCTGGTTTTTTAGTGCTACTCCAAATTCGGTGATGTAGTTTTTACACTTACCCAATTTTTCCGTAATGATGGAACTTGTGGTCCTCCAAAGCCAAAGTTGATCAAAACCGAAGAAAAAGGTATTTTGTCTCCCAGCTTGATGATATTCTATTTTCAAGTTTATTTATATGCATTTGTTTTGTCATTAGATTTGTTAAGAATATTTGTTCACTTTAGGCTTCTATAATATTGACTACTCTGCCTTTTGAGATTCATTGTATTGGAGCAATATGGATTACAGTGTACCTACCAGTATGATATCCTTGAATTTTTGGAATCTATGTCAACCTTTTATTTTTAACTAATCTGAATTTGTTGATTCTTTTTTGAATGTGTAAATACTTTTCTGCTCAATATTCAGAAAATGCAGCTGAGTGCCTAGGAACGCTTTTATGCTGACAGATTGTGGTTCAATAACTCCTCACAACCACTGTTTGATTTCCAATTGCCTTATAGCTAAAAATTAAGCCATCTATTTTTCAAACATACTATGTGCATAATTATTGCTTTTTAGTAGCGCACCCTTCTATATCCTAGCACCATATTTAAACAAAGATGCATAATGCATTGCATGCCGTTGTAATTTATTGACTAGTCAATTCTTCTCTATTTGCAAAGGTAATGTCTACTGTTAATTAGGTTTCCTGTAACATCTTACTCTCCACAAGGATAGTATTTCTTATTTATACCAAGTACATTACATATAGAACATTACCAAAATACCCTCATAATCCTAACACTCCCCCTCAAGCTGGAGCATAGATATCAATCATGCCTAGTTTGTTGCAAAGATATGCTACCCAACTCCCATACAATGGCTTGGTAAGAATATCTCCTAATTCTTATCTAGTCTTCACATGATTTAAAACTATTTCTCCACTCGGTAAAATGGCAATCAACTTTTATGTACTTGGTGCCCTCATGAAATACGGGATTAGTCGCAATATGAATCGCTAACCGGTTGTCATACCATAATTGAGATGATTTGGAAATCTGATACTTTAACTCTTCAAGAAGGTGTCGTAGATTAGTCACTTCGCTAGTAACATTAGCAAGCGCCCAATACTTAGATTCCGCACTCGAACGCTACACTCTGCTTCTTACTCTTCCAAGACACGAGATTTCCTCCAACAAATACACAAAACCAGGTAGTAGTTCTTCTATCACTGGGAGATCCAGCCCAATCTGCATCAGAGAATCCCTCAATTCGATTATGTACATGATTTTTATACAACAAGCCTTTACCAGGTAAATAGAGCACATATGATAAAACAAGTGAGGAGGTAGGGGAAGTTGTTCCTTTACCATACACTGGAATAGAAGTACCATTAGCTACCTTCACTAGAGGATAGTTTTCAAGAGAGGAGTAATTACGAAGCATACCCGTATCCCCAGTCATATGGTTGGTTGCACTAGAGTCAACAATCCGAGACTGTCGTGTTGCAATGCTTAAATAAGCAGAATTTTCAGAAGTAGCAGTTGTGGTAGGATCGAACAACAATTGATTAGCAAGTAATCGAGAATACTCCCTAGCAAAAAGAGTCACTGAACTAGTAGTGGAGTCTGCAATAGTGACAATATGAGCCGAACCATTCACAGGTGGTTTACCGTGTAATTTCCAGCATCGATTTTGAGTGTGGCCAACACCATTACAATGGAAACAAATAAGACGACCATCAGGTGTACAACTACTACTTCCACCATGGCCACGACCACGATCACCACCACGACATTCCCCAGACACAACCAAAGTAGAATTCTCAGGAGATGAACTAGTAATAGGACTAGGGCCAATAGAGCGATTGGCTCGTGCATAGGCTTCAGTCAAGGATGACTCTTTACTGAAAAGAATCTAGGCATGGGCAGTTTCAAACTTCGAACGCATACCACTCTAGAAAGCAAAAATAGTCAATTGTTCTCGTTTCGTCATTTTTTCTATATCAGCACTAATGGGTAAAAGAGAGTTCATGTCGGCAAACACACGCTTGTAATTAGCAAAATATTCGGCCAAGCTCTTGTCTTTTTGTTCTGGAAGAAAGAAAGCCTGAGTCACATCATAAATCTGGTGGATGTCATCCTTGCTGGAATATAACAATGGTAAATAGTCCCAAAGTTGCTTCACAGTATCACAATGGGAAACCATATCCTCTACCGAACTCTCCATTGAATTCGCCATTTGTGTGTACAAGCAGGCATCATCACGTAACCAACACTTCTTAATTGTCGCATCAGTGGCAGACTCTGGAGGGTCTTCAGTCAAGTGATCTTCCTTGTTCAATCCATAAATAAAAGGCTGTAACAATTTCCTCCAATGTAGAAAATTGGTACCATCCAGACCTTTGTTAGCCAATTTGGTGGATGGAGAGACAATCTCAAAGACAACAGTCTTCGGCTCAAACCCCGAAGATGCCATAATCATAATATAGGGATCAACACAAATATCCCAAAACCACAGCAACCCAGAATGTGCCCACTGAATGCATTGAAACCTCCCACAAGTGCAAATATCCAGAACACATACATGAACACACAATAACCAGCCTATATCATCCCAAAGAGAACATCAAACAAACTTCCACAAACGAAATTACCGAATCATGAAGCAAACCAGAACCAATAAATCCAGAATAGCAACCAAATGTGACTAGAACCAGCAATGAAGCCCAAAACCATATACGAAATCATGCATAGTTGCATGAGAGAAGCACACTGCGCGCAGTCGCACCAGGAGCGAGGACGCAACGCAGAACCATGAGTGAGCGCGCATACCAAGGTGCGCGAAGTCAAAACCAAGAAAAAGAAAGAAAGAAGGAAGGAAAAGAAAAGGAGGAAGAGAGAAGAAGTAGCGGCGCAGTGGAGCGCTAGGTTTTCCCCGATACCATGTTAAGTAGGTTTTTTGGAACATCTTACTCTCCACAAGGAGAGTATTTCTTATTTATACCAAGTACATTACACAAAACATTACCAAAATACCCTCATATTCCTAACATCTACCAAAGTTGAAGCTTGGGAATCTTTTCCATCGTACACTATGGTATTTCTATTGCAATATGTTGATAAAAACTACAAGAGTATTTATTGGTCAATATACTTATTGAGAGTGCAATATGGGTTCATTGTATGCCAATCGCCGATTGGCATACAATGAACCCATAGTGCACTCTCAATAAGTAGGCAATCGCAAAAACACTTCCTCCCTACTTCAATTAGGGAAGGCAAGCCCTTAAGGTTTAGGCTAGTGGTTAGGTTGCTCCTCCATAATCTAGAGATGACAAGTTCGATCTTGGAAACAGTACTCTCCATATTGTGGGGTTAAGGTTGTGCACATCTTGACCTTTCCCAACCTTGCCTCCACTGTGGGAGCCTTGTGCATGGAGTTGTTTAACTTTTACCTTTAGAAATTTAGTAAAAATTTGGGGAAAAATAATTGTTTACTTATTTCTAGGTGTTTACTGAACAGATCTATAGAGACGTCTTGGGATCATATCAGATATTTTCAAAGTTGAAGTTGTTGTGCTTTTGCTCAACCTCTATGATTTGTTATGTTGCACTGCATCTTCTTTATTTATCAGAAGAATAAATTATTCTCAGTGAATCTCTTGTATCTCTTATAAATCTCTTTCATCATATATACATATAAATACAAACACACCCCTACAAGGGAGTGTGTCTGTTTGTATGCTTTACTTTATGAGGTCACCTTTATTCCATGTTTTGTTGCAGACAGAAGCCCAAATCTTGCTTCAAAATCACTTCCGGACAAGGGGGTTGTTCAAGTGTCATCAGAGAGCACATCTTTTTATGCGAGGTCGTCAATGCAAGGTTCACTCTCTCTTGTTCTTTTTTGTCTATTTTGAATGAAGTAATCTTAACAAATCATGGTGTATCATTTCTAGTATTTGACTTTCCATACTTTGTATTATTTGCTTCTGTCTTGGTTTTGACATCCTTGGCTTTTAATTTTTCTTTCTTTCTTCCTTTTCCTTTTTTAAATTTTGGGTTGCCCTGAACTCTAAGAAGTGGGTTTCATTACCCTTCAGAAGAATTCGTCTGCACACAGTGTCCATTTATCAACCTCAATATTTATTTTTAAAAGAAAATGAAAACACACCTAGGTGGTGCAACTTGTTTACAAAAGATGAGAATTATGTTCCTTTTTGTACCTGACCTTGCACCTTTTTACTCGTTAGAGATGGAGAATTTTTTTGTCTTCAGTAAAGTTCTGCGCTCATCTTAAAACGACTTCAATTTGAGGCTGCAGAATGAAAAAAAAAATATGATTTTATTTGACTGTTGCATCTGGGTCCTAATTTAGACCTTTGTTCTTATGAACAACTACCAGTTTACTCATTCTTGCCTGTTGTGTAAATATTGTGGCTATTCTTTGCATGTATTTAATCTGAAATCCTAGCTGTTTGTAGCTCATATAGAATTATCTATGTGCAGAAAATCCCGAGGAGATGAAAAATCTGCAGCCCATGGACAAATCGTTTCTCCAAGGTTTTTTTACTCCGGTAATTTTTTTTAGTACTTCCTCATACCTAAATTTAGTAAGTTGTGCTCATTCATCATCATCATCATCATCAAAGCCTTTAAAAGCATTGTTTCTTGGTCTCATGTATTTTTCAGATGAAACTTACAAAGCAATCTTCCTCCAGGAAGTCATTATCTTGTCAGCTGGAAGTTGAAAGAAGCATGCTGGGAGATGTTGTTCCTGCCAATCGTTCATCTCTCAGTAGTTTAACAGCAAATCAACCTCGGAAACTGAAACATTCAACTGATCTCATGCTTTATGAGAAAAAATTGCTAATTCCTGGGAAGAAGACTATGCAATATTCAAACAGTGACATCATTGATTTGACTGGTGAACTGCTTGTGGATGAAAAGCCAGCCAGAGAGGAATTACTGGCACCATGTTCATCAAAGAAGCAGAAAATATTATATAAAGAACATGGTGCTACACAACATGCTGAAGATACTAATGAACATTCGACTGGTTCCAAGCGTTCACAATCATGTGACAGTTTCTCAATTATTAATCTAGTAAAGCGTGAAAATGCACAGTTTTCTAAGAGTCAAAGCATGCAAATTGCTGAAGGAGTTTCTTCATTACTATCTAAGGACGATGGGAGCTTAAATAAGAGAGACGTTCAGTGTCTCAGTCAGAGAAACGAAGGCGTTCAGTTTGACGTTCAGTGTCTCAGTCAGAGAAACAAAGGGGTTCAGTTTGCTTCTGTTTCTTGTGATGACGAGGAAACAAGAGGAGCTGCATTTCTGATCCAGGTAAAGTATAGCTGAACATATGATGATTTCAGTTGAACTGCTTCTGCGACCTGGTTTAGCTGTTCTAAAACGATTTGGTTCTAGACTAGTTTTGACATGAAACCACGGCATTGAGCTTGGCAAGACAAATGCAGTGTTCTTACTGCATTATGTTATTGGGACTATGACTTCATGCTGCCACGAAGTTGGCTTGTATAATTCTCCTTCTTTGCTGAGTGAACTGAACACCTTCCTTGTAGAATTGCTGACCTTTACATTGTGTTTCACTTGTCCAATGTCTTTATTCCAATTTGTATGTTGTCATACTTCTTTACAAACACACAGACAGTAGATCAAACCTACTCATAAAATTAAAAAAAAATCGAACTCTTACTATTCAAATTTACTTGTTCTTTTCTTTCTAAGATGCTGGTGACTATCTTCTCTGACTTTTGCCTGGGTTAGCAGCATTTTCCCATAAGAAATATCTAATTGATTTGGCAGAAAATAATTGTATTTTCTTGTGCTGCTTTTAAATTTTGCTCATATCTGTGTTTTGTTTTTCTTTTGAAATGTCAACTAGCATCTCTGAATTAAGGAACTGTAAAACCTTCATGTGGCACAGGCTCAAGAGAAACTCAGTGCTGCAGAATATAAGGAGTTTGTGGGGTTTATGAAGGCACTGAAGTCCAAAACAATGGAGATAGGCCATATTCTTCAGTCCATTGTGCGATTATTCTCTAGACCAGATAGGCATCCACTTCTTAAGAGGTATGAACTATCATGTGCTCTTTTATGTTATTTATATAATTTTTGGGTAATGAATCGATAAATTGAAAGAAAAGTCAAGAGTCCAATAATAGGGCAAGTATATGAGAGAGCTCCAAAACTCATAAGGAAAATGGAATGGAAGGCTAATATTTACACCCACAAACCTAAAATTTTTGCTAGGTGAGGATGGCACCTTGGAAAAATGAAATCAAGAAAAGGAATCTTCACCATCAGGGATGGAGCCATCTTTAGGCAGTGTGGGGGCATGTGGATGAATGTTATGAGATGTCCAGCATTAGTTACTTACAACTGCTCCGTGATATATATGCTAATTGCTATGAATTAATTATTAGTAGATAAGTCAATAACTCAAGGCCATTGGCGCTTCAGCTAGAAGAGAGCTTTTTAAGGGATACATTCTATTACACATGAGGCTTAAATTTATCTTCGAACCATCATTTTATATGTGAACATCAGATAGTTTTCATTACAAATTACTGGGCATTCTTTAGCTGATTTTGTCGTTTTTCTTTTCATTATTTCTCCCTCATGCTTTCGTCATTCAGGTTAAGGACATTCTATAGTTATTACCTGTTGAATAGCATTTTTATAGATCTCACCTATGCTTTCATCTTTAACAGATTCAGAGATTATGTTCCTTCAAAGTACCATTCTTTATACGAGCAATACCTTGACATTAATGGTCAATTGCCCAAGAATCCAAGTAAGGGACTCGTCTGAAATGCTATATCTGCTTTAGCTGGCATATAGGAGTTAAATTTTAAAAATTATGGTTTCATATTAAGAACAAATCTACAAGATATGCAGACTCTGTAAGTTACATACTTGATGCAGCTATTGATGCTGTAGCTGTATTAAGTGGCATTGGCTTTCTGCTAACTATAGATGCTTCTTTTGTCTTTTTTAGTTGTGAGGTTTGGTAATTTGATACTTGACAGATGCTACCTTTCTTGAAACTGACCTTGTAGTTCCTATTTACGAAATCAAAAAATCAATAAAAAGAGCTACTATCTGGAGTGTTCTAAAGACTGGAAACTGAAATATGCTTGTGTAGGCAACCTTGAAATTTGAATAAAGGCTTTTGTTCAAAGGTTGATCCTTAGACATGGTGCACAGCCATGCCAAGTAAAAGCCCAGTCTTCCTTTCTAATATCCTTATTTTTAGCCTACAAAAGACTTCTTGATTCAATAGGTTTTGTTCCTTTCACTCGTGTCTTATTTGCATGGGCACCCTTGAGTATGAGCCTGACTCCCGGTCTTTCTGCATGGCAAGAATGTAACCAACTCCCAATACGCCATGTCCCATTCCACAATGATGGATAACACGATTAATACAATAGTAACTACAAAGGGCCGTAACCCCATATATTTTAGGTCATTTGTAAAGTAGTCAAAAACTGCATGGAGTCTACCCGGACAACTAATTGTAAGATTCTTTGAGCACTTCTGTTGTGAATTGTGAGAGAAACATTTTGTGAGATTTAATGTTTACTTTTCTACATGTTTTTGTGTTTGTAATGTAATTCAGCTTTTACATCTCTTCAGAGGGAACTATAATCTCAGTTTCAATTATTGACTATTGTGCTGCAGATTAAGATGACTGAAAAGCTTTGTGGTGTGGTCAAATCACCTGTTCGAATTCAAGAGCCCAATTTGATGCCATTGAAATGCTAGAGGAGGTTCTCTGTTCTATTACATTTTCCAATATCCCCCACTTCTCATAATGTGTCTGGAACGCTAGTGAGCTGGACATGATTTGTCTTACCTGGATATTCGACCAGATACATGCTGTCTCACTCCTCCTATACAACGATGCTTCAATGGATCAGAAAATTCTTTTATATATCAGTATACGAGGCAACTACTCAAATCTTTTGTAAAGATTAATTTTACACAGATATCTCGCTGGATATGAAACCAACCTATGGTGACACTAGTCTTACAGGAGTGTTAAATTCACAAATGACACAATGGATTCATCATTTCTATGCTGTATCAGAATAGCTTGGTCACAATTCACTACAAGTGACTTAGGCTTTGGATCATGCACTTTGAGTATTGTATCTATTATGTAGAGTTGGTCCTGTCAATGCCATTCTAGCTTTTCTTTTGCAGGGCCTGTATGTCAAACATTCTCTTGAACTACTGACAAAATTACAGTGACTGAAAGGGTTAATGGTTTTTAAAAGTTTTTTAGGGAATTAAAATTATTTCAACTTGTTATTATTTTAAAGTAAAAGCAGTAGAAGAAGCAATATGTATGTGTGTGTGTGTGTGTGTGTTGATATATGAAGTTAACCAAAAACAACTTTCAATGTTACACTTTCTTAGTACATTCCATCAACTCAACTACTCAAGACAAATTATTTCATTTTCCTCCCTTCTCTTGCATTTGCATTGTTTGAATTTTGACGCAAAACAACAATGAGATCAACAAAAGCACTCAATATGAACTTGTGTGACTTCTTCTCATTCAAGTTCAAATAACAAAACAAAATCTCTTCCATGAAATTCCAATCGACTCTTCCATGGTGTCTCAATTTCTCTTCAACCATATATTGCATCGACCGACGAAAATCACCATATGGACTCGAAGAGTATGTCACAATAGCAATGCAGTCATCAGGAAGCATAGCATCCTTTGATTCATGGACTGAATTATCTAATGTATTAATCGAGTTTGAGCTCGAGCCAATTTCATCCGAAGTGGTTCCCCTACCTGATGGAGCCTCCTCGATAATCAAGCCAGACCGGCCCGGTGTCACAAAGAATCGATGCGATTCATGAAGGTTTGGTGGGGTATTAACAAACTTAGGAGATTCAAATAAAACCTCATTTGGTAAATGAGACCGTTTATCTTCATCTTCATCATGGCCTTTCCTTTTGTGGTAGTATTCTTCGTCGTTTGTTATATAAAGTGATTTGAAATTCTCAAAGAGAAATCGATCAACGTCCGAGAGTGTGGCAGCATCATCGCCATTGTTGCTAGAATTGTTGTGATCCTCATTTTGGTCACGATTGATAGCAAAAGATGGTGTCTTTGGGTGCTTGCAGCCTGAGAGGATCCATTTTTTGGGTGATGAAATTAATTGGATGTTTGAGGTATTAGGTTTCTTCTTGATCTTTGAAATGTAATCTTGAAGAGATTTTTGGAGATTCTTAGGCATTTGCGTTTCGATTGAAAACAATGGAGATGTGTGTTTGGTATATAAATTAAAGAAGCAATGGCAAGTTACAAAAAAGATAGAAGAAGCCATAAATGCTTGTAAATATATGTTCATAAATGCGTTGGCTTTATTAAGAAACTGGTTTTTAAAGAATTAATTGGAGGTATTAAAATTATAGTTATCAATCTTTGATTCTCAATACACTTGGACACTGTCTCTTGACAGTTTCACTGCCTTTGAGTAAATAAAATTTAGACATTCCTTAAAGAAAAAGGATAAAATTATAGGTATGTCTATTTTATAAGATTTATTAAGGTTAATGTAAGTCATCTAAATTTGTTCGCAATCAAGTCTACATATTAGTTTTTTTATAATTAATTTAACTTTTATTTTTTGGATTCATGATATGGTTGGAGGCTTTCAAGAAAAGTATGAAGGAAATTTAATTTAGAAAAATATATTAATTTTTCTCTTCTAGTTAATTATTTTATTATCTTCATCAATATGCTAAGCATACACGAGCCCGTTAGAATTTAGCGAATTCATCTTCCTTAGGATTTAACATTTATTGTTTAGGTTACAATATGAAAATTCGATACATGAGTCCATTAGAATTTAGCGAATTTGTTCTCTTTATGGTTTACAACTTTTGTTTAGATTATAATAGTGAAAAAAAACACAATTACATAGCATATATATTAATTACATTATTTTTGAAAAATAATGTAATTAAAAAATTATATTAAATAACTATCGATGATAGATCTTGTTAGAAAAAATGTTGTGTTATGTTCAAATATGTAATTTTTTTTTAAATTCACTATGTATTTTGAGAGATAAAATATTTTAAAATTTTATTTATTAAAAAAAAACTATAATGCACTCGACTAGAATACAAATAAAATTGTTGAGTTATAAATTCCATTTTATAGATCCACTTCCGAATCTCGCTTATAATATCTACAAAATAGTGAAATGTCATGGCTCATGGGCTGGCTAATTGTCCTTCAATTCAGGATTTAGCCCAACTATGTGGAAGTCCACGTCTGTCCCAATCTCAAGTCTCAATTATCAAGCCCATTAGCCCAAATATCTAGAAGACCACCTCTGACCCAGACTCCCAGTATCAATTATCAAGCCCATTATGGCAACTACAATGGTGTAGTTGCCAATGACCCAATAAATTTTAAAAGGGATCTCACATCTATCTCACAAAAATACAACTTTCAATACAATCAAATCAGCATAACACATATTTCAATACTGTCACATCAGCAAAACACATCTCTTAATACAAAACCATTATTAAACCCAACTATTTTCTTATCCTTCATAGTATCCCATCAAATTTACACAAAAATCAAGATTGGATCCCACCTTTATTACAAAAAGTCAACCCACATCATCAAAATACGTATCTCAATACAACTACATAAACAAAATACGTATTTTAATACAGTCACATCAGCAAAATACATATTTCAATACACATTTGTTGGTCCATTAACTTTGCACTATTGCAATTGCCCTTAAGCCCCTCACCAATCACCACAAACTTTATTATTTTAGGGATAAGTAGGAGTCACCAAACCTCCCGCAAGCATAAATCCAAAATGACATTGGGTATAGGCAGCCGAAAAATATATATGGGTTCGAGTTTTGCAGTCGGGCTGGGTGTTTTGTGCTCGAATCCACCCCGAAGCCCGACCCCAATGGGCTAACCCTGCTCGAAATCCGAACAAGAAAGAACTAAAGAAAGGTAACTTCAGACTTCGTTAGCAGGAGAGGTTCAACGGCACGAATCACAATCAATGAACTTGTGATATGCTAGCTATTCCATTATTACTCCCCTATTTTGATTTTTCTGTAATCATATTTGTCAAGTTTTCTATGACCACTTAATGATTCACATGCTCAATTGATGCATTATTATCTTCATATCTCCGGACAACATCTTCTCTACATCATTGCTTATTACTGTACTAGGCATGTTGCTAGTTCATTAAACACATTAATTTAAGTAATTTATGATATCTAATTTATTTTTCAACTCTTATAGCAATATTCTGTTGTGTGAAAACTCCATAAATTAATAAGCTCGTCTTTATGACATGGGCATAAACTCGAGCTGTCAAGTTCGTGCACACAAATTAGATATTTTAACTCCAAATTTATTTTCGTTGCTTCAATTAATGAACTTAAGTCCGTTTGTTTGTTTGTTTGGAGTTGGGCATCTATACTATATATAATTCCTGAAGCAAGGTTTTGGTTGAACACTACCTTGATACGTGGATTATTCTAATATCGTCACGTGAAATTTCTATAGCGAGTAATGAATGAATATAGGGTTAATTTATGCATATGACTCATGGTGGGTTCATGAATCTACCTTTTCGTTAGGTATAAATTATTGAAATCTTCCCTTAACTTTAATTGCAAAAACCATAGAACATCATATCCAAACCCTGTATAGAGAGTAACAAAATAGTCAGAGAGATGGTCGTGAATTATGATTCGAAACCATGAAAAAGGATGTGTGAGACAAAGAGCATACGATGAATCCGTGAAATTGAAGCATATAAGATCTTTGCCTTTGGCGGTGGAGCACTACTACGCTCTGGGCGACAGATGGTTTGCCTTACTGAAGATTCTCTCGACTCTTTTCAATTTTCAATATTTCTTTCTTTACTTTTCGGTTGCTTCTGTGTGGTGCATACAGAAAAATCATTTTTGAAACAGTTGAATGTATATGTTTCTAAGGTATTATCATTCATTTTTTGTTTTATATGCAGTCTCTAAAGTTTATATACAAATTATAAAACTCTCACCCAAGTGATTGAAAAGTAAAATTTAATGATTTATTATTATATATGATTTTATAGGTCGAAGGAAACAATTCTAAAAAAATATTTTCAAATTTTTTGTTATCTAACATCTTCAAATAATTAAATATATATACACATACATACAATCAATTAATTTCTGTGGCGTAGCCACGGGTTCAACGCTAGTTTCAAATTTAGGAAATAACTTAATGACTTTTATTATTCATCGTTTTTTTTATCATGCGCAATACAACTTATTGATGGAAACAATAGCAGTGAAATTAATTACACTGGTATACGCAAACGCATTGACTTGGAATTCCTGTTGGAGGAAAAACGATGCACGCTCCACTTCCACCGTAATTATTTTTACAGTCTTCGCGACAACTTTTTTGAGTATCACAGTTCCAGGTTTTGACACATTCCTTTGATTCTATCTTTTGAACTATTGTCTCATCTGCAATGGGAAAAAAAATTAAATAAATAAATGATTAAATTATAAATACTACTAGCAATGGCCAATGGGTATTGAAATATATATATATATATATATGTATATGTATATGTATATGTTCAATGGGACGTTACATACCAGTTGAGAGCACCAGCATAACAATGAAGAAGATCATCATAAAAGAACAGAGTTTTGCCATATCTCTTCAATCTTAACTAACCAACTTGTTTTTGTCCAAATTACTATCTGTGAATACAACTTCAATCGAAGACCCTATAAATATAAATACTACATGGAACATCTATACATAATTATACCCGCTCCGCGTCTTGTGAAAGCATCAAAACATTTTTACCTAAGGCTAGCTTTACAATAAAACTGCAGGAACCGTGGTTTTATTGTAACCGCGGTTACACTTATACTTAAAACCACAATTATAATAAAAATGACCACGGGTATAACTAGTGAAAATGTCATTTTTGACCGCTCATTTTGTAAAAGGGACACGTCATTAGTTTGATTGTTCGAGATTGACAAAAACTTGCCCGTGTAACAAAATTGTAAAATGAGTGGTCACTTTTACATAAAAAAATTCCAGTGGTTTTGTCCATATTTTTGTGATTTTCAACTGCTGCTAATTAATTTTCGTAAACCCTTGTGTAATTGTAGGTTTCATCAATCATCCATCAATCAATACCTATATATCAACTCTGAAGCATCGCGGCTTCCTCCGGGCGAGTATGTTCTATTCACGGAAATCATCGCAAATGATATTGACGGTTGGGAACGCAAAACGACGTTGTCCCTCCCTAAACGCTGCTTACCACCACTCTTCTCCTATCATGTGCAGCATGCGTATCATTCTCTCATAGAGCGAGTGTGCGACTTTTCGCTAGGTCGGCTTCGGTACTTTTGCCGAGATTTGGTCGTCTGCTTGTGCATTGCAGATCACTGTTTTTTGTCATATGCTTCTTTGGTGTGTGCTCAATTTCATTAATTAGTTGCTTTCGTCTTTTCATTCGTCTCAGTTCATTTTTTAGCAACACCGACTTCTCCCACATATTGTTATAGACATGTCGTTTGGTAGAGCGGATAAATAATTTATAAGCTTCTTTTTGGAGGCCGCCTTGAAGGAAGGTCTTTCGCAAGCTAGGAGTACGCTCATCCCCTTCTGGCTACTCCCTCTTTATGGCCGCCTTCAATGGGCTTTCTATTGCCCTGTTTTTTTTCACACATTTATTTTTTTGTCTCTCCAAATATGTTACATTTTGAAAAAGTTACATATTACCCATATTCTATAGATTTTATTTCATTATTAAAATACTTTACATATCTCTAATAGTAAATTAACTTATAAACTTACACTGTATCAAATGCCACATAATGCTCCTCACCTAGGTAGAGAAAAAAACTTAAACTGAGCATGTTCTTATCCAAATTATTATAATACAAAATAAATAAATAATCACCATGTCCCATCAAAATCAAACGATCCAGGACTAAAAATGGGCACAAATTCGATAATATTTTGGTAGAAATCAGTGAGTCCTCGACTGATCTGCAAAATGGGAGATGTGGTTCAAGAATTTCAGATAAAGTGTGTCCGACGAGAAATTCTGCGGTGGTGACGAATAATAGGGCGAAGAGTTTTTCGGCTATCAAATGGGTAACTGCCATTTTGCATCCCCAAATCACAAAACAGAGTGTGATATCCTGACAGGAAAATAATAGAAATAACGGATAACATGGTGACACGTGTATAAAGACACGCGTATAAAGACACGCTGGAAAATCCGATAAATAAATTCAGACTAAAATAAAAATGTTTAAATTAAAATAATAATAATTAACTAATTAAAATTTAATGGAAGTTGAGTTGTAAACGTTGGGATGTTATTTTGGTAAATAATGGAGACAAGAAAGGTGAAATGGGTAATTAACTAAAATTAAATGGATTAAAGATTATTTAAGTAAGAAAAAAAGAGAGGAAGAAAGTAGAAGAATCGAGAGAGGACTGAAGTAGTTAAAGAAGAAAAAAAAAGTGAGTTTCAGGGATAGCTATGTAATGACGTGAGCACTAGGAGACTCCAGATCTTGGTTTGGGAGGGGATTTCAACAAGTGAACAAATATTTCTATTTTAGATTTGTTTTTAGTGGAAGCCAATGGAGGAGTTATACGCTTATACAGTGATTGGGAATTGAAGACTGAAGGGGAATCACGGGTAGCTGAGAGAGGGAAGTTGCATACGGGATTGATTTTCACAGGTAGGAGATACTGTAACGTTGAAAATAATCTAAAATTTACTCTATGTGTTTGTGGTACTGCTGTTTGGTTTTTGGGCAATTTCTTTGATAATTTATGAGTGTTCAAAGGTGGTTGATGTGGAGCTAGAATGCTTGTGGAATTGTCTGCTTTCATAATGGAGTAAGAAGTATCGTACTCTCTGATATGAATTGTTGCTGAAAAAATTGCTTAGCCATAAAGTACCGCTTATAGAGAAGTGGTGCCTTTGGATAATCTGAAGTAAGGTAGCCCTATAATATGTAGTGTGTATAGCGAATTGTTGAGTAATGTGTATGGAATTTGGCTTTTGAAAAAGGTGCTTTATTTTATCATGTGGCTTGCTATAGCTTGAACTCTAGCAATTGGTTTTCTTTAATGAACTGAAGCTAACCTTTGATGATCTATAGTCGAGATGAGGTTATAATTGGTATAGTGGTGGTGTGGTATTTTTGGCTAATATATATTGGATATTAGAAAAAGTGTCTTGTTTGTTTACATGATTTGCTTTATCTAAATTGTTGTATTTATATTGGTGTGTCATTGGCATTAATAATGTGATAGAATTATTGAAGCTAAGTAGCTTCCTAAATTTGTATGTGGAAGATGCCTTAGCTTTGGTTTAAATAAGTGTTCAAATATTATTTATGTGTGTTGTTGTACCTGTGGATTTTCGGCAATAGAGGTGAAGTATAGAAGCTTGACTGACTTGGTGATATGGATGGTTTGGGTTTCAAGACTTAGTCTTGCAATCATGTATTTGTTTAACATATAAGTGAAATATATAAGTAAATATAAGGTAGAATTGTTGGTCAATAGTTGGGAAGAAGGAACTTTAGTGAAACAATGATTTGATTGGTTTTAGAATTTTATTACCTGTTGACTATTAACTGATTGCTAATTCGTTGGTGGTTTGGAATTCGCTATTATTTCCACCGTGATTTTCTTTAATTTTACAACTATATTGTGTGTTGATGATGAAGCGAAATGGTTGTTGGAAAAGCTTAAGTTGTCAATTGTTGAGATAGGATGCCAGAAATTGTTGTTTAGATATTATATGTTTTGTGAATAAATATTTATATATGGCATTTTGTGAGAACTGGGGAGGTTATAATGCGGAGGATGTGGGGTGGATTTGTGCTGAGGAGGTTGTGGTGATGTGTGAATGATACCCTGTACGTACAGTGGATAAATCCGGGTAAGGATTCGCTATGCGGCCACATAGCGAAGGGTGGAAAGTCCGGGTAGAAGGGGATTGCCTACCTTCCTTACTCGTAGAGGGTTCCAGCGATGAGGTCGGGACGCGGATGAAGTTGGTTCCGACGATGAGGTCGGAAGACGGGGGTGGTTGAGATCGTGATGGAAGTGGGAAATACCCGATTAATATTTGCATGCGATTTGATGTGGAACTGAACTGTGATACATTTTTTTCAAGGTTATGGTATTTCTTACTGAGCTTCGGCTCATCCCTGTGTTTTATATTATTATTTTTCCAGGTTAGTCGAGCTATGCCAATCGAGCTGGTGATGGGAACCGGAATGACGAGTGGTGCAGATACCATTATAGGGGAGTCTGGTTATTTAAATCTTGTTATTTATATATTTTGTGTATACAAATAAAGGAAAAAAAAAAGAGTTGCCCCAATTAATTGGGTTTAATTAGTTACTCGTTTCCCAAGTCACGTCCCGGGGGATGGGGCGTGACACAGAGCCTCCAACCCAGAAATCAAATGGAAATGCAAAATTGATTCAAGGTGAGAAATAAATATGGAGATGTAAAAAATTGGTGGGAAAAGTACAAGAGCTGTCAAAAGCACTTGAATTATCTGCCTCATCTCCAATACTAAGGCAGGCGAAGATTATCTTAGAATCTGATTCCCTCATTGCATGTGGGTGGGCAAAGTTTGAATCAAATGTACCATGGAGATTAATTTTTTTTCAAAATGCAATCTGTAATGCCAAGCTCCAGCTCCTTTCGTTAGTCATCAAGCATATACCAAGAGAGTTGAATGAAGCTGCTGATCATCTTGCTAGAGAGGGTGTACATCGACAGGTGGATCAAATTATCTGGCTTTGATATATGGTCAAAATACTTTACTTCTCATGCACGCTGGTTCCATGCATGGATGGTCTAGGTGAAATTGATGGTCTAGGTGAAATTGTAACAACTCTTAATTTAGTCTAGATTATGGTATTTATGGTATTTTCTTTCTTGTTTTTGTGTGTCGTTTTGTTTTGTTTTTTTGTGTTTTTGTGTTTGTTTTCCTTCTTCTCGAAGGTTTTTTATTTTCTTATCTCTTATTGTTCATTGGTGTTCCTCCGCCACTGGTGAGGGTTGATTAATAATATGCCTAGGCTAAGCCTTTTTATCAAAAAAAAAAGTACAAGAGCTGTCATTCTAGTTTTTGTTTGGGGCTTGATGGGTCGTGGGTGTAAAGAGATAGGGAGGAAAGGAAACTGGTTTAGGCTTCAATTTTCTGAAAATGGTTTTACTTTTAAGCTTCGATTTTCTGGAGATCTGTCCACTTCGCTTTAGATTAATGAAGAAGACATATTTGTATTCCAATGATTGCAGCTTATTGTGATGGGTTGAAGAAGGATATCATGATGAAGAGAGGTTTAATTTTTGACAAATTATTTTTGAGATGGTTTTGTTATAATATGGGCTAATTCAAATTTATTACTCATTTATTTAATTGTTTGTTAATCAACCCACCCTAATCTCCAGCCAACCTTGATTCTCATCGTTCTTCCTGGTCATGACCATCCATAAGATTGATGTAATCGTCATAAACAACTCACGCCCCTCCTTGAATGATGTTCCACTTAACTCTGACAAACTCAACAAATTAGTTCAGGAAAAAAAATACCTCATCTTCACGAGTGTAGGAGGCCACGCATGTCCCACATCGGAAAAACGAAAGGAGAAGCATAGGGAAACGTGCTTTAAAACCAGAAAGAAATGCATTAACAAGTCATACCTTTCTCGGCCTTTTGGCTAAGATTGAGTGTAGTATCTGTTCTTATCAGTTTAATATCTGATATGTGAATCATAGATCCACACGATATTAAATTAATTTTTTAAGGGGGAGGGTTCACCACAGTAGCTTGCTGCTTGCTACTGGAGCCTTCGAGTGTCGCCAAGGCGTTGCACTACTGCTATGGCTTGGCACACCCCACCAAATCTCAATTTAATTAAGTCTTTTATTAGCCAATTCGATTTTAGTCTTTAGTTCATGTCATCTGGTCGAAACCCAGATGGAGTCTTCGATCCAATTAAGCAACGGACTAGATAAGCAATTGAACGTTCTGTCTTTCTTTCATAGTATTTTCCTCCACGAGAGTCTCCACCCACCTTGGACTGTGCTCTCTTGATCCATTTACATTGAACGGTGCGATCTGAATAACCAATCGATGTTGGATCTTCCACATCCAGTGTTGCAGCACCAGTTGTTGAGGTTCATGCTGGTTCAGCTATTGGATGCAATTTTATGTAGCAAAGTGTGTAGGCAGGAGGTTATATGCGCTACGCTTAACAAACGGATTCATTCCTGTTTTCCCTAGTAGATCTGTCACAAACAGAAGCTGTCCAAGCCCACGAATTTACCTGAGCAAGTTGTTATGAAAGAGATAGGAGTGACAAAAATTCAAGTTCGGGTCGATTCGAGTAGAAAAACGTTAGATATTTGCGAGATATTCGTATGTTCTTGTCGAATTAGTTTGAATTTTCGAACGTACATAATTGATTATATAAATCCGGACAAATAAATTAGGTAATAATTCAATCCGAGTTGGAGTCTAGATAATTCAATCGAACAAATTTTTTGTGTTTTAACTCCGAACCTGATCTTAAATAGGACAATTTGTGTTTAGACCTAAATTTCAAAAATATAATGTAGGTCCAAACTTGATTTAGTATGAAACGAAAAAAATGGTGTTTTAGATCGGACATAATTTTATCATCTCTATCCCTAGTATGAGGCATCTTTCAATATGATCAACCTCTAATTTTTATATAATATTTTATTTTTCGATATAGCGACAAAGAAAACAAGACAAGTGTTTAGAAACTTCAAGGCAAGCATAAGCCTCCATTTTTAGATAAGCCTCGCCTCCAATTTTAGCTTTGCAAAGATGATTGCAATCACTGTCCCCAATCAACCAATTTGCCCTTGAAGACGACCACATTTCTCTCCAATAATATAGACCAAACAACCACAAAAAAATAGTATGACCCAGACCTGCCATTGTAAACCTCCTTTAACCATGCTTCCCCATTGCTCGAAGTTGGAGGATATATCACCTGGATTGCCCAACTTACTCCCCACCAGTTTGTAAGGTGATACCATATCATGGATGGCCTAGAACATCAACAAAAGAGACGATCAACACTTTCGTTATATTATGAGCAGAACGGATACATTTTCTGCCGCTGACAGTACACCTATACTAGCCAACCTGTCCTTAGTATTTAGCTTCTTCAAGATGAGACACCAAACAAAGAATTCCACCCTTGGTGGCACAATACCATTTCATACTCCATAGCATACCAGATTAACTAGATGATGCGCCAGTCTTGATATCTCAGCATATATTGATTTAGCTGTGAATTCCCCCTTCACATCAAGCCTCCAAATTAATATATCATGGGCTAAGGGATGTAAGGCGAAAGTAGCCATACGCTGTTAAGATCACCAAGCATTACTTCTTCCCAACTGAATAATTTTCTCCTTCACTGTAGGTTCCATATCCACTGTGAATTATCCCATGTGCCCATCTTCTCAATCTCCAATTTTTGCTGAATCGATAAGCAATACAACCTTTGAAACAAGATAGACAGATGAACACTAGAACACCATAGATCAATCTAGAACCTGGTTTTTCCCCCCTCAATAGAAACATGTAGTACAAAGGGAGACTTGTCATTATAAACTTGATCAACGTCAGACGCCCTCCAGTTGATAGCATTTTACCTTTCCAGCTTGCTAACTTGGCCCTACATTTGTCTATTGTAGGTCTCCAAGTCTTACACAATCTGTAGTTAGTCCCTAGAGACATCCCAAGGTATTTGACGGGCAGACATTCCACTTTACAATGATACTTACCAACCATTTCTAACACCACCTCATCCCTCTCGCTAATGCCAACCAGTGAGCTCTTCTGAAAGTTCACTCTGAGACCAGAAACCAGCTCTTCTTAATTGCATGAATGTAGCTCTCACTATTCTTGCAAAATATTAATGTATCGTCTGCAGATGAGTTATTGACAAGGAATTTTTCTTCACCTCGATTCCTTTAATCATACCAACAGACTCTGCTCTCTGAATAAGTTGATGCAGACCTTCAGCAGCAAGGTTGAACAAACTTTTATGTTTTCCCATTGATAATTTTACTAAAGTGTGGATAATAATTTGTTAATTCACTTGACAGTCGAGTGAAGGCCAGGGAACTTTATGCTTCAACCAAAAGGAGGAAAATCATTCCAATTTGATCATTGTCTAGATATACTTTAACATTAAATGGCTTGATACCATATCAAAGAAGAAGCAATCGTGATGGTGATACAATTCATTTGAAAGATCATATAGTGAACCTTCCACCAACCAAAATAGGCCTTCGGGTAGAAAAACATCGAAAGCTCAACTTATAAGAGGAGTATAAGAAATACTAGCTGATGGTGGAAGCGAAGTTACGAAGTCAGTTATAGATGAGCATTGGGATGAGAAAATTGCTATAGAACGTGGAAAACTGGAAAAATGAGAGAGACTTCTAGCCGAGCATGAAAGGACTCGAAACTTACAAGAAATGGGTTGAGAGATGGAAGTGATTAATGGAGAAGACGATGCTGATAACCAGATTTGTATTCCAAGGATTGCAGGTCATGATCATCCATAAGATTGATGTAATCGTCATAACAAGTCATAAATATAAGATTTAAACAAATCACACCCATCCTTGAAAGATGCTACTTTTTTTTCCCCGCTCAAGTTACTTTGACAAACTCAACAAATTATTTCAGGAAAAAAAATCCCTCTTCTTCACCAGTGTGGATGGCCGCACATGTCCCACATCGTAAAAACTGAAGGAGAAGCACAGGGAACGTGCTTTAAAACCACAAAGAAATGCTTTAACAAGTCATACCTTTCTCGGCCTTTTGGCTAAGATCAAGTGTAGTATCTGTTCTTATCAGTTTAATATCTGATACGTGGATCATGGATCCACACGATATTAAATTAATTTTTTGAGGGTGAGGGTTCTTCACAGTAGCTTGCTACTGGAGCCTTCGAGTGTCGCCAAGGCTTTGCACTACTGCCATGGCATGGCACACCCCACCAATTCTGAGTTGAAGTCTTTAATATGAGCCAATTGGGTTTTAGTTTGTACTTAATGTCATCTGGTGTAAACTCAGTTGGAGCTTTGAACCAATAATGCTTGGATGCAATTTTAGGCAGAAGAGTGTCACAAACACAAGCTGTCCAAGCCCACGAATTCACGTAAGCTAGTTGTTATGAAAGAGAGATGAGTGGCAAAAATTTGGATGCGGGTCTATTTGAGTCGGATAATATTAAATATTTGCGAGATATTTGTATGTGCTTGTCGAATATTAAATATTTGCGAGATATTTGTATGTGCTTGTCGAATTAGTTGAGAGATTTGTATGTCTTTGACTCTTTGTCGAATTAGTTTGGATTTTCAAATTTTCAAACGTACATGATGGATTTTGTATGAATTTATTTAAATTCGGATAAATAAATTAAATAATAATTTAATCCGAGTTAGTGTCTAGATAATTATATCGAACAAAAGTTTTGAGTTTAAATACGAACCTAGTCTTTGAACTTATAATTTAGGTTCAAACTTTATTCGATATAAAATGAAAAAAATAGTATTTTAGTTCAGACATAATTTTATCATCCCTAGTATGAGGCATCTTTCAATATAATGATCCTCTAATTTTTATATAATATTTTATTTTCCGATAGAACAACAAAGAAAACAAGACAAGTGTTTAGAAACTTCAGGGCAAGAATAAGCCTTTCAGATAAGTCTCACCTCGTTTTAGTGATTCAAACAAGCGCGTGCACTCAAATCCACAACTCCATTTCTCAGATATTAGGACAAAACACCAGTTAACCACATTCTCAGATATTAGGACAAAACACCAGTTAACCACATTGAAATCCAGCTTGTGTTATTGCTTCCACTCCAAAAACTTATTTCTCCTCACTTGTAAAATAAATAGACCAATTTCTTTTTTCCTTGGCGAAGATAAAAAATGTTGTATGTCCCAGCAATTATTAATCCCAACGCCCAGCTTACGTGTTAAGCTGACATGGCTAATTAGTGGACCCACCCAAAACACCAATTTACAATTGAATTAAATTAACAATAACAACTTCTCTCCCAATAACTGCCTTACGTCGTCCATAATTCACGTCGGCAGCTCATAAAACAATAGATTTGGGCTCACGATGAGGACTCTCAGACAACGCGATGGCCGCAACCGGTGGTGACTCTGCTCCATTGAATTTTTTTTTTCCCTTATCTTGACCTCAATTCAAGCTTAATTTCGGAACAAAAGATGTCAGACTTTTCTCATCCTTTAATTTTTCTTTTATTATAGGTTTCTTAGTGTTTGTTGACAAGTGTTCCTTCAATTCTAATATGGTTATTATTGGGTATTTTTCGTCAGAATTAGTTGTTCATGTGAAATGTCAATTTTTCATCCAAAATTGAAATGTACACTGTACAAATATAAAGAATGGCAAAAAATATTGGGCATGATAAAATTGATTGTGTTGTGATGGATAGTTCAGAAGGTGAACAACATGCTACCATCTAATGAATTTTTTTTTTGATGAAAGCAGACCTTGCCAGAAGAGCAAGGAAAGACCACTAGCATAAATAAAAGAGTTCAACTCCAAAGCTTACAAAGAAACTGAAAGTAAAGACAGCAAACTCAAACCAGTAGAAAAAACTAAAACTTGATGGAAAGCAAGCTTAGCTAAATCATGTGCCTGGAAGTTAAGGTTTCCTGGGATCCATTCCCAAGAAACAAGCAGATTGTTAACAGAAATGAACTCTAAAATGTCATAGAAAATAGAATATAACGACCAACTAGGTGGCATCAAAGCATCCTCCAAGCTTGAAATGCATGATAGACTGTTTGACCGAAGAGTCACAGCAGACCAACTCTGAGCTGCAGCAAGCTTTAAAGCATAAAATACAGCCAACAACTCTCCTTCTTCCGCAGAAGAAGCCAAACCAGCCAAGGACCGATCGAAAATATGCAAAGAGCCTCGAAAGGCAGCCACCCCAAGGCCAGATAAACCATGTTTAAAGGCAGCATCACAATAGATGTAAACAACATGTTGGTCCACACCTCCCCGAGTCGCAGAAGAAGGCAACACCATATTGGGCCGAGGCATAGAGAAAGCTTGAACCGTAATATCAACTCTCTGTTGGAAAATTTTAGTGCACTTCGCAATCAGAGGCTTTGGATGATGGTGGAAAATCAAATTCCGAACTCTCCAAATTTCATCACAAAACACGGCAAAAATAATAGGGGCCAACTTCCTGTTAATAGATAAGACATGATGGAAACGCCAAGACAAACCTTTTTCAATCAAAAATCATGAGGGATGATGTCTGAAAGTCTTCAATACGAATATTCCATCTAGAGCCAAATAGCACTGCTCGAGAATAAGAGCATCTAGTGAAGAGATGCATCGAAGAATCCTCATCAGATCCACAAAGAAAACATGGAGATGGAGACACATTTAAGACCGAAGCAAGACGACTTGAAGAAGGAAGTAAATCCTGGGCAATCCTCCAGAGAAGATGTCTAAGCCTCTCAGGGAGAGAAGAACGCCAAATAGACTTCCACAAGCCATTAGCTGGATAAGACATTGGAGAGAGAATTTTGAAGGCACTTTTAGTTGAGAAAATACCTTTCTTACTTGGGGTCCAAACCATAGCATCCAACCGAGGTGCCGGAAGGGGACGAGTCATACAAATGGCTTCAGAAGAAGACTCATCAAAGAGTTGACGAATGAGAGGCACATTCCAGGACCTGGAATTGGGAACAAAGAGCTGGTCCACATAGGAAACTTGGGCACGACAATCCTCATGAAGAGGAATTGGAATCCCATCATTCAGGGAATTAATCCAAGGAACATGCCAAATAGCAATAGAATCTCCACCTCCTATCAACGAACAAGAATTCCTCATAACCAGATTTTTTGTGGCAAAAATACCTTTCCATATGAAAGAGGAATTACAACATGGAGTAGTTTGAAAAAAGTGCTTCCTAGGGAAGTAGACACTTTGTAAGAGCCGAGATACAATAGACTTAGGATTAGAAGCAAGATTCCAACCCAATTTAATCAATAAAGCCGAATTAAAATCCTCCACTTTTCGAAAACCCAGACCCCCATGACTTCTAGGCTTACAAAGATTACCCCAATGAGTGAGAGCTAAAAATCTCTTCTTAGCACAGCCTCCAGTCCACCAAAACCGACGGGCAATAGCATCCAGATCATGACAAACAGATAAAGGGATGCGAAAAGTAGTCATCGTATAGGTTGGAAGAGACTGCACAATAGATTTGATCAAAGTTGATCTCCCCGCTTGAGAGAGAAAACGGCTCTTCCAAGATTCCAGCCGTTGGAGAGTTTTCACCTTAAGAAACTGAAAATCCTTTGATTTATTCTTAGACAAGAATAAAGGATTGCCAAGATACTTCTCCGAGCCATCCATCTGCGAAATATGAAGAATCTCCTCCACTTCTTGTCTTAAAAAAGAAGAAGTCTGAGGAGAGAAAAAAATTCCAGATTTATTCATATTCACCTTTTGACTCGACCAAGAGCATAATTTATCAATACAAGCCCTAATAGCAGCCGCCTCTTGAGGAGAAGAGCGGGACAAGATGAAAAGATCATCAGCAAATAGAGAGTGAGACACATTCGGAGCATCCACAACAATCTGAACACCACTTAGATGACCGTGGGCTTGGCTCTTCCCAAGAAGGCGAGAAAAGACCTCCGTACACAAAATGAATATATAAGGCAAGATAGGATCACCTTGACGAAGACCACGACCCGGATGGAAAAAGGGGCCCGGAGCACCATTGAGCAAGACAGCTAAAGAAGAAGAAGTAATACATTGCATAATAATATGAACCACCAGATCAGAAAAACCATATGCACGAAGCACTCTAGCAATGAAGGTCCATTCCAAACGATCATAAGCTTTACTAAGATCAAGCTTAATAGCCATAAAAGGATTAGACTCAGATTGCCGCTTCATAAAATGAAGCACTTCTTGAACAATAATCGTATTATCAGTAATATTTCTCCCCGGAATAAAGGAAGCCTGGAAAGGCGAAATCAAAGAGTCCAGACAACCCTTTAAGCGATTTGCCAATATCTTTGAGATGATTTTGTAAGAAACATTACATAATGAAATAGGCCTGTAATTCTCCAGCGAGTTACCATCTTTGTTCTTTGGAATTAAAGCAATAAATGTCCTGTTTAGCTGAACTGGCATAGAATGAGACATAAATAAATTTTGGACACAAGAAATTACCTGAGCCTTAACATTACTCCAAGACTTTTTGTAAAAAATAGGGGGATAGCCATCTGGTCCAGGGGAAGTTAAACTACCCATCTTCGAAATAACCTCCCAAATTTCTTGAGCATCTGGAACTTTAGAAATATCAGCATTGAAAGACTCAGAGATGGACGGCAGAAACAAAGATTCCAGCTCCGTAGAGATCACTGGATTGACTGATTGAAATAAATTAACAAAATAATTTAAAGCAATATTTTCCTTGTCCTTCAAATTCAAGTGCAAAATGCCATCAGAATCCTGCAAGGGCCAGATATGATTCTGTTTCCTCCGAATTAAGGTTGAAGCATGAAATAACTTGGTGGATCGATCACCTTCCCGAAGCCATTTTTCTTTAGACTTTTGTTTCCAAACAATTTCTTCACGAGCAAGAGTCTTTTCCAACTCCCAAGACACAGCAGCTTGAGAGGAAGAAGTGTCAAGATGAGAAGGCAAGCTTTGAAGTCTCAAGAGCTCCCTCTGAAGTTCCACTGTGCGATGATGACACATACCAAAAGATGCTCGATTCCACTGAGACAGAGCTGCTTGAGTATTTCTCTGGCAATCACGCAAATTGCTATAAGCAGAGCCCTTACGATGATGTTTCCAGCTAGAAGCAATAATCGACTGACAGTCTTCATGACAATACCAAGCAGCCAAAAATCGCCACGGCCTGGACTTAGGCGAACGTTCCAAATACGTATCCAAAATAATAGCCCCATGGTCGGATCCCCATATGGGAAGATTTAGGGTACCAGATTGAGGAAACAAAGACAACCAAGAGGCACTACAGATAGAGCGATCAAGACGTTCTTTACTGACTATAGAATTATTGCGCTTCCTATGCCACGTAAACATAGGACCAGAGAACCCCAAATCCACACCACCAGAAAGATTTAAGAAATTTTGAAGACCCCTAGAGCCATTCGATGGAACATCCGAAACTCCCCATCGCCAAGAACTGACCAATTATCTCCAAAAGATTGAGTAATAGACAGCAAAGAGTTCCAGAAGTTAGAGTTCCGAGAATGATAGGGCGGACCATGGACACAACAGACAAGAAATTCCTACTCAGAGAAACCCCCAACAGAGAGAAAACAAATCATATCAGAAGTGGCCCTGACTACCAGGATATTCAAGAATCGCAGACTGGTATGGTGATTAGTACTGTGGATGAGATGTTGAATTTTATAGAAAATATGGAAAGCAAAAATGTTTTTCAATGACACGTAGAATAGTGAATAAAGATAAAGATGGGATGGCCAAATATATTACATTTACTTGTGGATGATTAGGCAAGACCAAAAATCATTCAAACAATGCCTTAAAGCCTCGTCCTCACATGAAGATTGATTGTATGGCAAGGCTGTGTGGTCGGCTATTTGCTTAGGGGATATATTTAGTTAGCTATTTTGACGATGAGCACAATCATGGATTGAGTCCAAGTAAATCAAAAAAATTTCGGCGAAATTGTGAAATAAGTTCACATGTTAAGAGACATCTTGAAATAAAAGATACTGCTGGCATTAGACCAAACAAAAGTCATAATGCACAAGTCATTGGAGCTAGTGGTCATGAGAATCTTCCCTTTCTTGAAAAAGATACAAGAAACATGATTGCCAAGGTGAGACGATTACTGCTCGGTGAAGGAGATGCAAATACGGTACAAAGCTATTTTTGAATATGCAGGCATAGAATGAAGGTTTCTTTTAAATGATTGACTGGGATGAGCAGGGCTGATTGAAAAATGTTTTTTGGGCCGATTCTAGGTGCAGGGCAGCATGTAGGGAATTTGGTGATGTCATCACATTTGATACGATACAACAACATGATCAGTGGTTTCATAAAAATGGTTGACTTGGTTGCGGATGTTGAAGCCTACCACACTAATGTCATACAAAGAAATACATATTTAATTTTTTTTCTTGCATTTGGTTTACCTTTAGCATTATCGTGGGTTGGCTAAATAAGAGTCAATGGTGGATGTTACCTCAGTCTCATAATAGTCGCACTATTAACAAGCGAATTTACTCGGCTTACCATTCCGACTCCACGATTTTTTAGTGAACACTTCTTTATTCTACGAATTTTCAGGGATTCTCTCTTTATTTTTATTAGGTGTGTTGACAGTCTTCATCTTCTTTTTTTACATATTTTAGTCAAACCGTTTTATCTGTGAATTATGTCGATTTTTCTAGGGCACTATATCAATAAGTTCCTCCTTTTAAATTTATACACCACTAAACTCAATCAAATTTATTAATAGATCTATATAATTTACTTAGACTATTTAAAATACTCTTCATCAATTTTAAAAAAACAAAAATACCCTAAAAAATTTATCTCGCCTCTTCCCATCCCCTCTCATATCTAAATAATGATTTTTTTTTATTTGTGATGCTTATCAAGTATCATTTTTTTTTAAATTACTATTTTTTCCAATTTGGCAACATACGCATAAGAATAAAATGTTGTACAAGATGCATGTGATTTTGTCACGTGCCGGTCTCTTTGCTTGGTTCATTGAATTTTTTTTGTGTTTTTACTAATGCAAAACAACCAGGATGAGTGAAAGAATTCTTGAATTTTTTAAAATTGAGTTTAATAACAAATTCATTGATTCCATTATTTTTTTCTAAAATCATAATAGATACAATATATATATAAATTTAGTCATTGATTTAAGTTTATCTAAGCATTTTTCCCTCCAGTTTAGGGAACAAAATATGGAAAAATAGTTAAAATATGATCCACATCATATTATTTAGAATTCTTTATCTTAAGTAATAGTTATAGTTGTTCCATATATTTAGTTAATAAACAAACTTTGAGACGAATTTTGATTTGATTTGCCACATTTGTTAAATAAAAATAAGTCCAGACACTAGATCAATAGAATCAAGTTCATAGATAAGTTCTTTTAACGTTGAATATTGATCCCATTTATTAATACTAATTCCTTTTGCGTCGATCTCATTTATATACTAGACTTATATTTTAATTTTTTAGTATATTTTGATAATTATACTGTGATTTTTTAGTACATTTTAACAATTATACAATAATTTGATAATTATACTCAAATTTTTAAGTATATTTCAACGAGTTATTTTGATTATTAATCACATTCTCTCATCATCGGAGAAGGTAAAGTCAAAGTTAAATACATTCATAACAAAACACAAGTCCAAATATTTGGACCGAAAATTTGACCTCAACCTGAAATAATTTTTGGACTTGAAATAGTGAGTTGACTCGTCCATTATTTTGATAAAGCCTCTGCAAAAAAAGGTTGTATAGATTAGACTTTTTGGATTAAACTAAACTATGACACACATCTATCTCTCAATGACTCTCATAATTTCTGAACGAACGTGTATCTGGTTATCTACTACTCGTATCACTATATTACACGTGATAATGTCAAAAATTAATAGCTCAAAAGCTCAAAAAGTTATCTCTCCTATATATTTTAGTTTTAAAGCAATGTTAATACAATAGTACTAATGTCGTAGTTCGTGAGACTGTGAGACTGTGAGGCTATCAACACAAACTTCGACCCTTTTATCTGACGTCATTCCGCTATGATAAAATCTCGTCTATCATTTTTATTGCTCCATTACATTCTCTCTAAATTTTTGGTAAATGTTTTTATTTCTTCCTCCTCGCCTTATACTTTGCATTGACAATTGCACGCTTTGTAAGACTTGCTATTTTGGAGTAATTCTTTAGAGTTAATTATTTCAATCGAATTAATCTAATTGTTTTGTATTTTGGGTATTGTAGCGGCTGTATTAATTCCTAAAGAATATTTTAGGTAAGCTTGGTCCTGAACTGTTATTTTCGTCATCTAATGAATTATTAGAATTCTAAGCCTTCATTGTGTTAAAATGATTATGCAAGCAATGTTCTTTTACATTAATTATGACGTATTCGTTTGTCAAGAGAAAAACCTTACAATCTTTGGGTAGAGAATGATATCATATAATATGACAATTTATTACATTCAATTTTTAATGTAAATGTGTTTCCAATGTTCAAAAAAAGGAAAAAAAAACATTTTCGTGGAAATAAATGCAAACAATGTTAATTTTTTGCATTTAAAAAATATAATTATTTAATTATGGACTTAAATGAATAAATTTCATAGACCCATGGATATATTGGATTATAAGATTAATAAGTGTTCTTAGTGGGGTCACAAGATTATTTTCAAAGACTTATCAAGCATTAATACATTTTTCTATTAGTTTTAGTGTAAAATATGTTTTTTTTTTTGATAAAAAATCTACCAAACCATTGGATTTCAGTTTTGACAATTTTTTTTTACAATCATAACTTTTAGAACGATCTTTTCATCCCACAAACTTTCAATGACATCTCTTTACTATTATAACCCATGCCAAAAATAGAATCTTTTTTAAATCCAGATAAGTTCAAGCACTCCACACACCTCACCCATAATTTTTCAAAAATTACAAAATAAAACATAAAATCTTTTTTTTTCACTTAAAACTCTCCTCCAACTAAAAAAAGACACAACCACCTTTCTCTCACTTACGACCACCATTAGGGGCGGGTGACCAATAAAATCGAAACTTTCGACATAGACATGTCATTTTCAATCATCAACTGCCAACAAAACACACTCTTTTTGCTAGAATCACGCCAAATAGAGGAGTGACCACATACATAAATAGTTCCCAATCTAGCCATTTACGTGCCCCATTAAGTGTTTGAATGATTTCAATTCAAATCGAGCTCTAATATAAAGATGTAGATTAGTCAAAATATAAATGTGGATTAAAATCAATTAGTGATTGTGAATATTATCTAAATCACTGCTTTGCTGACTTAAGAGAAAACTAAATCACTTAAAGAGGGACAGAGTCTGCTTCTGTTGCTCAAATTGCAGTTGATGAGAATTTGTATTACCTCGAAAAAGGCAAACAATAGACTCGTTGGAAATGAGGGGATTGCCTCTGCCTTTGCATGTGTTAGTTGCTTTGTCTTGTATTTGTCCCACATCGAGAAAGTTTGCAACTGTTGTTTCTCAATGAATTACAAAAGGCTAAACACAACCTCGAACAATTCATACCTTTCTCGGCCTTTTGGCTAAGATCAAGTGTAGTATCTGTTCTTATCAGTTTAATATCTGATACGTGGATCATTGATCCACATGATATTAAATTACTTTTTTATGGGTAAGGGTTCACCACAGTAGCTTGCGACTGGAACTCTTGAGTGTCGCCCAGGCGTTGCACTACTGCCAGGGCTGGCGCAACCCTCCAAATCTTAGTGAAATCTTTTGGAGTCCCGAGAGTCTGAGTGGGTTATGTAAAGAAGCAACTTAAGTTAGTTGGGAAGTAGCAAAACAGAAGTAACCGTTATATAGATGACAAAGCATATAATTTTCCTCAGTTACTGTTATTGTAGTTTCTGTTTGGGCCTTGATGGGTCATGGGTGTAAAGAGGTGGGGAGGAAAGGAAACTGGTTTAGGCTTCAATTTTCTGGAGATCTGTCCACTTTGCTTTAGAGACTGATTTTTTTTTTTTTTGGGTCCTGGTTAAATTTCAGTTTATGAATTATTTATTCTCTTGTAAAAAAATAATGCAAAATGTACAAAATATAGTGGATGTGCTAAACAAATTGATGATAGACACCAATCCGGCCAAACCGAGCATAGAACGGTAAACATTTTCCAGACTTTATGTTTTCCCATTGACAATTTTATTAAAGCGTGGATAATGATTTGTTAATTGACTTGATAGTCGAGTGAAGGCCAGGGAACTTTGTGCTTCAACCAAACGGAGGATTTGATCCTTGTCTTGATTTACTTAAACATAAGATGAAATGGCTTGATTCCATATCAAAGAAAAAGCAATCGTGTTCTTCCTACGATGATATTGATGGTGATACAGTCGTGTTCTAATCGTTCTTCCAGATCATGGTCATCCATGAGATTGATGTAATCGTCATAACAAGTCATAAATATAAGATTTAAACAATTCACACCCATCCTTGAATGAATGATGCTACGTTTTTTTCCCCGCTCAAGTTACTTTGACAAACTCAACAAATTATTTCAGCAAAAAAAATCCCTCGTCTTGACCAGTGTGGATGGCCGCACATGTCCCACATCGTAAAAACAGAAGGAGAAGCACAGGGAACGTGCTTTAAAACCACAAAGAAATGCATTAACAACTCATACCTTTCTCGGCCTTTTGGCTAAGATCAAGTGTAGTATCTGTTCTTATCAGTTTAATATCTGATATGTGGATCATAGATCCACACGATATTAAATTAATTTTTTAAGGGGGAGGGTTCATCACAGTAGCTTGCTACTGGAGCCTTTGAAGTGTCGCCAAGGCGTTGCACTACTGCCGTGGCCTGGCACACCCCACCAAATCTGAGTTCAAGTCTTTATTATGTGAGCCAATTTGACGTTACTTCAGGTCATTTTGTTAAATACTATTGGAGCCTTTGATCGGAGTTCTTAGAATAGACCAGACAAAACTGTCACATTAATCATGTGCTGATAAGTAATTGAACGATCTCTCTTTCACGAGAGTATGCACGACGTTATTTTATTCAATTCTTGTTGGGCCTAGTTCCGTCACACACACAAGCTAGCCCAATGTCTAGGTTGGGCTGCTTCTAAAGCTCAGGCGTGAACACAGGGTTGATCTGATTGTCTAAGCCCACCAATTCACCTGGGCAAGTTGTTATGATCAGGAATATTGCTCAGTTGTTATTATGAGCAATATTAGGATGTAGGAGTGGCAAAAAAATTGGGGGTTCAGGTCGTATAACATAGAATATTTGTATGTTTGAATTCGGATTAGTACGGACTCTTTTATGTATATAATTGATTATATCTGAATTGGTTTAAATTCAAATAAGGAAATCAAATAATAATTCAATTTGGGTTAGGTCCAGACAGCTAAATTGAGTAAATTTTTTGCATTTGACTAGAATGTTTCATGTCGATGTTGAGAACGGCCCAAGTATGGACTTTGATCTGCTACAAATGCATTCGTACAATCTTGATGTCCGAATTCGACAGTCAAGAGAAGTAACGAGGTCAAAGAAGAGGATTGTGTTGAAGAATGAAGATGATATTGTGGGTATTCAATTCTCTGCATCTAAATGTATTGTGAGCTGTACAATATATAGTTCACAGATATGGAGTCGGGTTATGAACTTATGATGTCATTGCATAGACAAAAGTAATTAGGTAAGAAACGTGGTTGTAAAATGATTTGTTACGGTGGTTCGCAGTTTAGCAGAGCTAGAGCCATGTAGGAGTCGAAGGGGAGGGTGGGTTTGATTTGGTTTGGTTGGTGAAAATTGTAGGAAGAATTCAAGGAGAGTTTTGATATTTTGTGGGTACTTTTATTAGGATTTGTTTATAATTAGTCATGTCTTAGTGTATTTGTATCCGATTGTAGAAGTGATTATGTGAAGGCTAATGAAACTTAAAAGGTAATTAGGAGATTCAAATTACATCTAATATTCTTGATCCATGAACAGGTTTGCGCATTATGAGAAGTTCTTTTCCTGTTAAAACAAAATTTCACGTCATTTGTAAGCCGATTTGCAAGAAAAACAATGGGACATCATTTCTTAACATAATATGCCTAGGATCTTGATGTGGAACATGCCTCTACCTTATTCATATATTGGGTCTGACATAACCCAACTCATTATATTGTTCACGTGTTGAGTCTGACGTGACTCAATCTAAATGAGCGGACAAGTGTTAAAAACAAAATCAAACATCACTTGGGTATTAAGTACTAACAATGAGGGCACCATTTCCTGAGAATTTTTTTTACCTATCTAAACTAGCCATAACCCAGCAAGAGAACTACATTATGGAACAAAGAAATAAATCATGATTGAAGCACAATAATGAATTGCACATATCTTGATAGTAATGTCATCATCGTGATACTGCAATCTATGGAAAAAGGTTGAAGCAAAGTGTGGTCTGGTTCAAATCTCTAAAAGGTCTAGAAGGATGAAGGAGGTACTGTTGAGTCATCTATGTAGCTGCTGCATATTGAGCTTGCTGAATTTCTTGTCTTTAAATTGCTTGTTGATTCCATTTGTTTGTTCTTGGTGGCAAAGGGCTTCAGAATTTTTCCTCTTTTTTGAGGATCTTGTATTCTTGCTTTTTAGGAGATATTTTGATTTTAGATTGTATGAGGAAGTTTTGTGCATCTCAATTTCGATTAATAAAATGAATCTCATTTATCAAAAAAAAAAAAGAGTCATCATCGTGATTTCAGGTTCACTGTTGTGGGGCTCTAAATTAAAGGGAGCGTTTGTAACAGGCCCATTAACTCGGCCCAAGTAGGAAATGACCAATTGAGCAGAAGCTAGCAGGCTAGCAGCAGCTACCAGCTAGTAGGGGGGAGAAGAACTAGTAATGGCAAGGAATCTACAACAAAACTACCAGTCAATTTTCAAACGAAGCAGTTACTCACCTACCATTCGTAGTTTCTTACCTTCTTCCCGTTTTCTTTTTGATCGGACAAGATTTATCTTTTATGTCCCTCTTCCAAACATATTGTGTCTCAATAGGGGTTTATGCATTGTTTCTAGTTGACAATGTCAAGGCCTGGCAACAAGATCGTACAAGCCAAGCTGGTGGGTATGTCTTAACCATTTTTTATTTTCTGTTGTCATTTTTTTCTAATTTTTTTTATTTGATTGTATTTCCGATACAGCAAATCCTTGTCCCCTAAGTAATTTTCTTCTGCAGTTCACATTATTTGTTCAATATGAGATTCCTTTTTGAAGAAATGAAGGGAAACCTGAATCTTATATGACCTTGCAATGATTCTATGGTTGAAATTGTGGGATTCTATGTGTAATTTGGGGCTCCTTTTGTCCTTAGGTTGGACAATTGGTATTTTTGTACATGCTCCAATATGAAGATTTTTGGATTAAAAATTAACCATTGTAACAAGTGCTGATGATCCTTTTTTCCTTGGGTTGGATAATTGGTATTTTTCTATATGCTCCATCATGAAGATTTTTGGATTAAAAATTAATAATTGTAACGAGTGCTGATGATCTGGAGCTTATTTTTTCTACTTGTTCTATAGGTGCTTGTTGGAGACATGGGAACTGGGAAGACAAGCTTGGTTTTAAGATTTGTAAAAGGCCGGTTCTTTGATCACCAGGTTCACATTCATCCGTTAGTACTTATCTGTACTTTTCTTTCCTCTTACATTTGACATGCTTTCTCAGTTGGGGGAAATGGGAATTTAAATTTTTTAGGAACCAACCATAGGAGCAGCATTCTTCACTCAGATACTATCACTTACAGAAGCAACTGTGAAGTTTGATATATGGGATACAGCAGGACAAGAACGATATCATAGCTTGGCTCCTATGTATTATCATGGTGCTGCAGCCGCTGTGGTTGTGTATGACATCTCAAGCATGGTAATTATTTCTTCACAAAAAGATGTTCTTATGCAGTTTGTTGCACGTTTTGGTGGATTGAGTAAACCAATGAACAAAGTTATTAAAATTTACATGATTATGAGTAGCGGCTGAACAAAATAATTAGTTTCTCTTTAATCAGTTGACATATATGTCTGCGTGTGCGTGTTTAGTACATGTTAATAGGAAGCTTCATGACAGGTTTTTGGACTGTTGTATCTTAGTCCCATTCCATTCCTAGGTTGGTTTTCCGATGGTTAGACAGGTTAAGGTACTTATGCTTAAGCCTTTTAAGGTGAATATGATTGAACTATAATCTGTTTAACTAAATTAGTCAATACAGCCTCGTATGAAAAATTCGAGTTAGATATGTGCCACGGAATTTGAAAGAAACATGTGCAATTAAGGCCCCTAAGAATTAAGAGTTGTTCTATACTGTCATTTTATCTCCATTACCTGACGCTTGTTTGGTTTGTTTAACTTTCATTTAATACACCGATATGCTTTGCGATTGGCGTTCTGGCTGTTAGGAAACATTCACTCGAGCCAAGAAATGGGTTCAAGAACTGCAAAGACAAGGTAAGACAACATATTGGAGATTAGACCTCTTGTAAGTTTTTCTCTAGTACTTTCTTTTGATTAAAATAATCTAGTGTACTCTTTCAAATCTACACGTTCATAAGGAGCTGGATACAGTTTGTGATGTTATATTTTCCCCTGCAATATTTGCCTTATAGTTTGAGAGTCTACAACAGACTCTTACTCTTTCTTATTCTGCGTATGTCCCCAAAGGAAAACTTGGAAGTCTCTTACCATCGAATACAAAATAGCCTTCACTTAGCTTTTGGTTTTAGCCTCCATGTGTACCTCGGTCGATTCTGAGCTTCACGTACATACTTTGGGTTTCTCTGTAAGTCATTATACATATTGTGATGTGCAGGAAATTCAAAGTTGGTAATGGCATTGGTGGCAAACAAGTCTGACTTGGAGTCGAAGAGAGAGGTGCAGAGCGAGGTTTTGACTGTATCTTTTTCTTTGATTTTACTAATGGAGTTGTAGATATAGAGTTTTTGTTCCTAAATCAGTTCAGATATTCTTTTCATTTGCTTTCCCTCTATTTTACGGAGGCTAGGTTGAATTAAATTCGTGTTGAATCATTCTGCAGGAGGGAGACCAATTCGCTGAAGAAAATGGGATGTTATTCATGGAAACATCAGCAAAAACTGCCCAGAACATTAATGAGCTTTTCTATGAAATAGGTAACCTTTCGTCATATCTTGCAATAGCAGTCACTTGGCACCAGCCTATGATGTTTGTATGAGTATTTGAAGTTATATACACTCGGCACGGCAGACAAAAGTCGAACTATCTGAAATTTTTGGTTAGTATAGCCCCTATTACACGGTTTTTTGTGCAGACAGAACTAACATTACATAAATAATATTCTTCTGAACATATGTTCAAGGGAAGTTGACATTTTTGTCTTTGGAACTTTTTAGTTTGTTTTGAGAACTTTAATTTGTGTACTGCTTATTTGGTTTCTTCCATTTCCAGCGAAGAAACTCGCGATAACTTGCCCTGCAAAACCGACTGGAATCTGGCTAAACAATGAAACGCAAGAAAGGAGAAGACTCCCATGTTGTTCTGGGTAACAAGTACACCATGTCAAGAGGCTTATAGAAGCTGATCACCACCACGTCTGTCTTTCCTTCTTGTGTAAAAAAGCAACTGTCTCAGAACATATTCATTTTTTCTTTTTTAGCTTCTCCTTCCAATAACTTCGCTAGTGTAAGATCTAAATATTACACCAAAGAGCATCATAATTTGTGACCATTAATAAAAGAGAGACAGTAAGGCCAGTATCTCCAACCCACACACAAAAATGCCTAGAACAAATGGAAACAATAGATAATGGCTTAATACTATTAACTTCTTGCATATTATAGCTGCCCTAGGGCAATTAATCAGATTACTGTAAGCAAACAATCAATATCCAGACCAGAGAGCAAAAATCCATTTGGAAATTATGGATAGGTCTGTGGTGGGTTTTGACACCCTAAATAGCCATAACAATAAAGATTTAAAAGGAAAGATCATAATCAAATAATCAAACTGCATTGTCCAAGCTTGTGAAGAATACATGAGAACTCTAAAGCTGACAATAAACAAATTTTATAAACACAACATATTCAACCTTCAAGGCTTGTCCCATAGAAAAAATTGCAGTGCCTAAGAAGTTATTCAACATACACAACACAGGAAGAAAAATGTACTTATTTTTTACATCTCCCCTTCATTTGCTTCTCTCTTTTTGAGTGGTATAAAAATATAATTGTACAAAACATACAAACCAATTTTCATGATAAGCTCTTACCACGGTTTCGGCTCTCACTACGGTTTCGGCTCTGAGATATAGACCTCAAGTTCTGGTACATTTGAGAACATGCAGAAGCAATTTCTGACATCGACCCGAATATCTCCGGCAAGCGAGTCTTCAGACTCATGATTGACTTCTCCCGCACCTGAATGCAGTGCTTCTTGTAAGCTTCCTCCTCCTCTTCCAGCCGTTTTTTTACCATTTCCACATTAAACTGCTTCTCTGCAACAGCTTCGTTATGTGTGTTATCTTCACCCCCCTCTTCATCAGGTGTCCTCCGCTGCATATACTTGTGATACCAGTCTTCAAACTGTCGGGTCTTGCGCGAAAGCTCCTTCCTTGTCTCCTCACATTTGTCCCTCAGTTTCATCTCTTCTTCTTGATGCTGGACAATAGTATATACTACAGCAGCAAAGTTATTTATAGCACTTCTAGCACCCTCATGAGGAAGTCTGTCCAGATAATCATGCCAGCGAATGAGAAGTTCCTGAATTGGGGGACTCTCAACCCTAGGCGGGGAAGAAACCTTCTCCCTTAAACTACTCTCGATGGGGATGAGATTTAATTTTAACCAATCATTCAGGGCTTTTATGTACTCTTTCTGATGATCTATAAGCTTACAAAACTGTAAATGCCAATCTTGCACGACAGCCCTTAGTTGTAAAGTGCGTTCATGGTGGTGCTCGCTAGTTTCCTTAAAGAATTGCATATCCAAAGAAGAACTCAATGTTGCAACATCCAGTGATCTTAATGCCGCCACAATCTTAAACTGGTTCTCATGCTGAATGCACATAGTCTCCCACATAATGGCCATCCTGAGATCCATACATCAAATGCTTATAATCAGCAAATATTGGAATCTGTTAGAAAATCACACACAAGCTTCCCATGAGTCTAGCAATAAGTCATTCTTCCCCCAACCCAAATATGTTTTAGTGAAAATTCCATCAAACAAAAATGGAAGAGAAGATCGCATGACATTTCAACTATTTTACTAGTACAAAGAGAAAAATAAATAAGTAAAAATGAAAGACCACTAGCTGGTTATGGTTGCAACTTTGCATTTCAGAGAAAATTGAATAAGCATAGCAGTAATCTGGTGACCAAAAAAAAAAAAGGAAGTAGCTAATTATGATGCAACTTTTGTGTTTCCTCTCAAAATTGTTCATGTAAAACATTGCATAGGGTCATCAAAAATAAGGAAAAACTAAATGAGGCTCAAAAGTGTGAGCTCAGATATATTGGTGAGCTTAATTGAAACAGCCTTGAGGTTGAGACTTATGCAGACCTTGAGCACAAAAATGAAATTTGAATAAACTTCAGCTTGAGCTCAAGCCTAGTATGTTACTCGAGCGGAGTAGAGACATGCCAAACTAGGCTTCATTATAACCCTAATCATGCGCAACTTTGAGAATTTGAGAAATCTCAAAGAGATGCACAATTGCATTCCGATGACCAATTTATGATAAATCTGAGAACTGGATAATTCAACTCTCAAGTAATACAACTTTCTAACCAACCTTACGCATTCTAAACTTGCAAGTCTAGCTCCAATTCCTAGCATACCCCAACTCAACTCTAGCTCTTTATCCAACCTTAAGCAAATTTATGAAGCATTTCATAACCATTTGCAATACCACTCATTAAATCTTCCTGAGTAAAAGAAACTCCTAGGGACTTTTAACCATCTTAACCTATGCAACTATATATATATATATATACTCCTTGGGGGAATGAGACTAACTAAAGCTAATTGCCCCATGAATATAACACACAAATATAAAGGAAAACAACACTTGTGCACTAGACTCTAAAGTGGGTGGGGTCGGGGACATACAAGATGTACACAAACATTACCCCCACATAATATGTGGAAAGATTGTTTCCCAAAATTGAACATGTGGCCTTTAGGTCGCACTCCTAGTCTCCTATAACTCTACCACTGGGCCACATGTTCGCATGTATAACCATTAAAAAAACAGGCAGAGATTTATAACCATTCATGTAAAATTCTATTGCCGCATATAAACATTGAGTTATAATCTAACTAGGTGAAGCCACTGACAACTTCAACTGTCAATACTTCTATATCCATATGTGATAACAGATACGTATCGACTTACCCATCAACAAGCTGAACAAGCTTTGGATATAACTGCGCATCTCGTAAACGGTTTATCTCAGAAACTGTTGAATCCAAGGATTGCATGTCAACAATGTATCTTGTATGCAGATGGCTCACTGCTGCTTTTAATTTCTCCAATGATTCTGAGTGCGAAACTTTTTTCTTCTGCTTATTCAGCATAGCAACCTTCTTTTGGTATTCAAATTTCATAATTTCACCTGCCTATTGACAGTTAACATCAAATGACAAGGTTATTTTGAATTGTTACTTCTAAGTTTAGGAACATACAAATTTTGTAATTTAATGCATGTTATAGCAATTTAACTCATTACATCTATATCAACTAAACAAACGGTCAGAATCTTGCAATTCTTTAAATGCAAAACTCTTAGGGCCCATTTGGTTAGCTTGGTATTGCAATGGTAAAGGGAATCAGATTACAAATAATCCAACGTTTGGTATTTATTTATGTAAAAGTGTAGCGTAATCAGATTACTTGGTAATGAGACTGCTTATCAAAACAATGAATCTCATTACCATCTAAAATTTGGTATTGTGATTACAGTACCAAACATTTCTTCCTTAGACACTTATATCCCTAATGATTACAAATTATTTACAATTGTATCCTTAGATATTTGTATCTCATGTATAATATACGTACATACAAACATCTATATTTTATTTTTAGATCTTAATATTTTTATATATACACATACCTACGTCTTAGTGTTCACATCATACATTTTATATTATATTGTGCATACATTTTTTCCTTTCAAATTTATTTATTCACATTAATATAAATATATAAGGGCAATCATGGAAATATTACATATTTCATTACAATTGCATTTTATCAACCAAATAATTTAATAAGACTACTTAGTAATATGATTCTCACAATTTGATTACTTTTAATGGGAATCCTATTACCATCGCAATACAATAAACCAAACGGGCCCTGCATTGAACAATCTAACTCATCTCCCTCAGTTCTCAATGATGCTAAACAATCCAGATTAGCTCTTACAAATTTCACCAGATTTGTTTGATTTTCAGTACCTCATTACAGACACTGATCCTAGTCAACTAGTAGCAATCACATTAAAAGAACTAGAAAGAAGGTAGAAAGGACATAATAGGTTGCATGAAGATGAAACAAATTTTTGTGTAGGAGTTGAAAGAATAGAGAACTATCTGTCAGTAGAACAAAAGCAGTGCAGAGGATAGGGTCTCTTACCAATTTAAATGGAAGGCAAACCAAAATGATCAATTGATTAATTTCATGAAGATTAAGAGGAGTAATTGAAGAAGTGTGAGAACAAATATTTTTACAACCCATATAAAAGGGTGTAATTGCAAATATTTTACAACCCATATACTATAAGCTCATCAAATCAGACTAGCAAACAACTCACCAAAAAGCAGGAAGAGAGGAATTAGGAATTACAAAATCCAATTCCACAATCTATCCTAATAAGTTAAATATGAACTGATTACCTATCATGCAAGGCAATATTTGCAACTGTAGAGGTAGGACGACTGCACTACTTATCACCTTGTCCCATTAACATGCAAGAAATGAAGGCCAAAGGAAAAGGAAAAGGAAAAGAAAAAAAACCATAGCTAATCACATACCTTTAAGATGGTTGGCCATTTAAATTTTAGTTTTCAACTTATACAAACTATGTGTTGTTACTAGCTATGCACATTGATCATAATATTTTTTAGGAAAATATAACTTTTCTACCTTGTGTTTATCTCTTTTATAATTGCCCACGTGGTTTGGAACAGATTTATCCAAAAAAAAATGTTTGGAACACAAATCGGCTTTCATTTGTTATTCATAAAGCAACTAACAAAAAATTATTGTCCGAATTTTCTGGTGTTTGGTACAACACGGGAAATCAATCAAGGACATGGACTTGTATTCTTAATTGTTTGAAAGGGGAGAATCAAACATTGCACAAGAGTTGGCTACCACTAGGTTGCAAGCTCCATTTCAGAAACAAAACCTTATGCCTTATATGATTCAATCGATAGATTACTAAACCCGCATTATGAACAAGTGTAGTGATCTTAATATTTCCATTACCAAAACTTTTCTCTTCTCTTCCACTTTATCTATACTCTCCATCAGATCTCATACACCATAAAATTTTGTTTTTGTTTGGCAGAGCGTATAGACTAACTTATACGCTAAGCTTATAAGCTCAACTTCTCTCTGCATTTCAGCTTATACTCTATCAGACATACTCTCTACCAAACATTTTTTTGGTCCTAACCAAACCATGTCCAAAGTCACAAACGAATGAATGATTAAAAAGGGGATGGTGACATTGGAATTTGAGTTGACAGGTTTAGTGGGCCAGCAGGAAGGAAGTGGTGGCAATCAGGAAAATATTCAGATGAAGATGTTGGAGATAGCAAAACAGGAAGTTGGACCTTGAAAATGTTGATGAACAAGTAACTACAAGTGACAGTCCTCATTTAGTAAGGAAAGAGCATGAAAGTACAAAACAATTGGATACACAGAAGAGCTAAAAGCAACCTGCCAATTTAATCTGTAACAATAAAAGTTTCATATAATAAGCCACTAAGAATTTTAACACCCAAAATAAGTTAGAAAAGCTCTTCAAACATAAAACATACCAAAAAAGGAAATGATGAAGGGACATCATGAACAAAGGAAAATCGTGAAAGATGTCAATGAAGCAATCAGACACAGTGGACAGTGGTTGCGTACCTTCACTTCATCGAAAAGCTTTTTCTCCCATGCAAGCAACTTGTCCAACACAGTGGCATGAGTTTCATGTTCTTCTGAGTCAAAATCATCCCTCCCGTCATCAAGATCAGGAAGTCCTTTAAATGAACGATTCCATGTAATAACACGCATAACTCGAGCAGAGTGATTGATATGTCCTGCAAATCAAAACCACCATTCCTGCAATGTCAATAGGTGGTTGTAGCACAAAGCAAATGTAAAGACACCTTCACTGTCAATACGGAATACTAATGGGAACTGCATTATAAATTGCAACGGTCATATGAAATAGTTCAGAGTGAGTCAACTTTGGCAAAACCAGAAGCTTCTAGTTATGCAATCTTGCCCACCATTGATTTTCTAGTCATAGCAATGCAAATGGCAGGACAAAAAACTCCAATAGCTAAACCAATGTGTAGCGGAATATCAATCTCAATCATATGCTGGTTTCTAATCGAAATCTTTATAAGGAAAGAATTCAATTTCAAGCAAATTGTCATTCCGCAAACCACCAAAAGCTAATGCAACAACAAAAAAAATACACTTTTACCTCGATTATCTGCAAAATTGGAGTGATAGTGCAAACGAGTAGCTTCCAACATTTTGGAAACCTCGTGAGCACTCTCTGAAGCTTTCAGAAAATGATCATCAAGATCCTCAAATATCTTAATTAAATTCAAATTCTTCCTAGCCACTCTCCTGTCCCCCATACCTGGTGGACCTGCCCCCATCCCTGTCTTCCCCTTCTTCACCACCTTCCCAGCTGTATCTGCCATATCTTCTGGCACAGCCACTTCCTCTACCTTCTTTGGCACTGGCATTTCTGGCACAACCTCCTCCTCCTCCACATCCTCCTCCACCTCCTCCTCCTCTTTATTCATCATTTCATCATGCACCTTCCGATCAATCTCTTCCTTGTCCACCTTTACCTCCGCTTGCTCTGCCACCTCAGCCAAGCTCGGCCCCGGCATGTGCTCCGTATTAAAGAAGTAATCCCATGTGGAATCATTTTGAGGGGCCGGGGCCTGCCTCCTCTCTAATTCCTCCATCTGATGTCGCTCTTTCTGAAGCCGTGATGCTGCTTCATCATCATCAGCAACTCGCTTGCCACGACTGCTTCGACTCCTTTTTCTCACCAGCTCTTCTTTATCAACATCAATCATGTCGTCATCCTCTTCCTCGATCGTGGGACTCATCGGTTTATTAGCTCCGACTTTGTGCATCATCTCAGGCATGGTGGCGGCCCGTTGTAGGGGCTGGAAGTCGTTGGGAGGAGGAGGCGGAATGAGAGGCGGGGGCGGAGGAGACAAATTTTCCATGGGTACTGTAGTTGCTGTAGATGAGGTCGGTTGGGTAACAGAGGCGGTGGTATGGAGCTCAGCGTGACCGTAGTCACTGAGCGCGGCACCCGTGTTTTTAAGGGATACGGCGTAGGCAGAGTGGGCTGCGGCGAAGGCATTACGGGCGGAAACTGCAAGTCTCATGAACTGCTTTCGGTCCTTGCATCGCGACACTGCTTCCTCGTTCTCGATCTTGGACTGATTGCAACCCATACCGTCGGGTTCTGGCGATAGTGTCAATTAGGTTAGACGGTATCCAATTCTAGATTGATTGCATAGATTTTACTCAAATGGGTACCCAAAAAATCCAGAACTTGTCGAATTATATATATAAAGAGAGCCAAAGAGAGAGAGGGGATTTTCAGGTTGGCTATGGTGATCGCAGAAGAGGAAAAGCAGCGTGTAGAAGAAGGGTCAAAAGTCAAAACAGAGTGAAACGCCGTCGTTTTTAAGTATTTTAAATTATAATTTGGGTTTTACAGACAATTAACTAGGGATTAGGAAGTTTGTCAGAGTCAAGATTAAATGAGGAAAGAATGAATGACTAATGTAAGAATGATGATTGGATCTACAAGAAATCAAACCCAAGTTTTTAAAAAAAATGGAATGAGCCGGTTGGTTGAGAGGAGTGAATGGAGAATCTAGGGGACTGGTATTCTTTCGCCGGCAATACTTTTGACTTTTTTGTCGTGCTTAACCGCAACCCAAATCATGTACGATGAGACCATGAATAATTATATTAAATAATATATGAAAATGTGTATTATTATTGATGTGGTTAGGTTGAGAGAGCTGTTTTGATAATATAGATGAGAATGTGACTTGACTTTTTATAAAAATTGTGAGATAAGATCCAATATTAATTTTGATATAATTTTATTGAATAATGAATAAGGGACACTTTCGTAGCGCCTGGTACTCGAACATCGGCTCGAGGCATTTTTTTTCTACCCCTTCTTACCCCGAAAAAGCAGGGACACCTTGCGTCCTTGAACCGATAACCATCTTTCGGCTAACCTAGCCTCCTCCGTCCCTCGGGACCAACAAGGGGTAGTACAGGAATATTCACTTGTTGTCCATCGACTACGCCTTTCAGCCTGATCTTAGGCCCTGACTCACCCTCCGTGGACGAACCTTGCGGAGGAACCCTTAGGTTTTCGGGGCATTGGATTCTCACCAATGTTTGCGTTACTCAAGCCGACATTCGCGCTTCCACTTCATCCACCCTTGCTAGATATAAAGATTTTGTTAATAGAGAAATAGAAAATGTACATGGATTTGTATTTTGTTAATGTAATGGTATTGAGAGACGGGTTTTGGTGATATGGATGAATATATTGTTTGACTTTTTATTTAATAAGGATAAGATTCAATTGAAATGATAAAAAAATTTGGAGAGTTGTGTAAACTTAATAGTCTAAGTTGAAACCCAAATTTTTTATGATTAAATGGAGTTTATTCATATAATATATAGGAAAAAAATTATGATTAAATATAATTATGCAAGCCCCCATTATTGGGTGTGTATGTTTAGAGAATCAAATTGTTGTCTAGTTTTCGTATGAAAGACTCCTTTTTATTATACTAATGAGTGAAATACCCAATAGAAACAAAGAGACGCAATAGTTTCATGGGCTACACAAAGAAAGGTAATCATTTCTCTTTTACAACTCTCATCATAACGATGATAAATCTCACTCATGCGAGATTAGAACACAAAACCTCTCACTTTCTATATAATAGGAATATCAATCAAGCTACTACTTCTTGGTATCAATGACTCCTTATGCACTATGTTAAAGTGGCTTTTGAGATAATTTATATCAAGGAGATTTGGAGACCGGTCCATAAAATGAAACTTATAAACTTTAAAGTCCATTGAAAAATCTTATTTGTATTCTAGTCCAGTCTACTACATATTTTTTTTATTTTTTTTCATAAACAAAATTTTAAGACATTTTATCTCTCAAAACAACACGTAAAATTATTTCTAACAAGACTCATGATCAATAGTTTTTAATTTATTTTTTTAATTTTATTATTTTTCAAAAACAATGTAATTAGATGTAATTGTGTTTTTTTCACTACTACGGGAGAACAGATTCGTGTATTGTATTTCTATGTTATACCCTAAACAATAAATGTTAAATCCTAATGAGAACGAATTCGCTAAACCCTAATGGGCTTGTATATGATCAACATATTTGGCTTCCATATACGATAATGGAATGATTTTTCATATTTTAAATGACACTTATATAATTTAATCAATAAAAAAATTAACTTAATTATAAAAAAAACTTAAAAACTAAATCTAATTACAAATAAATTTAAATGAATGAACTTACCCTTAACAAGTCTCATTAAATAAATCTTCCTACAATTTTTCCTTTATATTAACATTTGCCTACAATAACAAACTTGTCGATCAATTGACAAATAAGTCGTATATAATCTCCATTTTCAAATTCGAGCCCCACTCTCCTCTTGTTAAAAAAAATGACATTTGCATGCAATAACTACTGGAAGGCTATTGTCAGTATTGCCACGTGCTATCATTCTTTCTATTTTTTCCATACACTAATTTCTATTTCAACAGGGTTTTATTCTTCAATGAATATCATCATATCCCAGCCAAAATATTCTGTTTTCCATAGAGGTGTGGACTGGACACGGCCCGCAAAACTATTATAGCCAGGCCCCGGCATGCAAGGTGTTTAAGCAATCCCGGACCAAACCCGCTAACGTAAAATGGACCGGGCTGAATGCTAGCCTACGGGCCGTGTTATACCACCCCGAACAAAATCTTGCTAATAATGCATGCTTTATGGGAGGATAGGTAAAGCCTTGAATAAACCAATATCAATACGATAAAAGACTCCATGGGGTTTCCATCCTCGCTCATTTCATATCGCATGACCTTTCAAAGTAAAGGCAAAGAGTAAACTATTCAATTTATGGTTGAAAGATAGAGGTTGGGTGAATTCGGCCACTTGGTCACCGGAGGTCCTAATTCTAGTGGATGGTGTTGACATGTCCAGATACACGGGGAATGTGATAATATTTAACATGGCAATTTCAGAAATAATTTTTTAAAAATGAAATGACAACAGAGACAGAATTTTAGCACCAGACATCACACACGCCAACAAATCACATCCTTTTAACTCATCTTTCTGTAAAATGGCATGTCCCAAGCTTAATGTTACTGCATTAAAGATTCTACATTTTTCAATCAAATAGCCTAACTTATCAAGATTGAACAGCCATTCGATAATATTGGATGTCGACTCTGGGAAGTTACTTTTTATACAGTTACTATGAAATAAACTGATGAGAATCGGACAAATGCATCAAAAACTGAGGTGGTTCTGTGTTTCACTAGTTAGGGAAAATTTCCTACCTTATGGAACCACCTTGGATGGATGCCACCTTGCACACGCCTGCAGATGTGGTGAGAGGGAGATCTTTGTAGCAGGCCACCAGGTCTTCATTGGTTTGAAGATCCATCTGCAATGTCTCCCAGACCTTCTTCTTGGGGTTTAAGACATCATCAGGTTCCCCTTCAAAGCCCAGAAATGTAACTCGCTCTCCAACACGAGCAGATTGGGGCGGATCAACTAGTTCGACCTGAAAATGCAGCGAATTTCAAATATTATATTGCGGATAGTATTAAAAACCCTCCTAGATCCAGCAAATCGTTGTTTGATACAAATCACATATTGAATTAACTGAACCATCTATTACTGAAGTAGTGTTTTTCTTGCCTTGCTGTGGTCCCTGTTGGAAGCAGCAAGCACCATTGCCTGGGATTTTATGCCCCTCATAGTAGCTGGCTTCAGATTGCAGAGAACACATACCTTTCGATTCTGCAAAAGAAAATAAACTATGAGCACTGAACAAATGGATCTTTTCTCAAGAGACTGGGTGGGGTATCGAAAATATCAACATAACATAGAAGAAAACGGTGGAACAGAAAATAACCTGCATTTCCTCAAGTGGTATGTATTTGACAAGTCCACTAACAACTGTTCGAGGCTGTTCTTCCCCAACATCAATCTCCTCAACATATAGTGAGTCAGCATCAGGATGCTTTTGAACCTTTTTTATTAGACCAACGCGGATATCAAGTCTTGTAATTGAAATTTCTGGCTCTGCATTGGCTTTTGGCTTGGGTTCAGCTTTAGGTTTTGCTGACCGCTGCTTCTTCCCGCTGACATCTGCGGAAAAAAAAAATACATTATAGATACTTGCATGCAAGAAAATGTGCATAATTTTCATGAGCTATCTCCATTAATCAATAAAAAGAAACCAAAACAGGAGAAAGAAGAATTGCAGCCATGTATTAACCACGAAAAGAATTGACATCTATTGAAATAGGAAAAGATAGAACTCTCAAGTTATACATGAGGCAAGCATGTTATCAAAATCTATGCATCAACCCACAAGGACAAAGAACAATAATTGTAGAATTGCATTGGGAAAAAAAGGTCCTGTTTTCCAAACAAAAACATATAATCACTCCACCTGTAGGATAGAACTAAGCCATTATGTTGTAACTTGTAAATGCCTTTTTTATAGTACTGGATAAGTAGTAACCATTTCGATGTTTTCTTAACCCACCTATGGAAACATAAAGTAAACCATTTTCCTGATTCAACATATTTTTCTCAATACCGAAGCTTTGCTGTCACTCTCAAAGAAAATTGAATCGGGTAGTGATCACCTAAACAATAACACCTACCCATTACCTTCTAACGGCCACATGTCAAAACATATAGTATAAAGGACCAAGTAACAAACGCAGCAGCCTTTTTGGCGTTAATAACTTGTCATGAACCAAAATAATATAAATAAAATCTCTCATATTTGATATTTCCTACGCATATCTGTAGTTATTGAAGATGCATTGTCTTCTAAGACCAACTTCAAGTATGTGAACAACATAAAAAAAAAAACGTGCTCGCAAGTAATACCTCACGCAAGAAAAATACCTCCACAAATATAGACCTCTTTTAGGCCCAAATACAGACCTTCCAACTCAGTAAATATTCCTCTGGCAATGATATATGCATAATGTTATAGATTCAATATATATCTTGATTTACTGTTTCAGGTTCTGTTGTTGGACCTTCCCCAGCGACCCGCCATTCATGAGGCTATATACTATCATTCATAACATGTCCAACTGCTTTCTAGTTGTGCAAAAAAGTGAAATTAAATTCAAATAAAATACATCCATCATGCATTTTGACTTTACTTAACTTCTAAAATGCCAAGGCAAAAGTTTGCACTACTCAGCCCCACCAAAGCATTTGTTGCCCTCTCCTTAATAATCGGGCTTTTAAAGGCATGTGATACAACTTTTGCCTTTATAGGACACAAAAGCAACATTTTTGGTACAGATATGCCACCAAATTTTGAGATATGACAGGACACAACCAAGAATCAGGAAAATAAGATATCAAGAGGAACAATTCAATTATTGCAAGACATGAACACTTTAGCAAGTCCATGGAAGAAGTCTCAAGATTGTTGCCAAGCCAGGATGTATAACAGCAGAGACGAGAAGATATATATATTCATGAAAGTTCTCCAATTTTTTTACAACAAATTCTTCGAAGACTTCATGGCACAAACCTGAAATTTTTGTCTTCTTAAGCTGCTCAGCAGCCTTTGCTACTTTAGCTTCTGCTCTTTCAATTCTGTCAGCCTGACTTCCCGCAAATTTTTCCCTAAGGAAGTCCACCTCATCATCTTTCTGAATATCAGCAAAACTATAAAATTATATACCAAAGCAAAGGTGGCACAAGTCTTCTATAAATGTCTATTTACCTAAAACACAGGAAAGTATGATGACAACATACCAATTCCTTGAACAATGGTTGGGGTGCCCCGAGTTTATGACCTGCTGGTAGGATTTCCCAAGGCCTTCTTGCCCTTTCAATGTTTCCTTTTTCATCACAAAGTGAAGCTTCCGTTTCAGGAGGCAAATTAAGCTGTTTAAAAACCTTAATGCCAGCAAAGAGTTGAAAATGTCTCAGCATGGGCAATGTATCACATTAATTCAGGTAAAAATCACAAAAATGTCTCCAAAAGTGCGAACGGAAATGAAAGGGAGGCAAATTACCTCATAAGAGAAAGACGGCATAAAAGGTTCCAATAAGCATGCAAGAAGATACACAATTCCCACTGACGTTTTCATAACAATGGAACATGCAGGCAGGTCTTCCCTGTAAAGCTTCCAAAATTGGTTTTCCTACATGGCAATAAAATAAAAGGTAAAGTGGAAGATTAGTATATTATAGCCTTCTCCCACAAACGGCACTAATTAAACACCCAATGTTTCAAGCTTCCATATCAGTGAGATTAAACATGTGCTGGACTTACTTGAAGGTATGAGTTTCCCTCACTTGAAATGGCCATTGCAGTCTTTAATCCTTGCTTTAATTTGACCTACAAATATTGCATACACATAGATTAAGACTTATTTGTATGCGATACAATGTCATACCATCCAGCAAACACCAACAACCTTCTCCATGGCTTCGACATATTGGTCCACATATCCACCAACTTTGCCAGCCAATGTCCTCGTCAAGGGATGTGACTCCGCCCCTGGAGCATCAGGAACAACAGACTCGTATCCAAGACCTGTAAATTGAAATATTCAGTAGAAAAAACATTGCTAGAAGATGCAAATGCTTTGTTTATCTGTAAACAAGAAAATAGACTCAATATGCATTAAAGGATCAAAGCACCGCTTGCCTAAATTTTTTAAATCACCCAGAGGTCACGTTATATCCAATGGAGAGTGGCCTTAATTTAAATTATGCAAGTATTAAATGTAGCCATCACCTATTCAATTCAGAAATAAATAATAAAGCATAATTGTTCCACAATGGATACCCACAGCAACATCTGTGCCAAGGAAGAAGATAGGTGTACTTTAAAACTAGAAGAGACAACAAGAAGGGGAAAACCTGGGGGAAAACAAGAAAAATACAACTATAAAACAAGAGGTAGGCCCCCAATAAATGCTAAGACTCAAACTTGTCTACTGACGACCATAATATTCTACTTCAAGCACCAACATCTATACATTAATCAAGCAGCTATCAGAAAAGCCTCAGTTAAAAATTGTGTAAAGGTATCTAACAGCAAGCAGACTTGGAATGTAAGTTTCACTCGAAATGCTCATGATTGGAAGTTAGAGAGTTATTTTATGTTCTGGTAGCTCTTGTACGACTTTTCTGTCAACAGTGACAGGAAGGATGCCCTGATCAAGAGTAAATCCGGCACAGGTGTATTACAGTAAAGAACTTTTACAAAACTCTCTCTCACTCCAATGGAACTATTGAAGGGAGAGATTTCCCATGGAAGTGTATTTGGAATCAGAAAATACCAACTAAAGTATCCCTTTTTTTTTACTTGGGAAGCTACTTGGGGCAAAATTCTCACATTGGACAACCTGTACAAATGGGCAAGGCACTTTTGGAAGTCCTCATGGAAATGTTTGGGTGTACAGTGGGTAATCTCCAATTGACAGGAAACATAGCTAACGGCCAGGACATTTCTGTACGGAATAAGGAAAAAGGAAGTTGATTTCCATGATTCGTCCTCTCATATGCCGGAAAGTGTGGCTAGAAAGAAATAAGCAAGCTTTTTGAAGGAGTAGGATTGTATAAACCACAAAGGAGAAGGGGTTACAAGAGTGGTTTGAAACTTTGAGATTGTGATTTTCCTGTCAACAAGATAGCAACATTTGTAGCATTCTAGATTATTTCAGTGGTATAACTCTTAATCCACCACCTTGGTGCAGTTTCAATAAACTTTTGCATTCAGGAAAGAAAAGAAAAAAAGTTAAACGAGTTTTTCCCCCTACAACTAAAACATCTGTTTCAGATAGTTGACAAACCTTCAGGTTTAGCAATAAAACTCAAAACCCGATTAATGAAGTTGCCCAAATTACTAAGCAACTCGCTGTTAAGTTTCGCTTGCAAATCAGACCATTTAAAATCCGTGTCAGATACCTAATTAAGAAAAAGTCAAAATTAGCTCCCACATGCACTGCATAATCAAGCATTAAATCATAATCAAACTAATATCTCTGACATTAGAATACCTCTGGCCTGTTAGTTAGCAGGTAATACCTCCAGACTTCCACAGGAATGTTAGTATCTTTTGCATCATTACCAAAAACGCCTACCCCTTTACTCTTAGAAAACTTTCCTGCGAAGCCAACCATTAATGGTTAAAAGAGTACATGATTGTCAAAGGCATAAAATAATGCATCTGAAGGGAAGGTCATTCAATGCATGAAAATCTGGCCAAGACAGCACATTAAAACAATACCATCAATATGACTAACCTGTTTCATAATTCAAGTATTCAGTAACACTGATTGTCTTCATCAAGGTCCAACTTTCACCAGTTCCAAGAAGTGTGGATGGAAACATCACCTGAAATTACAGCACTATTTAACTCAAGGAAATTTCTCGCCGCATCATTTACACTAGAACACTTGAAATTATAGTACAACTTCACTTAAAGGAATTTTATCTTGGCATCATTAAGGCACAAGAGGCTGATACTAAAGCAGCTTAATGGAAAATTTTATACCCACTATTTAGTTAATTTGGAGCAGAATGCATAGAGTCCCAAAATGACATATGCCCCATTGGAGAAAGTAACAAACAAGAAAAACCACATATAACAAAATGGCAGCTAAAAACAGAATTCTGAATTTCTGATGAAATTTCACCTTAAAATCAGCAGCATTCTAAGATGAAGCCAAAAAAATAAGTTCCCGCTTTAACCAAACTGTAACATTTCAAATTATTACAACTACAGTAGCAATCGCCAACTATGGTGATGCAGAAAGACTCAGTTCTGCAGCCTGTTATTAAAATGCCCTCCAATGGCAAGAGGCACATTAATGAGGCACAAACCATAATTTCTCACATGATTAAACTGCCCCCAACCCACAGATGTTGACCTTTGTGAACCAAGTCCCAAAACGATAACTTCTAAGTTCTAACATGATTGAACTGCCATATCCCACACAATTTTGACCTATTCTCTAGATACAAAGCCAACTATTCAGAAAAATGAATGAAAAACAAGAAAGCAAAAGAAATTAAATCCTGCAGTGTCCCAAATAGACAAGTGTAGTAAGTTGAAATTGGTAACAGCAAGTATGTGTTTTTTAATGCAAATAGCACCAAGTATGTCACAGAAAATGTGACCAACAATTTATGAGGAACTAGAAAGCGGACAACCATTACCACATCAAAGGCTCCTAATCATTCTTTAGACCTGCTCATGTATCCCTTGAAAGTCTTATAGTTATAATATGCTTTCTAGAAACAAGCCAATACAAATGCATTAAAACCTTAATAAAAGATGCACCACCATCACACCTGCTTAGATGATTCTTATTCTAGAAAATTGGCAACACAAAATTGCTGATCAGGTGTATTTATGATATTCAGTCCCTTTATGTTAAAGATACCAATGAGGTGTGTGAAATTAAAAATGAAGAGAAGTAAAAATATTCACTCATTATTAACCTCTTAAGCGTTGTGCATAACTAATAGGATAAAAAGAAAATATGAAACTTGGTACCCAAAAACTCAGCAAGAATGGTAAAGTACACATTATACAATTGACATCTTACAGAAATCGTCAAGAAAATTTGGATATATATTACACTTACAGTATGGAATGGCACATTATCTTTGCCCATAAACTGATAAAGCTCCACATTTTCAGGGTTTTTCCACCACTTTTCCCACTCAGGAGTGTAGCAAGAAGTGATTGAGACATATCCGATAGGTGCATCAAACCAGACATAGAAAACCTAATAATTAAATCATTCACAATCAGAGATGAAGTCTTAAAATCGAATATGAATTTTACATGGTTGGTGAAGAAAAAACTCAAACAATGATATCTCAAGGGAAAATAAATGCATAGTAATCCTATAAGATGAAGCGGAAAAAGAAAATTGCAGATCCATATATTCTGCATGATTTCTTGACTGACCATATACAGAACCAATTACAATCTTGACATAATAATGCAACCAACAAAGGTATCCTCCCTAACCTTGTCCTTAAAATTGTCATGTGGAACAGGTACCCCCCACTTCAGATCCCTGGTGATGCATCGTTGTCTAAGTCCTTCTTTAAGCCACGCATTTGTTGCTTGAACAGCATTCTGGCTCCAGGATCCAGCAACCGACATGTTGTTGATGTATTCTTCCAATTTATCTTTCAGCAAAGGGAGTTCAAGAAACAAGTGGTTTGTATCTCGAATACGTGGAGTCTTCTGACAGACCTGTTTTAACATATTAAATTTGAGAATTGACTCAAAGGGATTGAAAATAGAAAAGATGATAAAAACAAGTAGCATTCCTGTAATATGTGATCAAACACACCTTATTTCATTCCCTTGAATTCTGTAAATTAAATTTTCATAAGGCAAAGGAAAGGGAAACAAAGTCAATGCTGTGAACTGCACTAAGTGCACAGATAGGTAAACAGAAAACTAAATTCACCCTCAAAGATTTGTTGAAATCCTAGGACACCATATTCTACTCTAATGAAGGTTTAAACGCCACTTAGCCTGTTCCATCATTCAACTGATCATGGAGTCATTAGAAGGATGCATGCAATAAAGAATTTAGCTTCCAAAGAAAAGGGGGGACAAAAGAAAGAGGAGGAACTGCTCTATCAAATTTTCTGGTCCTGCACAGGTTTACACGTCATATTTCCTTCACTAATGACAGAGACATTTATCATAAGTGATTTACTAGAGTTTGTTATCAAATAAAGGGTGGGCAGCAAAAGAAATATCAAAAAAATTGGGGACAGGATGAAAATGGGAAAATAAGAACATGAAGAGGTAAACCCCTTCATTGAGTTTTAGTTCTTAGCAAGTTTCCATAATACACACTCTAGTGCACCTTGCGGTGCATATTAACCTATCTGCTATAGAATCTTACAGCAGTGTTGGCAAACTTTACAACTAAAGAATACAAGTAGAATTCCATCCAGTGCAACTGAAAAAATATAAGTGAGATATCAGCAACAATAATTAAAATAGTTATTGTACCTTGCATCTAGGATCTTTTAATTCTGTCGGGTTTAAAAGCTTCCCACAGTTTTCACATTGATCTCCTCGGGCAGACTCGTAACCACATCCCTGGGTAGGGCAGATTCCCTCCACAAGCCTGTCAGCTAAGAATCTTTGGCAAGTATCACAATATAGCTGAAAAAGGTGATAAAATTTGGAGTGGAGGTATCAGTAAAGATGATTAACATAATGGAAAAACTAAGCAGAAAACAGAGAAAATCACAAAAAAATAAGTCAACTGTGTAGTAGACAATAGGAATGGTGAAAATGGCTAACACTGAGGACCAACCAAAACAAGATTCAGTTCAATCAGAACATCAATGCTGCTAGGTACCTGTTGCATTGAATTCTCAGAAAGCCAATTGTTCTCCAGCAGCTTCTTAAAAATTGCCTGGCAGACCTCAGTCTGCTGTGGACTTGATGTGCGTCCAAACTCATCAAAACTTACATCAAACCATTTATAGACTTCCCTATGAATAGCATGGTATCTAAAAAACCACCAAACGTTGGACCAAGTAAATGAATCATCCAGCATCACAATGCAAGCGTATTTAAACTTTTAAGGTTAAACTGAACATCCCATTGAAAAATAAATTTACTTGTCACAAATCTCCTTTGGGGTACACTTCTCCTCTAACGCCTTGGTCTCTGTAGCTGTTCCGTACTCATCAGTCCCACATATATATATTGCGTTGTAGCCCCTCAGACGGCAATATCGCGCAAACACATCAGCACTCAGCACACCTGCCAAAAAACCATATCCAAAAAAAATTAGGGCACTTACGTGAACAAACATTCAATTTCCCAAACCTACATCAATTTGAACTAGAGTCATACAAAACCACATAAAATTATAAGCGCATGCTAAAAACTAGTTGTTTGTATATATGGAGGAGCGAGGGAGAGTGAATTACATCCAATGATGTTGCCGAGATGTGGGACGTTGTTGACATAGGGCAAGGCGCTGGTGATAAGGATGTTACGCTTGCCAGGAATCGGTAGCTTCGGGGAATTTCGACCCTGGCTCGAGCCGCCATTAGAAGAGAGATCTTCCATATCTCTAGCGTAAAACTGAAGAATTATGTATCAAGGTGTTGGGGTTCTTCGTCCGCTGAAATGTCCAATAAGGAACCAGCTCGACGGCGGCGGGAGGTGTTCTATCTGAGTAATCTGACTAGGTAAACTAAAAAAGAGAGCTGAATACAGTTTTGTTCTTAAAAAAAAATAAAATGACAAATGTGCAGTGCTAGCAGCCTGTTTGCCTTGACTGTCGCCTTTTTTTTCTTTTTTCCTTTTTAAAAAAATTCTTTAAAAACAATTTAATGTGTTGTGTGACGAATCGAAGTACATTTGATACGGAATATAAGTTGATGTATAAATTATGAAATTAAATTCATGTATAAATTATTAAATAAGTTAATTTTTATTAAAAAACCAAACTGAAATTCGACGTGAGAAACATAAAATGGTATTTTCATGTAAGAAAATGTTAGAAACGTATAATTTGATTTTTGTTTGAGATAAAATTATATTCTTAAATTTATTAGGCTAAATAATACATATTTATAATTTTTTAAGAAAATATATATTACACCTAAAATGAGCTCCGGCACTCGAAAAAATGGAAGAATGCATGCATGTTTCAATGTGAAATCTTGAGTTTTTTAGTTCATAGAATCTTCAAATACAAATGCCAAATCTAACTTAAATTTGATGTTGGGATTTGGATTTTTAGCCTTCTATGGTTCTAATCCTTCCCACCTTAGTCGCTATCTGTTTAAGCTGTCTTTTTACTGATTGATATCACCTGATTTGATCTTTTAAGGTACCAGGAATTCATTCATATGCAGGGGCGGAGCTAACTCTTACGATTAGGGGGGGCGGGGTTCGGGGTTCGGGGCAGCGCCCCGAAATTTTTTTTTGACATGTTTTATACAAACGAAAAAAGAGTTGTTGTAAGTCAACTACTTTATTAATTCACTAGAAATTCACTTAAACAACTTGCATAAAACATTCAAATAACTATGTTCAATTACATAAGTGATAAGAAAATACTCCAACAATAGTTTACCGCTTCTAAACTATAACTGTTTCATTCGAGTCTTCATATTTTGATAATATTGGATGATAGCTTCATTAGGAACCTGATCAAAAACTTTTTTCTCAATGTATGAAATCAAACAATCATTTAGCCATTCATCTCTCATGCGATTGCGCAATCGCTGTTTCACAATCTTCATTGCTGAAAATGCTCTTTCAACGGTTGCAGTTGCAACAGGTAAAGTTAATGCTAACTTAATTAGTTTGTAGACTAATGGATACACCAAATGATTTTTTGTTCCCACCAATTTTACAGCAAGATCAGTAATTCCATGAATTTTTGAAAACATATCAGAAGTACGCATATATGCAATATTTAATTAAAGAACATTTAAATGGGCCACACACTTTTGAAGATAACTTAAAACATTTAAATGGGCCACACACTTTTGAAGATAACTTAAAACATTTAAATGGGCAGCCCAATTCATTTGAAGACAACTTACAATATTTAAATGGGCTGCCCAATAACTTGATATGGATCAATCCATTTACTATCTAAACACACACCTTAACCCAAAATAAACAATTGAGGAGGGGCGAAAATGAACAATTGAGGAGGGGCGAAATTGAAAAATTTAAAATATATAGGATATTTTTGAAAAGTTCAGGGGGGGCCACTGCCCCTCCTGAAATACAGGTAGCTCCGCCACTGTTCATATGGAGCCATTGCAATTGTTTTTACAATCTTCTTTACAAAGATATTCACTTTCATACTTTATCCGAACTTCTATTCAAAAAGTTTTCGTTGCTTTGATTGCCTAGAAGATGATAGACCATTTACGTTAATTGAATATTATCAAGTGCGAGATTCTACACGTAAAATCACATGCGACACATCCACATTGTCGTTGGATGAGGTACGGGACCAGTGCATCCAATGGCAGTATTGATGTCCCGCACATAATTTTACATGCAGGATCCTGCACTTTATCAACTCTTAGATTAATTAGACATTTCTTATATACACATATCTTCAGCTTCTTTCAAGACGTACAAAAAATCAATCCTTGAGTCTATATCATGTTTCATGACTACTCTTGAGGCAAAATCTAGTTGTTATAGGTAGCAGCACCACCACCGAGCACTTATATAGGTAGAGTTTCATGCGGCTAAACAATTTTATGAAAAACTCAACGGATGATCATAAGGTATTGCTATTAGTGAGAAGTAAGAACCTAAACCCCAAACTCTAATATGTTCGTTTTAAAATAAAATAAAAAATTGGCCAATGGACAAGATTTTGGGGTGAAATTATAATTAATCAATTTTAACCCTAGGAGGTCATGGGGTGGCTTCCTCTTACTCGTCAATGTCAAGTACGATTTCAATCTAAATTTGGATTCCATTCCTTAATACAAACAATATACTATTATACTCTGTTCATGAAAACCATATATGGATTCTTATTACGCATGCAAAACTTCGCAATGAACAGAGAAGTGAAACAAATGCAAAATCATCCATGCATCAGTATCGATCAACAGTATACTATTTATTATGTCTCAGTTCAGGACTTAATTAGAGTTAAATTCACATTGAATCTCTTGAATTTCTCATGCAGGACTTAATTAGAGTTAAATTCACATTGAATCTCTTGAATTTCTCATGCATACTAGAGGTAAACAACTCTTATGCACAAGATTCTCCCAATGAGCGGAATCGGAGACAGATAAGACGTACTGCAAAGATACAATAGGAAGAAGACCGTCTGCTTCCTCTCTGAAATTGAAATGGAGCAAAAACATTACTAGTAAATCATCAATACCTGTCAGACCATAAAAATTTCCACCATCAAAATTGAATAAAGAAAGGTATGGCGACTGGGCTGCCATACCAGAAGCATCTCAAGATGTTAATGAGAAAGTGGAACAGATGATTGTCTTGATGGAGGAATTCCCGCCGGACTAATCGCTCTAAGTTGATGTCGCGAGGTAGGAGATCGCTGTAATAGAGTAGAGTTGTCACAGAGGCCGCCGGTTGAAACACCAGTGCCTTCATTAGATTCACTAGTGACCTTAACATCAGTGGCATTAGAGACTGCAATAGTACACAGCAACATTAGCTCAATTACTTGTATCTGTCAAATAATAAATTAGAAGAGATGGAAAATACCATTTTTGTTACAAGTTCTGAAGGAGACGTATTGAGAAGAAACAAAACATGTTTGGAGATGGAAGTGATGAAGAAAGTATTAGGTAAGTTTTGTGGTGTAGCTTCCAATCTTCAGCTGAAATTCAGACCTACCATTCTTGCGTCAAACTTAAATTTGACAAACAGTGAAGAGAGAGACAAAAAGAAGCAAGGAGGACTGAGAAACCCAAGCTGGGTGGGCTTATAAGTTGCTGCCAAACATTGGGCCCATCGACACAACAAAGCTTAATAATCTCATGTCACAAAAGATGTATGCCCTAGCTAGGGCTATTAAAAACTTTGTAAAGTTTGTATTTGTCTTGTTATATTATCTAGGCATGCCTCTCTCTCTTTCTTCCAATGATCAATTCACTTGCAATTGGTGAGCGCAGCCTAAACTAGATTTTATTAGTTATATGTCATTTCTCAAATATGCATATTAAACTAGATCCATCATGGGTATCAAAATCTTCCCAAAATATTGAGGTTTTTCAATAATGATTTTTTTTAGTTTTATTTTAGTATAGACCATAAAATTTAGAATCAATAAAATTTCAATAAGAGGACTTCGACAACTTGATCAAATGCATTATGTTGAATGGAAGAAAGTTACCGGAGTGAGTCTGAAGCGGTCAAGTTTGATGATGGGGAGAAGATTTGCAGTGAGAGAAATGAAGAGGTTTTTAAAAAGAGAAGTGAGGTAGAATATTGATCGATAGTTTTTAATAGTTTTTGACTTCTAATATATATATATATACTTTGTACTCCAACTCAAATGTTTAGCGCGTGAGTTGTGTGAGTGCCAAACATTAGGCTTGTATTGAGTCACCGATCTTCATCGCTTTACCACTTTGAGTGTTATTTGCATGGATGACCGAGCTTGTGGGCCGTATAGGGCTTGTTAGGCACTCGTGTCTTTAATATTGAATAGGCCTCAATGGGCTTAGGTTCCATTGAGCCAAGAAAACCTGTAATAATGGAAGGGTCGTGTAAGCCTCAATCTAGTGGACTCAAGTCTTATAGGTCGAATGAGTTTTGTGGGGCTCAGTTCATTGAGCTCACAAGCCTAATGATGGAAGAGATGTGTGGACCTCAATTCAATGGGCTCACAACCATTATATTGTTTGGACTGATTCATTGGGCTCACAAGTTTATGGTAGAATAGTTGCATGAGCCTAATTCCAATAGACTCACAAACCTTATATGTCAAACGAGCTGCGTGAACCTCAATTTGTGGGGCTCACAAGCTTGTTATTGAACGGGCCAATGACCTCCAAAGTCCAATTCATAATTGAACGATTTTTAGCGCATACCTAGTAATTCTAACAAATATAGGTATCCACGTCTTTTATTATAGAGCTTGCACACTCTACAACCATTATATGGATATGACCTGAAAGGTGACGAATATAACAAATCTGAAGTCAAGTTTGACAAACAGATTAAGTTAGCCAAGCGGTAGATGCTCTTATAAACACCTCACAATCACTCGCTTATAAGCTCCAAAAAAATAATCTCCAAAATTCGAAGTTTATTTCAATAAATATTTAAAATAAAAGAAAGTGAAATTTACCAATATATTTTAAATTAAATTTAAATATAATAAATTTGAAACCACTTAATTATAATTCCAAACATTTTATTTCACTGCCTATAAACTAACTTATTTTCACAGTTTATAAATTAATTGATTTTTATAGCTCTAATACAATCACTAATGATCAATGAACATTCTAATCTGCTGTTAAATCGTCGCCAATTTGAAATGTACCAGTTGATGAACATCCAATATATATATCCAGTTGGAGAAAATTTGCAAAGATAAAAGAACTACAAAAGACATAAAAAAATATTATTGCAATATCAATTATCATTTAGCAAGCAAATTAGATCGTCGTTCGCCGACGAGAAAGAACGGCCGCCATCCCCACCACAACCACTACTGCAACCTTGACGATGAATGTCGTTTTCATCATGTGATCCAGGCACCACGCCAAAACCATCCAGCACTCCATGGCGAGCCCCACCACCGGTAGAATGACCACGCAGGCCGCCAGCGTCACTAGCTCAGGAAACACCACCGTGGTTATGACGATTGCCGCCACTTGACTCCTCAATATCTGAGACACCTCCTTCACTCATATTTTTCTCTAAATTGGATAAGGAAACAGAGAGGATGAGTATTATGTTTTTATTGAATGGCAAAGCAAAAGTTGTTTTCAAACAATTGAGACTATTCATGCATGCCTTTATATATAATTAAGCCTATCAAAATACTAATTCAACTACAATTAAAGAAACTAATCTAGTTATACTATAATTAGGAAAACACCCCGCAACCCTAACACACTGCAACATCTGCAACATTAATGCGAATAGAGTTATCAATCAATAAGCTAATTAAATTCATATATATATTAAAAAAAAGTGTGGAACCCAAAACCCAAAAAAAATGCTAAGGGCAATTGCAATGGTGTAAAATTAATGGGCCAACAAAGTTAATGTGTTTTGCTGATGTGGCTGTGTTGAAAAATGTGTTTTGTTGATGTGGTTGTATTGAGATATGTATTTTGGTGATGTGAATGATGATGTGGCTTGACTTTTTGTAATAAAAGTGAGACTCAGCCTTGATTTTAGTGTAAATTTGATGAGAATAGTATGAAGGATGAGAAAATAGTTGGGTTAAATAATGGTTTTGTATTGGAAGATGTATTTTGCTGATGTGGCAATATTAAAATATGTGTTTTGTTGATGTGACAATATTAGAATATGTGTTATACTAATTTGATTGTATTGAGAATTATGTTTTTATGAGATAGATGTAGAACCCAAAAACAAAATTATTGGGTTAAATGCCTACAATTCTCAAGTAGTGCACGTATTATCATAATGTATGATGCCTCGAATTTAAATAATATATTAATATTAACTAGGGTGTAAAAGGTAAATTCGCGTCCGACGTGCCTATATATTGGGCCGAAAGGAGGTCTGAATGACGAGTGCCCTTCAATAATCGATCGACGTTAGGGCTTGGTGTATTGTTTTTCTTTCAGCACCAAATCCTTAATTCCGGTAGCAGCCATGTCTTCCAAGCAAGGTTTGATCTATTCCTTCTCTGCTCTCCGATACATGTCACGATGATTTGTCTCAAAATTTTAATATCTTGCTTTTGTGGCGTGGGATCTTAACCTTGCGAATTTGAATCACTTGAAATTTACTATTGGCAGGTGGTAAATTGAAGCCCTTGAAGCAACCCAAAGGCGATAAGAAAGAGTACGACGAGGTAATTCTTACTTGTGGAAAATTTTAAATTGATTTATTGGCTTTTGTGATTCTGGTGCTCGTTTTGTTTTAGTAATTGATTTGGTTGCCGTGAAGAACAATATCCATCTTCATAAATTAATTTTACATTTTTTTTCTCCTGCAAAGTTAATATCAAAATCGATTACCTGTTTGCGATTTTAGTTTAAACTTCGGTTTTCCTTGCGTGATAATTTGTTTTGATGATTCTATAAAGTGATGATGCTGTTTCTGTAGTGGTTGAATTAGGGTCAGGGGGCGTTTCCTCTGATTATATCCTTTTCTATTTAATGAAAGTTCTCTCCACGGTAGACTGGAATTTGAATCAGTATTGATGCCCTACAAAAGTCAAAAGATATGATTGTCAATTATCGTTATTAAACCAGAGTAAACAAATTGTGTCTGAAAATCTCAAAGTAAACATTACATATCAATGCACCTAGTTCGTTGGTTGTTTTTAGAGATGCTTCCGTTGCAGTCTCATATCTTATCACCTCGTGGAGCAGCATTGCTGCCCTTACTGCTTTGGCTTGGTCATGAGATATGCATCTGTCACATCTTTTTCTTTCTTTTATTTTTTAAGATCGTGTTATCTTGCTAACTTTATTTTTTCGTGCCTAGCGCTATTGGTGTTTAACGGGTTTTGGTGATGTTAATCTTCTAATTTAAATCTCGTCTGCTCAGTCGATTAAAAGACTGCATGATAGTTTGTTCAGTTCTGCAGTTGTTAGCTGTGGTTATTGCCATTGGATTTTGAAGTTTGTGAAATTGTTTAAGTTTTTAGGTTGTCATTGTTCTGCTGCCCTTAAAGCTACTTATACATCATGGCTTATGATGATGCAAATTTTTTACTCTGTGGTCGAATGCTCACAGTTCAATTTGTCTTGGTGGTTCTTGTAGATTGATAAGGCTAACATTCAAAAGAAGAAAGATGAAGAAAAGGTGAGATATAGTGTTTTTCTTCACCGCATATGATAATACTTAATTATTTGTTTTATGGTAATTTGACTGTTTTGTGCTGTTCTTTTGTGTGTGATCAGGCTCTAAAAGAGCTTAAAGCCAAGGCCCAGCAGAAAGGAGCCTTTGGAGGATCTGGCCTCAAGAAAAGTGGGAAGAAATGAGGGATTTCAAACCCAAATCATAATACAAATTCTTATGGTGTGATTACAAATCAAACTATTATGATTCCTTGTCTAGTTTGATGGGGCTATGATGTAACTTTGGAGGTTGGGATGGTCTAGTCTCTTTATAAATCCCACTTCTAAACTTTTCATGTTGTGTAAAAAACTGGGTAATTCTTAAGTCTTATGCTTGCTATGTTCGTCTGTTAGTTGGCTATATATAACATATCCATGTAACTTTGCTTGAAGAAGTGTTTTTGGTGTTTTAACCAGTTGGATTTTATTTTAGGCTATACTTGGCATGTGGGTTGGGAGAGTTTATAAAAGTGAACCCTTGTTTGCTATTGGGAGAGTTGAGAGGTGTTTTTGTGTGTGAAGATTTCAACCCCTCAAAATGAGGAGTTGGAAAAAGAGGTGTTGGTAGGGGTTCGTGAACCCCTCCGATCACCTTATCTTGTGGTGTTTACGTCAAGTAAGCGTACCGAAGCGAACCTTCCCAACTCTTCCCAACATCTCTGCGAAGCAGGCTGTTATTTTTGTCATTGTCATTTAGTTTCAATTTTTCTGAACTCAGTCTTGCCTAGGTGCCTTATTGAATACCGCACGAGTCATGGTGTTGACATTTGACAATGTGCATGGTAAGGCTTTTAGTCGTCTGGATCTGGTGCAGGTTCTATATCTAGGTATCTTTTTGAGAAGATTATTTTGATTTTATTCTGTGTTTGGAGCCTACTAGCTCAAACGAATTCAAAGACCTAGCATACAGAGCATTCTTGCACGACATAGGTGTTCATATTTTGGCTTCTAATATACAAATGATGTTAGATTTAGGCGTACTTCTACAGTTTGTTACATTATTGGTTTATGTCATTAACAGTAGCACACATGGAGTTTTCTGTACTGGGGCTTTGCAGACCCGATTGCTTGGTCCTGTGGAACTCGTTAAAATCCGTCTTCCGTCGCAAAACGGCAACTCTACAAAACTCCATGAGACAAGTCTTCATGAAGTCCCAGGAAGTATCGTAATAGAAATATTTAGAGCAGAAGTTCTAAGGAGTTTATATTGAGGTTTCAGTGGAGTGGTAGAATATTGTTTGGATTAAATCAAGTTTTAAACATAAGTTTTATATCTGCAATTTGGATTCAAATACAAAAAATTTATTAGATTTAAAATTAGATTTGAGTCCAAACACAAAAAATTGTTGGAACCTTAACCTGGATTGAATTATTGTTCGGTTTACTTATCTGAATTTAAATCAATCTGAGTATGATAAATTAAGTATGTTATAAAAATTAAAATCAATTTGGAATTGTACTGCAAATATCTCATACACATTCTATGTTGTCCGATCAGGACCCGAATTTTTGTCACCCCCCTTCACCATCATTGTAATTAGAGATGCACTTGCTCACTGTGTCTATTTCTGGACTATGAGTCTATGAGAAAACAGCTTCATCCTTGCTGCAGAAAGAACGGACAGGAAAGCTTGAAAACCATGCTCTTAGAGCAAATGCAATAGATAAATTTTGAGGGGAATAAATAATGTATGGAAATGTGTATTTTTTGCTGACGTTGCTGTATTGAAAAATGTGTTTTGACGATTTGAATGATGATGTGACTTGATTTTTTTGTAAAAAATGTAGGACCCATTATGAATTTTGGTGTAATTTTGTTTGAAAATAGATGGAAGAATGTAAGAGTAAATAGTTGGATAATGATTTTATATTGAGAGATGTGTTTTATTCATGTGACAGTGTTGTGAGATGTATTTTAATAATGCGAATGTATTGAAATATGTGTTAAATTGATTTGATTGTATTAAAAATAATATTTTTATGAGATAGAAGGGAGACAATTTTAATGCCCATTAAAATGGTCTTTTGCATTTGCTCTTAGGTCTAGCAGGAGTTGCTTGTCGCTTGTTGGGGTTTTCTGCTACCCTTTGGAATTCGTAAATCGTAAAGACCAGTCGGCAGGCTCAGTCAGCCTCTTCTCCACTTGATTGCCTACACCGCACTGTAAAACAAGAGGAAGTTTTTGCGGTGAATGGGGCAATCTTCATTTGCGTATGACATTGCATTGCTTTGGATGCATCTAGTGGAAAATTAAATTTGCCGAATTGAGACTCATTATCAGTGACTTGTAAATGATAATTGGAGAAAAGTTTTTTTTTTTTCGAAAAATCACACAAGCGTGCTATAATCAACATGTTTGGCTTTGCCTACAAAGTGCAAAGCTAAACGGATCAAGAGGGTGCTATTATAGCCATTAAGATGTGAAACAAATCGGCAAGACCATCAATGGCAGCTGCATTGCCTTCGTTTAGAAAATAGACAGCTGCATCACAACAATAAGCATCACAACACTGTCACGCCTGCCAGCTTCGTCACCAGCAGGGATTTCAACGTCTCATGCTACAACCATACCTAATCATTTAACAATATGCAGCAATCTTATCTACAACAAGCACAATAAGACAATTCTCTGCCAACCGTCCATCCGCCATGAATTGGGGACGTCATTGGAATGTTTTGTCAGTCGCGTCACTGTCACTTTGAGATTCTAACGCAATTAGAGGCAAATGTACCCTGACATTAGGCTTTATCAATGGATTCGGGTATGCTACGATTCATCAAAAATAGCACCACATACTTTTCTTTTAATCTCAATCACTCAAATTATCTAATGGTAAAAAATATGACATGTCAGCAATCCAATCCACAATTTGAAAATACTTTATTCTCACCTCTTTCCTCTCACGTGAACTTTTTCCTTAACAAACCAAATCTAAAATTTCAAAATCCCTAAAACTCATTTTCCATTCTCTCTCTCGTGAACTTTTTCTCCCAGCAAACCAAAGCCAAAAAAATTTCAAATCGCTAAACTCATACCTCATTCTCTCTCTCGTGAACATTCATCCCACCTTTTGCAATCTTCTTGTGAAGCTATTCATTTTGCTTGATTGGATCGACTTGGGTTTTGAATCTCAGATTTGGTTTATTTCACGCTGCAATTTCGGGTTATGTGGGTGTTGATTTACATTGACTTGTGGGGAACTAAGGTTGTATCGCAAGATCTTGAGGCTTTGTAGATCATATAGTGATATTGTTTCATTTTATATAAAATGCTCCAGGTTTGGTAGATCAATTATTGTTTCATTTTAATTAGGTATGCTCCTGGAGGTGAGAAGCTATTATTGTTTCAAAATGGCTGCTAGTCTACTATGGTGGTCATCTTTGGAAGGCTTATTTTTTGTTGGATCAGATTATGTCTTACCTGAAAAGATCTAGCTGTTTCTTTTGAGCTTTGAACAAAATGGCTTTAGATTTTCAAAGAGGTGCTGCTGATCAAATTTTCAAAGAGGCATTGCTGATCATACAAAATGTCTAGATTATTGCTTGCTTTTGTTTCAATGTCTCTGTCATTAGAAGCTTCTCAGTTGATGCTAAAAGTATGATGTTGATTGCAAATGGTTTCAAAAATTGAATGGTTATGTGGGGCTTCAAAGAAATGCAAGGGGCTGCTGATATTTTGATTTTTGCTGCCCTTAGTGGTCATATTTAGCTGTTTTTGGTTTGCTTCCAGGATTTGCAGTTTAGTTATGGGTCATGGTTTTCTTGTATGCTTGTTGGCTTGGCTTGATATTTTGTATGGCTATTGCCTCTTCAAAATCTGGGTTCAATACAAAATGTATGCAAATTGTTACTGGATTCAATACTTACAAAATTTGGGTTCAATATAAATTGTATGCAAATTGTTACTGGATTCAATACTTACAAAATCTGGGTTCAATACAAATTGTACGCAATTTGTTACTGGATTCAATACTTATACAAATTGTTACTGGATTCAATATTTACAAAAGCTGGGTTATTTGTTCACTAATTGTGTTATAACAAAGTGATGTCTTTCATACAAAAAAATTCAGCTCCTGAAACAGTTTCACATATCCTTCATATCAACAAAATTTGGACTTGTTAAGCAAAAACAAAGGCCAATACATGGTACTGGATTACAATTTCATATCAAGAAATCATATGTTCAACGACGGCCTCGACATTACTCCAAAACTTGTCATATATTCAGGTCTCATCTGCACTTGTCCTAAATTTGTTGGATTGAAATTTCCAATAATCGGCAAAGTCCCAAAATGTGCAATATCCTGATGATAGGGCTGGAAGCCAATTCCCTGCATACTCAATTGTTGCGAGTAATAGCCATTATAAGATAATCCACCCAAACTTGATGTTTCCTACAAGAAAAAAAGAGAAAACTTAGGCTCATAATCAGTTAAAAAAACCTTTCATAAACATAAATATAGAATTAGGAAATCATTTCCAACCGATTGAGCTTGAGCTTGCTTTGCGATATTTCTTCTTGGTTGTTTCTCAATGAAACTTTTTGGTCGTTTACTAGCTTTACGTCCTTCCCGCTTTCTGAAACCTGTAGCTTCTTCCATTAAACCATTGGTTTGAGGAACTTGCACTTGAACTTGCTTTACTTGTCCCTCAAGAATTTCATCAACTTTCTTTTCCAATTCCTTTAATGTTCTATCTACCAAAGCACTAGCCTCTTGATTTTCACTACATCGAGAGGCAAGTCTAACCATCCTAGGACATATTCTTCTATAAATTCTTGCACTCTCTAAATGACCATTATCTTCTATAGTCTCTTCACCATTTAAAGTGTATCCACTTTTTGCATTCCTTGTCCATCTCTTCAAAATATAAGCTTCTGGAATCGACATAATGCCAAGTCGATCCAAACCCCGTATAACATGACAACATAAAAATCCAACATGTTCAAACATTCTGCAGCTGCAAGAAATAATTCCATCTGAAGGAGTATGCCATACTATGTACTCCCTATTATCTTTCAAATTCTCTACATAATACTCATGCATTGACTGATCTTGTTTGCTAGCTTTAACTCTTGTACCTGTAGCACGATCAACTTCATCTTGAAATAATCCATAGATTTTAGGTGTGTACACTTCTACAGCTTGCTTCAAAAAGGGTGAATTTCTAAATCGTCGTGTAGGAATTTTTTCTCTACAATCAAATTCTGCCTCCAACTCTTTTTGCCTTTTATGTTCTATTACCCTCTCAAAATTGTCAAAAAAATCAGCAATTCTAAGAGTTGATACCAAGTGGTCCTTTAGATCACCATTCAAGCTTTCACTAAGTTGAGTGCTTCGTACTCCCAAAGTCAATTCATTCTTCAAATGACATCTTGCCCACTTTTTCTTCAAGTCATAAATACCATGCAACCATTTATGATTTTGAACACTATAACGTTCAATCATTTCATCCCAACCTTTCTGAAATTCAACTTCAGTGTCATAATGAAACATACATTTTTTTAAATCTTCAAGAATACAAGAGTCATCCTTTTTTAAATTCCCCAAATGCTTAATAGCATTCTGCATGATATGCCAATTACACAAACCATGAAAAGTATTGTGCATCACCTCACTCAAAGCCCTTGCCATTGCGACATCTTGATCTGTAAAAATTGTTTTTGGCTTCTTACCTTTGTGTGCTTCTAAAAAACTTGTAAACAACCACTTGAATGTCTCAATTGTCTCATCATATAAAAGTGCCGCTCCAAAGGTCACAAGAGTTCTGTGGTGATTAAAACCAGTGAAGACAGCAAGAGGTCGCAATTCTTTATTAGTTCCGTATGTGGTATCGAAAGTAATCACGTCACCAAAATATGTGTAATCAACAAGCATTTTAGCATCAACCCAAAAAATATTAGTGATTTGCATTTCACTATCCAATTGAACAACGTAATGAAAAGCTGGATTTTTAGTTACTTGATCTTGAAAGTACCTTAGCAAAGAGCTAGCTTCTCCATGCTCCATGAATTTTGACCTTCTTGTTCTCAAGTAGTTTTTCTGATCATTTGCAGTATACCCAAGGTTACTTCTCCCTCCAGCTTCTCTACTCATCAACTCAATTGCATCTTTGGGTTTAATTCCGGAACCACATACTAAATCTATTGCCGCTGCTTGTGCTCCAGTGATTTTTCTTTGCGATCTCATCATGTATGTAGTCTCCGAGAGATGAAGCATATGATTATGTTCTGGAACAAAGTCATATACTTTGTACTTTCCAATATGCCGTTCAAGTGAAAGAAAAAATCTTGCTTTACAATCAGTTCTTGTCTCATCTCTATGATAACCACTTGTTCGACGTTTGTCTTCTTTGCGAACTCCTTCCTTAGAGCACACAAATCCTCTACTAGTAATTTCTCCATCTTTCTTGCTGGTATTTTTGAAATCTTTTCGTACTGAAAACCCCATTTGTTTCCCATAATTGCACCAATATTTCCAAGCATCTTCTAGCGTATTAAATATCATTCCAACATGAGGCATCAATTCTCCATTATCGTCACCCATATTAACATCAAACATCTGCATAATGCATGTAAAAGGAATTGAATAAACAGAGTAACCAAATGAAAATATCAAGTGAAAGCAATAATAATCCTAATCAAAAAAATGCAAAATGGAAAGAGAACAATAGATTACCTGTATCCAAACAGATTGACGATGATTAACGATTCGCAAATACGACTCGATGAAATAAACGGAAGTTCCCAAACTGAGGGACGACAAAGCCGCTGCTCTCAAAAGCTACAATCCCACTTTAGAGATTTTCATCAAGATGGAGTGGATCTTCGCCAAGATGGAAGGGGCGTCATGTTCTTCATTTTTTTAGAAAGATGTAAAGACAGAGGGAAAATCTTCACTTGAAAACAAACCTGATTCGACATTGGAGGGAAACCCAAAATATTGATACTAACGTGGCAATACTACAGTCCAATAGATTAAAGGAACAGCTGAGATTTTAAAAAAAGTATGTTGTGCTATTTTTGATGAATCGTAGCATACCCGAATCCTTTATCAATGCATGTATATGATGGGACAATTTCCCCAAGCACATCATTCCTGTCACTGTTTTCTGCATAACTCCTGTTAGTATACCTTCGAGACTTGCTGCATTAAGACTTCCCTAGCTAATCATATGATCTTTCTCTGAAATTCTCATCCAAGAAAAACTAGAGTCAGGAAATCATAATAATTTTCACCAAGGAAAAAGCCAGACAATCTAGCTATGTAAAATAGACCCTTGCCCAATAGCAAAACGTCCTTAAGCTCCTCAGAAACAAATACAAGACGCAGCAACTATAGCATACGCAACCGATTCCAGTGGCATTAGAATATATGAATCAAATAGCATGAGTACAAGATACAAGAAGTACACCAATCTAGATTAGAACCCACTAACACAAGTGAAACACTGAACAGCTATAAAATACAGCAGTCATAAGTTACAAAATTATAGCAGAGTTTCCAAGCCAACAAAGAGGGAATCAATCATAAAGAACAAAAGTTCTCCCCAAGGAAAATTGTTACCCACCTAGACAGAAAATGGATTCTGGAAGGTGTCATGACTCATGACAGCTGTGCCGTTATGGACTGAAGCAATACCCTGCCATTGTCAAGTATTTTTAACGTTGAGTGTTTGCATAAATGAACAACCAAACAAAAGGATAAGAAATAGTAACATACTAACATCAATAGGTTCTTAGCTTTTAACTTTGTTGTCAATGGAGATCCAGGATAGTTAGACCATGAAAAGAACTGGAGAAAGGTCAAACTTAATGCTTCGTGTTACTTGAGAGTTTTTCAATAAGAAAACTATTTCGTTGAGGGTTAAAAGGTTGGATGGCAAATGTTTGATCAAACTCATGGCATCAACAGTACAAGGAACTAACAAAGTCCATGAAGTCTTTTAACATGATCCAGGGGCCAAAAGATCAGACCTGCCTTTGCAATAAATATCAGATCCTCTTCAATGGGATGTACCAAAAATCCTCCCAGTTCTAGCTCATTATTAATTTTGAGGCAAGAAAAATTATGTCACCCCCTTAATCCCATATGAACATCGACGAAGGTGCCAGTTCCAATTTGATCACAATTAATTATAAGGCAGAGCAACATTCAATCGAGACTGAATGTCTGGATTAACTTTTCAGGTCAGATGACAGAAAAATGCATTACCATGAAAACTTTGTACCTACCAGCAAAGGGGAACGAAATCACATTGCTTGCCCAAATACTTGAATTTTATTTTAATTATCTTCTCAAGTACATCAGAATTTACACTGAAGAAAGTTTGAACCAAACTGGAGCTGACACTAACTAGTTAATATTAGTTAGGTTGAATCTTTTACACAGATTATAATTGCTCTTTCATGTCCATCAATCCCCATGATGAAATTAATTGAATTTAGTTTGCAAATTGCAACAAGGCCATGCTTTTAACAGTAGTTATGGTACATTATCTGGTGCTCCTTCTTACAGTTTAATTCATTTAATAAACTTCCATTTACAGAACTGCAAAAACTGATGAATAGAACAATGCAAAGTCTGAAACTTTCAAAAAGTTTATTTTATTTCATTGTCAAATTTCTCACAGTAAGATGCAACTGAAACCATCAAGAACATGTTTAAGATGAAATGAAACAGGAAAACAAACATAGACGCATTATACCTTAACCCTATCAGAAGTAATACATGTGACATGACATACAAGATGATAGACAAATTACTTGATTATTAGTTCCCGGCTGAACCAAACTGTTCAATCCTGTCCTCGTTGAGATTAAGCCCAGCCATGGCGTCCTCCAACCCACAACTGGATTCCATCAGTACATGAGGATCATTGTAGTGCCTAACAGCCTCGACTATAGCCCTTGCTCGCTTGTACGGATTAGAACACCCGAAAACCTCATTCCCCACAAACACACCATCACATCCCAACTGCATCATCAGAGCTGCATCCGCAGGCGTAACAATTCCTCCCGCTGCAAATTGCACAACAGGCAACCGCCCCATCTGTTTCGTTTGAGCCACAAGATCGTAAGGTGCAACAATCTTCTTGGAGAAAGCAAAGACTTCGTCCTCATCCATGTTATTCAAGACCCTTATTTCACCCATCACAGACCTAACATTCTTCACAGTCTCAACAACATTGCCAGTCCCTGACAAATCTCCCTGGATTCTAATCAGTGCTGCACCCTCTCTAACTCTCCTCAATGCTTCCCCTAGATTTCGACACCCACAAACAAATGGAACCCTACAGTTATGCTTGTTGATGAAATTATCCTCATCAGCAACAGCCAGAACCTCGCTCTCATCGACATAATCAACACCGACAGTCTCCAGTATCTGAGCCTCCACAAAATGACCAACACGGGCTCTTGCCATGACAGGAACAGAGACAGTGCGTTTGATCTCTTTAATAAGAGACGGGTCGGGCATGCGAAGAATACCTGAGCGAGAGGGTTCTGAGACGATAATCGAACATGCCCCAGCTTCCTCCGCTAGCTTGGCCTGCTCGACATTGGTGACCTCGAGAATAGTCCCACCGCGGAGCATCTGGGCTAAGCCAGCCTTGATGGAAAATGGGGTTTTTAAGGCATCGGTAATGGCGGCGCTGGTGTAGACCGTGACCACTCCATCTTCTGCCATTGAAAAGAGATTGTCCAATTCAAGAGAAATCCGAACAACAGAATGCAAGTGGAGTTGACAGCAAATCACAAATCGTACTCAATCGATCGAGTTTTTGGGTGTCTCCGCGTCTGATGAAAAGATATAGAGAGAGTAGAAGGAGTTGTTTTCGAGAATCTTCATCGAAGTTTTTGGTTGAGTCGGTGGAAAAAGAAAATTGAGATATAGAAAGTTCGATTCCATTCTCAAATTTCTGAGCATGTGCTGGACTTAGCAAAGTAAAGGAGACAACAAACAGTCAAACACAAAAGAGTTGGGCCCGGCCCGGACTCTTTACAGGCTTAGGCATTAATATGGTGCTCATGGGCCGATCTTGGACACAAAATCAAGCCCTGTTTTCTCAATATTATGACAAAAATTTGCTTTAATTTTCAAACGATGCCGTCCGATCAAGATAGGACAAGCACAACGTCTTCCTGGATACGTGTCAATCAATGATTAGATCCGCCACAACTCCAATTTTTTCTTTTAAAAAAAAACACGAAAGCCAACATGGAATACCACGTGGGACTGTGGATTGCGTGAGTGTTTGTTAGAGCGTATTACAATTAATACAGTTCTTTTTTTAGTTAGGAGTTTACACGCTTTATTCACTTATGTTTATGTTTCGAGGTATTCGTTTAGTTTTCAGTTCGATTTTTAACAAAAATTAAAATGTTTTAATTATTTTGGTTATCATATTTTATAATTTATAATCGAAAAATATAATTCGAATAATCAAACAAAAAAATCGAATTTTTTCAATTTGGATCGGATTGGTTTTCAGATAACCAAATAAAAATACAAAAATATGTTCTAACATTTTAAAAATATAGAAATTCATGTGTTTTGATATTTTAATTTTTCTAATTAAGAAGCATTTAATTGATCTAATAATTGGAAAAAAAAAATTGAAGGATGAAGTTTCTTTTGTATTGATATTTTCTCTTTAACTGCACAACATAAGTCTTTAAATATTGTGCATCGACATTGAGACAACGAAGTCAATGGACGAGTGAGGGAGGAGAATGAGTAGAAATGTTATTTCAATCCTTAATAATGAAATTGAAAATTATATTTGAGCCTAAATCTTATATTTTTGGGTTTAATTATTTGAGTAACTAAATATATGCAATTTATTTGGTTTTTTCGTTTAAATCCGAAATCGAATCCGAAAAAAATATTCAAAAAATTTATAAATTCTTAACCGAATCTGAAACCGTTAACAAAAAAATCAAAACCGAAAAAATGAATAATCACAGTTCAGATCGGTTCCTTGGTTGCGGATCAGATTTGAACACCCTTACTTATGTCAACTCACATACTAATTTTTTTTATCAATTTCCTCTTTTGCCTCTGTCTCTCTAACTTATTTGTTCTCTTGTCTTTTAAAATATATGTTATATTTCGAAAAAAAAATATATATTTGAACTTAACGTGTAAAACTCTTTCCAACAAGACTCGTATTCAATAATTTTTATTTCATTATAAAATTATTTTTACACCTCTAATAGTAAATTGACAACTTATACATTATCATAAATTTACGATCTATCAAACACCACACAACTTATACAATACGCTCTATCAAATATTATATGTAATTGGCCAATTAAAAAAAATGTCATCGGATCCCACACAGCAGAACCAAAGGTTTGGGTGGTAAAATTAACTTCAGTTCTATCAAACAAAAGCTAAGTGCCCGTTTGGTAAACAATTTTCACTAGCATATAATTTAGCATTCAACATACATGCTACACATAAAAAGCTACTTAACCAAACACCCAATAATAATTTTAGCATATATGTTACAATTTTGAAATGCTACATAAAAAACCATTTTCAATAACATTTATCTTCTATCAAAAATGAAAAGTCTAAATACCCCTTATATTTCAGCCAAATGACCAAAATAGCCTTAATGTTAAAATCTATTATTTATTTTATTTAATAATAAATTGTTATTTATTTTTATTTAATAATATATTAACATTTTTACTAATATTTTTAATTATTTATATTTAATAATATATTTATTTTAAAATAATATATTTAATAATTTACTTATTTATATTTACTAATCTATTATTTACTTTTATTTAATAAAATATTCATTTATATTTAATAATATATTAACATTTTTACTAATATATTTAATTATCTATATTGAATAATATATTTATTTTTAAATAATATATTCAATTATATTTAATAATTTATTTATTTATATTTACTAATCTATTATTTATTTATATTTAATAATATATTCAATTATATTTAATAATATTTTTATTTTATTTTTATTTAATAATATATTAACAAATTTACTAATATATTAAATTATTTAATAAATTATTTATATTTAATAATCTATTATTTATTTCTATTCCATAATATATTCATTTATATTTATTTATAAATTGTTAGTTATTTATATTTAATAATATATTAACATTTTTACTAATATATTTAATTATTTATATTTTTTTGATAGATTTAATTATTTATTTATATTTAATAATATTTATATTTTAAAATAATATATTCAATTATATTTAGTAATTTATTTATTTAATAATTTATTATATATATTTCAAAAACATTTTTTAATTTGTGTTACAGCCCCTGTATGTAATTAGCCACAACATTTTAAACAGTATAAGTAACCAAACACCTCAGCATTTGAAATAACATATATGTCAGCATTTATATCAGCATAAAAGTAACAAAATACATGTCAAAATATATGCTTTTTGCAAAATGCTTTTCCAAACACTAAAGTCCAGTTTGAATGATCGGTTTGTTTGATTAAAATTAAATCAAGTTTAAACAAAAATTATATATTTAAATTTCGGGTCCAAAACAAAAATTTTATCTGATTTAAAACTAGGTCCAGATCCACACACAAAAATCTAATTCAATTTAATTATTTAGATCCTAATCAAAATTAGATTATTGTTTGATATATCCATCACAATTTAAATCAATCCGATTATAATTAATAACGTCCATAACTCGCCTTTGCACGTGCTCAACTTGTCTCCTTTATTTTTTGTCTTTATTTTATTTTAGTAAAAAATATTTATCCGCCTCTTGGAATATTCAAAAACCAATATATCATCGTCTTCAATTTTTTTTTTCACTGTGTGTCCCCCGCTGTCATTTTGATTTTGAGTTTACCTTGAGAAAAGAAAAGCTTCTCTCAGTTCTCTGTATTACTGGATTTACCATTTTACCCCCTCTATTTCATGTCTCCGTCCAGAAGTTGCTTTACATGGTGACCAATCCATCGCTGATTAAGACATTTGAGTGTGAGAGAGAGAGGGGTCTCTACTTTCTAGATTCCTTTAATTTGAATTCAGAGAGAGAAAGTGACATACATTCGAGAGAAACAGAGCCAAAACTGGAATCACTGGTCGTATTTTGGAGAGAGAAACCGAGGCATTGATGATAGAAGCTTGGATTCGCTTGGCTTGGCAGTGAATAGTGGGACAGCGAGAAAGATAGGCTTGAGTTGATATCGTACATAAACAGAGACTTCTTGATACATGAACGGAATGGGAAGGCAGGGGCAGAGATCTGGTGCGGCGGCGGTGCATCACCAGCGCCAGTATTCGGATCAATTTCCGGAATCCTCGTCCGATGGAAGATGGCTACAAACGGCCGGTATTCAGCACCTCCAATCATCGAATGCGACCATTCCTCCTCTTCAGGTTCTATGTCCTTCTTCCATCTAATTCTCTTTGATTCCAGAGTGCGCGAGAAAAAAAATTCAGGACAGTCTTGGTGTCTGATTTTTGTCGTTCTGTTGTCTTGTTTGATTGCAGTCAGTATTGTGGGAGAAAATAAATTTGGTTAAGTTTAAATCGAGAGAAGCGGCAATTATTTATTTTTCCTAATCTTTATTAATCTTTGTTAACGGTGAATTGGGTCTTGGATTATATATTCGATGCTTAGATTTACAGATCTGACGCTCTAATATTTGGTCTTATCTAGTTACCGTGTACTTGGTTGCTCGGAGAATATCTGTGGAGGGTGTAAAAGATATTTTCAGAAATGCTGAATTTCAGTTTTTTGTTGATGCAGAATTTCATGTTAAATGTTATATCCTTTGTATTCAAGACTTTTTTTTTGTCATGAAATCAAATGAATGTGGCATTTTTCTCCCTTGCCTTTCCGATTAATATTTTAATGAAACCCAAAAGCCTCCTGAATGGATATCTGGTCGCAAATAAGTTAGCAGACATATATGAATCTGAAAACATGATATTTATATCTAATTAACAATTTCAAATAGCCTATTTTTTGAAATTGGAAGCAGGATTATAATTTCTATGGTGGAGATGTAGGAGGGCAGAGATCAAGGTTGTTTCGCAATGCTCAAAGGGGTTTCAATGGAGTAAATGAGTTTCACACAGAGCCTGCTACACCTCCTCTGAATTCACGCTCAGCGAATCAGAGAAAGAATGGTGAAGATTCACCAAATGAATTCAGTCCTGGTCTTCTGGATCTGCATTCTTTTGATACTGAGTTACTTTCTGAGGTAGGTCTCTTTTCGATTGAAGTAATTTTTTCGCATTCATGGTGATTATAACCCCATGTCCACTTTGCATTTCCTGTGCTCTTATTGGATATTGCTCACTATTTAATTTGATGTAGTGAAGTTGAATAATGTCTTTCTGTTAGTCATAAACGAGTACAGCTAATTTTATGATCCCTGATATAGATATGAACTATGCAAAAATTCTTTGTTTCAATTTTCTTGACACCTGTTTTTACATGTAAATGTATTGGCAAAAATTGTTTTATTTTTTTCTTCTGGTGTTCAAGTGAGTTTTGCATTTGGAGGTTATCTAAATTTTGCTTTAAGGATCAAAATTGTCTCCATATGATCTTTCATTTATTTGCAACTAGGAGTTATCCAGTTGAATGAACCTGGTTTTAAATAAAGTTTAGTTGTGGGCATCCTCAGAAGGTGACCAACAAAAGACGTTAAAAACTTCCTGCAAATTATATCCAACATTTTGACTTCGATGTTCCTCATTTTCAACTCTTATGTTAAAAATAACCTACTTTTTAACCAAAAATATGTGTCAACTGGGTGCCAAATGGTGAGCTAAATATTTTCAACTAAAGAAGCTGTAAATCTTCTATTTCCATTTTCTGCCCCCATGTCAGTTATCATATAGGATTTGTAAAGAGGATAATCCTAAAAGAATGTATGTCTTGGATTTAAAGGATATCTCATATGAATTCATGTAGGCAACCCCAAATTGTATGGGGAAAAAGCTTTGATGATGATGATGATTTCATTTATCATATAGAAGTTACTATTTATATGAATGAATCACTAATCATTCGATTATTCGAATAAACATGGATATGATGCTTTATAGTCCTAGAGGAATCCTTGTAACTCTTCTCTGTGCACCACCTTTGTATTTAATACATCTTTTTTTCCATCCAGAAAAGAAAAGAAAGAAAAAACCCACATGTATTTATTATTTTATGAAATATAAAACTTGTTTAACTAAGGAAAAGTACGACTTCCCATCTTCCCCACAAGGTGATCTGATGCTTTTGTGTTAAGTAGATGCAAATTCCTGGCCTGCGTGATGGTTCTTCTGTTCTTCACCATCTTCGAGGCCGAAGTTTCGATGACTTCGAACCGTACATTGCAAGTAGGCAACACAATGGGCGCTCTCGTGCTTTGCCTGAGAACAACATCCAGAAAAGTCTTGTTGCTGACAAAGAGAAGGCCAATCCTGTTGCAAAGATTAAAGTTGTGGTATGCCTCTTTTATATGTATCTCATTATCTCTGCAGTCTTCTTTTCATGGGTTTTGCTCTAGTATTTTATGGCGATGTTGTGATGCAGGTTCGGAAGAGACCACTTAACAAAAAGGAGTTAGCAAAGAACGAGGAGGATATTATAGATACACATTCGAATTCTCTAACAGTTCATGAGACGAAGCTTAAGGTACTTATCTCTGATGTTCTGGTTCCTTCTTTCAGCACAAGACTGCCATACAGAGTCACACGGGTAAAAGTGTCAAAAGTAAACCTAATTGCATATTTGAATCTCTGAAGCTGGCTTCCGAGTCCTGGTGTAGTCCCTAACCAAGAAATTAAAAAAAATCAACATGATTCTCTTTAAATATGTTAAGATTGACAATTTAAAGAAATAGATACATGCACTTCCTGGAGGGGTTTAGTATGTATTTTTAAGAGCCATATTTAGTCCCTAACTGATAGCTGTAAAATTATTATAAGACCCTTCGTTTAGTGGTCTTAACACGGTGAATTGCAATGACCTATTTGGTGATTTAATTTGTAGATTCTCAGCTAGTTACTTTACCCTGTACAAGTTTCAAAGAAATGTATGTGTTTAATACGATCTCAATTGCAGGTTGACTTAACAGAATATGTTGAGAAGCATGAATTTGTTTTTGATGCTGTGCTGAATGAAGAGGTTTCAAATGATGAGGTCGGTTACCAAAATAGTTCATAAATAGGAGGAAGAATAGGATACAAGATGTTGATGCCGGCTTAATAGTTGTTGCTTATTCAATCTTGATATCTTTATGTATTAGGTGTATCGGGAGACTGTGGAGCCCATAGTTCCTATAATTTTCCAACGCACGAAAGCAACTTGTTTCGCATATGGACAAACTGGTAAATGCTTTTCTCTAAATCATGCCAATGTTGTTACAGTTCTGCCTTTCAGAACTGTTGGGTTTGCAATCTTAAATTTTCCCCTGTATTTATCTAGTTGGTTTGTTGGTGTTGTTAATTTTAAAATATCTGATTTTTTGTTCTTCAACCATAAAACGTAAAGGATATTTTCTCCTCACTTAAGTTTTTTCTCCTTCTCTCGGCACATCCTCCATTTGAAATGGTATTATGGTAATGATGTTTGACATGGCATGAAGGATATGCAGCTTAACATCTATCTATATATGTGCGTGTAACTGTGTATATACATATCTACTTTCAGCAGCCTGTGTACAATTTGATTTCCTTAATGCTTTTTCAATTTTCAGTTGACTGAGTTGCTAATAGCTTTTTCTTCAATGTTATTTTGGATTACTTTTTCAGAAGTCATGTTATATAGTTATATTTTTATACTATATGCTCAAGTGTTTTATTTCTTCTCTTTGATTCATCGACAAATGGTCTCGCATAATCTGATTGCTCTACTTGGCTGGAGAGAAACGATAGGTTTATAGAGCGGTGGAGTCTTCTCTTTGCAAGACTAGTTATGGTTTCACAATTTTCTTTTTTGGTTAGCTGGGGGATTGAGAGGGATGAGAATATGAGGGAGACAATTTGAATCTTATGTAAGAGCACATGCAATGATTGATTTTTTCTGGTCTATGGAGTGTTTTGTTGTCTCATTCTAATGGCCCATCTAAAAAAAGAAGCTCCAATGGGTGCCCATTTTTTGTTGCGGTATGGTTGTGTTTGCTCAGGTGGGCTCCATAGAGCGTTCATACACATTTTACACTAAAATCAATATCCGGTCTCACCTCTATTACACCAAAATCAAGTCAACAAATTTTCATCATTGTATTAATATATTTTGTTGGTCCAGCCACATCAACAACATTCTCAATCACATCAGCAAAACAAATATCCCAATACATTTGGTTGGCGTTAGCAAAAAAATACCATTGCAAGTGCTCTAACCTTGCATTTTTCTTGGCACCTCATGGGTCTTTTGTAAATTTTCATTGCCATTCAAAAAACAATGAGACTCTTATTATCATCTATTTCTCCCGTTCAGGAAGTGGAAAAACATATACTATGAAACCATTACCACTCAAAGCATCACGAGATATCTTGAGGTTAATATTCCATACTTACAGAAATGAAGGGTATCAATTATTTGTCAGTTTCTTTGAGATTTATGGAGGAAAGCTTTTTGATCTCCTCAATGATCGAAAGTAAGTTGGCATTGTCATTTCTTGTTCTAGTTATCGAGTTCTCATTTGCTGTTTATTTATTTTCTGAAAACTTGAGATTCCAATCATTCAGAAAACTTTGCATGAGAGAGGATGGTAAGCAGCAAGTCTGTATAGTGGGTTTGCAAGAGTATCGAGTGTCAGATGTAGAGACTATTAAGGAGCTAATTGAGAAAGGAAGTGCCACTAGAAGTACTGGCACAACTGGGGCGAATGAAGAATCCTCCCGTTCCCATGCCATTCTTCAGCTGGCTATCAAGAAATCCGTTGATGGAAATGAATCAAAGGCTCCTCGTCTAGTTGGCAAACTCTCCTTTATAGACCTTGCTGGAAGCGAGAGAGGTGCAGATACCACAGATAATGACAAACAGACAAGGTAGAATATTCCTGTTTTTTGTATTGCGATCTTCTGGAGTCTGATTCCTAGGACAGAGTGCTTTGTGGCATTATTCGATGTGGCAGATGTGAGATGTGAAATAGGGGAAGCATTTATATGAAATGTTTGATTATTGCAGATGCCCATATACAATGTTAGACTTGGCTCATGATAACTTTACTATGAAAACCTATTAATGGTGATTTTTCACTTGGTTCAATCCTCTAAATAATTTTCAAACGATATCCTATTTTTTGTTGACAGATCTAAACTTCCCCAAACATCTTTATCCTGCCCATTTATTAAACTGGTTCTAATTGCTTATCTTCAGCTTGTGTTGTGCAGTATGAGATTCCACTGAAAACTTGAGCTCCAACTGAATGTTTTATCCCATATCCAACTTTGTGCACTTTTTTCTTTAATTTTTGGTGGAACTATTTTTGTTGGAATAAAATGATTTAGAAACCCTCCCGTGCTAAGAGTTGGAAAAAGCTGGATGTCTTTGCTCGTTTAATTATATATATAATATATGATGCAGAATGGAAGGTGCTGAGATCAATAAGAGCTTACTTGCATTAAAAGAGTGCATCAGAGCTCTTGACAACGACCAGGGACATATTCCCTTTAGAGGCAGCAAACTGACCGAAGTGCTTAGGGACTCCTTTGTAGGAAATTCGCGCACTGTTATGGTATCATGCATTTCACCTGGGTCTGGATCATGTGAACATACTCTCAACACCTTAAGATATGCTGACAGGTATTCATTCACAAATAACTTCTGTTGATATTAATTAATTTGTATCCTTTCTTTCTCAAATTCTAATCCCGACTTGCTGAAAATTTCTTTCTAGGGTTAAGAGCCTTTCCAAAGGGAACATCCCGAAGAAGGACGTCTTATCATCTACCATGAACCTAAAGGAATCAGCAACTGTTGCCCTATCTTCTGCTCTACCTACTGCATCCAACTTTGAGAATGACATGACTGATGCATGGCCTGAACAAAATGATAGAGACGATTATGATGTCTCTGAAGATTCCTATGAGCAAGAAAGGCCAATGTGGAAGAAGAGCGGCAAATTAGAACAATACAACATCTCCATTTCAGAGGACAAGACAAGGAAACCCAATCGTCAAACAAAATGGAACGAGCTTCCTAAAGCTGATCTTAAGAGCTCAAGCTCCGATGATGATTTAAATGCCCTGCTACAGGTTATTTAAAGTGAATTGATTACTTAAAAAATACATGTTGGAGTCTCGTTTGTTACAGTTCAATAAAAAGGCCCAAGGTGTGCTCACTTCTGTATTGTGTGCTGCATGTTCCCAGGAAGAGGAAGACCTTGTTAATGCTCACCGCAAACAAGTAGAGGAGACTATGAATATTGTCCGAGAGGTAATCCCATGAATGATATACAATGGTTTGAGCCTCACAAGATATCTGTCTCGGAATAATATTTAACATTATTTCGTAATGCCTGATATTACAGCTGCTATGCATTTTGTATGAGTATACAACTATATTCTTATAGTTTAAGGAAGCAGATATATTGAGAGAGCCAACACCTTGAGATTGAAGGCTCTGCTGCTAAAGTGGTTCACTCTCTCATTGTCATAATAGAAGTTAATACAGTCTGGTTGTATTTTGTTTTTGTAGGAAATGACTCTGTTGGTTGAAGCAGATCAACCTGGGAATCTGCTGGATGATTATGTTACTAGTTTGAATGCCATTCTTTCACAGAAGGCTGCTGGCATCCTGCAATTACAAAATCGTTTGGCTGATTTCCAAAAGCGTTTAAAGGAACACAATGTACTGGTATCATCTTCTGGCTAGTGAAGTCAATGCAAAGTCTCAACAAAAAGTCCTATCGATTTCAACTGCAGGATTATTGGTCTAAGTTGTGGATTTGGTTTTATGCAATTTTGGGAGCATCAGCTGGTATTGGTGAGCTTTTTTCTTTTGAGGGATTGAAAATTTCATTTTTAGAGCCGGGTTCCTACCTCTCATCCTCCTGACACTACCGTCTTTATCCCTACATGCAATATGTCCTTTCCCTTTTAGGCAAGTTATCGACAGGCATAGGTTTCGCTTCACATCGAGGATATTGTCATTCGATTGTTCCTTTACATAGTAACTTGAAGTAATTTGATAATATTGGATGGACGTATGTATCATGTAAACCTGTATGATTTTCCCATCAGAGTATTTTAAGTTTTTCATGAAATTCTTTCTGTGAATTTAACTTTTTTTAAAGGTTTGGTGCAATCCACTTGTGAATTTTAGTTCCAGATACATTTGTAAACTTGAGAAAAGTAGTTCTTAAAATCTTCTATGAAAATGGCAAGGACACACGGAAATGTAAATGAAATTATTGAATCTGTTGTTTTTTTTTAATGTGGGTGTAACGTGGTTCCTGCTTGACATGTTTAATTAAGTATTAAATAATATTAATATGACAAAAAACATAAGGAGAAGATATTTTCTACCCCAACTGGTTTAGGAGCCTGGAGTGGAGTCTGTTGGAGGTTTGTGAATTGGATTTTCATTGAATTCGTAGACAGACTAAACTATTTGCTTCCCCTGGACGTATTGTTTAATGGTAAAGAGACTTACACACTTAAATTGTCATCATTTCGGTCGAGTAGGCAACACCGACAAGATCGTCTCTTGATGATGTCCTCTCTGACAACGTCCTTCCCAAGAAGTGGGATTATAAAATAGTGGGTTGCATGTATAACTCACCACCAAAGTTATGATTGGAAGCCCAAGAGCAGGGGCGGCGCATTAGACAGACCAATGTAATCTTCTTTCTTATACATATTGGTTGAAAAACCATGGGCTAGAGTTGTCTCTTGTTCAAGTGCGCCACATCTTATCCATTTATTTTTCGCGGATGACAGTTTGTTGTTGTGTCGAGCCAATGATAGAAAGAGTGTCGGAATCTCCTTGCCGTCATTCATAGATATGAATCTCTATCTGGTCAGTTGGTGAACTTTCAGAAATCGAATGTCTTTTTTACCAAGCATGCTTCTGAGCATGTTAAAGGTAACATTACTTGAATTATGTGAGTTTCAGTGGAAAGGTCACATGATCGATACTTGGGTCTACCTTCTTTAATTGTACGGTGTTGTTTAAGTCAATTATTCAGGCCATTCCTTCCTTTGCCATGTCTTGTTTATGGCTTGTTATGGTGGGGTTTTAAAGTGGGTTTTCCCAAAATTCATTGGGCCTGTCGAGATAAGCTTATGTGCTCTAAGGAAGGAGGAGGAATGCGATTTAGGGACCTTGAATGTTGCAATGATGCTTTGTTGGATGCTCAAAAATCCGAATACCTTGCTTGCAAAAATTTATAAGGCAAGGTATTTTCCCGGTGCTTAATTCGATTTTAGATGCATTTCTGGGTTTGAATCCATCCTTTACTTGGAGGAGCTTGTGGCAGGCGATTGGGTTTGTCAAGAGAGGTGTAAGTGATGCAGTGTGCTGTATCAGTGTCATGTATCCCACATCGATGAGTTAGGCGGAAATGAAGTGCCTTATATGCGGGGCAAACCTAACATTAGTCAAGACTTTTTCTAGTGATTAGTTAAGCCCTGCATCAGTAAGGTGGCAAGTTGAGAGCGGCTTGGGGCTGCAAATAGGTTTTTGATATGTGGTTGCCGTCTCCATACACTTTTAAACCAGTGTCATCACTTGCATATGGAGTTGGTTTTGAAAGTATGAGTTCTTTGATTGTCGAAGGCCCTCACAGATGGGATACTAAACGAGTTAAATATATTTTTTGCCATTTGATGCGGATACTATTCTTACTATCCCTTTACCTCAAGAAGATATATAGTATGCTTTTAGATCTAAACTATTTCCATCTAAGCAATTCAATGAATTATTCCTAAGGATTCTTGGATGAGACATTTTGTATGTGAGGCTAGGGATCTTATGATTACCCTTGACATGTTTTTATGTCAACATGAGGGAAATCGTGTTGCTCATCATCTTGCCCAGTTTGCTAAGAATATTGTTGGGAGATGTGTCTGGTTGAATGATTGTCTGACTGGAATTCGTTCACTTAATTATAATGAGTGAATGTTTCAGCAAACTGTAATGTCTTGGTGTTTCTTGAAATAAAATATGTTTCTACCCAAAAAAAGAGAGTAGTCTCTTGTTCTTGATATTCATGTTTGGCTGCAAGAGAAGTTCTTGCAACTCTCTCTCACCATAATTACATGGAAACAACCAAAAGCAATAACTACTGGATTTATGCATTCAGGTTGATGCCAAAGAACAAAGAGTTTTCGATAGATCAGCTACCTTCACCCCATGCTGATATAACGACAACTCTTTCATCTTTTGCAATTCCATGAAAGAGGAACAATTAACATGCTATATATTGATCTTATTTTGCGGATGCCTCCATAGTTATTTTGGTATAATTTTATTTCTTGCCTTTGATTTGAACATATAGTGTGCAACTCTTCAATAAATTGACTTTAGATGTTTGATTGAATATATCTATCAAAATTTTGAAACGCTTCAAGTTTGGTAAATGGAATCAAATAGTTCGCTAATTAGGACAAGCTGGAGGAAAATTCTAATTTGTTTTCTTCCTATGAACCAAACTTAATGATTTTGGAATTTTTTTGCTTTCATCTCTTCTTCTGGTGTATCTGTTTGACTTGTTATAGTGACTAAAATTGGGTATGTCCACTTTTTCAATAAAATCATTGCTAGTCAGCATTGGATCCAGTCAGAGGTATGATCAGCTTTGACCAAGTTAAGACACAACTCCATTCTAGCCAAATGGATCGGAAGCCCAATAGAGAAGCCCAAAGACCCAATTACCTGAACTGGAGTTCAGCTAACAAAGACCATCAATGATTATAAGGAGCTTAGAGATTGCGACCACCTCACCGTCTTAGAAAGAGCTCATCAGGAGGTACATTTTCTTTACCTAGGCAGTCAGTCTAACACCTCCATCAGACTACATGTGTCACCTCATACACAATTTTTTCGCCTCAGTGTCAGACCTATATGTTCAACCTCAAAAGACCCTAAAGCCCTAACTAAATTTAGTAAGTCAAGACATTATAAATAGTCTTTTCCTTCTCTGGAGAAAGGGATGAACATTTGGACGCAAGAACAAAACTATCAAAAACTTTCTCAACCCTTCCAGCCACAACACCCTCAAACACTGACCTTTCTTTCCCGGTCTCTACCACGATCATTATGTTTTCATCCCTTGGACTGACATGATCGTCGGAGCCCCAATGATTGGTCCTCCCAAATCCTGTCCTTGGGTTCTAATGATTTTCTTCTTGAGAAATTGTGCATGACTCAAAGCAATTGAGGATTGTTAAACATTATCAGTGCCCACCTAGAGTTCGAGTTCTAGGATTTGATGATTGTGGATTTCAGGCATCTACACTTCTCCTGCACATGTATTTTCTTCTATGCTGAAAGTGAGATCAAATTTGATCTTATCCCATGGTGTTTCCATAGTATCTGAGCATCCAAATCCTGATGGGCATGTCTGAGAATGATTAGTTTTATGCATTGTGATTCATATAGTTATCTACCATTGTTCTCATTTGATTCTATAAAGATGGCTTATTCATAGTTATTAGGAACTCGGTAAGCTCTAGTTCGTGGTATGGGTACAGGAACGGGTTACGCGACATGATTAATATGTGGTTCATTAAGAATAGACTTAATTGGTACACTAGTTGGGAACGTGGTAGACTTTGAAGAGTTATTCGGGGTCATTAAATATTGAATGAAATTAGCTCTTTCTCTCCTTCCATGAATCTACCAAAATCTAGCTACCCCATATTTATGTAGTGTACAATCTAGGTTCCTACATCACCAAAAGAATGGGCCAATAGCCTTTTGAGTCATAGTATACAGGCCCATGTTACTTAGGTAAAGTTCTATCTGGGCTCCTATATCATCGATTAAATGAGGTAACGTCATTTTAAGTTATGTTACACTGACCAATTTTATTAACCATCCAATTGCGGTCCAAATACCTGATTTCTAAAAAAATCTCCTTATAGGACAACTACGATTTTAGATTTCTCCATAAACCTCTGTAATAAAAAACGAACAATGTTATGAATGAATTTCAAAAGTTAATTTTCAAATTTTACACCCTCTCCTTCCCTAAATACTCCATATTTAAACTCAATCAGTGATGGTTTTGAGTTTTCTTTGAGTTTTGATTCAATTATACTTGCGTTTTCATTCTATTTCTCAAGTTTTTAGATGCAAATTTTTGGGACATCCATTTGGATGTTCCAGGTTGCGTACCTCCCAATTCGAGGTATGAAGGAGGTTTGAGTGTTCCCGGTAACTATGGGCCGCTACTTGTCCTGCTTTTTTTCTTTATTCTTTGCTGAATAAAATTTCTTTCTGCAGTGAATTTTGACTGAATGTGTGTATTTCTCCTTTGGCTCAAGGTGCTCGCAGCATTGGAGTGGTCCACCGGCACTTACTTTTGATGGCTCACCATCGCCAACGTCGTGACTAACAAAAGCAGTATTACCTACTTTTGAAGACTCATCATCCTGCTTATCTCAGGTGCATGCCAGGAATTGAAATGGCATATCAAGACCAGGATCAGCTTACAGCTGGGGAAGAAACTGGATTTTGGGTAAGAGCATATGCTTCAGATAGGCATGGTTCTGTTTAGTGCTTCATTCAGTGGCAACTACTATGAGCAAGGTTTCATAAAATGTGAAAACACAGAAATCTATTGAATTCCTGGTATCTAAAGAAACCAAATCAGGTGATATCAATCAGTAAAAAGACAGCTTAAGCAAATTGCTGACTGAAGTGGGAAGGATTGGAAATACAAATGCCAAGAGCAGACAGAGATGCCGACGCATCAATAGGAAGAAAAAAGAGAGAGAGAGAGAAAATAGAAAAAAACAATATTGAAGATTCATATGCACAAGAATGAACTTATCAAACATTGATACCTAAAACCGGATTGATCCTAGTCTTCGCTTCGAATTGTTGATGCTGGCTGAAGCCTGTGGAACAGAAAAGTCTGAGTACATATCAGTGAAGAACTTGTTCACCATGTCAACATAAACTGGGCTTTTGAGTCGAGAGTAATAGTGGAGTGCCTCTTCTATGTCCAGTACTTGCTCCATATCACCTACATCTGACATTTCCAGTTCCTTCATCTTCTGTGCTAAAACACACACTGCTCCTCCCTTTGTGTTATGTGAACACTGATCTTCCCTTTTACATAACTTTGAACTTCTTTTATTCTTCTCTTGTTTGTTCTTCAATGTACTCTTTTGTACAAGCTGCATGACACTTCCACTGCATTTGCCTTCTTCCTCTTTTGACTCTTTAGATGCTACCAAAATAATATTCTTTCTCCTCTCTGCCTTTTCTAGATCACACTCCCACTCATCACAGAAGTCAGTGTAGTATCGATCTTTTGGCTTCTTGCTTCCACAAGAGAGAGGATTGAATGAAAGGGGTTTGGGTAGTTTTTGGTACCTTCCATTGAATAAAGACTTGAACTTTTGAAGGGTCTTGTGGAAGAAATTTTTGGTTTTTTGCATGGATTCTCTCAGCTGCATGTCTTTCTCTGTGTCTCTAATGTTTGGCTTCTTATTTGCAGTTAGACAGATAAGCAAGACTAAGACCATTGAAGCTTCTTAACTAAGGCTACCTAGAGACAAAGGCTAAAGGTACTAAAAGGACATGATCTTCTGCTTTTTTTTTTTGAAGCTAGTAACCCTATGATTAATATCATCAAAGATCAAAGGGCCAGGCTTTGAAGTACAACACTAAATAGCTTCACAGACACACTTGTGCAAAAGATAATCATTACTTTCTTTACTGAAAGATGAATTAAGTAATTTAATGTCTTAGGAATCTAATGACCTACTGTTTTTTTGTTTTTTGACTACTTGCTGTTTAAAGTGCAGCTGCATTGATTAAGATGCAAAAGCTAAAGATATCAGGTTAGTAATTGGTGAAAGATAATTTGTGAACTATTTCCTAGATCGTGGGACCAGTGAATCGCATGGTTGTGCATGCTTTTAGTGATAACTAACATTGCCCACAAATTACAAAACTCATTTGTTTTTGAACGAATACTATTGCAATATAGGAGTGATGTCTCGATCCAATTGGACGTGCCTTTACCTATTTAATTGTAGGTTTTGACATAGCTCAACCCATAAGTACGGGGAGTGTCAAGACTCTAATCCCACATTGATCGGAGAACTTCAAGTGATGTGATTTTGTAAGCAAAGATCCATACCCTCGCCCACAACTGAGGTCTTTTTTGAGATCAAAAACAGTTAGTTAGACGACCCAAAAGAACAAAACCGTGCAGACCTAATTTATGCAAAATGGATAATATCTTGGACGTGAATGGACTGGAATTTCTGACAGCATGCACTTGCTTCTATTGCTCATGATCATGGTTTTAAATGTTATCAATTAATTGATACACCTTCCAGTAGGCATTGTAGGTGAATCATTGTCACTGCATTTACAGGGAAGAGCTTCTTCATTCATGGTCCCCCATTTGTTATGAAATTGCTGCCCACAATGACTTACTTAATAGTTAATACAGAGATAAGATGCACTTGGCACTTGTGCAGTGAAGTCACTTTCTGACAGTTGTCTAACTAAAAAAAAAAAAAATCCTGCAACCAACCCTATACCTGGTTGATGATAGATTGCATGTGGGTTTTGCTGTGTAACATATGCCAGCTTGAAAATTCAATCTATTTTGAGACTGTGTAGTATAAGATCCCCAAGGCAATATGATTGCAGTATCATAGTCTGTTACTGTTAATGGAACAACACAGACCAATTTAGAGCTAAAACAGTTGAGATTATTAACTTTTTAATCGATTTGATTAGTAATAAATCTACATATCATAGTAAAAAGTAGTTTTGCAACTATTATTAGGAGTTTTTTTTGTCAGACAAACAAGCAATTCCAGGGAATTTGAACTCATGGCCCCTTAGTTTTGGGATGGAGCAGGACCCAATGACCCATCTACTTGTCCGCTTTCTCGGTATGAGAATATAATGTTAATTGCAGCTTATGCTATGCAGATGCAAGAGTTGAACTCCGATTTTTTAGTCAAATGGCCTATTCTTCTCAATCAGGTTACCACTATGCCATCTACATTGGGCCTATTAGTCTCTTAAAAGAGGTAAAGATTTTATTGCTCAATTACAATTCAGTCCGATAATAGTCTAGGGGTCCGGCTTAGATTTCCAGGTCGTGAGGCCGTCCCGGAAATAAGGGTGGCCGTGCCTGGCCCTGCAAAAGTTACCGTTATGAGCTTGCTGCGACAGGGCAGGGTAATTGTATATAGCTATTTTGGGGAGCCGCAGCATTAACGGTATAATTTGTTTGCATCATTTATATGTTTTGAAAAACACTAATAAAAAGCATTCTCAAATTTCAATATATATAATATGGCTAGGCTGCTCTATTCACAAATTTAATTAGTTAAACAGATGATAGTACCTACCAGCCAAATATCATCAGAATTTCCAAGAACACTATGAGCACCTGTAAATATATCTGGGATAATATAAATTGAATCAAGTGATCCAAGAATGGATTGGTTAATCAGACAAAGAATCATGTGGAAAATTTGAATTTCAAGTAATACTATTTAAGACATAGTCTCTGCTTGTTCAATCTGAAGAACTGATGCAGCAGCCGATGGACTTCTCCATAGTTGTTAGTTGCAGAAACAAGACGACTTTTTATCCACTGTGGAAGTTTGTTAGTTGGGTCCGAAAAGCTTCGTTTTGAGGAATCGGATATATACCGCTTATCGACCAACAAGATTGCTGCATAGTCATTCATGTGCCTTATTGCTCTACCTAAAACACAACAAGAGCACAGTCATCAAGATCTATAAGAAACAAATAACTGTATCAGAATGTGTCATCATCCTGAATAATGACAAGAGAAAGAGAGGTTTATATGATAATATTCGACAATATGTAAAGAAAGAACTTACCAATAGACTGATTAACAGATTTCATACAGAGGTTCTCGTAATATTCTTTTCCTCTGTGTTTGCAACTTCTTAATATGCCAAATGCAGCCTGTATATCTCCATCATAATATTGATTATCTACTGAATAGTTTGTAGAATTTGACTGCCCCAAGCCTTCAATATGCTTCACCCTCTCCATTAACTCAATGTCAGATGGGTTTGGGTAGGGTAATCCAACCATAACAATACATCGACCCATCCCGTCACTGAAGTTGATGCCTTCTGATATCTTTCCACCAACTATGGCGAAAAGTATAGCACCATTTTGGGATCCTTGGTCTTCTTTAGATCTTTTAGACAATGTATTGATTATCTCCTTGTATTGCTTGAGAACATTTTCTACATCGGTGTTTTTTCGAGGCTCTCTAAAGACGTGCTTTTTCTTCGTAATCCTTTCAAGGATGCCAGACTTCTTCCAGGCCTCGTATACCTTTCCTTCATAATCAAATGAAGAGAAGAACACAACAATACCCTCTGGTACCACCGTCACCAAATTGCAAAGCAGGAGCCCTAGCTCCTCTATCTGTCACCGAAGTTAAGAGAACTTACTCAAACATCATATATCACGGAATGCGTAAAAGGACTAGACCACCGTATAAGGAAAGTCACCTTGTCAAATTAACAGAAAAAGGATCCAACGAAATTACTAGGACCAAAGAAAGTTCATTGAATAAACTTCTAGAAATGTGGAATAATGTATATTGTGATTAACTAACCACTGTTGGCAGGCTTCTGGAGTTGTAGCTAAAATCAAAAGACCGACCAGTAGGACCATAGGAAACTGCAACTGGCAGAATATTCTCAGGAGGGACTATATGATTGCATGAAAAGAAATGTAATTCACTTAAAGGCAACCATGGGAATAGTCTCTCTCTTGTCTCTTCTATTGGTTGCAAAGTCCCCCCAGCAAGTATGACAGCATGTGCTTGCCCTGCAATCTGAAGTTTTGGGAAGAAATTTCATTATCGAGGCTTGAAATTTGAGCCTTTTTACTTGAATATTGATTGGGAAAAATAAATCCTTGAAGCGCATGAAACTTTTGTTTTTTCTTAGTTTCTAAGAACCAAAGAGAAACTAACCTCTGAGAAAATCGTTTCTCCTGTAAGCATGACATATTTCAAGTATCCCCCTTTTTGTCCGAAGCATGTTGGTCTTGCCCTAGAGATTATTATTCGTCCATCACTATCCTTATTTATCAATGACAGCAACATATCCACGAGTGCCTGGAAACCAGCCAGAGAGCTTCCCTCCTCACTACTTTCCCCAGAGTCTTTGAGTGCCAAACCTTCATTTAAGCGGCTGACTTTATCTCCATATCCACTGACCTGAAAAACAACATACATTGTGATTTTAGAATTGGGACTATCACAGAAAAAACCTATTTGTCAGCCCTTTGTCAGAATATGGAATCACCTTGTGGATAATATTATTTTTCTTTATGTACTGCACCAATTTGATCATGTTAATGTTGTCTATATTGAGAGAAAATAGAAAATCATTAATAGCCATTGACGAATCAAATGCATTGATCGATCCAGCAGCTTTTTCAGCATCTTTGCAAGTGTTTACATAATCCATATCCTTCTCAACTAGAGACTGAAGGAGAGCACGAGTGATAACCATCAGAGTTTGGATATATCTACGATTGCCAGGACCCAAGAGATTGCGAAATCTTCCAAAGTACGTCTCTATGTGCGAATGAACAGTCTCCAACTGAAATAGACAGAGAATAGGAGTGTATATCTGTTATTGAATAACAAATGTCTAATCGAGGGAACCTGGAGATCTTCTCAAAGAAAATCCAACTTCATACACACTCTTAAGACCAAACTTTGCCTACTATCTTCAAGACCAACAGAAAGAACGAGAGAAAACAGAAACACAGATTCACATACCTGTGACAAAGTAATTTTTGCATCATACATGCTAATGAGGGAGTCAGCTAGATTGTGAGCCTCATCTATTATAACAATACTGTTCTTCAAATTCAGACCAAGTGATTCACGTGATGATTTTGATAGAAGAGACTGATAAGGAAGAACTACAAGATCTGCCTCTAGGACCATGCTTCGAGAGGCGTAATATGGACATGTTCCTACACTTCTGCCAAGTTGAACAAGATCTTCGATATCCAATGCTCCATTGTGAGATGCTTCAGACCTAAATTGTCTCTGAAGCTGATGTTTTCTAAGCATTGGGCATCCAGATGAAGCCTTGGTTCGACATCTTCTTCCCTCTGCACCTACATTCTGCAGATCAACAATGACATCAGCTAAAAGAAAACATTGCATACAAGCAACTTATATTATTGAAAACCAGAAAGAAGATACAGGTTCAGAATATTTCCACATGGAATTTCAATTGTGAAAACCTAAGAAACAGTAACACATGAGGTTAATTCAGCTGAGAAGACACTCAGGATATCAAAATCTCTTTGATCTATTTCACGATTCACCTTATTTTCAAGCCAAGATGGATCTTGCATGATATAAAATGCATGGTATACGTACGTATTAAATAAAATTTGTATGAAGAAAAAAGTACATAAAAAGCGGTAAAATCCATCAATTGAAAAACTGTTGGGAGAAACACACGTGTGTGAAGGGATCATTTAACAATGAATCGGCCATTATTAATTCAAAACAGTACATGCAAACTTTTATCTCTACAATGCATGTGATGGAGCAACTCTAACCACAGTTTTTAGCGTCAATGAAGCCAGTTTCACAAGGAAAAAGCTTATTTAAATTCCTTCATAAGCATCTGATAGGACAGTGAGAGTGATCAATCACTCATATTTATGGACAGTGTCATAACGGCTGACTCTTAGTTACCTAAATGTACAGGAGTACCGGTCTTAGGCTCTTAGCATACATCAACGAAAAAACAAATGACAATTATAATTTTTTTTGTGAAACGAGGAACCTCTCCAGGGTATATTACTAGACCGGCTTGAGGCTCTTCTGTACCTTAATTTTTGAAGTTTCATTTTTCTTGTTCTTCTGAAGCTCCAAGCACCGTTCGTTAATGCGGATAGAGTTTCCTAGTTTAAGAACCTCTGAAATGCAATGGCACAAAAAGTGAGATACATGCAAAATTGCAAATTATAATTTTCTAACTCAGTAACCAATTACCACACCTAATTACCACACCTTCATTGATGCAGAGATTCTTCCTAGAGCCCAAGCACACAACCTTTATTTCATTTGCAAAGACAGTCTTCCTCAACTCCTGTATGAACTGTGAAAGCTGTGAATGTGTCCGACTGCAGAAGTATACCCTCATCCCTTCCTCATCCTCCTCCTTCTCATTAGTCTCATATTCTTCCCCTTCCTCATCACTTGACGAACTTATAGAAATCCCACCAGACTTTCTTTTTGAATTTCCACCACCTAGAGCCCTTTCCTCTTCACTTTCATACTCTTCCAACAAAAACTCATCATCACACAACTCTTCTGCATCATTTTTCTTATGCAACTTCTCAGACTGTTTATTCGTGGGAGAGCACTCATCTTCACCGCGTGCAAACAAATCTCTGCAACTTTCTTGGTTCCTGCCCTTACCCTTCTTTTCTGATTGACATACATGTTCTTTCTGATTAATTTTCTTTTCTGGAGGTTGATTACTTTTGTTTAGATCAAAACTTCTCAGCCAAGCAGGTTCATCATCACAACCAACTTGACCCTCACCCTCACTTCTCTGATTAACTACAGAAACATCTCTAATTTTCAAATTCTCTCCTCCTCTCTGGTCAAGTACCCATTGAAAAGCACTACAAATGATACTCAAAGTTTTGCCAGTTCCTATTGCAAGTTTGCAACACAACAATCAAAACATAATCCACTAGTAAAGAACAAAAACAAAACAAAACAAAATCGAATTTATGTGCCTTACTAAAAAATGGAGAACCAGATTTCTAAAAACAGATGTATATATTTTGTTTTTTCAATTTCCATCGAAGCAAGCCACTGCTGTGTTATTTGACTCGTGTGAAAACAAGAATTCTCACTCAAATATGCCCAACGCAAGGATTTAGATTCAATGTTTCAAATTTGCCTCTTCTTCTAATGATTCAGACTGGGAAGTATTAACCGCATAAAAACTACGACCATAAATCAAATTACAATTTAACTTTGCACCGTGAATGAAACTAATGGGCAAAGAAATGCAACTGAAATTGGAAAAATGTAAAAAACACCCATAAGAAGTCACAAATACCAGTGGGACTTTCGAGCATGGAAACGCCTCCTTTATCCAACGAATGATAAAGGGCATTCATGAAATCGACCTGGATCGAGTAGGGTTTATATGGAAATCCTGCAAATTTCGACTCCCCTTCTTCTTGTCCCATATCTCTATACCTCCCCTTCCTTTCTGAAACTTAAAATCCTTGATTCCTTCTTCGAATTTTGGGTTGATTTCGTTGTCTTTTGATTCTTCTTCTTAATCTTTGACAAGAAAACGAAAACGTAGCTCTCTGTTTTTGAGGGGTTGATTTTCCCGCGATAAGCGAAACAGAGGGTTTAGGTCCCGGGCTCCCGGGTGTTGGACTGAACTGGTTGTTGGGCCTGTTGGCTCAGGCCTCAGAGGGGCCATTGATCCTTAAATCTTTTCTAAGTGTGTCTTCTGAGGCCCAACTTACCAATTATTGGGCCTATTTTTCACAAACATGCAGTTCGGCTCATAGGGCCCATCAAAGTTATAGCATGGAGTTGACCGCACTAGATCATCACGTCGGCCTCTCATAACCCTAGCCATATATCTCCTCATCGCTACGCCGCTAGAGCCTTCTTTTCAAGCCTTGGATCGTCTTCCTATTCCACAGCTAGGGTTTCTCTGCAACAGTCGCACAAATGGTAACACAAATTATACTTCGTATCTGTTACTTTCTGTAAACTCTACATGTAAAGAAAGTATATGATGATCTGTGTAATTGGAAAATGACGACAGGGTAAGGGAACTGGAAGTTTCGGTAAAAGGAGGAACAAGACCCACACACTCTGCGTCAGGTGTGGCCGCCGCAGCTTCCATCTGCAGAAGAGCCGATGCTCTGCCTGTGCTTTCCCTGCCGCCCGCAAGAGGACATGTATGTGCATATATGATTTTGTTCAAGTTCTATCTACATCTGCTTCCTGTGATTACGTATATGTGAATTTATTTTGCTAATTTTGATGTTAATGTTCGTGTTCTTGTGGGTATTGTTTTATTTAGTTATGTTCTATATTAGCTTCTTCTCGTGTGTAAAAGTAACAGTTATTGGTAATAAACTTTTGCTTGATAATTGAATTTTGGTCATTTTGGTCTTTAGACAACTGGAGTGTGAAGGCAATCCGCAGGAAGACAACTGGAACTGGTAGGATGAGGTATCTCCGTCATCTCCCTCGCCGCTTTAAGAGTGGTTTCAGAGAAGGTGATAATCATTTCTCATCTCCTTGTTATGGGGTTTATATTATTATGTTAGATTGTGAGTTGTTCTTGTTTATGCTCTCTTTTTAATTGTCGTTTATTTTTTTGATTAGGTACTCAAGCTGCTCCAAGGAATAGGGGAGCAGCTGCAACTGCTTAAGCCTTTAATCATGCATCTGGGAAAACTTTTGATAGTCAATTATATCATTAATTGGCGTTTATTTCTTTCAAAATTTTGTGGAGACGTTGTTTGGAAGTTTCAACTTTTAATGTTTTTCAGTCTTATTGTAGTTTCCTTGATATGAAGTTACTTTCAATTTCGGAGTGGATGATGAAACTCTCTTTGGTTTGATTTTTGATGGAAGTCAATTATTTTATGTTTTTAATCTTCAACGCTTGGCAGGACAGATATGGAATTCCTCATTAGAAAGATTAGGTAAAAATTTGTGGCTTAGTGTTTCCGCTGTTATGCATGGTTGATAGTTCCGTGGTGGTTAATTTTAGTAAATAAATTTCTTCTTAAGTTTTAATTCAGATTGTGCATGACTGAATACTGTTTCTTTTTCAAATTATCCCCTATACTGTATAGTATTGGTTTGCATCATGGATTTAGATATTTTAATAATCTGGTTCTAGGATACCTGCTTAGCTGGATTTCTGTTTGAATCTTAACTTCTTTAGTATTCATTCATGATGTCTAAGTAAGAGAAATTGCCCATATGTTACTTGTTTTCTAACGTCGGATGGTTTACCTCACATTGAGCTTGTGTCTTGAAACTTTTACTGTTAAGTGTATATTTATTGTGGCTATGATCTTTTTTGGTAATATTTGGTTTTTGCTGAACCCTATGTGATCTGTTCTCTTACATTTATCATGGAGAATAGGCATTGAAAATTTGAAATCGTATAATTTTGAAATTATGTTCTTTTTAGTTCCTGTTTGTCATTCATGAAATGAGTCTCAGCAACATCATTATTTATGAAAATGAGTCTCGATTTCATTGAATGCTTTTATAAGTTGTGTTTGTAGTGAGCCCGCTGGATGTCATCATTGCCCAAGGAGCCATTTATAGTTTGCCATATCTACGTATAATTTTTAAATATGTCTCTTAATTATGCTTTCACTTTTGTATATCCCTCATGAGACCAATTTATGTACATGATGTTAGTTATTTTTAAACGAGTGTCCACCTTTTCAATGTGTAGTTTGATGAGTCCTTTGTGGTAAAGCCTTAAGGATTTTATGCTGATATGAACATTTGGAGTGGAAAAATTATTGAATTGTTTTTTGATTTGGCTGAATGATTTTTTCTAAGCCTTGTGATGCTCATTCCTTGGCTATGTGTGATTTGATTTTGGTCAGAGGGTGATAGGTACTTCTTAGCATTAGCCTTTAAGAAAATTGTCATGGCATTATTCTGGCTTCTTGTTTTAGCTTGAATTGTAACAGACTAGTGTTTAATTGTTGAGTGGGTTTAACCATCTCGTTGTTTGGTTTAAAAGCTCCTTAGTGGTATTGGTGAAGGTGTAAGCACGTATAGATGTTAGAAGTAAGAAAAGTAGTTTTCCTGTTGTGGTCAAAAGTGTGTTTTGATACTGGGTCCTTCATTAAGAAATTTGTTGTTCTGGCCTGGGAATGTGATCAAAGTTCATTGTTGTATGGTAGCAGTAAAGTTCTTCTAGGCGTTGGTTTAGAAGTTTTGCTGCCTCTCCCTACTGATTGGAATATTGTTTGAATTTTTGTCCTTCTGTTGAATATAGTAAACCCACAACTAGGAGTTACAATTGTTTATTAGGGGCTGTATGTTACAGAGGATTCCTATTCATCGATTGTTGGATTATGCTTATACATTTGATCCTTTTCGGGTTCCAATCCTTTGTAGTGTTTTGAGGAGTGTATTCTACTTCCAATGTCAACAGTGATCAGTTTTCCTGTTTCGTAGAAGCAGAGTACGTCTTCTGATGCGGTATTGGTTTTACTTGATATCATCCCATCTGTAGTGTTAGGGCAATCAAACCCATTGCTTTTGATATCATTCCATGTTCACTGTCGTTAACGATGTGGTTGCTGTATCTGTTGACACAAACTCTCGTTAACATTTTGGTGGTTGGTGGGTAAATCAAGTCATCACAATTTACACTATTCTATGGTAACAGTATACTGAAATATGTTATTTCATTATAATAGATTTTATTATTTTATTATAATAATACAATGAAATAATGTATGAGATTTCATGAGATATGAACTTATGAGATATATAATTTTCGATTTACTGACATGTGTCGAGAATGACATGCCTCAATAGGTGAGTAGGGATGGATTTTCTATTTGATTTGCCATGAACCATCACCGAAGTGTTATTTTGATTGGTTTGTGTTTATCGCCCTGAACTCTGTAGGATAACTACACCTATATTCATCACCGAAGTTGAATTTTGATTGGTTTGTGTTAATCGCCCTGAACTCTGTAGGATAACTACACCTATATCGGGCAATTAGAATGACATTACCGAATAATGCTGCAAACAAAAGTAGAAAATTACGACACATTTAATTGACATTTAGAGAGTTCCATAAAGACGAGGCGGGGGGATAATGAATTGTCGGGTAAGGGTGAAACTTCAAACTTAATTCCTATTAAAAATTAAAAAAAATGGTATGAGAATGATTATTCTACAAAAAAAGGGAAGGGAGAATGAATTTTAATTCATAAAAAATTATTAATCGTAGAATAGTGTTAAATAGCTAAGTTAAGTTTATGTAACTCAACAATTAATTCAAATCTACATGATATGCTTTATAAGTAAATGATATAGAAAATTAAAATTTTAAAAAATAAAATATCTCATTTAAAAAACTCACAGCACATTTTTTTATTTATTTTTTTCTTAAACAAAATTTTAAAACACTTTTATCTCTTAAATACATATTAGATTTCGAAAAAAATTATGTATCCGTAATCAGCAAGTAAAGATCTATCCAACAAGAGCTATCATCCATGATTTTTAATCACTCATTCTTAATTACATTGTTTTTAATAACATTATTTTTAATTACATTGTTTTTTTATACTAATATGTGAGTTACGTGGGTTCTAGTGTTTATTTATGGGTATCGATATGAGCTCGTATATCGGATTTTCTTACTGTAACTTAAACAATAAGTGTTAAACACTAAGATGAACGAATTTGCTAAACCCTAATAAAATCGTGTATCGAAATTTCATGCTGTAACCTAAACAATAAGTGTTATAAATCTCAAGGGGAACGGATTCTCTAAACCCTAACGAATTTGTGTATCGAATTTCAAATTTTGTAACTTAAAAGACTCAGATTCACTAAACCTCGACGGATTCACTACAAAATCCTAAATGTCTCAAGTGCTAAACCTTATGATCTTAATTATTATACTCTAACGGGTTCAGATACTCAACATAATTTCAATAAAAATACAAAAAATAATAAATATATATTATATTATCATAATATAATCAAATTTAAGCTCCAATAAACATTTCACACATTATATATGAATTAAATTATTTTTAAAAATAATGTAATTGAAAAAACGTAATAAAAACTATAGACAATGGGTCTTATTAGAAAGATTTTTACAACCCAAGTTCGAATATGTAATTTTTTTTGAAATCTAATATGTATTTTAAGAGATAAAAAGTTTTAAAATTTTATTTATGGAAAAGATAAATAAAACTGACTTTTAAAAAAGTCCAACATGGCACACCAACATGGAGTGCCATTAGACTTAAGTTGAGTTAGACTAATAAAAGTTGGGTTTCATAATATTTTTGTTAATTTTATTATAGCGATAGAAAATATTTTTTGAAAGGAAAATGAGTGATTAAAATTATACCATTAAATTTTAAATAAGTAAGACATGTCGAGCATGTTGAATAATTAACATTATATCGTATGTTGATTGTAAAAGAGAAGCTTTCATATCTATTACTAAAATACTAAAGTGCGTGAGAATCCTGCGATTCTGTGGCGAGTCCCTACACTGTTCACGTACTCGCGAGACTGGCTACTGTCCTCGGAAGTTCTGGACGGTCGGATCAGCATTTTCTTCTTCGTGTTTCGCCGTCAGATGTTCATTTTGGCTTCTTTCGATCTCCTCCGTCCGACTTTCGTTTTTGGTCTTTGATCGTAGCCACCAAAGACGGTACACGTACCCATCTTCTCAGCCTTTTATTCATCTGACATCTGAAGATATTTTTCATGTCAGACACGGGTGATATTGGATGACCGTCAACTTTCATTTTTGTTCTCTCTCAACCCAGTTCACACGCCTCCTGTGAAACACTGGTGAAAGGGTACTTTCGCCGTTCGCTTTCTTCTATTTGCCCCGTTGTATTGTTGTTGATCAAGGGATACCACTTCCTACAGCTTCGTTTTGTTTCTCGGAGTCCAGTCCTTACTTGTGGCAAATCGAAGGTAACCATTACTTTTTTTTTTGGGTTTTCCGTCAAGCTTCAATTCCAGTTGGTTAACTTGGTGGTGCTTAATGTCATGTGAAATTGGGTTTTCACTCCGTCTCCGAAATGTTAACCAAGTTTATAATATACAGTCTTCAGTTTTAAACAAGTCGTTGAATGAATCTTTTGTTACTTTTCTTCGTATTTCAACTGAGCCTCTTTAATAGCTTTTACTTCTTGCCCTGAGTATAGAGACTACTTAGGTAAAATCCTAGGTATGGATTCTTCCGTTTTACTTTTTTTGGTGTAAACCTTCTTCAGCTATTATAAAGTTTAAATCCATTGATTTTCATAAATGTTCGATTGGTTTAAAGATTTTGATGTTCAAACTGCAGGATATTGGGGTTTTGATGAGATATGCTCATATAATCTTTTGCAATCCTAAAATCTTTTCAGCGTGTTCCAGCTGCTTTCAGCTCATTCTGCCTGTTTTTCAATCTTCGTCTCTCATTTGGTTTCAAACTTTCCATCCCACTATCAGCTTTTAATTTAATTCTTAGTGTATTGACAGGGGATTGGGGTGTGTGGTTGCAGATTAAAGCCATGATTTGGTCAATGATTGGGAGGTTGATCTTGAACCTGGTGAGGGTCTTGCCAATGAGAACACAGTTTCCATGGTTATCATCAACTCTGGAAATCCTTGTGGTAATGTGTACACTTACATTTTGGAAGCGCTGGACATATTCAAGTAGGTGGCTTTTATCTTTGAACTTATCATTATTTATCGACTCATCTCAAGTTATGAAGTAATTTTACTAATTAACTAATTCATTTTCCGCATGGTGTGTATTGCAGAACAATTTGTTTACACTCAACTAACACAATTATTTGAAAGTTACGCATCCCTTCATCTCAAGTTTTACGCCACAATGACATCGAAACCATCCATAATGGACCAAGCAGGGAGCAACATGATTGGATAAGGTATATATGTAAGAAACTAGGCAATAGTTATAGGAAATGTTTAGTGTGTCTAATCTTTCTTTTATCTTAGATATAATTCTATATGGCTGTCACAGTGAGTGATTTGAATGATTTTTGTCAATTTCTTGGTATATTTGATACATAGTTTCTACTTGATGATTAAATTTGATTAGTCTACTGGACTTTACATGAGAGGAGCAAGAGTCACGATTTTTACTAGGACATCGGCAAAGACGGGGGTCTGTCCCTCTCTTTCTTTCTAAATTCGTAAATGTTGCTTCTGACATTGATACACAGTTACAAAATATAGAAAATGTTGCTTCTAAACAAAGGTAGCTCTCTTTCTAATTGTTACGATGACTGTGTGTTTTACTCACTTTTTCTCACTTAGAGGTTCAAAACATGGAGGTTGTTTGAAGGGAAGTGATTAAAAAACAAGTAAGCTTCTTGGAGGGCTAGGCACCACATTTAATGGCTAGAGTAGTAGCTTTATCTTCCGTCTATAGCAGTACCCAAGGTTAGTTGTATGTTAGGGTTGTTTTGCAATTTCTGTTCAACATGGCAGAATATAGTCACATATTTTGTATGTGTTACATTTTGAAATTACCATTGACATATTCTGATCATGCTAATTCCTCTTTTTCCAGTGCTTATGCTCTCCTATGGTTGAACTGTGAGACTTATCGAGATGCTGAAATGAAGATTTTTCACGTGCCTTGCTTGTAGGATAACTATGCCCATCTATAATTACGCATGATTTTTTTTGGTTCTTGCACATGTTTTAGGGTTTTTGAATTGGATGATGATGATCATGCTTGACCCAAATTTTAGGATCAATGACAAGAGTACTAAAAAAGCAGCAGTTGTGGATTCTGTTGAGCTTGCAAAGATGCTCTCAGTTGCAACTACCCATGGTGCCCAATTCAACTTTCTCCTCACAACCAAGATATGTTTTACTGCTATTTTAAAATTCCTAATTTTCCCTTTCATTTCATCTTAAAATTGAGAAAAATCTTCCTTTAATGAAACATTTTTTACTGCCAGTCCCCAACACCGACTATTGCGACTACATTTATATGCTATATGCTACACTAACTATACCATTGGGTGGATTGTTTCATGATTTTTCCAACAGGGATAATGCTGGTGGGAATGATAAAATGAAAGGATCAAGGTGTATGGTGGTTCACTTGACAATATATAGAGATGCACTGATAAAATGTACAGTGGTGATACAATATCACTTGGGGCTGATATGAGATGTCAACATATTGTGTTTTCACACACCATGGTATATTCCTTAGTTGCTATACTTAGTGGCATATTAGAAACATTGGTGTCATCCATCTAGAATGATGTTGTTTAGTTGTCTCTCAACTTGGTACCAAGAGATTAATGGAATCTAATCAGGCATTATCATGGTGGATGCCGCTTGCTTATATTAATTTTGAGGGCCTCGAACGTTTTATTCATTCCACTAACCCATTCAATAAAAAGGAGCAAAACCTCATTTACTAATACAATTAAGGATTAAATCTTAACATTTTTTAATAGTTGTGGAGAGAGAAAAGCAAGGCCTCAAAAGGAAAAGGCTTTGAATTGTTGAAGGTGTAATTCAACTGACACCAACGTCTGCTACTACAACAATTTCCCAAGGTATTCATTGTTTTATATGTCTGTGCATTGTGTGATTTTTGAAAGATTTTTGTGGTTGAAGGCGCCAGTTGACTGCCTTTGTAATCACCAATTGATAGACAATTTTGTGTTGATTTTGTCAGTACAGTTTTACTTAATTGATATGAATGATCAGTTATCAATTGTTTGTCAGTGGCTTTAAACGACCATACATAATTCTTAGTTGATTTGGCTTAGTCATGCTGTTGGTGAATTGTGTGGAAGAGAAATCGGTGAGCTACTCAAGCATATGCCGCTGTGGGGAATTCATGTTATGTTCATGATGGGATATGAGAGAACTTGCAAAAAAGAGTTGGAGATGTTAGAGACCCAATACTCGGATTATTTTTTTATTTCTCAGGAAAGCTAATGATTAGTCTCTGTTTTATCATTCATTTTTCATCTGGAAGCTACTTACTGCACTCAACTCAGCAGAGCAAGAGGAGCCCGCAGCAGAGCGCGGGTTTTTGCTAGTTATTATATATATTTCCATTAATCTCATAGTTACATACATTTTCCTCAACTGCCGACGCAAGAGCTGATTACAGACTCAAAAAGTATTGTGTCAACCATCCAAGTTCAAATTTTAATTCTAAAACGAATGAGAGCCATTCAGCTTCTAAACATCAAAGCAACAAGGAGAACATGCTATGTACCTGAGGATTAAAAAAATGCCAGACAGTCTTTGATTCCAAAATTGGCTTTTGGAGACGAGATTCATCAGTTTGGTCTAAATTCACCAAATCTATGCTTTTCTTCATGCAGCTGCTTAAAGACATAATCCATTTCCGGAAAAGCTGACAAAAGCAGCAGCTCAAGAAGGTCAAAAGCAAGTTGCTTCAGACAAACTGAGGACTGCACAAGAAGAGAGCCATTACGACTGTTAACAATGTCCAAAACGGTGTGTAAAAGTGATAAAAAGGGCTCACATTTCTGAACTAAACAGTAGTAAAATCTCCTTACAACAGGTAAACACCAAAAACTTCCCTTACCCAATATGAAACTGGATTCTCTCAGCACCTAGCCATCCTATTGGTCCTCGTTTTATTTCCTTAAATATTTTATATGTAATACTTGCCAGAACAAAGAAATGCACTTCTTACTCATTGTGATGGTACAAGCAGCAAAACATGAAAGAAAAAGAGGGAGCACCTTATCATTTGGAATGACAATGCGAGAGAAGCACCAAAAAGATGATAGCACAGTGACATATGAATGGCCAGCTCAAGTACTTCAAACACACAGTAAGATGAGTTTGGTCAACCCCATAATGCCATATGAATGGCACGCAAGCATGACACAACTCTTAAGGTTCCTGAACCCGGAGCCGTTAGATGCGCACAAAAGGGGGAAAAGGGAAAGGGCAGAAATTCATCCAATCAATAAAAACAAAAAGAATGCATGCATATTCACAGGTAAGTTATATAGCACGTCCTATAAAAAAAGGTAAACAACTCAGGTTCTCAAGGCTCCCATAGTGGACAGGGTTGAGGATTGACAAGACAAAAGCATAGCCTTACCCCCACATAATATGTAGAGAGGCTATTTCCAGGAATTGAATTTATGACTTCCCGATTGCACTTCTGCAACTCTAGTACTCTACCACTAGACCACATGTTCGCCCATTTAAAATGGAGATATAGGCGGGCCTAGTGCGAATGAAATTCCAGAATAAGGCCACCCATCATCACGCCTTTTAGCCTTGGAAGTCATACCATATGACGAAGATATCAATTCAGGCCCTAAACTAAAAAGTTACCTGCAGAAAGAAATATAGATCCTTCGCACATTGTTCATACTCCTTACGACCGACTAAACCAACAACGGCAGCTGGTGCATTGTCTGCAATGCAGTAATAGCACTCGTTAGCATTTCCAAAACCGGCCACAATCTTTTTTAAAAACTTAGGATGCTGTGCAATGGAAATAATAAACATGTACTAGGATGAGTAGAGAGGAATGGTATTTACCAATAATCAGTTCATACACAAACTTTGCACGGCGATCTGCTTCCCGTTGCTGTTCTTCGCTCAATCTAGGTGATGACATTTCTGTTGGTTGCCCACCATGAGGTGAATTCTGAGGTGAGTTTTGTGGCGGTCGTCGCTTTGGATGCTTGGTTATGAAAATCCCATCCGGCCACAGTATCTATTTTCATCACATCAAATGTCAGATCAGGAATGATACTTGGGCATACAAATATTTTTGCTTAAAAGCCCAAAGAAAGAAAGCAGAAATATGTGTGTAAAATTTATGGCAATATAGTGAGCCTAAATACATTCTTGCATCCAATAAACTACAGCAGCACCAATGATCTTTTAACTACGTGAAAAGTATCATAATCTGTTTTAATTATCAAGTTGGGGTATATAATATATTCTATCATCCAATATTTAAAATTGAAAACAAAATATATGTGAGTTTATAAGTAATTGATGTAATCAAGTAAAGGGCACGGGCTTACACCTTTCAAATTTATTTTTTTTACAAAGATCCATCTGGTTAAATAAAGGATTGCATACTAACCCTCACTCACTACTCACTTACAGTAGTGTCTTTAGAAAGAGTATACAACATGCTTGAGCTTTCAAAATTTCCAATGCCATGTACTCCTATGGACCCCACAAGATCAAAATTTAATGAAGGCACATGGACAGACATTTCAAATTTTCAACAGTAATTAAAACTATGTCAATTCAATAACACATATCACATTATAAACTGTTAATCCTATATCTTATTTGTTCAACAAAGGTAACATTTTCCTCTACAATATAGATATTTGTAGGCAACTTAATTATTCTAAGTCAATCGCAAGAGTGCTTTTTGACTTGAAAATCATAGGGTTGTTAGAACCTGATGGGTATGGTGTGATATACCAAGGACATTCCATTTAAGACTTAAAATTTACTGTATAATACCTATTCGAGAGGGAATTGGTGTGGTCTTTCATGCCGTGTGGCGCAATACAAGTATATAATATAACAGGTCATGTGTCAGGCCATGCCTTGTCATGGTAAAACTATGTCAAGCATATTAAAAGTGATGAAACTAAATGGCACCACTAAATACCTGCTCAATGCGCTTGATCCCTGATGCAACCACTGATCCCCTACGTAGCAGTTGGATTTTCTCTAATAACCAATCATCAAGGGCATCTCCCATTCCTAGTTGTAGTATTTGTTTGGCAACCCAGAAAGCCTTCCGCCTGTATTTGTTAGCATTCAGCTTAAATAACCAGCCAGTCATGCACAAATTTTGTGTGAAGGAGTGTAAATATAACAATCATTACAATATTATTCTAACATATAAGAACAAGTTTTCAAAATGTTCTGCTTTAAGTACCTGATCCATCCACCATCCTGGAGTTGAAAAATGACATCGACCAAATCTAGAATTGGGACACTTAAATTGGGTGGCACCCACTGCAAGAAAGAAATTGTATTGAGAAACGAAACCTAATATAGCATCATGTAGAATAGGTCTCAAAATATAACGGCAAAGCACAGTGTATAGTAAAATTGAGTGACAGTTCTACACTCTTTCATGAAAACTTGGATATACAGATGCATAGACAGATAGTAAAGCTCTAAGTCAGTAATTACCTCTGTAGGAAGGATAGGGTCAATAAGCAACATTGATGCCTTGTCTTTGCCTCCATTTTCTTTTCCTTCAAAAGTCTTCCCTGAGTTTCTGATTGATGATCTGTCCTTTTGTGTTCTAGTATCCAAATCACCATGGGGATCCACAAATAACTTGACACTTTCTTTACCAGGCTTTTTTCCTGGAGAAATAGATATATCTTTTGCTGTTAACCTTATGCCATCAGTTACAAAATTATTCGTTGTCTGCAATGTAGCTTCCTTGCACATAGTCCCCAATTGCTCCCTAGTGGATGATAATGAACCACTTAAAGGCCGAACAATATTTGAAACCGTTTCATCCTTTTCAGAAGGTTTATCATCCAGGTCAACTAAAAAGTTCCCAAGCATACACAAAAAGATAGGAATAGTCAAAATAAGAAAAAGAAGCATTGATAATTTAACATCCTGCATCAAACACAATTCACCTGACAATGTTTCGATGATAGAAAACGAACTGGAGAACACATACGTCTGCATTACACAATTTAATGGATAAGAAATTTTCTCTAAAATAAAGATGAAAATCGCTAATCCTCTTCCCCAAATGCTTTAAAAGGGAAGGAAAAAAACAAACATCAACAGAAGACAAAATCATCAAACCTGAGAATCAACACTAAGAAAGTCCCAAACTTCAAACGTTCCTGAAATCGTAGGAAGCTGCAGGAGTTCCTGATGAACAACAGCATCAAGTGAAATCTTTAATGAAAGATATAAAACTTCATTTATAACCTCAGAAAGAATTAACATGGTAGAAAAAGTGCAAGTTTATAATTATTTCTCGTAGGCAATAAGCGCTAAATGTCACATTGATGAGGACCCAATTCCAAATCCAACACCAAACCAATCCACACCATGCCAGAATACCCAAACAACCCCTTTATAAGAACAAAACTGGTAATAACAATATATTTGATAGAATAACTTGCTGAACTAAACCCCAAACAACCTCTAGATCCGAACCTAAGGTAGGATTCTTCACTAGCCCAAACCATAGTTACTAGGAACTCAGTACGCTCTGGGTCGTGGTACGAGCATGGGAATGGGGTACTCCACTTAATTAATTTTGGTACATTGGGGGTATGATTAATTGGTACGCTAGTTGGGAACACACAGTTTGAAGAGTTATTCGGGTGGCAGGTCACCACTAAATACGGAATGAAATATAAAGTATTGAAATGGAAGAAGAAAAAAAGTAATCATTTCTTTCATATTGAAAACAAGAGACATTACAAGACACTTCCAGATGGTGACAAGTGTTAAAGGTATTTATAGTTAGCTTAGAATCCTGAGGTCGTGCTTTGTTCTAGCAGTATCCTGAAATTTTGCTTGAGACAAAATCAAAAGGAACAAAAAAAAAAATCTAAATAATGATAGCAGATTTTTAGGACACCAGTTTGGGTGTCCCTAGTTGCTAGTGTACCCTATTGCGGGACAAACATCCCATTTCGGGGGACAGAAGGGGGTTGACCGTTCCTGGCAACTAGGGCCCAAACTAATTGGAGCAAGAATACTCCAAGCACTCGAAATATAAACAAGAACCTTGATTAGAGTTCAAGCCTAGCCCAAACAAACTAAGAGCAAGAGTACTCTGATTGCCAAAAGAAATACAAGGAAAAACCCTAAAGCGGTTGTGCCGACAATACTATTGTTAAAAAAAAGATAAAAACCTAGTTTTATGCAAATGACTTATTTATACTATGCTAAGGATGGCCAATTGTCCACATTGGCCAATTGTGGAATGACATTGGTTAGGCCATTCATATGTCCATTGCTTGACCCGTCAATCCCGTGCTTGCCCCGCCCTCCACTCTTGGCGGCGACGCCAAGGGTAGCTCTTTCCTCGCCTAGCCCATAATAGTGAGGCGCCCTCCACCTAGGCCCCATTGCTCTACTCTTGGCAAGGCCAAGGACATTCCTCTACTCGCCTCCCCGACTCTGCCCAGAGATCCCTCTGCTCTCCTTCCACTACTTGAGGAGTTTGTCATTCGTCATTCGTCTTGCCATTTAGGCCAAGAAGTCCCTTTCCTTGCAGGCTCACCTTCACCATCTATGCCCAAAGGTTGCTACTGGGGCCTATTATAACAAGGGTATAATTGCTATTGAGTCTTGCGTTGACCTTGTTAACGAGATGGTTCTCATCAGTCATCACACACCTTGCTATTAGGTTAGAAACCTTTTTGAATTATTCTTTGATGAATAAAAGTCTTCTTCATCATTCAAAAAAAGAAAAGAAAAGAAAAGAAAAGAAATTCACGTGTTTGGTTCCAGCTTGCAAAACTTTACAATTAAAGATTTAATAAGAAGCTCTTCAATTTGAAATACTGCAACAACGTATTTGTAAGAAGAGGATGTTAAAATAGGTTGCTACATAAACAACCCTAAATCAATAATTTTTTCCCTTATTTACTAAGTTAATCAAATAAAATAAGGTCATACTTATTATACTAAAAGCAAGTAAGCCTTGGGGCCATGGGAAATCTTCTTATTTGCAACTTAGGTGTCATGGGCTCAAATCATGGAAGTAATCTCCTAGCGGGTTAAGACTGTATATCTACCCTCTCCAGATGCACAATGATGGTGGCAGCCTTTGAACTTGTATTTATTATCCCAAAAACTATTTAAAAAATTGAGGAAGCATATGGAAAGGTCACCAAACAAAGCCCTCTGAAAGTCAAACTAAGTGTGCAAGGTCACAACGGAGGAGTTTGTGGAGGATAGACGCACAGGCAGATTTTCTCTATTATGGAAAGCCTTTTTTTGCACTTACCTCTGTGCTAAAACTCGTCCTCAATGCAAAGCAGATAAATTTACATTCTTTTCCCAAGAGTCTAACAACTTAAGAAAAATAAAAGCAGGAAAAGGAGTAGAATAGATTGACCTTCAAATACTTGTCGAGCAATTTGCACCGTTCTTGAATGACAGGTACATCTAAGCCTGTCGAGAGAAAATGCTTTGGTGGCAAATGAAGATGATACTCTGGAAACTCTTTGAGACGCCTATGCAGTTCCTCAAAATGTCGAAATCTGTAGGGAAAAACGAAATGAACTACAGCAGAATAAGTTCAAGAAAAATGCAGTTACACAGAAATCAGTAGCACAGAACTCTAATCCGAGTACCTTCTTTTGATTGACCAACTATTATTATTTACATCTGTGACAGAAATGGAATAAACGGCAAATGATCTAGAGCCACTCTTCACAATATTGGCACCTAATACCTGCAACAGCAGATGAGTTTCAAAACATTTTCATAATCCGAAACATTATAACACAAAATATAAATAAAATAACAAGAGAAAGAGAAAGTACTGAGCTATACAGTATGCACCTCACATCTCAACTTAAAAAATGAATCCCCAAAAGAACTTTGCAGGGAATTAACAGTCAAACTATGACCTTCGGTTCTTGACAAAGACGCTGCAGAAGATGAAGCCATTGCTCCACTATAAAGTCTACCCCAACTTCCTGTCTCAGAATCATCACTAGAATCCTCAACTTTCGTCCGTTCTTTTAAAGAATTTAGAATATCCTGTCCGTCTCCAGACAAGAAGCTTGTTCTCTCAACCTCTTGCCATACATGCAGCTTCTGATTGCTTGATCTTGACCTTTTCCTGCTAGAATGGGACCCAGTTACTCCTTGATAATGATGGTGACTTCTACCATTCTTCTTTCTTATATGGCCTTCGAGATTTTCAAGCGGATGATGAATGTGAGAAACAGATAATTTTTTTTTACTTTTACCATCCCAAACTTTGGTTCCAGGAGAATCAAGACCTGTTACATTGCCTGTGTCTTCCTCTTCAGAAGTATAAGAGCTACTGACTGATTCAACATCCTCCATATGTACGAGGCTTTGCTCATCATCATTTTGATAAAAAGAAAATGAAGATCGGTCAGCAGCTAATGAGTAAACATCTCGACTCTGAAAGGAATTGAGTTTGGTTACACCATTCCTTTCCTTGGGCTTAGAATTTGCATTTGCGTGAACCATTGTAACTGGCTTATTCACCAGGGTTTTCTCCTGGATTTGCTCAATCAACAGATTTTCCCCATCTTTCTTTCTGTAATTTCTCCCTTTAGTCCACATATTTTCGAAATGTTCTGGAGCAAGAGCCTCAGTCTTTCTCTGAGAAACCAGATCTAACATGTCACCCCATTCTCCCGAACGAGAAGATCGGGTATCCATTGAAAGCAACGGATCTTTTGCAAGATTATTTCCATTACCATTATCCATTGAGGTTGTAACTGCATTGGATTTGGTTCTAGACTGATGATTTTTTAGCTGCACAAGTTCAACACCTGTAACAGTAGGATCTAAAATCCTAGAAAAACGATCAGATGTGATCTTTGCAGATGCATTTGGCTTGGACTGAGATGCTTCTTGTGCGGCAGTAACTCTTTTATTAGCCTTTTTCATATAAACAACTGATTCAATCCTTTCGTTGATGAACCTGTCATGAAAAATTGACAAACGTGGAACCAGGCAGAGGTAAAATAAGTACAAAAGCTAAAGAAATTGAAAAATAAAACCTTGGGTTGGCTAAGTTCAAGACTGGTCGCATCACTGCACAAGCAAGGAGCTCTCTGGTGGTAAGACGAAAGAAGAAGCACTGCAGATCTTCAGGCTTGAATGTGAAAGATATGAGACCATACATCAGGTGCTGCAAGACCTGAGGGAAAAAAAACTGAGAGAGTGTAATCACCTAAATTGAGGAAGCAAATAAAATCATTTTCCCAAGAATAAGACCTATCGATTCAACAAATTAGCACATTTGGAAATCAAAAGTTCAAGAGAAATGCCTTATGCTCTGCTTCAGCAGAGAACAAAGCAGGGTGCAATTTGTTCTCAGCAGCCAGCACAGCCCTTATTTCCTTGTCTCGCTCTTCAACAGTCAGCGAATCTGATTGTTTCTTCTCAATCTTAGCTTGAGCAGCACGAAAAAGCTCCAAGTGGGTGCATAAGACATTAATAATATCCCTGTGTTATCTAGGAAGATTAATTCACAACTAAAAAACATTAGAGTACAACTAGTCCAAATTTGAGCAAAAAAGGTGAGGTATAGATTCTATAGAAGTACAACCTTGTCAGAAGATCAATGAGATTTATCTTCCTCATTCGAGCCGAAATTTCTCCAAGAACACCATTAATGATGTGCACCAGTTCTTCTGGCCCTTCTTTATCAGGTGTTAAGCGAGAGTACCATAGATCCGTCACCCATTCAGACACTATATGTCTGGTAAAATGATCTATAGCATCCTCAACAACAGGAGAATTCACTCTCCTTCTCCAATCAGACTTCTCGATAATTTTAGTATAATCAACAGGTTTCCTTTGTGAAGATGTATTTTCTGTGGCAGGTTTGCTATTGTATGTCATAGCTTTTCTTCTCATGTCATAATCAAGGGAGAAATATCGAAGGAGGATGATTAAGGCGGCAGCAACAGGCAAGTTGACCCAAACTGAGGGACTTGTCACTGACAGAGACAAAAAAAAATGAATGAAATATGGGGCAAGTGAACCAACTAGATTGGTATCCCATAACAAAAGCAAATAGCAGCCGCCAGTGAAACAAATAACTGAATTTAAGACATAAATTGTAAATGTAGACTATACTCTACCATGAATGCTAAGTAAAGTAATCATACACGTGGTGATAATATATGATTCTTAACTTTGGAACAAATAAAAACAATTTTTTTTTCTGATGCCTTTTATGATAAGGAAAGAGGTTGGAAGGGAAAGGAAAAAAAAAGATTTTCTCTGAAACACAGATTTTTTGACACACGCCATAAATTTAAACATGTCTTTTGTCTGATTCTTTTTGTCTGAACTAGTCTTAGAAAAAAAATCAGTTTTCGAAATAATATTTTCCCCTAAGCCCTAATATACATGAAGAGGAAGAAATATAGGCAACATCCCATAATTACCAAAAAGATGGCCAGCAATTCTTTTTCAAAAGGAAAGATAGCTGGTAATTCACTAAGCGAAAGTTTATAGACAAGGGATATGAGATGACTAATTAAGGTACCAAAATCAATTAACAGCCAAAAGTAGCCACAAAGTATGCATGCCACTGAAAAAGATTGCGCTTCCGTATAGCACAATTGGAAAAGATAACACGTTAAATAATCAAGGTTGATAAATCAACGACTAGCAATTTTTTGGAAGCATCTAATCTAATCAACAAAATAAATTCCATACTCCAGCACTCAATTAAGATTTGTGAGGTATGAAGTATTTGTGGAAACCACGAGCTTAATTAATTTCCATAAAAATTGCTTCCACAAACAATAGAGTACTATGAATTCAAAAGTTTTTCTTATATATCCTTTTGAATTTTAATTTCTTATTAACTTCAAAACTTTTCAGATGTCAATTCCACCTAAGACTAATTCCCAAAAGAGATGATCGTAGCCGAACTTCTAACCTTTAGACCAAAAGAAGACTGTTCGAAATGTTAAAAAGAAAAAATAAAAAGAAACTGTCACTAGAAAATTTGTAAGCTGATAATATGACAGTATTCTCCAAGAAATTGGATTCAAAAGGAAAAAATTTCTAGTAAATCATCTCATCTTGCAAGTATTCATTTTTTATGAACTAAGACATACACACAACCACCAAATAAATAAGCATAAGATGGATAGTTAGTACCATGGAGCTTAATAAACTATCTGCGAGAACGCTGAGAAGTATAGTTACAAATAAGTACGTCTAAGGCTTATAGAGGCATTAAACAATTGTTTGCCAAGTAACAACCATGGCAAGGCACCTCCGCACATCAACAAAAGATAGTGCAACAAAATAGCCCCGCCCAATTAGGGGTGTAAACGAACCGAGCTGAGCTTTGAGGAGCTCGAGCTCGGCTCGGTTCAAATGTGATAAGCTCAAGCTTGAGCTCAGCTCGATTAGGGCTCAAGCTTGGCTCGTTAAAAGCTCGAGAAATCCCTAAATGAGTCGAGCTCGAGCTCAATAATAATAATGATATTTAATAAATACATGTTAATATTTAATACTCAGGTAATATACTAATAATACAAAAAAAAAGTAATATACTAATAACAACAATACTTAATGAGTTACTGGTACATTAAATCACATGAATAGTTTATTACATTCAAACATATTAATAATGTTAAATTGAAATCAAAGGAACTATTATACACATATATATATATATATAACTACATATATATAATCTAGCCGAACCAACGAGCTGAGCTATGAGCCGAGCCAACGAGCTAGCTCGCGAGCCTTAACGAGCCGAGCTTTATGATGCTCAAGCTCGGCTCATTTATGAATCAAGTCAAACATGAACGAGCTTTTTTTTAGCCGAACGCCGAACCGCTCATGAGCGGCTCAGCTGGTTTACACCCCTACGCCCAATACACAGATATGACTCTACAGATGAATTGTACTGATCCATAATAGCCATTGAGGTTATATATAAACAAATGAACTGTACCAACAATCCCGGATGCTAATCCCCTGCATAATATTCTGGTGCAATGCTAATTTCCCTCGATAACTGGTTACAATCCAATATGCTTTCTAATACATCAAAAGAGCAATAACTGTATGCAAACGTAATTCAATTGAGCAGAGTAATAACCTGCATATAATGGCTAATAGCAACAAAAATAACTTAATTAAAACTCTCCGATCCAAGCAGTTTACTGGACCATAAGAATAAATGCATTGTCTAGTTCTTGAAGAAAGAAAAGGAATAACTAAAATTAAAGAAAGTAAGCTATCAGTTCAATCGAGAAATAACGTACGGGACATGAGATAGGACAATCCAACGACGCATATGACCAAGAACACAATCCGCTTCTTCGCTTCCTCAACAAGGTCTCGCATTGTCACTTGCTTTTGCATGTTCATTTTGCACAGAATTTCCAAAAATCAATTTATTAACCCAGAAAAAGTGAAGCAAATCTCTCAATCAAACTACTCCTCTAACATTTCCACAATCAATCACGACACCGAGCATATCGAAAACCAAAATTCAACCAACAAACAGAAAGAGAAACCATGTCTATAAAAATATCAGATAATGCCAAGCTGAAAGTCAGATCGAGTTCGGAGACAAATCAAAAGGAGATGCAGAGGAATTCGAGAACAGAAGAATAATTGGGAGGGTTTAATTATTCAACGGCGAGGACCGTTAGGTTTTGGTTTCGCTGAGTTACCAGATTCAGACTTGGGATGGTCATTTGTACCCGATTCGCCCGACCCGATCCGCGCGGATATTATCCGATCCGAGTTAATAATGGGGCAGTTATGGGTCCAAAATTTTTGATCCGAAGGCGGATCGGGGCGGTTATGGATCAGGGATCAGTGATCCGATCCGCCCCGCGATCCGACCCGAATATATTATATATATATGTATATATTTTTTTTTTGTGATATGTAATATGTATATGTTAGGGGATGTAAGATATTTATACAATCGGAACTTCTCTTAGATGGACTCAACTAACGGACTCAAAATACGGACCTGTTTTCTTGTCCGTCCGATACATCTAAGAGCCCAAAATTCCTTTGGTTTTCCTCTTTCTTCTTCTTTTCCCTTTCAGCCCTTCTTCTTCTACTTTGCGGCATTCTCTAACTCTAAGATAAATTGAGAGAAGCATCTCTGTCACTTTCATCCTCGTGAACCATCATCAAATCACCCTACAATAAAGCAGTAGCAAGCATGGTTCCAAGAGTCTGAACTATAGTTGAAGAAATCAAGTTCGAAACATGCACTTCCAGATGCTTCTTTGCATCTTGCCTCTCCAACAACAAAATTATAATTAAGATTCTATTAAAGTAGAAATAAAATCCATGATTCGGTCGTGACAAAGATTGTTGTCACTAGGATGAAGGAGATCCATGAGAACACTCTGTCACGACCCACCCAAAAATTTCAAAGTTTTCTAGGTTCAAATAGGCTTTGGGGCCGTCACAGAGATTTGTGGGCGCGAGGATGGTGGAGATCTTGGCTGCTCTTCGATTTTTCACTTTCCTCCTTGGGTGGGTCGTGATAGAGATTGTCGTAGGCAAGAAGAAGAATGAAAGTGGATATCGAAGGAATTTTGGGTTACAAAGGAGGAGAAGGAAACTGAAAATGGAAGGAATTTTGGGGCTGAAAAGGAGAATGCCGCAAAGTAGAAGAAGGGCTGAAAGGGAAAAGAAGAAGAAAGGGGGAAACCAAATGAATTTTGGGCTCTTAGATGTATCGGACGGACAAGAAAACAGGTCCGTATTTTGAGTCCGTTAGTTGAGTCCGTCTAAGAGAAGTTCTGTTTATACATATATTAATATAAGTATATAACACATGTAGTTTACTTATGTAGTATTATAGTTAATATTTGTATTAATATCAAAATTTTATAGACTAAATGACTAATGATGTTATTAATCATGAGATCTTTATAGGCTTTATACTTTATGTAGCATGTTTCATTGTTTTGATTTGAGGACTTAAGATTTTTTTTTTTAAAAGGTTTAGGGTTGTAAATTTGTAATTAACTAATTATCTAAGTTTATGATTTATGGACTATAGTTTAAGGTTTGAGTTTTGACTTTAGGGTTAGGATACACAATTAGACTTAGTGAGTTTCTTAAGTTATGGTTATGTTAATAATATTAGGAAAGATTAGGATAAGTAATAGGGTAAACAATTAGGACAAAGGATTATTGGGACACTTTAGGGTTGTGAATTATGATTCTCTTAGTTTATGATTATGGACTATAGGTTAGGGTTTGAGTTTAGGGTAAGCAATTAGGACAAAGGGTTATTGGGTTAATGAAACTTTAGGGTTGTGGATTAGATCTGCCGATCTGGTACTGGATTTGTTTGTCTTTCCCGTTCTTGTGCTCTTCCTTGAGGACCTTGACCTAAGTTGAGACAGAGGCAGCCGCCAGTTTATTCGGTTAGTCAAATGTGCTATCTGCTCTTTCATATGTGTATCTCAACCCCAAGAGACCAATTGAAGGATCTTGTGAAATCAGATATGGGAAATCAACTTGATCTTCCAATAGCAAACCTAGTATATAATATTCAGGGAGTTTAGATTAATGACATTCATTTTCTCATAAGCAGAGCATTTTTTTGATGTAAATTAATGTGACATCTTCTAGAACATAAGACCTAGCAAACAGGGGAAAAGACATGTCCAAGCCATTCATTTTTGTTACATTCTAGTACTATGAGATTATAATTTATGAAGCTTTGAAACTCTTGAAAAAGTTTTTAACTTTGCAGGACCTCTTCATTCATGTCATTTTGAGATATGAATATAATGTTTGTATTTTTTTATAAAAAAAAATTGTTACCGGGTCGGATCGGGTCGGGGCCCCGCGGATCAACAATGGGGCAGACGCGGATCAGTTCGATCTGCCCTGCAGACCGGGGCGGGGCAGATTGGGTCATCTGATCTGAGGGGCGGGGCAGATTGGGTCATCTGATCTGAGGGGCGGGGCGGTAGCAGATCACCCCTGATCCGTGCTCGATCCGCCCCATTGCCATGCCTAATTCAGACCGCGGGATTAGGCATAACGCTTAATTAGATCGGGTCTGACCGGACAAATATTAAATATAATATAAATAATTAATTACTGAATAATATAGGGATAAGGGATGCAAGAGCTCTTGTACTTTCAGATTAGAGTCGATTAAGCCCCTCTACAATTTTTTGACCTAAACAAGCCCTTGTACTATGGATTTTGGTATAACTTAGCCCCTCATACAATATTCTGTCAAGAATACCGTCAAGCTGTCGTTAAATTGCTGAAGTTATATGCGTTGTAGATCAACCAAGACCTCGTACTTGATAAAATGGGTCATTTAAGCCATTGTACCTGTCAAAAATGGTTCAATAATGCCCTCATATCACATTTAGAAAAATCAAAAGCATTATTGTTGGTTTGCATTTGAACCTTCTTCAGCTACCTCATCCCAATCTCCATCTCCGACAACTTCATCTAACCTCCATCTTCCCCAAAAAAATATGCTAGCTCGTTCGCATACCAAGCAGCACTAGATAAATTGATTCAAGCCAAGTAGATAGAAGCATGGTTTGGGGGCAGAATTATGTTGTAAAATCAGAATCACCGAAGGCCAGAGGCGGAGGGATATCACTAGTGTGTAGAGAGGAGAGAGAAGAAATGAGGCTGAGGGAATTTAGGGTTAGCCACAAATTTTTAATTTAAAGTTTTTTTTTAATTATTGCTTGTCATGTCATAATATCACATTTCATTTATATTTTTGAAAATAAAACCATGTCATATGTTATTTGTCACATAAGTTGTTTATTAACTGTTATTTGACGGAAGGGCTAACAGATACTGTTTTCCAAAGTTGAAGGGCTTATTTAGTCCAAAAAAAAGTATGAATTCTTAATCGACCCTTTTTGCAAAGTAGAGGGGCTTTTTCGGCCCTTATCCCATTAATATAAGAGATATTTTTGAAAATAATATCATTTTCTTTCAGATTTATCGGATGACTTGATAATCCGATATTCCAAAAGACAATACCCCAGATATGATCATGTTAAAGATATGATCATGTTAAATACTGATTGGGTCGAATAGATAAAAATAAGTTTGGGCTTGCCAATAAGCCTCTGGCCAGTCGGGTTTCTAGACCCGAAGTGTGTTATTCTGCCGTTTAAAAAAAAATTAACAATTGATTGGATCATTTTTTATTTTCTTATGCATTAATTTTTGTATTTTCCTTTTATTTTTACCATTTAATTTATCTTCCTTATCTATTTTTTGAAAGAGAGAGAAAATACCACCAACATTATTTCATGGAATGTGGTGGGGGCAACCGTATTTTGATGACACTGCCAACTGCCAAGTCCTACCTCTCCCACCTCAATTAAAATGTCAAATATTGTAATATATAAAATATAAAACTTTGTCTAGAGGTGTGTGGGACAAGAGAGTAGTGTCTTGTTATAATAATAATGTTCTGTAAAGTTGATGATCTTAAAAATTATTTGATGTCTACCTACAAAACTTTCAAGAAGATATTACTTACAAGTTGAAAAATAGTGATGAGAATCTCACATCGTTAAAATAAGTATACCGATCCTAATTTATAAGTGTAAACTTCTGTCAACCTACCAGTCAAGGTTTTCATGGGCTCTCATCCCATGGGCCATGGTTATAGCCGGCGCGCAAGGGTGTCAGTTGGGCTTTGACAGGCAAGAGGGGTAGGTGGGCTTTTGGGCCGGTGTGGATTCTCATTAAATAGATTTGGCATGAATGCCTCAACCATATCCCTCTCTCATGTTAGAGAACAATTATTCCTTGAAGTTGATGCACTGTTACTAAAAAATTGATTCATTCTTGCTGAGCACAATTTCGCTACACTTTCAAATAGATTGATTCAACAATCGAACAATACTTTGTTAAGAGACAAGCTTGACTATGATATGTAGTAAGTTGTACCTAATGCTTAACAAATGGAGCAGAAGTTGAACAATGAACAAAGAAATATTTATGATATTATTCTCTCATTTGTTTTAAACTCTGTATCAAAATTGTTTTTCATTCATGGTCATGGAGATACTAGGAAAACTTTTTTGGATGAAGTTATCATCATTCGGTTAAGATCACAGGGAATGTTGTTCTTACTATAGCTTCATCTAGAATTGCTTCTCTATTACTCCCTGGAGACAGGAACATCTCATTCAATGTTCAAAATTTCTTTAGATATACAAGATCACTCAACATGTCATATCAAGAAAGGAACACAACTTATTGATTTGTTGGAGAAAACAAGTCTAATATTTTGGGATGAAGAACCTATGGCTCACCGAAATTGCTTTGATGCATTGGATAGGCCTTTAAATTATCTATTTTTGTGACATTGAATCAGAAGATATATGTACCTTTTGGAGGAAAACTTGTTCTACTAGGAGGTGACTTCCAAAAAATATTACCTGTTATTGCCAAAGGTTTTAGATTTGACACAGTCAATGTATGCATTGTCATATCCAAATTATGGAAACATTGCAAAATATTTCATTTGCATACAAATATGAGATTATCTGCATTAAGCTTAAATGACAATGAAAGAATTGAATTGGAATCATTTTTTGAATGGCTAAAAGTTGAATCAGTAAAAATGAATGATGAAGAAGAGTATCCAACTTGAATTAACATAATAGAAAATCTTTAAGTCTTTTCTAAAGCAGGAGATTTATAAGGTATAACATTTGAAGTCTAATGACTTGTCATCTTTCTACTCTGATATGGAATACTTGTCAGAATTAGCTAATATAATAGGGACAAACGCAACTATTGATGAATTGAATAGCTACATTCTATCATTGATTCCAATAGAGCAAAATACATATCTTAGCTTTGATTCTATATCAAATAATCATAAGACATCTGACGATTGATGTTCTCTATCCAATTGATTTTCTAAATTCTTTGACACTCAATGGCGTGCCTAATCATGAGTTATAGTTGAAAATCAACTGGCTTGTTATGCTCTTAGGAAATTTAAACCAAAACAACGGTATTTGCAATGACACAAGATTTATCATTACAAGGTTAGGTGATAGAAGCCAATATTATTTCAGGAAGCCATATAGATAGCAGAGTATACATTCCAAGAATAGTAATGACAGCTGCTGAACCAAAGGGAACATTCAAAATAAAAAGAAGACAATTTCTATTATGATTGTCTTATGTCATGAAAATAAACAAAAGTCAAAGACAACAACTTTCTTAAGTTGATCTATCTTGCGAAACCAATCTTTTAACATGGTTAGTGTTGGTTTGTATTTCATTGGTTGTTATGAAAATTGTGTGATGGGATAAGTATTGCTCAAGTAACCTTAGGTAAGCTGTCTCATAACAGGTTTCATGAGATTTGTTAAAATCACATGTGTTAATGCATGGGGAACGTACGTACTTAGCTTACGTGTGAAGTGATTAAAGCGAGTGTGTTTATTTTAATTGATAATAACATTTTATTAATGAAGAAAAGGACAATAAAGTAATGTGCTGTGTGAATGGATTTTTAATTAAAATACAACACTTAGTGGATAGGTGTGTGTATCAAAATACAACACTTAGTGGATAAGTGTGTGTATCGTGTATAGTGATTGTGCCGTATGGAGATAAGTTTTATCCTATATGTGTTAGGTCTTTTGTTTTACTCTTAATTGGTTTTTCAGGATTTCTATATTGTCATGATATTAACAAGGTACAATCAAGAAGAGTGCAACTCTATAAAAGGGATGACTTTCAATGAATGAGGTTAAGAAAGCTTCATGCAGAAAAGCTGGCCATTTGTTTTTGCTTCCATGTATTGCTAGATTCTCTCATTTTAGTCTATCTCTTGGTGTGAGATTTTGAGTGTGAGAGTAAAGAGAGAGTTGTAGTGAGGTATTTATGTTATGAGTAGTGACTCTTCATAGAGGTTCATTTGTGTTCTTGGTGAGAAGGAGGTGATTCCTTGTTTGTGAAGTCTTTTGGGGATTCCAAAAGCAGTCCTAACCTTGTTGGGTTGAGTGAGGTTGACGCAAATACTGAATAGGATGTATGAGCAATATCTTTAGGTTGAAGATAGGGTTGTACTCCTGATTCATTATTAGTGGATTATTTCTCAAGGTTGGTCGCTCATAGACTCGAGATTTTTCCTCGTAAAATATCTTGGTGTTGTTATTATTTTTTATTTTTTTGCATTTTTAGTTTCTATATTTGTTGGCTAACATTCTTGGTAAGGGACAACGATTCTCAGTTAGCTTTATCACGTGTGTTTATGCATAAAAGCCTAAAAGTTTTAAAAAAAAGTCTAACGAAAGAGCAAACATTATATACAAAAAATATTGCATATAATGAGGTTTTTGAGGACCTATAATATTCTAAATGATACTTTTTTTAATTCACATATTATTTTTTTACTTAATATAGAAGTAGATTTGCCAATTTATAACTGGGCATAATACTAATAGGTCCCTCCTTGTAAATTGATACACCACTAAGTCCATGACTCAATCAAGTATACCACTAGATCCATATAATTTTCTTAATTTCTTTAAAATACCCTTCATCAATTTTAAAAAATTAAAATACCCTAAAAATTCATCTCTCCCCTCTCTCTGACCCCGCTCATCTCTAAATAATTATTTTTTATTTATTTATTTGTGATGGTTATCAAGTATCATTTTTTTAAAAATTACTATTTTTTTTCTAATTTGACAACGTATGCATAAGACAAAATGTTGCACAAGAAGCATGTGAATTAATCTAATTGTTTAGGGTTAATTATTTTGATTGAATTAATCTAATTGTTTTGTATTTTGGGTATTGTGATGGTTGTATTAATTGCTGAAGAATATTTTAGGTTAGCTTGGTCCTGAGCTGTTCTTTTCGTCTTCTAATGAATTATTTGAATTTTAAGCCACCATTATATTAACATGATTATGCAAGCGTGATTTTTTAACATTAATTTTAACATATTCGTTAGTCAAGAGAAAACCTGTACAACTTTTGGATGGAGAATGATATAATGTAATAAAAATTTATTGCATTCAAGTTTTAATGGAAATGTGTTTTCAATGTTAAAAAAAGAAAAAGAAGATTTCCGTTGAAATAAATGCAAGCAATGTTAATTTTTTGAGTTTAAAAGATATAATTAATTAATTATGGACTTAATTGGATAAATTTTATGGACCAATGGACCTATTGGGCTATAAGATTAATGAGTGTCCTTAGTGAATCACAAGATTATTTTCAGGGATCTATCAAGCATTAAGGCTTTATAATTTGTATGGAAGTACTTTAACACGCCATGTGTTACACACCATTAGGGCAACTCCAACAACAATATGGATTTTGGGTATGCATATTTTCATTTGCATACCTTGAATAGTGCTTTGCATACTAACTTTAATTTTTTGATTCCAACAATGGGTATGTATATTGGGTTTGCATTTTTTTTGTACATATACTTTATTTCAATAAATTGTTTAGTCTCTCATTCATTTCATCAAACAATTCACACAAAAAAAAGTCGATTATCAAACAAATCCATGGATCATCCAAGTTCGAGTTCTGAAATTTTGAGGGAATTTCTTAGCTTCAACTCTGACTTCGAAGATGAGTTGGAGCAACTTTTTTCAGCACGAGAGACAGATGATCAACAAGCTAGTGGGAGGAGACGAACTAGTCATCAAGGTTCCATTCTTGGACATAGAATAGTTCATCGTAATCATGCTGACGGCCACTCCAGACTCTGGAATGACTACTTCAGTTCAAATTCGGTTTACCTCGAAGGTCTATTTAGAAGAAAATTTCGAATAAGTTGAAATCTTTTTCTCCACATTGCAAATGGTGTAGTTACGAATGATGCTTATTTTCTCCAGAAACGAAATGCAGCTGGAGTTTTAGGTCTCTATCCCTTTCAAAAGATTACAGGGGCGATTAGGATCCTCACGTACGGGTCTCAAGCTGATTCTTTAGATGAGTACATGCAGATCGGCAAGAGTACTGCGATTGATAGTCTAAGACATTTTGTGAGAGGAGTTGTAGCATTTTTTTGTGAACGCTATCAGAGGGCGCCCGATCAAAATGATATATATCGTCTATTAGCTCAGAATGAGGAATGTGGATTTTTAGGTATGCTTGGAAGGATTGATTGTATGCTTTGGAAATGAAGGAATTGTCCTACTGCCTGACAGGGGATGTACATCGATCATTGTCATGCTCCGACCATTATTTTAGAAGTTGTGGCTTCTAAAGATCTTTGGATTTGGCATGCATTTTATGAAATGCATGGCTTCCTAAATGACATAAATGTGTTACAAAAATCTCCTATATTTGGGGCACTGGCCAATGGAAATGCTCCTAAAGCATACTACACTGTTAATAATCATCACTACAATATGAGATATTATCTTGCATATGGAATATATCCTTACTGGTCTAGGTTTGTCAAAACTATTCCATGCCCACAAGGCCCTAAACAAAAACACTTTACTAAGATGCAAGAAGTTGTTCGGAAGGACGTGGAACGTGCTTTTGGTGTGTTGCAAGCACGTTTTGCTATCACTCGAGGACTGACAAAATTTTGAGATGTCGATACGCTTGATGATATTATGAAAGCTTGCATAATATTACATAATATGATTGTTGAGGAAACCGATGGATCTAAGAACACAGACTTTTATGGACTCACTTCTCCACCGACAATGTCATATACTCATTTTAATGAGTTTGTAAGTTTCATCCAAACACATCGCCAAATCAGAGATGCTTCAACTCATTCACAATTGAAAGATGATCTTATAGAGCATTTGTGGGCTCGTTTAGGGTCATCAAATTGATTCTATCTCCCTTACAGTTTGTGGGTTGATCTATAAAAATCCTCACGATACTATAACTCGTCCACTAAGGAGGACCTTAGAGGTTTATAGGCTTGTTACATCTGCTAAATGTAACCGCAATTTTCTCAACAATGATTCTAGTTTGTGATAGTTACTTTAATTTTTGTGGATTGTAGTGATTTACTTTACCTCTTTGTCAGAATTTCTTTATGTCTTGTGGCTTGTAGTGATTTACTTTATCTCTTTGTCAGAATTGCTTTATGTCTTGTGGCTTATAGTGATTTACTCTGCCTCTTTGTCAGAATTGCTTTACGTCTTCGATTCTATTGTAGAGATGCTTTACTTTATTATTCCTTTATTGTATGACCATTGAACAAAGTCGGAAGAAGTAACATAATTAAAAAAGTAGTACAAATAACATAATTAAAAAATTAGTACAAATGACATAATAAAAAAAGTAGTACAAATAACATAATTAAAAAAATAGTACAAATAACATAATTAAAAAGCACACAACACAAGCATTGGGTAAGCATTTCAATACATAAAAAATTATAACCCTTCTTGGTCATGATTTCAATTTTTGCATTCTTCCAGTACTCAACCACCATTGAATCCATCCCTCGAAGGTCTTTGGACATAACTTCAATCTCCCAATTCCTCCCCATCTCCTTTTATTTTATTTCGCGGTCTCTTTGTTGTTCTAATATCGTTCTTTCACATTGTTCATATTTGGCGCGTTCAACCGAGATTTTTTCTTGCAAAACCTCATCAGAGAATGACCTCTTAGATCCACTTGTAGCCATTTTCTTTGCGGCCTTTGTGCTTATTGGTCACTCTTGCTTGGTTGAGCGTACATCATCGTCTCCAACATTGGGTGATTCATGAGAGACACTAGATGCCAATGACTCTTGTTGGATAGAGTATCTTGTCATTTCGCTTCATCCTTTAGCAGAACCCAACAATGCTCAAGTAGGAAAGGTTTATTCTCTAAGTCAGTGTACGTACCCTTTGCCTCATCCAACTGTAAAGAGTACCACATAAATACAAGTAACCAATCAAGAACGTAAAAATGCAGAAAAAGATAATAATGGGAAGATGCTTACCATTCTTCACTCGGTTTGTCCGCTAGGATGTCTCCCTTCGTTTTGGCTTAAAAATCTAGAGAACTTTTGACACTTTTTGTTAATGTCATTCCATCATTGTTTGAGGGATGCTTAGGTGCGAGGTCCTCCATGTGTGTTGAAGTATTCATGAATTCTTCGCCAATATCGATAGGAATTTTGAGCATTCCCTTGAGTCACATCCTTACTAGTATTGAGCCAATCGGACACTAATAACTTATCATCATTAGTTGAGAAATTCTTGGACCTTTGACTACCTCTTCTAATGGGAGGAACATCGGATGACTCAATATGGTCATCCTCGAGATCAACTCCAACCTCATCGCTCATAAGCAACAACGCATATGACTCATACATGGGATCCATGACTACAAAAAGTAAATAAAATTATACTCAAAATAGCACAAGTAATTAACAGATTACTTGATTAATGAATAGCAAGTGTATATTGTTATTTTATAATAAAACAAAACAGGGCAATTGATGGGACAATGAATTTTCAAACTACATAGTCATGTCATGTATATATAAGAGAACCTAAACTAGCTATTTAGAATAACAAGACAACAAATGGAGAACCCACCATCTCATCGAATTTTCTAGCAGAAAGTGATATATGCTCACTTTTATCAGTTGGCTTGAACTAACAAATCCAATATCGCCAGTGATCGTAAATGAAATCTGAATAAACATTGCCTCTCAATCTTAGTCTTCAATGTTTCCAATTGGAAATTAAACACAACACTATGAATTATCATGTCAGCCAATGAATCAAGGACAAACATCATAAAAGATTAAACCTAGGGAGAACAAGTTGGACCAAGCTACACAAAGTTAACAAAGAAACAAGAATTATCACAAAGATCTTAAAACTGGTACATATATATTCAATACATCTACATATATATAAAAGGTCTAACCTAGGGAGAACAAGTTGAACCAAACTACTCAAAGCTAACAAAGAAACAAGAAGAAGTATCACAGAGATCTTAAAACTGGTATATATATATTAAGTACATCTACATATATTGTTAAAAATTTTCCATGAAGCAAAATCAAGATTAAAAGGCATATCGAGCCGTGGTAATAGCAGGAACCTTCGGATCACTCATTTTTCTCATAACAAAATACAAGTTCACAAAAAACAAGTTCATTTAATTACCATCAGTATAACCATTAAGTAACACGGGCAACTAAAACACGTGAAATCTTCTAGAACATCACAGAATCGATAGAAGAGAGACAAAACCAACAATCAAGCAAACTATCAACTATCAAAAGCTTGCAAAGACAGACAAATTTGCAGAAAATTTACATATTACACATAGTTCAACATCAATTGGCAGCAAACAAGGTAAAATCAATAGATTAATTGGTAGAAATTATGGTTAGGCCTTCAATTGAAGGATCATACCTTAAAGAGAATGATCTTGTGCAGCAGCGATGGAAAAGGGTTTCCAATCTCAAATCGAATCGTTGCTCGATCTATGCGGAGAGGGTGAACAATATAAAGGGGATCAGCTTACTAGGTACTGTGCATTGCCGTTGGGCAACGGGAAGATCTTCGCGCATCCATTTGCGACTCTTCTCTCAGACCTAGTGGAAGTCGCAAATTTGGGAACTGATTCTGGGGTCGCAAATTTGCGGCCTCTGTTGGCTTCGACAAAATGCAGATTTCGGATGCATATCGTCTGTTATGCGTTTGCGACCTCATATCCATATTCTGTTGGAGAAGCCCTTACAAGAATTACAAGCCAGATAGTGAGGCTACAAAATGCTAGAGCGTGTCACAAAAGTATAGGACTCCATAAATCCTACAATGCATGATAAACTGATGTTAGTGGATTTTATTTTAGTTGATAACTAGGTATGTTAAAATCAATTTTCTTACTTGTACTGGATTCAAAACTACAATTCTCAAATATTATATTAACTGTGATTTTAGAGAATAGCTATCCAAGGATCGATAAGAAAAGAGGATGCCCCTTGAATGAAAGAACTCATCAATGAGGGTGAAATATACACGTTCGCAAACTTTATTGTTACATTTGTGAAGAAGAGGTCTTTTTCTTGAAGTACTTGACATTGTTATCCAAGATGGGGTAAATTACTTACAAGCAGTGAAAGCCAGTCTCTTGATGGATGTTATGTAGTCTTTTGACTTTATACTCAGCATGCATGTGATGATAAATATTTTAGGTATAACAAATGATTTATCACAGGCTTTGTAAATAAAAGACCAAGACATATAGAATGCTATGAGGTTAGTGGGGGTGGTTAAGCAAAGGCTGCAAATGATGAGGGAAGAAAATAATGCATGGGATTCGTTGTTGTATGAGATTTCATCATTTTGCATTAAATTGAGAGTTGATATTCCAACTATGGATGACAACTTTAAAACTTGTGGACGCCCAAAGCGAAGAGTCGAAGAAAAGACAAACTTGTACCACTATCGTGTTGAGTTGTTCAATATTATAGTAGATTTACAACTCATGGAATTGAATGACCGTTTTTTTGAAACAACCATTGAGTTACTTCTTTGTTTGGTAGTTCTCAATCCAAATGACTCATTTTCTTCTTTCAACAAAGAAAAGTTACTTCGCTTTGCTCAATTATACCCTTTTGATTTCTCTGGAGTGGATCTTGTGATTCTTGATAATCAGTTGGAAATTTACATACTTGATATGCACAATAATAATGGATTTGCAAGTGTTCATGGGATTACTGATATTGTAGAGAAGATGGTTGCAACAAGAAATAATTTTGTTTATCCGCTTGTGTATAGACTTATAACACTAGCCTTCACTTCACCTGTTGAAACTGCAACAATGGAGAGAGCATTTTCAACTATGAGGATTGTGAAGAAGTGATTACAAAATCAAATGGGAGATGAGTGACACAATGATTGTTGAGTTACATACATTAAGAAAGAAGTGTTTGCTCAAATTTCTAATGAAGTTATTATACAATATTTTCAAAATATGAAAATTTGTAGATTGCAATTCTAGCCGTAAAACAATTTATATATATGGTTTTTAATATTTATATGATCACTATATTTTTTAATAATATCCAAAAAAAATTTGGGGATAGATCCCGTTACTTGTTTGTCCGCACCTTGATTCGAATCCTGAGTCCACCCCTGACCGCATGTGATTCTTTTACATGGCCAACTGTTTTCTACAACCACATGAATTGTCTCATATATATTTGCGATCATATTTAATGCAGATATATGTTTAAGTAAAATGGCATCATTTTGATCTGATCGATCACCAATAAAACACAAAGATATACAATTAATTTATTTGGAATCCAAAATATATATTATTTATGGTGATATTATTATTACTATTACTATCCATTTATATTGTCATTTTTGTTAGTCATTATAACGAAAATAAGAATTCATCTAATATTTTTTGTGATAAAAAGTACATTTTACTCAAAATCTATTGTATGGTCACATTATGAGCACCAAACATAATCAATAACACATTTTATACCATGAATTAATATGATTTTGGACGGGAATTGCATCAATTCCAGCAATTGGGAATTGCTGCCCCATCCTTACTTCTTGGATGAGAGCTGAGAGCTTGTTAATAAGCGTGATAAAGGCTTGTTAAACTCGTTCCTGAAACCGCTCTATTAAAGTCTGTCTAGTTTTTTCTTCTTCTAGGTGACTACGCCACCATTTATATTCCAATTGTTGGACATAATATAATTATGATCGAGTAAATGGAGTGACTTACTAATTAGTATTGTAATTAGTTAAAATTAATTACTAGGATGGAAACAGACTATTAATAGAACATGTGATCACTCCAAATTGCTCATGTTCCATTTTTATCATCCAAAAATCAAACCTTTTAACTTAATAATCAAATTTTTGTTTTTGTTCCAACTTCGCCACTCAGACATATTTTAGCCAAGGAAAAACATGTTACTGTTAAGGATGTGTTTGATAAGGATGTAATGATTATAAGAATAATTAAAATATATGAATAATAAATACTCATGTTTAATAGACATGTATATTATTTATCCGAATAATTTTTTTAAACAATTTTTTTTCTTCATATTTTGAGTGTAATAATTTTTCATATGAAGAGACGGAATAATGATTATCCTAATAATACTAATAATACAGTACACTTTTATTTATCATGCTGTTTATATCATCATAAATATAAACAACATTGTTTTCATTCCGAAGACGAATTTCATTGTCACCTGCTGGGGTCCACTGATCCACATCACTCTTTGTTTATTTCTGACTGTTGAGCCGCCATTGACACACTGTGTGATTGATTACGTGAAAATTATTTCCTTTTTCAGCTTCACGGTTAAATTATCATTCCGACAATTTATTGCATCCTCGATTCTTGCCTATAGTTTTTGTCTTTCTACTGCAATGTCGTCTTCTCCTCCGCCGATTACGGAGACTACCAACAATTCCTTTTCCTCTACGTCTCCGCCTGAAACAAACGCGCCGTTTACTAATACGACACATAAGACAACGGCGCCGCCGCACCTATCAAAAGGCAGACTGCCATCAGAGACTATTGCGGGGCTAACAGTGGGGACAGTGTTAGGAGCGATAATTGTGCTGGTTGCGTTGGGCATTCTCATTTATTCGTAAGAGAAGGACAAGGAAGATGCGAGATGGCTTTTCTGAAGGTTAGAAAGTGCATATGTTGGTCTTTTTCGGCTTTTATGGGTTTACTTTTTTTCAATTCGTTTAAGGTCGGCGAGTGTTTGTTGTTTAGTCTAAAAAGTATTACTTTTGGGTTTCAGACTTTCAACATCTTTTTTGTTTTTATAATTTATTCAGTGTTAGGACTTCATGGGGCTGGCAAAAAGTGTGATACTCATTGGATTACGTATCACATGATTGAAGATATTATTGCCTTGGGGTTCCTAGTTCATGAAAGGGGACTTCTGCCCTTGGGAGAGGACTGCAAGACTAACGCCTTGCTTGGGGAGGTTTTATGAAAGATTAGGAACCCTCCTATATTAAATAAGGGTTCACTTTTATGAACCCCTCTCAACTCAACCTCTCCCTATCCAACCCCACCCCTCTCAATACCTCTCCCAAGCATAACCTAAATGTTGCCTTGGGGTTCCTAGTATAACCTAAATGTTGCCTTGGGGTTCCTAGTTCATGGAAGAGGAGTTCTGCCCTTGTGAGAGGACTGAAAGAATAAAAATCGTAGATGGATGATTTACAATAATTCTTGAATAAATGAGGTTGAAAATCGCATAGATGCTTAATACTTCCAACTTTTTTTTTTCCAAATATTTTGACAAATGAGGTCAATTGAAGCTATTTGAAAAAAAAAGTTCGCTGCTTGAAAAGAATTGACAAGGCATGCCCATTTTGACTAGTTCACCATGGTTAGCCTTGTCCAGCATCACTTGGTCAATATAATATGGTTGTTTGTTACCTTATACCATTTCATCTCTGCCTGCTAACTTGTTTGCGGTTTGCTTTTTTCTTTTATGAATTTATTACCCAATGTATTATATCTCCAGGTGGCCATTATGTTGGTCAGCATTGGAAACAGTATGTGCTTCATCCTACAGAAAACAAACCAATGCCTACTCGCCTTGGATTGCAATCCAATCCCCAAAAGTTACCGGCACTCATTCCCATTCCCTCTGAATCTCATTCATTTTATAGCAGTTTGGGCTCTGAAAAAACAGCCCATGGCATTGCCTTTGGATTTATACAGAGCACATTTACTTATGAAGAGTTAGCAAGGGCAGCTAATGGTTTCTAAAGCTGGGAATCGGCAGGGGGAAAGTGAATTTCAGGCAGAGGTTGGGATCATTGGTGGTGTTCAACATAGACATCTTGTTTCACTAGTTGGATACTGTATCACAGGGGCCCAAAGAATGCTTGTGTATGAGTTCGTTCCTAACAACACCTTGGAATTCCATTTGCATGGTAAGTCTTTATTGGTAAATTTTGTTTGTTTACAGATATGAGATGCAAAAATTTTAAAAGAAAATTGAATTTCTTTGATTCTTGAATGATCAATGAAGTGCTACTTCCTCAACTTACAAAACTTGATAGTTTTTTATTATGTAGACTTCACATGAAATTTGCTTGATTGAATGCTTTTTTGCACCCACCTATTTATCAAAAGTTCAAATCCCATACATAGGCAAAGAATTTTAGCAAGTTCTTTTGGTCCTATTTCGGAATTTTTTTTGTTTGTTCATTTTCTTCTTTATCCTTTCCCAGGTTTTGAGGGCATAGTAATTGTTGAGATTTTTTTTTTCTTCTGTTATGCCACATTCAAACTTTTTCAAAAAACTAAATGTAATGCTAGAGTGATGATGATAGGGCTATGAGAGTCAAATTAATATCATCCAAGAAAACCTAGATCTTGTGAAGTGCAGATAATGGCACAAGGAAGTATAGAGCATAGATTTGTACAAACATTTCATGCTTTTCTCACATTGAAAAAAGATAAAAAGGAAACCATGTGATAGATTTGTACTAATCAACAGATCTTGTCGAACCAAATATGCCCTTACTGAGAAGTTATTAACTTATTGTTGTACGTACCACTGCTGCATTAAGGAAATAGAAAAAAGAAGCATTTGCATATTACAAGCGTGATAAGGCACTTTTGTTGTTTTGCTTTTAAAATTGTATGGATACATGAGCTAGTAGCTTTAAGGGCAAATACCTTACTCAATTTTTTTAAGTGATCAGATGGTGGATGATTAAAATGTTGAGGGAAAACCTTGATTAAAGCTCTTTAGCGATCAGATTGTGGGGGGCCACCATGGGTGAGTATGCCGGACATTCTTGGCGGCTAAGGCCTGATGGGACTCCAACTATCAAGTCAGCTAGGTATTCCCAATCAATATTGAAAGTTATAGCTCATATGAACAAAGGGAGACTGAGAGAGAGAAAGATAATCTCTCAGGTGCCAAAGAGGCCACCGCTGACCGGCAAGTCACCATCATTTGTCTTCAGGCTTTGAGTCTTCGGAAACTCCTCAGAAATGGCAACCAGGACCACCTAATTGAGGTTTTGCCCTCACAATTTGATCACCCACCATTTGAGTACTAGGGAATCTAGTGTACCGTTTATGCCTTTACAATGGCTACTAAATTTGTATTCCACTGGAAAAGTGTATTTAATTAAAAGCAAATGTAAAAAAGTCTTATTTTGTAAAATGTCTTTTTTTTTTGCAGTTCACTAGTTGTTATGTTTGAGGTTTATTGCATTGGTTGGTGGGCATGGACCTGGTTTAACCAGGTTTGGCATTGGAAATAAATCAAACACTTACTGGAATGAACTCCCAAGCTCATTCCCAGTAAGAACTTGAGAGTGCATTCATTTTTATTGGAGAGCATTACCATTATATGCTTTAGGATTGAGGATAATTATTCCCATTTCTCAGAATATGAACATTTGCCTCTCAAATTATCCATAGAGTTTATAACTGTAATGTTGCGCTCTTTTCAGTGATAAATGACATGACAGGGAAGAAGAGACCCACTATGGACTGGGCAACAAGACTTAAAATTGTTGTTGGTGTTGCAAAAGGACTTGCTTATCTGCATGAGGATTGGGAGTATCTTCTGCAGACTGAATCTACATTGAAATGCACAAGCAAACTTACTTAAAATTTATGGCAGGTAATCCCAGGATTATACATCGCAATGTCAATGCTGCTAATATTCTTATTGATGATAACTTTGAGGCAAAGATAAGATTTGAAATTTTATTTAAAATATTCTCATATAACCCATAAATCAGTTAGTTAGTAGCCTATAATTTTAAGATGTTGGAGTTTAAATTTTGATAATTTCCCTTTCTTTCTCCTCTTGTCCACAAATCATGGTTGTCGTAGCTGTGTTCTATTTTTTTAATAGTATGGAAAAAAAGGAAAGGAAAGGAAAGTGACGTGTACTTTCGAAAGGTAAAAAAGATTACTTGTGGGTTTCTAGCTATCATTGTATTATTGGGGGCAAGGAATTTGAGGGGGCAAGTCTAGTTTAAATGAAGTAATTGTTGAAGGAAAACTATCGTATTTGATGGATAAAGATTTGAGGTGGTTTACAGGTAGAGGAAAATGAATCTTGAAGATGTTCTTATACTTTATCTTTATGAAGTACAATATTTCTAATATACGAAATGGATTATGGACTCATCTTGTTTGCTGTGACTAGCCATATGAAGTATATTTGCTTTGAATCCTTTGATGCCCAAATTCTGCTCAGGCCTCCGTTTACTTGAATTTATTGTGTAGGTTGCAGATTTTGGACTAGCCAAGTATTTTTTGGATACTGAAACTCATGTTTCAACTAGAGCAATGGGAACTTTTTGGTATGTTACACACACTTACATTTTATTTTATTTAAAAATAATTCCAAGGCTGCTATGTCCTTAAATTTTATAATAATTGGAAATTATTGAGTGTAGATTTTTTTCCCTTAAATCTTGATAAACTTTTTCCTATCCTCACATCCATTGTCATATACAGCTACATGGCTCCGGAGTATGCATCTACAGGGAAGCTCTCTGATAAGTCCGACTTCTTTTCCTTTGGGGTCGTCCTTCTGGAGTTAATAACAGGATATCAACCCGTTGATAAAAATCAGTCCTCTTTTGACGATAGCATACTTGACTGGGTTAGTACTGTTTTTCACCGGTTGAGGAGTATATGATTCAAACTTTAAAAAACTGGTAAACGTTGTCACTGTTTTTGTGGTGCTTCATATTGCATATCCTCTGCCACCTTTTCTGTCTTTGATTTATTAATTAGAGAAGGCAATGCAGCATAAGTATGGCCTTTTATAGAAAACAATGGGGGACTTTAATGCAAATAAAAAAGGGAAATAAACAATGGGGGACTTTAACTTGATACTTGTGCTGTATCAAGTTATCAAGTATCAATTGCACCTTTATGAAATTCTCCATCAATTGCTAGCTATACCTTTTATGCACTAATGGACCTTCATTTCTTCCCTTGTCGTGAAGTATTCTCAAAACTTTACTTCCATGAGAAAAATAACATATGATATTGTGACAAAATAGGCAAGGCCTCTGCTCAATCGAGCTCTAGAAGATGGAAACTATGATGCTCTTGCTGATTCAAAATTGCAGAAGAGTTATGACATCAATGAAATGGCTAGAATGATTGCTTGTGCTGCAGCTTCTGTGCGCCATTTAGTGAAGTTTCGGCCCCGAATGAGCCAGGTAATTCTCCCCAAGGTCTAAATGATTGGTTGATGCCCTTGAATAGTTGAATGTGTCCCTTCACAATTCTTATGCAAACTTTTGCCAATATTTGCATCGAATTTGGTTTCGACTGTAATTACATTTGATCTGAAATTGAAAAGCAAGAACTTGAACATTGTGCTGACATACATGATATATACGTTCACAATTCTCATGCAAAGCAGATAGTTAGAGCTCTGAAAAGGAAATATTCTCCTGGTTGATCTAAACGAGGGAATAACACCCGGACAGAACACAGTTTTTTGTTCTTATGCTACCCCAGATTATCGCTCTAGTCAATACAGAGAAGACTTGGAGAAATTCAAGAAGACGGCATTTGAAAGCCAAGAGCTGGGTTAGTTGTGGATACAGTGAGTTGACTAGTGAGTTTGGTCTCTAGGCATTAAGCCCCAACACTGAAGGCCAACAAATTGCACAAGCAATGAAGTTGATGAAAAATGAGAAACAAACTAATTAGATTATTGATACCTCCCAAAGTTTAACTAGCAGTCTTTGGTAAATAGTAATTTTTTTACATCCAACCCTTTCGTTGTCAAAAACATTTTCTATGATTACATCCCAAGTGATTGGATGTCAAATTGGAAAATGAACATGGAATTGATTCTGGGTTGTATGTTCAGTCCATGACGAATGTTCAAAACAGGATTAGAACTTTGATTGAGATTTTTCTATTGCTCACTCTGTATTTCAAAATTGACATTATATGAAAGAGAAACAGCTGATTCTAAGTTGCCAAGCAGTGTGATTATTTTTAGTTTTATTCAAATTAAGACTAATGCATAATTGATTGCAAAAATTTATCCTCAATCACTGTTTCTCACCTATTGAAGGGCAATGCTACAGTCTCAAATATCTGTAAAGAGTAAAATATATGTAGGTCATCAATAATCTTAAGGAAGATGAAATGAGAGTCTGAAAAACACTTGTGTGGTGCCGGTCAAAAAAAGGTCTGATGATCAAGTCAATTACTGAAAGGACCCAAACCAAGTTTTGTGACATTAGACCTTCAATTTTTTATAGTCCATTGGTGAGTAGGCTCAATGGTTGATAGTGGAGCAAAGGCTGGATAAATCATAGATAGGCATACCTTATCATAAAAAATGGTGTAGAAAAAGGATGGGCTCGTGGGGTTGATCCCCATCTCATAGAGAGGAGGAATACGTGGGATGATAAGTGATACAAAAACTCAATTCTACAGCTCACAAGAATGGTAAAAGTCATTCCAAATTATTCTAGTTTTGTCATAGCTTAGGCCTTGCTTGGGAGAAATGTTGAGAGTTCGTGAACCCCTCCGAACCTTTGCTTGGTGCAAACACCTCGAGGTGCTTGGGACTCGGATTTTTCTCTTTTTTTTCTTAAGTAAGGAAAAGCGATCCAAGTCAGCAAGGATAATTTCCTTCCCCTAACTTGATGATTGATCATGCCCCATATTGTATGATCTCTCAGAGACCATATCACAACAGACGCTCTCATGGGATTGATAAGATACCTTACTTTTTTTCAATGCCCAACCCAGAATCAGAATGAGCAGCGCGTGACTAATCAACATTGACAATTGGGGGCACCATCGCACTGCAAGAAAGGGAAGGAAATGATGCTTTGTCTTGTCCTCATTCAAGTAAAAGGGTAAGTAGACGAACACCTTTGATTTTAATGAAATTAAAGAGATGATTAAACAATATTTTAAAAAAAAATATATATGATGGCCTATAAAATGATTTTAAGGATTTAAACGGCTCAACGATTTCAAAGAATGTTTTGTTGAATGATTTAGGGGGCACGTTTTATTGTGTAGAATCAAATTTTAATGGTGATTTCATATTGAATTGAACTGTTTTGTATTAGTTTTGAAGGCTTTGCATTGATTGCAATGGATTGAGACTTTTTGTACTGCTTGAACTAATTTGTATGAGTTTGAACTATTTGTTATGTCTTCGACTATTTCATAATGGTTTTGAATTCATTCATATTGCTTGAGAAAAATTATAGTGTCTGTTTGGTTAAACGTTTACACAACTTACACTCTATCAAATATACTCAAACATTACTCTCTACAACAATGAGCACCCTGTCCACTTGACTTATAGGTTAAATTGAGGACACTGAGAGGAATGTATTGTATGATTATTACAGTAATTGTAGAAAATTCATAGAGAGTAAAATTTTTTTCAACATTTATTTTACTTTTTTTTAACATTTCGATTAGTCTACTTAGCAAAGAATGTTTTGGAAGGAGAAGGCCCGACTAACCCATATAAATGAATAGTAGATGCATGTAGGGTAGGAACCCTAGGAATTTTTCGAATGCCACTCTAATGGCACATTTATTCAAATTGAGCTTTATACCAAATTTATGTAGGGTAGCAAAAACTTTTTCCAAATCACCAGGGTGGTCAGTTGCCATTTTACTCTTGACTACTGTATCGTCAATGTATGCTTCAATGGATTTTCCAATCCGGTCTGAGGAAATGTGATTCTATAAGCATTGATAAGTCACTCCAGCATTCTTTAAGCCAAAGAGCATTACTATGTAGCATTACATCCCCTCTGGAGTTATGAAGGAGGTTTCTTCCTCATCTGAAGGATTCATTTTGATATGGTGATAACCGAACTATGCATCAAGAAAACTCAGTAGTTGATGACCTGATGTTGCATCCACTAGTTGATCAATCTTTGGGAGTGGGTAGCTATCTTTTGGACAAACGTTATTGAGATCAGTAAAGTCGACGCACATTCACCGTTTACCGTTAGCTTTTCTAACCATGATGACATTGGCTAGCCACTCCGGGTATTGAACTTCCCTGATAAAATCTGCCTTAATCAACTTTCGTACCCTTCCTTTATAGCTTTTTGCCTGTCCATGGCAAAATTTCTTCTTTTCTGCTTTACTGGCTTGGACTTGGCCCGGATGCTAAGATGGTGCCGAATCACATCTAAATTGATTCCCGCAATCTCATATGCATTTCATGCAAAATGTTGTACATTGTTTAGCAGTAAATTGGTCATTTGTTTAGCTACACCCTTCAAGTTGTGAACCAATGTATAACTTGCCGTATGTATTATTCTCAACCATGATGGGCACCAACTTCTCCATCGGGGTAGGTTTTAGCATTCTGTATTCGGCTCTTGACTGGCTACAAGGAGTTTTGCTTTTTTCTTTTCTTTAAGGTATGTAAAGTAGACATCTCAAGCTACTTGTTGGTTACCCTGCTCTTCTCTAATTCTACGACATGTTTGAAATTTCATTTTAAAGCAGTATGCGGATACAACCGCTCCAATTTGTTGGAGCAAGGGTCTTCCCCATGATGCCATTGTAAGGTGTCTTGACGTCTACAACTAATAAATCCACCATCTGTATTGTGGTTTTGGGATAGGTTCTCAGTAAGACCGGGAGGTTTATATCTCCCTTTGGCATAATTGATTCTCCTATGAATTCATAAAGAGGCTTTGTGGAAGGCCTCAATCTGTCCTCAGATGTCTTCATTGCTTTGAAGGCATGATAGAACAATATGTTCGCAGCACTGCCATTATCTACTAGTATCTTCAACAAAGTAAAATTTGCGATAACAGCTTGGACAACCAAGGCATCATAATGAGGATACTGGATACTCTTCTAATTTTTTCTGAGAAGGTGATAAGTTCCTACTCCCTCTTTGCCTTTTTTGTGCAAGGGTACATCCTCACTCAACCTTTTGTAGGCTCTTCCCGTAGAAGTGCTCTTGCTACCTGCTTCAAGTCCTCCTATGATTACCCCACAATAATCTATTATGTCGACGCTACCTTTCTCTTGCCGGAGTGAATTATCTCTGCTTATAGGTTTCCTCCGGTCATTATCTTCCTCATCTCTTCTTCTTCTCTTATCACCCCAATCTAAGGTGCACTACTTTAAATAACCTTTTCTTATAAGGCTCTCGATCTCATCTTTCAACTGCCAACAATCATCTGTGTCATGACCGTAATCCTTGCGGAATCGACAATACTTGTCTGTCGAGCGCACACCCTGGCGATGCCTTTATTTTCTTAGGCTATCGGACAAGATTTTGGTAACTGATTTCATTCATGACCTTTTTCAAGGAGCTGTTTAGAGGTTTATAGTTCTTGTATTTAGCTGGTAGACCTAGGTCTATCTTTTTGCTAGACTGATCACCCTTTTGGGAGTCATCACGGGTGGATCTTTTATCCGGATTAGGGCGATTTTTGCCTGCTCCACTTGATTGTCCTCTTTCCCCTGTCCACTTTCCTCAGTCAGGTGAAGTACGGATGGAAAATTGGGATAATCGCAATGAGTCTGTTGCCTTAATGTATTTCTCTGTCTTGGCGAGAAGTTCCTCCATAGTCTGGGGGCGGTCCGTACATAAAGAATTGCAAAATTGCTCGTGGCGGACCGTCCTGATCAACTTAGCATAAACCACAACAATCTGTACACCTGGTATCTCTAGACACATTTGGTTAAATCTTTTGATGAAGACCAAGAACAATTCCCCTTCTCATGCTCAATTGTCATTAGATCTTGATTAGTGGTTTTAGGTTTCCGCGCACTCACAAACTATAATATGAACTTTCTTAACAAGTCTTGGAAACTAAATATGCTATGGCTTGGTTGGTTTATGAACCATGTAAGCCGGCCCAATCAAAGGGGAAGGAAATGTCTTGCACTGGATAGCATTAGAAGCTCCATGGCATTCCATCATGGATTTAAACCTCATGATGTGGTCGTAAGGATCCTTTTTTCTTTCATACATCTCAAGATTTGGAATTCTGAAGTCTCGTGGCATCTCAGTATTGAGGATTTTCCTGGATAGGAGTGTCATAGAGCTATCCCACATCTCATTTGCCAAGTCTCGTCCTTGAAGGGCTGCAAGCTTGTAGTCTACCTTTTGGAGATGTTTATTCACATCATTCGTCATTTGGTGGGTGTTTCTTCGTGTACCCACCACTGACTGTCCATCCCGGTCTTCATCTTCTTTTCTCTTGGACCCTACGGAGCGAGAGTTACGGTCATTCTCACTCCTTATCCCGGTTAGGTTGACTCTGTGCTGTATGTGGGTAGCTTGGGTTTGCTGGTTTACGAGCATCATCTCGATAAGCACTTCTACTTGCCTACAGAGTTGGTTAAATTTGTCAGTGGTGAATGATGGAGCGGGAGGATGCTACTGAGGAGTCTACGGGTTAGGAATTGTCCCATCCCGGTTCGGATGCTGTCCTTGATGCATCGGCACGGTGTTTGTCCCAAGAGCATTACCCAGAGCCTGATTATTGTTATGTCGTTAGTAACAATTTAATATAATCTTATAACTGTACAAATAATATATAATTGACAAGTAAAAGTCGATCCCACAAGGAGTGATACTAATAAATATACAACCTAACACTTGAATATAATTTACACATAATAGTAAAGGGGGGGGGGGGTGTTTAAGTCTTATAACATAAAATAAAAAAAACATTAGTATTAAAAATAAGAATATTAAGTGATGAGTTTCAATTTCCAAAAATCCTTGCTAGGACTCATTATCCACCACAAAACAATCAAACAATTTATAAGAAATGGTAGATTGAAATTTTCAATAAATATATGATGACAACATTCACAACAAGGTCATGGTCAAACTCAAGTTGTATGATTCTCTCTTAGGTGCATGTACAGTGCATGGTGTTTACCTCAGTACGTGTATTCTTAATTGAAATCTAGCATGATGTTTGCATCAATTAACAATTAAAAACCCAATAGGAGTAAAGAGAATATGAATGTTACAAGAATCCTAATACATGGTGTTTGTACTTAGATATTCAAGAATTGATTTTTCATAATTCGTTTAACCGAATTATATGTTGCAAATAAGAACATATTCAACAAGGTAATTGATCTTGCTCTACAACAATTAACTCTAATACATGTTTCAAAGTGAGCTAAACAAAGAAACAACAATATTAGAATTCAAATAACATGGAAAAATCAAAATCATCATTCTTATAAGAAAATTTGCAATCCACACCACACAACTTATATAATTGAAATCATGTTTAGGGCTTCAAAGTTAAGCCCTAACTACAAAAGTTTAATTATACATAATCAAGCAAAATATAAAACATAAGAAATACAAGCTAAGGAATACAACCCTTTTTCTCCTTCTTTGTTCTTCCTCCAAAAGATTTCTTCTTCTTGCTTTGTTTCTTCAATTCTTCAAATCTTGGAATTTTGGAATTTTGGAATCTTGAAATCTTGCAATATATCCTCCATCATCAAAGACCTCATTTCCTTTTATAGACAAAATATTATGTAAATATCATGATATTTTAAATATAAATATAATAAAATAAAAAATATCACACATATAAATATTATACAAATAAATATCACACATATAAATATCATGATATTTATTTAGGCAAATGATGGTGATGTCATGAATGACATATTTTTACTTATAGATCAAGAATTTCACAATTGCTTAGGTTAAATGACAAGGAAGCAAAATTTCATTTAAAATAATAAAGTGATGCCCAAAATAATATTTGGAGTTTAATGCACAAATACATCACTTTAAACCTTAATCATTTATAAATGCCTATATGTAATCAATTTTAGAATGTATATTCTGGCACTTATCACAACCCCCAACTAGCTTATTGCTAGTCCCTAGCAATACAAGCGTAAAGGAAATGTCATAATGATTTAAAAAGAACACCACACAATAACAGAACAAAAAGTAAGAGATCATAATTGCTATCCAAATTATTATAGTCACAATTCCTAACATTTGTGTGTGTGTGCACCAAGTCAAAACCTTCTTACCACAAACCATAATGCATAAACTTCAAGAAATTATCCAAGTAAAAAGTCTCAACTCCATATTCTCACAGGTAAGAAAATGATTTCAATGGATAGAATTTCTCTCATGGAGTTGGAAAATATATAAGCACTCAGAAGAACAATCAATTTAAGGACAAACAGATAAACAAACATTGATCAAAAGATAGGTATATTAGCTGTCTAGAACTTCCACCAGTCTTACCAACAAACCTGCTTTGGAATTCTAGAGATCAATTTTGCTAAGAAAATAATCAACCCATAAAACAGAAAAGAAACTACATGTCTTCTTAAGGAAGAATAAGACTTAATTTTTCTTCTGTCTCAAATTCACAATATCATACAAGTTTCTATTTTTCCTTTCTGTTTTTTTTTCTTCTTCTTTTTTCTGTTTTTTTTCTTCTTCCTCAATATCATACAATACAACAAAGCCTCAGTAAATTACAACATTGGTCTAACAAAATTGATCTCTATCATCCTCAGCATCCTACCAGCATTCCACAAACCATGTAATGGTGTTCATTGACAGTAATTATCCATTTCTAAAGATCAATGAAAGTTCATAAGTTGTTTTCTCATTTCTCTCTACTCATTTATAATTCACCTCATGCTGCTTTATCCTTGAAAATTTTCTTAGTATTATGCATTATCATCCATCTTACCACAGACTTAGTATTCGTGCACAAAAAAGTTTTAGAAATTGCTTTCTAACAATCCAGATAGAAAAAATTGACTCAAACCAGTTGTAGTGTAGCAAATCATCTTTTATCAAATCATCCATTTTTGCATGCATATGTTACCCCCAACTAAAATGAAACATTGTCCGCAATGTAACAACAGAGAATTGAGTAGGGAAATGCAATGCAAAAAACAAAAACAGGGGTAGAAAAAATACAACCTGAGATGAAAATGCTCGGACAATGGTGGGAGGGGAAGATGGCTAGCGCCGCATCATATTCATTAGGACGTTCAGCATGTGTTCCAGCCGCTGTTGTCCAACCTCCAACCTATGCAGGCGGGCTAGGATGTCATGAATGTGGTCAGTCGAAGGTAGTGCAGTAGCAGAAGAGTCAGACGCTGCCAGTGGTAAAGCAACTGGACTTCGCGGTGTTCGTTGTCTGCGAGCATTGGAACGCATGTGGCCAGTACTCTGACGCCAGGTAGAGTTCTCCAAAACCGTCACTGGATAATTGGAAGTTGTCTGACTGGGAGGTGGGAGAATGCCCATACTGAAAAGCAACCGCGTGATGAGTCTCGGGAAATATAATCTCCCGACCTTGGTTGTTTGTTTCTCTACAAGGGTCTTCGCCTTAAGAATGCTCTCAAGGTAAATCCGGCCAATATCAAACCAGACTCCGCGATACATGTAATACAGAACGGAAAGTATGTTACCCTGGCGTTGTTGACTGTGTCCAATGGGGCAAAGGTTACTTCGGATGGCATCATCAAGCATCCACATCGTGGACGACAAATAAGAGCGGCGTGTAGAAGCAGCATTATTCGGATCGTGTCGCCCTTGACACAGATCATCAATCATCTCTTGATGGGAAATAGAGATCGGCACTTGAAAACCTACAGCGATATCAGCGGTAGGTGGATAACCTAAACACGAGCAAATATCCGCTGACGTGAATCGAAGCCGAAGACCAGGGATGTCAACCTGATACACTGGTTGAGTGGCAGAAGAGTGGGGTATTTTGTGAAGAGTATGGTAGAAAGAGCGAACGATGTGAGGATACACCGGTAATTCATCTTTTGGATCAGGATCGACCAAGAACAGCAGAGAATGGTCACGGAGGTAGCTCATGGCCCATCGGTTGGCAGAATCGTTCAGAATTTTTGAATCGATTCGACGTTCTGGCAGGATTGTAGCTCTGGCGAATAAGTCGACCGTCGCAACGGCATCACGGGGGCTGCTCGACATACTGTGACGGAGGAAGAGAAAGACGATCTGAAAGGAAAGAGATGTGAAAATCAGGAATAAACAGAGTATGATAAGAAAACAATTAGGGTTACATTTTTTTTTTTAATAGATTATTGGTAAAGAAGATATAAATAATTATATCACTAATTACACCAGGGAAATTCCCAGGAAAGATTGGAGGGACACAGTGGTCCACTTAAATACCAAACTCCTTAGACAGAATTTTCCTAGACATGAAATTAGTAGCATAATTTATCATACCAACTTACCCGATCAAAATATATATTGCGGAAGCAATCCAAATATATATAAATATGGATAGATATACTATTTGTTTTCTTTTTTTTGTTTTTTTTAAAAAAAAAAAATCAAATGAACAAAATAAAAATAAACACACAAGTAGAGGGAGAAAGAAATATGGGTTGCCTCCCACAAGCGCTAAGTTTAATGTCATTAGCCAGACATAATGACGTCTCAAGTAAGTGGAACAGGATCCGTGAGCTGTAAATTTTCTTCAACATTTTCTGTTGTTGGCTCTAAATAGTTCTTGAGACGATGACCATTCACTTTGAAAATGTTTCCTATCTGTGGGTGTTGAAGATTCACTGCACCATGAGGAAAAACATGAGTAATAAGAAAGGGACCATACCAACGTGAACGAAGCTTACCTGGAAATAGCCGAAGGCGTGAGTTATATAACAAGACTTTCTGCCCAGGTTCAAAATGCTTTCTCAATATATTTTTATCATGATAGACCTTGGTCTTCTCCTTATAAATTTTTGAGCTTTCATATGCATCATTACGGAGTTCTTCCAACTCACTCAATTGTAACTTTCGTTGTCCACCTGCAGCCTCCATTTCGAAATTGTATAGTTTGATAGCCCAATATGCTTTGTGCTCTAATTCAACTGGTAAGTGGCAGGGTTTGCCAAAAACCAACCTATACGGTGACATTCCAATCGGAGTTTTGTAGGCTGTACGGTAAGCCCATAAAGCATCTATGAGACGATCAGACCAATCCTTGCGCGAGGAGCTCACACTCTTCTCCAATATCCGCTTTATTTCTCTATTACAAATTTCAGCTTGTCCACTTGTTTGTGGATGATATGGTGTGGACACCTTATGAGTGACACCATATTTGTTCAGTAATGCGGCAAATAGTTTGTTATTGAAATGGGACCCTCCATCACTAATGATTGCCCGTGGTGTTCCGAATCGTGCAAAAATATTTTCTTTAAGAAATCTGAGAACAACTCGAGAATCATTAGTCTTGGATGGAATTGCTTCCACCCATTTCGAAACATAATCCACAGCAAGTAAAATATACAAATAACCTTTAGATGAAGGAAAAGGTCCCATGAAATCAATGCCCCATACATAAAAAATTTCAACTATAAGAATAGGAGATAATGGCATCTGATTTCTAGATGAAAGATTACCTGACCGTTGACATTTATCACATGTAGAGCAGAAGGTATATGCATCCTTGAATAAGCTTGGCCAATAAAACCCACATTGTAGTATTTTCAGAGCTGTCTTTTTTGGACCAGAATGTCCTCCACAAGCATAAGAGTGACAAAATGTGAGTATAGATTGAAATTCTGATTCTGGCACACACCGTCTTATGATTTGGTCAGAACACCATTTGAAAAGGTATGGGTCATCCCATATGTAATACTTTGTCATCGTCACAAGCTTATCCTTGTAAGTTCTTGTCAAACTTTCTGGAAGATTACCTGTAACGAGATAATTGACAATATCAGCATACCATGGTGTAGAATTTGACAAAGAAAATAATTGCTCATCAGGAAAATTCTCATTTAGAGGCAAAGAGTCTTCTTCGGTCACTGAGTTGTTCACCAGACGGCTAAGATGATCGGCCACCACATTCTCGGATCCTTTTTTATCCTTAATCTCCAGATCAAACTCTTGAAGTAATAGAATCCATCTGATTAAACGTGGCTTTGCATCTTTCTTTTGAAGAAGATACCGCAAAGCTGCATGGTCAGAAAATACAATTACCTTAGTTCCAATTAAATAGGCACGAAATTTTTCTAAGGCAAAAATAACAGATAGAAGCTCCTTCTCTGTAGTGGAGTAGTTTAATTGGGCATCGTTGAGTGTTCTACTTGCATAGTAGATGACATGAGGTACTTTATTCACTCGTTGTCCCAAAACTGCTCCTACTGCATAATCGGAAGCATCACACATTAGTTCAAAGGGAAGGTTCCAATTGGGAGGCATCATGATCGGTGCTGATGTGAGAAGGAGTTTAAGCTTGTCAAATGCTACCAAACATTTATCATCAAACTCAAATGTCACATCCTTGGATAATAAGTTACATAATGGCTTAGCTATCTTAGAGAAATCCTTGATGAATCGTCTGTAGAAACCTGCATGTCCAAGGAAAGATCTTATTTCTTTAACTGTAGATGGAGGTGGAAGATTACTTACCAAATCCACCTTTGCTCTGTCAACTTCAATTCCTTTGCTAGAGATGATATGGCCAAGAACAATTCCTTGTTGTACCATAAAATGACATTTTTCCCAGTTTAAAACTAAATTACATTCCTGACACCTTTCTAGCATCAAAGCAAGGTTATAAAGGCATTTATCAAAAGATGAACCAAATACACTGAAATCATCCATAAATACCTCAATAATATGCTCCACCATATCTGAAAATATGCTCATCATACACCTTTGAAATGTACCTGGAGCATTACAAAGACCAAAAGGCATGCGCCTATAGGCGAATGTGCCATATGGACACGTGAATGTTGTCTTTTCTTGATCTTCTGGTGCTATTGCTATTTGATTGTAGCCCGAGTATCCATCAAGGAAACAATAATGGCTGTGACCTGCAAGACGTTCCAACATTTGATCAATGAAAGGTAGTGGAAAATGATCTTTTCTAGTACCTGAATTAAGCTTTCTGTAATCAATGCAGACACGCCATCCTGTTTGAATTCTTGTGGGAACCAACTCATTTTTATCATTACGGACCACTGTAATTCCAGATTTCTTAGGAACCACTTGTACCGGACTAACCCATTTGCTGTCAGAAATAGGGTAGATAATGCCAACATCTAGCAATTTAAGCACTTCTTTTCGCACCACCTCCTTCATTATTGGGTTGAGCTTCGTTGAGCATCTCTTGTTGGTTTGGTTCCTTCCTCAAGTAGTATGCGATGCATACATCTTGAGGGACTAATTCCTCTGATATCAGCAATACTCCATCCAATTGATGTTTTATGCTCCTTTAGTACCCTCAGCAATTTCTCTTCTTCTTCAGTACTAAGGTCAGATGCAATGATTACTGGCAAAGTATTTTCTTCTCCCACGTATGCATACTTCAAATGTGTTGGTAGTTCCTTCAACTCCAATTTGGGTGCTTGCACAACAGATGGTACAAGTTTTGAGTTAGAAATTGGTAAAGGCTCAAAAACAGAAATATACAATCCCAAAGAAGGTAAAGCTTCAAGGTGAGCCAAAACTTCCCTACCTTGTTTATCATCAAATATGATAGCAGGGTTATGAAGTAAAACCTTATCGATAATATCTCGACCACAACCTTCATTGAACACTTGTTGACAAATTGTATCCAATGTATCTAAATGGAAACATTCATTTTCTTCACTCGGTAATTGGAATGATCCAAAGACCTTATACTCGATCGTTTGTCCCTGCACATTCATAGTTAGTGTTCCCTGTTGAACATCAATCTTTGTACCTGCCGTGGCCATGAATGGACGACCAAGAATTAAAGTTAATCGCGCTTCTGTCTTAGGGATTGACTCCATCTCCAACACCAGAAAATCAGCAGGCAAGATCAATTCATCAACTTTGACTAAAACATCTTCAAGAATGCCCATAGGATATTTGATTGATCTATCAGCCAATTGAATGCTCACAGAAGTTTCCTTCAGTCCTCCTATATTCAAAGATTCATAAACAGAAAATGGCATTAGATTAATAGATGCACCTAAGTCGAGAAGAGCTTTTTCAAACCTGTGACCCCCAATGATGCAAGGGATAGTAAAACTGCCAGGGTCCTTTAGTTTAGGAGGGAGTTTGCTTTGTAAAACAGCTGAAACTTCTTCAGAAACTTTAATTGTTTCAAACTCTTTGAACTTTCTCTTGTTTGTGCACAAGTCCTTAAGAAACTTTGCATATTTTGGCATTTGTTTGATGGCATCCAAAAGAGGGATGTTAATCTCCACCTTCTTGAAAGTATCCATGATTCCTTGCATTGGGTCTTCTTTCTTGAACTTCTGTAATCTGCTAGGAAAAGGAGCATGTGAAGAAATAAAATTTTGAGGATTAGAATTAACCTGAGGGCTCGGGGTTTCCTTGAGAATAGGAGAACTGCTGCTAAAAATAAGATTAGGAAGGTCTGGATTGATCAATTCTTCCGATTCAACATCCTTCTCTTCTTCTGGAATGCTCGTCTTGCCAATTGTTTTTCCTCCCCTAAGAGTGATTGCTTTGGCCTGTTCGTTCATTTTGGGGTTGACAACAACTTGGCCAGGAAATTTTCCAGGTTCTCTTTCATTTAAGGCAGTGACTAATTGTCCCATTTGTTGCTCCAGATTTGCAATGGCGTTATCCGTTTTCTGCATAAACGCTTGAGTGCTTTGCGCCATTGATGTAACCATATCTTCAAGTGATGGTTTTGAAGGCTCAACTTGACCCCGATGTTGTGGTACTTGGGTAAAAGGCTGTTGCATTGGTTGATTATTACTCCACCTAAAATTTGGATGATTCCTCCATCCTGGATTGTAGGTAGAAGAGAAAGGATCATTACGTGGCCTTTGCATCTGATTCATGTTCTGATTTGGATAGGTGGTCAATGCATTGATTTGACCATCTAAGACAGCAACTTCATTTTGTGGGCAATTTCCCATGGCATGTCCAGGTGTACTACAAATAGTACACACCTGAGCTATTGGAATGATTAGCTGCTTCACCATATCTGTCAGATTGGCAATCTGAGCTTCCATGATTGAACTTGACTGTGCTTCATAGACTCCAACTTTTTTTTGCGGTTCTCTCACTCTATTGTAGCTCCATTGTTGAGAATTGGTTGATAGAGTTTTGAACATTTCCCTTGCTTGCTCGGCATTGTTATTCATCAGTCCACCACCAGATGTGGCGTCCACCATTTTTCGATCTGAATCCAACATCCCCTCATAAAAATATTGCATAAGAAGCCATTCTTGAATATTATGATGAGGACAAGAACTTAAGAGTCTCTTGTACCTCTCCCAATACTCATGGAATACTTCTCCATCATTTTGTTGAATGCTCACGATCTCTTTTCTTATTTTATTTGTTTTTTGAGCTGGAAAGAATTTTGTCAAGAACTTGTTTGCCAAATCTGTCCATGTTCTAATTGATCCTCTTTGTAAAGAGTGAAGCCATGTCTTCGATTGTTCCTTCAAACTGAATGGAAACAATCGTAGACGGACTTGCTCATCAGTTAATCCTCTTATTTTGATTGTAGAACACACATCAAAAAACTCTTTAAGATGCATATGAGGATCTTCTCCAGCATGGCCCAAGAATGTAGGTAATAAATGGATCATGCCCGACTTTAGTTCAAAATTGTCTACGGTAGTCTGGGGGTAGACAATGCATGAGGCCTGGTCAGCTGCTTGAGGCACTGAAAAATCCTTAAGTGGCCTGCTCATGTCAGTTGGTTCTTCTGCCATTTGGACTATGACTCTGGGACTTGTGACTGGTGACGTCAAAGGTGATATCTCAGGAGTTTGACGGTCTCTTTTTCGTTGTTGACAAAATAGACGAATATCCGCTAATTTTGTGTCTAACGAGATGTTGTCACTCAATAAGTTCTCCGAATCTGAGCGGGACATGCATGTATCTGTATAATAGAAGAAAAAAAATAGCAATGAGATATTTAGGTGGCAAAACCAACCATAAACATAAATTAATATACAGGAAATTTAGAGGATGACTGTGTCAATCACAATCAACAAAATTAATGTAGTTAGTATACATTATATAAAAAATTAGGAGTTAGTATACAGTATATAAAAAGTTAGTATACATAAAAATAAAAATAAAAATAAAAATAAAAATAAATTAAGAAAAATGGGGCGATTTGAGCCAACCACATTAATTAATAACCTTCCATATAGGAGGTGCTAAGATAAAAAAAATATAAAAATAATAATAATAAATAAAAAAATAGTATACAGAATAAATAAAATGGGGCAGATAATGCCAACCATGTTAATTAATAACCTTCCATATAGGAGGTGCTAAAAAAAACTTAATATACAGAAAAAATAAAATGGGGCTGATAAGGCCAACCACAAAAAGAAATACAAATAATTAAAAAGTTAGTATACATAAAAATAAAATGGGGCATATAAAGCCAACCATGTATAAAAATAAAAACAAATAAAAAAAAATTAGTAATGTTAGTAAATATTAATGCATATTAATAGGCGGTAAAACCAGCCATTAATACTAATAGATATATAAATATATACATATATTAACAAAGGTAGGCGGTAGAATCGACCATTAATAAAATGGGGCAATGAAGCCAACCATAGTAATTAACAACATTAATAAATAACTAAATAATAAACAAGAGTTAGTTAACACTGTATTAGAGAATCACTCCCCGGCAACGGCGCCAAAAATTGTTATGTCGTTAGTAACAATTTAATATAATCTTATAACTGTACAAATAATATATAATTGACAAGTAAAAGTCGATCCCACAAGGAGTGATACTAATAAATATACAACCTAACACTTGAATATAATTTACACATAATAGTAAAGGGGGGGGGGGGTGTTTAAGTCTTATAACATAAAATAAAAAAACATTAGTATTAAAAATAAGAATATTAAGTGATGAGTTTCAATTTCCAAAAATCCTTGCTAGGACTCACTATCCACCACAAAACAATCAAACAATTTATAAGAAATGGTAGATTGAAATTTTCAATAAATATATGATGACAACATTCACAACAAGGTCATGGTCAAACTCAAGTTGTATGATTCTCTCTTAGGTGCATGTACAGTGCATGGTGTTTACCTCAGTACGTGTATTCTTAATTGAAATCTAGCATGATGTTTGCATCAATTAACAATTAAAAACCCAATAGGAGTAAAGAGAATATGAATGTTACAAGAATCCTAATACATGGTGTTTGTACTTAGATATTCAAGAATTGATTTTTCATAATTCGTTTAACCGAATTATATGTTGCAAATAAGAACATATTCAACAAGGTAATTGATCTTGCTCTACAACAATTAACTCTAATACATGTTTCAAAGTGAGCTAAACAAAGAAACAACAATATTAGAATTCAAATAACATGGAAAAATCAAAATCATCATTCTTATAAGAAAATTTGCAATCCACACCACACAACTTATATAATTGAAATCATGTTTAGGGCTTCAAAGTTAAGCCCTAACTACAAAAGTTTAATTATACATAATCAAGCAAAATATAAAACATAAGAAATACAAGCTAAGGAATACAACCCTTTTTCTCCTTCTTTGTTCTTCCTCCAAAAGATTTCTTCTTCTTGCTTTGTTTCTTCAATTCTTCAAATCTTGGAATTTTGGAATTTTGGAATCTTGAAATCTTGCAATATATCCTCCATCATCAAAGACCTCATTTCCTTTTATAGACAAAATATTATGTAAATATCATGATATTTTAAATATAAATATAATAAAATAAAAAATATCACACATATAAATATTATACAAATAAATATCACACATATAAATATCATGATATTTATTTAGGCAAATGATGGTGATGTCATGAATGACATATTTTTACTTATAGATCAAGAATTTCACAATTGCTTAGGTTAAATGACAAGGAAGCAAAATTTCATTTAAAATAATAAAGTGATGCCCAAAATAATATTTGGAGTTTAATGCACAAATACATCACTTTAAACCTTAATCATTTATAAATGCCTATATGTAATCAATTTTAGAATGTATATTCTGGCACTTATCAATTATTTGGCTTGGCTGCGGCTTGCTGATGCTGGGCCAGAGAGCTTTCGGGATCATCCATGGTATTCCTTTTAGGTCTCACCATGGTGAGTTAGATTGGGAAGTATTAGTCGCTTTCCATAAAAAATGTCAAACTGATGATGTCAAAAAAGTGTTAGAACTTTTATAATGATCAGTTGGTCAAGTCCGTACTACTACAAGTGAATATCCTGAAAGATATATGAACAAAAGTGAGCTAAAGGCCCACTTAAGGCTATCCTCGAGTGTAGGCGCTCCGACACTCAAGTCTGTATGGACTCAGTTAGTAAAAGCACTTTGGTATGCATAGTTTTTTAATATATTTAAACAATGAGTTGTGATTAAATTTTTTCTCGAGAGTGAGGTTCACTTTTATAGGGGTTGAACGGTCCGTGTTTTACTCGCGGTAAAACTCCACCATCTATTGACTGAGCATATTTCTCGGAGCGTTAATCCTTTTAGGACTTCTCTTCATATTTGAAGTTGGACTTCAGAGAGATCAATATCTTAATGAGGGATGGACACTAGTTGAGACTGTGGCACCCTATTCCCTTTCCTAGCCATGGCACCACATTACCAAGCCATCACATGGCGTGGCATGGCTTTACCCTGCCATGGCACAACATGACTTTACTGTGCCACTTTAGCAAAATGAGCACTCATAAATCTTATATCTTGTCGCAGTATATATTCCGGGCCATGGTCCATGTTTGGGTAGGACATTGTGATATTTGAAAGTTAATCACCCTAGACGACCAGTGCCAGAGCATTTTTACCATACAAGAGCATGTTGAGTACCAACACGTGTCAATATTTGATTGGTAGGGTTATTTTATGCATATCAGATTTAGAAAATAATAAGGTGTAAAATAAGGGGAAATTAGGCTTAGGTCCAAATTTACAAATTTTTAAGAGTAAAAGGACAGCTGAATTTTTTTTGTTAGTTAAGGTCAAACTGATTTTTAAATTTATTGAATTAAGGACAAAACTTGAAATTTCAGATTTGTCATTGTTATTCCAATCAAATATGATTGAAAACCTATTTTTCTCGCTGCGGGTGCTTCCGACTTTGGATTGAGGAGAGACCAGTGGCGTTGGAATCATGAGGTCGAGACGAATCCAACTCCATTGTCCTTGCCAAGATTCGACATCGAAAACTGTTGATCCGAAGTAAAACGTTCATAACACGATTTGCTCCAATCTGATCGTTTCTCGAGTCAGATCGAGGTGAGATCAATTAGAATCGTTAGGCCCAGACAAATCCAACGCCACTAGACTTGTCGAGATCCGACATTGGAAACTTCTAAATCAATGCAAAATAGTCGGCACCAATCAAAAACATGTTTTACCTCGATCTGGCCGTTTTTGAAGATATATCGAGACGAGATCGGTGGCTTTGAACTCATCTTGGTCGGGCAATTCCAACGTCACTGGTCTCGCCTCCATCCGTCATCGAAAAGTGATTACCTGGTCAAAAAACATTTTCGAAGGTTCTACAGAGAAAAAAGTATTTTCTACAGAGAAAAATAACATTGTACATTTTATGATGATATTATTGGCTCATTATCTAGGTCTTGTTTTAAGTGCTTCCAATGGTAATAATTTGTTGGTTTAGTGAATCTGAACTTTCTAGTTCATCACTTGGGACATAGGTTTTTAATAACAAATTCGGGTTTTGATCTGTCGAATAGAGAAAAAATAGTTCTACAAGAAAAAATACTTCTAACCAATTTTGGAAGTTTGAACCCCCAGTATTTAGGGTACCCGAGCCTGTTAGGATTTAGTAGTTAAGACCCTAGGGTTTAGCACTTGTGACATTTAATATTTTAGTAATGAATCCGTTCCTTGAGCCCGTTAGGGTTTAACGAATCCGAGCCTTGAGGTTCATCACTTGGGACATAAAGGTTTAGTAGTGAATGTATGTTTTGGGTCTGTCGAATAAAGAAAAAAATTACATAGAAAAAAGAATTGTACAGAGAAATAAAGGTTCTACAGAGAAATATAGGTTAATAAAGAGAACAAGATTTATGCACTAATAGTAGAACGAAAAATGTGATTTTATATTTTTTGGCCTAACTTTTATGTCGAAACTGGGTTCATTACTTGGGACATAGAATTTTAGTATTGAATCCGAGCTTTGGGTCTATTGTATAGAGAAAAAGATATTTTATGAAAAGAAAGTGATTATAAAGATAAATAAAAGTTCTACAAAGAAAATATAGGTTCTACAGAGAAAAAGAGTTATACAGAGAAATAAAAGTTTTACAGAGAAATATAAGTTATAAAGAGAAAAGGAGTCATACACTAGCAGTAGAAAGAAAATTTTGATTTCATAGTTTTTTGCCTGACTTTTATGTCTGAACCGTGGGAGATATGATTTTAGTATTAAATATGAGCTTTGGGTCTATTGTATAAAGAACAAAGTGATTATAAAGATAAATAAAGATTCTACAGAGAAATATATGTTCTATAGAGAAAAAGAGTTCTACAGAGGAATAAAGATTCTACAGAGAAATATAGGTTATAAAAAGAAAAAAAGTTATGCACTAGCAGTAGATCGAAAACTATGATTTCATTTTTTTTTTGCCTATGTCTGAACTTTGGGACATAGGGTTTTAGTATTGAATACGAGCTTTGGGTGTATTGTATAAAGAAAAATATATTTTACAGAGAAAAAGTAATTCTAAAGATAAATAAATGTTTTACAAAGAAATATAGGTTATACAGAGAAAAATAATTTTAAAACTATGATTTCATATTTTTTTGCCTAACTTTTTTGTCCGACCATCAAAATGATCGTCGTTGGTCTCAAAAGAAGCGTAACTATGAGAGGAGTAAAGCCCGACCTACGGTAGCCAAAACAGAAGTTCATAGCAGCCGAAAAGCCACCTCGAAGCTTCGACGACGCCCTAAAACTTCTTTTCATTGTTGTAGCTGTTTCCGACAATAGATGGAGGTAATACTGGCGGCGTTGGAATAGTTTGGCCGATACGAATCCAACGCCACAAGTATCGCTTCAATCCGATGTCAGAAACATCCAAATCGAGGCAAAATGTGTTTCGAACGTTTTGCCTTGATCCAACCTTTTCCAGCGACGGATTGAGGAGAAACCACCATCGTTGGACTCCTCTCGACGATACAATTTCAACGGCAGTGGTCTCTCTTCTATCAGATGTTGGGAAGAGAAGATATGATTGTCGAAGATGAAGACCAAGTATAATGAATGGGAGGGATAGTTTGGGTAGTTTAATTATTTTGTTCTTATTTCTTATTTTTTAAATGAGTTGGACCTCCTTCTAAAATTAAACATGATTATGTCCTTTTATCTAATTTGTCCAAAAAACAATGTAATTAAAAATAATGTAATGAAAAACAATGTAATTAAGGATGAGTGATTAAAATCTATCGATGATAGATCTTGTTGGATAGATCTTTACTTGTTGATTATGGATACGTAATTTTTTTCGAAATCTAATATGTATTTGAAGAGATAAAGTGTTTTAAAATTTTGTTTAAAAAAATAAATAAATAAATGTGCTGTGAGTTTTTCAAATGAGATATTTTATTTTTTAAAATTTTAATTTTCCATGTCATTTGCTTACAAAGCATGTCATGTATACTTAGGTTAATTGTTGGGTTACATAAATTTGGGCTATTTAGCACTACTCTATTTTTTTTATAAAAAATCAGAAATGTGTTTTTTTTCTCAAACAAAAAATAAATTGAACGTAAAACAAATATAAAAATTCTGAATCGTTAAACTTACAAATATAAATCAGTTGTTTGGAATAAAATACAGGTTTCCTTTTATATACACATAAAATATGTACCTAGTTTTTTAGGTTCAAACCATTTTCTAAAAAAATTGTGAAAAATATATTTTTATTCTACTCGATATTTTGAATCCAACAATATTTTAAAAAAAATAGTAAATAAAATTCATGATAAAAATGGAATCCAGTAACCCCCAGCCCGCACTTGTGAGAATTGAAAGTACCACTGACGCCTGGATGGGGCAAAAATTAAAAAAAATAAAATTCATTTGATTTCTAATTTGAACAGAGTAGTAATCTCAAATAGATATTCAAAGAAATCCAATATACTGATGCTCAGATAACCTTCTTGCACTACTTACTTTTAAAAGTACATAGTTATGTTATTATGTAACAAGCAAGCAAGGGGAGCTGTATTCTATGTAACAAGCAAGCAAGGGGAGCTGTATTGAAGGAGGTGTCTCCAAAAACATCATCCCAAAGAGAGAAATTATAGTTCAGCAACCCAAAAAAATAGGTTAAGAGATAGAGCTGGGTTCTAGTTCATCCAAGGAAGAGAGTTTCTACAAGTCTACAACACTATAAGCAAGAAGTAGCATGAGAACGAAAGAAATTTACTTTCCTCTTGAAACTGAGATCAACTCAACGCTATACTGGATGCACAAAGATCATAAAGTCCGATCCAATCAATACCATACATGGAAATTATATATTACAATCTGTAATATAATAGGAACTGCCAGAAAAATTAAATAATAATTATAAGGGTAAAGGAAAACAGAGAGAATAGATACGCTCCTAAAGAAATGTGTATATTGTAGACAGAAATAAATAGAACCACCAAGCAATCTCTTAGCATTCGCATCCGGTAGATTGTTGCCTTCCCCCACTGGCAACGTCAATGGTGTCAGGAAGGTATCTGTCCAAAAATATGGAACCACCACAAAACTCATGTTATTTATTGCCACACAATATCGGGTATTGCACTCTAATTGACCTCTCTATGTAGTTCCAAAAGTACTTATAGAAGGATGGTAAGCAAAAAGATTAAATTATTGTGCATTGACCATAAATCAATTAAGGTCTTTACTTCTAATCACTCGAGTGTCCCAAGATTCTACAAGCAGCATCCTCCTCCTAGGAGTACAGAAGAAGTTCAAAAGGTAGAGAGCTAGAATGATGAGGAATAAAAAATGAATATATGTACTGTAACAAAAGATGTTTCAAGCTAAGGGTATATAGCTTTTTAACCACCCCTCCCCCACCATTAACACAAACATGACTGCCAAAAAGGGGAAGACCATCCTGTCCTCTCCTTCTCCCAAGCACATTAGTGATTGAAGGCAACTTTAGATTCCCTAGACCAAAAAGTCTAGTTGTTGGCCAATGCAAAGTTATTTCATAACTGGAGAGTGTCCACTAGACATTACATATTTCAGATGCATGTACTATACTCACATTTCTTCTTCAGGTTCATTCTTGAGTGCATTTTTAGCTATGCATTGAAAAGCAGCATCCACATTGAATCCCTCTTTCGCAGATGTCTCGAAATATGGAATGTTTCTCTTAGAAGCACACCATGCCTTTGCTTTCTTTTCAGAAACCTGAAGGCATTGTCACCAGATTGACAAATGATTAGCAAGAACACTTACATTCCAGATGTCTACATCCACACAAGGTTATGATGTGAAGTGGGATTACATCATGCAAGAATAAGAGAAACTCTTACCACCCGGCTGTTTCCACCATCAACATCTATCTTGTTCCCCAATACAACAAAGGGAAAGTTGTCAGGATCATGTGGACTAGCCTGAACATGAAGCCACAAAATATGAATTTCAGTCAACGTGCACATATTTTGAGATAAACATCATAGCCAGTGAATAAAATTACCTGAATCAGAAACTCTTCACGCCAATTATTGAGATTATCAAATGATTTCATAACATTTACGTCATAAACAAGGACACAGCAGTCAGCACCTCGGTAGAAAGCCACACCAAGACTTTGGAACCTTTCTTGCCCAGCAGTGTCCCATATCTGTATTTACAAACAAACCTTTTAAGGTTAAAAGCAACCCGCACAGATTCTCTGCTAAAACAATAGAACTCAAACACAGAGGCACACCTAATAGAACAGATTTAAAGAAAGAAATCAAATGTTTTCAAGCTTCTCTAACGTTAAACAAAATCACTCAATTTCAGTAATCCAACATCTCACAACATATATGGAAAAATTCAGATGACGGTATGAGCTTCATAAAATTTTAAGCAATGGAAGGCATCTGGAGCTTGCAGGAGGGGAGTGGGGTTCAAGAAGCCATCTAAAATTCGTTAAATTAAACTACGGAATATAATCTCGTAACTATTTCCAATAGTGATTCACTTGGAAAGACATAATACACTTAAATATACAACTTTTTAGGCATCCCTTGAAATGCTTTGAAATCAGACACTGATTGTTTAACCCACATTGGACCGCACATTGCACATATGATGCAAAACACTGCAATTAGGATGTGCTTTAATGCACATGATTGTGAACTTGTGTGGGTGTGTGTGTGTGTGAGAGAGAGAGAGAGAGAGAGAAGACCAGGCAGCATAGTAGCCCCGATGAGGACATCTTCAAGGATCAATTTTAAAATATGCAAAAAAGACAAGTCACCCCCAAAACAAATTCATACATTCAGATAAATTCCATCAGGCTAGCACAAGATGTCTGCTTTCCAACTCAAATTGAGATAGCAAATTATTAGCTTCTCTGCTTTTTTTTTTCCACTAATTTTTCTGGGCTTTCTTCAAGTGAAATGCTTGTTGGAACAAAGATCAACATCTAACATAAATTTTCTTCATAATCCACTTATTTTCTTAGTATAATAATAGTACATGCCAAAATGCATTAATCTGTTTCATTCAACCAGAACATTTGGTCCAGCAGTTGGTTTCTTGATTCATAGCTTAAATCCAAAAATTACCTAAAACATTTGATTGCCAATCTCTAGCAGTTCCTGAGTTTCCTCATACTTACACAATTCCATTATGCAACAGATGTTAATGCCATATGTTCTAAGTTTTGTGTAAGCGAAAGTTTCAACAAAGAAGACACAGTGGAGAGACAATTTGATATGAATACCTTGTATTGGAATCAAGGAGAAAAATTTTTTTTTAAAAAAAACGGAGTGAATAAATGTAACTCCAGAATGAGAACTTAAGAAGAAACCAAGGTGTGAGATCGCTAAGAGCTATTCCCCTCATTTCCATTTTTCTTTCTAAACATTCCTACGAATGAGGTCAAAATAATGACTTACAAATGAGAAAAGAAGAGGTCAAGATACATAGGCAATTTCTTTCCTGGATATTCTCAACATTAGTACTTCCAGCAAATCATGGTCAATCTTAGTTCAGAGTCAAGACTAAACTTAGGATTTTCATATGAAAAAAATACATACTGAAAATACATCGCCAATAGCAGTTCCATCTATTGTAATTTCAATGGTTATCAAATTAAGTACAGTTTGTCAGATTCAGATCAAAGATGGTCATTATTCTTTTCTTATCTAATAGTCCCATCATTTTATCCTAACTAGGAAGCCGCAAACATTCCCCAACAAACAATAATGAGTCATTCTCCGGATGTGCCTGATAGAGCATCAAGCCATCAACAAATATCCTTTGGCATGTGACAATTGAACAAAACTCATTCAAGTATTCTTGTTGTCTATGAAATGCTCAGCTTTAAGCCTTTAACGTTGCTCAAGAATACCCACATGACAAAATCTAGCCTAATTATCACGATTAACGATGGCCCTTTGCATTTAGAATAAATAAATAAACACAACAAGAAACTCAATTGTGCCTGAATTGCAAGTTTAATGCTCTAACCTGCAACGTGAACAACCTATCCTCAAACTGGATTTCCTTGGTCAAGAAATCTGCTCCGATTGTTGCCTTGTACTGATTACTAAACTTACGATTCACATACCTAATAACCCATCAAAAGAATATATATATATATATATATATATATATATATATATATATATATATATATAAATCTTAATAATACAGTAACATAAAAAGTAAAAAATAAAGATCTGAATTTTGCAGAGAATACTGATTCATGAGAGATGTCTTGCCAACCCTGCAAAAGAAAAATATCAAACAAAATGCATATCAGGAGGAATTCTCAAATGCCAAAAGCCCGCATTTCGTTTCCTTCGATTCCCATCACATTATTAACTACCACATCAATCAGAGAGAGAACGTACCCACTGTCACCAAGGATGATGACCTTCAGAAGCATACGCCTACGAGAAGCCATGGATTAATAAGCGCAGGGTATCGAAATCGAAATCAAAATCCTCAATCGGGGATGAAAATCAATTTCTATGATTTGCTTAGGGATGTGTGGATTTTGACGAGTAGTTATCACTTATTAGAAAGGAATTTTGGGCCGTTCAATCGTAAGAGTTCGCTGCCAACTGCCACAAGACAACGACGACAAGTTCGGTTTTGGAGGCAATGTGAACCCTAAAATACCCTTCATTTTCTATCCAATGTACCATTGAACCTTTTTTCCTTTTTCTAATTCGATTTTTTTGTTTAAATAAACTTTTAATTGTTCTGAGGTGTGCTTTATTTTACGGACAAATTAGATAAAAGGACATAATCATGTTTAATTTTAAAAGGAGGTCCAACTCATTTAAAAATAAAAAATACGAACAAAATAATTAAACTATCCAAACTATCACTCTCATCCATTATACTTGGTCTTCATCTTCGACAATCATATCTTCTCTTCCCAACATCTGATAGAAGAGAGACCACTGCCGTTGAAGTTGTATCGTCGAGAGGAGTCCAACGATGGTGGTTTCTCCTCAATCCGTCGCTGGAAAAGGTTGGCTCAAGGCAAAATGTTCGAAACACATTTTGCCTCGATTAGGATGTTTCTGACATCGGATTGAAGCGATACTTGTGGCGTTGGATTCGTATCGGCCAAACTATTCCAACGCCACCAGTATTACCTCCATCTATTGTCGGAAACAGCTACAACAATGAAAAGAAGTTTTAGGGCGTCGTCGGAGCTTCGAGGTGGCTTTTCGGCTGCTATGAACTTCTGTTCTGGCTACCGTAGGTCGGGCTTTACTCCTCTCATAGTTACGCTTCTTTTGAGACCAACGACGATCATTTTGATGGTCGGACAAAAAAGTTAGGCAAAAAAATATGAAATCATAGTTTTAAAATTATTTTTCTCTATATAACCTATATTAAAACCTTTATTTATCTTTAGAATTACTTTTTCTCTGTAAAATATATTTTTCTTTATACAATACACCCAAAGCTCGTATTCAATACTAAAACCCTATGTCCCAAAGTTCAGACATAGGCAAAAAAAAAAATGAAATCATAGTTTTCGATTTACTGCTAGTGCATAACTTTTTTTTCTTTTTATAACCTATATTTCTCTGTAGAACTCTTTTTCTCTATAGAACATATATTTCTCTGTAGAATCTTTATTTATCTTTATAATCACTTTGTTCTTTATACAATAGACCCAAAGCTCAGATTTAATACTAAAACCATATCTCCCACGGTTCAGACATAAAAGTCAGGCAAAAAACTATGAAATCAAAATTTTCTTTCTACTGCTAGTGTATGACTCCTTTTCTCTTTATAACTTATATTTCTCTGTAAAACTTTTATTTCTCTGTAGAACTCTTTTTCTCTGTAGAACCTATATTTTCTTTGTAGAACTTTTATTTATCTTTATAATCACTTTCTTTTCGTAAAATATTTTTTTCTCTATACAATAGACCCAAAGCTCGGATTCAATACTAAAATTCTATGTCCCAAGTAATGAACCCAGTTTCGACATAAAAGTCAGGCCAAAAAATATAAAATCACATTTTTCGTTCTACTATTAGTGCATAAATCTTGTTCTCTTTATTAACCTATATTTCTCTGTAGAACCTTTATTTCTCTGTACAATTCTTTTTTCTATGTAATTTTTTTCTTTATTCGACAGACCCAAAACATACATTCACTACTAAACCTTTATGTCCCAAGTGATGAACCTCAAGGCTCGGATTCGTTAAACCCTAACGGGCTCAAGGAGCGGATTCATTACTAAAATATTAAATGTCACAAGTGCTAAACCCTAGGATCCTAACTACTAAACCCTAACAGGCTCGGGTACCCTAAATACTGGGGGTTCAAACTTCCAAAATTGGTTAGAAGTATTTTTTCTTGTAGAACTATTTTTTCTCTATTCGACAGATCAAAACCCGAATTTGTTATTAAAAACCTATGTCCCAAGTGATGAACTAGAAAGTTCAGATTCACTAAACCAACAAATTATTACCATTGGAAGCACTTAAAACAAGACCTAGATAATGAGCCAATAATATCATCATAAAATGTACAGTGTTATTTTTCTCTGTAGAAAATACTTTTTTCTCTGTAGAACCTTCGAAAATATTCTTTGACCAGGTAATCACTTTTCGATGACGGATGGAGGCGAGACCAGTGACGTTGGAATTGCCCGACCAAGATGAGTTCAAAGCCACCGGTCTCGTCTCGATCTGTCTTCAGAAACGGCCAGATCGAGGTAAAACATGTTTTTGATTGGTGCCAACTATTTTGCCTTGATTTAGAAGTTTCCAATGTCGGATCTCGACAAGTCTAGTGGCGTTGGATTTGTCTGGGCCTAACGATTCTAATTGATCTCACCTCGATCTGACTCGAGAAACGATCGGATTGGAGCAAATCGTGTTATGAACGTTTTACTTCGGATCAACAGTTTTCGATGTCGAATCTTGGCAAGGACAATGGAGTTGGATTCTTCTCGACCTCATGATTCCAACGCCACTGGTCTCTTCTCAATCCAAAGTCGGAAGCATCCGCAGCGTGAAAAATAAGTTTTCAATCATATTTGATTGGAATAACAATGACAAATCTGAAATTTCAAGTTTTGTGCTTAATTCAATAAATTTAAAAATCAGTTTGACCTTAACTAACAAAAAAAATTCAGCTGTCCTTTTACTCTTAAAAGTTGGTAAATTTGGACCTAAGCCTAATTTCCCCTTGTTTTTTTTGTACTAATATGTAGGTTACATAGGTTCTAATGTTTATTTATGGGTAACGATATGAGCTCGTATATCAGATTTTCTTACTGTAACATAAACAACAAGTGTTAAACCCTAAGATGAATGGATTCGCTTAACTCTAATGGGATCGTGTATCAGATTTTCATGTTATAACCTAAACAATAAGTGTTATAAAGTCCAAGGGGAACATATTCGCTAAACCCTAACAGGCTCGTGTATCGGATTTCAATTTTGTAACTTAAAAGACTCAGATTTACTAAACCTTGACGGATTCACTACAAAATCCTAAATGTCTCAAGTATTAAACCTTAGGGTCCTAACTATTATACTCTAATGGGCACAGATACTCAATGTAATTTCAATAAAAATGCAAAAAAATAATAAATATATATTATACTATCATAATATAATAAAATTTCAGCTCGAATAAACACTTTACACATTATATATATGAATTACATTATTTTTAAAAATAATGTAATTGAAAAAAAATGATAAAAACTATAGACAATGGGTCTTATTAGAAATATTTTTACACGTTGAGTTCGAATATGTAATTTTTTTGAAATCTAACATGTATTTTGAGAAATTAAAGTTTTAAAGTTTCGTTTATGAAAAAAATAAATAAAAATTGATTTTTAAAAAAGTCCAACATGGCACACCAACATGAAGTACCATGTAGACTTGAGTTGAATTTGACTAATAAAAGTTGGTTCCATAACATTTTGAAAAAAATAATAATGGCTTTAATTTGCACCCTGCGGATCCATTCTGGCCAATGCTGATGCTATAAAATCGAGTAGATTGTATGGACATTTGGGCCCTCTCAAATGACACGTGTCTAACTTTTTTTACAAGCGTCCGTTAAGTTCTGGAAAATCAGAAATTTGACCAAATCGAATAGGAGAGAAAAGCAACAAGCAGACAAGATTGTAGTTAAAAACATCGGACAACAATTTCTCTTGTTGAAGTTCCAGTTAGTTTTCATGGAGGCTTCAAAGGAGCAGCAAGGGTTTCTAGACCAGATTCTCCCTCCTCGATTGGGAAGACGCCGGCCTCGAGGACTGCGCCATACCCCCTGAATCCATCCACGAGGCCTTTCTCAAGGCAGCCGCTGCCTTAAAGTCCCGTGCCACATCCATCTTCTCCTCTTCCTCCCAAGAGTCGGGGGATTGCGTCCTGGACCCATGTCCTTCCGGGGGAGTACATGTCCGAAAAAATCGTGGACTTGTCGCGAAGTACAGACGTTCCTGACGCGTTGGTTGGAGTATTTCCTGAGAAGGACGCGCCCGGCCCCGGGTCATGTGTTGCACAGAAGGGCATTGAGGAGGAGGGGGATAAGGTCGTAGTAGGTGGTGGGACAGATGTGGATAAGCAGGAATTATAGGGAAAGGAAGGGCATGTGTGGATGGGTTGCAAGGACTAGAAGCTGAATTGAAAAATAGTGATAAAAAAGTGGATGATGAAGAGGAGAGGGGAAGTGAGGCCAATTCTAACGGAGGGTTTTGTATGAATTCCAAGGTACTTACTGGTAAAACTTCCGTTTGTTTTATTTTCCACTTGTGCTCTGTTGAATGAACTGCTGTGATTATGAATATGATGATCAGCTTTTGGTATTAAAGATTCTATTAAATATCTCTGTTTTGATTCCTTATTCTTCATTCTAATGAAATTGTTCGGTCATTTACTTTTGATTTTATTCTGAATTTCATGTGAACGGAGGTTGGGTTAGAGGCAGATTTTCTTGTTAGATCTTGAAAGTGGATGGGCTCTGTTACTTGTAATTATAGGTCTAGGATCATTAATGGTTTGAGATTGGGCTATTTTCATAATGCATTTGCTCGGATTTTCATTGAGAAATTAAAATGTTCTGAGTTGAAATTGATGATTCAGGGTCGTCACCTTATGTGAGAGGATTTGCTGATAAAATCTTGACGTCTTCTAAACCTTTCTTCTACCAGAAGAAAAATGAAAGTTCCATTGATTGTTTCGGATTCCTGTCCTTTCATTTTCCAGAATGAAGAATTTGTATCATGAGGACTTGTGTCGTAACTCAAAGTCGTTGCTCTCCAGACTTGTGCAAGGGAAAAAAGTATATAGGAAGTTAAACTGAGATTACAAATATGACCCACAAAATTCATTTAAGAAAAAGACTAACCTGGTGTCTTCAGACTCTTACATTGGCTGTGCAGAAAAAGCAAGGCCAACTCCACTTATGGGCCTCTATCTTCCCGTATGAGAAGAAATAATGGCGATGATTTCATGGCTGATTTGAGAAGCTACATGGGATATTAAAAGACAAGATAAAGACTTATTTAGCTGCTGTAAATATGTTTTATTTTGTCTGCTTTTGATCGTTATGTCGGTCATTTGTTTGTATTATGAGGTTTTTTTTTCTTCAGAAAAGAAATATACCTTTGGAAAGAGTCGATGTTGTCTGATGTGTAAGTGCCTTTTCAATACTGCCGCACTTTCTCTTTCTAGTTAAGGAGTGCTCATTTCAGTGTAAACTTTGATTAGAATTAAATATAATGAAATGAGCACTCCTTGAATAAAAAAAAAGAACGACATTATTGGAAAGATGCTTACATATTGGGTGGCATCGCCTCTTTTCAAAAGTATATTCTTTTTCTAAAAAAAAAGTGTTAATACTACTTTGGGTCGCCGAAACAGTAACTTATGTTTTATTTTTCATTTTGTTTTAATCTAGCCATTGGATCAGGTATTCTCAAAATTTAGTAACCAAATGGGTGACGTGGCAGTTTGACTTTCTTTCAATTGATACACGTGAAAAATGGAAGTCACGTGAAATTTTCCTATGAGTTTTAATTACAAATTAATAAATTGTAAAAAATAAATTGTAAATTGTTCCCCCCCTCTCTCTCCTATGTTCTTCCCCTCTCTCTCTCCTCCAAGAAATTCAAGTTCAAGCCTATCAATCCAACCCCTAATCCTTCCCCTACCCCAAGCAAATAGCCCCAAACTTTTTTCAGATCTCTCTCAATCTCCCTAATCCTTATACACCTCCGTCTTTGTTAAGTATAGATTCAGCGGTTCCCTTCTCCTTATAACTTTGATAGGTTACTGGACTCGACTCTCCTCCTCGTCTTCAATGCCGCCAACGAAATATTCTTCTCTTATCATGTTTCTTCTCTAGCAATCTCTGCCGGCGAGCTTTTGTTTTGATGAAGAAAACGAGGGAAAGTCGAGAGTGTTCTTCGCTGGGTAAAACACACCCACAAAGATTAGGGGGAGACATTACTTGGTTCAGAAGTACCATATTTAAGTGAAATTGGAGTTTTGATGTATCTAGCTAAATGTACCATGCCAGGTAATTCATTTGCTCTGAATTTATTAGCAAGATATAGTTATGCTTCTACTCAACGACATTAGAATATAATTAAACATATTCTGCGTTATCTGAGAGGTACAACAAACTTAGGTTTATTCAACTCATCTGATCCCAAATCTGAATTGGTTGGATATACAGATGTGGGTTATCTATTTGATCCTCATAATGCAAAGTCTTAGACTTGTTACTTTTTTTTTTGAAAATACTGTTATTTCTTGGAAATCAGTCAAGCAAACACTTACATCAACTTCTTCTAATCATTCTGAGATAGTGGCAATTTATGAAGCTAGTGGAGAATGCGTGTGGCTAAGAGGAATGTTTCTCATATTCAAGAAAAGTGTGGATTACAATCTATTAAGAGTATTCCAATAATATTATATGAAAACAATGTTGCATGTATAACTCAGATCCGAGGAGGATACATAAAAAGAGAAAGAACTAAACACCTCTCTAAGAAATTTTTCAGTACACATGAACTCTAGAAGAGTGGTGATATAAATATTCAACAAGTTCGCTCTTGTGATAATCTAACTAGAACTGTCAAAAAAAATTGCCAAAACCGAAACCGGCCAAAACCGAAACCGACCAAAACCGAATGGTTTGGTCGATTTTTTTTTAAAAAAAAGTTATATATTTTACACCAAGACCGACCAAAAACCGAAAAATCGACATAACCGACAAAACAGTTTGAGCAAAATATGTAGAAAACCCAACCAAAATCGACCGACGACACCCCTAAATCTAACAGATTTATTCATTAAGGCGTTATCACCTGCAACATTCAAGAAGTTTGTTTATAACATTACTATGCGCCAACTCTAATATCTTCTTAAATCAAGGGGTAAAAATGTGAAGACAGTGGTGTTGATTGTACTCCTTTTCTTTTGACGAATGATTTTTTTCTCACAAGGTTTTCCTTTGCAAGGTTTTAACAAGTAAATCTTCTCACTGGTCTCACTGAGTTGCTAGACAAAAATAATGTACTCTTTTTCTTTCACTAAGGTTTTTATCCCACTGGATTTTTCCTTAGTAAGATTTTAACAAGACATATTTTTCATATACGTGATCATCCAAGGTGGAGTGTTGTAAATGTTAAAACATATACTTAATTTGGATGATACACTCAACCACTAATCCATCAAATATATTAATTATGTTACATACCTAATAGATGTAGATTAATAGTGGTGGATGAAAATATTACAATTAGTGAAAAAAATGCAATTAGCATATATTGTATTAGCTAATTTAGGTGAGTTTTTATACTATAAATAAGTGCTTAAACTTCACATTTTATATCGAATATACTACAAATATTATTCTTACAATACAAAATTTCTTAATCTTGATTTTGTGAATTATTTCATTTCTCATTTTACAACCCACACTATATACTAGAAGAGAACAAAGATAACTCTCTCTCTCTCTCTCTCTCTCTCTCTCTCTCTCTCTCTCTCTCTCTCTCTCTCTCTCTCTCTCTCTCTCTCTCTCTCTCTCTCTCTCTCTCTCTCTCTCTCTCTCCGCGTATAGGTGCACGGAGGAGAAATTCCAAACCCTCAACGCCTTACTCCCTACTACAAGTATCCTCACACTTCCCTAGACAATTTAAAGAAGCAACTTCATTAATAGCCGCTCAACTCTTCAACCATCGAAGTCTGGGATCCATCTAAATGCAGGTATACAATTGCTATTTACAGACCTACTGTGGTAGCCTATGTTATCAATCTTTTTTTTGTCTCTGACATTAATTTTTCTCTTTCATCTGTCTACACTAAAAATAGTAATTGCTAAATGCACATCAAATATTGCTTCATGTACATTAATGTCCCATCATTGAATTTTTGGGAAGCGCACCCTGCTTTCACACTTTTCATTCGTCCCCTTCTCTCTCTGCAACCTCACTCACCAGTCGGGCCCACCACAATTCTTTGAAAAAAAAAACATTTTAGTCAACAAAAGTGGCGGAAACTCAATGAGCTTCTTGTAACAATGATGAATCTCAATTTTCGCCCAATTACTTGAACCCAATCAGTCAATGATTGACGTGAATCGAACACCTGAAAATAATTTATAAATGTTATAAATTGAAATAAGTTTGCTCAAGATGTTCAAGTAATAAGATATTATTTTCCTAATTGTTATACCATCTCCGTTAAAAAGTATTTTGTAATGTCAACTTCTATTTTCTCTTCATAATAGCCGAAAGTTCTTTTTTCATTTCATTTCTGATAGTATAATCCTGTCAACAAAAAATTTCACTTGAGTATCTGTAATTAATCAAAATATTCAGTATCTATATTTACCTGATCACTAGAACTACTACTTGACGCTCGTAGATCTTGAGCCCAAGCTCTCATTTCTTCCAAATGATCCATATCCGCAAGGATAAAAATTGAGTAAGAGGTTAAGAGTAGAGGTAGGAAGTTAGAGAGAAAGTGTGTGAGAATTGAGATTCAAAAGTGTGAATTAATAGTGTGGCATTGTGTTATATTTATAACTTGAAGGCTTATAGACAACGGTTAAATATATAGCTAATGGCCAAGAGGGGAGCCAACGTTCAATATAAAAAGGCACGCGTAATCTTCAGCCTTTAAACACATGCACAAAACACTAAAGTGAGTCAGAGAGTGTTCAGACAGTGTTCTATTTGTCAACAATAGTCGCGCCTACAATTTCAATTCAAAGCATCCTCATATATATATATATATATGAGCTTTTGTTATTCCTCATTTTTACAGTGCCTTCATAGCTCTGGTAAGCCATAGCCATTGTTATTTGGAATTAGTCAACAATAGTGGCTCATCATTTTCAAAAATGGATTTGACGTGCTGTGTACCGTTAGCAATATTTGTGTGCAATTAGAAGCACCCACTAAAAATATGAGTAAAATTTGGTGATGGGATGACTCAAGTAATGATTACTCATTTTAGAGATAACATTCTTACGGCTGTAGTAGTTTTATTATTGGTTACATATACTTTTCTCTTTTTCATCAATTATATGCATGTCTCTTTTCTTCTTTTTTTTGATTGCCAAACTTGTGCTACTGCGGAAATAATAACTTTTTATTTGTTCCTTCATTATTTGTGTATTTTTCATCCATTATTGGTTACTTAACTTTTCTCCTTTTTCGTCAATTATATGCATGTAATCATAAGTTTCTTTTCTTCTTTTTTTTTATTGCCAAGCTTGTGATACTGAAGAAATAATAACTTTCTATTTGTTCCTCCATTATTTGTGTATTTTTCATCAATTATTGGTTACATAACTTTTGTCATTTTTCATCAATTATATGCACGTAATCATAACTTTGCTTTTGTTCCTCCATTATTTGAGTATTTTTCATCCATTATTGGTTACATAACTTATGTGTTTTTCATAAATTATCTGCACGGTAATCATAACTTTTTAATTGTTCCTCCATTATTTGTCTACGTAACAAAAATAGTACCCAAATGGAGGACTTCCCTTTCTCTATAAAAGGGAGTGAAAATTTACTTTGTTGTTCACAAAAACTGTATGAGTTTTCAAGTTTTTTCTCACATAATCATTATTTGTAATCTCATAACTATTATCTTATAATTATGGATGAATATTTTAAGTTATGGGGTGAAGATTTACATTTGTCTTCAATCGAGGTAAAAATTATATTTTTGAGATGCATATTTGATTATAAGTTTTTGTATAATGTAAGTATTGTAAACTAATTTAGTTATTTAATGTGTAATAGGATGATCAATAAAGCACGATGAAAGTCGAATCAGACGATAATAAAGTACAAACAGATTATACAGAACAGTTTACAACTGATATGGTATAATAGTAAATTATATATTTTATTTTGTAATTTATTAAATTTGAAATAATAGTAATATATTTTTTATTAGATATTTCATTGCCGTGAATATTTAATCAAATGGGCACGAGATGTAGGACGTGTGTTGGGATTTATTATCGTTATTGCTAGTTCAAATGAAGGTCTTTTGGACAGAAGCCTAAATTGACACTGCAATGTGAGCGAAGCGGGCAATATCGATAATTAAAAAGTTCATCCAAATTGACCGGTACTAAAAAATGCAACTGTCAATTTCGTTTAAAAGGTATAAAGTTGAAAACCGGAGATAATTGGAGTATAAAAGTTATGTGTGGGATCCATAATCATCCTCCTGCAAGTTACATGGAAGGGCATGCATATGCTGGTAGATTATCATAGGATGAAACTAACTTAATGATTGATTTGTCACAGAATTTAGCGATTCCACGTGAAATATTATCTACATTGAAGGATGGAGATCCACAAAATGTGACGACAATAAAGACGATTTATAATGCTCAACAAAAATATCGAGTTGTTGAAATGGTAGGGAGAAATCAAATGCAACAATTAATGTATCTGCTAAGTCAGCACGATTACTTATCGTGGTACAAGAGTGACAGTGAGTCAAACTAGGTCCAAGACTTATTTTTTGCTCATCCTTGTTCCTTAGATCTGTTGCGTGTATTTCCTCACATTTTGCTTATGGACTCGACATATAAGACTAACAAGTTTCATATGCCGTTTTTCGAAATTGTTGGTGTTACTTCTACAGAGATGACATTTTGTGTTGCATTTGTATTTCTTCAATTTGAGAAAGAAGATAATTTCACATGGGCATTAAGTCGTTTGAAAGCTACTATAGATGAGTGTTTATCACCACGGGTGGTGTTGACTGACAGAGATTTAGCACCGATGAATGTTGTTGATCTTGTGTTCCCCGAGTCAACTGCTCTACTGTGCAAATGGCATATTGGAAGGAATTTAGCAGTGAATTGCAAGAAATTATTTGAAGACAAAAAGAGCTGGGACAATTTCAATTCCATGTGGCATTATCTGGAGGACTCTGAAACCGTTGAAGATTATTTCGCAAGGTTGTCATCTATCGAACAATTATTTCACAAGTATCTATCAAAAAAATTCTTATTTATAATTTTAGCTTATTCATCGTTCAAATGCATTGACTTATCTATGGAACACTTATTCCTCAGATATCCAAGAGCAATAAAGTATATCAAATCAGTGTGGCTGGATAAATATAAAGAGAAATTTGTTGCTGCTTAGAGTAATAAATCGATGCATTTTGGCAACAGGACTACAAATCGAGCTAAAAGCCAAGATAGAAAGTTGAAAAAATATTTACAAAATTCAAGGGGAATCTTTTGTCCGTCTGGTCACAGGTTCACAGTCTTTTCGACGCACAATCCACTTCTATCAAAGCATCACTCGAAAAAAGTGTCAATTTTGTGCAACATGATTTCAAAACTTCAATATTCAACAAACTACGAGGTTCTGTATCAACTGCTTCATTATATCATATTTTGGCAGAGGTGAAACGTTCTAATAATGTTGGTCATTGTCCTAACCTATATGGTTGTCAAATTAAATTAACTCATGGCTTGCCTTGTGCACATGAGATCTCTATGTTCAAGGTGGAAGGTCGTCCAATTCCCCTATCTTCGATTAATCCATTCCAGAGAAAGCTGGACTTCAAGCACTACATTGGAGGATAATGATATAAATTGCAATATTGAGGTTGAAATGTTCACCAAAAAGTTTAAAAAACAATCGAGACCTGGTAAATTTTGATTGTTATAGAAATTATGTGAAATTATCAACCTTTCATCCACTTTACTTGCAGAGTCGAAGGTGAAGAAGCAAGGTCATGACAAGTTCGATTCAAAGAAAAAGGTTGAATCAAATGTTGGACGAAATCCTACCGGTACTAAATATGTCGAGGCTAATGATTCTCCAGTATTGAAAAGCCGACACAGTTGTCCATCGACTTTCAATGTCCCGTAGTTTTCATCAACACGGAGGGTTTCGGTTGATGAGAGAATGCATACTAGTTCAATCGATGATAGATTGCATGTTGGTTCTATCAATGAGAGAATCTATAGTATTTCAATCTACATTGACCTGTTTCCAAATCATATGCATCCATATATTCTATCTGTGACTGATGTCATTGGTGATGAAAATTATGGTTTTCGCAATGTTGCATTGGCATTGCAAATGGAAGAAGGTGAAAATGCATGGACCCGTGTAAGATATGATATGTTAACTGAGTTGAACAACAACGCTGATGAATATGCATCCTTGTATGGAACATGGGAAAGGTTTTCGCTTATAAGACAATCACTGACATTTTTTTAGATATACAGGTCAGCACTGGTGGCTCATTGGATGAATTTGTCAGACATGGGTCACTTGATTGCATCATGCTACAATGTTGTTTGCATTGTATTAAGTCAACCGCAATCCATAATGTTTCTTCCTTTGCAGTCTGCCCCACCACCACCATCACAACAACGTGTCATATGTATCGAACATGTTAACCATAACCATTTTTTGGAGGTATTTTTGGTTCCTAATTCTCCAATGCCTCCAATCATGCCTCATTGGAGCGCATTCAGGCATCAATGTGCGGCACAGTGGGCTTTATTTTATGAACAAAATTTTCAAGATTATAGGCTGATACGGAATCCATCAAAAGTATCACAACCCAATGTGAATTTAGATTCTAATTAGTTTGTTTGGTAGTTTAATTTCTTTTATTTAATAAAAATTATTTGTGATTACTTTTTATTTAGTTTCTTTTATTCTATAATAGATCCCACGTGTGCGGGTCATCGTCTTATCTCCAAATAGAATAAAAGGAATCATTCAGAGATGGACGGTAGATATTGAGAGTAATTTTATTATTATTGATGGCACTACTGGCTCATCTCCATGCAATTGGCACTAATAACAACGCAAACTTGAGTTCAAATTTAGGACTGATTGGACAATGATCAGCTTTTGCCGTCATAGGTCTGTATCAATAAAACAGAGTCTGTATTTTGCAATAGTCATTTTGTGGCTTCACTAGCAATACTCACAGCACCTATGTGCCACTCTTTGTCGGTTCTCGTACTCATCTCTCTACCTTTCTCAACACATATAGAGATAGAAAAGAAGTAATATTGTACACGGCTTCACCTTCTTTTATTTGCACAGCACAAATTTAACAAAGGTGTGCTACTTTTTCTTCAGTCGAGTCCCACACATTTAATAAAAAGCCACCAAACTTGACAATTGATGTCAAATGTGACAAATTACGACCATCATTTTGACAAATACCAAAAATCTTCACGTATATAAAAAAAAACCTTAGCTTTTGTTATAACACTGTCTTCATCAACTGTCTCAATTGTTAACATATAGAGTCATCATACTCCAACACAAACGTACACATAGAATGTATCATTTGGAGAATTTCACTTCGACTCATGTGGAAAAATTTGTTAAAATAATTATGATGCAACCCCATGTTTGACTTTTTCGGAAGTTCATCGACAAACTGACTTTTTTTTTTCATTACACACCTTGCATCAATGTCAAACCAATATTGGTCCATATGCAAATTTATAAATCTGCTAACAGTACACATCCTCTTCCATGGTAATTTAGAGATCATCAACATGTCAAAAGGATAACTAGTCTCTTATGAAGAAAAGAAACTCACCGTCAACGACAATACTAGCATCTCCATCTACTGACAACAAATTGGGCAAAACACTATGGTCGATGTCAAAGACAACAATAGAAAATTCACTTCACTCTCCATATTTTTCACTCACCCAAAAGCCCAATTACACCCAAATTAATTTTTCCACAAACTTGCATGCACGCATGAAAACAGTTAAATTTCAAATAAAAATTGCATTTGCAATCTTTGCCTCCAGCCGCCTACCCAATTCCTGATAAGGTATTGGGGTTACTTGTAGGTATACTTTAATACTATTGCAGTACCTGCTAAACTTTCTAGAGCATTAAGATTCGAAGTTTCTAACAGAGAAAATTGCAGTCATGATTCTGCTCAACTGAAAACACCTTATCACTAACAAGAGAAAGAAAGCAGAAAAGGAAGAAACCAAAGAAAATGAACACTCTCTACAATGGAGTTTACACAGATTCAGAAAACCCTTTAACATTATTCACTCACTCTTATTTCATTTCAATTTTCTCACTCATTGCTTCTACATAAAATATGGAATTCTGCAAAGATTTTTATTTTTTCTTTGCTCTAGGAGATTAATCCGATACTTAATTATACAGACCTACAATCAAGATATACACATTTATCTGCACACAATGCAGTCGCATGGACTGCTAGCTGAACCAAACAATGGCAAGTAGATTTATCTTTCTTCATATTTAGAATGCTTCAACCTTTACCACTCAAATCGATAAATATGCCCCATTAAACATTCAGAAGGAAGAAATCAGCTATATGTGCAATCATCTCTCTTGAACTTGATAGGTTTGGTTCTAGTAGAGTCCAAGACCAAGAGACAAGAAATCTGTTTCCTGTGATTTACCCTAACTAGCTTTCCCACCACATATCCTCGCGACTGTATTTCAAGATCCAATGTGAATGGAACTGCGATATAAGATCCAGTTTGTGAAACTTCTAGAGTTGATCCCGCACCATAAAGGGGAATTTTGTTTCCTACCAGGTTAACAGATACAGTTCGGCGACTCTTTCTCGGCTGATAATACTTCTTCAACTGCAATATAAGATCAGCAAATCCGTACTTAGGCAAAGAATTTGAAGCAAATTTCGTTTTTGAGATTTTCCTCGTTGTTATATATATCATCTCAAACTGCAAATAATGAAATGAGGTGATGGACAGAATTCTCACTACCTGGCCAGTTGCTACAGAAATCTCTGAATATAAGAGATTGATGGGTTTAGAGCTAACATGAATGCCAAACATTGTAGCTGGATTATATGTGCTTATCTTCAATGAGCCATTCATTGATAGCATCTTTGATGGAACTCCTGAGAAGTCAATACCAGCCCCAACATAAAAGTTGTTCACCACCAAGCTCTGAAAGAAGTAAACTTGTCATTAGACAATATATTTGAGTAAAGAAATAGAAGCAGAACAGAATAGCTTGATGGGTTTCTCTCATAATGTAAACATAACCTGATCATATCTTCGCATGACATTAATTAAAGGAGTCTTGTATTATGCCGTTCTCAGTTTGAAAAACAAAAACCAGTAATGCTAGGGATCTCACTGATTTTCATCCCAAAAATATCACAATATGTGTGACATTTATTTATTAGGTATCACGACATTATAACAAGGGACCCATTAAAAATCAAACTCAATAAATGAATAACACATTGCTGAAAAAAAATTGGGATAAAAATCACTCAGATCTTTATCATTTTTGAGGGGAAAAAAAAGAAAAGAAAAAGATCTTTATCATTTTTTAGGGAAAAAAAAGAGGAAACTAGTAAAAAGAAATTTCTAGAATCTAATAGTTAATTGTAAAGTCCATCTAAAATCATTTTGAACTCCCCAACTTATTTGCCTTTCAGTCTCAAAAAGAAAAAAAGAAAAAAAGCATTCGCTTGTCTTCACGACTTCAAAGAGTGTATACTAGTCTCTCTTACCTCAACTTGGAAGCTGATTAATATTTCGAAAAACACTAAATTTATGAAAATCTTATATGGTCTAGGCCTGAACAGTACATAATTCATAATAATCCATTTCATTGTAACATTATATTTCATTGTAAATTTACAAAGAAATATCATATTGCATTGTAATATTTCATTGTAATATCATCTTTCAGTACACTTCTAGTATAATATCATCTTTCATTGTAAATTTTAAATGTAATACGATCTTATAATCTATAATGGAATGAGATAATATGATATATTTAGGCCTATTCCATTTATCAGTATTGCTAAATTTATTACGTCTTAGTACTCACAAATTCTTCAAATACATGAAAAGTAATGTCCATCATTCATAAAACATAATCAAAATCATTGAAAAATTCAAATGACAGAGTTATGCTAATAGTACTATCAGGCTAACATGAAACTAAATTGACTTACCCTGAGAGTAATCTCTGGTTTGTAAGGCCGGCTTGCTCCCCAGATGATCAAGCAAAAAAAGGTAAACAACATCACAAAACTAAACAGAGCAATCAAGGCTTGACACCTTCTAGTAAAAGCCTTGTCTTCAAGATCCTCATAGGAACCTTCTTCTACTATCACATCACACTCAGGCCAACCCTTGTCATTGATCCTGTTCTTGCTTCCTTTTCTCCCGGAGTATGACCGGAATATCCCCGAAAATCGACTAGCTGATGAGTTTCTGGAATGTCGGAAGGATGGGTGTGAAGGTGACTCCATTGGAGATGGTTGCATTGAAGAGCATTTGTCTCCATCCTGAGAGTCCCTTGAAGGGCTCTGCACGTAGTACATTGGGCGTTTCGGAGACCTTGGAGGGGATGATGGAGCTAAGCTCGTGATATCAGATTCAGATTTCGTTTTGAGCATCATCTTACAGAGAGAATTTACCCCAAAATCAATGTCAATAGCAGTACTTCAATAGCAACCACAAAATTCTACAAAATTTTATCAAGAAAATGTGTGAAAAGCATTGAGGAAATAAAGAAGAAAAGTTTAAGCTGGAATCACAGAAGCATTCAAGTTATTGAATCCAGCATTTGAAAAAAAAAATTATCGAAATAAAAGCTCAGCTCGCCGTCTCTTTCACTGTTTGTGCATGGTGCAACAAGTGAGTGGCTTTCCTTTGTCCAGGACCAGTAAGGCCCCCACACATTTAAATGGAGAGTACTATCGGGATCTAACAGCTAGGCTCGAAGCACGAGGCTAAAAATAAACCTCAGGTTTGGAAACAATTGTCGGCAGCCGATAATGAGAATTTAGGGCAACGACAATGGTTGTTCTCTATCGGGGACAACAAATCTTAATTGAGAGATATATTTTTGCTGGCGTGTTATATTGAGATATGTGTTTTATTCGTCTGACTTAATTTTTGAATAATAGAAATGGGACCAATATTAATTTTAATGGAAAAATGATGGAGAAATTGATATTAATGGCTTGACTTTTGAAAAACAGAAAAATTATATTTAAAGATATATTTTGCTGATGTAACTATATTGTAAAACGTGTTATGCTGATATAGGTAAGTATATTTGACCACTTCCGTGTAATAGAGGTTCAACCCAATTGATAAATTAACGAGTACATTTGTATTTTCCCATTGTGAATTTCCTTATATTTTAGTTGGGATGAAAATGTGGTGGTCTAGTAATACGTAAAGCAGGAATTCTCTAAATGCAAATCTGAATACAGTTCGTCTGGGGTGGTTGGCTGGTATGTGCATATTTACTTTTAAGCTTATGAAGGCAAATGGATCCAAAGCTTATGGCCTGTTGATGGCTGCAATAACCAACCACTTTCGTGTCCGACTCAAACCCATCCATTTATGTCAACAACTGTAGTCATAAAAGGCCAGTTGGCATTGAGAAACAGATGCAGAGGAATGTTATAGAGAACATTATGACATGATATAATGCTGATATATATCTCTAGAAATATTATATATATCCCAAGTTAAATGGGTATTCAGTCAAAACATTTATAAAATGCAGAACAAAAATGATATATATCTCGTGACTTTCTATATCATGAGATCCTATATTTTATTTTATTGTATTATTATAATGGAATAACAAATTCTATTATAATGGAATAATGTATTTCATTGTAGTAGTGCGCATTTCACTGTAATAGAATATGTTATCTCATACGTTATTTCATTGTATTATTACAATGGAATAATAGATTCTATTACAATGGAATAACGTATTTCATTGTAATAATACTCATTCCACTGTAATAGAATCTGTTATTCCATTGTAATATTACAATTGAATAACTTATGGGATCTCATGGGATACAACCTCATGAGATATAAAACGACACTAAATGCAGAAAGCTCAAAGTAAGGAAATAAGGTTGAGTCTCCGCTTGCCTGGTTCAATGTTTGTATGTTCATCATTGAAACTTCTACCACGCCTTCTCCCAACTGCATCAAGTTCATCATCGATAAATATGATACAAGGTGTCTCTTTTTCTGGCAACATTAAGGAGGTTTCTAATGCGAATTTTATTTGTGGGCAGCAATCCATTTATTAAAACTGACTCCAATTTTAATAAAGAACAAAATCAATAAATATTTATGTAATCTCACAGTTTAAGATTACATACGATTCATCTCGTCAACTGAGTAGGGGCACGTGAACTAATAAATATTTAGAATTTTTTGGACCACATTTAAGTCGACACATAAAAAATATAAACTCATTCATGTAGAACCAGCAACAATGCACGGGTCTACATACCTAGTTGATTAGGGTTAAGTATACTTTTGATAACCGAAAGATTGCACATTTTTCAATTTGGTAACTCAAAGATCAAACATTACATCTGAGTAACTCAAGTTTCATTTTGTGCTATTCGGACAGTTTTTCAAAATTTTGGATAGTCAACGTGCTGACATGGCACGTTGATCCTTAACTAGAATTGAATCATTGCTTGTGTGGGCCTCACAATTATATAACATGAAAAATTGCATTTTTTTGAACATAATTTACAGATGGAAAAAATCTGATAATTAGTTTTGAAAATAATTTACATATGGCAAAATGCGTATTTCATTGATTAGTTTCAACTTTTCAATATTGTAATATATCTTTCAAATAATTTTGGACAAAACTATCATTGTTCTTATTAATCCTTATGGACGTTCCAAACATTTTTATCTCTTAAAATATAAGTCAGTTTTTTTAAAAAATATATATATATAGATTCAGAATTAACGCGAAAAACTATTTCCAATAAAACACATAATCAGTTTGTTTAAATATTCATTTTTCAAATCCTAAATGAACTCAGAGGGTTTCTTAAACTTAATCATAATTTAGAGGATTTCGCAAAACTCACCAAAACAAATTAGATGAGTTTTCAAAATTAAGCAAAAAAAAATATAGGATTTCATAAAATATATTACAAAAATTATAGCATTTTTGAAAATCAAACAAAAAAAAAACAAACATTAAAAGGATTTCTCAAACTTAACTACAATTCAGTGGATTTCGCAAAACTCACCAAAACAATTTGAGGAGTTTTTAAAATTAGATAAAAAAATCAGAGGAATTCATAAAATATATCAAAAAAAATAAGATTTCTCAAAATCAAACAAAAAAAATCCAAAAATCCAGACTCCTAAATCGCAAAACCACAGCATCGTAAACACTAAATTCTAATCTTCTAAAACTCAAAATCCTAAACTCTAATCTCCTAAACTCCAAAATTTTAAACTCTTAAACTTTAAACTCTATTACCATAAAATACTTAAGAATTTCATGTCAAAACAATTAGAGGATTTCTCAAAATTAAATACAAAATAACCAAAAATTTAAATGATTAGATGATTTCTCAAACTTACCCTTAATTCAGTTTTTTTTTTGTAAAATTCACCAAAATAATTCAGAGTTTTTAAAATTAAGCAAAAAAATTTAAAGGATTTCATAAAATATATCAAAATAGTATAGGTTTTCCGAAAATCAACCAAAAATTCATATTTTTTTAAACATATAAAATTTAGAGAATTTCTCAAACGAACCCAAAATTCAGAGGATTTCTTAAAACTCACGAAAACAATTCAAAGAAGTTTTCAAAATTAAGCTTAAATTCAAAGGATTTCTCAAAATCGAACAAAAAAAAGATGATTTTGAAAAATAACGAAAAGATTCAGAAAATTTCTTAATTAAAATACTAACAAAACTAACAAACTAGTTGACATCTTCCGAAAAATCCTTTGAATTGTTTTAGTCACGACCTTGAGTTTGGTCATGGATCGAGTGTGAACATGTGAACTCTTCGCACAGGACACAACGCGTCCTTTGAATTGTTTTAGGCTTCCCAACGCGGTGGAGCTCAACGTGGTGAACTCTTCGCAAAGGACACAAAAAGAAAATTGAAGGAGGACCATAGTATTTATTCACGAAGGGATTTTTAGGGTCACCAGGAGATTTGATCGCCAAGGAATTTTCGTCGCCCAATTGAGCCTCGCTTTTGGTCAAGACCTTGAGTTTGGTCATGGATCGAGTGTGAACATGTGAGTTCGTGATCTACAGAAGGTGCCGCTAAAGCCGACCTCTAGGGCAGAGGCGGGGAAACACGGTTTAAGTCGCTAGAATCGACGAGAGGGGAGTTTGAGACGAGAGCATGAGGGCAGTTGGAGAATGTGCATGTATTGCCGCCGTTGGAGGTAATGTTGACATTTTTGCCGAGGCTTGACTAGTTGTTTCGGCAAGCCTAGCACCACTAAAGCTTGAGTGTCTTGGAACGTGTTTTCAAAACTATTTTTTGTTTTTCAGAATAGAAAATTGGATGAAACTTCATTTGGGTGTTATAGTTTTTGAAAATAGTTTTTAAGAATTGCGTTTTTGAAAACAGAAAATTGAAAACAACTAAATCATATTTTGAAGAATTTTAAAAATGGACTGGTGGCATTTTTGTAAATATATTGAAATTCATTTTTTTCTCTTGCTCTACTTCTTCCTCCCTTTCTTATTAGTTGTTACGATCTCCCTTCTCTCTCCAACTCTTCCATCCCTTGTCTCTTCTCCATCATATCTCCAAATTTACTTGATCTACTTTCCGCCATAGTTCATTACTCTCCTTGTTATATTATATAACCAATATTCTTTTGTGTCTAAACTTTGTATTTTTTTATTTAAAAAACTATTTACAAATAATATAAGTCAAATGAATTTTTAACACTTCATTTATTTTTAAAACTGTTTTTGAAAACTATACTCAAAATTGTATTTAATTACTAAAAACGAAAACAATATCCAAACACAATTTTCAAAAAAATTCCCAGCTCAACAACACTGTTAGGTTAGAGCATCTCCAAATTTTCCAGTGCGGTCACACTTCTATTACAGCAAAACACGACTCTCAATGCAATCATATCAACAAAACACATATTTCAATACAATTTTTTTCACTTTCCATTTACAAACACTTCAAATATCAAGTATCAACACCATTTATCTCATACTTTTTAATCATTTTTCATTTTTTTCTATCATCCTACACATATTCCAATACAATTTTTTCAAATTACTCTCTCTATATACTCCAAAATTTACAGTACCATTATCAAGTGTCCCATTGCACTTGCTCTTAGTTATTAATGTTGTCATGTTTAGTAGTCTAATTTGAAAGAGTTTTCGACATTCAACTTGTCATGTCAACATGTTGACTATTCTAATTTGTCTAAAACTGATTGCGTTATCAAATAGGTACAAAACTAAACTTTATGTCACTCACATATATAATGTTTGATCTTTGATTTACTAAATTAAAAAATGCTCAATCATTTGGTTACCAAAAATATACTTACCCTTAGTTAATTATATAGAAAAATGATAGGGAGCCCAAAAAAAAAACTAAATTAGCTTAAATTCATGTGTGGGTCATGCTAGACATTTTAGAAAATATGTTCAATAATGTTAATTTATTTATTTATTGTTACTGCACATTTTTTTGTAAACGAAACTCTAAAACATTTTATTTCTCAAAATACATGTTAGATTTTGAAAGAAAATTACATATTTGAACTCAAAACGTAAAACTCTTTCTAACAAGACTCATTGTCGATAGTTTTTATTACGTTTTTTCAATTATATTATTTAAAATATATATATAATTCATATATATGATATATCCGAGTTGAATTTTTATTACACCATGATTGTAGAATATATATATTTGTTGTTTTTTGCATTTTTATTGAAATTACGTTAGGGTATCCGAGCCCGTTAGGGTTTAGCGAATTCGTTCCCCTTAGGGTTTAACACTTATTGTTTATGTTACAACATGAAAATTCGATACAAAAGCCCATTAGGGTTTAAAGAATCCGTTCCCCTTAGAATTTAACATTTTTTGTTTAGTTATGTGCTCATAAAATATGTGTTATTTATCATTACCCATTAGTATATCACTAAAAAAATAATATAATTAAAAATGACTAAATAAAATTTATCAATGATGAATATTGTTGGAAAGATCTTTAATTATTGATTATGAATATGTAATTTTTTTGCGAAATCGAATATCTATTTTGAGAGCTAAAGTATTTTGAAATTTCATTTAGAGAAGAAAAAAACTATGCAGTTGGTCTTTTTTGTCACATCATATGTTTACTTGGCATTGCCATATAGATTTGAGACATTTTGAGCTACTATTTGTTGGTCCAATTATATAATGGAGGTAGTGGTATGTTTGGCATCTCATTCATCGCTTTTCAAACAGAGTTGGTTGGAGTTGCTACTGTCATTTAAGCATCATTTGTCATTTTGGTGTCCAAGTGTTGCAGAGCACAACATTCCAAAATCGCGTCGACGGGAGAAGCTAGCGTGAGGTCCTTCACCTCCCACCTCAATTTCATCAAATAGTCGTTGGCATTGTTACAAGGGATATTTGGCAAAATGACCCAAAATATAAACTCTTTTTACAATTTAATCCCTTTTTAAAAAACTTAAAATTCTAACCTTTTTGGCTATGGAAAGGTCATAAATGACCTCCTCAAAATATTCATTATTTTAAAATGAAAGAAGAGCTGAAAACAGTAAATGAGAGTTTCTTTCCCGATACTTCCGGCGGCATCCAAGATCTGACACGGGGGCGCTATTATCGATTTCCGACCATGATTTCGGACAGCAAGCTCGAGTTCTGACTTCGGACAGCTCTATTTCCTGGTGCTACAACTTCATTCTTGTACTTGAAGCTCGGAACACGTTTAAATTTGCAGTTCTTAGGTTCGTTACTCTTGGATTTCGGATTTGAAGCTCCAGTTCTGATTTCGAAACTCGTTTGTACCACAGGTCAGATCTTGAACCGTAATCTATGTAATGTATTATTACTTGCAAAGTATACAGTGTAGGTCTTCATTTTGTTTGGGTCATGGAAACCGCATAGTTGTTTGCTGCATATTGGAAAATTGTGAAGGAATGCAGGATAGTTTTCTGGGTTATGAGTGAGTTTTTTGTTATTTCCGGTTTAGAATGGACAGAATAGATAAGTTTTATGTTTACTTTTGGTTTAGCAAAGAGCTGTATTTTGTTTAGAATAGTCTAAATTCTGTTTAGCATAGTGTCATTATGCTTAGAAATGTTTTAGATTTGCTGGTATTGTACAAAAATATTTTTTATTGATAACGTTTTATATATTTATTGAAGGAATGAAAGAGCTGAGCATTTTGATTCAGTATTTCGGAAAGTGGGAAAAAATGACACGAACTACACATATAAAGGTGGGAAAAGCAAGGCTATCATAGTCTCAGAGCTTATTTCTTATGGTGAATTAGTCGATAAAGTCCGTGATATTACAAAGCTGCAGCATCATGATATTCAAATGAAGTACCTTTACAATGTGCGTTCTCCTACCGAGCCGGTTGAGATTGAAGGAGATGATGATGTTCGTTGTTTCATTTGGTGTAATATGGACAGAAGTATTCCGGCTACATCTCTGTGCATATCTTCTAAAATCAGAGGCAGAAATGATGATTTTGGGGATAATCTAGGAAATAAACAACATAGGGATGACGTGATTAATTATGTAGAAGGAATAGAAGAATTTCCTGGCCTCGGATTCAGTAGAAACAACGACACAATGCCGGACTTTGATGGAATAGAACCACATAACAATGAACATACTGTTCATCTGTATGATGATGATTTTGATGATTCAACTCATGAGGCAGCCTATGATATATCTGATGACGTAGTCGATGATGCATTCCTTGAGGCAGTTGATTATGCAGCTGAAGATCATAATAATGGTCGGAATAATCAGGCAACAAATACATCCCACTCTTGCCCTAGCAATCCTTCGGTGAATTGTGCAGTGGAGTCCAATGTTCAGTCCGATGGAAGTGCCGAGGTTATGAGAGTTGGTGAAATTTTTACGGAGAAGAAGATGTTGCATAAAAGGCTCTGCAAGTATGCGGTGAATAAACACTTTCAATTCAAAGTTGTCAAGTCTACGAAAACACTATTTGTGGCACGGTGCTGTGTTGATGAATGCAATTGGTGGATGCGAGCCACTGCAATGAAAGATGTTTCTCTATTTCAGATTAAGAAGTTTCATGATGTTCATGTCTCGTCTAATTGTCTCACTTTCACTGAGAATCGGCAAGCGACAAGCTCGTTGATTGGTGACTGCATAAAGTCTAAATACGAGAAAGTTGGTCGAATTTATAGACCCAATGACGTGATTCAAGATTTTCAAAAGGAAAATGGCGTCAAGTGTAGCTACTGGAAGGGTTGGAAGGCTAGGGAATGTGCCCTTAATTCTATATATGGTACTGCAGAAGAAGGATATGCTCAGCTGCCACAGTTTTGTAAGATTATCGAGTCAAAAAATCGAGGTACGAAAAACACAGCTGCAATTTCAAATTATGTTTACAATAATTCTCATTCTGATTATAATAGTATCCATTATGTTTAGAACTGTATAGTTTTTGAATGTACTAGTGTGAAAACTGTGTAGGATGAAGTGATTTTTGTTTAGAATTTTTATTATTGTGCTAGAAACTGATGTTACTGTTGTGATATGTGTTGTGATATGTGATATTTTCCATGTCTACCAGGTACGATAACTCATATTGAATATGACTCCCAAAATCGATTTAAATTTTTCTTTTTGGCACTCGGTCCTTGTGTAAGAGGGTTTATTACGTGCATGCGGCCTGTACTATGTGTTGATGGAACTCATTTGAAGAGCAAATTTAAGGGGGTACTTTTACTTGCGAATGCTCTTGATGGAAATAACCAGATTTACCCATTGGCCTTTGGTATTGGTGATTCAGAAAATGATGCGTCATGGGGCTGGTTCTTTGAGAAATTACGGGGTGCAATCGGAACTATACCTAATCTGGCAATTATATCTGACCAAAATAAAAGCATAGAGAATGGCGTAAAGCGTGTTTTCCCCGAAGCATTCCATGGGGCTTGTATCTTTCACATTGGATAAAATATGAAGGCCAAAAAGTACCCTGAATATGCTGTTAATATTTTCTATAAAGCTGCTAAGTGTTATCTTGTGTCAGAGTTCGAACATGTGATGCGCCAGCTGAGGCAATTTGAAGACGGGAAGGTCTATAAGTATTTGGAAGATGTAGGCTTTGAGAGATGGGCCAGGGCATATTGTCCTGTGGATCGTTTTACCATCATGACGACTAACATTGCGGAGAGTGTGAATGGGGTTCTCAAAGAGGCTCGTTTGTTACCAATAACGAAGCTGATGAAGTATCTAGTTGAAATGCTACAAAGATGGTTTCACGAGCGTCGGGTCAAAGCACTTGCCATGAAAAATGATCTCACAGACTTCCATGAAAATATCTTGAAATCTCGGCGAGTGCAAGCTAGTCGAATGACAGTTGAACCCATCAGTGTCCACGAGTATCATGTAAGGGATGATGATGTTGGGGGTCAAGTGGATTTACAACGGAGAAGTTGCTCATGTAGGGTATTTGACATTGATCATCTTACTTGCACCCATGCTTGTGCTGCAATTTCAGCTAGGAATTTGTCAACGACGCCTTTGTGCTCGAAGTACTATACGACAGATATGCTTGTACTGGCCTATGCAGAGCCCATCTATCCTATAGTCAGCACTGATGAGACTGTGATTGGGGAGGATATTGTTTGCCACTTACCTCCACAACGCGTCGTTCGAGTTGGAAGACGGCAAATTAGCAGAATACCATCAAGAGGTAAGTGTATGCCTGTTTATAATAATGTGAATTATGTTTGGATCTGTTCCCATTATAGCTGGACTTGAAAGACATTAAATTTAGTTTTTTAATTTATTCCGTTTAGACTAGCTCTCACTGGGTTTTGAACAAGTTTTATTATGTTTGGAACTTCTCCTTTTTTCACTGGACTTGAAAGACGTTCAATTTAGTATTGTTTTTATTCATTTTAAACTAGATGTCACCTGGTTTTGAATAGGTTTTATTATGTTTCGACAATTTCCATTATGGTTGGAGTTGAAAGACATTGAATTTAGTTATTTAATTTATTCCGTTTAGACTAGCTCTCACTTGGTTTTGAACATGTTTTATTATGTTTCAAACTGTTCCCTTCATCACTGGACTTGAAAGATTTTCAATTTAGTATTGTTTTTATTCAGTTTAAACTAGATGTCACCTGGTTTTGAATAGGTTTTATTATGTTTCGACAATTTCCATTATGGTTGGAGTTGAAAGACATTCAATTTGGTTTTATTTTTATTCCGTTTAGACTGGCTCTCACTTGGTTTTGAACATGATTCACTATTGTTAGAACAATATTCATTTTACTTCCGATTGTTTCCCAATTCACAGGGGAGACACAAACGTCTAGACGTTGCAGCAGGTGCAAGCAAAATGGTCACAACCGGCAGACATGTAAAGAGGCCACGCCATTGCATCCAACCAATAAGTAATGAAGGAATGCAAATAAGGATGGGGCAAGGTGTCACGGGAGTAGAACTTCGTAACAATTAATTTAATTTATTTAGTAAGACATTGTTTTTTCGTACCCAATAAGTGATGTGTGTTATTGGGAATCAATTTTTATGCATGTGTCAGACAATGTCGTTATAAGGATAAGGCAATCCAATGAATGGATGTGAAGAGACGGTTGGATTTCATATGGATAAGGTATGACCCACTATAAGTACCCAACACTTAGCCCTCTTCTTGCCTCAACTCTAATTCCCTTACTTCGTAATCTACAATATGAGCATCCCATTTTCAGTTGTAGTTCACTACCCGGGCTACTTGAGAAAGAATTGCTGGCATTTTTATGGCATAGGTGAGGGTGAGACTACCTTCCATGGTGTGCGAGTAGAGTGCTGGGATAGAGCCTCCGTCCTATATCTTCTCCATTCGTCTTTTAATCTTTTTGTGGTGCGCGATGGTTGTTCATTATTCTACCAGCGGCACGGATGGCCATTGTGTTGCGGTCTTGTTGAGCTTAAGGAGGATGTCGACTACTATGACATGGCGATTCATGGGGCAGCACATGGAGTAGTTCACATGTACGTTATCGAAAATACGACATCTCTGAGCGATGATGATGTTGATGGTGACAAACCACATGCTGTGAAATCACATTGCCCGGGATGTCCTCATGCTCAATGTTCACCTAATAGCTGTCCATATGCTATTACATGAGTGTACTACATGCTACATGTCATATCTGCTTGTTGTATGTAGTTTTTTGAATTACAAGGAATATGTAGGCTTTGGAATTCGAAAGTAACCATTAGTGATCCAAATGATCTATTTTCTAAACCAATTAAATTTTGTATTCCAAACGAAATAATAGCTGATCTAATGGCAGTTGAAAGACAAAAAAGGAAATTATGTGTTCTAAACTACAAAATAACTAGTCAAAACTAAACTATAATAATTCTAAACTAAATTAATGTACGACTATAAAGAAAATCACAATTCCTGTAAAGCAAATCACATTTACAATCCCACTAACCCAACCAGTTCAGCAGCCCCATTGGCCTATCCAATTCTCAACAGCAATGAGTGTCCTGTATTCTTTCATCTCACTTGGTTTCAATACGGATAAAGGAATGTCTGAGGAGAGTAACTCTATGCATCTGATGCAAAATACACCGCAATCCGCCCTGGAAAAGAAATGTTAAACAACAGAAATTATACACAATAACAATCATAAGAATAAGGTATGATAAAGCTGCATGCATACAATTAATACACACCCATTCAGTTGTTGTGGTACATCGGATGCCCTCTCTACTCCCCATGGGTGGTCAATGTCTCCTGATATAATTCCAGCAAGCTTCGAAACCCTCGGGAGAAGTGATCTAAATGGCTCCACTTCAGAATTGAATTTCGCTGCCCTAGTATGACTTTTAAGAGAATCAAATGCAAATATTTCTTTTCCATTTAAGTCAACCATAAGGGCTATCCAATGATCTCCTTTTATATTGAATGGAATGTAAACTCTGTCCAATCCGATCCATGAAACATGCTTCCCAACACCAGAAACAAAGTTGTAAAGCCTGTTGTCTTTGTCCCAGTGATTTGGATCGGGGTTCTTCTGGTACAACTTCCACCTGCTTGTCAAGTATGCCTAAATAGAAGAGAACATTCAACAAATTATTACTTTTTCGAGTAATGATACTCGACATTGAAACTATTCTAAACTGAAACAAAAATATTCTATACTAAAGTATAAAAGTTCTAATCTTAATCATGTCTGCTCACACTATATCATTAGTTTTGATTTATTCTGTTCTAAAATATGTCATCATTGTTCTAAACGTAATATTCTATATTCTAACTACAACAATCAAACTCAAAACAGTAAAACTTACTGCAAATGTGGTATCGACTATATGGCATCTTTGTGGGAAGATAGTGGGATATTTTTCTTTCCTGGCTAGCATATAGTAGATGGCCGTATCCAAATGCTGCAAAACATTACAGCTTGTTTAATCAGTACGCACATACTAAATGAGTTAATGTAATACTAATTGAATATCTAAGATTAATCAGTCTTCCATACCGTATCCATAAGCCAGCTCTCCTCACTCAGTAGGTCAGTGAACCATTTCTTAGCAACGGAGCATGTTGGTAACTGAAAGTACTGCCGGTCTGTCATGTGATTATAGAAAGATGAAAATTGTTGCTCCAACTCTCCATCCAATTCTCTTAGGGGATTGAATTGTTTTGGGATGACAGTAGACACCTTGGGCCTCTTCGTAGTCGGGTCGGTGTATGGAGACATATGGTACCTGCTTGTCTTGACAACCCTCTTTGCAGGATGTTCAGGTATATTTGCTTTTCTCAAAAATTCTGACAGCTCCGGACTTGAAATCACAAGCGATGTATCCACTGACAATGGCAGTGGACTGTTATACACAATAACATCAGTGCTAGGAGTCGCCTCTGCATCGCCCTTAGTATCATACCCCCCATCTCCAACCTTTGGATCCACAGTAGCTGATCCCTCTACATCTGTATCCCCCTCATTGTCATCCCCCCATTCCCCAACGTTTCCACCCACCCTAGTTGCTCCCTCCTCATCTGCATCCCCCTTATTGTCATGCCCCCCTTCCCCAACATTTCCACCAACCCTAGCTGATCCCTCCTCATCTGCATCTCTCTCATTGCCATTCCCCTTTTCTCCAACTTTTCCACGTTCACCTTGACAACACCCTCCCCATGTGATTATAAATTCATATGTAGAGATCACTTAAAATCTAACACTTCACATGAATTGGAAAGTCTCAACTCTCAAGCATTATTCTTGTGATAGTGAGTTTATCATCGATTTATGTATTGCTTTAATTATTTATTATGGTATGATATCAATTTTTGATGTTTTGTTTTATAAAATATCATTATTTGCTATATAAATTTTTGTCATTGTGGTGCATTTCATAAATGTGTGAGGTTTTAATTAATTAAGGTATAGTTATATATTCTTTAATTTACAAGGGGTATAAATATACTAAGAGTGTAATTAAAAAATAGTGGAGTACAAATAGAGTACACCAAAACACTTTGGTAGCAATAACTCAGCCGGCTGAAGCCAAATTTGATAAGGAGCGGATATTTGCACACCAAGTTGGACTCATGGCACACGTAATTTTTTAAAAAAGATAAATTTATCAAATTATTTTTATATAAAATTATCAAATTATCCTTATATAAATTTTATAACCTTAATTCTTCAAACTAAATTTATTATCCTCGACATGAGCATGATAAATAATTTTTGCTCAAGGATTTCTTGAGAAAATGATTACTTGGTGGCAATAGAAGATTATGTGAAGTTTGTTCAAAAAGAGTGTACATAACTCATGGCTCAAATTGAATCCATCAAAATTGACGACGTCAATCTTGAGAAAAGCTGCCTCCATTTTTATTTTTTATGATTGACGGTTCGTATTTTCTCCTTGTATGTAGTTTCCATTGCAATGTTGGCAATGGAAGTCGATCTTTTTCAGATTCACCATGTCTAGATTCTTCGCAAGTTAAAGAAAAAAAATAATTGGTTCGGTTTTGACACTGAGAAAAATTAGATCAGACAAAACAGAACAAAATAAAAATTATTCTTCGCAACTTGGAAGAAAAAAAAAGGGTTGGTTTTGACTAAATTGAATAGAAGCAATTGTTGATCCCTGTAGGCCCTGGACAATGATGATAATTGGACATAGAAAGGTTGCTCAAACAATAAAGATGTAGATATAGAAAAGGATAGTTCAGTAATGTGCTCAATGTATATTTAAAAAATAATTAAGACATATTAAGCAAGTGTGTGTATTGAGTTTAAAACTGTGTAAGCAGCAGTACCCAATTTGATAAGCATAGGAGGCCCAATCGGATGAGTTGCATACAACCAAGCTCACAATTTTTTTTTTTTTTAGGACAGAGGAATGAACTAGGGAGGCTCGAACCTGAGATTTAAATAAAATATCACATCACAAGTGTCATTTTTTTAGTACAGAGAATGGGGGTGATCAGGAGCTTCCAACTTGAGATTTATAAAAAATATCACACTGCGAGTGTCACTTTAGTTATTGATAATTATCCAAACCCACCATTATTGGTAAAGTGTTAATCATAGCCAGTAAAGGAAATAGTAAAGACCAACTAGACCGTGACCATTAGGAGCCTCATCATTACTATCCTCTTCCCCAACATTATCTTCATATGACCATGACCATGACATGATGAGTCACTCAAGAGAGAGAGTTGCTTTTTCATAGGAAAAAGTTTTAAAAGTCCTGAAAAGAGCGGAGAGAAATCTTGAGCGAGAGAGTTGGACTATGTGCCACCTCAATATTGTATTTGTCTTATATAGAATTTCGCGTTACAATTGATTGACACTTTTATAATGACGTATTTTATCTATATATGTGTATTGAGTGTTAGTATTTCACTGCAATGTGGGGTGGATAAGAACTTTCATCATCATCTATTTGTAAAACGGTGAGATCAGATTTCGAAGATCTTTTCCTGGGTTTTCAAGATAAGAAGAGGGAGGTGTACGTGCATATCCCAACTGGGTTTTCTGAGAGAGAGAGAGAAGATGTTGGAAGGAAAAGCCTTGGTAGAAGACACCGACATGCAAATGAAGATGCAAATCCAAGCAATGGCTTCTGCTTCTCAAGCTTTGGATCTCTATGATGTCTTTGATTGCAAATCCATTGCTGCCCATATAAAAAAGGTACTCTTTCCTCTTCTTCTCTCCTCCTCCTCCTCCTCCTCCTCCTCTCTCTCTCTCTCTCTCTCTCTCTCTCTCTCTCTCTCTCTCTCTCTCTCTCTCTCTCACACACACACACACACACAGGCACACACAAGATCAAGATGTGCTGAAATTTGTGTTTGTGAAAATTGACAGGAGTTTGATTTGAAATATGGGAGTGGATGGCAGTGTGTGGTTGGATCAAATTTTGGGTGTTACTTCACTCATTCTGAAGGTACTTTCATCTACTTCAAACTGGAGACACTCCATTTTCTCGTCTTCAAGGGGACTTCTTCTCCCTCTGCCTAATACTAGGGGAAAAAAACAAGCAAAGAGGTGAAAAGATGGACACATCCCCATGGGATCTTAAAGATATTAAAAAATGGCCTCATGCCCTGTGTATATACAGATATCTCAGGGTCTACAGTGTATATCTTCTTTGGATGTTTTATATCTGATCTTTATTGCTTCTTTCGGTTCCTGCATTTAGAGGAAAAGAAAGTGAATTGAGACTGGAAATGTTGAATAAGCTCTGAAAAAAAGAGAGAAATATATCGAGCTATGGCTAATTAACCCAAGCAGGCATTTCAAATGAGACTGGAGCTAATACAGAGTGATCATGAATTCCCTTGCATATATTCTATGTTAATTACTTCCAACGTAAGAATAAGAAGACGACTACAATATTGTCAAGTAGCATTCGATGGATGGAGGGAGGGACCATCCGGACTAAATGAATGACCACAGCAGCTTGATAAAGGTCTTTTGGTCCCCATGTAAAATCAATTCTGATGGTGTGTATAGTTTCTGTTTAGGCAATTAATTAACCTGCTGCCTACTAAAGCAAATGGTGTGTAATAGTCCGAGTCCAGCTGAAGTAGAAGTGACCTATAAGCTGTTTCAATCTCATGAGCTTTTGCTTGTATGCATGATGGAAAGTCATGACCCAGGATCAAACCTAAGTAAAAATGGGTTTTCTTTCGCAATCTATGGCTTTGGTGACTAAAAATGATTGAAAATGAGATTTTTTTAAAGTGACTGGAAACGAGAACGTTATAAAAATCCTTACTTGTTTACATTTAGGAACACTGGTTTTGGCCCTTTTGGGGTTTAAAAAATTCTCAAATTCAATGTAGTGTTAATTTGATCGGAATTGGAGTGTTTTTGAAACAAGTTAGATCGGAGTGTTTTTAAAATATCCCGAAACTGGTCATAACCGCCACTTTAAAAACACCTCAAAACGGCTATTCCCATAAGCAAAGCCTACAGCTGAATAAAATTTGAACAACCCACTTCCAATTAAATACCATACACGTACATTCGAGTTCGACCTTCGTACATGGAATCATATAACAGATATATGGGGTCTGCAAAGGCTCATTCTTGGAGTGTAAGTGCCTCCAAGTCTGCATCACAAGTTCTGCCATTGCTTTGCCAGTCTCCATAGTGTGACTCCACACATGTGGGAGAGGGAGAGGGAGGAGAACAACATCGTCGAGGCCAGCACCACCGAAACCCTTCCAGAATGACAGAAACCAGCTCAGCTAGATTCATCGACGAGAAGGCCTCTTCCAATGCTGAAGAGATGTCGGCAACTTTCATTGTCGTGACCTTGAGGCATGCAGTCAGTGGGAACAAAATGGAGGAACTCTCTCGTAGATGCATATGATTTTCTACCATTTTTACTAACTTGTGCTATTTTCCATGCACCTTAATTCGCTCTGGTTGAATTGGATTGAATTTTGTTTCCTAGCTTTTGGCAATTTAACGGAATGTATACTAACATAAATACAAAGTAATGTGCACCAACATAAATTGAATGGATTAATTTGCTTCATGAACTTTATTTTGGATCAATTACGTAAATGCAAAATGCAAATTTAATATACACAGTCACACCCCATGCATTTGTCTAGCAACAAAATCAAATCTACATGTGGTCAGACTGACATGTTCTAATTCTAAAATCACGGAATTCAGCTGTTTTATTATGTGATGACGTCCAAAATTGGCTGGTTTGCGTGACGTGTCACTATATAATCGAGCTAGGTCTTCTCGATTGATATTGTTCTTCCAGTGGTGATTTTTTGCGTAGATGAACAAACGTGAGATAAGAGCCCATCAAAGATTGTTCTCTGGCGTTGGCGCTCCGACTCTCAAGTCAGTCAACGTATAAATTCTCTAGAATTTGGTGCTCGATGCTCTAGAGGTTATTAGGCTGTAAAATGTGTGTTTTTTACCTAGAGAGGATACATTTTCATAGTGGTGGAGTTCTTTTTCTCCAACTTGGAGTCAAGTCTTTTCTTGAATAGAGTTCCTGTTAGGATAGGAAACTGTTTTGGTTGAGAGAGAGTCCTTGCCGATAAAGAAACTTGTTTTCCTTATGGAGTAGACTCTATCCGAGAATTGCGATGACGAGCACAGTGGTGATTTGCTCGGTCTTATCCGAGCAACGAGAACCGACCATGGTATCCGAGCTGTGTGCCACCCCGGGTGACCTCTTTCTCTGTTATGACACTTGTTGGTCTTTAACTAGAGGGTATTTTTAGTAGTATTATTATGTACTGGCTTCTCAATAATTAAACTGCGCCACAAAAATAGATATATGGTGATTTTGAAGTAATGGAATCAGTCGCATTATTTGGGTGGTGAAGACAAAATATACCTAGGATACAGAACCAATTACATTTTCCTACAAAGCATAGTAATTCGCTCAATTTTTTGGTTGTGATTGTTATTTGTTTACACCGTGGGTTAACATCCTTTGTCACCTGTTGGTTGTCAGAGAGGAGAGTGAAAGCGATGTTAGGGTTTCTATTATTCAAAGAGATTTGTGTGTGTGATTTGGAGCAAGAACAAGAGAATTACAGGTCTAGATGGTATCATTTCAAGGTGATGCAAGAGAATGCAGGCAGCGGAGGAGGGCGTCATGTAGAGAGTTTGAGTATGGATGTTGCTTTGGAGGAGTCTTCCTCCGATGACAGGGTCTCTTTCAGAAGTCAAGGATCAAGAACTTCTTATGATCAACAACCGTTAAAGCAACAAGCCGGTTATGTTCTTAATCGCAACGATAAAGGTCCCACGTCAAGATTGAGCAAGGATGAAGCTTCTCAAACCAAAGATAAGAACTCAGGTGACTTTGGTTCTGAGTTCTTGATCATAATTTTGATCCACTGAACAACATTCAATATCTAACACAATTGAACTCTTCATCATCAATGAACATGTAATCGATCGAAGATGTTTTCATTCAGATATGGAATTGATGAAGGAAAGATTTGCTAAGTTGCTTCTGGGTGAGGATATGTCTTGGTGGAGGAAAGGGTTTTTCTTCAGCTTTGGCATTATCAAATGCCATCACCAACCTAGCTGGTATCTCTCGACCCCTTCCTTCTTTTTCATGTTCCGAAAATCGTTCGATGAAAGGTAAAAATGTCTGATCTAACAAACCAAGGATCATGAATATTAAGAAAGAGTACTTGACAGAAAGAAGATAGGGAAGAAGACATCAATTTTCTCCTGTGGCTACAAGAATCTGATATATATGATGATTTCTGATATTAGTTTTGCCATTGGGATGCAGCTTCCATTTTCGGGGAAAAATTGCGCCTAGAACCCATGTCAGCAAAAAGGAAAGCAAGGTGGAGAAGAGCAATTGATTGGCTTTTATCCGTCACTGATTACATTGCCGAATTTGATGAAACAAATATGGAGGTACTCTACTCTCTTGCTGTCATTCGCAAGAAATATCCAAGTGTGTGTAATCTCAGGATATTTGTTTCTTCTCGTGCAGAAAATGGTGACTAGGCAGATAATCGATCTGCTTATGAATATTACTGCCTTGTGGAAGCTTGATGCCATGCTCATTTTAACAACCTTCTCTTTACATGCTCTTGGCTTATTTAATCATGAATTATCAGAGTAAAATGTAATCTGCTGTAAATAATTGGTAGGATTGTCTAGATAACTTCAAAGATCAAAGTGAGTTCTATTATGTGTCGAAAGATGCCCCAAACTCGGAAAAAGGAAGCACCAAGAGAAATGATAAATGGTGGCTACCTACAGCTAAAGTTCCCTCAAACGCACCAAATGTTATGCTTTGTCAGAATGGGAGGCAAGTCTTGGTGACTCGATCTATCGGAGTATTACTGTCAAATTCTTTGATCCAGACCAGTTTCTATCAACCATGTACTTACTTATCATCAGAGCAAAAGATCCTAGACCTCAAGAACAGGATTGAGGCTTCCATTGTAATTTGGAAGAGGAAGATGAACCAAAAAGATTCAAAATCTGCCTGAGGCTCAGCTGTGAGTTTGGAGAAGAGAGAGCAGAAACCATCTTACTCCTCATCAAACAGTGGTTACCGGGAATTCGTCAATACTCATTAGACATTAGCAAAATCCAATACAGCAGGGTAAGAGATTTTATATTTGTTTCTTCTTTCTATTTCCTTATTGAAGCAAAAACTTGCAAGTTCTATGTTAAAAATGTTGTTATGTTCCAAAAGGTTTGGGTTATACGATCCCGCTTTTTGACATTATTTGAACAGCAGGTTCAAGGGATTCTTTGTTACAAAGTTTGTGATTTAGTTGTTTACAAACACACAAACTTTTCACTGTGGTAGTTAAATTATAAGATCAATTAGTAGCTTTGATCATGATTATGAAGAATGTATAATTTTTAAGAAAAAAATTTTGAAGGCAGAAGCTGATGCGTAATAATTACTTACTCATAGCTAACATATGACCTTATCGATCAAACAGGATGTAGGGCAGGCAGTTCTCGAAAGTTGTTCAAGAATTTTAGAAAGCTTAGCCTTCAGTCACTTCCAGAATTGAAGATGTACTCTATGCTGATTATGTCACTCAAAATCCATCAAAGGCTGCATGCAAGAGGAACCACTTCGAAGGCATGCCTCCTTCTCCCCCTTTGCCAGACAAGTCTCCTCCATGAGAAAATTTAGAGAAGGAAAACTCATAGACACCCTTTTCTAAGACATTGTCAGATTTCATGGGCGGAATTTGGATCAAGGCGAGACAGAGATGAAGAAGGAGCCAATTGTAGATGACTTATGCAAGGTGGTGAGAAACTTGGCACGATGCTGACCAACAAGAAGGTTTCTTACCTGGAGAACTTGGGTGGTCTAAGAAGCCCAACAGAATGCCATTAATAGCGAGCGATTATACAGGGAGAAATGAAATGAAAATGGAGAGCTAGAGAAAGAGATAAACAAGAAATGTGAGGTGAAATGTAAATTCTCAGAACCTTGGCATTGTCAACTTTTCGTCAGCTTTTTTATTCAGTTACTTTTATAAATAGGAAAGAATGATCTTTTTTAAAACCTAGTGGGTTTGAAGCATTACGGATGTTCTTTCTTCTGTCTAAGAAACGGATTTGTAGTTTGGTAGCAGCGGAACCAGTTCTTTCTCAACAATGAGTTTTAATACCGGAATGATAATCAGTGTAGAAGACTTAAAAGTCTCTTGCTTGGTTGGGAGGACGATTATCAGTGTAGGAAGACTTTTAATACCAGAATGATTATGAGTTTTAATACCAGAATGCTTCTTTCTGTCCAAGCCCAAAATTGAGGGAGATACATATTTCTAGGATGACTTAAATAAGACCTATCTAACCATAATTTGGTTCGTCTTTCTGCGCCATCCGTCTAGTGTAAGATTCTCATTTCTCCTACATCTATTTGAGCAAGCAAGTTATCCCTATCAGTCTAATTATGCATTTACTCATTTTTCTAGGATGGAAGTAGAGTACTACTATACACGTTTTCAAGCCTCAACTGTCAGATTTTCCTACATTCTTATGGGGCGGAAACCTACTTTCCAAAATGGGAAGAAGATGATTATAACTCGAAGAAGTGTGCATCAATCTAATATAACCACAAGAGTGAAGAGTAACGAGAATGAAGATCTCTTTAAGTAGAATTAGGCACAC